>OV170225.1:10297232-12697232 GCA_921882275.1 Brenthis ino
TTTGTAATATCAAAATAAAGGCTTTTAACTAAATGCATATGAAATTGTAAACGGTACTTATAAGAAAAAATAATTTTTAATATAATCTGTCTGTTTGTTCCGGCTAATCTCCGAAACGGCTGGACTGATTTTGACGAGACTTTCACTGATAGATAGCTGATGTTATAAGGAGTAACTTGGCTACTTTTATTTTAGAAAAATAATTAAGGTTCGAATTAAAAAATTAAATAAGTTTTAATTTTTTGAGCAGAACCTAGGGACGCACAGGAGCAAAGCGAGTGTAAGTCGCTAGTTTAGTAATAATAGGATATCTGACTGATCAAGAACCCTTCTAAGTTGTAACCGATTTATATAAAAATCAACAGCCAAGGTAAAATTAAAATTAGGTTTATCTATCTTTGAAGAAGATTGTTATAATGTTATTTTAGGTATTTCTCATTATTACTAATAAATAGTTAAGGTTCATTCGCTCAAATTTTATAATTCATGCTACGGAACCCGGTACGTGAATCAGACTCGTACTTGTATCTTTTTTAACGAAGACAACAATGTGGCAACAAGTATAATAATAAATAAGTTTACACAAAATTTGTCCGTCCATAGAGTTACAACATATATAAAAAATATATAGAACCTGTGAGGTAATTATGTATTCATGCTAAAAAAACAATTTTGAATATAGGTTCACATTAGTAAAGATATCGGTTAACATACACAAAAACATATAATTTAATTTAGTAGTCCACCTTTTTAAGTCGGTTAAAAATATTTGTATCAATAAACATGTTTTGACATAAATACACAGCACCATCTAGTACCACGGTAAGCTGCGAGGCTTGTGTTATGAATACCAGATAGTTGATACACTGCACATATTTATTATATCTTTAAACACGCATATTATAAATATAATAGAATATAAAGACCCATGACTGTGATACAAACATTCGTGCTCATCACACAAATGAATACCCTCAGCGGGACTCGAACCCGCGACCACTGGCACAGCAAGTAGGGTCACTACAAACTGAACCAAACGTATCGTCAAAATCAATAACAGATAATAGTAACACTTACCCTTAGATTCACCGTATTGTTTCCAGAGTTCTGTCAATATATTATCTTCCTCTTCGGTAAATTCAAGCGACACCTTTTCTTTCCTCTCTCGATTACTTTTCTTGGTCGGTGCTTTAAATATAAGACCTAGCTCCTTTAGTTTCTTTATAACGCTTCTTCGTGTTCGAGTTTGTGCGATTAAATTCTCCAAAATCCAATCAATCACATCTGTTATAATGAAAAAGGATAAAAATCAAATGTTATTTTTTTATATATCTATATAAATAAAAATGAATGTTCGTATGTTTGTCCTCTATACGTTCGTAAACTATTGATCTGATTGTGATGAACTTCTGGTGGCCATGTCTGTGAAGATTTCTGGCACAAATATAAGGAATTTTTCTTTGGCTGTTTGTCTTTTATGGAGTACTGAGCTATTCTAGCTTAGGAACGCGCCTGAGCCAAGCGTGAGAAGTTACTAGTATTAAAAGCAGAATCTATTAAAATTGAAAAAAATATCAAAAATATCCCGAATTGTTTAAATACATATTGTTTATCCCAAATTGAAAACAATTCAACGGCGTCGTAGAGGCTTTAAACTACATACACACTAGCACATATAATATCTCCCTACTGATTATTTTTCTTATTTAAAATATTAGAGGTTTTTGTGTTAATTTTTTACAAAACAGATTAAGAAAATGCTTTGATTCGAAACAAACTCAGTTACTTTTTTAAATTAAAAAGAAATCTGAATTGACTAATTGAAATGAAATATGTTTATGTTATTAGTAGTTCCTAGTACAAAACAATAGATACCTATAGAAAAAATACTTAATATGATATTTTATACAAAATTATCTATTACTTGATTTTTATACATCGGTATCTATACTCGTTTCCATCATTTCCTTCATTTTGCCGTCATAATAAAGAAGGTCTTAATTAGCAATTTGATCAAAAATCACTTAAATGCATAGGTATTCGGAATCAGCAAAAAAAAAATGCTACGTCTCACTCATAAAGCACTATATGAATCCGGAGATACCATAATCATTTTCATCGTAACTACGTCAAAACTAGTACTAAGTACTAAGCCAAAACTTCAAATATCTTGAAATCAACTTTAACGAAGTTGCGGCCTTGTTTTTTATGACGGCAGAATTGGAGTAGTTATCTAGAGGGTACCTTGTCACATAATCATCATTACATTTTGCGCTCTCTTATGTAATATCCAGCAGTAATAACGCCTACGGGTTATGTTTAAAGGTTTTTTGCGTTGATATATGTATTATGTACGTAATAGGTTCATAAGAAATGCAAGATTATGCATATTCCGCCTTATTATTTTAAAAAAACAAGTCATTAAAATGTACACTATAGGGCAAGTAACTAAATATAAGTATATTTTATCAAATTGTTATTAACATCAACGAACCAATTGCTTAGCTATAATGTAGATAATGAAAGAAAATAGTAGATAACTAGCGAATGCCAAGATATATAACCGTCGAACAGAATAGCATTCAACAATGCGCTAAATACCTATAGAAAATTTATATTTTAGAATTTCAATGGGAGGAGTAAAATCTATATACTATCTATATATACTAATTTTATAAATGTGAAAGTTTGTGAGTATGGTTGTTTGTTACTCTTTCACGCCAGAACGGCTGAACGGATCTGGATGAAATTTGGCACAGAGATAGATATTAGTCTAGAATAACACATAGGTTACTTTTTATCCCGAAAATATGTACGATTCCCGTGGGATAGATCTTTGCTTTACTAGAAGCGAAACCGAGCGAAGCGAGGGTGCGCCGCTAGTCTATAGATAGTACAGTTAAACAGAGTCCATAAATAAAATCAACAGCAACCAATATGGTTTTCATTGAAGCTTATATACTTCCTCTACATACATAACTAGGTACTTCATTAGATCTCGTATATGTAACAGATTAGTAGTGCGCATACTATTGTGGTTTCTGCAATCGATTTATGGTTTGTCTAATTCGAATGACCTATTTAGCGTCTATTATTAAGGCCTATTGACACGGTGAATGTTTCCTGAATCGATATTTAAGCACCGAATGGAATTGCAGCTCTGAGCTTCCGTAATGTTATTGATTATTGCATTGTTGTGTTGGAACCATGTTTTAGCAATATTTGCGTCTAAAATTTTAAGCCTCCTTTCTAAACCAAATGAATGCAGATAAATAATATTAATACGAAATTCAAATTAAAATTACTAGAAATCACGTTTCTAAAGATATTAATTAATAATAAGGCTAAAACTATTTAAAATATACGAAAATTATACTTGTATATAAAATTTGCGTTATAAGTCCATAAGTTGTAAAAGCTATTTCGAGGTGATCTCGTTAACTACGCAATAACATTCATGTTCTGCGAAGTGTGTGTTAAAATAACAGCAAAATTTATTTTACTGGATATTTTAACTAGGTTTTTTGTGAGACTATTAGTGAGAAATAAAATTGTATTGTTTCTTTAACTATATTACACATACTTTACTAGCGACTTAAGTCTTAAGATGTTTGTCCATTACACCGTTTCATACTATGACCGTGCTATGGACGTATCAGGCATGGAAACGAGCATGGCACGGACTACTATGCCCACTAGAACGTATCAACAGCGTGTCATACCCGTACATAACGGTTTTAGTGCTGTGTATGCTCACCACAGCGCCGCCCGCGCGTCCGCGCGCGGCACGCGACGGCCGGTCGGTGACGTAACGGTCTAGTGGGCAGTCTCATACTTTTCAATACAAAGAATATTTTTTTGCCTGACACGGTCCTAACACGGTCATGGTATGAGACGGTGTAGTGGGCAGACTCCTTTACTGTTCACTAGCGATATACGACTTACGTCGTTGTCTAGTTACTCCAAGTCATACTCTATATCAGCGCTTCCCAAATCCTGGTCCGCGGGTTCCGTAGAAGGGTCACAGGGTAAATATATCGTTGTCAGACATGACGCCTAATTTTAGTGCTATTATAAAAATGTGAAAAATTTCATTCATCACATTGAATATAGATTACTTATACATATTTTTGGTACAATAAAATATATTATTATATGATTATAAGAATAAATATTTTTCATTTATGATTTGTTCTTTCAAGTCAAACAAAACTAAATCCATTCGCCGTTGCACAGGCAGTAACAATATAACATACAGACACAAACTTTCGCATTTGTAATAATAAATATCTATATAATAGACAGAGATATATAGGTGATATACACTCACCCTGATCATTTTCGGGATTAGTCTGGTTTTCCATGTACAGTTGGCGTAGTTCTTCTTCCTGTTCCTCAGTCCACTGCGAGTTGCCCGGCTTATCCCTGTTGAAGGGCGATTAATCACAATTTCACCTTTCTCTGTTAAAACTTTGACGTTTCCACCCAGTTTACACAACCATTTATATTAATTTGAGTGAAACAACTTTTTGGTAACATTTCCTGCATTATTTTCATTAGTGTCTCATTGCAAATTATAAACCTACTGGAAAATGTATATGTATGTGTATATAGAAGGCTATATTATATTATGTTTATGTAGGTACATGTTTCGACATTAGTACACAACACCATCTAGTTCCATGGTAAGCTATGAGGCTTTATTTATAGTTATTTGCTCTAATTTGACCTGATTATTTTTTCATTTGGCCTAAAAACATATTAAACATAGAAATGTTCTTTTTTTCCTAAAAAGAATAAGCCCCTTGTCTCCTAAAGAGAATTTTCTAGAAAGACGTCGAGATATGTGTTAAAATTATTTGCATCGAAGATTATTAATTCCCAGGTTCTAGCAGATTTATATTATTATTATTTTTATCCGAAATTTTTACCAGAAAGGTATTATTTTCATATAAAATTTGGCATCCTTTTCACGCCCTTTTAAGGGCTTGCTATACATGTCATAATGTTATGAATACGGCATCGATCACAAATAATAATTATACCTAAGTGATCGATGGAATACGGTGTGGAAATTATAGGTTTTAGGTATTATTTTAAGTAAGCTACATGTTATTTCTTATTTCGTCACTGTGATATATCGAGACATTAATAAAGACGAATGCACTTTTACGACGAAAATAAAAAGTAGGTACATAAAAATTGTGAGATCTGTTTAAAAAATGAACTCTGACAGACAATTTATCACAATTTCACTTGCGCAGTCAAAGCTTTGACGTTTTCACTCAGTTCGCACCTTCATTTATATTAATTGAATTTATGCAACTTTTCGTATGTATATACTAACGTATATTATGTGTACAAATAGGGAGGTTTAGGAAGGTAGGAAATAACAAGTATAGTAGAACAACTAAGGTGTTTTTGAATGGTTAATTGTTTAATTTTGAGAGATCTACCTTGTTATATATTCCTCACGGATTGACTATACTGACGTTTAATTTAATTTCAACATAAAATGTAAAATGGACGATTCAAAAAAGCTTGGAAAAGTCTCATTGAATAAAGTACATTTTGATTTGATTTGATATACCTATAATATATGTAATTATATAAAAACTTTATCCATTTAAAATGACAAAATACCTAATTAAATTAATACAGCAAATTGATTTAAATAAATTGTTCAAATTATATTTAAGCTCAATGATTTTTTTAAATTTCTTAATATTATGTAAATAGTAATTGTGTACACACACACACACACACACACACACACATATATATATATATATATATATATATATATATATATATATATATATATATATATATTAAGACATACAAATCCTTCGCTTGAAATTCGCCATTTTAATTTTTATTATTATCCATATAGCCTACAGCACTCGACTCATCAAGACAAGCCTAACGATTTATCAATCATTCAAATCTATTAAGCCGTTTAGTATTTACGAAGCAATATAGGATCTGACATACATACATATGTACATACAGATCAAACACATAATCCTCCTTAGGGCTTCGTCGCAGTTGGGTAAAATCCATCCCGTCTCAAATTCTACTTATCAATTAAAGTTATTTTAATACGAAAATATATAAAAATGTATTACAAAAATAAAATAATGAGTAAAATTACTGTCGAAGTATTATCTTTTATTGCGAACGTTAATGTTATCTTTCCGAATTAAACCTTCATTCTTTAAAATAAAATTAAGTACCAGGTGAATTACGCCTACAATGAAGCTTGACACTAATTACGAATTTAGACAATAAGAAGTTTTAAATGAGATTTTTATTTCTTTTGTTCTGTCCTTATTAAATTCTCCGCGGTTCAACGTTCCTTTGGGAATAAATTCCGTTGCTCGATTTATATCAGCCACTTAATGTCAATCATTGCAAAATAATTGTATCGTAAATGTTTTCGTTTGTTTAGAGTTTACAGTTCATTATAAAGTACCTACGGTTTTGAAATAAAACATCTTGCCGTAAAAATAAGCTTTTAAATAATATTTTAATATTACAATGTAAATAAAAAGTATTTACACATTTTTTGAAGTTATGCTTCTTTTGGCACGTTTAGAAAAAAATATGATAGTAATATTTTTACGATACGCGCGCACACCGACAGCCAAAAAACAACATGATGAAGTTAGCTGCATTCCTTTTACAAACAGAGAGTTGTGATATACGGGATGAAATCTTTAGCTATTTTTGTTCTGTTACGCCAAACAAGTATAACTTCTTACGTGGGTATATAAGTACACACAAACACGTTTTATTTAAATCTATCTTTTACTTCGATAGTTTTAATGTATATTTGTTGAAATTTAAAGAATAAAGCTCTAATACGATATCAAATTAAATAAATATTAAATCATTATATCAGTAACAATATTTAAGAATAAGCCCTCTTATGTATACTTTCGAGAAATTTTGAAATTCTAATGAAATGGAAATATAGGCAATTGCATGAAAAAATCTTAAAAAAGAGATCTTTTGATAGTCTTCGACGCGCGTACTGGAAAGCGGAACGACTGTCATTTGAATAATGTAAGAATATACGATTTTTTTGGTATTTTCATAACAAGATAGTTGGGTAACCTTGGCCTTTATGCTTTGTGTATATGTGTTTGCTTATAGAAAGTACATAATATTATATTGGAAATCTAAAATCGATGTATAAAATACAAAATAGCATTTATAATATAATTCAAATTAGAATCTTTATGTGTTGTAACTCTACATAGACGCAATATAATATGTATCTACCAATCAATATAAAATTATCATTTTAATCGTGTAATTCTAAATTTAATAATACTGTATCATTACACAAAAAGTGTTAATTACGCATATGAATTTATTAATTTAACTAAAAAAATGAATTGTTAAAGTAAAGTTTAAATTGAACTGTACAAACAAACAGTCATTAAAAACTAACACCATTTCAATAGGAAACTTACCTGGGATCGTTGTAAAGGTCGTAACCGTGTTCGATTTCGACAGAATCTTTAGAGTTCTTCCAAAATAACAGCTCGATAAAAACTTTGCTACTCTTCGATGCCATTTCAGCGAATTTCCTTAGAACAAATATTGCGAACTTTTCCAATTCCTGTCGAATGAAGATTACATTTAAAACGCGATACATTTTAAAAACATTTTTTGCCGCTTCTGTACGGCATGGCATACTCTTGTTTATATTTTATGTAGGTACAGAGTGTGAAACAATCAAGTGAGCGTAGATGGCAAAATCCGGAACTTAAAGAAATAGCGAAAATGATTAAAACTAACGTCACCGATTGTGATAAGTTAAAAAGCACTTTAAATGAACAGAATAGAAAATCCTAAATATATGTAAGTGTGCTAACGAATATTGTCGCCAAAATGAGAACTGTATATATAATCGATTTGATAAGATGACATTCTTTAATCATTGTAAAATAAAAATCTAAAAATATATACAGGAATGGCCTAGAAAAATATTATAATCCTATAATATAACGATTACATTTGACAATTTTAAAATTTCTATATTTCAACAATGGAGAAGTCTTATGTGTTGTTAATATTATACTTAACGCAATGGAATTAAAATAACTATAGATCAAAACTAATAAGCCAGGGATTTCTTTGAAATGTAATATAATTCACTGAAACATTAATTATTTAAGTATATTGATGCACAACAAATGCGGTCTCTCACTCGAGTGTAGCGTCATTTTACCTAACAGATAGTCGGAAAACAAAATATCATTCAATTGTTTGTTGTTGTTTCTAAGTCGTAAGTGAGCTCTCGCTCTGTTTTTAGTTATTTTACGTACAACTGCTTGGTTTTTATTTAATGGTAATGTTATTTTTAATTTAAATTTCGGTCGTTCAGGTAGTGTGATGTCACGAAATTATTTTTGCAAGCGCAACTTTAAAGTTTCATAACTTTTTCATTTGTTGAGATATTTTAATAATTCTTTCATATTTTTGTTATAGTTTACTTCATTTTTTATAATTGATTCATAAAAAAAAGTTGGAAACGTGTCCATTGTAGCTTTCTGAAGTCGATTTTTCATATACCTACATATTTAGTGGCACTGTACTCGAATATACACTGTATACTATGTATTTTACTATCAACGTATATATGTACTCTATTTCCCAAGTGAAACAGCGAGATAGGACACAGTAAATTCTTTTCCCTGTATGCCGACAATATCAATACAATATTGCCGTCATATGTTCGATGCCGCTTTTGTATTAAATGGGCCTAGAAGAATGTTTGTATAGACTTGGAAAGTAAAATATATATCTTTATTACACTTATGAAAAATAATATAGACATTGCATAGTAAATGACAAAGGCAAAAGTGGATTTATGCCTAAAAGAGATTTCTACCAGTCAACCCATGGACGTGAGATAGTGTTAAGTAACGATCAATTAAGTGCCAGAAGATGTATGAAAGATAAAAATAATATAATAGGTATATATGTATACTGTTACATAAATAAATATATAACTAGAAAATCTTTAAACGTCATAATATTAAAACACTAATGTCTGTCCGTACTTCACAGTTAATTTTCTTAGAATTTCTCAGATTTTCTTTGTGCGGAAAAATTGCTTTTAGCACATATTACCGTAAGTACAACAATTTGAATCTGCCAAGTGTATAGGATAAATAAACGAATTTTCAGTTTGAATATTATTCATATTTGAAACGCGTAATCGTACTTTAATATCAAATAAAAAAAACGGAAATAAAATGTTATGAACAGGGCCTCTTAAATATTGTCGGTATATTCATCTCGCTGTGAAGACAATTTTATACGTATACACAGTTGTTTATCTGTAATTCGTTATACGACAGATTTGTTCTATTTCCTTCAAGATTTGCCAATTGGCTAGACTGTTCGTTGCAATTTCCTCCCCTTAGTGTATTTACTCGTTTTATTCAGATAAGCGGTTAGGGGCGGGCTCTCTACTGAAGTTAACCGCATGAGCCCTAGGATATTATTTGTTGTTATTTTGTATTTAGGCTAGGTTTTCTTCAAAAAGGACGTAGTGATTTTTAATGTGATAAATTTATGAACTTTCTATGCTGGTCTCGGAAATCCGTTCAATTTTTAATCCAGTGTCGGTGATTGGCTAAGCCGAAAAGCTTTTCGGTTTAAGGTGTCAGTTATGTTCATTAACCGGTTAAATACCAGAAAACGGTGAAGTTTTTTAGGAATTTAGGTTCCATGTTTGAAAATTAAACGGTTAAAATGAGCTTTTGTGCGTTTATATTTGGCGAATCTTTGCTAATGGTGAATTGCTTAGTATGTACTCGTACGTACTTAGTGAATATATTTAGGTCTCTGGAATTAACCGGTTTATTTCCGTATCAAAACCTAAGCTTAATCTTTCACTAAGAATAACCATTATTATTTCGGTACACTAAGCGGTTGGTCTTTAGTAACCGGTTCATGAACGAACGCTGAATTAACCGTTACATTACCGAAATTAACCGCGTTTTTTTAAAACGGTTCCGAGCCCTATTTCTACGACCTAATTCTAGGTAAATAATAGAAAAATGTTGTAATTAATTATTTTTTTATATTTATTACATAAACATTCAATCTGAGTCTTGGAATTAACGGAGTAAAATTATTGTTATATTAGTCGCGTCAGTAAAGTAGATACTATATATTCCAAACGTGTCTTCTTTCGAGTCTCTTAGCTTTATATAAATTTAAATTATCAAAAATTAGAAATGAAAACCTGAATCTATATATAAATAAGACATGAAAGAAATTTACATATAAAATTGTCTCTAAAACCAATGTTATGAAACAAATTCAGCATGGCAGCTTTATAATATAAAGCCGGCTTAACTCTGCTACGATGTTATAACTTTTGAGCCATTACATGAGAATATTAAGTCGTTTTTATCATATCCTAGCAGATAATATACGTGATTTTAATCTTATTATCCTTTAAAATGCAAGTTTTTAAAAAGATATGGTCATATTTTACATAATTTTACCTACGTTAAAGTTAAAGCATTATTAAAATGAAATGTGATATCTATACTAATATTGTACAGAGGTAAAATTTCTGAGTTTGTGACGTTGTAGGGGGTAATCTGTGGATCTACTAAACTGATTTAGTGAAATTTGGTAAGAAGATAGTTTGAGACCCTGGGCAGGACATACGATACTTTTTATCCCGGAAATCATCCCTTACGGGGGTGAAAATGGAGATAAAAGTTTGTATTGGGAAGCAACCTAGTATAAAATAATGATACTGAATGTTACTAAGACATTTGAGCATTTTGTAAAATATAAATACAAATAATTTTTCGTCAACAACGATTTGCCTTAAACTCGGGCTTAAATCGTTATCTAACCAAATATTAAATATTTTAAGATACCTTCCAATATCTTTACAAGTAAAATGAAGTAGGTATGTAAAATTGTTATTTTCGGGATGTTACAATTACTTTATTTTTAGGTAGTCGAAATATATGGAATACTAGCAGCTCACACTCGCTTCGTTCGGGTTCGCCTCTAGAAAAACAAAAACTATCCCACGGGATTTTTTCCGGGATAAAAAATAAGTGTGTTATTCTGATGTATGTGCTTATTATTATAAAGTTTCATGAAAATCCATTCAGTAGTTTTTGCGTGAAAGAGTAACAAACATCCATACATCCATAAATCCTCACAAACTTTCGCATTTGTAACATTAGTAGGATTATCTTCTTAGATATTATCATGAGATAATATAGTACCATAAATATCCAAGCTAACTAGAAAAACAAGAGGCAGTTTGAACCTATTACTACAGATCCCCTAGTATTTTGCAGGTATTTATTATCAAAGTAGGGTGATAAAAGCTCATTGGAAAGAAACTCTTACATAGAATTGCACAAAAAATCATATAATGTTGCCGATAAGGCACGTAAACAAGTGAACATATGACGTTCACACATGATTTTCCTACACAAAACGCTTTGATCAATTAATATAGCATTTTGAGCACGGTTACACGATAGACAAAATTGATACAAAATCTACCATACACGATGCTACTATACATACAAATATGTTCATATAAAAAATATATATATATATAATCTACAACTTACCTTAAATATTGGGATAGGGTTATTCAAGATCTTCTGAAACACTAAAAACAGTGTTGCTTGAAACATCATAGCAGGACGATTACTGTCATAGGCTATTCTATGCAACATCTTTACTATACAATGGTTGGTGTATGGTAAATTCTTCTCATAGCCTTCTAATAAACACACACAAGCACTAACTACGCGTTGATGGCAGAATCTAGAAATGTTAAAAATATCTTAAAAGTTCCGTTTGATATATTCACTTATGTCGGTATGTCGATGAAATGTAGCCTAAATGTAAATTCGAAGATGTAAGGTATGTTTATTTCGAATTTGACTTAAATCGGTTAAGCCGTCCTCACGAAAAGTAAGTCTGCGAATTCGATGTAGCAATCCATACATTTAATAAAATTCTGAGTAGGATTTATACATTAAATATTTTTTGGAAAATCTTATTGCAATAGATATTATTATAGGGGCTGAATCTATAGTTTTTAGAATTTTTGTCTGTGTCTTTCTGTGACCACATCATGGAAAAATCACTAGAGGAATTTTGATGAGGTATGATGATAGCTGATTATCCGGGTCAACATATAGGATACTTTTTACTGCGGGAAAATATCTCATCTCTACGAAATCTATACTAAACTATAAAACGTAAGTAGGAACGAACCCGAGCGGGCGAGGATGAATGGCTAATTAACTTCAAAAAAAAATTGAGTGCGTAAAAAGCGTTTAACTAAAAATAAGGCAACAAGTTGACAAAGGAGAATAGTAATATGCAGTCGGAGATATACACACAAGAATCAAGACTCGCAGTAACAATAATATATACATATATACAGGACAAATACATAAAACTCTTTTAGTCTTCGCCGCAGTCTGGTAAAAACAAAATGCCAGTAAGTAAGGCTTGAGAACGGCTGGACCGATCTGGGTACTTTTTTTGTTGATAAGCGCCTCACTTGGCTTGGATTTGGCTATTTAAAAATAAAAAGTTTCGTAATAGTTTCGTAAGAAGTTTATTAGGAAATAATTTGAAGAATAAATAAATTCGAAACTGAAAGTGAAGTTTTTACTACAGAAATTTTATTTGAGCTTTATTGAATAGAATATTTTATCATCGTATTACGCGAGCGTAATCATGCTTGTACACTATCAAGCAAAAATTGTGAACAATACAACATCAAAAATTGTAATTGTTTAAAAAAACTAAATTTAAATGCTAAATAAAACTGTAAAACCTATGACAGGCATACACAAGTGCAATTCATGATTGATAACATTTGAAAAGGTACTTTAAAAACGGGAATTCAAATTCAATGCCGGTACTATTTGATCTTTTACGTAGGTACTTACCTTAACTTTTGAAAAGTCAAATATGAATGCTAAAGCGATTTTCTACGCAGTGATAAACAACTTAAATACAGTTTTGGACAGAAATACTTAACCAGTTTTTACAACGCTTTTTAAAAGCAGCTAAATATTATTTCTTTTGAATGACAATTCTAGAAAATTCTAGATGTTCTAGACTTGTCATGTCTGTTGCAACCAAGAATAGGGAGTGTTTTGATTTTTGGTTCCCGACGTTTCGAATGCTTTAAATCAATCATGGTCACAGGAGACTCTAAGGTTTTAGACGACTTTTTTTATTAAAAAAAAAGTTTAAAATTAAAAACATCAAAATATATTGTACGGTACTTTGGTGCCATTTTTGAATTTATGAAATCATTTTTGTAAATTTATGGGTAGACATAGTCTGTAACAAGTATATACCTTTGATACGTCTATAACCTTAGTCTCTACCGTGACCATGATTGCTGTAAAGCATTCGAAACGTCGGGAACCAAAAACCAAAATAAATCCGCGAAAAAAATACGAAAAGATAGTTTTATTTAAAATGTCAAATATTCGCGTAAATCTAAGAAAGTATTATGAAGTACCATTATTTTGAAGATAAGACATTTATATCCAGTTTTTTTAACCTTATTTTATATTGTTTTTAACATTCCATTTTATTTAACTTTACATAACATATTACATAACATATAATGTCCCAACATATATATTTATAAATTTAAATTGGATTAAACGAAAGGTATTAGCCGCACAGTCGCTTTCTCTCTTTCTAGAGAGTAATCAATTTCATGAGAATATTGCTCAGCCCACTCTCTACGTCTATGGTTGCAATCAAATTATATAGTTTCGTATGTATATTTAAAGGATTTATGTTATAATCAAGTTTTTTTTAAATAAGCCATAATACTTTACCAAGGTATTACATATTATAGGCATGATTTGTTTTAAATCACCTAAAATACTTTACCTGAGGACAAAGTCTTGAAAATCAAAATCCGTTTCAACGACGGCTGTCGATTTATCTTCTTCGTCTTCTTCATCTAATATGATAAATAAAAAAGTAAATAATGGTTCATTTATATAAGTACTCAGTGCTATTATTTGCTACACTAATAACCATGTACCTTGTAATATTTAGAATACTAATTTATGATGCCTCATCTCATATCTAATTTTTTAATGTACTAATTCGGGCTATTTCTTTTTCAAAGCGATAGATTTTAGATCTGATTTTTAGATTATCGATAAATTTTTAAGATATTTTTAAATCACTATCTATACTATAATAAAACTGTAGAGGTCGAATGTCTGTACATAGAAAAAAAATGCTAAAAGCCGAGTCAGGGGGATGTAAGAAAACAAATAGAACAAATCCAGATTCTTTTCAAATTTTTTGTTTCTCTGTTTGTCTGTTTGTACGGGCTAATCTCCGAATCTATTGAACCGATTTAAATGATATTTTGCATGGTGGTACCTTATATATCCCCGGGCAACATCTTAGATACTTTTCATTCCGGAAAATTAAAGAGTTACCTTGGGATAGTTAAAAAACTATAGTAACTTATACAGCTTAATACACAACAACTTATGCACTGCAATTTGGTAAAATTTGGCATGCCTTATATTGCCAGTCAAACAACAGGTTACTTTTTATCCTGAAAAAATGAACGGGATAGATAGATCTCTTTTCCTAGAGGCGAACCCGAGCGCAGCTAGGTTGAGCCGCTAGTATACAATAAAATAATATAAAAATATTAAAATTTAAATAAACTATTTTTATTCCTGATGACATCCACGTATAATTTAAATATGTTTACATAAAAAGCTCGTTAAAGAACTAAGTTATAAAACTACAGCCGACACTAAAAATACCTCACCTTCTTCATCGTATTCGGAATTTTCTTGCGTTTCTTCCTCAACTCTACCTATAAAAAATATTATATTTTTATAATTACATAAAAACTATGTACCTATACCATTTTTTATAAATAAATTTCTTTTTTTCTTTAAGGAAAAATGTACTTACTAACTTCAACTCCCAAATCAGTATTGTAAATTGTTTCGAGCATATCTAATTCCTCATCCTCTTGAATACCGCTCACTCCAAATATACCTTCTTCAGGCCATACTTCCCTAAAGAATTTTTACTAAATTATTAAAATCTGGTTTTATTATATACTAGCACAACTCGCGGCTTCGCCCGCGTTCTGCCGCGGGTTTATGTTATATATTTATAAAATATATATAGATTTACTATATAGTTTTTGTAGTTGACATCTATGATTACTGCTCCGCTCCCTTGGGTAACTGCCTCGGTTGGTGTAGTGGCTAGCATGTACGGCTACTCACCCGGAGGTCCTGGGTTCGAGTCCCGGGTCGAGCCAAGTTTAATTTTTGAGTCTCTCTGTTAAGAAAGTCCCAGTAACAAGTTAGGATAGAGAAGTTGGTGGTGTTTCACCCCCGTGTCTCGGAGACGACGTAAAGCCGTCGGTCCTGAGCCTTAACTCTCACTGGTCGTGTCTCGTGTCGTCCCACCGGAGTGACAGGAACAGAGAGTGCACGTAGTGTCTGCGCTCTCCCTCACACGCGGTGCACTATAATATCTCCTGCGCAGTTGGCTAGTCTCAATGAGATTGGCCGCCGTGGCCGGAATCGGTCAGGAGAACATTATTATTGTTATTAGCATGATGATATATAGCCTTCCTCAATGCAGAAAGAATTTATCAAATCGGATTAGTAGTTTCTGAGATTAGCGCGTTCAAACAAACAAACAAATAAACAAACAAACAAACAAACTCTGCCTTTTTAGTATAGATATACAAAAAAATGTGACGATGCCAAATTAGTACTATACTAAAAATTTAATTCATATAATATGGATATACATATATGAAAAAATATATAGATGCTTGCCGTAGTATTCTTACAAATAAAACATCCAGTGTTCAGGAACACACCATATATTAATATTATTTATTAAGTTTATTACAGAGCTCATTACTTGTCATTAGTATCGAGATGCTGTCTGTTGGCAAGTGTCGCCACCATGTTACTCCGATCATTATTCTAAAAAGTATATAGTCTGTACCAAATTAGTTCGTAGTTGCACTGTCATTTACAAACGTCTGTACTTGTGTTACGTTCGGATACACGCATATATTACACTTGCAATGAAAAAAATATATACTACACTGTACAGCCAATACAAAATACTACCTAATGGAAACCGTAGTTTCCAACGTAATAAACAATACCAGTATAACATAAGCATATAAAGACCGTCGTTAGTCGAAGTTAATATAAAAAAAATCACCTCCAGTCAAAAGTACCAAAAGAAATATTTAAAAAATATGGCTTTTAAGGCAAAATGAATTTATCCTGTATATTTTAATACCAGAAAATTTTTACAGCGTTCCTTACACGCGGTCTTTTAAGTATATTAGTTGGTCGTAATCTAATTTAAAAATGTTATTTATATTTGGGTTGCTTTTCGTTATGCTAGTCATTTCGACACGAATATATTTTGTAAAGTTTACTAATATGATGTATGAATACTTTTGTGTAGTGAGTTTTACTTTTAATATTATGAAAATGGATTTTGCTGGGAATTACAGAGACTTGACGTATTTTTGCAAACTTATTTAATTTTAACTGTAAGAAAAATAATAATAAAAAATAATGTAGGTATTCTTTTTAATTTTTTTGTAAAGATATATTAACCTTTAAAACTGTATCATTTTAATAAACAGACCAAACTTACCTTGCAGCTCTGAATGTACCGACGGCATCTTCATATTTGTGTTCGCGCATTAATTTTTGTATCTTCTTCATACAATCTCCCCTAAAAATACATATAAACATAAAATAAAAATTATAATATATAATTATTATAAATCACACTCTTCAAAAATATTCATATTGATAATATTAGCTCACTATAAAAATCCATAGTAGTTGATTAGAGCCTTTGATCTTAACGGAAATTCCGATAAATGCAAGGGTTGTCAAAAATGCCAATAACAATGGCAAACGATTTTAAATAAAACAATCATTTTGGATTTTTTCGCGGATTTATTTTGATTTTTGGTTCCCGACGTTTCGAATGCTATACACTTTACAGCAATCATGATCACGGGAGCGACTGTCTCTCGCAAAAAAAATCCGAAAAGATAGTTTTGTTTTAAATGTCAAATATTGATGTAAATCTAAAAAGTATAATGGCGAACAAGGTCCAGTTGCAGATATATCCATCAAACCTAATGCCGTTTCCCGACTGTCATATAAAACTACGTATGACAGTCGGGAGAGCCTCATTGTGTCACCCCAAAAGCCATTCACGAATTCCCTCTAGATGCCCTCTTTAGGTGACTTTAGTCTATATGGATTAGTACTTAGTAGACATCATATTATTGAAACTGAGTGAACAATTCTCTATCACGAATTCTAAAAACGAAGCTAAACGTTAAATGCTATGCCGGTATCCATTAATAATAATTCCTCCTTTAAGAAGATCAGAAGTTTTAATAAGGGTAAGAAGTTTAAGCAAACTATACATATAATAAAATTGTAACTGAGTCGATTCTGTACATTAAATATTTTTTTGGAAAATCTTATTGAGATAGTCATTATAAGATACGATACAAAGGCCGAATCTATAGCTTTTGGAATTTTTGTCTGTACGCATCATGGAAAAACCACTGGACAGATTTTGATGAAATTTGGTACGATGATAGCTGGTTATCCGGGTCGACATAAAGGATATTTCTTACTGCAGGAAAATATCTCGTCCCTAAAAAATCTATACTAACCATTAAAATGTGCCTAGGGGCGAACACGAGAGCAGCGAGGATGATTCTCTAGTAATATTATAAACGCTAAGGACGTAACGCTATTATAAACGAAAGTATTTGCTAGATTAGTTATATCTTTCTGTATTTCGCTCGCACAGAACAGATCGATGCAATTTTTTTTGAAAAGCTATAGTATATTGTTTTTAACCGACTTCTAAAAAGGAGGAGGTTCTATATTCGTCTGTACGTACCTATATATTTTTTTATTATATCAATTCATCAAATATTGGTGTACAGGATAATATAGCAATTCTCTACAATCAGAATCGTTAAAGGCTCTTAAATACTCGTACAATGATTTTTAATATTCAATTCAATTTAAGAAGCCAATCAAAACTTTGTTACGAAATACAATGAGCAAATAAAACTTAGAAAATGTTGAATCGCATCGAAACCTTAATGTCTAGACCAGACGGGCGAGTCTGAAAGCTGCTTTTAAACGTAATAAATTGAAGCTTAGGCTTTATGAAATCTCCCAAGCATCGCGGCTATTTACTTTGATGTTAGATTAATGAAAAAACTTTGGATACAGTACCTACCTACCCATTTTTTTCATTAGACCACAAAAAGGGTTTGTATTATTAATATGGATTGTCTCATTAATCAATATGTCGTCTGTTAAGTCACAAAGCTAGAATTATTTCAATTGTGAAATATAGAGTGAGGAACGTGAGTCGTCTTACATAAATTTTAAGCGATTTAAAAAAAAGTTGTTTAGATTATTTTTTTTTAATATTAATTGTTTACGATAAAATGCCACCGTAAAGTTGGAATATTTATCTTTTAAGTCTTACCACACTTCGCTTCGTCTTCGCTCGGGTGCGTCCCTAGGTACGTTTTTTTTTGAGCAGAACCCTAATCCTTTTTCTAAAATAAAATTAGCCTAAGTTACTACTTATAACATCAGCTATCTGTCAGTGAAAGTTCCGTCAAAATCAGTCCAGCCGTTTCGCAGATTTTAAAAATTTGTTTTTCCTTTAAGTACCGTGTACCTATATAATTTCACATGCATTTAGTAGAAAGCTGTTATATAAACAGACACTTCAATTGTATATATCTGTATAAAATATAGATGAGTATAATATAATGTCGTGAATATTATTTTACTAATTTTTGAAAATAACAATATATTTTATTTACGCAAGTGTAATTTTTTACTTGGTATTATAATACATAATAATATTTGAATTTATGATGAAAAATCAACCCTTGAAGAAATATCAACTTAGTTCAGACGACTTAACCGACGACAGTCTTGTTTTATTTAATGTCGTAACTAGATGTTGTCTCTACCATTGCATTTTCTTAATGAAATGCAGATGGGCTTTGAACCGTTCTTACGGAAAAATCTTATTTTGAAAACATTGAATAACAGCAAATTCTAAAAGAAAAATCTTTGGTATTTACCTGAATCGATGTATATATACCTTGCTAGGTCCAATTCTAGACCAGTATAAATACGTGTAATATTTGTGTGTATTTTGGATATGTGAAATTTTATGTGTGTTAGTGTGTGTTTGTGTGTGTGTGTGTTTCTTACTCCTTTATGCTGAAACGGCTGGACGGATTTGGATAAAGTTTATTGCCTATCTGATATATGAGATGTTACAAGAAAGAGAGTAAGACAATGGAAATGTTGGGAAGATGACATTATAAAGATAGCTGACCAACAATATATGATAGATAGAATAGAGAAAAATGGAAATCTTTAGAGGAGGCCTTTGCCGGAAGATAAGCTGTTACAGGGGAATGTTTGCCGATTATTAAACTTATATTTAATAAAAGGATTAGTAGTAAAATACGAATTTATTTATTGCATGTAGTACTTTTATTGCCTATCTACACACACGCACGCACGCACGCACGCACGCACGCACGCACGCACGCACGCACGCACACGCGAACACTTTAAACAGTCAATTATTTTCTATTTATAATATTAAGTGTATACTATATTATGATATGTTACTATCCAACTATATAAGTTTCACGTCGAATCGGATTATATATGAGTGGAAAGATACATATACTCACTTTTGTTGATCAATAGCCACATCGGAGGCTGCGTCGAAGGGTGGCGGATACTCTTCTATGCCGGCTCTTAGGACTGCCGCTATTTGAGGCCTGACCTCTTCCCACGGCGATAGTTCTATCGTTTTTGGTTTAGCACTCGATTTCGGTTTTTGTTCTATGGACGACGATTTATAATTAAAACCTGGTAACAGGATTAGTAAAGGCAGTGGTAGCCTAGTGGTAACGCGCTTGTTTGGGAAACCGAGCGAAGTAGATTCAAATTGTGGTCCTCGCACCTCTGATACTTTCATGTGCGAATCATTTCTAACAAGATTACTACTTGTCTTATGGTGAAGGAAATCATGGTGACGAAACATGCATATCTGAGAGAACCTAAGAAATTTTCGAAAAACAAGTCCGCCAACCCACACTTGGCCGCACACTTGGCGTATTAAAAAAAGGCTCGTGCCCAGCAGTGGGACGTTAGAAAGAGCTGACTGCAACATGATAAGTATGCCACGGCATTTATCTCACTCAATGTACAAGGATATTAAATGAAATAAAGTGCCATATATTTTACATAATAAGTGCATTTTTATGAAAATTCATGTCATTCTGTTGCTGTTTTTACGTAAAAGCTTGTTCAGCTTTCAGCAACTGAACATGCTTAGGTAGATTTGTGCTGAATTAAGATATAGGCTACTTTTTATCAACGTATGTACATACATATATACATAGTTCTATGACACTCTGTTTATAGATACAATATACATAATATTCCTTAATTTGAGAAATTAACATGCTATTTTTTTTTCTTTTTAAATAAACTTACGGTTTTTTTACACTGAATATGACCGTTTTTTAATAAAAAACGTATTTACGTATTATATAAAAAAAAATTGAAGTGTATAATTAAGATAGCAAAGCGAACGCCGTTGAGCGCATACATTCATTTAATTTCTTTATAATTACACGACGCTAAGTGTTCAACTCATTAAAAAGTCAAAAGGTATGAAAATTAACTTATTAGAAATAGTTCTTTTATAAGAGCTTTAGAGACTTAAATTCTAACTAAAATAATAAGAAAATTAACATACTTAGTGTTATGTAATTTAATATTAAAAGTTTGTTTTTGGACAACTTTAAAGTATGAGATCCTTAGATACCTACTTAATTTGGGTGTATGTTTATTTGTGTTATGTTTTCACTTGTTTAAATAATTTTTTAAGAGAAATATGTTTTAAATAAACTTGTGCTGTGTGTTTTTACTTAAATTGTAAATACTATGTTGATAATGCAAGCTAAATGGCTCTCGATTTCAAATTGCATTCTTGGACCTTGGGTAATATAATATGTAGATCATAAACTAAAGAATTATATAGGCGGAGCTCGGCAAAAAAATGCTAGTCAAAAATAGTAGTGTGATTTTACTGTTTATGCCACTATTCTCGACTTTTTTTTTTGTTTACTTTCTTCAAATAATAAGGAAAATTATATAAGTATTCATTGTTAACTTTTCAATTTTTGAGAAGAAAATATGAATAATAAAAAATATTATATTCTTTTGTATCTTTTTAAGTATTAGTTCTCGTCCCCTTGAAAGAGAAAGTATGTATTAGCTTTTTCCTTTATAATAATAAAATCTAGAATATCAGATGTAGATATATTTAAAATAAAGAAAATATGACTTACTTTTAGATTTAGTTTTTTTCCGCACTTTCTTTTGCACGACCAAACCAGTTTTCTTGCAATAATGCTCAAGCATTTTAAGGAATAGATGTACTGTTTCCACTAAATCTACTAAATATGATCTGAAATAAGTATTCATTGTTAAAAAAGGTATTTTAAAACTTATTCTACTTAATTATATAACGTAAATAAAACAAGAGTTCTCATCCAAGGGGGTTTGTGTGGCAACAATAAAGTTTTATTTTTTGATCAGAAGAATAATTTTTATTTACATATCTGTATCATAAAAGCTTGCTGTATCACAAAAGCGTGTTTTAATATAATAAAAAAAAAGGGGGCATGAAAATATTTTTTATAATTCCAGCAGGCTCAAAAGAAGAAAGGTTGGGAAACCCTGACATAAAACAACCAATCAGTTATAACAAAATAAATAAAACAATACAAACCTAGGCATCTTATTTTCATCATAATTAAGTAAAATTGACAAAATAAATTCTCTATATTCCAAAACATAGAAGATATTACTCTTGAGTACTTTTGCAGACTCTTTCACTGAAACATCACTGCTCTTGTCCATAGCTAATAGTGTATTCAGTAGTTCCTTATAAGCTCTTAGCGCTAAGTGCAATCTTCTCACCCAAGTCGAAAACTTCTTTTTCTCAACTTTAATCATGTCATAATATTTTTCCATCTGTTGTTGAACGTAATGGAACATCGGTACTGACATTGTTTCACTAAAATATTTTATTTATTAATCTCTATTGCACATACAATGTAAAGACAAAAAGTACAGGTGTTATTTACGTGACATTGGCGAAGTAATCTGTGCTCAACTGGCAAGCTTTAAAGCCATTAACAAAAGGATTGCATTGAATTGAATGTTTTTTTTAACCAACTTCGAAAAAGAGAGAACTTGAAAAGTCAAATATGGAAAAAATACCTGACTAATCCAACTTGAAAATTATGGCCTCTGTTAAATTCCATAAAAAATTTCATTGCCCATAAATAATAAGATTCATCGTTTTGTTGCGCTTTAGCTCTAACCAGTACATCCTTCACGTAGTGCATCATTGGATTATACGAGCTGTTTAGGAATTCTATACAAAACTCTTTTAAGAATAATCTGTAATAAAAAAAAACAAAAATATCCTAAATAAAAATAAAAAAAACAATAAAAATTCATCAATCTTATTAAAATTATAAAAATGCTTAATATTAAAATTAACAAATATTGTAAGGTCCTTTAATGCCATTTTTGTTTCTTTTTAATTCATTTCGTTAATTTGTAGGTAGGTTGTCTGCAACAACAATAATAATGCCTTTGAGACATTTAAAACCTTAGTCTCTCCCGTGACCATGATTGCTGTACAGCATTTGTATTTTTGAATCAAAAATTAAAATAAATCCGCGAAAAAATCGAAGAGATAGTTTTATTTAACATGTCAAATATTCACATAGAAACAATCAACTTACAGCATCAAAAATAAACTTACCTTATGGCAAAAGCTGATCTTCTTTCCATTGTACCACTTTCTGTCGGTCTTCTGTTCTTAGGTCTGACTAATTTAGACTTTTTACTACCATTAAAGTCTAGGCTAGATATATTGTTCAGTGGTTTTAGACATATTATGTCATTATCTGATATAGATTTCATATTTTGAATAACATATGTACCACCAAAGCGGGAATGCCTTAATTAAAAAAAAATGTCATTTATTTTTACCATTAACAACTAAAATCTTATAAAAATAAAATATAAAATAAAGCAATGTTATTCCTGTCAATACAAAATTTATATACATATTTCATGTTTAAAATATATTAATATCCCATTACATAAAAGTTTACATTTAGTGCATTTTGACATTATTTTTGTGATATATATTTGAGCAAGTTAAAAAAAGCTGCAAACAAAATTACCTAGTGGATGAATATTGTTTAACCTTATTCATTCTCTCCTTACTTTCTGACATTCGCATCATAAGTAACTCTTGATCATCTTTTAACTTTTCGTCTACACTTCTTTGCAAAGCAGAGTCGGCTAAACTTGTTGGATTCTGTTCTCTTAATAAATGTGAAATAATTTCTAATATGTGCATAAAATATTGCTTTTCGTTTTCGGATGACATGTACAGAATGATATCCAAGATTCCAGCTTGGTTTAATGCCCAGAGTACCTAAAAATTGTAATAGTTATTAAGGAAAAAATCTCAAAACCATAATAAATATCATATTGACATTTTAAATAAAACTTTCTTTTGAGATTTTATATTAGAAAAATAATTTATTTAAAATATCCAATATTCACATAAATCTAAGAAAGAAGTATCATAAAAACAGAACAAAAGTCCTTGTACTGCTAAAATAATGATTATATAGTATTCCTCATGAGAGGAAAGAATACTTTGTAATTTTTAGCTAGATATTTACTTAATATAATTAGCTAAAAACATTAAAAGTTATAAAATTACTTTTCTTCTCTGAGAAATAGTGAAGTGGAATATACACAGAACAAAACAAGTTAATGACTGAAGGATGAATTACCTGATCATGGACACTAGCATCATTTTCTGGTCTTCTTTCTTTATCTAAGTCAGCAGGCACATACAGTACATTTCTAATTAATATTAAAATCCTTTCAATTATTAACCCTGTGTCTTCATCTCTTTCAGACCAATCCTATTAGAAATATAAGGTCAAAGGGAAAATTTCTTATAGATATAGACTGGTATTAAATATTATGTTTAGTATTTAAGTTATAGACAATCTTAGTACAATTAAAAATATTTTATAAATGGAAATAGTTATAATGATAGTATCAAGTCACTGACTTATGATAATATATTGTACTTACAATTTCTAATATCTTTGTTAACTTTTTAGCAAAAAACTGCCAAGTTTCAACTTTAGCAAAAGCTTCCTCTTTATAGTACTGTAAATGTGATAGTATTTGCAAATAATTATGACGTGCGGTCCTTTCTACTGGCACTTCTTCATGATATAACAGAAGAGCTGGGTTGGTCAAATTTACAAGAAGCCTATAATAAAATAGTGAGATTATTTTAATAAAATGATAAATTTCAGGTCTTTCATACATTTGAAACAAACTAAAACATACCTAAGTGTAACATCAAACAATTCTTCTTTTTCCCAGTGATCAATAAGCATTGGTATTAAGTCTGTTTGCAAGACCTTAGTTTGTCCGAGATGCCTACGAATTTCATGATCTTCACCGTCACGTCGAAGATATCTTATAAGATCTTTAACAGTGTTAAGAGTAAAATCGTCTATCATATATTTTCCAGTTTTCTTATTAAGTGTTCCTAAAGCATTGCAAGTAGCAGAAAGTTCTGCAGATAGTAACGAAGTCATTTTTACTAAGTAATATTTTATATGTTAAATCACACTTTATAACATTTTCTTATATTGAAACTTAATTTTTTTTCCACTTTTTAATATTTTGTTCAAGAAATAGTAGTTCAATTTATTTAGAATTGGACGAGGTTGTCAACAATGATTTGACATTCAAAAGCCCGCGAAGAATATTTTTGACACAAGTTTCTTTTTACGCAATGTTGCAACACAAAATGTAAGGTTAGTGTCAGTAAATTATTTTTTATAAAATAATGAAATTTATTTATTTTTTATTTATAATATTACTTATTATATTTTTATAAATGAATAAATATGGTACCTATGACGAAAATACTGCCTACTTGCACAGGATAAAAAAAATCCTTTTCTTCTTTTGTCTGAATATCTTCATTTGGAACATAAAAAGAGAGGAAAATTCATATCGGAATAAAATTAAACGTGCATAATAACTTTTCTCAACTTTTTACCTACTAATTTTAAAGAATGAGAAGTTTCTTAGTTATTATCAAAAAAAGTACCGAGGCCGGAACAGATAGTAGTATAAAATTATTGTAATTCTTTTTAAGTTTTATGTCGTGATTGTTGTGTAACACTTAGCCAATTAATTACAAGCTTCGATCAACAATACTACTAGACAACGGGTCGGCGTAAGAAATCCGTCTCGGTATTTTAAATATAAGCTCACTTGCAAAGTGAGCGTATATTTCGTTTAGTTCTATTCAAACGCTGCCAACGTAAAGACGTTCACAAGGACGCAATATGTATTTAAAAGTTGCGTATTTAAAAGTATTAATGCGCGAAGAAGAACTTTTTCAGCCAGAATGTCTTATTTTCGATAAGTACATGTAGAATAGAATGCAAACAGAAACAAAACATAACGATTTAGATCATAAAGCAACAACAGGAAAAAGTGATTTATGTTTTAAAATATAAGGTTGATTTAACAATAAATATTATAAAACTTGCGAAACGATTGTAAGTGTTTGATGATAATTTGAAGATTTGTGACTTTATTACAAGGTGTGTGGTGCTGATTAGGTTGAAAATAAAACTATTATAAGACTTTGACTTGGTTCGTTAGTATACTTGTACAAATGAAGCTGTTTATGTGCATATTCGCGCGGACAGAATTTAGCTTTGATTTTATATGTGACACGTACACGTAGTATTGTTGATTGAAGGTTTATAGGATGCAATTTTGAAAACGTCGCAACTCGCAAGTTTGTTGTTATATAAGTATTAGGTACAAAAAATATTAAGTAAGTACTTTAGGTATAAATAAATATACCATCCTTTTAAATATTCTCAGTATTATACCTATTTAAAAAAAAACTTTCAGTGATTATACACCTTTATTACGGATGCCTACAATGTTAAATTTTTTGTCTGTTAGATTTTGAACGTTGGCGAATTAATTTATATTTAGAACAAAGAAGTACCTGCTTTTAAATAGATATACCCACTATAAAGTATAAATAATTTATTCTGTTCTTGATAATATGAGTTATTTACAGCCAAACATTATTGTTTAAACTTATGCGATTAGAACAAGTTAAAACAACGATTTCAAACGCGCAAAGACACTATACCTAACTGCGAAGCTGGCAGCTGCATGCTATAGACAGTAACTGTCTAGACAATAATAGAATTTAAGAGATCATATAAACTACTTGTTAGGAAAGAATAACCATATAATAACAATCAAATTTTATTTGATGTTATAGTAGTACAAAAATGCATACCTACGTACTCGTAGTTAAGATCGAAAAGTGTAGGTTTTACTTACCTACTTATATAATAATTATAGAGAAATATTCCTACAAAAAATATTATGATTTTATACAACTTTATATTTAGTTCATATGCAATCGAAAACTAAAACTTTTTATTCAAAAAGTGCTTACGCTCGACTCCCAATGGCTATTGCTTGTCGAGACTGAAGAGTAAGGACTGTGTGCAATAAGTCAACTTAGGAAGAGGACCTACAAACGATCAATCGATTTTAATTGCCAGTGCACTATTACAGCAGTTTTGTGTTTTCTATTTTCTGCTCCTGCATACTTCTCTTTAGTGGACGTTTATATTGAGCGCGGCTGGAGTTCTGTAAAGTTAAGAGCAATAAAGTTAAATGAAATTCAAAATTGAATAAACAAAATGCATAGACTATTATTAAATAGTTTCGACGTTCAGTAAAATTAAATTAGAACGTTATATAAGTAAATAATTACTATAAAGATCTAAGAATAACTAAACGGATAGACCTCAGTCCTCAACAAAAATAAAGCTTCAAGTTTCGTTAATTTTACATCATTATTGAAGAACTAACAACTCACCCTCGCTCCGCTCGGGTTCGTCCCTTGCTACGTAGGCGTAGGTAAGGGATGAACTCTTGGTACACTTTAAACGGTTAGTACTTACCTATAAATTTCTCAGAGATGAGATATTTTCCGCAGTAAAAAGTATCCTATATGTTGATCCGGATAACCAGCTATTATCATACCAAATTTAATTAAAATCCGTTCAGTGGTGTTTTCGTGACGCGTTCCCAAACAAACAGAGAAAATTTCTAAAATTTCGGTCTCTCTATCGATAATAATGACTAAATTTCAATAAGATTTTCCCAAAAAATATTTAATGTAGGTACAGATTTGACTCAGTTAGAAGTTTGTTATATGTATAGATTATCTGCAAAGTTTGCCCAGACACAATTAGATAGATACATATGTATAGGTCCGCAGACGCAGGTTTAAACCAACATATCCATTGATCTCAGTGAGACGTAATCGCAAGCTACTCTCTGGCTGGCGGCCAGCTTAGAGCACGGGATGCGTTGCCAACATACCAATAACAGGATTATCACGCTCTAATAGCGACGTACATGATCCCTCCTCAGTCCTCGCGTCAAGTTTGCGAAATAATTAACTAACTCTTTTATTATTTTATCTTGATTGGCAAAGGAATGCAGCTAATTATCATTTTTAACCTATTTTATCTCTATTTCATTTAACTATAATAGATATAGGTATGAAGCGGATAAAGCTCGTATGAACATATTTTTAACTTTAAATACAAATATTTTATGTTAAGTGACATTTTTAGGGCATTTTTAGTGGGTTTTCGATAATATTTTATATTCATTCAAGTTTCTTCTATTCATATAGGTATTAGGTACATACATATACATACCAGTTTTATAGTGCGCCGAAAGTTTAGAATGAAGAAAAAATGGCGACGGACGGTTAGCATTACCTACGCCACAAAGGTTACATTCAAGTACATAAAAGTGATATTATGTAAAGTGAGAGTCACGTTTATCTGGCGATCTAAGTTAGCTGTAGACGAATGGTGGGTGGATGTAGACGATATTGATTTAGGTATGTAAGCAAAATGACATAGTATACCTAGCTCCCTATTTATTGTAGCTAATTTCTGGCAAACGTAAGCAAGAGTATTCGAACGATCTTTATAAAAAAATCTCTCAAAAAGGCATATTTAAAAAAAATAAAACCATCAAGAAAATTTCATTCAATTGCGTTTCTGTTCTAACAATATATAGAAAAAGGATTGAAAAAACATATTTTTAAATTATCGCATTAATTTCATATCTGGTATACATAGAATACTTATCAGCGTTAAATTTGCGCGAGCCTTCTCTTAATGTACAGATCCAGCATAGTTACAATTTTATTATATGTAGATTTATAGTTAGGCTGAATTTTTTAAGCTACATTGACAAATTATAACGACGTTAATGTCTATGGTTCGGTAATATTAAATTTATTTGTGTTCAAAAAACATCACATCTATTATATTCAGTTCATTCGTAGCTTTTGTTAATTTAAATTTAACCAAAAGCTGCGTAGTAAGGATTTCACGGTTCAAAGAAAAATACCTAACGTGAGGGACAAGCTAAGTCGAAACCGTCGTTCTTTCAATAAAACTACCTACGAAGGTTTTTATGTTAAATCGAAAATAGTTTTCTTTCTTTCAAATAGGTTTTCTGTTATTACAATATAAAGTCTATATTGTAAAACGAACAACCAATAAAATATTATAGACCATTATGTAATTATTACAGGATTAAGATCATCAATATTGAAGTACATACTTACTACTTAATCTTTGAAAAGAAAAGACCAATGTTATTCCTAAAGAGCATAAATAATGAATATAACGAATAATATATTATAATCTACACTAATACTATAAACAGAAAAGATTTGTATTTTTGTATGTTTGTAACGAATAAACTCAAAAACTACCGGACCTATTTATATGAAATTTGGTAAGAATGTAGTTTGAAACCCTAGGAAAGATATAGAATATTGTTTATGCCGTAAATCATCCCTTAAGGGGGTGTCAGTGAGGATGAAAGTTTGTATGGTAAATCAACCTAGGGACGAAACTGAGCGCAGCGAGGGTGAGTCGCTAGTTTAATTACTATGAGGGCTGATTCAAAGAGCTTGTTTATTAAAAAAATACACTCTTATGAGAGTGTGCAGTGCAGTATTCATCAATCAGTTTTAACATGGCGAAAATAAATATTATTTTTGTTTTAAGTACCTACCTAATCTCGATACATATAATAAAATACTAACAATGTCTAATTTGTACATGAATTTTTTTTTAAAACTGACTGCTAACGTATAGAATGATGATGATGATGTGATGATGTTCTCCTAGCCGATTCCGGCCACGGCGGCCAATCTCAATGAGATTAGCCAACTGCGCAGGAGATATTATAGTGCTCAAGTGTACGCGCAGACACAAGTGCACTCTCTATTCCTATCACTCTCATACTCCGGTGGGACGACCACTCGACACGACCGGTGAGAGTTAAGGCGCAGGACCGACGGCTTTACGTGCTCTCCGAGGCACGGGGGTGAAACACCGCCAACTTCCAAACTCCGGGCTGTTACTGAGACTTACTATACAGGAAGACTCAATAACTAAACTTGGCCCGACCCGGGACTCGAACCCAGGACCTCCGGGTGTGCAGCCGTACATGCTAGCCACTACACCACCGAGGCAGTTAACGTATAGAATATAGACCCTAAAAAATATTTGGTGAAATTTATGTCTGTTTATCTGTGTGCATTTACCGTATTTTATATTCAACGGGTTTTATGCCTATTCACATTTTTTATGTATTTAAAACCTAGGAAAGGAAGTCGCTAGTGAATTATAAAAAAAGAGGTGTAGGTAAATACTTGTAATAATAATTGCCAATAGGAGTAAAATAAATATTGTCTCAGCAGCATTTTCTTCCGTAAAATAAAATGGCTTCTTTGGTCCAGATACCAGGAAGTTAATCTTTGGGGAATATAATACATTTAAAGGAATAATGCTATTAAAAATTCTTTTGTAAATACTCTTTAAGTACTAAGGTTTTGCTATACTTATTGGGAAAAAAATTAATGTAATGCTTTGTCATTGTGTACCAATATTTACGAAACTTAATGAAGCTTTAAAATTACTAACAACAAAGTATCATCGCAGTTGCTGCAGATTTTAAATCTTGTATTTAAATAAATGTAACTATAATGAAAACATAGAATCTTAACTTCAGTTTTAGTTTTTAACTAAATACGTCTGTGATATATTGACACCATTTGTTATTTGTGTTAAGCTTTAATTTAATTTAGTACAAAGAACGAAATTTAATAGATGTGATTTTCGCATTATTTTTACATGTTTTATTAAATTATACATCCACCTACTAATAGGAAATTTACATATAAAACAATAAAGAAAATTACAAATATACTTAATTAAATATAAAAAACAAATATACACTTAGTTATTACTGTACAAGTCATGTCCGCGTGGAATAGTGGCAAGAATGCTAGCCGCATTCCCCCGTTGAATGGCAATGCGGATTCCTTGGGCGAAAAATGCACCAGCTCTCTTGTCACCAGTAGAGGTGATAAGACGAGGTGTTATGTCTTTAAAGAAGTACTTACTTAGCACTTTGACTCCATGGGCCAAGGGTCTCTACAGCAAATGTAATAGAAACATAATTTTGACTAAGGGTATTTACGTAACTAAATTATAACAAATTAATTGCAAATTAATTAATATTGAAAAATAATATAATAATAATCATTAAAACTATTTTAAATACTTACTAAAAATTTCAAGAGAATGCTTGCAATTGCTTGCCGTTGTAGAGTTGTAGTACCTTATTTAGGTCAAAGGATAAAATTTATATGTAAATATTTATCACAGTCTCTATCCATATGGGATATATCCTATATTAATAAATATGTACGAGTATCAATCTACATTTTGCCTTTATGTCCGTGAGCCTGTAAAACCGAATCTTGTGGCAATTTACAGTGTAGAGTTACACATTAGTTAATATCGTAACAGAACATAAATATACTCCACATATTCTTGTATATAAAGCAACTAGTGATTCATTCCTTTGTAATTCATGAATATAGCTAAAATATACCAACTAGGTACCTAAGCGTGTTACCCAAAACCACCTCGTCAGTTACGTTCCGCCCAAGGGTAAATCACAGATGTAACCCAAGAATAAATGTTGTTTGAAAAATTGTTCTCTGAGGAGAGTATCGCATCCTTTTTCTTATTTTCTTCCTACGTTTCATCTAAACTACGATTTCCTCAATTTACTCTTCTGCCAAGTAATGGGTATAGTATTTACAGAAATTCTTACAGTAAATAATGTTCAGGGCGCAGTTTTTTTTAATGAGGTGACATTTTATTAAGTATCTGATGAATTCACTACGCATTCGTATATAATAAACATTAACTCTATGAAATTTGTATATCATAATGTAGATATATTTTATAATTATTCTAAAATAGGTACTTATTTAAAATGTTATTAATTGCTAAAAATATTTTGATCGATAGATACAACCTATATGATATAGGTACTCGTAGTATCTAACATGGTTAACAACGATTACTTCTGTAAAACCAAAACAATTTAAATTTTTAGTTAATAGGCATTTAAAAGCAAAAAAATATTTGAATAAACATATATAAGATATATAATATAGAAATTAAAAAGTATATATCACCTATATACATATAAGGTACTTATTAGCTTAGAGCTAGCGGTCCGCCTACGTTTTACTTAGTGTCCAACCGCATCCCGCGTTTTGTCGTATGTACGAGTATTTTAATACAAGTGCTTACGTAAGTAAGATATCCTTACTGCTTACAATAAACAAAATCACAAAAAATGCTTTAATAAATGTTTATAAATACTTTATATTTGGTACCTATACAGCCTTGTACAATGTATATTTGTATAATATTATTAAGGTAAAATGTCTATAAATAAACATAATATATTATGTAAACTAACCCTTTGGGATACAGTAATTTCTATGTACCTAATTCTAAGAACTTTTACATATAAATAACTTTCTGTAGGCAAAATAAGATGTAATTCTATCCAAATGAGTATTTTTAGCATCCTCAATTACTTCAAACTTTATTAATTTTCGAATCAGTACAAAAATAAATTCATGAAAATAACCTTACTAATACTCGTAGCTATTATAAATGTGAAAGTTCGTGAGAATGGACGAATATATTATTATTTAATATATATAGGATATTTGTCACTCTTTCACGCCAGAACGGCTGAACGGATCTGGATGAAATTTGGCAGAGAGATAGATTATAGCCTGGAATAGCCCGGAATTATATTTATCCCGGAAAATGAATGGTTTCCGTGGGATAGATTTGTTTTTGTCTAGTGACGAACCCGAAGCGAGGGTGAGACGCTAGTTTACAATAAGTAAAATAAATAAAGGATATAAGTATATAATTCTAGCTAATATATTTTATTTCTAAAAACAATAGTAAATAAATAATCTTAGAAAATCAAAATAGAAGTTAAATGTACAATTACCGACAATATTAGAAGCCAAAAGTCTCTGCAATTGTCAATTAGAGTTCATTAAGACGCCTGAGCAGAGCGGAACAAATTACCCGTTTTTGGTCAGACTGTAAAAGGCATCCTACGAGTATATTTGAGATCTTTATTTCATTGAATTAATACCAAGTTTATTGCTCTATTTTATTTAAAAATTTAACAGAGCCATAATTTTTTTTACATTATTTAGTTACTCTTAGTACATCGGTATGTATGTCTTTAAAACAAGAAGAAAGTGCTTTCTTATGTTTTAGCAGTCCAGTATTTTTCAACAGTTATTCAAGATAAAATTTTATTTTTGCAACTGCTAGTGGATTTTTTGAAAAACAACAAGGATTGAAACTACTTAATTCTTGATAAAGTAATATTTTCATTATAACAATTGTTTTCTTGGATACTTCTATTTAGCAGTTTCATATATGTATGTATATACTTATTGTTGATATTACTAATAAATTAATTTAACTATCTATTAATTGTTTGTTCTACCTAACTTCGAACGTTGTTGTGCACCTAAAACATTTTCATACTCAAAGAATTCACAGAATATATTTTAGCAACCTCTATCAAATAATATCAAATAGAATGGGTGGCCCAAGTTATGTGACCTCCAAACTACGGAAACGTTTATATCACTAAGCGGTCACCCATCAAAGAGTATCTATTTTGTTACGTTATTTGATCGTTAATTAGGTAAGGTCCAGTCAACTTGTATCATTTGCTTCGTAATATTTGCTTTGTAATATTTTATGATTTAACACCTCCAGGTAAATTTCTAAGAAATTAATTAAATTTCTAAGAAATCTATTGTTAACCGTAACGCCAGCGTGTCCGCGGTCGTGGAGGGATTAAGAACATGAATCACATAACTTTCAAGTGTGATAAAACAGAAAAAACTTTTTCCTTTTAAACATTTTTATTCGATATCAAAGTCATGAAAATATCCAAAACTAATCCGACTTTTGCTACGAAAGATATAAGTTTTATGAGACGGTCACCAGCTTCAGGATCTATGTAAATTTTATCGTTTTGCTGAACAAAGGCTCGTACCATCCCACCAACGTGTCATTTAGCTGTATTCCCCACATTTAACATATTGTGTGAGAACTCGGGATTTGTTTATAGACATTTTAATTAACATTTTGTCACAGACACATTCTTTAAACACATAATAGCTTTGTACAAGTAAATACAATGTGTAGGTATAATACTATATAAGAGTTCATAATCATTTTGTGGGCACGTGTATTAAAATCTTATTTTTTTACAGAATAAGTGTTAAGGGAAATTGATGTCCACTGGACTAGTTGAGTAGGAATATTTTTTTCACATTGTTCATTTGTGCAAGCAGTGCCGTGGACAAGTACTAAAAGTCATAATAAACATTGTAGAAAGTCGTAGTTTAACGACTGCCAGCCTCCTGAAAAAACCGGTGCCTCAAAAGGCTTTAGTACCGTAGATCAAGTACATACGCTGCGACAGGTGGCTTATACGGCAGAGGAGTATAACTTTTATGTTCTATGATTCAAACGAAACCACAACTAATCATATCAGGTAAATCTAAAAATCTAACAGATATGGCTAGCGTTCGGGGAAGTTTGCAATTTTCATTTATTATAAACAGTATCAATTTTTCGGCTGACATGACGATTGACATTATTTGTGAATAGGCTGTCTGTAACAACTATACCTTCGAGACATCTAACACCTCAGTCTCTCCCGTGACCATAATTGCTGTAAAGCATTCAAAACGTTGGGAACCAAAAATCTAAATAAATCCACGAAATAATCCGAAAAGATAGTTTTATTTAAAATGTCAAATATTCGCGTAACTCTAAGAAAGTATTAAGAAAGTGTGACATGACGACATAAAAATATGAATAATGAAATAAAAAATACAACATTTATCGCAACAAAAGCCAAGTGTAAAGCTTATGCCAATTCTGCTCAACCCATGCGCGAGATTTACTCGTAATTGAAGGATTACTTTACGTTTTCTGCAAAAATTTACTAGTTTTTTACATTGCTATTAAAGTTCAAATTATTTATCAAAGTATACCTATTCTAGTGCAATTCTAAATAATTTTAATAAGGTTAACTAATAGAAATTTAATAAAATAGGATTGAAAATTATATTTATGATTATTATAAATTTTTGATGGTAGTACATAAATATATAGATATACAGAAAAATCTAATGTTAATAATAAACATTATATCTAGAAGAACAATCTGTATAATTAATTAAACTGGTTGTTATATTTTATAGAAATTTACTGATATATTCGCCTTTATAAAATCACAATGTTACATGAAACACTATACATGTGAATAATAATTTAGTTAACAAGTGATATCCCTACGGCGATAGCTTGTGCCTGCATTCGGGAACAAAATTCAGTTATAGTGTTGTTGCAATGATTGAAGCCGCAACGCCTTGGAATGAGATTAGTCGCCGGATGAATTTCAAACTAAGAGACGATGCGATCTACGAAACAAGCTATCTAAGTCAATGTCTTAAGTGGTCTTTGGTTATTGCTCTAAATTTTACATTCAAAAGTATATTGTATATTAATATTACCGAAGCGGGAGGTCTAAAAGCTTTTGAGTAATTTGTAATATATGTTTGTGAAATTTGTAGCGACATTATTAAGAATAGAATTTTGAAAAGTTATACGTTTTCTTTTAGCGCGTTATGAAAAATGAATGATGAGAGTAAATTTTTACGATGCGACAGATTTAAACTACAGTATGAAGTTAGCCGTAAAATCTCCCTTAAGTATAGTGTTATTTCTAAATTCAGAATATTTCTTGTATTTCTATGTACACAACTTGACCAGCAAAAACAATAAGCAAAGTGATATCATTGTAAATCCAATATGGCGGACTTCCAAAGATGACGGACTGTTTTTTGGATGCACCACAAATAATAAAATATAATAATAATAATATCTTTATTCGGTATCTCAAAAATTTTACAATAGCTGATAAGTGATTGGGACCTGCTTTTAAGCGCACAAGCACTTGTGTTAGGAGAAACCGCTCTTCCATTACATAAGTGTACTAACTAATAATTACTACTGTATAGATACTTGTACTAGTTAAAAATTTCACAATAAGCTAAGTACTATATATTTTACAATTATGCATATCAATACCAAATGCATATCAATTTTAAGTTTGCTCAGAAGAATAAGGAAAAAACCATTAAAAAAGTGAAACATATTTAAAAGGCAATATTTTATTTAAATTCTCTAGAAAAATATTCTTTTATTTTACAACTTCTTCCGTGCGTACATAAGTACACACACACAAACACACTGTCATACACACACACATATACTTTTTTATATATTTTTTAAGTAAAGCTTAAACTAAGAAGCTTTAAAAGCCAATATACTTATATATATTTAATAAATAAAATGAGCTGTGGTACATTTCAAAATATTTAGGTACGAGTCACGAGTGAAGTGCACTGATTTGCTTCTGACAGCGTCCCGTTCCGCAAGAGATCATGCCATAAAACCAAATTGGATCCTCCTTCGAGAGGTTGTTTTCGGATGCATGGAAGCTTCTTGTGCATTTTCGTTTATTTAACGGTCATGGTGATTTCATTATATTTTTTAAATCTGTATAAAATATTGCTGTATTTTAATACAGCCACTGCATAAGAGAATATACATAATTTTTCCTACATACATACATGTATGTTTTTAAGGACATCAAAGTTGCACATGTTTTACCTATTTTTTTTTATAACTAGTGTCGTCCAGTCATCGGAATTAAGTCATAATCATTATTGAAAATTGAGGAAAAAATATATGAATAGAATTTCCCTATCTATGTAAAAATACTAACCATTTTCAATTTTTTTTATTGATAACACTAAAGCTTGTCTGTAGCTACTACACAAAAAAAAGAGATAATCGGTTGACAAACAGAGAATAAAAAGTCATTGAACTGTTTTGTCTTTGCCTCTTTATTATATGTATACAGATTTGTATTATTGGAATGTTTTCTTACGGGAATCAAACCAGTGAAACTGAAAAAAAAATCTATTCCATACTAAGCATCAAAACGTACCTAGGGACGAAGCTGAGCAAAGCGAGGGCGAGTCGCTAGTGATGTATAATATTGAAATAATCTAAAGTTTTCTATACACCTAGACACGTTTGCGATCTTGTTCCGTCATAATAAAAGGTTTAAAGTTTTATGAAAGGGCTGCCGGCTATCAAGAAGCCTATGTAAATGCCACCGTTTAGTGGGACAAAGCGGTTAATCGCCTGTCCTTAAAGTATGTTGGTCATTTGCTCCATATATTAAAATGAATAATTTTAAGCTTGTTAGTATCACTAGTAGCCAGTTCTAGATTCGCTCAACTTTGTGGTAATATTATCTTTTATCTATACATATAATAAAATTCTAATTGAATCGAATCTGTACATCAAATATTGTTTTGGAAAATCTTTTGAAAATATTCGTTATTAACAATACAAAGACCGAATTTAGTTTTAAGAATTTTGGTCTGTCTGTTTGTTTGTCTGTCCGGGAAAGCATCACAAGAAAATCAATGAACCGATTTTGATGAAATTTGGTATTATGATAGCTGGTTATCCGGGTCAACATATATGATACTTTTTACTGCGGGAAAATATCTCATCTCTGAGAAATCTATACGTCGCTAGTATACATATGTGTACCTATTCGTATAAACATATAACAAATTTCAAAACCCTACGTACTATAATGAGTAATTCCTTTTTTTCCTATAAAATTATCTAAGTTTGTGATTTAAGAATAGAACCTTATAAATACCAATCAGACAATACGAATACTTATTTTTAAGCTTATAACGGACTAACCTGCATGCCAAAACCTCTGGCCAGTCTGCCGCTCCGTTGCTTTACGAAAGAAAGACGAACATAATATTAAAAAAAAAACGCGTGTATGTCTATCTATGTACGCACGTAAGTAGTTGTACTTGTTTGACGTAACAGAACAAAAATAGCTAAAGATTTCATCCCGTATGTCACAACTCTCTGTTTGTGAAAGGAATTCAGCTAACTTCATCATGCCGCTTTTTGACTGTCGGTGTGCGCGCGCATCATAAAATTTTACTCTCATATTTTTTCCAAACGTACCAAAAGAGGTAGGTATAAGTTCAAAAATTCTATAAAATAAAAATAAACAAGGTATTTTAAAACATGTCAAAGGTGCTTTAGCACTAGTTATCTTACTTTCTTACGATTCCTTCTTTAAGATATTTTAAATCAGCACATATAAAACAGTTCAGTCCTGATTTATCGACGCGAATATTGTGCAACAAAGTAATTCCAAATTGAAATGCATAGCTACGATCAAATACATTGCCAGCATCTGCTGTTCGTAATACATATTTTATTTTATTTATGTTTGACGTATCAATTTTAGCGAAAAATTATAAAGGTTATACATAGAACTGTAACATTTGAATATAATATTTTTCTCGCACGAATTTTCCGATAGAAGATAACGCGCTACTTAAGCCACTTAAGATTATAATAACTTGTAAAAAAAATATGAAAAGTTTTTTTTTATTTCGTATAAAATGTCTAATTTATGTCGAAACTCTAAAAATTAACACAAAAACAAAATAACATTTAAACCGATAGTATTGTTTAATTATAATATATAATATCTATACTTATTATAAAAATAAGTCCCCCGGCCGCGTCTTTCTGTCCTCCTGTCTGTCCTCCTGTCTGTCTGTACGCGATAAACTCGAAAACTAGTGAACGGATTTTTATACGGTTTTCAACAATAGAAAGAGTAATTCTTGAGGAAGGTTTAGGTATATAATTTATTATGCTTTTATGTAAATTAGCTGAAATACGGCGACAAATGTTGAAGAGGTCGCAAAAAATCTCGCCAAATGGGAACTTTCCACGCGAACGCCGCGTAAACTAGCAAAGATACAGTTAAGTAATGTACTAGAGAATTCAAAATCTATAAAAATGCTACAAAAAAGTCCGCGATAGCATATCTCTATCTCTTACGGTTGACTTACAATAACCACTTTTATGTTAACATTTTTAATTAAAAACATTACGTTATTTTCAAAGTTATTTTCTTTAGTTCGGTATTAATCCTTATCCAAATGAATATTTTAGTTAGCTTAGTCATTTAATGCAGATTAAAATTGCTCTTTACACTAAATCAATCAGATGAATAGTTTTTGAGATATCGTTGTTAGAAGTAATTAGTAGCGAAACATTTTTAATGCTTGGCGAGCATTGAGATGCCTACGGCGAGTCCATCCCCTCTGCCCCGCATCGCTCGACCGCCTGCTCAAGCTATATAAACCGGGCGATGTAGCGCGCGATCCTAGGATACTTTTTACCGCGGGAAAATATCTTATTTCTAAGGAAAAATACAAAAACTGCAATGTAAGAGTATACTAATATGTAACACCTAAGAATTTAGTTTTTGGTCATCTGAACGCGGGCGGAGCCGCGGGCAATGCTAGTATAAAATAAAAAAAAGAAGTTCAATTAGGTACATTAAGTTCGTACTTAGATATTCAATTTTATAGAAACGAGAATAGGTGGCAACTAGTGCATGTTGCGTAACGTTGCCATGCAAATTGTAAGCTGCGTTAAAGCATGCATGAAGGAAACACTATGAAACGCTTCTAAAAGGCTTTGTAGAGCGTTGCTAGTTTATGGTGGGTTAAATAATAGTGCATGCACACTTAACTTATAAATGTATACAATAAATCACCCAAAATAAAAGACTATATCTTAAAACACGATAATAGCTTTTAAATGAAGTACTCGTAAGTATTACGATGTCCCTATACTTTTTTTTCAATAAAATGCGTAAGCGATCCTGCGGCGCCCCATTTACACGAGGGAGAATCTGTTGGGAAATGCATTTACGTATATCACCTTTACACATACAGGTTATATGCGTAAATACATTTCCCAACAGATTCTCCCCCGTAAATGCATTTCACAACATTAAAAAAAAAAGGTGATTTTACGAAGCAATTATATGCCAAAAATACAAATAAGAAGTTAGACATATACCTATTAAGTAAATTTATCTTATAAATAATTAATTATAGTTTTTTAACATTTTCTAATTCAAGAACATTGCAAAAGTTGAAATTAAATATTATGTTTGTATACTCGGAAAACGAAGCTACATCGTCAATTTACTGTGTAAGATTTATTTTATGGTTAATTAATATCGAGGGTTGATAGAGGTTTAATTAAAATGTAGAAAATTTGAACAGCTGGTGCTCATGTAGATGAACATTCAATTTCATCTATATTAGTATTGGGTTTTATTTACGAATATATGTATATAAATCATTCGATTTCAATTACATATAGGTATGAGTATAATGACACCTTATTTTGTGAGCTCAAAGTCTAAAAATTAGTTTTTCCGTTATAATGATAATTAATTTTATGAACGTTTCAATAGCATGAAAACTTGTTCCATAATCGATTTAGCGTGGTGAAATCCTCAAGAGAATAATGCACATCCACTCAGCCAATACGCATTTACGATGCTATTTATGCATTAAACAAACACGATTGAATTAGTTTACCCTAAATTCTTATATTTTAGTGAAATAAATGCATGTATTATGAAATAAAAGGTTTAATTTTTTCTTTAAGTGAAACTTATTTGAAATAAAAATAAACTTCCAGACACTAAAATGTAAAAAATAACTAAACGGGGGTTTTCATTTAGAATATATATCTAATCAGATATTTCCGAAGTCGGTGCCAGCCGATGCATAGCAAATTTAATATATGTCGATACGTAAAATACATATTAACCTATTAGATATTCATTTCTTAAAATATTGGCGGCTGGCACCGACTTCGAAAATATCTGATTAGGTATCTATTCTAAATGAAAACCGCCGTTTAGTTATTTTTTACATTTTAGTGCCAGGAAGTCGGTCGGTCGGTAGACGTAATAACCAGGTAATTTGTAAGAAAAAAGTTTTTTCATAAAATATTCAATTAAACAATTTATTTAAAAAATATATTTATTGTTGATTTTTTTAACAACCGCTCGACCGACTTCGATAAAATTTATATGGGACCACCTGGGAAGTATATCTACCCTTAGAAACAAAAAAAATCCAAATCGGTTCTGTCGTCTTCGAGTAATCGGTGAACATACATAAAAAAAGATTCCGAGGAATTGACAACATCCTCCTTTTTGGAAGTCGGTTAAAAAAGTAATAATACTCAAAAAATCAAGTACCTATATAAAATATCGTAAAACGAATAACAAACTAGGTATTATGATATTTTTGAATTACTTTTTAAATATGAAGAATATACCTATAGTCGAGCCTAATTGTTTTACTGATTTGATTTTTTAAGTATGTGTAATCCACATAATGACAAAATAATTTGTAACTTTTATTTGAGCATTGAAAAATAAAAATTAAGCTTGAAATAAAAAAGTTTCTTTGAAATCTTAGTTTTACATTTTTTTTTATGTATATAATATTACTTATTTCTTGATTAATATCTAACTTGTGAAATTTAAAGTTGCTTTTATTAACATTTGTATTTAATTGTTCTTGGATAAATATTTTTAAATGTATTTAGATGCCTGAAATTTCATTTGAAATAATGTTGTTTAGAAGCTTGTTATAATTAAAGATAATTTCATAAATTAAGTTAGCACTAGAATTAAATGTAAAACATTTGTAAAACTAAAATAAACTCTAACTAGCATTTATATTTTAAGGCCAGCTGCCAGCTTGCTATTCAGTTTGATCCAACTCTACGGAACTATTCTCCTTTTGGAAACTGTCAACTGCGATACCACATACCAGTCACATGTTCAAATTTAAATTTAATCCAGAATACCTTTATAACTTTTTTATTATTGATTTTTTATTATTGACTGCCTCGGTGGTGTAGTGGCTAGCATGTATAGCTGCACACTCAGAGGTCCTGGGTTCGAGTCCCGGGTCGGGCCAAGTTTAGTTATTGAGTCATTCTGTATAGTAAGTCTCAGTAACAGCCCAGAGTTGGGAAGTTGGCGGTGTTTCACCCCCGTGCCTCGGAGAGCACGTAAAGTCGTCGGTCCTGCGCCTAAACTCTCACTGGTCGTGTCGACCAGTCGTCCCACCGGAGTGTGAGAGTGACAGGAATAGAGAGTGCACTTGTGTCTGCGCTCTCCCTCACACGCGGTGCACTATAATATCTCCTGCGCAGTTGGCTAGTCTCAATGAGATTGGCCGCCATAGCCGGAATCGGCTAGGAGAACATCATCATCAACTTTTTTATTTTTACTCGTTTCACCCTATAGAATTTGATGACTCCTATTCGTTAAGATTGGTCAGAAAATGTATAAGTTGCTGTTTAGTATAAGTATTTTTCCCTGTGAAATGAACACCTGTGTGAGGAGAATCTACGATTATTTAACTACTTTATTAAGTACTTTGAAAGTTATAAAATTCTATAAATTAACATATATTTATTCCGCATGTTTATGATGAAAAAATATTATATGTAGTGCGGTTACTATAACATTATTGTGAATAACATCGCATCAACTGTAAATCATGCATCACTATTAATTACTCACGCATGGTTTGTTAAAATAAAATGAGGAAAATGTGGCTTAATCACTATATTGAAATGCATACATTATCATCTATATATATAAAAGAAAGTCGTGTTAGTTACTTCGCTTATAACTCAAGAACGGCTGAACCGATTTAGCTGAAAATTGGCAGGGAGGTAGTTTAGAGCCAGGAGAAGGACATAGGATACTTTTTATCCCGTTCGACCGCGTTCCAATTTTTATGATATTTTAATTTTTGGATTTCTCTTAGTCCGGAATAGGTAAGTATTAAAACATATAATTAAAATGTGAGAAAGAAAGATTTTTTCTTTTTATATCTATTTAAAACGTACCTAGCGACGAACCCGAGCGAAGCGAGGGTGAGCCGCTAGTAATATATTAAAATCCTATATAATTGTTTTATCGGGACGCTCATCTATAGCTCTGACGGGCGTCAAATAAAACATACTGACAATTTTTTGTATATTATCTTTAAATTGTAATGAACTGAAATGTTATCGTATATGTGTGTGTGGTATATCTGTTGTTGCCTGTAATTTAGATTTCAAAGGATCGAAGATTCCCATTTCACTTAAGGATATACAATTTTAAACTTACTTTTTCTAGTGTAATTTAATTTGTTAACATAAATAGGACATAAAGGTGTAAATCCAAACACATTATAAAACAAAGTCCCCCACTCTGCATGTGCATGTGCGTCTGTCTGCCTAACTGAACGCGATAAACTCAAGAACCACCGAACAGATCTTGGTACGGTTTTTACCAATGGACGGAGTGATTAAATAATGCTTTATAGGTATTTTTATAACATCAATCATATCTACTATGTATTGACTTTCTGCTTATGAGTTAAAAACTTCATAATATTTCCCATGACAAATTTCGTTGAACCTATGGATTTAACAAGAAAATTGAATATAATACTTATTTTTATATAGAATATATTTTATATAGGATTAAGTATATTTTATGAGGTACAGGACAATTTATTTAAAATAAGAAAATGCTTCCTCTCATTTGCATCTCGTAGTAGCATCATTTCCGACTAAATATTTGAAAATGTTCAAAGTAAACACTGAAAATGCCATATCACACTTTTATGTCCTACTTATATATACTATCTCTTGATAACAATATCATAAAAGTGTCAATTTGTACCATACCCCCAGAAAGCCTGCTCTAAAACCCTATCACAACGTAAAACTTTCTAAGCCATATTCTTTAAGCTCCGTATCAGCTATCTAACAAATGTATAGTTCGTTTGCAATTGCACTAAATGGCTTATTAGCTTTGTGTATAGCAGAAATTCTGTAGAATCGGCACGAGAGCCGCAGTCATCTCACGTCCATTCCCACCGACCACAATACCACAATTTATTTACTACTCAGCCCCGCACGACGGGTACAAATAGCCACGTACATTAGGTGCCCTGAAACGTAAATTGCAGCCTAGGCTCCTTTTACTTACATGTGTGTGTTTAGGCCTTTTAGTAAATAGATTTGACGTAAAGTTTAATGTTTAAAGTAAAATCCATACAAATATTATAAATGTGAAAGTGGTTTGTTTGTTTGTTTGTTTCTTTGTTTGTTTGTCTTTCTTTCACGTCAAAGCGGCTTGGCGGATTGGCGTGATTTTTTGTGTGGAGATACTTGGAGGGCTGGAGAGTGACATAGACTTTTTACCGCGGGAGATTATCTATTTCCCACGGGAAAACACGTTATAATACAATCCAAAAAAATATTTATTATCAGAATTATTTGAAATTTGGTATAAATGCTCTTAAATACAATTAATTAAATATGTGTTTTAGCATTTTTCGAAGTTCATTCCATAAGGGGGCAAAATAGGGGATGAAAGTTTGTATGAAACCTAGATACTTACCTTTTTAGAGATTTGTTTTGTAGTTTTAGTGCGAGCGAAGCCGCGGGTACTGCTAGTATGTGTATAATTTTGAATGTTTGAGAAGGAAATATTATATTGAGAAGGAATATTGTGTACATAGTTACCAATTGTACTAGAATAAGTTAGATAAGAACTATTCATACTTTATTCAATTTAATTGTCTTAATTTTTTAATTATTTCTTCAAATACGTCAGATGTGATCGAGTTGTAATTAAAAAAAGCGCTTAAAAAGAGAATAACTGTCTATGCTTACATGTTTAATATCCTCTTTAGTCAAGATTGCTTACATTAATTAAAGTTTCTTTTTTAATTAATACAACTTATAAATGTGTATAGAGGGATAAGAATTAAACGCTTAAATTACTATCCGGAATCCCAATGTCATCTCGTAAATACTCCAGGCATTGTATCAATTAGGTCTTGCCTTGAACATGCCGTATATACGTGAACAGTAGGTGAATATGACGTGTAACGGTACGATGCAAATTGGCAGAAACGTGAAAGCACGCGTGAGGGAAATGACGACTCTATGCGCATTGTGACGAATACTTGATTGTTATACATGACTTAATGGTATTATTAAACTGATAATGCTATTGGGCTATGTTTAGTATGAGAGCTCACTGATTTAATATATGATTATAGGTACATCTGATAGAAAAAATATTCTTTATAGAAACTTATAGAAACACTCGTCTCTATGTCAGCGTATTTTTTCCAAAACTTCTGGTTGAAAAATACACAAAGTACGAAGCATTATATAAAAACTTAAATTGAATATTTTAAGTTCTTATCCATTAAAATAATGACTAAGTTAAGTTACATATTGACTCAATTTTTTATCTATAAGTAATGACAGTTAAGTATTCTAATATATTTAATTTAAAAAAAAAACAAATAACTTTATTAACTTTAGTAATGAAAGTTTTATGAAAGCTCTACCTAAAGCTGTATAAATATTTCCACAAATGTATTACGAAATATAAATCTGAATAGAAATTATTATGAAATTTTCAAAGAAACCTCGTTACTAAACAAAACGAGGCAGTTTATTTAATAGGGGTCATTTCGTGGTTAATTAATATCGGCCGATCGGGTTTTAATTAAAACGTAGCAAATACAAACAGTTGGTGCTGTGTGAGTATGTATTCATTTTAGTTATACTTTGTTTATTTGTTTTCGTACAATTTTATTTATTGCTTCGAGCATTCATATGTTATGAGTTTATTATTTAAATGTAAACTCTCTTTTTCTCTTTGTTTAGTTGTATCCAGATCTTTATAACGTCACGGACATGGTCACGGCATGGACCTCTCTTCAGTACGAGGGGAATCAGGCCATAGTCCACCACGCTAGCCAAGTGCGGGTTGACAGACTTCACATGTATTTCGAAAACTTGCTAGGTTCTCTCAGACATGCAGGTTTCCTCACGCATGAAAATAATATCAGAGGTGCAAGACCCGGGATTTGAACTCGCTTCACTCGGTTTTCCACGCGAGCGCGTTACCACTGGGCTAGCACTGCCTCTCTCTGCCTGTTTAGTTAGATGTAACTAATAACAGTATTACTCTATGTATGTCATTAAAAAACTGTACTGTAGTGGTCTAGCGTCCGATCTTGAATTCGTGTATACGAATTAGACCAAGCGCAGTCATTAGGTGTTTCTGTCTTAACAGTAAAACTCAGTAAATAAATAGCCCGGAGTTTGAAATTTAGCGATGATATCGAAACCTCGGAGTACACATAGAGCCGGTCCTGTGAATGATATCTGGACGTGAGAGTCGTAATATCGTTCCACAGGGCTTTAAAAGCGAAAGTAATAGAGAGTAAGTAAGTTCACTCATATTTTTTAACTAATGAACTTTTAACTGTCAAGCAATTTAGATAAAATACCTATATACAGAATAAGAGCTTATATATAAAGATATTACATAATTAAGTATTGTATTCTATAACATATCTCTTACTTGAAAAATGATTGATTTCCCATACAAAGTTCCACCCCCCTCTTCACCCCCTTGAGGGATGATTTCCGGGTAAGAAATCCTATGTCCCTCCCAGGGTCTCAAACTATCTCCATACCAAATTTCGTCTAAATCGGTTCAGCGGATTAAGCGTGAAAAGGTAACAGACAGACAGGCAGAGTTAGGTACTTTCACATTTATATATAATTTATATTTCATATTAAGGCTTAAACAGCTAACAAAATTAAACAAATTAAGCGACTAACAAAATCACTTATGGACCTTTTGCTTACTAGCTTTCATAAATGTACCATACAACAGGATTAATTGAAACTTGATATATACAGTAGAACAATAGAAAACTGACAAAATGCAGCAATTTTAAAGGCAAATAGCCGTTATAATGTAGTTTGGAAGTGATATCAACGATATATTTTGTCCTTGCACTCGGGAGCAAATTCAGTTACATTGTGTTGTCGCGGTGATTGGAGCCGCAACGCCTTCCAACGAGATTAGCCGCCAGATGAATCTCAAACTAAGCGCATACCTATACGAGTACATAACAATCTACGGCATATGCTGTGAATATTGTCTTTCCTGTACTGCTACTATTTTTTTTATTATATCTAGTTAAAAATTAATAAAAAAAATTAAGACCTATTTTATTCAATTATGTACAGCATAATAAATTTCCTAAAGTAGCAAAAGTGTTTTATATTAAGAAAACCCCTCTTTACTTAAAAATATAGTAAAAAGCGAAATATGAATGAAATAAATATATTCATAAATGTATGTTAATTATTTAAGGACATTATTTTATTACTTTTACTTTTTTTAAACTTTTTTATTACTTTTGATATTAATCTTTATTTATGACATAAAATATTATAGCAATGTCTTTTTTTATCTGATTTTAATCTTAATTTAATCCAACTAAGATCAATTTATGAGACACCAAATACTTTTCAACTACTCCCTACGTCAGCGCATTGGCAAAATCAACTAAAGATAATTTTTTTACTGCACTTACAAATTCATTAAAAAAAACATAAATACACAATTTTTGCGTTATGCCACATTATTTTACATTTCCAAAGCTAACAAAATAATATAAGTTTAAACTTTATTATTTTTACCTTAAAAGGTTAAGATGCTAAATTCCTACTAATCTTACCTCCGCAAGAAATATCAAAAGGTAGAGACGGCTACTGGCTCTAGGAGATCCTAGGAAACCGTATGTAAATTTTATCGTTTTACTGAACAGCGCTCTATTTTCTTTCTCTGAAACTATTATTCAGCGACAAATAAAACTCTGTTCACTTCTGATTTATTGCGAGCACTGTGTTGCAAAGCAATTGGAAATTGAAATCCATAGCAGTAATCAAATAAATTGCCAATATTTTATATGAATATTTAAATTTTATACATTTTTTAAATAAATATTGTCTTCGTGTTTTAAATAATGCAAAAGTAGATATCGGAAGCTTATATTAATTAATATTCTGAGTAACGAGTAAACAGAATCTCTTTGATAAAAAATGTCGAGATCATATTATTATTAAATTATTATTTTACTCAATAAACCCAGCAACTAATATATCAACCAAGTCACAATTAGTAACTTAGAAATCAGTATAGTATAATAATATTAAAATGTAAATGTGACAGAACTTTTGTGGCATTGCCATCGCGGCCATTTTGATTTTTAATTCTTTTGTTCAAATGAAGAAAACACCAGCAAATATACTTATTTGCATTTATCTATACTAATAATTTAATTGTGTAAGTAAATCTGTCTCTACATTTTCATAATTAAACCACTAAACAGATTTCGATGAAATTCAGCTAGGTCATAGATTGCATTATAGGGTCGATAAGGACTACTTTCACTCTACGTTCATCCGTTTGTTTACCTTGCGGGCGGAGCCAAAAACGAAATCGTGTTACGATACCCCTTCATACTATGTTTTATACTATGTATATTTTATACTACATTTACAATAATGGTTAGAAAACTGGTAAACATATTTCATATTATTATCGATATTTCAATTAAAGGATTAAAATACGTTTATTAATATTTTGAATTATATATTGCCACCATTATAGGTCAAATGGATTTAATTTACTCAACGTTTATCGTGCCAAATAAATGAGGAATATTATTAATGTTAAAATATTATGTTGTTGTTTACATATAAATTGCCTACATCGGAAGTTTGTCGCTTTGTGTTCTGACAGGATACTGATGAATTCTGCCAAATAATTGAATATTAGGGGGCAAAAGTAATAATCGACGTATCTATTATGCCTACACAAAATATACGTGAGTTGAATTCTATTCCAAAGGAGGCTATATTGGTTGGAACAAATGGATAGGACATGTGAGAAAAGTACCTTAAATATTGAAATTATCAAGTTTTACTCAAAGGAAACATTCTTTTAATTTGAAAAATAATAATAACTGAATTTAAAAGAAAAACGTATGAACTTGAACCAGTAATAGAACTAAAAATACAATAAAATACACCGTCACTATTTTAATTAAACAAACCGATAGAACAATCTATCGGTTTCATTAAATATGTAACAATTATAGATAAATTTGAAATCTTACAATTTATACATCACTAGCATTGCCTGCGGCTCCGCCCGCGTTCAGATGACCAAAAACCAAATTCTTAGGTTTTACATTTTAGTAAACTCTTACATTGCAGTTTTTGTATTTTTTCTCAAAAATTTGATATTTTCCCGCGGTAAAAAGTATTTTATATGTTGACCCGGATAACCAGCTATCACCATACTAAATTTCATCAAAATCCCTCCAGTGGTTTTTCCGTGATGCGGTAACAGACAGACAGACAAAAATTCTAAAAACTATTGATTCGGCCTCTATACCGAAAATAGTGTCTATTTTAGTAAGATTTTCCAAAATATATTTAATGTACAGATTCGGCTTAGTTAGAATTTTATTATTTGTATAGATAATATTTTATACATCATCAACATCGTGGAACAAACACAGGACGTGGAAGACAAGTGTCTAATAATAATTTATTAGATTTGCGCGAATATTTCACTTTTGAAATAAAATTATCTTTTCGGATCTTTTTTAAATTCATTTTGTAATTTTTCTGTAACAACTATATAATGCCTCTGAGACGTATAAAACCCTTAGGTTTTCCGTTGACCATGATTTCTTAGGCTAGACCATAAAGCATTCAAAACTTCGAGAACCAAAAATCTAAATAAATCCAAAAAGATAGTTTTATTTATAAGACAATGAATGTCTAATTAATACTAGTATGCGCAAAGGTATATTGGCATTGTCAATGTTAATATTTAACCATGGGAACGTGTAGAATATATTTATATTATGTAGAATTGTATTATCTGTGTATTTTAATTTAAATTATACACAAAACTTTGCTAAAATCGAAAAGGTTAGAATAATAATGATAAGACGTAAAATTGCCACTTCCTACAAAAGAGGTCATCTATATGTAATATGTTAGTTATCATCTATACAATTTTTTACTGTAAATAATTTTTATAACATAATATACGTGTTTTATTTCCCTCACGTTCATTTTAAATGGGCGATGTCAATTTTATACCATTCGTTACAACAAATGATAAAATTGAAATCACTCTATTAATAAAACGGGTCACTATTTTTTACTACCACTTTTATTTAGCTTAATAACTTATATATTATTAGTATATAGAATATAAAAAATCAACAGTTTTAACCGACTTCAAAAAAGTGGAAGTACCCTTTTGATTCGGGTATATGTTTTTTGGGTGTGATACGTTTTGCATGATGCATCTTTACCGATTGTAACCTAATAATTAAGATATTGCATACAATATCTCTCAAGGGTTAAAAAATTAAGAAAAAAGTATACTTCTAAGAATTAAAAAAATACTTAAATGTTTGATCTACTCTTTTTATTAATATGCTGCTTAATAATTAAATATAATATAATTAAAGTCCATACTTTGTTAAAAAACCACTTACGACGTTAATTTGCTTCTGCGAAAACCGTACCCAAACCCTTATCTCAATGATATTAATTCTACTTCATTTAAACAGTGCTATTAGATAAATACATACCAAATATATTGTATAGATATCAATAATAAATAATAGTAATTAACTTAAAATATTTAAGAAACAACATATCCTACGACAGAATTTGATTGTAATTAATTGTTTATACATTCTGTTAAATAACAATAGATATTAAATTAGTCTGGCAATTCCAATCAACTTAGCTTGTTAATTAAAGGATACATGCAAATGCCGTATAAGTGCGTCGGTCACGTGTGTCACAAGTGCTATGAGAATATACAAGTATGTACATACGTATAGTATTAACTATATGTAAACTCTAATTTAACCGCCTGTCGCTGTAGACATTTTGTATGTTCACAGCCCATTAATATTAATGAATCCATACTAATATTATAAATCTGAAAGTGTGCTTGTTTGTTTGCTTGTTTGTTTGTTTGTCCTTCTTTCACGTCGAAACGGAGTGACGGAGTGGCGTGATTTTTTGTGTGGAGATAGTTGGAGGGCTGGAGAGTGACATAGGCTACTTTTTACCGCGGGAGATTATCTATTTCCCACGGTAAAACACGTTATAATACAATCCAAAAAAGTATTTACTATCAGAATTCCTCAAAACTTGGTATACCTATATACTCTTCAAAAAAATTAAATAAATACGTGTTTAAGCATTTTTTGAAATTCATCCTATAAGAGGGTAAAATAGGGGTGAAAGTTTGTGTGAAACTACCTTTTTAAAGTTTTTTTGTAGTTTTAGCGCGAGTGACACCGCGGGTTCTACTAGTTGTTTAATAATTCTATTATATAATAGTCACTTACACTTATCAACCTGACAATGTAAACAAGCTTCAGTTTAATTCAAATAGAGTATACAGTAACATGCGTAGTAGTTCTGTTGGATAATTCGTTAAATATCTAAATTTTCATAACTAGTGCGCTGTTCTTACTTTCCATCCAGTACCTTTTTATTATAATTTGCAAAACGAGAATCACTTTGTTCATCAATATGGCAATTTAACAATTTTTCTTAGTGTTCTCCAGTCAAAAAATATCTTTTACTAAACTTGACTATAATATTTCATCAGAAATAAGGAATAATATAGACACAGTGTCATAGAACTAATCTATACATATAATAAAATTGTAACTAAGCCGAATTTGTACATTACATATTTTTTGGAAAATCTTATTGAAATAAACATTATTATCAATACAGAGGCCGAATATGTAGTTTTTAGAACTTTTGTCTGTCTGTCTATTACCGCATCACGAAAAGCCACTGTAGGGATTTTGATGGAATTTGGTATGATGATAGCTGGTTATCCGGGTCAAAATGTGTATTGTGTTATGTGTATTCAGCCCTTTTTAACGCCCCACTGCTGGGCACGGGCCTCCCTTCAGTATGAGGGGAATCAGGCCATAGTCCACCACGTTGGCCAAGTGCGGATTGGCGGACTTCACATGTCTTTTGAAAACTTGCTAGGTTCTCTCAGACATGCAGGTTTCCTCACGATGTTTTCCTTCACCGTTATATAGGATACTTTTTACCGCGGGAAAATGTCTCATTTCTGAGAAAAAATACAAAAATTGCTATGTAAGAATATACTAATATGTAAAACCTAAGAATTTGGTTTTTGGTTATCTGAACGCGGGCGGAACCGCGGCCAATGCTAGTCGTAAATATGAAGCCAAACAATAATGTTTTAGAATAGTATGCAAATGAGTAATGCCAATTTGTATACTGATAAATAAGTAATAAATGTTAATAAAATAAAAACTGTAAACGGATTTTATTATAATAATAAAAAAAATTAAATAAGCTTATATTATGTTATCTCTCTTTCAAGAGGAAGAGAACTTATGCTTAAATAATACAAAAGAATATATCTATATTAATTTTATAATTAATATCTTATTGACAAAATTTTTATAATAACTTAATTAATACATTATAGAAAATTTCCATCATTCTTTATAGAAAGTAAACGATATGTATGGCAAAATCTATAAATAAATAGCAGTGATATGCTACCATTTTTGTATTTGACATTTATATTCCCGTTAGGAAATTTATAATCTATTTAGTTAAAACAAAGTCGGGTTTGTTACAACACTTATAACTCGAGAACTGCTGGACCGATTTTTATGATTTTTGTTTTGTTGCATTTATCTTCACCCTGAATAGCAGAATAACTATTAAAACGTTGGAAAATTCACGAAGAAAATATTGTTTTTTTTTATTCCATACAAAGCGTCAAATCGTACCTAGGGATAAACTTGAGCGAAGCAAGGGTGAGTCGCTAGTGAAGGATAAGCTAACAACTATATTTTCACATTTATAATATTATTTAGTAAAAATAATTTAACTCTACAATATACATATCTCTTTCAGAACCAAAATATCTAACAGTACACTAGCAATGGTAGAGTATCTCGAAATAATGTCATTAGTGTGCAAACACGGAAGAGATAACCACGACACCCTCCCATGAAGGTAATGTCAACGTTCATGAAATAGGGTTGCCATAAACGATGGCGTCAGTCGCTACTGATATTTTTAACGATCTTCAAAAACGACTAGAAAAGGAAGTTATATTTTTGTAATGTAATTTTGATGCATTTAGGTAAGGTGTAAATAGATAATAAGGTTTTCAGCAATCGAGACGCCTAATGTTTATATTTTTGAAGTCAGTGCTATTCAGTTCAATGAAAACAAACCTAAAAAATAAGTTGCGTAGTATTATTCATAATATTCTTTGAAGGATTTTATTGTTCAAATAACATGTATCAATTGGTATCTTTTCCTCTGGATATATTTACATTCTCTTGCGTAGCCATTTAAGCGTTTCACTAACCAAATTTTCATTGTAAATATTATATTTTCATGTTTTTTTTAGATTTTTTCGGCTCAGTCAAACTGTCTCCCAGAAATCAGTGAACATATATAAAATAACAAACACAGTAGCTACTTATTTTTTGAAGTCGGTTAAAATATTTTAATAGACTACTACTTTACAAAACCGATTAATATTTTCTTATGAAAGACTAGGAGGAGCACAGCCCCAATTACCGACAGAATCTTTTTAATAAAGCCATTAAAATAACGATTCTAACAAAGAGTCTCTTCATATTACACAATTATTTTTAAAAAGTGAAAGAATATTTTGGATTTCATACAATGAAAATGTATGACTCAACGACAACTTATTTTTTATTTTCGATTCATAATAATTACATTGTATCTACAAAGTCATCGGATACGTCTGTGGTGATAATTTGTACGTATTTGTTAAATTTTGGGTAAATTTTATTTATAAATTAAAATATATATAGTGAAGGACAGTACAGTTAAAGGCAGTGGTAGCCCAGTGGTAACGCGCTCGCTTGGGAAACCGAGTGAAATGGGTTCAAATCCAGGGTCTCGCACCTCTGATACTTTCATGTGCGAATCATTTCCAACATGATTGCCACTTGTATTAATGGTGAAGGAAAACATTGAGAGGAAACTTGCATGTCTGAGAGAACCTAGCAAGTTTTCATAAAGACATGTGAAGTCTGCCAACCCGCACTTGGCCAGCGTGGTGGACTATGACCTGATCCCCCTTGTACTGAAGAGAGGCCCGTGCCCAGCAGTGGGACGTTAAAAAGGGCTGACTAAGGACATTAAATTTTACATTTTTAACTAAGTCATGGGTACTTAGACTTCTCCTGAGTTAGCTACCATGAACTGCCAATTATTGACACTTATGAACTACTGCTATATTTTCAATTGCATGTAGGTACCAGTATGTATATGGCGTACACTTAGACTAAAGAATTATAAAGACGGAGCCCGCCAAAATAAATGTCAAAGTAAAAAATAGTAACGTGATTGTGTTGTTAATGCTACTATTCTCTGTTCTACGATTTCGCCATAAATATCGTTTACTTTATTTCAAAAATAAGGGAAATTTTATATAAATACTAGCAGTACCCGCGTCCGCTGCTCTAGTCTGAAGATTACCTGAAAAATTCATCAAAATCGCTCCAGCTGTTTTGGAGTCCATAGGAAACATACATTCACACATCAAATTTTATTTTATTTAATCAGCAATTTAAATTTATTTATTGCTCGGAAAATGAATTCTTTTATAAAAATTTAGTAACACACCGACTGCAGTGCCACCTACCGGATCCATTTGTGAATTCAAACCTTGCGCGGACCTACTCGAACATACACAAAAAATATCATTAAAATCGCCCCTGCCGCTTAGGAGATGATCAGTGGCACAACCAATGTAGCATCACCTACCATGGAGGTCATTGAAATATACACAGAAAATTTCATCCAAATCGGTCTAGCTCTTTAGGACGAGTAGGTTAACAAACAAACGTACAGACGAATTATATATATTAAGATTATCATTATTTATTATTTTTGAGAATAAAATATAAAAAACAAGAAGAAAGTATGTAAAAATAATTCCATATTCTTTTGTATTTTTAGGCATTGGTTTTGTTATCTCTATTTCAAGGGGAAGTGTCTCCTTGAAATATAAATAGTGTAATATTAGCTTTTTTATCCTTTATATTAAAATCCGTTAACTTTTTTATTTATTAACATTTATTTACTTCTACTCATCGCAATAATTAATGAGTATTCTATTAATATTTGTATGCTGTTTTTAAATGTAATATTTTAAAACATTACTGTTTGGCTTTATGTTTAGTTCTAAAATCTATACATACCTATAATAAAATTGTACCTAAGCCGAATCTGTACATTAAATATTTTTTGGAAAATCTTACTCAAATAAACATTATTATCAATACAGAGGCCGAATCTATAGTTTTTAGAATTCTTGTCTGTCTGTCTACTAGAGGGATTTTGATGAAATTTGGTATGGTGATAGCTGGTTATCCGGGTCAACATATATGATACTTTTTACCGCGGGAAAATATCTCATTTCTGAGAAAAAATACAAAAACTGCAATGTAAGAGTATACTAATATGTAAAACCTAAGACTTTGGTTTTTGGTCATCTGAACGCGCATCTATATTAACATTATATCTCTTTATAAAAGAAAACTGAAATGACCTTAACTGAAATCAATTTATTGTTACCATTTAAGAAGTGACTTGTGTCATATACAACTTATGTCATAAACTATATTCCCTCTGAAATAAATGATAAAGCCATTTTTTACTATATTTAAATACAAAAGTTAGGTGTTTAAGAAAAAAATTCAAATAAAAAAACAGGTGTTGAAAGTGCAATGTTATGTTCGGTTGTATAGGTAAAGTATCTACCCCAATGCCATGATGTAATGAGCAAGTTCATTCCGTGGTTTACGTCTGGTACTTTGAAGGCATTTCCCTGGTTATGAGGTGCCACATTTATTATTGCCTTGTTTCTTCATAAAATTTATTTTATTTTATACTTTATATCTTTGTCGAAATATGTATCTATATCTTAAAACGTGAACATCAAATAATTCTCTACATTTTAGTATGTTGTAAAAAGAAATGGGTGGGATGTACACAATATAAAATACTCGGGTGTATATTGAAAGAGTCAAAAAAACGAGAAACAAGTGGACCCAGCTATGCAAAAAACAGCCATGTGCGTAAAGGTACCAACAGAGTTATAAGCATTTTTCTGTCGATAGTTGCACTTGGGTTATGTTTTGTTTTTCTGGTTATTTTAAAATTGAACAATATTTATATAAGTACTGTTTATTTTTTGTAATTATTTTATTTTTTATAATGTTGATGATGTTCTCCTAGCCGATTCCGGCCACGGCGGCCAATCTCAATGAGATTAGCCAACTGCGCAGGAGATATTATAGTGCTCAAGTGTACGCGCAGACACAAGTGCACTCTCTATTCCTATCACTCTCATACTCCGGTGGGACGACCACTCGACACGACTGGTGAGAGTTAAGGCGCAGGACCAACGGCTTTACGTGCTCTCCGAGGCACGGGGGTGAAACACCGCCAACTTCCCAACTCCGGGCCTGAGACTTACTATACAGAAAGACTTAATAACTAAACTTGGCCCGACCCGGGACTCGAACCCAGGACCTCTGCGTGTGCAGATGTACATGCTAGCCACTACACCACCGAGGCAGTTTATTTTTTTTATAATAAAATGCTTATAACTCTGTTGGTACTTTTACGCACATGGCTATTTTTTGCATAAGTGGGTCCAATTATTATACGTCGTAATCAATATTGAATCAAAGCATTTAATAGAAATAATAATACAAATTAATTTTAATTCATAATGTAAAAGATAAATTTAATATCGTTGATTTTCAGACACTTTAGTTTGAAATTGGACCGCTTGAACCATATCAATAAATATAAAACAACGATTCACATCTGCTTTAGTAATTTAACTGTTTGTTTTTATGTTTTTATTTAGTTTTCACTTAGTTATAATTACATATTTTATTACTTATTTATTTATATAAAGTAGGAGGTTTGAAAAATTGTTTTAAGTTAATTGAACTAAGAAATTACCCTACTAAGTGGGCCGCTTATCAAGACCATCTCTTATCTTCTTACCTGGCTGGATTGCCGGACGATAATGAACCGCGCCACCACGACCACGTTTGAGCGCTTTTGCGGGGGGAATTTTCGTCTTCGTTAGGTCTATGGAGTCTTGAAAATAAATACGTAATAAAAGGTATAATTGAGGCCATACTCACCAAAACATTTCTAAATAATCTTTTAGTCTCTCTAGATATGTGTGTGCTATTTGTATGACTCATCATTTAGCACAAAGATTTTTAAAAACAAAATTTTTGGTATTTACCTTCATTTATTATTCGCAAGCTTTCCACTCATCATCTCGCATGACTAAACAAATTTTTGAAAGCTTGTACTTTAATTTACATATTCGGCATATTACAAAGCATTCGTTACATATAATTTACTCACGAACACAAAGCTCTTTTTTCATCTGACGGGATAAGCTCAAGCCTACTCAGAGGCACCCAACCGCGATGTTAAACGTTCGCCATTTTTCTGTAGTTGGAGGAAAATTGCCCCCGTATTTCCTACATGTCTTTAAGCCGGAGACAACGAGATTATCCGCGGGGAAATAAAACGAAGACATGAACATCATCAATCTTCGACCTTGTTATCCCGATATGGACCTAATAAAATAAATATTTATTAAAGAACACATATCAAGCATTTTGGGAAGTGATATTATAGCTCAAGAGTATGTTGTGATTTAGTACTCTGAAAATATGTATTTTATTATAATAAAATGAAAACTTTTTAGGGTTAAATACATAAATAAAATAAGTTTCGAAATGAAAATAAGTGTTTCATTTGTTTATTATTATTTTATTGCACAAGGAAATTGTACATTTTAAATAAAACAAGTAACAGTGAGTGTATTTTGTCATCACAATAAATGGGAGAAAGAGTTACATTTATTTTCATTTGGGCTAATTGAGGTTAAAATGATAATTTGAACATGAGCACTGTAATTTATCTCAATAACGGCGATTTAATAGTAGTAGAAAAGCAATAAAAGCAATTATAGAGGCATAAGTAAAAGTTGGCCGCAGTCCGCAGCCGTCGCCTGCAAACTTTTACCAATTATAACTAAGGTGGCTATGATTGCCAATTTATGAGAAAAATATAATACTTAATTTTGACGACACGCTTGGCTCAGTTTGTAGTGACCCTACTTGCCATGCCAGAGGTCACGGGTTCGAGTCCCGCTGGGCGCATTCATTTGTGCGATGAGCACGAATGTTTGTACTCCAGTCATGGGTGTTTATATTTATAATATGTATGTATTTAAAGTTATATATGTATAGTGTATCAACTATCTGGTATCCATAACTCAAGCCTCGTAGCTTACCATGGAACTGGATGGTTCTGTGTGTTAATGTCTTAATATATTTATTATTATTATTATTACACATATGGTTTTAAGGTCTCTATACTAGATAATTATATAGCATATGATATTATAGTTTATTTAAAATAGATTTTATAAATGTTATAATAAACCAAAAACAATAAACCAAGTAAAATTAGGGTAAAAAGAATTTTTATTCTACACCATTATATAATATTTATAATGCTTTCTGAATAAATCAAAGGTATGTTTGATTTGTACTCAGATGCATTTTGTACAATGCCATTATATTTTCATTCGGTATTACGTTCCCTTATTATTTTATAAGAAAAAAATCGATCAGATCGATTTTTATCTTAATTTTCTATGTAGGTACTTTGCTAAACATAGCCGAGATAAAAAGCTTGATTTTCAGTCAAAAGTCAAATTCGATTAAGTAAAAGCTTGAGAAAGCAAGGCTCTTTAATGTGAATGCAGGGTGAATTGTGCGATGTCTAATCACGGTTAACCGTAAAGTGAAACTTGGGACAGTCTTACTTAGATCGGGAGAGGGGTCACACTGCTAATAGCAAAAGTACTCGACTAAGAGGCCTATACAGCGTTATCTGGCGGCTCCCGACGTTCCTGACTTACATTTAACTGTCGAAGTTTTATTGTACCGACTTACAATATTACGTTACGACCCCAGTTACAATATTGATATAAAAAGAGATTTTAGACTTCAAATATTCTCAGTTAATTTGGATTCTTAGCTGTAAAATAGAATACAGTTCAAAATGGCCGTCATCATTTTTCTATAAAAATGTACATATTATATATATATTTCATTTAAATTTTATTAAAGGAAAGGTTGCTATATTTTGTGAAGCGTTTTATAGCATAAGCCTCCCTTTGTATCCCTTAGATGGCATATAGTTAATAGACTTAGGGAAACAAATGCCATAATAGCTATACTTCCTTATTTTTTCGACTTAACCGAGATTTTTTTTGTGTATATTTTTTGTTTATCTAACGTAAATAAGTAATTGTAAATTATATATTTTATCTTATTCAAAAAAAAGCATGTAAATTGAAAGAAGTAAGGTATTGGTACTTGTATCGAAACAGCATCCAACGAACAATTCAATTTACTTTTATAGCAGGAGATCCCTCTTGCGGATCGGCGCTCTGTTGAAAACTAATCATCGCACCTCCCTCGTGATTCGTTATCTCCTTTGAAGATTGCCTTTAAAACTCAACACTATTTTGAAACATATAAGAAATAAAGTTATCTAATCTTATTAAATTAGTCATTATTATCGATACAGAGGTCGAATCTATAGTTTTTGGCATTTTTGTTTGTCTGTCTGTCTATCTGGGAACGCGTCACGAGAAAACCACTGGACAGATTTTGATGAAATTTGCTATGATGATAGCTGGTTATCCGGGTCAACATATATACTTTTACTGCGGGAAAATATCTCATTTTTGAGAAATCTATACTAAACCTTAAAACTTAACTACTACGTACTCTATAAAAATACATTTATTTGTAGTTACATATAAGTATTATGTAAAAAAGTATAAAATAGCAACTCCAACAATTTTTATGAGTGTATTTCGGCATTCATACCGTCAATCAATAAAGGAATCACCAAATTGATTGACATCTGCCAGAGTTGTGTGCGCTCATAAATCAAAAATCCGTGAAATTTCGGTTTTCAGAAAGTAAATAGGAGCAGCAACGATCCTATGGAACTATTTTGACAACAGAATACAAAGGTTACAGACTCGATTACCGCATCCGGTAAACTATACATGCAACAGACAATTTGTAAGTCAATAGTTTAGTAAAGTTTATAATCTGAACGATTATTACTGATTTGTTATAAAAACCTAAATAATTTGCTGAGTGATTTATTCTTAATTAAATTTCATAAAATATGGCGAGTGCCTATTATCCATTACGGACTGTCTCTGCTTGCTATACTGGCGTTCGCCAGTTCTTTATTTTCTTGAAGTAAATAATATTTACTATAATGACCACGTAAATATTTTACGCAAACTGAAGAGTACGATATATAATATGTATTAGGTATATATGCTGAAATTATTTCAGTAACTTCGAAACATTAAGGTTTCCCAACTTTCTTTTTATCTTACTAATATTATAAATTTGAAATTTTAGATGTTTAGATGTTTGGATGGATGTTGGTTACTCAATCACGCCAGAACGGCTGAACGGATCTGGATTAAATTTAGCACAGAGATAGATTAAAGTCTGGAAAAGCACATAGGCAAACTTTTTATCTCGGAAAAATATACGGTTCCCGTGGGAAAGATTTGTTTTTGTTTTACTATAGGTGGACCCGAGCGAATTGAGGGTGAACCGCTAGTATCATATAAATATAATATACATTAACCTATCCAATAAAATGGTCTAAGTATGTAATTAAAGTCTATTAATGGTTGAAAAGACATAACCGCACAAACGCAAACAGTAAGTATCTACTCTTGTTTCATAAATTTCAAAGATAATTTTGTAAACTGCCACAGGTACGTTACCTCATTTACTTAAGTCAAGGCTATTTAACTTAAGTAGATCGTCAAGACTAAAGAAAATCCCTTTATTGATTTCTCTTATCGTTGTAACTTAAAACCAAAGTTGTTACTACCAAGAGTAAAGCGCTGATTGAAACTTAAGATGGAGCTAAAGAATGTTTTTTTCTGGACCATCGTGATGTAATTCCTTAATTTCCTCTTACATCCCATCTAAAAATACTTTACCTCGTGGAAACACATTTTGTTTTACATTTCTTTCATTAAAATAACAATTAAGGAGTAATGAGCAGTAAGCACGTACATAATTTACTTATACGAGTATTAGTATCCGGTGGTTGAAATACCACAATAATCGTTACTGAAAACTGAAGGAAAACATATCAATAGAATATAACAATGATTAAAGAAAAAAAAAACATTTTTTTTTTAACAATAACACTAAAACTAATCAATAGCTACTTAACAATAAAAGAAAAAGAGCTGAGCTGTTTTGTCTATGATATATTGTCGATATAAATAAGTATTTAATATATACATATAGTGTACTGCTCTTAGTTTGTGCAGATTTCTCTAATACGGAAACAACATAATAATATCTGTAATGCTGTTATTTCGTTATAGAAGAATTATACAGCCAAAAAATAGAACAAGCAGATTTTAACACTTATAATATTAGTAATTAGCTTAGTTTAGTTTTACGTAGATTAGTCTTATGTCTGTGAAAACGCGTCTTTTTGAGTTTTCATGCGTTTTTTTTTCGCATTATTCCACGCAAAATATGGTCTCTAATTCGCACGCTGGGACATAAGCATTGTGGTCAAGCGGCCAAGGCGCAAGTTTATATACCACAGGTGTTTGGGTTCGTATCCCGATTGCATACAAAGTTTTTACTTTTGTTTTTTTTGTATTTATTCAAATTTTTAGTTTGTTTTTTTTTATGTTTTTTCTGGCCAAAAACTCCGAGTGAAGCTCGATTGCCCAGGTACTATTAAACTATATGAATATAAGTAGGCTAAATAATCCGCTTTTAAAACATTGTAACAACTTATTCAAAGCCTTATTTTTCTGTATTCAGGAAAAGTTTCCTAATCTGTAGTTCTTTCCATCGGAAAGGCGATATCACCTGCGCTCCTTCGCATCGTTGCCCGCGGGCTGTGTGGCAAATATATTCTGTTTTTAATGTCATTTTCAATTAAAATGTCCATTACACTACATTTTTCTGTTAAGAATAATAGAACGCTGTATCTCCGATTAAAATAAATAGAATATAAACTATTCAATGAGACACAATTTTAACTAATAATACATATTATATATATATATATATATATATATATATATATATATATATATATATATATATATATATATATATATATATATATATATATATATATATATATATAATGATCAAACACAGAAAATATCAAAGCTTCCTACTTGAACAAGAGTCAAGGAATACTTTGAAATATAAACAGGATTGATTCTATTTGATACTCAGGTACAATAAATACAAAGTTATTGTACTGGTATACAATTTTATTGTAAACAAAAAATATTTTTTGAATCTTAGAGAGTTTCTCGCCGCTTCTCTCCAGAACTGCCTTTCGAGCCCGTACTAAATTTCTCAGAGTCTTACAATACTGACATTTAATTTTACATTGAATTGATATCATTTTTGGCGCAGGTGTGTTTAATGAACTCGAAAATACTATAAGTTACTTGAAAAGTCTTATTAATCAATAAGGCATTTCATTTTTTTTTCTTCTTTCTTTCTTAGAAAGATTGAGAGAATAACATCACACATAATATGGTGATATTATCCGCTTCTCCTTTCTCTGCTTTCTTTCATAAGTTGTCATAACTTTTTTTTCGATACGTTTGGTTCAGTTTGTAGTGAACCTACTTGCTGCGCCAGCGGTCGCGGGTTTGAGTCCCGCTGGGGGCATTCATTTGATGTGATGAGCACGAATGTTTGTACTCCAGTCATGGGTGAGTTTATATTTATAATATGTATGTATTTCAAATTATATATGTGTTTGTGTAGTGTATCAACTATCTGGTATCTATAGCACAAACCTCGTAGTTTACCATGGAACTAGATGGTGATGTATATTTTGTTACTATTGATACATATTTTGTTTTATTATAACTAATAGTAGCATTCTCTAAAAAAAATTATCATTTTTATGACAGTACTAGAAAACCCGCGACATTCGCCCGTATTCAAAGTACAAAAAAATAAACTGTCCTTTCCCTTACAGTACTGTGTGGAAGTCTGCCCGATTTGTTGACATTTATGATTACTGCTCTGCTCCCTTGGGTAGTAGTATGATGATAATATACAGCCTAAAGCCTTCCTCAATGAACGAGCTATCTAATGGAATATTTTAAGTCGTATTAGTAGTTCCTGAGATTAGTGCGGTCAAACAAACAAAGAAACAAACAAACTCTGCCTCTTTATAATATTGGTATATCGAAGCAGCATTAATTTTCTCTATTATTTTCCATTATTTTATCATGACTTACACAGTGGGCGTTATATGGGAAGTGTTGGTTCAAATAAAAATCGTTGCAATCAAAGCTGTATTTCAAATGAATAATAATCACTTTGTACATAGTTACACAGCACTACGAGCCATAATAATACCACTTAACTATTACCACGTATAAACAATACGGAACGCAAGACAGTTTCTACTAGTGTTCACTGTGCGACTGACCAAGCGTAACTCTGCCGAGCCCGGTCGAGTGTCACGACGTAGACTCTGTCGAGCCCAACAAGGTGGCGCTCGCGTTCCGATTAGTTGTGATTATGACTCGTCTCTGACAGGTATATATTTATAAGATTCATTTAAATTATAATACTAAGGCGTTCTATAAACATTTACTTCAACACATGATGATCGATTTTGTAATTTAATGTGTAAAAAAGAAGACATTGATTTTGCACTAGCAGAGAACATCCCATAATAGATAACTCGTTGTGGATATAGAGGTGTCTTTAAATTTACTATATCTTTAAAAAATACATTTAATCAAATTACCAATTCTCTCTCGCTTTAATATTCCGGAAATTACGACTTCAAAGTTAAAATTGTAATAATATTGTCCGAAGTGAAAGAAGTAAAAATAACTTTAGCAGCTGACTTCAAACTTGGTTACCGAGACGTCTGTGAAGGATTCCAGAGCCGTCTCTATTACGAATCTAACAAACTTAGTGTGAAATTGTTCAAAAATTTTGTTTTTGTTAAATGGGGTAAATCTTTTGCTTTCTTAGCTTTCTCTGCTGGCGCGTCGGTCAGAGGTTCAGTTATTGGACAATGAATTTTTGAATTAGTTTAAAAAAAATATACCTAGTTTTATAATAAATAAAGCTAGAAGAAATATTTGGATTCTTAGCTTATTTTTTGTTTGTTTGAACTCGCTAATCTATGGAACTCCTGCTGAATTTTTCAGTGTATTTATTAAGGAAGATTAATTAATGCCTATAAAATCATGTTACAAACGTTAGGGGAAGAGCAACTCTTTATAAATACAGCTACACAGGCACAGCCGCAGCAAACGCGAAAATTATATTTACTACTAGCATTGCCCACGGCTCCGCCCGCGTTCAGATGACAAAAAACCAAATTCTTAGGTTTTACATATTAGTATACTCTTACATTGCAGTTTTTGTATTTTTTCTCAGAAATAAGACATCTTCCCGCGATAAAAAGTATCCTATATGTTGACCCGGATAACCAGCTATCACCATATCCAATTTCATCAAAATCCCTCCAGTGGTTTTTCTGTGATGCGGTAACAGACAGACAGACAAAAATTCTAAAAACTATAGATTCGGCCTCTGTATCCATAACAATGTTTATTTTAATAAGATTTTCCAATAAATATTTAATATACAGATTCGGCTTAGTTACAATTTTATTATATGTGTAGGTTATTATTTTACTTATTAAATAATAAATAAGGATGGTATTAAAACGCTCTGAAAAGACTTATCGAGCCACAGTTACATCTAAACATGTAAATCCCTGATTATATGTAGAAAGATCTACGACCCACATTGGGCGAGAACTCTAAATAAAATGATAAATTCCTGAAGCGAAATCCACGTAGTTGTTGATTACACAACAAGTTGTTCCCTCGTTTTATAATGAACAGAGACACGGAAAATTATTGAATAACTTTGCCCTAAGCGCAAAATTTATGGTGCGCTCTCCACGAAATTTGTGAACAATGTACGAGTCGACTGGGTTTTATGCTTTGTAACTTCGTATCTGCAATACAAATAAGTCATAAAGAACAGTGAGTTGACTTTGAAATTGAAATGGGCTTATTAATTGTCCGTTTGCACAGTGTTCTATCGAAGTGGTGTTCGAAATAGAAAAAGAGAGATAAAAATAGTTATTTAAAATAGGCAAACGGTCTTAGAAGAGCTTCGACGAGTTTAAAAAACTGGAACTACATTCTAAAAATAAAGCTTATTTAAAAAAACTGCATAGTAACTTAAAATTTTACAAGATTTTGCCAAAAATTACTAAAATATAAAATGAAAATGATAATATATAGGAAAGTCAAAAAGGACAAACATCTTTAAAAATAACAAATAGATATACTTTTTTATACGTGTTACATAATATAGGTTAATAATATTAATTTATAACGCAGTCTCGCAGAAGATATAACGCCACCTGCGTTAATAAAACCGTATGTAAATGGTATTGTTTCGTAATGTTTTTCCGATAAGCCTACCGCTACCAAAGTGATTTCATTACCCTTTTATGCTCATACAATAATTGTGTTCTAATTAAGAAGAATAACATTTTGGTACTGTATTATTTCTAGATGGGCTTATTGAATAAATTTTTATAAAGCTTTTGTTAGCTTCACCTATATATGATGTATATAGGTATGTAAAAATACATATATAGTCAAATCTTGCTTCGATAACCCGTTTATTATGTGACTGCGGTGAATCCCTAAAAAATAAGTTATGTGTCTGACTTGTATGTATATACGAGTATGTATGTAGGTCCGACCTTAGGTTCCCTCGTGGTTACTAAAGGTATATGGAAATTAAAAAAAAACAATGGTGGTGTACGAGTAGGGTATCTCGAAATAATATTTTTCTTTCTAACCTATCGAGAGGTATATCAAATTCCCTACCACCAACCAACCACCATATCAAGGATACTTGATAAAACTATACAAGGTTTGCTTCTATATGATAAGAAAATTTGAAGAGAAGCTTTATACTTTTAAGTTACCACACATTCCACTTTCAGAACTGCTATAAATGTTATAGTAAATATCCATACTTCCATAGACCATACTAATATTATAAATGTGAAAGTATGTTTGATTGTCCTTCTCTCACGTCGAAACGATTGGCATATTTTTTTGTGTGGAGATAGTTGGAGGGCTGGAGAGTGACAAAGGTTACTTTTCACCGCGGGAAAACACGTTATAATACAATCCAAAAAAATATTTATCATCAGAATTACTTGAAACTTGTTTTTTTTTTTAACCTCCAACATGGGGGAAGGAGTCTGTGTTTTCTACTTCTTTCATACAAGTTCTCGCTTTTATGCTTCTCGCACTTTCATTCCGCATACTATGTCTTTCTATCATTCATCCGCATTCGTTCCTAACTATCTATCTATCTATTTTATTTACTTTCTTTGTTCTTATACTATGTAACACGGGGATAATAATTGGGGGTAGTCGGTAATTTTTATTGAAACTTGGTATTTATGCACTTCTAAAAAAAAAAAAATACGTGTTTTAGCATTTTTCGAAATTCTTCCTATAAGAGAGTAAAATAGAGGATGAAAGTTTGTATGGAACTACCTTTTCAAAAATTTTGTAATTTTAACGCGAGCGAAGCCGCGGGTTATGCTAGTTACCCATAAAGAAAAACGACGACGATTTAAAGTAGCTCCACGTTGTCACTGAATACTGTATTTGAGGATATGTATAATGCATATACGAGTATGTATGACACTCATGCTGGAGCTTGACTGATCTAAGCCGATTACCATAGTAAAGGATCATTCCCAATAACATGTGCTTGGATGGGCCACCATTTAACAGCATTAGAAGAGAGTAATTTTGAGCTTCTATTGACACTTGACATTCGATGCAGTTGTTATATTATAGGGTGCAAAAGACCCTCTCTCGACTTTTAACTCTGTAATCCAAAATCATACAATTGGTTTGTTCCTTTATAAGTTCTTATCCAGAAATAATCTGTGCAATTTCACCGATTATAAAAAAAGATATTTCATTAAAAGATCTGTTGATAATAATCTTTTACTATTTTTAACCACGTTTCATCTGCAACGAAAGTCGGAGATACAAACTATAATTTTATCTAATATAGAAAACGTAGAACAAAATGCAAGCAAAGTCGAAGGCAAGAAGTAAAATCATAATAAATAGTCCCAGTTAATATAACATGTACATTGTACACATAAAGTGCAGGCGTGTTAACGCGCTCTCATAAATTACGTGTTATCAGCGCTCATTAGCATAGCGTGTTGATCTCCTATCGCGATGCACATCCGTGCCCGGATAAATATACGATTATTCCGTTCATCCAGATTATTTTATTACTAATTACGCAGCATTCATATTTTTATATCACAAAATTATAATACTATTCAAATATAGTGGGTTTGATTTCCGCATATTAAATTAAAAAAAAAGCAGTCATGAGGACTGCCGATAGAAGTGATAACTTAAAACTACAAACAAATAGTTGTTATTATTGGATATTCAAGTTAATTGTTTGATCTTTAATAAAAATTTATAAATTTAAACTGTTTTATTACATTTATCTGGTTTTGACATCTATCGGCACTCTTGAGTATTAGCGTTAACATGTCACGTGACCATGTCGATGATGACTTACATGAATTTACTCCCCATCCAAATCTGCCTATAGAAGTTTTCACTTCAAAAACTACCTGATAAGACGCGGTCACAGTACCGTCCCAATGAAGCGATAAGATAAGCGTGACATGATATGTATTTTTATTAGCTCCACGTTACTTGTAATTTAACTTAGATACGTTATATATCTTCCAAAAATCTACTACTATACAAATTATTTTATTCTTTTCGTTTAAGGAGAACAGGTTTGTAATAAATTTCTCTTTTGCATAGACATGCATTATGAAAATGTAAAAAAATATGGATTTTTTTTTTCAAAGTATTAAGTACTTGTGTAGATAAACAAGAATATAACATTTAAAATAGACAAATCTCGTGACAACTTTTTATATTATATAAATTGTGTAATGTAATAAATTGTTGGGTTTGCATAATACTTTCTTTATTTAAAATTGTTGGGTTTGATTTACTTTAAAGTTTATTTTCTTCTATTTAGAGCATTTAAATGAAAGCTTATTTTCCAAATATTTTTTTACTATTAATTTATTTAATATAAAAATCTAGAAACAGCTGCTTGGAAAAAGGTACTCAGATGCTTCTGCTGAGATCGAAATCTCAAGCAACTCTGATTTTAGATACACTTTGCTTCCTAGAATGAAAGAAATAAGACTAACTATCCTTCAAGTATTTTTCCAATAAAATATTAAGAAAATTAATAAGAGGTATTCATTAAAAAATAACGTGTAAATACAATCCTTAATGCTATATCTATAACGAATCTCTGTCAGAATGTGCGTTGTTCGGAGAAATATCTATTGAAAACTTCCTTAGTCACTTACAAATACTGAATAGGTACATTCTAACATAATACGAGAATGTATAGCGTGTTATGTTTCATTGGTCTCATTAAGTCCAGACGCGTTAATACTATCGTAAATGATACATTATCTGCACTCGTTACCACGATATGTGTTGATCTCCTGTAGCCATTCAGTTAATGCTTACGCCAATAAATAAACACCTGCTTACCCATATTATTTTAAATTAATACGATAAATTGTTCATATTTTTAGTAATGATTTATTCATAAAAGTGAATATTTTTACGTGAAATCTAATTCTTTTACATATTTTAAACATTATCAATTATTTTTAAAACTTTTTCTATTGAAAAATACAAATATATATGAATGAGTAGAGTATCTTTTGATCACATATTAATGTATCATCTCGTCCATATAGATTTTATTTCTTTAGCATTTACTGACGATATTACAATTATTCAATGCTAGTGAGTATTTTTTTAACTTTTGGCTCACAAAAAAGCAGCCTCCAACACTTTCCGGTTCATAACAGGTCGAAAGATTTTTATACATAGAGATATATATGTAAATATATCAATATGTACAAAGTCCCTGCATAAATAAGGATAAAACCAATACAACAAACGTTTTTCGTATGAAAAAAATTGTACCCGCCAAACACCAAATATATTCAATAATATAAAAATTATAAAATATCTTACAAATAATAACTAACTAGTAACTACCCACATCTCGTATCTCGCCAAGACTGCTAATTTAAAAGATAATTTTGAATTACCAGTCTACTTTGAAAATATATTTTGTATATTACAGCCTATATATTAAGGTAATATAGGCTTTCTAGCATTATGCTGCAACCCTCAGGATTGAAGCAATTATACGTAATTATAATGAAACCTCCGAATGATCCTCAATTAAGTTAAAATTAACTATATTTAAAACTAGCGACTCACTCTCGCTTCGCGCGGGTTCGTCCCTAGGTTGATTCCCTATGTAAATTTTCCTCCCCATTTTCAACCCCTTAAAGGATGATTTTCGGGATAAAAAGTATCATATGTCCTTCCCAGGGTCTCAAACTATCTTCTTACCAAATTTCATATAAATCGGTTTAGTAGATCCAAAGATTACCCCTACAACGTCACAAACTCACAATATCACAGACTCACAAAATTTACCTCTTTATAATATTAGTATAGACAAAAGAAAAAAATAATTAGTACTTATACGTCATATTAATAAATTGGTGCTTAAAACCTCTGAATGTCTCTTTGAGATCGGTCGTTATGATAGTCAAAAGCGAAATTAAGCTCAAATAAAATGTAATCAAAGTCTGAGCTTAGGTTTAGGTTTCAGTCAAGTCACGATTGTTTGATATCATTAGAGACACGCATTCGAACTGAAACATTTAGTGCTTATCTCAGCACGAATAAAACCCAGTAAGGATTGGTGTAATTTCGATCCGATGTAAGGTACCTTATATTAAGAGATAACAAGCTATTCAGTTCACACATGAATTATAAAGTTTTGGGAGTGCTAATGACGTAACTTCTTGTTTGTCTTATGCTACTAATTTTGTTCGAATGACTTTGTCAACGATATAATTTGCATCTTTTGTCATTATATGAGGAAGTTAAAAGTTTTGTAACTCTGTTAAGTGGTAGCTATATAGAAATCTTCCATTAAATAACAAGAATATAACATTTTTATGTATATATCACCTTATTATGGCCATTCATTATGATCTTTGACTTTTTCCTTTTGTACTTAAAAAGCTTGCATATTAAAAAAATACATATTAAATAAATAGGAAGTATATTGTAGTAAATATTAAAATAATAATAATTTCGATAATTAACATTTAAAAAAGTATATCGAATGCCTTCTCAGTATTTCAGCAGTCCCTTTTTGAATAGTTGATCATATTTTAAACATGACAAGTTATTGAATAACATAAATAATTTCTATAAAATAAAGTCATTCATAGTTTATACTTTATATCAACATTTTGTTGAACACCACTTAGATAATTATTATCATAATAATAATCGAAATCAAATTCTGTAGCCACAAGTGAAGCAAGAACTTATTTCAAAGCATTTTACCATTGCATAACTATTAGTACAAACATTTACACAACTTTTGAGAGGTAAACCCTATACTAACAGCAAAGTATCCCAGAAGCTGAAAACTTTGAAGACGCAAAGAAACCGTACAAAATTCTTATTAGTCTGTCTTTAGTGTTTTCTTACTGTTAGGAAGTTTACAAGTTTAAATCAAAACAATGTTTTCAGTGAATACTCAGTGATACAGTGTCTCACTCGCCGGCTCCATCTAAGACGTTCTGTCGCTCCCTGGGGCCCGCATTGCAGGATTTGAATTATTTATCATTCCCCTTTGTACTTCTTCCAAAATCAACTATTTCGAATAAGTTTTCCGATTTCGACAAGTATTCAAACATGAATATATTTCTCTGCTTTTATAACAATATTTTGCAAATTATATCGTTAACTGGAAAGTTTATATTAACATAGTTATATATCTATATGTATATAGTATAGATATTAACATAGTATATACTCGTACTATATAACTTAAACGCTTAAGAAAATCATTTAAGTAAATAATGTTGTCTAATTAAGTAACAAATAATTACTTAACATACAACAAGCCATTCTTCAATGATAGATGAAAATTTCCTAATAACTGTAGATTTCGCTATTATACATACTTAAACATTTCCCATATACATATAAAAATACGTCTCACTATTTTAAAAATCATGCGTTTTTTTTCTGATCCCATTATAATTTAATAATTGTAATATGTGTATATTTGTAATATATGTATATAGAGTTATTGACTATCACATATCTTATTTTCTAGGAAAGCAGACATGTTCTGTAACAATTCTACTATAGATGATGTACGTAGTGTATATACATAGAACAAACTTTCTACAAGTACTATGTTTTACCTCAAACAATATCAAATTTACAGACCGATTGAAGTTGATCGAACGTAAGGGAGAGCTACGGGGAAACGGCGTTCCATATAGAAAAGAGATCTCAGTATGGGTTTAAAATATCCTTTCTGTTTGCACTCTTTCAATTTATATTGGAGGAAATATTTCAATATAAATACAAGATATAAACTATAAAATATGTAAAATATTTTGGATCTAACTATAAATTTCGCTTGATTTGATTGAATGTATTGGAGAACCAATAAATAACAATACTTATGTTTTGCTTTATAATTATTGGTCGATTCCAAAAATAGAAGCTGAGCTCTCTCTTCTATACGCTTCAATATAAACCGGGGTCATGTTAAGTGGTGGATGTAAGGTAAGGTCTTATATCATGTAGACCCACAGCTTATATTATGTATACTGTACATTGTACAATATGATGATGAGTGTAATTTACCTATGCATTGTGTTTTTAGAGTAAAATAAAATGCGTTCTATAATCGGATATATGAGTATGACCATATGACGTATTTTTTATTTCATTGTTACGTTCTTTGAGTTTGGGGATTGGAAATTAAAGTACGTCTCTAGCACTGTTCATGTTTTATTTCTCTTGGTTAATAATAGTGACTTATGTGGAGATTCACTAACTCGCACAGTATATACACAGTTCTGGTTGAATTCAGTCACTGAACACTAATTTTCACCACTAGGTACACTTTCACTGCACTTTGCTTCATTTTTTCACTTTTTCATACTTCTTCTCAATCTTCACATCGGTTCGAAATTCCACTGAACTCTCGACACACTGCCTGCCTGTTTTATATGCATAAACAAAGAACATTCTAGTATTCGAAAATTCGAAACCTTTCTAGTAATTTCGAATGTTTTGTTCCTGTCTTACTCTTACACACACCAATTTACGATTAACTGTCCTTGTCTGTTAATTGCCATATGTTGATAACTGTTTTAAGATGTATAAAGTATGCTGCAGACTTATCTTTTTAATTATTGTTTTTGACGTTACACACTCTCCAATACGCGACAATATTACACCAGGTTTATAGTAGAAGATTCTTTTTAAATTTGAAGCTTTACTCTGCCACTTTGTTTATATTGATAACACTGTGGCGTCTCTTTTAAAAGATATCAAGCTCAACGTTCAGCGTTAGTATAGCCAGAAAAGTTGACTGTGATGTGTCTCTAAAGCTACCGCAATATGTTCGTTCTCATAATATGATAATCGCTTGGAGGCTTATTAAATTATCTTTCTGAAATTTTAATTATCATCTGTCTGGATATGTAACATAGTGACAAGTGTAGACTGTAGAGTACGTTTTTTGAATAGTTTTATTGGTACTTTTCAACCAATTTTGATATATTTAATTAACCGTTAAAGTAATAAATAAAATAAATAAATATGTTGGGACATTAACACACAGCACCATCTAGTTCCAGTAAGCTACGAGGCTTGTGTTATGGATACCAAATAGTTGATACACTATACATAGTTATGTAACTTTAAATACATACAAATTATAAATATAGTGACTTATAAATTACCTATATAAGTGTATGTTATATCTATATTATTATGTGATGTATTATTTTATACCTTTCTAGGACTGTAAACCTTACAGTAAAGCAAAAACAACAAAAAATACCATTGGCAAACTGTGAGTTCCATTCGCGCTAGTTGTTTCAACTTCTATTCAATAACATTCTATATGACAGACTTCAAAATGGGGGAGTTCCGTATCCATGTTACTACACTGATGTTTATATACTTACACTAACGTTTTTAGTAAACTGTTTTTTTTTTTTATTTATTTTAAATATAAAAAGCAATGTGGCACGGTCGACATTTATTATCATTGTACGTGTTATTGCAAATGTACATATTATTTTTGTAATTATATTTGTTCCAACCTGAATATCAAAACATTGAAAATCGTAATAAAATCCGAACAAAAATATTTCATATTTAGATTTAATTATTGGAAATAATTCTTTTCGCACTGAAAAAACAAATGAATGAAATCATCGTGTTTGATTGATAGAGCAGTGTATTGAACGTGAAAGGTTTGCTGACATATTATAAAGCACGTATTGTAGAACGTACATACTACAGACAGAAATTTCATCATATAAATTATAAATTTGTATTTATATTCTATATAAATATCTTTATTTGTTTAGTTAGGTTTACATATTACTTTTGTTCTCTTGTAACTTAAAAAATATTCTTAGTTTGATCGGCAACGGCTAGTTTAGTATTATATGATCTGTGGCAACGGTTATCTATAAAACCACGAATGTACTGCATAGCTGAAGGTAAATCTAGAGCTGCACTCTAATAGCTGCTTGAAGTGAAATACTGCACCAGACTCACAGGAAATCCTTCATGAGGAGGCCACGAAGAGAGACTCCAAGGCAAGGGCTCCTTTGAAGTGACTTCTTTCTTCTTCTGCCTGGCATTATTAATCCCGGCTATTGCCAGGGTCTGCCTTCCTGCTTAGCCTCCTCCACTTTGCACGGTCTTTAGCATCATCCTGGGTAAGTCCATTGGCTCTCATGTCCTGCTTCACGACATTCAGCCATCGCTTTCTTGGGCGCCCGGGAGGTCTTGTTCCAGGGACAGATATATCAAGGCACTTTCTTCCGACATAGTCCTCAGACCGACGCGCAACATGGCCATACCACCCCAGACGCCGCTCTTGGAGCTTATCCGCTACGTCTCGGACCCCGAGACTGCCCCGGATGAATGTGTTGCGTATGCGGTCAGCCCGCGTTATGCCACACATCCACCTCAGCATCTTCATCTCCGTGACGTGAAGCTCCTGAGTGTGCCGAGATAGCGCTGGCCAGCACTCGCTTCCATATAAAAGGACCGGTCGGATAATGCTCTTGTATATCTGTCCCTTGAGCTTGGGCGGTATTCTGCGGTCACAGACCACACCAGTGACCTCCCGCCATTTGGCCCAAGCAGCGCTTATACGGGCTTGAACGTCGTGGTCGATGCTTCCAGACTCGTGCAGGACGGATCCAAGGTACTTGAATTTCTCCGACTTAACGGCTGGTTCAAGCCCTATTTGGATGGTGCTAGAGTCTGAACTCCCGCAGGCCATGTACTCGGTCTTCGCCACATTTAATTTAAGACCGCCGTTTTCAAGCGTACCCTTCCATAGGTTCACCCTACGCTCCAGCTCCAGACGGCTCTCATCAACGAGTGCAATGTCATCGGCATACATCATTAGGTATGGAGGCTGGTCCTGGATGTATGCCGAGACAACATCTAGTACTACGTTGAATAAGAACGGGCTAAGAGCCGAACCCTGGTGGACCCCTACAGTGATCGGAAAGGGCTCGGTATCGCCAACAGCGGTTCTAACCACAGAAGCAGGTCTTCTATCGGATATACTTTGGGGAGTGCGCGCAGGAACTTCACAACCTTGTGCCCCCTTCACCGTTTTACCACAGAACTGCGAGAAGACGTGAGCACTGGCATCCTTATGTGGTAGAAATCCAACCAACTCGCACGAAACGCTTCAGTTCTACGTTTCTGAATCGAACTGCTAAGGAGTGGAACACCCTTCCAGCATCCGTGTTTCCTGCCGCCTACAATCCAAGTACCTTCAAGGCTAGAGTGAACAGGCATTTTTCTAGGCAAGCGCGCTTCAACCTAGACCTCATCAGCGCTTCCCAGCGCTGATTGTAGTCAAGCGCAAGCCTATCTGTCAATAAAAAAAAAAAAAAAAAAAGCGGAGTTGCAGTACATGTCCCTGATTATGTCAATATAGGCTTCAGGCACACCCTTGAATCGCAACGCCCACCAGATGCATTGACGAGGCACACAGTCGAAGGCCTTCTGCAGGTCCAAAAATGCCAAATGCAGAGCTCTCCTTTTCTCCCTGTAAGCCTCGATCAAAGTTCTGAGGGCAAAAATGGCGTCCATGGTGCCCGATCCCGGCTGGAACCCATATTGACACTCAGATTCAGATTCTGAACTTCAGAATGCTTTTAATTTCACTTTCTCTAACTGAAAAAAATATTCTTATGTAAATAAACTTTCTTTTTTTTTCATCTTTCAGGTGTCTCACGGCCGCTAATTTTTTTCTAAGAAAGTTAAAGTCTCAAGACTTCATAGTGAAGTCAACACTTAAGTCATGCCTTTGTTTAGTTATTTTTATAAATTTACTCGGGTCTCCACTAGAGTTCTCTGTATGAAAGAGCACAAGGTCCGACATATTAATTATATAAAGAGATCTTGTTTCCTTTGGTTCGCATTGTTTTACTTTAAATTGTTTTTTTAACAAAAGAAATGCCTTTTACGTTTTATTTTAGGTTTAGCTTGTAATTAATGGGTTTAACGTTTTTATATCTTTTAAAGTTAAAGAATGTAAACAAACCTCGTATATTACTTATGTTGGGAATTTTTAGGTAGCTTTACTCAGTTCTAACTTCTAAAGCTAGCGTACTACCTATGTACCACCATTGTTTTGTATAAGATGCATGTCAAAATATATACTGCAAACACACATCCCGCGAATAAAAGCAGTAGCGGAGGCTTAGGCCCGTGAGGCCCGAGCCTAGGGGTAATTATTAGGGGTGTTAAAATTTTTAAGACGACTAAAATTAAAAATCGATTGGGTTTTCTATAAACTGTAGGAACAAAGCTTATTTTCTTGCGCTCTTATAATCTAAACACAGTACCATTTCAAGGTTAGAAGTTCTTTGTAGGTATATATACTGTTACGAAAGAAAAGTCTAGGGCGCCATCGAACCTAAATCCACAACTGCTCTTTTTTGCTTAGTTCATTTCAAATCAAACATGTTTTAATAAGGAATTCTAATTTTATTACTAGCAGCTTGTATAAGATCTTCAAATCACATTATCGTAGAGCTATAGATTAATATGACAATCACAGAACTTGACAGAATTATTATTTCTTAACAATATTATGCGACATGAAAAGGTATTTGAAATATAGAGCAAAAATGCAAGGGACTATACTTTTAGCACATACATACTATATAATACGTATGTATTCAGATTCCTTTTAACGTCTCACTGCTGAACACGGGCCTCCCCCTACGAGGAGGTTTAGGCCATAGTCCACCACGCACGCCACCAAGTGTAGAACTTGCTAGGCTATCTCAGATATGCAGGTTTTCTCACGATGTTTTCCTTCACCGGAAGACAAGTAATCATGTTGAAAATGATTCGTACATGAAAATATCTGAGGTGTGAAACCCGGGGTTTGAACCCACTTCACTCGGTTTCCCAAGCGAGCGCGTTCATATATCAATTGCTTCATATATAGATATGTACATACAAATAAATATTATTTATTTTCGGCAGGCAGGTATATTCACGTAACAAGTTTTGACATGTCATCAATAAAATATTGCAAGATTATGTTGAACATGTGCTGAAGGGAGTTGTATTTGACCGATGGTCCCCGGGGAACCCTGTTTACATCTAATAAATTCTTGAGGGGCTCAATATATGTTTGTTATATTTTTTCATAAATATCCAACACGTAAACAATGTTGAGTCACTAGGGCTAGGTACATTGACAGTGACAGCTTCCTTCATTGGAGATCACAAGTTCATAAGATTACAGGATGTATTGAGACAATTATTCCATTAGAACATTTAATATAAATGGGTGATTTAATGCATACAATGCAACATACAGCAGCTGATCAGCATGATTTTTGTATACACATAATGTTATATGTTAGAGAAGTGTAAAGTTGACTAGTTTTTATATAGTGTTATAATATTATCCTCCCACATAGTATATACTAAATATACTGATCAAAAGTGTGGAGGTCTAACTGAAATTAGCACTAGCTCAATATAAATTCATAGAAATTTGCAAAAATAAATAATTCGAGTACGAAACTGTCAGCAAAATGTAGTCCTGGGGCAAATTTATATCTAAGTATAGTAATGCTACAGTATTTACCTACTGTTAATTAATATGTAGATTACCGCAAAACTAATACAAGATTGATTAAAGTGTACCTATTTATCTATCCAGAGCACAATCTTCACTGTACTCAACATATAAACTAAAATAATATTATAGACTATAAAGTACAGTTGATATTCATCATTTTTAATTAATTTCTAACTTTAATTATTCAGAATTTAATTAATTTTCTATAATCTTTCCTTTGACCTTCAAAATGTTTCATAACATTTTCTTTTATAATCATGAAACGTTATGGAAAATTTTATGCCTCTAGGGTGTAGAATCAAAGATGTATGTACTGTGCTTTAGTTCCAGGACAGGCCAAGTATTGGATTTTTTATCAGATATTCAGTCTGGAGAAGCAACCGGGACTTGATCGGAAGTTGATGTTTCACCGGACGAAGGTGAAGAGAAAAGAAACCGAGAGTGCCCTTATGTTTGCACACACAACTGTGCAGTGTGCACTAAGTATATATTATGCTGGTAAGCTAACTAGTCTCATTGGCTGCTCTGACTGAAACTTGTGAAGAAGATATTATTTTTATTATTAACTAGGTACGAACCTAAGCAAGGGTGAGGGTAGTTACGTTTTAAAGTTTAGTACAGATTTCTCATAGATGAGATATTTTCCCGCTGTAAAAAGTATATATTATGTTGACCCGAATAACCAGCTATCATTATACCCATCAAAACCTTTCCACACAGACAGAAAGACAGATAGACAGACAGACAAAAATTCTAAAAACTATAGATGCCTTTGTATAGATAATAATGACTATGTCAATAAGATTTTCTAAAGAATATTTAATGTACAGATTAGACTCAGAATTTTATTATACGTATAGATATGAAATACGGAATTTAATTTATTTTTATACAATTAATAGGAATATTTTGTATGATTATTTCAATTACCGCACCCTTTTCATATCTTGGTTTCCCCGCAATTATAGCTCGTCCGACGTCCCTGTCTTTTAATGGGGAGGTTATGTGTGTAATATTATATTCATTTTATCTTGTGTCTTAACGTCAAAAAACATATGATTTTTCAGAATATAATAATATGTAAGTTCCATTAATTTTACAGTTATAATATGCGGTAATTACTTAGTACTTTTACATTAATACGAGTACATAAGATCACACGCACATGGCAAAGTTAAATACTTTTGATTGGTATTATTGATGGCCATATTATGAAAATCACATTTTAATTATAATTTATGCTATTATTTGTTATTATTATTAATTATAGCGTTAAGCATAATATTATGTTTGCCAAACAAACGGACGACAGACACATGAGTGAAGGTTCATTCAAAAATCAAAATACATACTTTGCCATGTGCGTGTGATCTTATGTGTTGATGTAAAAGTATTAAGCAATTACCGCCTATTTGAACCCTAAAATTTATGGAACTGACATATCTATACTAATATTATAAAGAGGTAAAGTTTGTGAGTTTGTGTGTGTACTTGTAGGGACAAGTAATCTCTGGATCACAGAACACTTTTACTGCGCTGGATCTACTGAACCGATTTAGATGAAAATTGGTAAGAAGATAGTAGGAGACCCTGGGAAGGACATAGAATACTTTTTATCCCGGAAATCATCCCAAGGTGAAAATGGATATGAAAATTTGTATTGGGAAGCAAGCTAGGGACGAATTCGAGCGAAGCGAGGGTGAGTCGCTAGTATTATTATATTCTAAAAAATCATTAAGGTATACAGCATCATTTTATATAGATCTCTACATGTAAAGGTTAAAATTACTTATTTGAATGTGAACACCCAACTCTGTATAAACGTAGATTATTTCGATGCGTCCCACAGTCAGGCTGATGAATGTCCCATTCTCTTATTGCGTGCTTTTGAGACGGTAATAAATAAAAACTACGTGAATAAACCACTTCAACTACTAACGTGAACGGTATTACGGCTCTAAGATATTGTTGTAATTTTTCTTAATGTTATCTTTCTGTAATAATGAATGAAGTTTATTTAAAACTTGAGTGCCATATTTTGATTTTATATGATACCTTTTTAATATAAATCATGAGTTTTTGTAAATATACTTATTGAATTATTATAAATATCATGCGAAATTGCTTAGACTTTGAATTTAGCGGCCTAGCAATGGTTCACATAATGAAATTCTTGCTAATATTATAAATGCGAAAGTTTGGATGGATATTTGTTACCCAATCACGCCAGAACGGCTGAACAGATCTGGATGAAATTTAGCACAGAGATAAATTATAGTCTGGAATAGCACATAAGTTATCAAGCTTTTTATTGATAAAAATGTACGGTTCCCGTGGGAAAGATTTGTTTTTGTTTTTCACCAGGGATGAACCCGAGCGAAGTGAGAGTGAGTTGCTAGTAAAGAATATATTCCACTCGCGCTCACACATTATTTCTATTGAAAATTTCAAGTCAATACGTTGCTCTGTTGCACGCGTGGCATATTTGTGTAAATTGGTATAAAAGTCTATAGACTATACGCGCCGCGCCGGTCACAACCTGGGTTAGGACGGCGAGTCTATAATAAAATATAGAATTTAGTGTATTTATATAAGAGTCAGTGCGAGAATAGTATACCTAAAACATTTTAAAGGTAGCATTATTACATGGCGTGACGTTAGGAAAGTTACACGTGAAAGTGATTGTTGTCATATTTATAGGCACTTATGGAAAAGATGATCATTTATTATTGTATGTATGTATTAATAAAATTAAATATTTTATATTATATTATCCACTAGCGACTTACCCTGGCTTAGCTCGGGTGCGTTCCTAGGTAAGTTTTAATTTATTTAATCGGAACCCTAATTCTATTTCTAAAATAAAAGTACCTAAGTTACTCTATATAACGTCAGCTCTCTGCCAATGAAAGTCTCGTCAAAATCAGTCCAGCCGTTTCTTATAAGTACCGTATATAATTTTATATGCATTTAGTAAAAAGCTGTTATTTTGACATTACGAATTGACATTTCAATTTATTTACCTGTATAGATTTTTCTACTTAGAACAAAAGAGAAAGGTATCTACTGTGTTAGTATATTAACGTAATATATAGAGGCGTTTAGGAGATTAAATACCACACTGTCATAAAATATTATTTAATATATTTCTAATATATAAGGAAAGGATAATAATCTTTACATATAATATACTATAACATACTCTGCCAAAAATATTGCCAGTATATCGACAAGGTAAAACGTACATATAAAAAGATATTAAGGTAATAACTACATCGTTATATGATGTATATTGCCGATTTCTGTTTTCATTATTATGATCAAAAAGTGTATAGATTTAACATTAATAAACTAAGCATTTCTTACTCAATAGGTATTTGTAATTTTAAAATTGTGAATTTTGTGAATTATTGTACCACGTTTGGAATATTTTTGCCTTTGCGTTTAAAAATTATTTCGAAACCTCTAATAAAGCATACAATATCTGTAAGCAAGGACTGATGGTAAACTTTTTAACATCTCTCTCTTTAATTTTAAGTTACATGTGCAGACAGCCTCTTCGCTGACGACGTGGTTGTTAGCGCTGGTTCACAGTATGGCTGTACACTTTCATGTAATGACAAAAATGAAACTTTTTTTCGCTACACGAAAGTACTGTTTAGTTATTATCTTTGAAAATCCTGGCGTTTCTTTAATTTTATGTTGTGCTTGTTTGATAACCAAACAAACAAACAAACAGAAAAAGAAAAAACAAGCAGTGTATTTATCCCTTTTTCACGCTGAAGCAGAGCAACGGTTTAATTTGATGTTTTGTATGGAGGTAGTTAGAAAACTGGAGAGTGACATAAGCTATATACCTACCTATAATATCTATAACTACAGAGAAGTTCGATCGATAATTCTCGGATTAATCGGAGGCCTTAACAAGCGTTTTTTATTTTTCTGACGATGAATCCGAACGAAATGAGGTTGCTTCTAGTAGCACAATAAATAGTTGTGTATATATGAATCATAATAGTTTATTTTTGTGAACTTTCAAATCATGGCAAATATTAAATATTATTTATTATGACCTTGAACTCGCAATCGCATATCGGACATAGAAATCAAAGTCTCATTATATTTCACTAACATTTCTTGAATTATAATAGAAATCCTTTATTGAAATACAATAACATTTCGCAATAACATTTAAACTCTAAAAAGAGCTGTCCTGGAGAAATATATCCTTTACAACGTATATTATTCATGCCATCTCAGGATTTTACGTCAGTAATTACCGACGATATACGAGACTTGGTATATTTTAAATATTTATTCACTGAGAAAACGTCGCGCTAAGCCAGATTTCATTACGTTACATCCATTGTTCTTGTTCCCCAAAGATTCCGCGTTGAACCCTTTTTATTTCATAGAAAAGTTCCGCGACGCAAACAGAACGACGTTGAAATATATTATTTCCTCTCGTCAAGCTGCCATCTAAATCTCTTTATTATGTTATCCCAACGTAATATTGATGATTATTTTTAGGGTGTCAGGAAAAACTTACCTTACTGTATTGATGTAAAAATATGAGTTTTATAAATAAAAGACAATATCTAAGAGACGTATTTATATGTTTTGCAAAATATATTTTATTCAGATAATAATCATTTTTAGGGTTCCGTACATAAAAGGTAAACTCTATTACTAAGACTCCGCTTTCCGTCCGTCTGTCTGTCTGTCCGCCTGTCACCAGACTGTATCTCATGAACCGTGATAGTTAGACAGTTGAAATTTTCACAGATGATGTATTTCTGTTGCCGCTATAACAACAAATACTAAAAACAAAATAAAATAAATGTTTAAGGGGGCTCCCATATAACAAACGTGATTTTTTGCTCGGATTTGCTCGATATTGATAACGGCAACAGGTAGACGCTTAAAATATTCAGAGAATATTTAGTTATATATTCACTTTAAAAATAAATAATTTAATTAAAATAAAATAAATATTTGAGGTTGCTCCCATAAAGCAAACGTGATTTTTTGCCGTTTTATAGATAATGGTACGGAACCTTTCGTGCACGAGTCCGACTCGCACTTGGCCAGTTTTTTTAACATTTTCTTTTAAGTAATTTCTTAAAGATCTATGTTTACTAGAACGTAAGATAAGAAAAATTAGCAACTATGACGGACGGTTAAATTGCTACGCCGCGCCGTGGGTGAAATACCGTTTTTGGATCAGTTAAATAATTTACTTGACTGAATATTCATTTAAAATCGTTGTTACGTAACAATTAATAATGTTATTAATGTCTTATTTTATAGAACGCTAACGGCTCACCCTCGCTTCGTTCGGGTTCGCCTCTAGAATAGCACAGACAGATCTATCCCACGGGAACCGTTCTTTTTTTTAAGATAAAAAGTACCCTGTTGTTTGATCGGCATTATAAGGTCATCATCATCATCATATCAGCATGCCAAATTTTACTAAATAAGGTGCATAAATTGTTGTGTATTAAGCTGTATACGTTACTATAGTTTTTTAACTATCCGACGGGAGCTCTTTAATTTGCAGGGATGAAAAGTATCTAAGATGTTGACCGGGAATATAAAGTACCACCATGCAAAATTTCATTCAAAACGGTCAAAGAGATTCGGAGATTAGCTCGTACCTGGATTAATAATCTGGATCTGAATCTGGATTTGTTCTATTTCTCTTCTTACATCCCGCTGACTCGGTTTTAAGCATTTTTTTTCTATATACAGACATTGGACCTCTACAGCTTTATTATATCTATAGATATATTATTTAAGTTCTACAAATAGTTTTTCTATTTTGTTCTTTCGCGATTAATACGAATTTATTTATAGCAACTTACGTTGTTAGCACTTTAAGTTACCAGGTAAGTTAGGTAAGTTGTGTGCAGCATCTTTTGAAGTATCGTGAAATAAAACTTAGTAAGTAAACTCATGTAAAAAGCAGGTAGAGGGGACTAAAGGTGGTCATCTTTTTTATGAATATTATATATTAGTAAAAACATTCGTATAGACTTCTCTATACCTAATACTATAAAGAAATCTTAATCTTTTACAGTAAGATAAAATTTAATAATTTGTTCGTATGTAGGCGATAATTTCCAAAAGTAAATATTTTTTCATAAACCGATATAGAAATAAAATATCAAATATTCGCGTAAATCTAAGAAAGTATTACCTTTTTTTGAAATGAAACGCCGAGAGAAGCTCGTAGCGTAGTTGTCCAGGTATTATTAATTTGTTAAACCCAAATTTTCATTCTCATTCTTACAAAATACAAAACATGTAAAAAATACAACTTTCTTCACGCTACATATATATATTTAGCAGCACATAAGTATGTTTTTTCATTATGTGTTCTCACGTAAGTCAGTATAAAACAATGCGGTCATATTTTTAGGTATGCTTTAAAAATAACATGACAATGGGGTTTCAAGTCAAGTAGTGACCTCATTTTTGTGTGGTAACAAGCTATCTACTGAAATAACTTCTGGATATATTGTTGAGGCTCTCCACGTCTTGAAATTCTTGAGAGTCTGTGCTACTCAAACATATTGGATATAAAAGTATAAAATAAAGTTTTAGAAAATCTCATACTGTATTTTTGTATTCCTTCAAATAGTAATTTGCATAAAATCTCAGACTAAGGAATAATATAGGTAGAATATCTTAGAACGAAACATGAAGCCAAACAATAATATTATAAAATAGTATACAAATATCCAATTACTGTGATAAGTAAATAAATGTTAATAAATAAAAGTAGCTAGAGATTTTATTATTGCAAAAAAAAAATAGCTACTATTATGCTGTCTCTCTTTAAAATACAAAAGTATTATTTTATTATTCATATTTTCTTCTCAAAAACTATAAATTTACAACTAATACCTACTTATTTATGTAAATTTCCCTTATTCTTAGAAGAAAGTACCCGATCTGTACAGCAAAATTGAGTATAGTAGCATAAACAGAAAATCACGCTACAATTTTTGACTTTGAAATTTTTTTTTGCGGACTCTCTTCTATATATTCCTTTAGACTGAGCATGAAATACTTTATTCTAGTAACATATTTTATTTTAACTTACATTTAAAGCTTCTGTCACAATACTATTTTAAAGGCGAAAGTTTGTTTGTATGTACATATTTATGTTTGTTTTTCCTTCATGGTAAAACGGCTTGACGGTTTTGGATGAAATTTAATACCTACACAGATAGACCTGAAGTAACATATAAACTATGTAAGTAATATTTTTTACTAAATGCTGCCTGTATATATTAAAAACTAACGGCTCAACCTCGAATCGCTCGGGTTCGGCTCTAAGAAAACAAAAATAAACCTATCCCACGGGTACCGTACATTTTCCCGAGATAAAAAGTAGCTTATGCTTATTAAATTTATAGCTATAACTATAATCTATCTCTGTGCCAAACTTCATCCAGATCCGTTCAGACGTTCTGGCGTGAAAGAGTAACAAACATCCATACATACATACCTACAAACTTTCACATTTACAATATAATAAAAATAGATATAAAAGTCACCAAGAGAAGAGAAAGTATAAGTTATTTTAGAAAGAATTATATGAAATAAACAACTTAGGCCAATATTATTGTGCAGTTTCCTAAGATTCTAATACCGGGAAGCCGTAGGCCGTAGGTCTTCCGTGGTCGGGATTAAGAAGGTTCAGAATCCGGGCCATGATGGCATTGTCGGCTTACCGCATTTTACCGAGGTAGATTACGTGTTGCGCCTTTTATTAAGTATTCTATGTATCGTACGCAAAAAGTTAAACAGTTGTATATAAACTTATAAGTATTATCCTCAATTATACGCAAGAATTTGCAGATTATACATAATATAAATTTAAAAAATTGTGTTTTTTTTATGAATTCCGTATATAATTCCATTTATGCGTTTAGTAAAAAGCCATTACAAACAGACACTTCAATTTTATTTATCTGTATAGATTTTAGATTATTATGTCTACGGTTCTCCTTAGTTTTAGAAACGTGATTCATAATTTATAAGATTAAATGTTTAATTTAATGGTATTTCTCTTCTATATTATTTTTTAATGAATAAACTCAGCGACCCAAAGTAAGTAAGCTACGAGGCTTGTGTTATGGATACCAGATAGTTGATACACTATACATATAAGACGTTAAATACATACATATTATAAATATAAACATCCACGACTGGAGTGCAAGCATTCATGCTCGTCACACAAATGAATGCCCCCAGCGGGACTCGAATTACAAAGTCATTACAAAGAGAGCCAAACGTATAGTCAAAAACTTAAGTAGTTATAAAGTATACTAGTTTAGAGTATATTCACAATATCGGCTGCAACATTCTATTGTACATTTGAAACTGTTTATCACATTCATAATTCTCCCCTATCAAGGGAAAACACGTCACTTCGATCTGACAGTGAATAACAACTCTTGCATCATTTGTCAACGTCAGCCACTCAACGTGGCAAAACATAATTTCATAAAGACATCCTTGTTCTTGTTATTTCGTTCAGACATTTTTTCGTCGTTTTTGTCATCAAAACCTTATCTAATAATCGTCATCGAGGGAAATAGCGCTTGTGTGAAGGTTATTCAGTTTTCTTAAAACGTTCAGTTTTTATATGGTATCATAATATTATAAGGGATATTCATATTGTCTATTGTTATTGCTGCTCTCTTTATTGTATTTTATGACTTTTATTGTTGGTTGGTTGGTTGTTGTTCTTGAAAGAGGTTAAATTTTCTAGGATTAAATTAATTATTTATAGGTAAGTAATTAGCAGTAGCGTCATTATATAAAAAAACTTGAAAAAACTTCTTCCAGGTACTAAAATGTAAAAAATAACTAAACGGGGGGTTTCATTTAGAATAGATACCTAATCAGATATTTTCGAAGTCCGTGCCAGCCAATGTAAAGCAAATCGAATATATTTAGATACGTAAAATACATTTTTACTTAGATATTCATATCTTAAAATGTTGTCGGCTGGCACTAACTTCGAAGATATCTGATTAGATATCTATTCTAAAAAAAAACAAAAAAATTCAAATCGGTTCAGGCGTTTTCGAGTAACCGACGAATTGAGAACCTCCTTCTTTTTGAAAGTCGGTTCAAAATGAAAGTGGCTAGGCGCTATTGTTTATGCAATTTGAGGACATAAGATATATCAGTAAAATGCAGTCCTAGGCAATCTAATGATACTAATGCGTTATATAGTAATGAAACATTTTACTTTCTAAATAAAAAATTTTCTACAGAAATGTTGGTCCAAACTTTTAAAACATACTATATAGCTGATTTATATAGCCAATACGTTAAATCGAAAATTCTTGCTTGCATTCGTAGCACAAGTGTTCAATAGGGCTCAGATCTGGGTTATTCGCATACAAATCTAATACTGACACGGACTTCTTTCCGAGAAAAGCGTACTGAGTGTATGTTTTGGGTAATTTAAGTCGTTATGACAGGGGAACCCACTGATGAGCTTTCTCGTCGTAGTGTATCCCTTCAAATACCCTTAGCCATCAAAATCGATATTGTGTCTATTTCCGTAGTTGTGGAATCTGTATATAAATGTGAAAGTTTGTGGGTATGGATGTTTGTTACTCTTTCACTCCAGAACAGCTGAACGGATCTGGATGAAATTTGGCACAGATATAGATTATACCTAGTCTGGAATAACACATACTTTTTATCCCGGAAAAATATACGGTTTCCGAGGATTAGATTTGTTTTTGTTTTTCTAGAGGCGAACCCGAGCGTAGCGAGGGTGAGTTGCTAGTAAATAATAGTATTGAAAGTCAGTATTTAATATTAAGCTCACATTACACGTTAGAACTACGATATTAATATACGTGGGAAAATCTTTATAACAATTTGTGACACACCCGGCTTCTTCCTTGTAAGTTTGATTTAATTTAAATAATTTGTAAAAAATATATTTTGATCAATGCTCATAAGCAAAACAAACATTTACAAAAAAAAAAGCAAAATATATGACTTCTAATGATGAGAAACATTATTTTCCATACATTTTTCAACCCGATTCATTCCTATATTAGGGGTAGCTTTTTAAAGTAACCGTTAGTTCCAACCTCATATAAAATTTCATTAAAATCGGTTCTGCCGTGTAAACCACCAAGATTTCACTTTCGCATTTTTAATATTAGCATTCATATTAAAACTGTGACAGCGTGAAGGCTCACACAATTAGCTGATTGACTTAATCAGTAAGCAATACGCGACTAGAGCAACTACGTGCAGTACTTACTGAGCATGACCTGTACTATTCTGAAAATGTAAAAATTGAATTCTATCTTAAAAGATTTCGTAAATAAACCAACAAATTTATAATCGAGGCACAAGTAATATTTTATTTATCATCTTGTGATTTCATTTATTGGATTTCGTAAAGAACAATTTGGCCTTTATTTGTTTCATATGTGCGATGAAGTAGTTCAGATTTATTTTTATATTTTCCGTTCTATATAATACCAGGGTTTTCTCGCGGCTATAAATGTTCTTATAAGTTGTTTTTATGAATTTTGTTTGACTTATTACATTATATATAAATAAATATAAATATGTTGGGACATTAACACACAGCACCATCTAGTTCCATGGTAAGCTACGAGGCTTGTGTTATGGATACCAGATAGTTGATACACTACACATATATAACTTTAAATACATATATATTATTAATATAAATAAACACCCATACTTAGAGTACACACATTCGTGCAACATTATGAATTAACTGAATCTCCTTATACATCTGTACGTTAATCAAAAGCTGTTTCTCTTACGGATTCGAATCCAGGCCTCATAAATTCCTACCTTGTTAAAGCGTTACTGCGCAAAAGCGATCAGTGTGTAATGTTTTGATCTCATAGCTGTTTAAATTAAAATTATCTATACCAGACAACGCGTAGGCTAAATCTATATAGAAGTCCTGTAATTTGTATGTATCAGTATGGAAGTCTGTATCTGTACTCTGTATGTCTGTATGGAAATTGATATTTAAGCTTTTGCTTATATTGTCGACGGATTTTCATCTTTTTACGAAAGAAAACACTATGTAGGGATTTTCAATAAAACTTTGGGCTCGTCTTGATCTCAACAATCCTAAATATAATACTAATAATATTTTCTATTTGTGAAACAAAATGATATCACGACAATGGCGTCGACTGCGAAGAAGAGCATTATAATGATGTACCAACATATACATACATATTTGTACAACCCAGCAAGATCAAGAGAAGCGACACATTCGTATTGCAAAATATGCAATAACTTGTTCCGTTTCTGCATAACTGAATATTTGCTGAACTTACATAGTAATGTATTCATGAAGTAATAGATTTGCTTCAATTATCTATTCATATATTTTTTACTAGTGTTTGTGATGATGGAATTCAAAAAGTAAGAGAAAAGCAGAGAGTGTATGTTTGTTTTTGTGTATATACATATCTCCATATATTCGCCAATAGTAAATAGATTTTCAGGAGTATTTTTTAATAAATTGTTGATAAATCTCACTCAAAGTCCCTCTCAATGGTTGTTAAAAATGATCAGTAAAGATTTTAAGGTCAGTGTGTGTCCTTACTAAAACTATAATTATTAAAATAGTAACGTATTACTTGTGAGCAGCTGCTTCGGTTGGTGCAGTCGGTTCGGGATATATTTTATTTGACATACATAGAAAAAAATAACTTAAAATAATTTATACCGATACACAAAATGTATCAGTAGTAGATGTTTCTGTTTAAATCAACAATAACAATGTCAAGAAGGAATTGTTAGACGCAATTACGAAACCGTATTGGTTCTACTCTTGAATATTCAAAGTGTTACTGATTAGTATTCAAGTCGCATTAGTTTGGTCAGGAGCTAAGGAGCCTGGGGTCTCCCTAAACAGGTTACCAAACCGCATTTATATTAGTATACTTAGTAGATACATATTAAATTAGCGTTAGTAAGTAAAAATATTACAAAAAAACGAGTGTGTGTATGTACTTATGTACGCACATAAGAAGTTATACTTCTTTGGCGTAACAGAACAAAAATAGCTAAAGATTTCATCCCGTATGTCACAACTCTCTGTTTGTAAAAGGAATGCAGCAAACTTCATCATGTCGCTTTTTGGCTGTCGGAGTGCGCGAGCATCGTAAAAATTTTACTCTCATATTTTTTTCAAAACGTACCAAAAGAAGTAATATAATTTTTAAAACTTATACTAATTTTTACTGAATAATCTGTTGTACATTTTCGAATTCGATGTAACGTGGATACCCTTTTCAATTATTCATGCTCACGGATATACTATTACAATATGTCATTTGTATTATTTTATGAATCCCATCAGTTCCAAAGGAAAAAACCCTAAAAGATTGACAGAAGTTATTTCATGTATAACACTGTATTTTTTGTATACGAGTATTATGATTTTCATTCATTCTAAAGAGGCCGAAATCTTTTTCCTCTGTAGATGAAAAAACAGGGAAAAGAAAAATGCGCTCTTAATTTTTTTATTATATATAGGTATCGTAAAGGTATGTATCATTTCATAGCTTAGCTCTTAGTTTTCATATAGGAGTAAACGTCCAAACATTCAATTTAGAATATATTTCATAGCCAACTAAGCCGCAGTTATTAAAATTGTTATATTTTTATGCTTGCATGAATGGTTTAATTTAAAATGTAGAAAAATGGAAATCAATTTAGTAGCTAATCCGTGTTGGGCCTGACATTTACTTCGATGTTTTTTTGCCACCTTAAACTTAACATAAAATTTCATAATATCACTAATGTTCATAAAAAAAAAACAAAAAGAAAACATACTAGCCAGTAGTTGTGTAAAGTTTATTACGTTTAATTAGGTTTATAGAAATTGTAATTTACATTTAGTTTCACGGCACGTTTCCTCTTGATAATGATATCAAATCGTTGGAATGGTTTTTTCATATGTTTTATATATTTTTGAAGTTCTGAAAGGCACAAAACATATTATTTTAAATATATTACAGTAAAATAAATATGTAATCATCCTGTTGACGCAATCACACGTCCTGTAATCTACTTAATTTGTTTTATAAGGACGCTTACTTAGTATAGAATAATATGAGTTTTATATCCCTTACTTGAGAAATGATTGTTTCCCCATACAAACTTCCATCCCCTTTTCACCCTCTTAAGGGGTGATTTCCTGGGTAAAACTGTCCTATGTCCCAATGTCTCAAACTATCTCCATACCAAATTTCATCTAAATCGATTCGGCGGATTAGGCGTGAAAAGGTAACAGACAGACAGAGTTAGTTTCTTATTTATAATATTAGTATGGATTATATTGTTATTAGGTATATAATTTTAAAAGCATGACAATATATAAGCAAGAAACAAATAATAATTGCTTGTAGGTACACATTTATATTAAACGTCATTTTTCATTAGTATCGGTACTTGCTTTTTCTTATTTTAATGGGATTTCGAAATTCGTCGTACTTAACAAATTTACAGTGTAAATTAAAAAAAAAACACTTGCACAAAAGTGTTAGTGTTAGCAAATTCAGTTATTCAAACATAATAAGGGCAGATAACATCTATACATATAAATTTTGAATCGAATTTTTACATTAAATATTTTTTGGAAAATCTTATTGAAATAGTCTTTAATATCGACAGAGAGGCCGAATCTATAGTTTTTAAATTTTTTCTTTGTCTGTGACCGCATCACGAGAAAACCACTGGACAGATTTTGATGAAATTTGGTATCATGATAGCTGCTTATCCGGGTCTACATATAGGATAATTTTTATTGCGGGAAAATATCTCATCTCTGAGACATCTATACTCGTACTTAACGATAAAATGTAGCTAGCGACTAACCCTCGCTCCGCTCGGGTTCGTCCCTGGTTTATATATAAAATTATTCGAAAGTATACTGCAACATTTATTGAATACGTTAACGTTAATTAAATTATTTTATTCATGGTGAATTTATTGGAAAAGCATTACAAAATAGGTACATCACTTACACACTGTTTTATTAACACCTGCGGCATGACACATTTAAAGAAATTTAATCGGACTGTTATTATAAAGGCGAAAGTTTGTATGTTTGTGTGTATGTGTGTGTATTTTTTTTACTCCTTTACGCTAAAATTTGGTATAATTTGAATGAAATTTAAAACACAAATAGAGTTATGATGATGATGATGATCTGGAGTAAAGTAGATGTTACTGTGAGGCACCTTGTTTATAAACTTGCTTGTGAAGTAACTAGTTGCTTATAAAATCTTATAATTTGTAAGGAAATCCGTATGTGTTTTTATTTGCGGGATGTAGAGAGAAAGTATTAGCATAAGAGTGACGGATTTTGCAAGCAATTAGGTTACGGTTAGTGCATACTATTACATAAGATACATAAAACATATATAAAAAACAACACACCAAAATACGTGTACGATTAATAAATATATAAGCTACTATCATTGCCCGCGGCTCCGCCTGCGTTCAGATGACCAAAAACCAAATTCTTAGGTTTTACATATTAGTATACACTTACATTGCACTTTTTGTATTTTTTCTCGTAAATAAGATGATATTTTCCCGCGGTAAAAAGTATCCTATATGTTGACCCGGATAACCAGCTATCATCATACCAAATCTCATCAAAATCCCTCCAGTGGTTTTTCCGTGATGCGGTAACAGACAGACACACAGACAGACATACAAAAATTCTAAAAACTATAGATTCGGCCTCTGTATCGATAATCATGTCTATTTCAATAAGATTTTCCAAAAAATATTTAATGTACAGATTCGGCTTAGTTACAATTTTATTATATGTATAGATAAAAGATCTTAAAATGTTTAATTATTCTTCAACCGTAACTAAGTAATAGTTTCCCTGATTTAAGCATTCGTCTAAACTCTAAGCTATTATATAAATAAATTGTCTTTTAAAGTTTATATTTTTTATAGAGAGAAAGAAAAAAAAACATAATACAAATCCTTAGGGCATACATAAACTTTAAAGATTATATTAAATTATATATTTGTTAAATGAAAATGTCTGTGTGAGTCGAGAAAGTTTATGAAGCGCAGGTGTTTTAGAAAATAGAATTTGCTAAACAATCGTTCCCAACTGTTGTTTAGTTAAATACAATACTAGTATTTGAAGCAGTCTCAATGAAAGCGAAAACGTAAGTTTATGAGTGAGTGAGTATATATTTTATTTCTTCAGGCTGTAACCAACTTGAATGAATTATTATAGTAATAATTTTTAAAGAATTATATTTTACCTGGTATCTTATATCGTTTTCTTAACATTGGGAAATGCATTTACGTATACTACCTGCAAATATACAATATTTTAAATGGAACTCCCTATTTTAATGGGGCATCACAAGATCACTTAAGCACTCGACAACGTCGCCCCGATGGCAGGTTTGCTGAAGCAGACCACACAACCAAGGGGTTTCTCCCACGGTCCACTCTGCTGTCAGATAAGTACCAGGAGTAACCCGCACTGAAGTTGGCCTCCTCCCAGTGTATTTCATGGTTTCACGCCCGGCTGTAATGCCGGACGCCAATCCCCATCGCGACAAAGTGATTACACATAGGGGAGAAGAATGTAGTATATATCCTAGATTAACAAAAGACAATTTTTAATTAACGTTCCAATTACACGAGCGGAGCCGCGGGCAAAAGCTAGTCAATTATATATTGCTATAAAATGTATATATTAATATTAAATTTATATATTAACACTTAGGAGAAAGTTGTGAATAATATTGCATATTTCTGTATATTATATGAGAACTAAGTTGAAAACAACTTGTTTCGCTATCAGCAACTGTGGCTTATATAACGATATGAACAATGTTATTAGGAGTAACTATTTGAGCATATATTATAAAGCTGAGTTGACTCGTTTTTTATATTTACTCATTTTAAATATTATTATATGTATATTTATTTTTTATATTTATTTATAAAATGTATGTATTTAAAGTTACATATGTGTAGTGTATCAATAATTTAACATAAAATAGTTAAGAAGAAAAAAATATATCTTGTTTCCATAACAGAAGCCTCTTAGCTTACCATGGAACTAGATGGTGGTGTGTGTTAATGTCATCACATATTTATTTATTATTATAACGATAATTTTATAGCCTAACATGAAATGCTAACTCGCTTAGATGCTCAGCCAGTTGTTTTTGACAGTATGTATGTATTTGGAATAAAGTCTAATAAAAAAATATAGGTTTATTTTTTTGTGAATTTTATTAAAAGCTAGTTTTTGAGAATATTTTTGAAGTTTTACTTCTTTTGGCACGCTTGGAAAAAATGAGAGTAAAATTTTTACGATGCGCGCGCACACCGACAGCCAAAAAGCGACATGATAAAGTTAGCTGAAAGCGACATGATTAAGTTAGCTGCGTTCCTTTTACAATCAGAGAGTTTTGACATACGGGATGAAATCTTTAGCTAGTTTTGTTCTGTTACGCCAAAGAAGTATAACTCCTTACGTGCGTATATAAGTATACACATGTTTTTTTACTATTAATTTATGCACATGCGCAGCAACCAAGTCATGGTAGGCTTAGATAATAATTGAATACGTATATAAAATTTCGTGTAAATTAGATGGAGAATCAGGTCAAAATTATCATAAAAAGTCATTGTCTTCGGAACTGAAACAACATGTTCAACTCTGTAGGTTAAGAGGAAGTGTTTCTAATTCGTCTTACAAGATTGGACCGATACAAACATACCAACTAACAAACATTGCAAGTTGAATGTAAGTTTATAAAAACGATGTTATTTAAACTTGTGAGCCCCTAAATAGCTTTCATATTTATGTTATTATGGAAGTTCTCAGAATGGATGAATCTTTCTGACTTAATACACAAATATTATCATACCAGTAGCTTATTTTCGTAATATTTACATTTAAAGAAAATAATCTTATTTTTATTGATGAAAACCGTATGAAAATTTGTTTACTAGTTTCTGTCTTCTGATTAGCCTGAACAAACACAAACTGCATAGCGGGGGACTTTAATTTATAATATGTGGTGATAACAAGAAGGTCAATATTGGCGAAAAATTCCACTAATCTATACTTTTGACAGTTTTTAATAGACTTACTACCTTTTGTAAGGTAAGTTGATATTCAAAAATAAATTTCCGAAAATAATTGCAGAGGAAAAATAAATTAGACCATCAAGAATCCATTAGAACCATCTAGTTCCATGATAAGCTATGAAGCTTGTCTTATGGATACCGGATAGTTGATATACTAAAGATATATAACATTCAAACATTCGTGTTCATCACACAAATGAATGCCCCCAGCGGAACTCCAACCCGCGACCGTTGGCACTGCAAGTTGTGTTACTACACTGAGTCAAACGTGTCGTCAAATATTTTAAATATGTATAAAGATTTATATGGTTAAATAATATATTTTCATGTAAACAGTAGATAAGAACTTAAATAAAAAAACGGCTTAATATAGAGCTTTGAGTTCTCCGCGAACATCATTGTAACCGAGTTTGAAGTCAACTGTTAAAGTTATTTTTTCTTTTTATACGACGGACAGTGTTATTACAATTTAAACTTTGAAGGGAAGCTTAATTTCTGGGATATTGAAGCGAAAGAGAATTTGTGACTCCATCAAATTGTAATTTACTTTTTATGAAACCTTTTAAAAATAGTATACTAAGCAAATTTCAGACTCGTTTGCCGTTATTGGGAGCTCAGTATTTTTGTGGGCTTGATGTGTACTAGATATAATTAAATGAACTAAAATATAAAAACTTATAAAATACCAACCTTTTTGTTACCGCTACATACAAAAAAATACTCAATTTTTGTTATAAAACAGTGACATGACGTTTTGATTGAACGTTGATAAAGAACATATGAATAAAATAAAATATAGTGCAACCGTGAATTTATATTCATTTGAGCTAGACATTTGAGGGTAACGGTCCGCTTAAATAAAAATAAATGTGTTCCGTCCGACAGAAATATGTTGTTTTTTTGTTCTATAGCACTCTTGTGGCTGTAAAAATATTAAAGTAGCTTTTGCTAGCGATTTTACATGTGAGTCCATCCACTCGCACTACAGTACAGGATGGAACAAATAAATGGGACATGGAAGAAAAGTACCTTAAATATTCCAGTTATCAAGTTTTACTCAAAGGAAACATTATTTTATTTAAAAAAATAATAATAACTGCATTTTTTTTTAAGTTTGAACCCGTAATCGAACCAACTAAAAATACAATAAAATACACTGTCACTATTTTATTTAACTAGCCGATAGAGTCTATAGTAAGGATAAATCTCTCAAACATTGTATTTAACAAAGAAGACCATGGAATCTTGCAATTTATACATTTCGACTCTAACATCGTGGAACAAACGTATGGGACATGGAAGGAAAGTGACTCAAATACTGAAAATATCAAGTTCCACTCAAAGGAAGTAAAATTTTATTTTTTAAAATAAAGAATAACAGCATTTAATTTTTTTTAAAGATGTTACCTGGACCGGTAATCGAACCTAATAAAAATGTGAAAAAGTTTTTAAAAATTTTAATTCAGCTATTAGCATTTTTTTAAATAGCACAATGTTTCTTTTGAGTAAAATTTGATAACGTCAATATTTAAGCCACTTTTCTTCCCATCCAGTTGTTCCATGCTGTATAATAATATGATCCTCGCTAATGTATGAACGCATAGTCATGAAGCTAATGAAATGAAATATATAATAATAAATAATATAAGATTTTCCAAAAAATATCTAATGTACAGATTCGGCTTAGTTAAAATTTCATTATATGTAAGCCGAATCTTTACATTAGATATTTATTGGAAAATCTTATAGAAATAAACATAATTATCAATACAGAGGCCGAATCTATAGTTTTTAGAATTTTTGTCTGTTTGTCTGTCTTTTACCGCATCACAGGAAAACCACAGGAGGGATTTTGATGAAATTTGGTATGGTGATAGCTGGTTATCCGGGTCAACATATAGGATACTTTTTACCGCGGGAAAATATCTCATTTTTGAGAAAAAATATAAAAACTGCAATGTAAGAGTATACTAAGAATTTGGTTTTTGGTCATCTGAACGCGGGCAGAGCCGCAAGCAATGCTAGTAATAAATATTTTGACTTAATATTAATAATAAACCGAATAATAAAAATTCTCATTCGTTCGACCCTGAAGTCCTTTAAATTGTTTTTGCAAGACATGTGCTTTAAGAGATAGTTAAAAAGTGATCTATAGACCATTTATTTCGCTTTTACGATATCCAAAACATCCATAATATTTAAAAAAATACCTATACATTTTGAGTTTTCAGTGAATTCTAAAACAATTCACGTAAATTGTATTTGTTCTGCAATAAATATCATATTAAATTTAAAGAAATCTATTTAAATTATTTTATTTATCTATCAAATACACTGCACGAACATAAACTAAAACAACAATGTATTTTAAGTAGAAAAGTTATAAAAGCGTATTGTGAAAGATTTTATAGAACACAAAGGTTTTCTAAAATATATATAAAAGCTGTTTGAAACGACAATAGTTCAACTGGGGGTCGTTTCTTTAGAAGCAGCATATGGTAATTGCGTTTTATACCAAGCACTTGTTGTATTATACGGGCTTATGAAAATTTAGTACTGCCTAGTATTATATTAGAGTACAAAAGAAATATTTTTATTCAGAAGAAAAATATATTTATTTAAAAGAAAAATATTTTATTCACCATTTATGCTTATAAATGCCAAGAAAATTATTCATTGAACTGATTTATAGTACAAATAGTTATTGAATTGCCAGATTGAGCTTTATACTGGATGAGTACTTTAGTTTCAAAAACGATTGCTATTTATCGCTGAATAATTTTTTAATCGTTAATATCCTCTACAATTTGACTTGCGCATGTTTGGTGTTCCATCATACGCATCATATATCACTAAGCCTAGAAAATTACAATAAAAAAATATAATTTAAGATAAAATGTTATATTAGACTGCAACGTTTCGCCAAAAAAAAACAAAATATTTTACTTTGAAACCATTAATATTAAGATGTTCACAGATTTTTTATAAAATTAGATACAGAACGAGTAACATTGAGACGAGACGTGTTTTATCCCAACCGAGAAAAGAATCTATGTTCTTCCATACATCTAGCTTACTACAAATACCTACTTAAAGCTGATCTATACATATAATTAATTGTAACCAAGCCGAATCTGTACATTAAATATTTTTTGGAAAATCTTATTAAAATAAACATTATTATCGATTCAGAGGCCGATTCTATAGTTATTAGAATTTTTGTCTGTCTGTCTGTTACCGCATCACAGAAAAACCACTGGACGGATTTTGATGAAATTTGGTATGGTGATAGCTGGTTATCCGGATCAACATATAGGATACTTTTTACTGCGGGAAAATATCTTATTTCTGAGAAAAAATACAAAAACAGCAATATAAGAGTATACTAATATGTAAAACCTAAGAATTTGGTTTTTGGTCATCTGGACGCGGGCGGAGCCGCGGGCAATGCTAGTATTATATATGTAGTGTATCGAAACTCCATAATTCAACATTTAAAAAACAACTGGGCACAAATTCAGAATTGGGGACTTGGCCCCTAGCGGAGTGGGTGGTATTTCTGGATAAGGGACGTGATAGGGAGTCGAAATGTTAAATAAAAATTGTCCGCGAACGTATGAGTAAAAAGTTATTGAGACTTAAAGTTACAACATTTCCATACATTTTCATATATTTCTTTACCACCATTCGGAGTGGGTGGTATTTTTAGATAGGGGAGGTGACAGAGAGTCAAAATATATTAAAAATATTTGGAGGAAACGTACGAGTAAAAAGTTATTGAGACTTAAAGTTATAACATATCTAACACATTTCCATACATTTCTTTACCTAAATAAGTGATTACAACAGATAAACATACCTTTAACGAATAGTACGCATCCTTTTTTATGTACATTACACATTTTCACAACAATTAATGCTTTATTGTATTTAATATTTTAATAATTTCACAACACAAACAAAACGATCTTACATTTTGACAAAAGCAAAACTGACACTTTGTTTTATATTACCGCTTAAATGACAACAGATTATATTTGATTATTTTTGCTTTTTCTGTTGGTAAAATATTAATATTAATAAATAAATAAATAAAAAGAAAAATATTATTTTCATTTCATAAATACATTTATGATTTTTTATCTGATTTATGTAAAATATATTGTTTTACAATTGTACATTTAGTAAAAAAAAAAAATTTTTTATCTGTGAATATTTTTCAGTATTATTGGCGGGTGTTCTTAAAATACCGCGAAGTTTCATAATTTGTGACTCTGTACTCTGTGTATTTTCCATTAGTTATTAGTTTTTGTTAATTTTTATATACTTTCGTTTCTTGTTTTTGTTTTAATATTATTTTTATAGTTTTAAGTGTTCATAGTGTTAGTGTAAACAATTTATAAACGTGAGTAGACTATTTTTAAAATCTAAATGTATTATTTACTTTTGGTTTTTATTTTGCGACATCGTGGTTAGTTTAAGACATAGGTTATTTATTTATTATTCGTCATGTCTTGGTTAGGTTAGGTTAGAACATTTAAGATTATTTATTTATTATTCCTCATATCTGGATTAGGTTAGGTTAGAACATTTAAGATTATTTATTTATTATTCTTCATATCTGGGTTAGGTTAGGTTAGAACTATTAAGATTATTTATTTATTATTCCTCATATCTGGGTTAGGTTAGGTTAGAACATTTAAGATAATTTATTTATTATTCCTCATATCTGGGTTAGGTTAGGTTAGAACATTTAAGATTATTTATTTATTTATTATTCCTCATATCTGGGTTAGGTTAGGTTAGAACATTTAAGATTATTTATTTATTATTCCTCATATCTTGGTTAGGTTAGGTTAGAACAGTTGCCACAATGCCATAAATGACTAGAAAACTAGAAAATTCGAATTTCACGCAAAGTACAAATAAAGACAATCATCTGGAGATCATTTTGACAATTGAAAGTGACGTTTTGACTCCAAGTGTCTAAATGGTAGTAATGTACTCCTACCGGGCGCGTCCCCAGGTGGCGGATAGGGGCATGCCACCCGCTTAGAGGGGCGGGTGGTACCGGAGAAATCCGGCGCGGACCAAATGGCTTGGATGGGGCCGCTCGTCTAGGCCTCGAGCCGAAGACGTTGCGGCCACCGGTGGTGGGACCGCTTGGTTCCACAACCGGATGATGGGTGCCGGTTGCGGGACTGTGGTCGCTGGCCCGCATTCGGCGGAGGGGTAGGCCGCGGCGGGAGAGGAGTGCCGGTATTTCGGTGCGCCGTTCTCCCTACCTTCCGCGGCCTAGACGGGGCCGCCACCGTGTGATGGCGGACGCGGTGGGGCTGCAGGGGAAGAGGAGTGTCGGTGTTTCGTTGCCGCTCTCCCTGTCCTCTGCAGCCGATTGGAGGTGGCCCACTTCGGTGGGCAGTGTTTTGGTTTTATGGGGCTGCTCCGGGTACCTCTCTGACGTAGCAGAGTTGACTGTGGAGTAGCCCCATTGGTTTGGTGGTTTGCCTAGTATTTAGGCAGACCTGCCGCCGGGGCGCCGTAGTAGTTATGCGCAAGCGATCCTGCGGCGTCCCACTAAGGCGGGGGTTTTAAAAACAAAAAAAAAAAAAAAAAAAAAAAAAAGGTTAGAACATTTAAGATAATTTATTTATTATTCCTCATATCTGGGTTAGGTTAGGTTAGAACATTTAAGATTATTTATTTATTTATTATTCCTCATATCTGGGTTAGGTTAGGTTAGAACATTTAAGATTATTTATTTATTATTCCTCATATCTTGGTTAGGTTAGGTTAGAACAGTTGCCACAATGCCATAAATGACTAGAAAACTAGAAAATTCGAATTTCACGCAAAGTACAAATAAAGACAATCATCTGGAGATCATTTTGACAATTGAAAGTGACGTTTTGACTCCAAGTGTCTAAATGGTAGTAATGTCAAAATAATGTATGGAAATGTTGTAACTTTAAGTCTCAATAAATTTTTACTCATATGTTCGCGGACAATTTTTATTTAACATTTCGACTCTCTATCACGTCCCTTATCCAGAAATACCACCCACTCCGCTAGGGGCAGAGTCCCCAATCCTAAATCGCAGCCAACAACTGTTGCATTTCATTCCAGCTCTTTCCATAAAACTGCATTCCAATCATGTGGTACTTCTCCATGAACTAATAAGTAATAACATGTAGACATGAACGAATTAACCACTGGACCAGACATATAAGCGGACGTACCTTTATCGGTCTTCTCAGTAACCAGGAGATTTTAGGCTTGGTCGTTTGTTTTTTGAGTCAGTCTCAAGCACTTATTTGTCAACAAAACATCTCCGAAAAATGACTAACTGTTCTGTTAAATGATGTAAAAACTATAACGGCGGAAGCAGCAGTATTTCTTTTCACTTGTAAATACATTATTTTATTACATTTATTGTTATTTATCACACAATTTAATTAAATGTAAAATAAAATGTCATATTATCCAACTATGTTAAATATAGTCGATATTTCTATGTATTGTTGACATCTGACAACCATCATAAAATGGCTGGATTATAACATTCAGAACAAATGACAAAACTGTCGAGTGAGTCCTTTGACATCGACTAATGCTTGACAATGTCGAAAAATATATCGATATTTGACGAAATAACTAAACGAATTGTGTTATTTGTACAGTACAATAACATAAAATACTTTTACCACAGTATCCTACAATATGATGACAATAAATTTATAAAAATATTTTCTAAATCAAATAAAAATATAAATGCAAAAATTATAATTAGTATGTGTACTTAATTTTTTATTTTATTTTATTCCACATTTATATACTTTGGAATATTATTCCATTGTAATAATAATAAAGATCATTTTATTTCAACACATAAATTACACAAAATCAAACAATAATGTTTTAGCACTAAACTTCTGGGTTGGCGATTTGTAATAAAACACTTTACCACTTGCACTAATTATTTTACTTTCACGATCCAACACTCACTTTAATTTGCAATTACTTTTTCTTTTTCCTAATTTCACAAATGTTTATTAAGAACTGAGCAATAGTAGGACAGTGTCACATTTTATAACTACCCGAGACAATCAATTGCCAATTAAAATAGTTCTATAACAGAATCAACAAAATCACTTTATTTAATTAAATTAGCTTAATATTTTTTTAATCTTTGCAAAATAATATTTATTATATATTAATGGAATATATACCCGATATTCATTTGTTTATTAGCATTATTATAGGCCAACAGAATGTTGCCATCAATGCCATCGTATTTATATAAATCAAATTAAAAAATAATTATTATTTGACACATTATTATTGCCTCTTTAATTCATTTATTTTAATTTATTAAAATTAAAAGAAGAAGAATAAATTAAAAGATGTAAAATATTATGACTATGCTAACCAACGTCTAAAATGTCATTCATTGGTTCGTCGATATATGTATTTTATCGATTACATTCAAGCACTAGAAATATTGTATTGTGTATCAGTGTTTATAATAATGTAATAAAATCTTTGTGTGCGTTATGCGTCACTTGGTTGAACTTGTTTTCATACATTTGTATTTTATGTCAGGTCCAGTCTCTAATTCGTCCATGCATGTAGATTTTATAAAGTAATAGTTGATTTAAAAATACTGAGTATTAAAAGTATGATTAAATCTACACATATAATAAAATTGTAAGTAAGATGAATCCGTACATTAAATATTATTTGGGAAATCTTATTGAAATAGACATTATTATCGATACAGAGACCGAATCTATAGTTTTTAGATTTTTTGTCTGCCGTCTGTCTGTTACCGCATCACGGAAAAACCACTAGAGGGATTTTGATGAAATTTGGTATGATGATAGCTCGCTAGCCGGATTAGCATATAGGATACTTTTTACTGCGGGAATTTATCTCACTTCCGAGAAATTTATACTAAACTTTAAAATTATATTTTAAGTTTGAATTTGAGCTCTACAATGTCAGTTGGCATACGCTCTTCATTGTGCGTTAATTCAGTTGTAAATCAATGTGAGGCTCATTAAAAGTTAGTGTCCAACAAAATGGATTTACATCTGCCAATAATTATCAGAGACCAGGCAAATGAGTTAACTGTGTTAAATCAAATTTAATACGAGATTTTGCTTGAACGAATGCAAATTATCGACCGGGCTGGTAATGGCGTCCCCTCTTGTGAGGTCACGTGAGCTGTCATTTGCAAAGGATCACTAGCCTCTCGTACTTCAATTTATTGTCCTCGAAATCCTTTCTATCCATTCTTATGAGAAGATATGATTTGGGGTGCTATTATTGATTTTGCGAGTGTGCGCTATCACTGCTAAACTATAATAACCATATATATTATTATCTCCAGACATACCATGTACCTATTTACGTAAACGTATTTAGGGGTCTTATTATATTCTGTCGTGAATAGAAAGATTTAATTCCTCAGTATAACCACTTGTCAAATTATCGGCTTTCCTTCCTTTTTATCCTCATTTTTGTTTGTCTTTCCGATTTAATGGCAAAAATTGGAAGCAATAAGCTCTAAGTATAAAATAATGAGCATTAGATATAATGCAACGAAATATTAAACAGTTAAAACCTGACCTTATCTAAAAGTTTCCGGTCATTGAACCGGGGACGAACGATGAACGACATTATAACCATAACTCTGCCGTTCATCATTTCTATTGGCATAAATAAACTGTTTATATAAGTTTAGTACTTTTAGGCTTTATTTTTCGAAATTCCATAATCTTACTAATAACGCCTTGCCGTCTTTACATAATCGTTGCAAATACCTTTACGAGATGTCTTTTGCCCCGTTTTGTATCCCATATATGATACGTAAAAATAGTAACAATATCTGTTATATATATAGGTGTCATTATAGTTATAAAAAACTAACCATATAAATAATAAAAAGTAAAATAGTGTACGACGGAAATGAGCTAAACGTTTTAATCTGTATTCAATTTAATAATACTATACTCCTTCAATTTTTAATTGTTAATTTAATTGCGTAGAAGCAGGACCCTCGGACGAGTTTCACTTGCATTTGGATGATTTATTATAGTGCGGTTATTGCAGTTTTTATCTCAGGACTTGTCTTAAACAAATCATGACCTTTGTTACATCATCCTACCTCGATTATCGTATACTCCTGCAAAAGTATGGATCTAAATTATTGTCGATTTTTGGTTCTACTGGAAACAAAAAATTAAGATAAAAATAATTTATTTTATAAAAAAAACTAAGTAAATAAAGTTTAACGACACGTTTGGCTCAGTTTGTAATGACCCTACTTGCTGTGCCAGTGGTCGCGGGTTCGAATGTTTACTCCAGTCATAGGTGTTTTTATTATACTACACATATATAAAGTTATGTATGTGTAGTGTGTCAAATATTTGGTATTCATAACACAAGCCTCGTAGCTTACTATGAAACTAAAGGTGATGTGTGTTAATGTCCCAACATATTTATATTTATTTATTTAAGTACATAAAATCAGTAGCAATAATACACTTTAGGTACACTGCTAGAAACAGCGCGAGGTTTTTAAGCTTTTTTGAAGTGAAAACTTCTTTGAAAGTCGATTAATTTAATTAAAAAGAGACAAACACATAAATCTATAGGATTTAACGTGAGAGAGAATGAGATAGAATACAGTGTTTCTTATATTCGCGGTCTCCTCTTTGTGCGGTGCTTCGTAGCCTCTCCACTTTTGTTTGAAGGTTTCACTTCTACCGCGTGTGAACTGGACACATGCTCTTTTATATATATAAAAGCTTTTCAGATCATAATATTGTGATAATGTTATTCATCAAATTAATACTATTCTAGATGACTAATATTTAGATATGATTATTCGAGCTTAGTCTGCACTCATTTGTGATGTAATTTATATTGTTTACTTTGCAAATATAACATTAATTCACATATTATTTATTAGTGATACTGATGATAGGCTATCTATTAACTTTTTAAATAAAATAAGTACAAATTGTAGTACTTATTTTTAATTATTCCATTTCCATTTGATTTTATTATAACTTACTAGCGACTCACCCTTCCTGCGCTCGGGTTCACCTCTAGGTACGTTTTACCGGTTAGTATGGAATGGATAGACAATGTATAATATTACTGCTCCGCTCCCTTGGGTAGTAGCATGATAGTATATAGCCTATAGCTTTCCACAATAAACGGGTTATTTAATGCAAAAATATTTTTTAATAAGATTAGTAGTTCCTGAGATCAGCGCATTTAAACGAACAAACAAAAAAAACATACAAAGAAACGAACGAACAAACAAACAAAAAAAAACTCTGTCTGTGTATTAGCATTGATAATTAGTTTATACGACTATATATCACGAGAACCTGGGTTCGAGTCTGAACTCGGCTAGCGACAGGTAGAATTTTCTGTAAAGAAATTTTGAATGCAATGAAAGCTGACTGACGGTCTTACGACTTGATCCTTACAATCATGTCGAATTCTCGTTCCCAGACTCTGAAAGTGCTCACTTTTATATATTCTGTTTATTTTTTATACAAATAATGCATTATTATAGAGAGTGCACTTACTCTCTATCAGCACAGATATATACGAGTATTTGTGAACGATACATAATATGTTTCGCAGACGGCTTATTTAAGTGATGAGAATTTTATTATTATATTCGTTTATAAAACTTTTACTTCAAATGAAATTTATGCTATATTTATTACAATGAATTCTTTTGTAGAAGCTTCTAGAATGGTAATTTTAGATCATCTGTAATCCCATAATAGGTCTTTCACCTTCAAATAATCGATTTTTCTAATAAGTTATAGGCATAGTTTTTGGTTTCTTATAACAAACAGCCTTCACTATTTCCAACTATACAATCGAGAATATATGAACGCATTACATTTTCAGTATCAGACTTTTTTAAATGAAAGTTTATTCACACACCATGAGAAATATTACCGCGCTATTATTACGTTTCCGCTCGCAATACGGGTAGAGTCCGTAATAATTACGACTTTTCAAGGGACGCGTTTAAATTGCGATGCTCACTACAGTTGGCTTATCACAAAACTTTTGCTGTGGGTGGGCACTTTGTCTTATTTTAAGGCCCATTCTTTTTTGTAATAAATAAAGAAAATATACTTCTAACACTTATTAGACCAAGATAAGCTATAATGTCCATATAAATATTTGGCCAGAGTGAAAATCAAAACTGCGACCAGCTTCGAGTAAATCTCTAGTTAAATAATTTAAATAAAGCTCTTTATCCAAATTTGTTTTTATCTTTACTAAATTATAAGTAAGTAAAGATTGCGATTATTTTACATTATTTCATCTGAAGAGGTTTCTTTTGCTGGTTTGAACACAGATGTTACCTGTCAGATCGGAACAATCTTTTATTGTAATATTATATCCTACTAGCAGAACCCGCGGCTCCGCTCGTGCTAAAATTATGAAAAAAACTCTAAAATGGTAGGTTTCATACAAACTTTCATCCGCTATTTTACCCCCTTATGGGATGAATTTCGAAAAATGCTAAAACGAAAAGACGTGAAAGAAGGACAAACAAACAAACACACTTTCACATTTATGATATTAAAAATAAGCATGGATTTATTGAGGGAGGTTATAATTAAAGGCTCGAGAAAACGAGTCTTAGGAGCAGACCAAATATAGATCAATAAACTACGCGAGTAGAGCCTCAAACAAAAGCTAGTAATAAATATAAATAAAAAAAAACATTATTATTAAACGAATAAACTGAAAAAATCTACGATAACGTCATCAGTTATTTTTATCCATAATCGTCATAAAACTGACGGCGACGGTAAAATATTTTCATTGTCCTTATTTTAATGGTTCCGTTTAATTCATAAAAAAATCAGATTCTGTTGCGATAAAAATATCTATTCATGTTCCAGTGTTTCATAAAGCTATTAAACCGCTTTATGCTGGGAACAATGCAACTATTTGAAAGGATTTTATCCTGACTGCAAATGGAGAAAATACATATTCTAGTTTTTAGTTATTTGTTTTTAAACTAGCGACTTCCTCAACTTTTGCCGGATGCTTGTTTTAATTTTATATATAATCTGATTAATTATTTTATTTTAGCCATGGGCTTTATGGAAATAATTAAAAAAAATCTGTATCGTATTAAAATAATTTTATGATTATATATTATGATAAATTGACGGATATAAAGATTAAAAAAAGTTTCCATTTAATATATTTTTAATATCAGTAGATTCCTATAAAATAAGACTATTACACTCCTAACTCACGTTAATCTGCAATTACTTACTCACTAGTCACTGTTCTCCACTAAAAATTCTGAAATGAAATAGTATCCTTCTGATCAATTTCGGCGACGGCAGCCATTCTCACTGAGACTAGCCATCTGCACAGGAGGTATTTAAGTACACAAGTATTCTCGCAGAAACACGTGCCGTGTCTCTATCCCTATCACTCCCAAATTACGGTGGGACAGAACTCAACACGACATCACGACACGGTGAGATATCACGACACTTTTACGGCGAGGCACAGGGATGAAACACTTGTTATTTCCCAACTCCGGGCCGTTATTGAGAATTTCTTAACAGAAAATCTCTATGACTAAACATGGCCCGAACCGAGTTTCGAACCCAAAACCTCAGGATTTTCAGCCGTACCTACCAACATACTACACCACCGACGCAGTAGAAATTAATTTATTTTATACATAAAGAGTGTTATTTTGAAGTTATTTATGGTATATATTATTTATATTAATAATTGGGACTTGTATTATTTTATGCCAACGCGATTAACGTTATCTTCTTAAGAGGGCTGGCTAAAGGTAGGGTTCTCTCGCCTAAGTGTTGTTTTATCGTCGAGAGACACATTTTGATTCACCAGTTCGAGCCGTGCAGATTAATTTAAGTATTATTTTATAGATAGATTACTTGTAACAATATATAATAATAGTAAATGGATGATACCCGAACTGTGATTTCACTTAAGTTATTTCTGTAGCGATAGTAATTAACAATAGAAATAGACTAGCGACATACTTTTTTTTTATTTATGTTTTATTTTTTAATTACGAAACTGTTCTTATAATGAAAAAAGGTTTTTTTAAAAACCAAAATAAATTTTTTAGAGGTCATGTCATTAGTTCTTCAAGGCCAGTGGTTTAATCTGCACAAATGACTTTATTATAAATATATTATGTATATATCTAGATAAGTATATATTTGTATGTCTAGACTAAGGCTCTTTATTCAACACTGGCTTGAGTGACAATTGACGATTCAAAAGTACCTACTTGAATAAAGTATATTTTAAGTTTGAATTTGGAAACATCTGAGCGGGTTTCAATGATAAATTTTGGTATCGGTCTAAACACAAATATAACTAACTTTTATTTCTAATATTCAACAACAATTTGAACTTCTCGCTCTATTTATTCCCATACAAAGCTGGGGTCACATGGAGTGTTATTCGGACTACTATTTTAAATGTGAAAGTTTGTATGTATGTTTGTTACTCCTTCACGCTAAAACGACTGGACGGATTTGGGTGCCTTTTCCTACGAATGAATGAATCACTCTTTATTGTACACCCAAAAACAAAAAGAGAATAGAAAATATAAGAAATATAGAACAAAGTACAAGAGGCAGCTTTATCGCTAAAAGAGCGATTTCTTCCAGGCAACCTTTAGGTGTAGTAAATAGTACTAAAATAGAAAGGGCGCGAATAATAAATAAAGAGAATGAAAGAAAGAGAATATCAGTAAAAAGATTATATATTTATACATATCATAGAAATATATAATAAGTACAAGTAAAATATAACTAACCAATAACTAAATACTATAACTACCCACATAAATAGAATTTATGTATTTATTTAATGGTGGGAAATGCATTTACGTATACAACCTCTATACATACAGGTGGTTATGTGCGACTCACTCGCTAGAAAAGCCAGTATCACCCACTAAAAACCAACATAAACGTCAAAATGGGGCGTCGCAGGGTAGCTTACGTACTCAACTATAACGCCCCGAAGGCAGGCCTGCCGAAGTAGACCATACAACCAAGGGGCTACTCCAACGGTCCACTTTGCTTTCAGAGAAGTACCAGGAAAAATTCGCATGGTACACCGCCCACCAAATGGGCCACCGCCCTTTGTGTCTCTTGTATTTGCAACTGGCTGGGGTACCGGATGCTAATAAGCCCTTAAAAATCGTAAATTCTATAATTTAATAATATTATTAAACCGTAAAATCCTATTTTAAAACTATACAGGTAAAGCCAAGAGCAATGCTAGTACTCCAAAGGCAAACATTTAATAACAATATGCTATCAAAGTACCAATAACTTCAACAAAAATAATCTTTTTTAAATAAAACTATCTTTTCGGATTATTTCGCGGATTTATTTTGATTTTTGGTTCCCGACGTTTCGAATGCTTTACAGCATCCATGGTCACGGGAGAGACTGAGGTGTTACATGTCTTAAAGATATAGTTGTTACAGACAGCCTACCCACAATTAACAAAATGAAAATTGCACCAATTACATTACAATATTTTTAACTTTAAACATTTTTTATAATTTTAATTATAATTGAATATGGAAAATTATTTATTTAATTTTTGCTATTATTTTTATAATTATTACAATTTTAAAAATATTAATTAGTAATCTATATTTAGTGTTGCCATTATTATATTTATAACCATAAATAAAAAATATAAAAATATAGTATTAATTATTAAAGCCATATAATTGTTCTATGTGTAATTTAAAAAGTTAAAATTAATTACGGATAATCATTTTAATTTAGTTTGCTATTATTTAAAAACAACTTACTAAGCAACACTATTAATATATACTTTTTTTCATTTGTAAAAGTATATATTAATAGTGTTGCTTAGTAAGTTGTTTTTAAATAATAGCAAACTAAATTAAAATGATTATCCGTAATTAATTTTAACTTTTTAAATTACACATAGAACAATTATATGGCTTTAATAATTAATACTATATTTTTATATTTTTTATTTATGGTTATAAATATAATAATGGCAACACTAAATATAGATTACTAATTAATATTTTTAAAATTGTAATAATTATAAAAATAATAGCAAAAATTAAATAAATAATTTTCCATATTCAATTATAATTAAAATTATAAAAAATGTTTAAAGTTAAAAATATTGTAATGTAATTGGTGCAATTTTCATTTTGTTAATTGTGGGTAGGCTGTCTGTAACAACTATATCTTTAAGACATGTAACACCTCAGTCTCTCCCGTGACCATGGATGCTGTAAAGCATTCGAAACGTCGGGAACCAAAAATCAAAATAAATCCGCGAAATAATCCGAAAAGATAGTTTTATTTAAAAATGTCAAACATTCGCGTAAATCTAAGAAAGTAAAAATAATCTTGTCATAAAAGTACTTCTATAATAATAGAAGATGAAAAAATATTTACATATACGTGGATGCGTGTAGGCAAGAATGTTATTAAGCGTGGCCTATAAACTTACAAGTCATAAAAGTCTTGAATAACACTCATATACCAAGTACTGGTATATATTTTTATGATATACCTATTATGTCGTTATTTGATTTTATATATATCGAATAAAAATATGTTCAAGTTAATATACAGTAAAAAAATTCAGCTGCAAGATTTGTCCCACTCCCACACATACATACATACTATTCAGTATACATATTATATATTATATTTACAGGGCAAGTTGAATAAAAGCTTGTAAAATACGCCTTTATTTTTTTTAAGTCGCTACTTTTGTAATACTTTCTTAGATATTATTTATAGACATTTTAAAATAAAACTAACTTAAATTTTTCGTGATTCGTCAGGTCAGTCTCTCCCGTGACCATGATTGCTGTAAAGCATTCGAAACGTCAGGAAACAAAAATCTAAATAAATGCGTGAAACAATCGGTACTTTTGCTTGTACTTCGCTAGTATGTTATATTCCGTCCGCTACAACCCGCCATTTAATCGATTAAATTTTTTTTTTGTTTTTAATTCAATTGACTGTTATGCAATGAAACGTAATAGGTAATATTCCTTTAATGATGTAAATATCTCAAGCAAGACTTTACAATATGAGATGAAGATAACGTTATATTTTGGCAAAACTATAACAAGACCTCAGCTAATTGATTTCATTAAAATATATAGACAGATTTTACAAGTTCTAACAATATATTTGATAACTGTAAAAAGTTTTTGCTGCACATATTTTTTTAAATGGCTATACTTAATTATAATAAATTAAGTTTCAATCAATAAGCATCAATCTATGTATTTAATAGAAAACATTTTTATAAGCTCATATCCTTGATATTTTACACAGTATTAATATTCTATATGCCAGTAGTAATGGTAAGATCGTAGAGAGCGTGTCGTAGCTGAAAACACTATTAAGGCACTTATTATTCAGTCGAAGCACGTCCGCGCGGCAAACGGAAAAATCCAATTAACTTCATATGAAGAGTTCCAATGCCTACGCGCCTCTCACGTCCACTTACACTAATGACAATTTTTCACTAATATTAACGATATCAACCCTGAATATTAACAGTCGTATGAAAGTAATTAATTCTATTTGCATGCAGATATAAAATTTTGTAATTGAATATTAGAAGGCTTCTACGTAGATTTTGTTTATTTATTCTATGTTTGTAAAGGAGAGACTTAATTTAATGATATATTAGATAGCTACCTCGGTTGTTTAGTGGTTAGCATATACGGTTACAGTTCTGGAGGTTCTGGGTTCGATTCCTGGGTCGGACCAAGTTTAATTACCTAGTTTTCTGTTAAGATATTCTCAGTAACAACCCGGAATTGGGAAGTTGGCTTTGTTTCACCTCCGTACCCCGGAGAGCACGCAAAGCCGTCGGTCCTGCGCTTTGACTCTCACTGGCAGTGTTAAAGTATCTTTCCATTGGAGTTTGAGAGTAAAAGGAATATAGAGTGTATTTGCGTCTACGCGTACACTTGTACTACTTGTGTACTATAATATCTCCTGCGCAGTTGGCTAGTCTCAATGAGATTGGCCGCTGTGGCCGGAATCGGTCAGGAGGACATTATCATTATAAATGCTTAGCTGGACCCCTAGACCTAGGCCTATACTTAACATAAGAGCCGATCAAAAAAGATGTGAAATTATTGATAAAATCTATGAATAAACTATTATTATTAAAAGAAATATCTACGAGATAAACTGTATTTTAATATAAATTCATGACATAGAATATTTTAAGTGTATTTTGCATAGGATTTTGCATTTTTATTCCAATGTAATTGCTTTAGAAATAAGAGTGGATTAAATTGAGCGTGACAAGTAGTGGCGGAGGGCGTTAAAAGGGGTTCCAATTTAAATAAACTATTGAAGGGTAAAAAATGTCTACCACAGGATCAATAAATAAACTTTATATTATAAATTTTTGCTTTATAATAATGTAATACTGCTAGAACCATCGTACAATTTTTTTGATATGATTTTAAGCAATATTTAATGAAAGTTTTCAATCAAATTGTGAATTTTCATTAATTTATTGCTTAACTTAGTACTTACATAATATCGAAGAAGATTTTATTGAAAGTACCTAATAATCATTTAATCATAAAATAGTTCGTGCTGCAATCAAATCCATACATTCTAAGGATGAAACCAGAAGAATCTAACTAGAAACAGGATAGTGAGTGGGGGAATAATAAAGCACGACTTGAAGGCAGCAATTAGGAGATGACCGGATGACTTCTCTCCGCTCTTCCTGCGGATGTGAGACTACCGTATAATAATATATAATACGAGTGTTTTGATTTTTTTTTTAATTAATTTGTTGTTTTTAAAGAATATTATCTATTAATATATAATTAGTGTACTCAAAATCTGACTGCGATAACTCTAGATGAATATTTCACTTAAATTTTATAATTTAATATTATTAACTTTAATTCTTAATATTATTATAATTATACTATAGCATCTTTAACATATTTTTAATAATATTTATGGTATATGCAATTATTTCATAAACATTAAATATAATTTAACACATATCATACTATATCCTCGTCCTTATAGTGTAAATAACATGACAAATTATAATTTTAACAAACTCATCTCAGGATCACGTGACCTGCCATTTGCAGAGGGATTTGCGCCCTGTCGTAGGGCGTCAAATTATCGCCCTCGAAAGCCCTTCAATCCTGAGTAATGTGTTGGTCTTTCTGATTTGCAGACTTGTCTTCTAATGTGATCCATCTGCTAATATATGCTTCTAACGATAGAGATATTAATAATTCTTATCATTAATATAACTTATGTAAACATAATTAACGATGAAACATTACGACATTTTCCGTTTGTCGTGACCTTACTTTCTGTGCCAGCGGTCTCGGGTTCGAGTCCCGCTGGGGGCATTTATTTGTGTGATGAGCGCTTATGTTTGTACTCCAGTCATGTATGTTTATATTTATAATATGTATATATTTAAAGATAGATAGATAGATAGATGCTTTATTGTACACCACAAATAAATATACAAAAAGAAGATATAAACAATAGATAAAGTTATATATGTGTAGTGTATCAATCATCTGGTATACATAACGCAAGCCACGTAGCTTACCATGGAACTAGATGGCGCTGTTTTTGATTTCCCCACATATTTATATATAACTAGCATTGCCCGCGGCTCAGCCCGCGTTCAGTAGGTTTTACATATTAGTATACTCTACTTACATTACAGTTTTTGTATTTTTTCTGAGAAATGAGATATTTTCCCGCGGTAAAAAGTATCCTATATGTTGACCCGAATAACCAGCTATAACCATGCAAAACTTTATCAAAATCCCTCCAGTAATTTTTCTGTGAGGCGGTAACAGACAGACAGACAGACAAAAATTCTAAAAATTATAGATTCGGCCTCTGTATCGATAATAATGTTTATTTTAATAAGATTTTACAAAAAATATCTAATGTACAAATTCGGCTTAGTTACAATTTTATTATATGTATAGATTTAGTGTTTAATAAAAAAGTTGCATGTAAGTTGAATTAATAAATAATTTCCTTGCCAATATAATCCCACTGCACTATACCTAAATATTTAAAAAAAATACTTTATTGAATGACAAATTATGTATACTTCCAAAATTATATTCTGACTAAAGCTAAATAAAGAATATTATAACGAATTACATATTACTTTACATAACTTACAAAATATTATTTCCAGGAAAACCGTAAAAAGTAGTAGTAATCTGTAATATTATAATCTATACTTCTATACTAATATTATAAAGAGGTAAAGTTTGTGAGTTTGTGATATTGTAAGTTTGTTACGTTGTAGGGGGTAATCTCTGGATCTACTCAACCGATTTAGATGAAATTTGGTAACAAGATAGTTTGAGACCCTGAGAAGGACATAGAATACTTTTTATCCTGGAAATCATCCCTTAAGGGGGAGAAAATGGGGATGAAAGTTTGTATGAAGAATCAACCTAGAAATCATGCGAGGGTGAGTCGCTAGTTGCAATAAAAATAGATATAAAAAATAGTTGCAGGAATTTAGGCTTGACCTTATCACAAACTTTTCGGTCATTGGAGCAGGGGACGATGAACGAGATCATAACCATAACTCAACCTCGCGCCTACCATTACCTTAGCTCACATAAAATTGTTTAAATATAGAGATCGACCCTTTTTGCATCACCGATTAAATTATTGGAATAGCCACAAAGGTGTAATTTGCAAAATTTTTGTTTTAAGCTTAAAAGAATTTATTCATAAGTCAATTTATACTTATCTTTTTAATCTATAGTACATACAATTAAATAAAATTAAAGTGTCTGTTAGTAATGTCAAAATAACAGCTTTTTAATAAATGTACATTACGAAAGTACCTATAAAAAAATGTCTGTCTATCTGTCTGTTTGTTCCGGCTAATCTCCGAAAAAGCTGGACCAATTTTGATGAAATATGCACTGGCAGTTGATGTTATAAGGAGTAGCTTAGGCTACGAAAAAGAATTAGGGCTCTAAGACAATTAAAACCTATGAAATTGTGAACAAAATTGCACATAGGGATGCACTCGAGCAAAGCGAGGGTAAATAGCTAGTTTTAAATAAAATTGTAAACGATATTGCTTATCCTTTTTTAAAACTGAAACGTAATGCCAGCGCTGTATACATAATTCCTTATTGCAAATTCCTTTATTAAAAATCTCAATCACGCCATCAAAGGAAATCGGTTTTTGTATGTTTAATCGCGCATCACTCAAGGACGGCTTCAGTGAAACTTTTTTTATATAAATTTTAATTTAATTTGGATTTAACAAAATAGATAGAATTTTAAAATTACAGCGTCAATTAATTGGAAGTATCTTCAATTTCGATTGAAATACAGTCATTTGTATGCAAATTATATCTGATGTGTGTATGAATTGAATCGAAAGTTTTTATATTCGCTTATGTATAAGTTGGTGTAACCGATTATTAATTAGTGAACTGCAAGCGTATTGACTATAGGGAAAATAATTAATCTAATATTCTAAAAATTATACTATATATATATATATATATATATATATATATATATATATATATATACCATACTATATATACATGTAAAAGTGTGTTTGTTTGTTTGTCCTTCTGTCACGGCGAAACGGATTGGCGTGATTTTTTGTGTGGAGGGCTGGAAAGTGAGATAGAATACAAAAACACGTTAACCCAAAAAAATATTTGGGATCAGGATTACTTGAAACATGGTATACCGAATGGTCTTCTATATAATTAAATAAATACCTGTTTTAGCTTTTTTTCAAATTCATCCCGTAAGAGAGTTAAATAGGGGATGAAAGTTTGTGTAAAACCTACCTTTTTAGAGTTTTTTTTTTAGTTTTAGCGCGAGGGAATCCGCGAATTCTGCTAGTATACCTATTATAAATATACTATAGATAGATATAGATGCCCATTGGTTAAATGAAAAAATCTTGCATCGCATCATTGAGAATCGAAATGAGGTTGCTAGCATAATTTTCATAAAATTGAAACAAGATGAATAGATAGAAAGTAATATCCGTATTGATATAATAAACCAACCAATTTGGTGAGCATCACTTAGGCGACTAATATCTATTTCTCTAGAAATGGAACGGAGAAGAATTTTCGAATTCGGTGAAAGGGCAAATTTTATTTTACAAGAAAAATTTACCGTATATTGAAATAAAGTAATAAAAGAGACCTTAATTACTTTAAAAAGTACAATTATATATAGATAGCTTTTAAAGGCATTGAACGTCATTAACTAATAAAACATATCTCAAAAACAATGAGGCTGGAAAAAATAATGGAGGATGGAAGTTTACATCTGTGTGTATTTCTATTGGTATTATATACTAACTACTGTGTAATTTAAATCCTTCTAAGCTTTTGTAATACGCAATTGTAGCCACGATTTTCACAGAGAAAGTTTTTCAGAAAAACGCTATTAACTCCATATATATATATATATATATTATATATATCGGTTTAAGACATGAATATTTCTTATATAGTTATTTTTATGTGATTTGCTTGTGAATGCTTAAGAGTCAATTCATCTAATAACTCAATTGATACAATCAATTTTCTTATGCCAAACCAACCTAAAACTTTATAAAAATACCAAGCGATGGTATCGTTAGTCATTACATAAAAACGAAAACTTTATTTTGATATACTCTAATGTCCTACACCTCGACTTTAACGGCATCGTTTTCTTTTCAAGTACGCAGCTCAGTTTCCTCATAAAAAATAACGATCTGTGTGCGATAATGGTATAAATAAGCAAAGAGTAATTTTATAATAATTTATCAACTTCAGCGAAATGAACCGAAAAATCTTGCAATGTTTTTAATTTTACAAAGAAAGGCAAAGTACCGGCAACTTCTCCCATATATTTTCTCCTTATTAACCTTTTGCTGCTAAATTACCACTTTTTATAGTTGAGTAATTTATTTAATTAAGACTTGGGGGTTTTAAATTGAGCACTCTCGAGGGAACAGTCCGTGTGAAATTGCCTTCATGGCTATAAACTGAAAAGTGCTTGGACAACGAGTACTTTTCAACATACAAACGACATTGTGAATGCATTTTCAAAAGCTTTTTGAACACTTGTGCTCAAATTATCGTTATTTGAATGCTGTATAAAATGAAGCAGTGAAAATATAATATTTAATTAAACAGCGGAAACAATTTCCATTATAGTATGCACTTTCATAAATCTTTCAATTAATTCGTGAATGTAAGAAATATATATACTACAGTATTTATTTCCTGTATATAAATCTATAAACTCACCTAGATTGTATGTTGATTAATAGAAAATATTAATATTAAGGCAAATTAGGTTCTAAACGTCTTACTTTAAAGGTCTTTTTTTTCTTTCTCCTTTTATTATTTATATTTTTATACTTTAAAGTAACTAAACTATCATAAACAGGAATTGCAAATGTTAGAAGAACGGATAATATTTATACCTCATGTGTTAAATGTTGTTTTATAATATCGTTATTCTCATATCGGCTTACTAATTAATACTAGTATGTTTATAAAAGTATGTTTTTGTTTTTGAGGTATTTTCGAAAATATCACATTAACCAATCTTTTCATAAATATATTCTCTAAAGAAAGAGTGATCAATCACACCTCTTGACTTTCAAAGAACTTTCCAACAATACCCATCATGTCAGGGTACATACTGAATGGTTTTAAAAAAGAATGCACAACATAAATTGCACCTAAATAAATCGTTTAAATTTATATTACGAAAAATAAAGATTTATTAAAAAAAATAACTATAAATGCTGTACTGTGCCTATACCGCACTAAATTAACTTATTTTCTCACTTCTGAAGGGTTTCTGGAAGAAATCTCTTAAAAAGATAAGTTATCCTTTGTAGATATTCTGTTACTTTATTCTGTATATCTAACATATATTTTATGGTACATAAATAAATAAATACATTGCCCTTTTGTGTTTTTGAAATTCTGTGGTGGTGGTTATGTACACAGTGCACTTGTATAATAATAATAATATTATAAATGTGAAAGTGTGTTTGTTTATTTGTTTGTTTGTTTGTTTGTTTGGTTTTCTTTCACGACCAAACGGAGAGATAGATTGGCGTGATTTTTTGTGTGGAGATAGTTGGAGGGCTGGAGAGTGACATAGGCTACTTTTTATCGTGGGAGGTTACTTCTTCCCCACGGGAAAACACGTTATAATACAATGATAAAATGATCAGAATTACTTGAAACTTGGTATTAATACTTTTCAATACAATTAATTAAATACGTGTTTTAGCATTTTTTAAATTCATCTCATAAGGAGGTAAAATAGTGGATGAAAGTTTGTGTGAAACCTACCTTTTTAGAGTTTATTTCTGTAGTTTCAGCGCGAGCGAAACCGCGGGTTCTGCTAGTTTATATAATAAAAGATATGAAAATATTATAACATCATATTTTATGTATGTAAAATGCTCCATTAAATATGTATGTCCCCATATCTGAGTAAATTTATTACTATCGATTCAATATAAGGGAAATGAAGACGTAGCGACGAATGACGGACGTAAGATAAAGCAATTTACTTTTATATAATTTATTACGTTTTGCCCGCAGCTTTGCTCGCGTGTGACTGAAAGGTTGCATATATCACGTTACCTAAATCCTCTATGTAATAGTAGCAGTTTGAATTCGGTTAGGTATTTTGGTCTTGTTGGTGTTAGCTTAATTGGACAAAAAAAGTAATGCCTTTTACTTCTATGCAATATTATTTAAGAAATTCAATTGTATCCTTTTTTAGAGAATTTTTCTTATTCCGTAAACTATAATCCATGCTTACTATCACACAGTGCCGTATCCTGTCGCTTCTTTACAACATTTGTAGTATAAAATCCTTTTCCAACACAAGGACGCGTACAAAAAGATATTTTCAGTAATTATTTAAGCTGTAATAGATGGCTTGAGCTTCAATTAAGTCTATGAGTTAATGAATATAACTTTTTTGAAATTACTGGCAGATAGATGTATTAATGCGTAATACAGCAGGAACATTTAAGCAGATAGTTGAAAAGGAGGTGGAAGTGGACCTTAAAGAAATGATACAAGAGCGCTAGTAAGAATTCTTAAATAATTTATATTTACAGTCTAAGCCTAATGTAAAATCAAATAAATCTATAGAGACAATATTCTCAAGACACTGTAAGCACTTATCTTAAAAATGCAGCTCCCATGAGAATAATAAAGTTGTAAAACTATAGATATTTGGGGGAAAAATCAGGGGAATACCCTAGTTCATTAAAAGTAAAATAAAATGAAGCACATTAAAGCAGTAGGCCGCAAATATTCTTGGATCTAAGGATCTTTCTGTAATTTTTGTTTATGCGACTATTTCATACGGCCTTTATCTTACAAAGGGCAGAGATAACAAGCAGTCTACACAAGGATTGTTATTTTTATTATATTTTATTGTTTCTCGTTAGGGTGACATTCACTATTAGATCTTCGTATTACGTTTTCTAACTGCGTCAATCTTGTAAATTTAAATATGCACATATAAATCATATTTAAGAAAGTTTATCTATACATATAATAAAATTGTAATTATATGGTAGTTAAATACGTCAACTTCTATTTATGTTTTGCTCGTCATACTTAAACCGACTAGTCGTTCAAAGGCAAAAAAAATTCTCAAAACTATTTAATATTTAGTCTATGGACTATATAGAAACACATAGTAATGATAAGTCACATATCATCTAGTTTTGATACTAAATTAATTTATGCATGTGTTCTGAACATGTTTTTGCGGCTAACCGCTGAACAACAACAAACAGAATCAAAAAGCAGATAGTAAATTATAAAAATAATACATAAGAGTACATCATTTTTTCCTAAAATACTTGTTCATCCAATTGTATACTTCCTAAAAGACTTGAGGCCATCTTGTCTTATCGCCTTTACTAGTGTCAAGAGAGCTGGCTCGTTTTTTTCCCAAAGAATCGGTTTTACCATCACTAGCATTCTTGCCACAAGTCCACGCGGACTAATAATTATTAAATATAAATGTATTTCTTTTGTATAATAATTAAGTATATTAGAAATTACACCATATTTTCTTGTTTTGATGCAAAAATAATAAACACATAACTTATAAAAATATCATGAAAGAAAGGAAATATGTGGTAGAAAATTTTTAGTATTCATATAAATGTTACATATAAATATTCATGAAATTTTATGATATTTCAATGTGGACAGGTTTAATCTATATTCACGATCTTTGAGCACTGAAGCACCAAACTATCCAATTATCATTAGCGTTGTTTCCAATTAGTCGTTTTGTTTTGTTTGTTAAATTTCTAATGCAATAAACGCAGTATTTATTCCTTTATTTGTCACGCAAATATAGATTTGATTACGCTTTGTTATTATATACTATCTTTATACAAAATTCAAACGTAAAAATGGGTCAAGCATGTTCAATGTCCATAGAATATTTAAAAAAAAACATTGGAAACAGCATGACCATCAAACGATTAATTTATATTAGTAATTATTGTCTTAATAATAATAATAATCAGAGGAATGAAAAAGGCACTGGTAGCCCACGTGGTAGCGCTCGCTTGGAAAACCGAATGAAGCAGGTTCAGTTCCTGGGTCTCGCACCTCTGATATTTTCATGTGCGAATCATTATTAACATGATTACCTACCACTCGCCTTACTGTGAAGGAAAACATCGTGAGGAAACGTGCAGGTCTGAGAAAACCCAACAAGTTTAAAGTTATTAAACAAGTGTTTTTATTTAACAATATTTTTAAAGAAAGAAAACAAAAATAAGCTTATTATTTTTATACATCGTCAGTTGAAGTTTTTAGTTACACATATCCATAAATGTCTATATTTAAAAAAAATATATAACCTGGTTAAGTACGGCAGTTTTTATTAGGTAGTACACAGAAACAAGTAATATAAAAAAAATATATAAAATAAAATAATATTTTATTGTATATATATATATATATATATATATATATATATATATATATATATATATATATATATACCTAAATGATATATTTTTTAAAAGTATAACCCAAAACAACAAACAGTTTTGTTCCCCATTTTCATATGACTGGTTAACTTATCATCGTTGAATATGTAAATCAAAACTAAGCAGTCCAATATTTAAACCTGAGATAGATCCCACATATGTATTATAATAATATATCCTTAGCTAGGTAAGATGTGTCCCTTTAAATTCCCACATGGATAAATGCGACCTAGGATTACTTTAGATTATCGTATAAAAGGACTCGGAAAGGAAAACAGAATGGGCATTCAGAATTACAAGGTCCTTTTTACTTAAGTTGAGTATAAGTAAGCTTACCTTAGGTTAGATAAAAGTCATAAATCATTAAAAAACTTAATTAAAGATAACGCGACAGAGAAAATGAATTTTCAAATAATTATAATAATAAATATCATATTTTATTATTATAATTATTTCAAAAAAAATATATTTTATTATTGTTATCAAAATTATACCAAACTTCTTTTACGCAAGCTATAAGGTTAGTTTTATATTAAGTAACTAGCGTTGCCCGGGACTCCGTCAGCGTTCAGACGGGGAAAATATTCATTTCAAAAACCACGGGCGGAGCCGCGGATAGTGCTAATCTATACATATAATAAATTCGTTACTGATCGCTGTCTGTACATGGATGACATTTGAAAAAAAAACTATTATTGGGGGTATTTATTAACGCAATAGAACCTAAAACAATACTTATTTTTAGAATTTTTGTCTGTTTGTCTGTGCATTTGTGCGCGCTAATCTCAGAAACGGCTAAACCGATTTTTGTGTGGTTTTCACTAATGTATTGTGGTAAGCTTCACTCAACATTAAGTATTTATTTTATCTCAATCGATTCGTAAATAAAAAAGTTTTGTTAACTTAAAGAATCACCAAGGGACAAACCCGAGCGAAGCGAGCGTGAGTCGCTAGTAATTTTTAACAATACATACCTATATATTTCTAAAAAAATGCACTTCTTAGGGTGGAATCCTAATATTTAAAAAGTCGTGTACTTTTTAGTATTCATTCTTTACCTTCTACTTTCTATGTAGACCGATCATATCTGTACAAACATTTTTTTAATTAAAATTACGTATTTTAAAAACACATGGTGACAGCTAGTAACCCAAAGCCAAGCAAAGATTTAGATTGACAAAAATTTTAAAAACTGTAGATTCGATCTCTGCATCGATGTAATAATAACTACATCAATAAAATTTTCTAAACAATGTTTAATGTACAGATTCGGCTCAGTTAGAATTTTATTATATGTATAATAGACATTAAAGTTAGTTATAATTAATCATAGTTAATCATGTGATTTAAGATTTTTTTATTTGTGATAAAAATTGCTAGCATATTATGTATTTTAATATTGGTTAAAAAGATAAAAACGTAGTATTAATGCTGGTACTGTATGCTACATTAGAGCAGCAGATTTGATAACTGCACAGAGAAATATAATTATTTCTATTCTTATTTAAAAAAGATTCATATATAATGAAATATTTTGGAATGGAAACTGTCTTTTTTATGTATATATACTTGAGAAGAATATACCCATTTAAAATAAAATAAAGCGACTATCCCAATAGTATAATATAAGGTAAGTATGCAACCAAAACTGTATGTAGTTCCTAGATCTAAATCGATTTAAGTTTAAACGTTGCAACTTTAGCACTTGAAACACGAAAGTTGTTTGTCTTGAATGTTGTTGAAAAGCAGCTTTGGTTCGAAACCTGACTGAGATTGAACAAATAGGTAACTGTAAATATATTGGAAAAATAATTAGCATATTATACGATAGAAACCATTTATTACGTATTATTTTCAACCGACTTCAAAAAGGAGGAGGTTCTCAATTCGACTGTATTTTTTTTAATGTTTGTTACCTCAAAACTCCGTCATTTATTAACCGATTTGGACAATTTTTGTGTTTTTTGAAAGTGTACACTTCCATATTGGTCCCATTTAAATTAAAAAAAAAATACCACCCCTAAGGATGGAAAAATAGCTAATGATGAATTTAACCTACTTCTAATTGTCATATTGACTTGAAACTTTGCCAGTGTTTATATTTCCGTTGATAGTACAGTGGTTCAGTATTGTTGACCTGATCTGATGGTAAGGCCAGAAGGTGGATAGGTGGAACTCTTCAACGGCTAATAGTAGATACTTTGAGTTTGGGCTTATTTTGTTTGATTTGACAAGCCTAACACGTTAGAATTCTTACTTTGCTACTACTGTCTACACTAAAAATTGAAAAATAAAAACTTGGTAGTTTTCATTTATTATACATACCTAATCAAATATTTTCGAAGTCGGTGTGCTTTGCTTTGTATGGGCTGGCACCGATTTCGAAAATATTTGATTAGGTATGTATTTAATAGGTAGGCTTTAATTACTTAGCCAAAGCACACCGACTTCGAAAATATTTGATTAGGTATGTATAGTAAATGAAAACTATCAATCAGTTATTTAGTAGTGCTTTTGTTTGAAGTCGGTTTTTATTTTTTTGTTATCATACAATTTGTCATTCTATTGATTGAAGAAATAAAGCTTTCTAATATTGATACGATCACTATAAAATGATGTTATTTAATTAATTAGGTACAAATTTTTGACAAAGTTATGGATAGATACTTCCATAGATAGGTATTGAATAAATCAACCTACTTGGATAAACATTAGATCTTACAACTTTTTGCGGTAGAAGAACTACGTTGTGAGATTTGATTTTTTTTTACATGTTATGTTTTTGATGCGATTTCTGTTTTTCGTACCAATTAATCTAAGTTACTATATAATCAAAAAATAGGAGCCAATATTCAATTTTGGAATCTAGAAAGCGAGTTTAATTTTAACATTTTAACGATTTTTTGACTCAAAAATTATTAGTTTTTAAAATAAAATATACTATACGAGTATTAATGCAATCTTTGATTTTTTTCTTTTTCCTGTTTTATTATTTGTTAAGGTGGACATATTCCTTAAAAACATAACCGGTTACCTATGGCGAATCAAAAGGTATAAACTTTAACCCAACTTTCATATTAATAGACCGCGCCCATCACAGCGGTCGGCAGCGGTCAACTGTTTACATTCAATACTGCGCGCTACCACTCTACGACCTTCATATAGACTTCATATGGTTGTGCCTGGGATCATGGTCTAATCACGATCGCCTAGTAGTTTCTAAAAGTAAAACAGAAGACGATTGGGCCATTTTGGCGGCCTCATAATGAATACCTTTTTTGTATAAATTTTATATCTAAGATGTTCACAAATTCGCATTTTTGTAGTCAACTTTTGCAGTCACGAAGTAAAATAAGCAAAATTTGGAGTAAGTGCAAATATTTTATAATATACCTACTATTTAGTATGTACGTGAAAATTTAGAAATCTTATATAAGCTTTCAAAAGCTCATCAAATATTGTCTGCATTGTTTTAGTAAGCTAATATTTCAGCATATTATATTATTTCGTCTCTATTTCGGTTTACGTTCAAATATAACTCTAACCAGTCTGGCAGCCATGGTCTGGCACTCGACACGTACTAAGTGAAAAGTCGAAAATTATTCAGAACCCTGTCGGACGCCTAAAATAGAATACACGAGTCTGTAATTAGATAATTTTGGTTTTCTCTTTGGTTTTTCAAAATTTGTTGATATAATTCTTAATAAAAAAACTTTTTGTTGCTATAACAAAATTATTTCCCACTTTTTGTTTCTAAGCTGGTAAATATATAACTTTTTTTGGCTTAAATTAATAAGTAAAACGAGTTTTGGGTTTCGTAAACAAATATTTAAAAGGTCGTTGCTATAGAGATGGATTCATCAAAACTGTCCATTTTAATCATTCACGAAATGCGTGATTCAGTAAAGAGTTTTTGGAATATGATACAATATTGAACAAGGATGAAGTAGAAATGTAGTTTTTTAGTTATTTTTAAAATATTGAAGAATTTCTAAGATGTTAATATTCCCATCCCAACTAGGGAGGTCGCTAATATCCATGTATAATCAAGATTAAAATTAAAATATGTCTCTAAAAGTTGTAAGTTATATTAATAAAAAGTAATTCAACATATTGTATCTAGCAGTAAATAAATTAATGATTCACCTCAATAATTTCAATCGAAGTGGACACTTGACTGGTTCGCGGTAAATCCGCACTGAACTCAACGCATTGGAGGACTGTTAAAGTTTCCATGTTCATAGTTTTGTTTAATACTCATAATTCATATAGTTTGACATGAAAACATAACTTCGACACGGAATATTTTGAAATATTGTTTCGTTGAGCGTGTTTTGCAAAATTTTGTTATTATTGTATGATATATTCATGTAGTGTATCAGTTTTATCTAAATTTTATTTTTCATTTGATTTGAACGTAAGTAAAGATTCAATCACCAAAGACATCAAAAGAAGTTCTAAATATTTCTAAAACCTCTTTGGCTAAGTAAAAGATGTAATATTCATAAGTATAAATAAAACCCTAAAAAGGCACAGATTTCGTTTCGTTCTAAATAATACTTTACACTTTTAGGCACAGTAAGTATATATCTCGTCAAATAAAAATTTAGCGTTGTTCTTAAAAGTGGACATGTTGAAATGCTACATTGTAGAGTAATCTGGTCAATCCTTTTGACAATTGAGTTTCCGCTCCCCCAAGAAACTAATTTACCTTCTATTGTTCCTCCATATTTGCGCAGTTATTACATTTGGTTTGATCAGATACAAAATTGCCTGCTCGGGACTAAGGCCTTTTCTCTTATAAGATTTATCAGGACATGATGTAATGGCTGAAAACAACGTTATCTACAAAGAATGAAGTTATAGCCTACCTGGGACGGATAACTGGATTTATATGTTATATGTATTATATAAACATATTTTGTTTATTTGCAGTTTTTTTATTAAAAGGATACATAAAGGTTTTTATCTAGGTATAAGTAGCATTTTTTTAATTAATTGTTATTTTCTTATATGTAACATTTATTACATAAGCACATATATATTATTATACATTATATTATAGCGTGGTTTTAGATTGGTCGACTTTACGATAAATAACAAACAAAATTTGACTTGTAAAAATAAACTTGTTTGTGAGTAATTACTTCGTTCAGTAAAAATGTAAATTTTACTTGGACTTTCTTTATCAAATTAAATATCACCCGAGCTTCGAGACGTTGCGAACTAAAGTGGTTTAATTTATATCTTTAATCGCGGAGAAACTTGAAGAATTTTTCGCCGGTAATGAGCTGGGGTTTTTCAAATTTTCGTAACGAGTGCCATCAAAATGTTCACAAAAAAGGATTTATGTACATCAATTTTCAGAAATGAGAAAAGTATTTAAAATTTAAATATATTTTATCATTTTAAATTAGTATGAATTATGTTGAACGCTAAAAATCTATATATAAATAAATAGGTAACTACTACGATGTAACTTCAATATTTAAAAGAGCAACTTGAGTTTCTTACCGGTTTTTCTCAGCAGAACTGCTTTCTGAGCCGGTCGTAGCTTCCTCACGGACTGACTACACTGACGCTTACAATTAAAATTATAAAAATGTTTAAAGTTATAAAATATTATAAGGTACTTGGCGCAATTTTTTCATTTTGTTATTTGTGGGTAGGCTGTCTGTAACAACTATACCTTCGAGACATGTAACACCTCAGTCACTCCCGTGACCATGATTGCTGTGGTATACAAGCAATTAAATAAATAAATTAAAATTAAATATGTTGGGACATTAACACACAGCACCATCTAGTTCCGTGGTAAGCTACGAGGCTTGAGTTATGGATACCAGATAGTTGATTCACTACACATATTATATAACTTTAAATACATACATGTTATAAATATAAACACCAATGACTGAAGTACAAACATTCGTGCTCATCACACAAATGAATGCCCCCAACGGTACTCGAACCCACGACCGCTGGCACAGCAAGTAGGGTCACTACAAACTGAGCCAGACGGGTCACCAAATTATAAATAAAGTATAAAATATGCGTGCAGACTCGTAGGAAAGTGGCTAGTGTAAAATGATACTTAGTTATGTATGTACATATGTCTGTATATGTAAATTTGCTTGTATATAAAACATTGTTTATACGCTTTGTTTACTTGTATTTGATGCTCCATGCGCTACATAATTGATGCTACGCTAGCTGTTTTAACGCTACGAGCGCTTTATACGGGATGTAGCGGTGTGTGGTGTTGACAATCACAACTTATGTGCCACAAGCTCTATGTTTATATTATATTTAACTAACCTTCTAACTCTGCTTGGTGTGTTGATGAAGAGTAGACTTTGTAATTCTAAGTAAGCTTAGTTTTCTATTATAGAGATAGTTTTTAATTTATATTTAATAGTTCGTAAAATAATAAAAATCAGTTAAGTGCGAGTCGAATTCGTACATGAAGGGTTCCGTACCATTGTACATGTATGTACTTTTTATTAATATTTATGTAGTATATTAACTTCGAAGATCGATTACAAACATTAAAACTGGATTCTTGTATTTCTATTTATTTTTATTACTTGTTATAGCGGCAATAGAAATACATGCTCTGTGAAAATTTCAACTCTCTATCTATTACGGTTCATGAGGACAGCGGAGGCTTAGTACCTAATAGGATTCCGTTGGCACCCTTCAAGTAAAGAACCCTAAAAAGTAAGTAATTATAAAAGTGATAGAAAATTTTATAATTGATCAAAATAATACTCGTAATATATTAGGAATATAGAATACGTTACATCTCACTTTTTTTACAAATTTCACATTTGTTTGTCTAAAGCTTTTACATTTCTGAACAACTGAAGCTTTGATTTCTTTCTTGATACTCTCACACTCATGTACAGTTGTGTTGATATTGAATGAGTAAAATATTGCCTTAGTAAAAGAATTATTTGTCATAGTATTTGTCGATAATTGACCATTCTGTAAAGCGAAGGATCTCAGCTAAGGCTTGGTATATGGCGGGGTGAGAAAAAATGTTATGATAATCAATGAATTCGTTTGAAGTAAATTAAGAAAGTTCAATTAAAGTTTGTATTCTAGAAATGTATATTTTAGTCGATTGGGTATACTAGATAAATATAATAAATGCTATTTATGACGGAGCTACTGGCAAAAGCTAATTTCAAATTGTTACAAAAGATCCCTATTTTTATTATCAACTAGCATTGCCCGCGGCTCCGCCCGCGTGAAGATGACCAAAAACCAAATTCTTAGGTTTTACATACCTATTAGTATACTCTTACATTGCAGTTTTTGTATCTTTTCTCAGAAATGAGATATTTTTCCGCGGTAAAATGTATCCTATATGTTGAACCGGATAACCAGCTATCACCATACCAAATTTCATCAAAATTTCTTCAGTGGTTTTTCTGTGATGCGGATTACCGCATTAAGACAGACAGACAGACAAAAATTCTTAAAACTATAGATTCGGCCTCTGTATCTATAATAATGTTTATTTCAATAAGATTTTCCAAAAAATATCTAATGTACAAATTCGGCTTAGTTACAATTTTATTATATATATGGATTATTTTAAAAAAATATTATTCATTAATTGTTTAATTTTTCATTTAATAGTTAGTAAGTACAAACTATATTATTTCCATAACTCTATAGTATTATTTTTAGACTAAGAAACTATTTAATCACGTTTAACGATTATATGAAATACTTACATAATTTATAATCGTTAGATTATGTTATTATTGAACAATTATTAAAAAACCGACTTCCAGGCACTAAAATGTAAAAAATAACTAAACGGGGGTTTTCATGTAGAATAGATACCTAATCAAATATTTTTGAAGTCGGTGCCAGCCGACGCATAGGAAATCTAATATATTTTGATATGTAAAATACATATTTACCTATTAGATATTCATATCTTAAAATATTGTCCGCTGGCACCGACTTCAAAAATATCTGATTAGGTATCTTTTCTAAATGAAAACCCCCGTTTAGTTATTTTTTACATTTTAGTGCCTGGAAGTCGATTTTTTTAAGTTTTTATTTTTATATTTTTAGTGTAGACGCAATAAGCAGGTAATTTGTAGCAAGAAAGTTTTTAACAACATATTCGATTAAACAATTACATTAATTATTATTAATATTCTTATATCAATGCACTATAGTTAAGTTATCCCAATGCAATGTATATATTTGCACAAGGTTCATTGTGCACCTGTTTCTGCATAAATCTTTTAAGTTACCTATCATAATTTGACAAATGACATATCGTTAGAAACATCTTGATCGTCCGCTGGTTATTGACGTCACACTAAATTCAATATGGCGTCCTCTAGAGGACATAAAAGTTTATATTAAAACAAAAATACGTAATATTAAAACTAGCGGCTCACCCTCGCTTCGCTCAGGTTCGCCTCTAGAAAGACAAAACAAATCTATCCCACGGGAAGCGTAAATTTTTCCGGGATAAAAAGTAGTCGCCTATGTGTGATTCTGATATATTAGTTATAATATTGTAGTTTTATTAAATACATTCAGTAGTTTTTGCATGAAAGAGTACCAAACATCCTCCATACATCTATACATTTAGAAATCCTTACATTCTCACAAATTTTCGCATTTATAATTATATATCCGTGGTCGAATTTTAGTCTTTAAATGTATATTTTGCTCTCAATGTCTTACTAAAATTTTTAATGAAAAAAGTTAGTCAATCGTTTAGATAGTTAACAAGCAATAAACATGTATGATAAGACACGTAGATGCTAACGAGGATAACTACATATTATGAAGCCTGTGTCACGCGACTAGCCGAGTGCCTTCAAAGGGAACTCCGTTAATTAGCAAATAAAGTGAATACGAGCGTCTAATGTGAAACTTGCTATACATTATCTTTAACGTTGCAATTACTTGTCGCCATATATGTATACTAAAGCGCCCTTATTTACAATTTGTAGTTAAACTGTCTACTATTTACTTTTAGGGATCCACAGCCAAAAATAGATATAATTAATCTTGTTTATGTATCCATATTAGGCACTGATAGCTCAGTTGGTTTCGCTCGGTAACCAGTGATTTGGGTTCAAATTCTGTGTTTCGAACTTTTGAATTTTCATTTTCAGCATGATTACCACTTACCAAGGAAATGATCGTGAGGAAACTTACATGTCTAAATGAGCCTAGCATGTTTACAGAAAGATATGTGAAGTCCGCCAACCCGCATTTGGCTAGCGTGGTGGACTATGGCCTGATCCCTTGTCTTAAAGGAAGGCCCACCCCCAGTAATGAGGTATTAAAAAGGGCTGAGTACATATACCCATACGGCATAGATGAAAACTATTTTGACTCGGTAAAGTTATTTTCAAAGTGGCTTTTATGAACCACTACACATTATACAATAGTGTAGTCAACTTACGTATAATTAAGATGTATAGGGATGTGACTAAAAGATGAAAAATAAACTTCAGTAAGCACAAACTTATAAAGTATCTTAAGGCCTTACTTAAAAAACTTTATAAAAAAAGTTACCATTATGTTTCTTAATGGCTTATATAAATCAACAGTTGGACTGTTTAGGTATAGGATGGAAATTAAAAAAATATTAAAAAAAAATACTGTTTACTGTTCAATATCGTTATATTCTATGTCTTTGATAAATACATAACACAAATATCGTAATATATCCGATTGCGACGGATACGATATGTACCGAATAAGCTCCGAAACTACTGAACTGATTTAGAGGAAATTTGGTAAGAAGATACTTTGAGATGCTGGAAAGTACATAGGATATTTTTTATCCCGGAAATCATCCTTTAATTTAAAAATGGGGATTAAAGTTTGTATGGGGAAGAAACCTAAGGACGAACCCGAGCGAAGCGAGGGTGAGTTGCTAGTATTGGATAATAGCAAGATAGAAGATAATAGCAAGTATGCGCTCAGACACAAGTACACTCTCTATTCCCGTCTCTCTCATAATCCGATTGAACTATAATTCGACACCCACGGCAAGAGATGAGGCGCAGCACCGGCCGAGCGTAGGATCGATGGGTTTTGGTGTTCTCAGAGGCAAGGGGGTATATCACCGCCATCTTTCAAACTCTGAGCTGTTACTGAGACTTTCTTAACAGAAATACTCAATAACAACACTTCACCCAACGCGGGATCCGAACCCAGGACCTCCGGTCTATATCCGTATATGCGAACCACTAAACTACCGAGGCGCTTAACACAAATATGTATATGCGTACTTTTAGTGCGAGAGTTAGGCTCACAGATTGATTTTTGTATTATTATAAAATTGTTCTGTAATTTCATCCAAGTTTTTTGTAATTATTAGCATTTTTAATGACTTCAAAAGCGAAAGGGAGAGAAATTTTATATTTAATTTTGTATGTTACATGATATCTTCGCCAATTATGAATTCATCATTGTTTTTTTTTATTTATGCCTCGGGAATAACTCATTTAAAATTAAAAGACAAAAATCCCCTTCGAGTACTATTACACTATTAACGTAGTAAATAAACCTTTTATATTACAATATTTCTAAAAATTCATAGAATACTTTTCCATTGCGACTTTAGCCCAGAATAATCGCAGGATTATGAACACACATGAATAATTGTCTAGCAGACTGAATGTAATTTTCTTTGTGTAGGTATGTTCTATAAAAATAACAAATTTCCAGTTAAATACAAAAGATGACTTGGAAAGCTAAACCCTTGTTGTGTTTGGCTTAACAAAAATATATTATTTTTTTAATTACCTTGTGTAATAATACATTTTACTCTTAATTTGTTATGTATAAAAATCTACCCATACCTATCTTATAATATTAAATGAGCAATTCTCGTGTATAGTTCACTAGCGAAAACTAATCTATCCCACGGGAACCGTGCATTTTTCCGGGATAAAAAGTAGCCTATGTGCTATTCCAGATTATAATCTATATCTGTACCTTTCATCCAGATCCGTTCAGCCGTTCTAGCGTAATTGAGTAACCAAGTAAACTAAAGTTTCACATTTATAATATTAGTAAGATTTATAAGTTATTTCGTGTATATCGGAAACCATTTGGATCAAATATGGTATTTAAATAAGGTTTTGCTTTTTAAAATCTACGAGCACATGTATATTGGCAGGTGAATTTACTGAGAAAAAAAACCATTTTTAAGAAAAACCACCGAGCGTAGCTAGGACTAATAAATAATCTAATCACTAAAAAGAGAATCATGATATTTCACTATTGCCATACACATTGCACTACACAACACACACATAAAAACACGAAACAGATAAAAGAAAAATTGGATCTGCAATGTACACTAACATTAGATACACGTCATATTATATTGACATTATTAATACGTAGCTTTCGTTCTAAATTAGAAAGTTCGAACATATTTTCTCGTTATTGCAGAATTAATATAAAGTTTTCAACGGTGATATGTGGCTTCAGCAGCTTTAACACAATGTTATCACGTTATGAAATATGAGGGTCATCGTGTATTTTATCTTAACGACCAGCGGGATGTAATACAAATAAATAGTAGAGTTTAAATTGTCCGCGTAAAACGGTTCACTTGTTATTTACTAGCAATATAATGATAATTGCCGAGCATTCGTATAAAATGTAGCGCAAAATTTAATAGCTACATTTTAATATTCATAAGAATCTTAATTTTTTCATAAAGTTAAAATTTTCGTTTATTTTAAGTATATATTATAATCAGACAGAAATATCTGTCTGTCACTTAATAAAAGAGATAACGTACAGTGTAGTGTCATGGACGTGCTACAACTGCCTCAAAAGACTTAATATTAAAATTTATGCATTGCTGAAACCACTCATGTTTCATAAAATATTCTTAGTTAAAAACAATCATTAAAGAATACTCATAATTTACATATATGATGATGATGATGTTCTCCCGACCGATTCCGGCCACGGCGGCCAATCTCATTGAGACTAGCCAACTGCGCAGGAGATATTATAGTGCACAAGTGTACGCGCAGACACAAGTGCACTCTCTATTCCTGTCACTCTCATATTCCGGTGGGACGACTGTTCGACACGACCAGTGAGAGTTAAGGCGCAGGACCGACGGCTTTACGTGCTCTCCGAACCGCCAACTTCCCAACTCCGGGCTGTTACTGAGGCTTACTTATACAGAAAGACTCAATAACTAAACTTGGCCCGACCCGGGACTCGAACCCAGGACCTCCGGGTGTGCAGCCGTACATGCTAGCCACTACACCACGGAGGCAGTTCAAGTTTCATATATAAAACGTACGTAACCACGTTAGTATGTGCCCCATGTCCATTGATAAGCAACGTGCAGTGTGCAGTGTGCACCCTCTAACAGCCTTACACTTTGATACTGAGCGTACGTTATTTCCTTCATCAATGTTTAAGAACATATATTGCAAATTAGTATCACTGTATATTTTATTTTCTTAATGCCACATTACAGTTCTCTTGATGTCATAAAGAAAGGCACTGTTTAGCATAAAATACGATTTTACAGTGTTAGGAGCGCGGGTGTGTTTGACACAGGATTTATGATTTTAATAAAACTCTCGCAATAACCTTTGAGTGTATCGCGGGAGGCGAAGACCATTGTAGAAGGGACATGCTTGCTCGACCTTTCTTTAAATTTTTTAATGATGACAGTTAATAAAAATAATTTTATTATTATATTTATTATAAGCATAAAACATTTTATAACATTTCAGTTGACAGATGTAAAAATATTTTTTTTATAAATTAAAAAACTCAAAGGAATATGTTGTACGTAAGTCTTCTTAAAATTAATTTAGCCTACATACTCATACATATGAAAGAATAAATATGGAATTAATCAGTCATAAATAATTTAGACATATTATTAGAAACGTCAGTTTCATTATATTTTCTTAATATAAACAAAACTGTTTAAAAAAGAAGATTTATTTAAATTGATTTTAATCTCTTTTTTTAAACTTTTTCTTTTTTCTTTTTTGTTACTTCACGCATTCAACTGTTAACTATTTAGTTAACAGTTGAATGCGTGAATTAACAAATTCACTCATTATTACAATGTCACCAGTTGTCACTATAAAAACCATTTCATACAAACAGATGGGCAAAATTACATTTATTTTATGATTTTTTTTGAAAAATTAACCTTTTACCTAAACTAATATAGATTTAAAATAACAGAATTCTAAGAAGATTAAATATACAAAAGCTTTAATCAGTTATCAGGCTTCAAACAAAGTAGATATAAACTTATATTTAATAAAAAATATCTCCAAAGAAAATTAAATATAATAAAAGTATTTACTAACCGAAAAGGTTACTTACTAATTTATCTTTTTCTTTTAAGTTCTAAGTTGTACCCTTAATATATTTATATTAAGGGTACAATCTAGACCTTAAAAACTTTACTAAATATATTTATATTAAATCTCATACATACATTTGTATCTATGAGATAATCCAAAATGAACGTTAATTAATCCTACGCATACTCAAGCCGTCCGTAATCATGCTAAGATTTCCCAAATACACTCATTCTGATCAAATATTTACTTCCTTACAAAGTGAACGTGACGAGGACAGTGGTAATTTTAATGTTTCTTTAACAGAGATTCTATTCTTATCCGACTTTACAAGAAGGAGATGTTTTACGAGTGTATATGTATGTTTGTTCGACTATATCTTTGGCATACTTTGTGGCTTTAATATTCTTTGGCGGATTTTCTTCCTCTGGGTCTTGACTGATAAGCAATTAAATATCAGACATTTACTTTGATTTGCACATGACGTTCTAATTTTTTTTTTACCGACTTTAAAAAGAGAAAGTACTCAATTCGGTTGTATATTTTATTTCTTTTATTTCTTCTGTATATATCTTAAGCGGTAACTTTGCCAATTGTGAATCGATTTTATATGATTATTTTACATGTATAATATAACAGAGATACCAGTGTTACTTTCTAAAAGGGTTGGTTGTAGAACACTAGGTAGTTCGCAAGCACTAATTAAAATAAAACAGTCCTAGTGTTCGCTCAGTGGTCGTTGACCATTTTTTAGAAAAAAATTTGCAAAAAAAATTTGCTATTGCTACTAAACAAAAAAAACCGGTTGACAAACAGGAGAAAAAGGTACCAAACTGTTTTGTCTTCACATATTGATATAAAAAAAACAAGCTGTTTCCAAAAAAAAAATGATAGATAACATTAAAGCACATCAATTGCTCCTAAAAAAAAAAGAATGTGACAAACAGTGGAGAAAAATGTACTGGTCTATGCCTATTTATATATATATTTGTATTTATTATTACTTGACTACACAATTGGCTCAGTTTGTAGTGACCCTATTTGCTGTGTCAGCGGTCGCGGGCTCGAGTCCCGCTGGGGGCATTCATTTGTGTGATGAGCGCGAATCTTTGTACTTCAGTCATGTTTGTTTATATTTATAATATGTATTTAAAGTTATATAACATCTGTAGTGTATCAACTATCTGGTATCCATAACACAAGCCTCGTAGCTTACCATGGAACTAGATGGTGATGTGTGTAAATGCCCCAACATATTTATACATATTTATTATTTATTTATTTGGTTAACTAAGAATTTTTATTAGGTACATTATGTTTTAAATTATCTTTTAAGTGTGAAGGTATCACAAAAACGTAAATAATATGCCTACCAAACCAAGATAACGCGAAGAAAGTTTAGAACAGTAATTTAGTGACGATAATGTGAATATCGTTAGGGCAATTTACATAATGAGTAACAACCCACACCCACGCAAGAAATTTTATTTCATATCACGTTCATTCATACGTGCTGTAAAAGCCTGGAGAAAGCGAGGGTCTTATGCGATTTTTAAAAATAATATTTATATAAAACAGTTGCCTCTGGTTTTATTTATTTTAGGATGAGTTTTGCTTCTTTTGTAAATGTTGTGATTTGGTTGAAAGTTACGATTAGTTTTTTCATAAATGAGTTATAAGTGGTTAAGTTTTGTTTATTGAACATTTCTAGGAAAATTTCTAATGGAAATTACTTAGAAAAATATATTATATCCATGTTTTCGTGTATTAAAAAACGTGTTTTATTATTACTGATTAAAATATTAATATACCTTTAAACAAGGAAAGTAATAATTTTATGGCCAAATGTACTCGAAACCTAATAGTGCTCTTCGACGCAATTAATAAAACAATTATTTCTACAATTTTAAAATTCTATCCCCAAATCAGATATAACCGTACATATAAGCCTTTCCTGTCCGTCAGTCGGTGCGTTCTAAGATGAATTTTTTTGAACCGCATCTAATAATTAGCTATGAAACTGAAATATTTGTAAAATGCATTGTTACAGCAAATTTCCTAATAAATACAATCAAAAAATGGTATATATCACAAGAAATCGATATTTTAAGGTTCTTTCTATTATAAAAGAAAAGATAACAGGATAAAGGCTGCGCGTAAAATATATAAAAATATTTATAAGTGGTTAATTGGGACACACATATCAAGGATTTCAACAAACACTACTAGACAGTCTATCTATCTATGTACAATAAATACTAATATATCTAATAGAAGATGTTACTAAATTGTTAAACACAAACTTTAAAATGATAGTGGTGGCGAATTCTATAAGTTATTTGCCATTTTTTTTAATTCAACCTTTCTAAGTGTAAATACAGTTAGTAGAGTACTAAAATTTTCTCCTAATTCTATTGGACGTCTTCTTTTTATAAAATGACGACTTTGCCTCGCTTTGCTTAGTAGTAATGTATTTATTTATTTTTATGTCATTATCATAAACAGCTTAGGTTACTAAAATTGTAAATGTATAATAAAGTACATTTAGCAAGTTATATAATATAATACCAGCTATCACCAAATTTCATCACAATCCCTCCAGTGGTTTTTCTGTGATGCGGTAACAGACAGATAGAAAAAAATCTAAAAACTATAGATTCGTCTTCTGTATCGATAATAATGTTTATTTCAATAAGATTTTCCAAAAAATATTTAATGTACAGATTCGTCTTAGTTACAATTTTATTATAAGTATAGATAATGCAAAATGGACTCTAATACTAAGGCAAGCAAAATTCAATGAGACACTGCCCCCCGTACTAGTTAAACTGTTTGTCGGTAGCTTCCTATTAGTGAAAGAAATTTCAGTATCGGATCATTAGTAGAGAAGATCAGAAATAACCACATAAAAACAAAATTACAAACTCTCTTTATAATATTAGTATACATTATGACTTAAATGCTTGTAATAATGATAAGTAAATTACTATATAGGTAAAACATAATGTGAACAAAGATTTGCACTGAAACGACATTTCTCGTATTACGGCACTGTTGTTTGCTTAATGTGGTTGCACAAAATTAATGGTCTGAAAAGGCTTAACGTGCTCCTTTTAATCAGATTCGGAACAAGTTTTCAACATGTGTCTATGCGTTTTGTTTTGATTTATGCCAATTTGTTCTTCAGATGATGAATATATAAATAATTTTCCTTTGTAATTTAACTCGAAAATAAACTTCTTATTTACATTTACTTTATTTTTTTTAATTAGCCATGGATTCACCTATTTTTTATATTTGAAACATTTTAACTTCTAAGACGAGACGACTTCTAGTATACGAATTTTTATTTTATATATTAAATCGGTATTAAAGGATATCAACAAACATCAACTACATTTAATTATTTACCTCAAAACCGCAATTTTACAGACGGTGAATAAATTATCATCTATAAATCAAATATTAACAAAGTCGTTTAATTTACATTGAAAATATTCTTTACAAAAGATAACTTTGAAACTCAAAGCTCAACAGAGAATCGTTTGACTGAGCTTTTGTACTACCTATTAAGTACGGGTTAGATCAGTGCTTTACCAAAAAAAAAATTGGAATGTCTAGTTCTTAAGGAGGCAATTATTTTTTTTTCGTCTAGTTTTGTATTTCAATATCTCATAATAAACATTTAAATAGATCTCAAAAAGTAGTACTTATGGTAGAAACGTTGTTTTATATAGTAAAAATCTATGAAAGAAATAAGCGGTGGTCCATTGATATGGGAGGGATCCGTTCGCTTGGGAAAATAAATAAAGTGGGTTCAAACCAGGTTTCGCAGTTTTTAGATTTTCTGCTAATATCATTTTCAACATGACTACCACTAGCTAAAACGGAAAAAAAATCTTGAACCTAAAGGATATGTGAAGACCGCCAACACGCAACAGGTCTGCGTTCTGGACTAGGTATAGATAGACCTTCCCACGCAGTAAGAGGAGGCTCGAGCCCAGCAATGGTACTTTAAAAGGGCTAAAAATAACACTGAAAAGATATAAATATTTGTTAGAGATATTGAAGATTAGAAATATTTGTGTAGTCGTATTTGCTTTAAAGATTTGTTTTTCAAATGTATATTCTTAAACAAAATTTTAACTAAATGCAATATAAACTTAATTAGTTCAAACACGGCTCATTCTCTTACAGTACATTTAAACGAGCACTTTAGCGCAGTCGTTTTGTAGTTAATCGCTTGTTACCGACATTAAAAGCGGGTTAATTTTATAGGGAAGTGTAAATAAAAGCACTTTTGGTAATAATAGATCAGGTTTTATTTATTTATGTAAAGGAATAAATCAGACCACAGCCTAATTATGGTAATCCTGTAATGCATAACATTATATATACTGTAGAATGATACTAATAAGACTTTTAGATATTCCTTGCATATTTTTATATTCAGTACTTTTGCAACATCAACTTATTTCTTTTATAATCGTCAGTGCGTCTGTCCGTGTGGAAGGTACCACCGGCTCGGAAAGCAAGTCTGCTGAGAAGAGCAGGCGAGAGACTCAACAGTTACTCTTTTAAATAATGAGTTACATAATTTATTACAATAGTTTACAGTATTACAAACAATTCATGACTAGACACTGCACGGTGGTACCAACATCTGTTAAAAAGCGCGGGAAAACAAATAAATATCCGCGTCCTTTTTATTTTTTTTAAATACATTCATGTCGGCCAAGATCACATAAATAAAAGATTTATACCTAAATCATTACAAATTAATTAAATATATTATTTTTTTCATTAGAACGCTTATACATAAAAATGCAACTTTAGAATACGTATAAAAATATAACCCATTCAGTAAACAGATGGGTAAATGATAACCTTCCTTCGATTACTTACGTAATAAATATATAGAAATTTTAAATCAGTAGAACCATTGCCTATACTTATTATACCTCCTTTGTACAAACACAGGTGCAGTTTCAATTCCTTTTGCTGTCACAATCCTGTGGGACGACAATCTGACACAACCAGAGAATATGTACGTTAGGAAACATATTTTAATCTTGAGAAATAAAAACAGCAGAGATAAAAAAGTAAAGGAAATTTCTTAACATAAAGGTGTCAAAAATTAATATACTTAATCAATTTCGAGAAAAGGCATTGGTGCTCCAGTGATGACGTGCTTGCTTAGGAAACTAAGTGAAGCGGGTTCAAATCCCGGGTCTCGACTCTCCGATATTTTCACACGATTACCTTGAAATTTGTCTTACGGTGAAGGAAAAACATCATAAGAAACCTGCGTGTCTGAAAGGACCTAGCAAGTTCTCGAAAGGCCTGTCAAGTCCGCCAATCCGCACTTGGCCAGACTATGGCCTGTTCCCTCTTGCATTGAGAGGACTCAGCTGTCAGCCTGTACTCAGCTGTGTGACATTAAAAAGAACCAAATACAATGAATTTCAACTAGGAAGTTAAAATTATAAACATATGATGAGTAAGTTTCATCCTATAATAAGAGCGTGTAAGTCAAACAAATTGCAATTTGAATTAAACAATTGTGATGGTAGAACATTAATTAAAAAGAAATTGCTGTAAAGGTATACTGTGTTGTTGATATTTCATTAACCCAGTATTGTTGCCTCCTGGGGTGAGAATTACATCGAATATTTTAGCAAAGTTCATGTAAAAAACAAAATAAGGGCTCTTAGAGCCTCGAGGCTTATTTTAGTAATCAAATTTTGCTCGCCTTCAAATATTGAAATATTAAGTCGCGTCTGTTGTTTATATGCAGTTTTCACGGCCGTTTTAATTGTGCGAACGTGTCCGAAGCTTTAATTTGTATAAACCTTTATACATAATATATTATACATTATCTTATACATATAATAAAATTGTAACTAAACCGAATCTGTACATAAAATATTTTTTGGAAAATCTTATTGAAATAGACATTATTATCGATACAGAAGCCGAATCTATAGTTTTTAGAATTTTTGTCTGTCTGACTGCCTATCTGTCTGTCTGTGATCGCATCATGAAAAAACCACTGGAGGGATTTTGATGAAATTTGGCATGATGATAGCTTTTTATCCGGGCCAAGAAATAGGATACTGCGGGAAAATATTTCATCTCTGAGAAATCTATACTAAATGTTAAAACATACTAAGTAGGGACGAACCCGATTGGAGCGAGGGTGAGTCGCTAGTATGTTATATACATTGAAAGGACATAAAGTTTTCCAATGACATACTCGTAGTCTAATTGACAATGATTGATAAGTCTAATATCAAAAACAATGACGAACTTGTTATTCATTTATTCCATGAAATTACTCAATACGTATAACAAAAGCTGAATATTAAGCGAATAAACAATTATATAATAATGTGTATTCTCATATTTCCAGAAAATAATTCGTATTATATTACAAATATTATTCAACTAGTGGAATTAGTTAGGACTTGGAGAGGTACTTGTACCAATTACTCGTAACTAGCCGGGAAACTTGACTCGGTTGTTGTAATATAACTATATTTGCAATAATAATATCAAATAAGGTCAACTTTAGCCTTAAGGTACGATACAACTTTCATATAATATATTTTCATAACATTTTCCTCCATAAGTATTCTTATTATACTAAAGTAATTTTGAATAGATTAGGTAAAGTGCCACAAACGCAGCATCAATTGATTTGAAGTGCAATTAAATTGTAATAGAGAGTTAAAAGTTTATATGTGGGCCCTACAAATAAATACTGCTCCCTTCTGTTAATTAAAAGATGTGGTGCTAGAACGTGCCAGCCTACAAAGAAGGTACTGTTATATATTGAGAAGGTACATTGGCTCTGCTTTATGAAAGATGGCTGGATGGATGAATAATTTTTTTATTATTATTGTACCTAATCAGCCCTTTTTGACGTCCAACTGCTGAGCACGGGAAGGATGGAGCCCTCCAATACGAGGGTTATTATTGGTAATTAATATTGCTTTTAGTATTTTTAGAACTTTATTATTATCAAACAAACGAAATGTACTACAAACATTTTGTTTACTCCTGCGACATATAAATATCTAATTGTTCCCGTAGCTTGCGTGTAACTTATCTTTTAACAACTAAATACATATTTTATACAACTGTAAATGCAAATCATACCGAACTGTACAATTACTAAATAAATAAATAAACTATAGTTCTAATATAATATGTATATTTCCAATAAATAACTAAACAACTAAAATAAATGGTAGTATAATGTCTAGATATATAATAATAATATATAATATGCGATCAATGAACACTCGGTTTGTATTCCGAGTTCGGTTGAAGATATTGATTTTTTTCACTAAGAAATGCTCTTTAACAGAATTTACCCTATAATTAGAAAATTTGTAACACTTTTTATACAAAGTGAGTCGGATAACCTGTAAAGCCATTGGTCTACACCAGAACATTCTCCGGTATTGTTAAATTATTGTGCAATTGGACTATCAGAATTACGGAATAGTGCACCTGTGCTATCCACTCAATTGGACATTACAGGCTTTAAAAATATTTAAACCCAACTTCAAATTACAAAACAGTAAAAAATAATTCGAGCATAGATAAAAAATAAACATCCCTGACCTTTCGCGAGGAAGTGTAAAAACTACAACGACGCGTCAGCTGGTGGTCAAATATCTATACCTACATATATGTGATAAAATTGTAACTAAGCTAAATATGTATATTAAATATTGTTTGGGAAATCTTATTGAAATAGACATTATTATCGATACAAAGGCCGAATCTGCAGTTTTTAGATTTTTTGTCTGTCAGTCTGTCTGTTACCGCATCACGGAAAAACCACTGGAGGGATTTTGATGAAATTTGGTATGATGATAGCTGCTTATCCGGGTCAATATATAGGATACATAAAAGAAAAATATCTCATTTCTGAGAAAAAATACAAAAACTGCATTGTAAGACTATACTAATATGTAAAACCTAAGAATTTGGTTTTTGGTCATCTGAACGCGGGCGGAGCCGCGGGCAATGCTAGTAAAATAAATAAAGTGTATGTTATTTACCTTGTGCTTACATAACCTTGTTAATAGTCCCACTTCACAGCAATCTTCGATTTTCACGTACCTTTACAATTATTTAAAGTAGTTCTCCAAACTGTTTTAATTAAAACTTAACTGTTATATACTGAAATAAGCTTTACAGGTGTGGTTATACTAACAACGTATTCTAGCTTATTCAGGCTTACTCAGAATTTATCGAGTAGCTAAGTAGAAACACTAATACGGGGCACTGTTTGTTGAAGTGTTAGCCAATGTGTGTATACTGTGCGTATTAGTTGCTACGTAAATATTTGCAGTCTTTAGGTTAAACGTATATACATAATAATATATTATATTTGAATTCTTAAAAAATATATGATAGGAAAAGGATATAGGCTACTTTTGACGCAAAAATGAAACTTAATTGAAATGAAGTGTCTTTAACTCTAATCGTATTATAAAAACTCTTAAATATAATTTGAATAATCTTAAAATATATTCCTACGTATCTAAAACTATGTAATTTATTCACACTACGTCACTCTCCGATTATCTCCATATAGAAACCACATCGACCGAACCTTGCATATGAGTTTTATTACAACGAGTTTTACCGTGGGAATGAGATATTTTTACACGGTAAAAAGTAGCTTCTGCTACTTTTAGCCGTTCTAACATAAAATAAAAACAAACAAACATCCTTTTATCTTTATCTTTCACTTTGATAAAATTAAATATGGATACGCGGGAGAAATCTGTAGCAAAGGAAGGGCAAATAACTAGTATCTTAGAAATATTTACAATCTTAATGTGAAATTTATCATCTAGAACTAATGCGAGGCATCTGATACTGCACACTGTACAATGCACATTAGTTGTTGTTCAAATATTTGCACTCTCGAGGCGTTTCAATGTCTTGTTTGTTGTTAACTTGATATAGTTCTAAGTTTAACTGAAATTCTGAACTGAAGATGCTATTAGTTTATTTAAGAGTGATTGTTGCCCGCATGTCGGGAATGTAAGTAGTTATATGCTTATACGAAACATAGTTCACTTTGAACTACTATCGTATATTAGGTAATTTAATCTGTGTAGCTTGGTTAATTTAATTCATTTTGCAAGGTTTCCAAAGGCAATATATATCTACACTAATATATAAACCTAAATCATTCAATATCAATATTTATTTGAACGGTGAACCCGCTAATCTCTGGACCTACTGATCTGGTTTGAAAAATCCTTTTTGCCTTTGATAGCCTATTTACTGAGGAAAATTATATTACATCATGCGACGTAGTGGCGGGTGGAGTCGCTAGAAATCACTAGTATATATGTAATAGATATTATATTTTCATCCAGAATGTAAGCACCACCAAGCAGATTACTTCATTCTGCGTTTACAATCGACGTCGAAACAATGTTAGCACTAAATCAAAGGGTGGGGTCTCTCAAAGTCGCTGTACGCCTTAATTAAACCTGAACTGGCATATATAATCTATGTTAACATGTTCTTTGTATACCACACCAATAGCCTAAGAGGCAATGTTACAAATAATAAATTCATTTCATGCTATTTGGTACTATTATTATCTATTTTTTTCTTTTGTTTTTTTTCTAGTGGGTAGCTTGATAATCTAAGCGTCAGTGCCATCATCTTTCCTTTTAAGTCGTCCTGTACAGTCAAAATATTATTTTATTTTTCAGATTTTCAGATAAAATTATCTTTTCAGATTTTTTCGCTGATTTATTTTGATTTTGGTTCGGGAGTGACTGCCACGACCATGATTGCAGTAAAGCATTCGAAACGTTGGGAACCAAAAATATAAAAATAAACCCGCAAAAAATTCCGAAAAGATAGTTTTATTTAAAATGCTCTTCTCTTCTTTGCTTGTCAACAGTTTCTTTTCAACCGACTTCAAAAAGGAGGAGGTTCTCAATTCGACTGTATGTTTTTTTTTTTTTTTATGTTTGTTACCTCAGAACTCCGTCATTTATTAACCGATTTGGACAATTTTTGTTTTGTTTGAAAGGGTATACTTCCAGATTGGTCCCATTTAAATTTCAAAAAAAAATACCACCCCTAAGGGTGGAAAAACAACTAATGATGAATTTAACCTACTTCTAATTGTCATATTGACTTGAAACTTTGCAAGTATTTCTATTTCCGTTGATAGTACAGTGGTTCAGTGTTGTTGACCTGATCTGATGGCAAGGCCAGAAGGTGGATAGGTGGAACTCTTCAACGGCTTATAGTAGATACTTTGAGTTTGGGCTTATTTTGTTTGATTTGACAAGCCTAACACGTTAGAATCCTTACTATGCTACTACTGTCTACACTAAAAAGGGAAAAATAAAAACTTTTTAACAAAAAAATAAAAACCGACTTCAAAAAAAAGCACTAAAAAGTAAAAAATAACTGATTGGTAGTTTTCATTTACTATACATACCTAATCAAATATTTTCGAAGTCGGTGTGCTTTGGCTAAGCAATTAAAGCCTACCTATTAAATACATACCTAATCAAATATTTTCGAAATTGGTGCCAGCCCATACAAAGCAAAGCACACCGACTTCGAAAATATTTGATTAGGTATGTATAGTAAATGAAAACTACAAATCAGTTATTTTTTACTTTTTAGTGCTTTTTTTTGAAGTCGGTTTTTAATTTTTTGTTAAAAAGTTTTTGTTTAGTTGCTGTTGACGAGCAATCAACTTGTTGTTATCAATAAAAAAATAATTTCGATCACTGGGAAAACACTATTATTTTAATTGCCTATGTTTTATATAAATATTATTAATTATTAAATACGCGCCTTACGCCATACGGCCTGGCCAATATAGGGTCTCTCATAACGAGCATACTAGTTGTATTGCATTTCATTGGTTCCGAGATGAATGAACGGTAAGTTGAGGCTATTGGTACTCGTGCAACGATAAAATACGTTGTCTTCGAAAATTTGAGTTTATTCCTTTTGGGAGATCACAACGGCATATGCTACATACGAACTAACTCGAAGTGCGTTAATGATTGTGTGCGGTGTTATATCTAAAATACCAGTTAACAGAATACAGGCAGTGCTGCACAGTCTAGCTTCTTCGTCGTAGGCAATACGGCACTAAATATCTGCCAGGGACCTTGCCTTGGATTACCACAGTACGACTGGACCTAAGTGCTTGTTATTGTCTAAGCCAATATACGTTTTAGATATGTGAACCTATCATTTATGAGTTTCCAGAACACATATTTTGCTTTGATCCAGAGTGACTTTACCGGACCCTCGGCTTACAAAACCTTTCACCAAATTTTTTCCACAAATCTGCAAATATTCTTTACAATTTAGTAAAAGTAACAAATAAATATTTGTGTGCTCTGTATTTTTTTAAACTTAATTATACTGTTCAGGTAAGATTTGCCTTTTCTGAAGTAGGTTAAAGCACCATTGGCCCGAAGCGGCTCAAAATTATGAACCATAGATCTGTAATCGTGACGCTTTGCTTTACTGACGATTAATGCACTATTATGGCATATTTACCCAAAGAATCAAATATAATATTTGGACCAACATGGGATATGAATATAAACGATATCTCTGCTTGAAAATATTGATTGAACGCCGCACAAAATGAAATACATAGAAGTGCAGTCCTGACTCCTATGTAAATATCGACGCTGGTATATCTAATGGTTGAGTGTTTTCATGATATTTGATGTTTATTTGCGGCTGAAACGCGGTCCTTTGTATCGGCGCGACCGGCGCAGCCCGACAATGGGCAGTCGGCCCACAAAGCCCGCCAAGATAATGGATATTGCTTTTCTTGCGAGTTTCAAAGCTGCCTACTTTAGAACCTCTCATAATCCGCTTACAGCTTGTGCAAGTACGTTATTGTGCTTTAGTAGAAACATTTCTTTGGTCCATCTGAATTCTGTCTGATAGTTTAGCGAATTGATTTTTATAGTATGTTTTATTTAGTTATCTGTTCTATTTTCGTGTGTATTGTTATATGATTTTTAAATTACTAAATAGAATGGTCTATATTGTTAGTAGAATCGATTTCTAGATATTGTATAAAATTATCAGTACTTACAGTCTATATCCATCACTTTCTGAAGCTGTAAAAAAGTTTTATTGTATATCTATTTGTTCTTATTTTTAACTATTTTTATAGTAGGTATATACAAAAATATCTATACATATAATAAAGTTGTAACTAAGCCGAATCTATACATTCGATTTTTTTTCGTAATATCTTATTAAAATAAACATTATTATCGATACAGAGGCCAAATTTATAGTTTTTAGAATTTTTGTCTGTCTGTTTGTCTGTTACCGATATATAGGTTAATTTTTACCGCGGGAAAATATCTTATTTTTTTAGAAAAAATACAAAAACTGCAATGTAAGAGTATACTGATATGTAAAACCTAAGAATTTGGTTTTTAGTCACCTAACGCGGGCGAAGCCGCGGGAAATGCTTCTTATCGTATAAAACTCATAATTATATTTATAAGGAACCCAGAGCGTTTTTGTCAAACTACATCGAAGTGAATGGCATCTGTTGCATTCCATCGCAGCGCAACAAAATAAACGGCGTTTAACAATTTTGAATTAATTGTTTTTCCTGTATATTCATGACGAGTTTCATATGCTAACAGAACGGATGTGTTTTTAAAATACTTTTCTGTAAAATATGAATTTGATTATTTACATACGTATTATTGGCATGAGAATTCTGTAACTAATGATTTATATTAAAAAATTAAAATAACATACATATAATAACTTTTTATCTCACAGTTAGTACATATGGTTTTCGTGTCTTTAAAAATCATCATTTTATTCGTATATTCATCGTCGTCATCGTAAATGTAATCTAATATTTCTGAAAAAAAAAGAACCTTATTAATCTATGTGTATACAGTGTAAGAAAGCAATGTTGATATTTACTTCTTGATAATTCGAATCTGTACATTAAATATTGTATGAAAAATCTTATCGAAATACTCATTATTATCGATACAGAGGCCGAATCTATAGTTTTAAGCATTTTTGTCTGTCCATCTGTCTGTCTGGGAACGCATCACGAGAAAACCGCTGGACAGATTTTGATGAAATTTGGTATGGTGATAGCTGGTTAGCCGGGTCAACATATAGAATACTGCCGATTTTTACTGCGGGAAAATATCTCATCTCTGAAAAATCTATACTAAGCGTTAAAACGTAACTAGGGACGAACCCGAGCGGAGCGAGTGTAAATTGTTAGTATTTAAATATATTTCTTGCAGAATGTTTCTATTAAACTTATTATTGTTAAAAGGATAAAATATTAATTTAGTCTGTTAAAGTTCATAAAGAGAGAAGGAAATACCCTAAAATACTGATGGCATATCAAGAGTTCTTAGAATAGCTAATGCCCGCAGCCCTCTCCACATGGAATTCCAATACTCAAGCCTGATACCCGTTAGTTTGGTCGATCAGACCGTTTAATGATAATCGCTTTATCCGGTATCGCGTACTGCAGGAATTATTCTGTGTCTCTGATTAAGCTGGATCAAAGTAGATGAAACAAGCAGGGAGTATATGTCATTTTAAAGTAAAGTTTTTTTACAGGGGTTCATATTTTGGGAAGTTTACTATTAGAATCTATATATAGATAGATTTTTTTCATTTTAGCACGTTTTTGTATGTTAATTGACAAATAACTATGAAAGTAATGGCTAATCTGCGCTTGTGAGTACAGCGATACGGAAAATATTATTCAGAATAACGTCAGACATATAATTTTCGAATCAAGTTCGTTTTCGTCAAAGTTACTTTATAACAGCAATTTATTGGCCCTTCCAATTTAAAGATCGATCCGTTGAGATAAAAAAGTTTTAAAGTATAATATAAATGTTATATCTATATTATTTATGACAAAGACTTTGGAATGAGTGGTGAGCGAACTCAATTACCCCGACGAGGACAATAAATTCTAACTTTTTAAATAAAATTTAACAACCGTTCTTACTTTGAATTGAAGAGGTTATATTTAAAATAATCTTTGAAAATTGATATGAGAATAAAATCGACTCATTAAATAAAATTATAATAATATATGAATTTTTCATATAATAATAAAAAACTATAGTCTGCGCGGAAAGAGAACCGTCATAAGATTTGAGGGCGTAACTTTTTTTAATTACTTACCGTATTTGTTATGTTGACAACACTACGAGTATCAGCGCTCGATCGTAGCGAGGTTCCTAAACGGCACGTATAACTAAATTAAAATATACACTAAGTGGTCATTCCATTTAGATAAAATTTTAAAATATTATATTTAGTTTCAACAAAAAAATATATTAAAAAATCGCATATCAATCCTGCATTATCAAGCTTAGTCTCGTACTTCTAAAAACGTATGTTTTATTACATACTAGCGACTTACACTCGCTTCGCTCGGGTGCCTCTCTAATCTTGAATGGTTTAGGAACGTATAAAAGACAAACGTGTAAAGAAAAAAATATTTTTTTAGCCAAGAAGTTTCGCATACGTATATAGAACAACCCACCAAAGTTTCAACATAATCGCATCAATGGCTAAGAACGCATAGAGGATAAACATACATTTATTTTTATTTATACAGGGATAGTAAGGGCAGGTATCTTAACTGCTATAGTTACAGGAAACGTTAATAGGAGACCATCGATAATTTTTTGAGATATTTTGAACTGCGTTCACAGATTTTGAAAAAAATGTATAGCTAGCGAAAAAAATGCTAAGACACCAAAAAAAATTTTTTTATGTCAATCCCATGTCTGCCCTTACTGTCCCGTCTCAAAAATCCTGTATATACATAGATAAGAAAACAATTTAACAAGCTAATTTTGTAGTAAAGTGTCCAATGAAATAGAATACTTAAAATACATTGGTCATAGTTGTATTTATAGGGTAAACACCTTAGAATGAGTAGTGTGCTAGCTCAATTACCTCGGCGGGGACTATAAATTGTTGTCCGCAGACCGACACGGCAATTACTGTCGCCGCTCATCCGCAAAACGATGTTAATAGCTCACTGATTCCTACCTTTTATATGCTGTTTTATTGTTCTAAGTCAATCTATTGTGAAATTCATGGACTTAGCACTAATGTTTTTACGTATTCATTGACTGTCAAATTTATTACCTGTTGTTTTGCTATGAGGTTTCAGGTTTTGGTATATTATAAAAAAAATATGATATTATATTAGTTAATTATATTCCCAAATGTGTTTGTCAGTTTGTCTTTCTATCACGCAATTATATTCACAGAAATATTTTATAAGTCGTAGATTGTCACAGGGTGTTTGTTTACCAGTATAACAAAAAATAAAGCAAAAAATCAGTAGTATGAACCATATTTTTAGTATGAATTAAAAATGTTTCTTTAAAATAATCGCTTATTATTCTTAAATCTTTTAAATAATTTCAAGCTGTCAAAAATATTCAAATAATACCAATAAGTGAGGAAGAACCCAACCCTCAACTGCCGATTCGAAATTCAACTGAATTTCGATGTCATCATTGTGCCAACGCGACCCTTAATTATTTTATAATGAATAACAAACCTACACTAGGAAAAATGCAAAATAAACGAAAACGGATAATGTTAGCTCTATCCCTAACATTAATGTGTTAGTATAAGCAAAGTAGAGAAATATTTACTCTGTATCAAGGAATTAGGTACGAGCTTTCACGGTGTATAAAATAAATGTTTACGAAAATTTCCCCCCAAAAAATAAAACACAAGCAGCCTCCCTCAGTTTAAATTACACAAAATATTAGATAAATCCCAAAGAGGTAAGCAACCTTAGTGACTTATCATTTACGGTCACGTGGGCCAGAAAAAATTACAGTTCGCCCGAGTGTTTCGCAGTCAGCGAGGGTAGCCCTCATTCGTTTCCTCTGGAGACGTGATACTGTGCATGAAAGTCGTATAGGGCTGACAAATGCTAATTTAGTATTATATTTTAGTAACATCAATTTATTTTGAATATATTATATAATATATAATTTGGAATATATTATAATTTCTAATTAGCCTAAAAGTTTACGTTATATTTATTTACTTTTTAGTTGCATTTACCATAAAAAATTATTCAAGAGCTATCGATAGTTAGCTCGAATAAAAGTAATTGTCTGTTTTCTTTAATTGGGCATCTCTAATGGGTTTAGTTTCTTAAATCTTAGCTTCTAAAATGTTGTTCCCCAATTTTTCTTAACTAAGCCAGAAAAATATTTGTAATAAAAATGGTTCTTAGCAAAGAAAGTATAAAAATAGTAGCTTGTGCATGTAATAATGTATATTAAATCCATACTAATATTATAAATGCAAAAGAAAATATGTGATTATTATCTATCTGATTGTTATATTTTCACGCCTAAACCGCTATACTAAACTTCGAGAATTTAGATCTTGAGGCTACCTTTTGTCACTGAAAGTAAATATTTAATGGAAGTAAAATAGAAGATAAAAGTTTTATAAGGAATTCATAATTTCAAAATTTTTCTAAATTTTAAGCATCATTTTTATGTAAAATTGTATTAAAACATTGTTTCGGAGTTAACATCTCCACCGCCTTTTACTCCTCGATCCTATAAAAGGGACATCTTTACAAAATGAAACCCCAGTAGTATTACAAGCACGAGGAAAAATGCTTGTAATGTTTATTTAAATATTATTTATGCCAAATAATAGTGTTATATAACTATAAGTTATATCATAACTCCCTTAGAGACTACATATTTGTATACTTCAGTTGACAGCCCTACCACTCTTGCTCTCATCGCAATATGGCTTTATTTATCTTACATTCCTACATTTGACCTCACAAGGTTAATAGCTTTCAATATGCCATCTTTGCGAGTCATTCGAATTAATACTACATATTTTGGCTTACTTAGTTTTGAGAACAATTACTGCGTTTGTGCTAAATTTAATAATTTAATTGTATTTTCAATAAGTTCTAAAATAAATAACTGATTATTTTTTCCAAGAAAACGTTTATAATAATTACTATGATTTAGGTCAACCTTAAATATTTTCTTGTATATTTTTTAATGTAAAAGCTTTTTTATGTACAAAAATTTTATTTCGTCGTGCGCCAGTGGTAAAGATCCTCTAACAGCCTCGTCAGACTAGTGGTCCTCATGTAGGGTTCATACTACTTTAAACTAGATAAAATTCTAGTCCGAAAAATCAATTTTACACTCCAGATACCTTTAGTAGTGTCCAGTCTCCAGTACCTAGTATTGGGAAGTTAGCGATATTTTAAGCCCATACCTCAGGAAGCATGTAAAGTTAACGGACTAAAAGAAAAATAAATATTTTGCACACACACTTTTGCACTATAATATTAGATCAAATTGCAGTAAAAATGAACTCTGTCTTTGGAAATCGGATTAGGACATCATTATTATTTGCAGACCACTCGATACCCACTCTATTACATTTCTACAGAATACCGAATATTCTAGTAGAAAACATCATTAGGTATTATAATTTTTAAAGGCATTATATTATTATTTATACTAATAAAATATAAAGAGCCAGAGTTTGTTTGTTTGTTTGTATTTTTGTTTGTTTGAACGCGCTAATCTCAGGAACTACCAATCCGATTTGAAAAATTCTTTTTGCATTAGACATACCGTTTATTGAGAAAGGCTATACGCTATATATATCATCATGCTACTATCCAAGGAAGCGGAGCAGTAATACAATATATAGTCTATCCATTCCATACTAACAGTTAAAACGTACCTAGGGACGAACCCGAGCGCAGGATGGGGGAGTCGCTAGTTAGGACAATAAAGCAGTTCGCTTTGTAATTTTTCTGAGAATTTACGACATCATATATAATATATTATAAGTTGCAATGTATGGCCCTGTCATATCGGGATAGTTGGAGAATATTTCATTTTGTATTATACTTATTTTAAAACATATTACATGTTAGATATTTATTATGTCATTATTGTGTGTACTATTTTAAATACCTATATTATATTTGATAAATAAAATTATGGTATATTATAATTAATATAATTTAATATATAGGTAGATAATATTTATACAGGGTGGAACAAATCAATGGGACATGGAAGAAAAGTACCTTAAATATTGAATTTATCAAAATGTACTCAGAGGAAACATTTGTTTATTTTTTAAAATAATAATAACTGCATTTAATTTAAAAAAAAGGTTACCTGAACCGGGAATCGAACCAAATAAAAATCCAAAAAAGGAAATAACTGTTAAATTAGTACAAGGGAATACTTTACACGAGAAAATATCTTTTCATTTCATATTATCTCATGTCATGTCGACACTTTTAAAAAATTGCAAATGTTAATGATTTTATTATATCTATATCTATCTATACTATAATAAAACAGTAGAGGAAAAATGTCTGTACATAGCAAAAAATGCTAAAAACCGAGTCAGGGGGATGTAAGAAGACAGATTTTTTCAATTTTTTTGTTTCTCTGTCTGTTTGTCTGTTACGGGCTAATCTCCGAATCTATTGGACCGATTTAAATGAAATTTTGAATGGTGGTACCTTATAACTACGGGAAACATCTTAGATACTTTTCATCCCGGAAAATTTCAGAGTTCCCGTGGGATAGTTAGAAAACTATCATAACTTATATAGCTTAGTACACAAAAACTACTGATTGGATATTAATTAAACTACAATAATATAGTTCATACATGACAATAAAAAATCGGCTACTTTTCATCCCGAAAAATTAAAGAGTTCCCGTGGGATAGTTAAAAAACTATAGTAACTTATACAACTTAGTACGCAACAACATATGCACCTAATTTAATAAAATTTGGCATGCTGATACCATATATTGCCGATCAAACAACAAGTTACTTTTCATCACGGAAAAATGAACGGTTCCCCTGGGATAGATCTGTTTGTGCTTTTCTAGAGGCGAACCCGAGCGAAGCGAGGGTGAGACGCTAGTTACCTTATATAATACTAGTATTGCCCACGGCTCCGCACGCGTTCTGATAACCAAAAACCAAATTCTGAGGTTTTACATATTAGTATACTCTTACATTACAATTTTTGTATTTTTTTCTCATGTTGACCCGGATAACCAGCTATGACCATACCAAATTTCATCAAAATCCCTCCAGTAGTTTTTCTTTGATGCGGTAACAGGCAGACCGACAAACAAAAATTCTAAAAACTATAGAATCGGCCTCTGTATCGACAATAATGTCTATTTCTATAAGATTTTCCAAAAAGTATTTAATGTACAAATTTGACTCAGAATTTTATTTAATGTATAGATAATACAATGCCAGCGCGAAAAGCATAGAAAAACTTATTATGTATTTCTATCTTCAATTTTCTTGCTGAATAGATAAAAATTAGCAATAAGATCAAAATCACTAAATCAGTTTACATCACAAATTAATTATATTATTAAAACTAATAATGAAAAACCGGCCAAGTGCGAGTCGGAACCAAAAAAGCTTTACATCATTCACAAAGTTAGTAAAAGATCATAAGAACGATATAAACTTTATAAGACGCTCACTTAGGCGTTAGCTGGATGACGTTTTTTTAAACACTGAAACCAACTGCCGACCGCTAGCTTTTTTCTCTCATATCTTATAACTTGGGAGTAAGTTGAAAATTTTCTTGTAGTTAAGTCGTTAAAGAGTTAGGATCTTAAATGAGTTGCTAACTTATTATCTACTTTGAAAAAACGCTTTGTTATCAAAATGATTTATATAGAATAATTTTTATTCGACATCGTGAAATTAGGTTTTTCAATTTTTGTTATTTTTAGAAAATTACCTAAAAATTACGTAATTTAATATACTTTCTATAATAGGGGCCATTTTTATAACATACATTTAAACAGTTTGAACTTTATGATACAACAACCTAATCTACGAGGCTAATAAGCATACAATATCTTAATATATATAAAATTCCCGTGTCACGATGTTGATCCGGGATGAACTCTGAAACTACTTATCCGATCTTAAAATAATTTTTCCAACTTAAAAGATAGGATAGTTTATATCCCGATTATGTCTTTTTGTTATAGCAATATTAACGATCTTCATATCCGGAGAGAGAACCTAAGAAACTGCTACCCTGAGCTATAAATTCTACCCCTAGACTAAAAAAATTTTTTTTAAGTGTGCCAACGGCCACAGCAATTCGTGGCAGGGTCTGCTAGTAATAATGCGCTTCTATAGAAAATTGGCGTTTTCGTCAAAATATCACCAGCTGTTTGTAAAATAAACGCAAAAATATAATTAAGTACAGCTACTGTAACAAAATACCTTCTTTATCAACCATACAACTTTTTTTTCTTTAAAAGAGAAGACATTTCATTAATAAATCAGTAAGAATGAACTGAATTTCTAAACACAAAATTATTTAAATCCTAAACCCTTTCATTTTTGGGAGTCGGTTAAAAAGAAATAAAGTCAATATCGGCATATAAATAGGCAAGCGCCCGAGAGTATTACCTAATAACAGTGTTCACATTTCTTCGCAGTAAAACCTACCGCTTCCAATAAATAGAAGGCATACTCATATGGACTTAGTTATGTAAGAACGAACCATGTAATTTACCATTAAAACTGTATTATAGTAACATTAATATAATATATAAATTATAGTAACTAATATTATTACCCAAAAATAATAATTTTCTACGTGATATTTGAATTTATTTGAATCAAAACCATTATATATAGAAATATGGCAATTTCATTTCTCAAATATTGATATCCGAATAATCAGATAAAGTTGGTACATTTCGGCATAAGTTGGTCCACTTGGAAAAGGTCGCTCTGCAAAATATGCCGGTCACGTGCGAATTATTGGCAACGAGAATCAGAGCCTGGTGGCAATCTAGGACCATTGGTTCTCAGAAATAATGGATATATAGCATCATTTACCGACTGTCGTGATCTGAAGCTTGACCAAACATGTGATTGTGTATTGTAGTATTTTAGTGAGCACAGATTATATATTTAGTTTCTACTGTTTATATTAGGTGAAATAGTTTGTTCATCCTATTAAAAATATAAATATTATTTTTATAGCTCCAAGTCCGTTCGTCCCTAGACAAAAATATATCTATCCCACGAGAAGTAAACATTTTTGCGGGATGAAAAGTAAACCTATGTACTATTCTAGACTGTAATCTATCTCTGTGCTAAATTTCATCTAGCTCCGTTCAGCCGTTCTGGCGTGAAAGAGCATCCATCCATCCTCGCATATTTTTACATTCATAATATTACGAGATGGATTTAAAACTTTAGATAAAAAAATCTGCTCAGCGCTCAACTTATTAAAATTAGATTATAAGATAAAATTTGATAGGTGGCATGAAAAATACATATCATTTATTTAATTTAAAAAAGTTATCGGAGAATTCATAAGCTTCATAGTTAGGGCTTAAGCAAAGCAAGAACAGAACGCTACTATAGAAACAAATAAATTGGCTTCTCACATATACATATTTTAAATATTTCAAATGTGTAATAAATAGCCTTGTCATACGTAAAAGCAGTGGTGTATATTTTATTTCCTGATATATCTCCAATATTATATCAGAGAGCTTCCAACTTTTATAAATCACCCGCTCTTTTAAAGTGAGGTAATATCGTAGTAAGAGTTACGAGGCCAAAGTTTGAAGTTTCTACTAGAAGCTATGTTCTTATCAAGTGCCGCTCAGAGTGACACGTTCGACTAAATCATGCGAACGGGATCTTTAATAACGTTCTCAATATTATGAAAACTTTAAATTAGCTTGTTATTAAGACTACGTTTAAATTTGATGTCTTATATACATTATTACATAAAAATAAACTTATTTCGTAAAAGTATTGCGTTGTTCCATATAAGAAACTAGCTACTCACCAACTCGCTTCGCGCGGGTTCATCCCTGGCTTGATTCCCCACTATACACTATATACGATAAACTTTCATCCCCATTTTCAACCCCTTAAGGGATGATTTCCGGTATATAAAGTATCCTATGTCCTTCCCAGGGTCCTAAACAATCTTATTACAAAATTTCATCTGAATCCGTTCAGTAGATAAAGAGATTACCCCCTACAACGTCACAAACTCACAAACTTTACCTCTTTATTAGTATAGATTAAAAAGAAAACTTAAAGACGTAATTGTGCAACGTACTTAAGTTTTTTTTTTTTGAAATTTGTAGTCGCACACTAATTCTAGTGTAGCTGGCAATAGTCCCACACCGTTATTCTGATTTTTACTTTTAAAGCAATAGGGCACTATGAAACTGGCTAGTATAGATAGAGAATATTTAAATAAATAAAGATATACCAAAACTAAATCAATTCCTTTCAATTTCCATATTATATACATTATACATATAAATTGCTTTTATCACAGATACATTTAAATTTAACCATACGAATATAATGTTGAGTTTATATTATTTGCTACAATTAGAATGTCATTTATTCATTTAAAATTATTTACTACAATTAGATGCCATTTGTTAATTTAAAAACAACATGTCTTTTTATTATCTAAATCAAACTAATACTTCTAAAATTGCCCCTCTGGGACTTGCTTGTTAACTGATTTAAATCTCAAGTGAGAAACGGATCCATATTCATTTATTATTTCTATGTTAACCATTTGATAGCAGTATCTATAGTTATTATTATAAAGAGGCAGAGTTTGTTTGTTTGTTTGTTTGTTTGTCTGTTTGTTTGTTTGTTTGTTTGTTTGTTTGTTTGTTTGTTTGTTTGAACGCGCTAATCTCAGGAACTACTAACCCATTTTAAAAATTATTTTTGCATTAGATAGTCCGTTTATTGAGAAAGGCTTTAGGCTACTACCCAAGGGAGCGTAGCAGTAATATAATATATAGTCTACCTATACCATACTAACAGTTAAGACGTACCTAGGGACAAACCCGAGCGAAACGAGCGTGAGCCGCTAGCCTGTAATAAAATTATTTGTAAAGAAATAATAATATTATATGTATAATATCAAAAGATTGCGCATTGCAGTCCGCATGATCAATTTATTAGATTGTACTAGAATTATTCGGTATCCTTTTAGAATGTTATCCGTAACATCTTAAGTGTTAGACATTACCATGATTCTTACGAAACCCCATTACTTGTTTGGTAGAATATTGTTCTTGTCATGAAATTCAAAGTGGCACATTTTTCCCTATTTTTTTAAATGTAAGCTAAAATGCTTATAAATAAATGTAATTTCTCTCAATAATGGCAACATAGAGTACGTTAAAATGTATGTATATATGTACATATGTAGTTTTGTAAATGTAGCATTATTTATTGTAATGTTTTAAATATTTAAATTTAATTTGGCGCAATAAGGAATTTAATATACCATATAATATTGCAAAACAATTTTTCATTTTAAATCCTCCGTAAATGATTGGACAATGACGTCCAGAGCTTTCGATATTGATTGAGTGAGCTTTTGAAGTACATGCTATATTAAATGCAGATAAATTACTGTCTATATACACGTGACTATTAAAAATTAATAGATTTATTTTTACCCGACTGCAAAGTATATCAAAAACGAGTTATGTGTTTGACCAGTATATATATGTATATTTTATTGTTTTTTTTTTGTTTTCGTAATATTTTTTTTATATCTATATAATTATAGTGAAAGTCTGTTTGTAACATTTGCGTTTCTATATCAATCATCCGATTGCGATAAGCCTCTAGTTAAGCCTTTAGTTATTACATGCGGGTATTGTGTATATTGAATAATTTTAAGAGTTTTTAGACAGTATGTAGATATTATGTAGGTACGAATGTATGCTTATATTTATGTTTATATAAGTAGGTGAAACCAAGACCCGTCGTTATGAGAAAGATATATTATATTCACAACGTACAGCCATTAAAACGCACAAAAACAAATCATGTAAAACTGCTAAGATATCCAAAATAAAGTGAAAATTTGACTTGTCAATACATGGCTATGGCCAATTATATGTAAGCATTTTGATCACGTTCATAGCAGAATAGCAGTCACAATTGGTTGCAATTCGACCACATATTATGATACTGGTATAAATATATACGCTCAGACTGCATTATGTATCAAAAATAATTTAATTTTCAATTTCTCAGATTTTATTTGGATACATGTGAGACAAGTTATCTACTTTGATAGCACAATATAAATATGTATACATATTATTTATTAATTTTTACGATTTTCAATTTAAAATATTAATTTTAAACAATATATAACATACATATTACTAAAATTATTCGCTTACCAACGTATCATAATTACTAAGTCTCATTAGCGGAGTAATCAAAAGCTACCTCTCCCCGAGGATATGATGTACTCGTACTAAGTTATGTTTAATGTAAGTTAAACAAGCCAGGATTTACAGATCTAACCTTTATCGTTTATGTTATTTTGTAATAGCTATTTAATATACGTATTCATTAGGGTGACCCAAAAAAACGAACATTTTCTTTTTGAGTCTCATGCGAAAATGTTAGTTTATCATATTTTAAGAGCCCCATCCAAAGAGCAGCTCAAAAAAAATTTAAGAGGGCCCTCAACATTTTAAAAAAAAATCCAAAATCGTCTCGAATATTTTTTGTATCTCTCTAGCCTTATTTTTATTCTTTAGTATGTCAACTTCAAGAAAAAAATAATGAAAAAGTTAATATTCATGTTCAGAAGTCGCTCAACGGTTTTGGATTTTTTTTTAAATGTTGAGCGACCTCTTACATTTTTTTTAGCTGCGCTTTCGAGGGGTCTCTTAAAATATAATAAACTAACATATATTCGTATGAGACTCGGATAAAAATATTCTATTATATATCACTTAAAATTCGCTCGGGTACGTCCACGGGTACTAACTACTAACACTGTACAGTCGGAATGAGATATTAAAGCTTATGTCACTCTCCAGCCTATCGCAATATAAAAAAATGATTTCAGAGTAAAAGAAGGACAAACAAACAAATAATTACATTTTCACATTTATAAAATTAGTATTGGAGTATGGATATGGAGTATATTAAATAACGTACCGTAGCGCTAGTCATTGCCTATAGATTATACAAAATAAAATCTTTTTACCAAAAAATATCGTTCAAGATATGCAAATGTTTGAACACATAAAGCAGCTTAGGCACTAACTGATTTTCCAGACCGCTTTGCTTTCGGGAAAACTCATTTGCAATTATTCACTCGGTAAGTAGCTAACAGTGATGGAAACTGGCAGCTATATCTGATTACGGAAAATTAGATATGAAACGTATTTTAACATGACCCTTTGTTTGAGTCACAATTGTTGAACTTGCTTGCTGCGCATAATTTTAATGCGGCCTAGTTTTGCCAGTAAATGATGTTTAACTAATATTGACGCGAATGCGGATTTCATGGCTTTATCTATTTACACTGTTGTTTAGAAATACAGATGTTAAATTATTTTTGAACACTGCTGTATGTAGATTGCTACATATCTGAATTTGTGGTTATTTTTTTATTGTCATCTAGCACTATATTATTTAATAGGGAAATCACCAACTCTCCCTGTACGACCTGCAAAGTAAAAAATATATACTTTTAAACTTAAACTTTTATATAATATAATATAAAATTATTTAAATTGCTATTATTTATTTTACAATTTTATTATTATTATATTATTAGACCACTTCTACGGTGATCTATTAATTAAAAAAACTGAGGAAGGAAAACAGGCTTAAATTTAGAATAGGCGTCGCGTAACATAAAAATTTTACTTTATAAATTGATGAAATATTGTTATTTTAAGTGCACTTGTTTATCACTGTATATAACATACCTATGAGGTCATTTATACATGACTAGCGGCTCACCTTCGCTTCGCTGAGGTTCGTCCCTAGGTTGATTCCCCATACAAACTATTTTCTTACTCAATTTCATCTAAATCGATTCAGTTATTCCAGAGATTACTTCCTACAAGCAAACTCACAAACTTACAAACTTTATCTCTTTATAATATTAATATGATTCATATAATAAATATGTATACATTATTTTAGTATAAGTACTTACAATACTTTATGGTATAGGTAAAAATACAAAATTAGCTATATTTGCATAGGATAAAGAAATTTCCGATGTTAAAAGAATTAAAAGCTTTCACAAAACTTATACATTGTGAGAATTTTGTAAGAACAAAGAGTGGAAGTTAGAATTCACGCGCGCGTGGCTAATCTCTTGGCAGTCCACGGTCGTGTGTGCTCAGAATTCCATTTAGTCTTTAGAAGATCAAGCGTACAACGAAATAAAAACTTTTGGACAACCTGTATTTAGTGTATAAAGTTTTGTAAACGTCATCGATATTTATGCTATAGATATTTTGATATTGTTAGAGTTAATTCTCATTGGATCGTGTATGTGTCTATACACCTGTCTCACCCTATTCCTTTTCTAATCTACTGGACAAAACAAGTCGTATTTTACTAAACACGCCAAATAGAGTTAGGTAACTCAATAATAAATATATGTCTGCCATTTAAAATTTTAAGTTACAGCTACGGCTCACAACGTGAATCTTAAGTTTGAGGTTTTATTTTGGGGGTAGTGCGATAATGATATAAAAACTTATAACCATAATTTTTTTTAATATTTATTTTCGTATTTTTTTCAGGTAACCCATTATTACTACCTAAATGCTCTCCAGAAATGTCCATTACAATAAAGGAGAAAGTGTACAAAATGGTCTAACTACCAGCCACGATGTATGGAGAAGAGTGCTGGACCATAAAAAAGACACACCACAATATTTGCACACAGATGCAATGTAAATGCTTAGATAGGTGGGAGGTGCAATACAAGCAGACAAAGGGCGAAATATGTAAATACATCCGAAGATCATTTAAGGTAACTTCTATTAATGAAAAATTAAAATAATGCGTTGGTACGGATATATCCTTAGACGGAATGACGACCATCTGATTCAAAAGGTCCTAGAATTCTTGATCCTGAATCCTGATCGTCCGCCAGGAATGGGAGGACTACGAGATGGGCGCCACGTGGGGGTCAAATATGCATAAAGAGATCCATTGATGACACGTTTGGCACAGTTTGTAGTATAGTAGTACTTGCTGTGCTAACGGTCGCAGGTTCGCGTCCCACTGGGAGCATTCATTTGTGTGATGAACACGAATGTCATGAGAATTTCTATGTATAATATGTATGTATTTAAAGTTATTTATGTGTAGTGTATCCAATATATGGTGTCCATAACACAAGCCTCATAACTTACCATGGAACTAGATATTGCTGTGTGTTAATGTCCCAACATATATGTTTTAGAGAGATAACCTGAGTACCTACAAGCCGTAGCTGACTACAATACAAGCCAGAGCAGAGCTCTTTCGCGCAGGCGTACAAGGAGACTCGATCCCAGCTAAACTGGGGAGAGGGTTGGACAAAGAAGAGAAGATATTCTTTCTGGTAACCTGGCATAGTTTAATTGATACTCAAATTTTATATAGAATTCATGTATGGAATTTTATCATATTTTACTATCACCTCTAATCTAAATACAAGACTCAAAACGAAAAAAAATTCAAGACATATGTTGGTAAGTTCACGTATCGTAGAAATAAATTCAGTGATACTTTTGCTAATACAAAATATTTTGTACTAGCAGTTTTAACTCATTTCGCTCGGGTGCGTCTCCGCCTCACAATAGCATATATAGTGACTCAACAACCATTTTATTCCATTTAGAGTTATTATGATTTTCTTTAGAAATACATTTTTATCGCATAAATAAATTGCATTCTATATATTAAAATAATTTTTAGAATTGGGTCATTGATTTCAGAGATTACCCCCTAACTAACAAACTAACACTTTATTATATCAATGTAGAAGATACAATAATTTATGAATAAATACTTGGAATTAAAAAAACCTAATCTATAATATAAAACTTTGATAAGTTATTATGTTCACATTCGGGAAGATTATCGATGTAATACCATTACCGTTCGATGCATATGGGATAATTTAAGATTTATTTGCATCTAGGCAAACCCAGGGTAGGTTGTTAGTCTTTTATATTATTAGGTGCTAAAATCTTAAATGTTTAAATCTGTTAAGTTAATATATTTGGTTAAGGATTAAAATACTTGTATATTATAGGGTTGTATATCAAATTGGTCTGCTAAATAAGGGTGATAATTCGAACAAACGACTCAGATAAGAAGGCGCGTGCATCTCAAGACAATACTAGCTTATCCCCTATTGTCCCTGTTAATTAACTCGCCAAATTGTTCCGTTCTACTTTAAACGAATCGTGATCCACACAGAATTCAAACAAATTTATGTTTTCAAAGTTTTATTTAACTGAAAGATTTCTAGTTATGCTGTTATATCAACTTTATTAAAAGAAATAATAAATTAATATAATTTCTTTAATAATATTATTAAAGATATATTATTTTTGCATTTAATAATAACACATTACACTAACTAAAGAGGACGCAATTATTCACCACTTCGCCCTTCCGTTTCCGCCATATTTCAGACGATGTAAGGACTTTCTCAATTTCATGCATGTGTACGAACTGTTATATAATTTATATTTATATTAAAATGTGAGATGACAGGAGTAAAAGTAATGTTTTTTAAAATTTTCCGTCTTTCGATTTTGCCGTCTTACTATCTTCTATACTATAATAAAACTGTAGAAGTCGAATGCCTGTACATAGAAAAAAATTTGTTAAAAACCGAGTCAGGGGGATGTAAAAAGACAAAGAGAACAAATCCAGTTTTTTTTTCAAATTTTTTGTTTCTCTGTCTGTCTGTTTGTCTGTTTATCTGTTTGTACAGGCTAATCTCCGTATCTATTGGACCGATATAAATGAAATTTTGCATGGCGGTACCTTATTTCATCCCGGAAAATTAAAGAGTTCCCGTGGGATAGTCAAAAAAACTATAGTAACTTATATAGCTTAGTATACAAAAACTACTGATTGGATTTTAATGAAATTTTACAATAATATAGTTCATACATCAGAATAACAAATATGTTACTTTTTAACCCGGAAAAATTAACGGTTTCCGTGGGATAGATCTGTTTATGCTTTTCTAGAGGCGAACTTGAGCGAAGCGAGGGTGAGCCGCTAGTAGTGGAATAAATATTAATTGTATCAATCCAATAGAAAAATGGGCAGTGTCAATCATAATAAAACAAGTACTTCATTTTATACTTACAAATTACAGTTCTTTTAAGCATTGAATAAATTAGGCCCCAAAGGATAGAGTAAATTTTATGCAATACTCTCATAAAGCATCACAAATGAATATAATGTGAATAATTGAAAACAGAGGTATAAGACAGAAGTAGGTCGTTATCGCTTCCCCGTTGGGAAATGAACCGGCGGAAAAATTTTATTCGACCAGAAATTTTTCGCTCACTAACTCCAAAACTGATTACATGTTTTATTAACTAAATAAGTGTTGTTTACATGCGACTTCCTTCGCGTAATTGTATGTATTCTCGGATTATTGTATTCTCGGAAAGGATTTTTGAATTATTACAGTTTTATTTGGCAAAGACAAATATTTTCAGTTCAGTTGTACGGTTTAACTTTTATGTCATTTTATGTTAGAACAACGGGAGTTGGGGATTTTTTATTGATATTTATAACATAAAAATTCACTTCCATTTGTCAAATTGTTTCTCTTTTGATAGTATTGTTTAAGCCATTTTGAGCGTGATTCAAAACAATCATTTAAAAACGTCAACGTAAAATATTAATGTCCCGAAGTAACATGTAACAAAATATTGATTTTAAAACAACTTTACAACTATTCTACATAATAATCTGTAGGTATATTTTGAGATTAAAATAAATGAACTAAGCTTATTATTTTCAAATTAGAGAAATCGTAAAGGAAATAAACAAACTTGAGGGCGTTTGGAAGCAACTAAGACGATAAAAGCTAACCTTATATTATTATGTTAAGAGATTAGCTCAGACAGCTCTTGTGTCGTCGTGGCTCCAACAAACATCCCTCTTACAAGTTCAGAAATACTCTAATTTGCATTTTCCTTACTAAATCTTGTCCTGAATCCCTAAAATAACCTACATATATGAAATTGTTTGTGACTTGGCTGGAGGTTGGTTTTAACACAATAAAAAAGTCTCGTTGATTTATTAGGTCTCTATTCTTCGAAACACAAGCTTACGAAAAATCAAACTGCTATTAAAGATGCAAAAAATTGTATGTTTTTATTAATAATTGTATATTGTATTATTGTTTCTCCATCACACTGGAATGAATGGGACGGATTTGGCTGAATTTTAGTACATAGATAGGCTAAAATCTAGAATAAAAGATAGGTTATAAATAGTAATAAAATTAGGCAAAAGGTGACGCTACCTCTACAAAATAAATACAAAAGGCACCTACATAGACTGGGACTCCTACTCTTTAAGGCGCACAGCGGAACTCGTTACCACAATGCAGTGGGTCGTTGCAGGATCGCTCGCGCACACACTACAACACCTACCTAAGACGCACCTGAGCGAAGCAAAGCTGATATTTAATAATTCCTATTACGTTCAAAAAACAGCTGATTTCACTCCAACTACATTTGACTTTGTATAGACGGTGTGCAGCAACGATAACCTAATGAAATATTTTGATACTGATACAAGGACAAAACTAAATGGCCACTAATATAATAATTTACATTAACAATACTTTATCTATGTCACAGTTGTATATTAATATATATTTTATGTACCTAAAGGCTTAGAGTAGAATAAACTAAATGAAAAAAAAAATTATACATATTATGAATTTGACATAAGAAAACGATTCAAAATGGCAGCTATTTACTAAAATAAGCCGCAAATTATCCTCTTAAGTACGCCATTTATAGTTAGACGTTAGTTAAAAGAAGACATTTTGGGGTGTTTTGAATGTCGAGTATGTAATTACAGTGCAATGGGTTTTAAAAGCCGAGCATAATTACCGTTAGTGCCGCGTGCATCTGCACAGATAATAGTCATTTTATAAGCCACTCCATGTAAGCTTTAGTACATTTATATGAAAAAAGTATGTATATTATGAAAAATATGAATGAAATTGATAAATAAGACTATTTTGTCTATTATATGAATATGAATTACAATTTAAACTAGTGAATTGCTCTCGTTTCGCTTGGATACATCTCTTGCATCTTTTGCGAGTTGATATAAAAACTTCAAATTTCATCTAAATCTGTCCGGCAGCATCTGTATTCGGCGTCGTGGATGAGTGCGTAAGGGATCTTGCGGTATTCTATTAATACGGCGGAGGTACTATTGGGTTTTAGCCGGTGAGTCCCACATAACCACCTGTATGCATTCAAGTGGTATACCCAAAATGAATTTTCTAACGAAAAAAATAATATAAAGTTTGACGCTATAATACCTACTACATTTTGCCCGCTGCTACGATCTCCTGCGTATATGACTAGCCTTATTGTTAGTACGATTGGCCACCATAAGTAATTAATAAAATTAGAACAAATTCATCTCCAAATAAAGTAATATTTGGATCAAACCTTAACAGTAAAAAGGGAAACAATGCTTTTGGATCATTAATCAACGTCACGTCTTTGGGAGTGACCGATTTCCTCTAGATTTTCTAAGGATTGAGTGTTCGCAAAAACGGAGATACCGAAACGTGTGTTGTCAACGACCTCTTAGCTTAATGTACGCGTTTTTATCCACCAGTCTGACGATTACGGGTTCGATTATAGTTCACAGTAAACGTTATTGGTTCATTAAAAATATATTATAGCGACTAAGAATAGAGAAACTAAATATGAGAAGTTATTTATTTTATAACGCAGTAAATTTTTCGCTTTAATATAGCTTATGACCCGATATTGGCATTGGTTATTTTTATACAAGTACGTTATTTTTACATCTTCCTAGCGAAATTGTTACTAAAGAAATCGCGTGTTATAGTGAGGACCCTGAAATAGACGAAGTGGGTCTCTACTTCCAAACAAAGCGTGAACAGATATCTCTTTCATTTATTTTTTCAAATAATGTAATAAATCTTCATATCTCATCTTATTCGAATATTTTTTATTTATAACACATTCCCTAATACGTTTTCCCATTCTATGCCTCAATATATTAAATGTTAAAAGCCGCTTCGCATCTCTATTGTTCACTGAAGGCAAAATTAAGGCACAACGTTTAATGTTTTCATTTTTAATTCCTGCTATCTGAGTGGGAAATTTAAAAAGCAGATAATATTTTTAGCGAAACACAACGGTGCGGTCAGAAGCTGTAAAATGTGCCTTTTATTGCTCGCCTTTAATTACATTCTTCGCACTCGCGTAGTGCCATTTGCTTCGTTTGCTTTCTTTACTGCTGTGGATTTATGAAATATGTACATCCCTTATAGATTTTATTAACAATTCTGAGAATATCATTGATTGAATGAATATAATATTGCTTCAAATTTATATTTTCTTTTTATATTTGAAAGTTTTTATGTGCACTGTCATTATGAATGTTAGGTATTTCCTTGTTTTATAATTAAACTTTTCGACTCTGCACATTCAAGTATAACCATCGAATAGGAACTCTACACGAGTCCCGCAATATACAAGACTTTATAATGGTATGAAGAGTTTAGTATAGAAAGTGTATCTTTGAAACTGGCAGAGGATTAAAATGTCATAACTTACAAAAAATTGTAATCGGAAAACAATCTATAATATTTTTTATTGAAAATCACACTTTAAGATATTTCAACACTGACAAACAGGCGGACGAAAATATTAGTATAAAAAATATTTTGTACATAAATAAATATATACCTATACATAATATAATTATATATGTATATAGTGCAATACAGAGAGTAATGAAATAAGGAATAGACGTAATAAACTAACATAAGTAGATTCAAAGTATAACATTCGACATAATGTATATGTAACGAAGCCTTAATTATAATAGTATTAAACTCGCGACTTACCCTGGCTTCGCTCGGGTGCGTCCCTATGTGCATTTTAATTTTATTGAGTGGATTCTTAATTCTTTTTCTAAAATAAAAGTAACTTAAGCTACTCCTTACAACATCAGCTATCTACGAATGCATGTCCCGTCAAAATTTTTTTAAATAATATTAACTACCGTATATACTTTCATATGTATTTAGCAAAAACCTGTTATTTTGACATTACAAAGAGACATTTCAATTTTATTTATCTGTATAGATGTATATGCAGATTTTATAATACATCAGAATCCTTTATTTCTCGTTTCTGTATAGTTAAATTTCAACAAATTAATCTATTTATATTTGCTTTTATGACATTTAATAAGTCTTATTAGAAATTACTAGTATTTATCAATGTTTAATATAGTCTTAACATATCTTCTCTCTATAATATAAAAATGAATAGCTGAATGTATTGGTAAGCGCAAATCTCGAGAGCAGCTGAACCGATTTCGCTAATTCTTTTTTTAGAATATTCCTTGAAGTACGAGGATGGTTCTTACGGAGAGAAAAATTTAAAAAAATGCCTGAAAAAGTCTAAAAACAACACTTTTCTATACTCCCATGCAAAAGAATCGTAATAATACTTAAAAGTCAATTTGAACTTTAATACCATACCAAATTTACCATACCATTTCTAACATGATTACCACTTGCCTTACGGTGAAGGAAAACATCGTGAGGAAACCTGCATGTCTGAGAGAACTTAGCAAGTTTTCGAAAGACATGTGAAGTCCGCCAACCCGCACTTGGCCAGCGTGGTGGACTATGGCCTGATCCCCCTCGTATTGAAGGGAGGCCCGTGCCCAGCAGTGGGACGTTAAAAAGGGCTGAATACATACCATACCAAAAAGTTTAAGTGTTAGTGGAGCGGTTCCGGGAAGGCAAAACAATTGAGTGACGTTAGTATCGTATAAATACGAGTATTAATGTCAATATTTGTCAATATTATTAACAACAAAATTAAAATTTATATGGCTAACGCTGGCTAATAAATATTTATATCTATTTAAAACGTACCATATAGGTTTTTTACCACCACCAATAAATTATTGGTCCACCAAAATTAATAAGAGGTTATTCCAACCTGTGATAGACTTACACAATCTAGTCTTAAAAGACTACAGCTTTACCCAAACAAAAAATATATTTTAAACTTTTTAAATAAAGCTATCTTTTCGGGTTATTTCGCAGATTTATTTTGATTTTTGGTTCCCCGTTTGGTTTGGTATCTAAGAAAGTATTATGTTAAACTATTAATAATATAACAATCGAAATAACAACAAGTAAGTTAAATATTATTCATATCAAAATAGTATAAAGCTATAAGCATTTCACGTAGTATCACTTAGGCAAGTAGGCGACGAGTCGGATAAATAAAGTAACAAAGTTTCCCTTACAACGTCGCTGGAAGTAATATTGACATAATTAATAACAAGGGAACCGAGCGGGATGGCCGTGCATCGTAACTAGTATTTGCTATCTCAGCTCGCATTCGCTATGATTTTATTATTGGTATTGCCATTTATACTGAATAAGAGAATGTGTAATGAGTTTATATTTCTATAATAAATATAGCTTGTCTTCTTTAAACTCACAGGTTTCTCAAAGATTTCAAAAAATTGCTGTTGATAATGGATGAGGTGTAATTACAAAATTAAAATTAGTTTAATTTGGAAGCAATACTTGCTAGTTAAGAAAGTTATGTTTTGTTTTCAAAATTGGTGATAAAATATGTGTCCCACACTGTTATTAGATAAAACATAATTATATCTATACATATAATAAAAAAACGTGTAACTAAGCCAAATCTGTACATTACATATTTTTTGGAAAATCTTATTGAAATAGACATTATTATCGATACAGAGGCAGAATCTATAGTTTTAGAATTATATATAGAATATATATAGGATTTTTGTTTATCTGTCTGTGACCGCATCACGGAAAAACCACTGGAGGGATTTTGATGAAATTTAGTATGATGATTGCTGGTTATCCGGATCCGGGTCAACATATAGGATGCTTTTTACTGCGGAAACATATTTCATCTCTGGGAAATCTAAACTAAACTTTAAAACGTAAGTAGGGACGAACCCGAGCGGAACGAGAGTGAGTCGCTAGTATAAAATATATGAGGATCATTGATCATTTATTAAATTTCATATCAATAAGACCTGGTTTGTAATGGACCTGTCTGTATGACTATATATAAAACTTATTAAATTAATGCATATTTATAAGATTTTCTAAAATGTTATCATTTTAAATTATTTAATAAAGTAAATGTACTGGTTGGTATAAGTGTACGTATGAAACATCAAAGCCAGTATGAAAAAATACTCATTGCACATACGAGAACGTACATATCGAAAGTCGTAATTTCCTGCAAATGGATGTGTAATGAAATTCACCATATTCATGTACAAAATAGCGAAAAATATGTCCTTACCAGCTGTCGCTGACGTAAAATGGCATGAAATCTTCAAAGCGTAGAGTAAGAGCTCGTTCACATGAAGCCTTTATTTGTGCGATTTGTTCAAGTTTTTGTTTCGTATTATAATATAGTGGACAGAAAGGTTTTGATTATAATATTAGCTTTTGGTACAAAAGTGTAATATATTAAAACTTATATTGATGTAATCTTGGATGTTAAAAACAGCTCTATAAGCTTACTTAAATCCTGATATAGGATAATTATAGCTACGTATAGAAACAAAATGAAAAAAGGAAGTTGAAACTGTTTACACTGTTTAAATAAACATCATAATTAATTTCATGTTAAATAATATTTGTTTACATTTAAAACAGCGAAATTTTTATCTGAAAATGCTACGACAAACTTCTGTATCTAATTAACACGCATGCTAATACCACTCTCTTTCATCTGAATAAGCTTTAAATCAAGTCGTCCTTTACGCGACGGAAAAAATATATCTCGGTTTTGTGTAACGAGTTTCGATTTACTCAATACGAGAGCTCTTCAGAAGGGTTAGGGTTCCCATGTTAAGTGTTCCTTTGCTAAATAGGGCGTAACTTACCGACTTGTGACTGCCTCTAAAAAGATACTACGCCATATATCTCAAAAATATCAATTTCACACTGCACTGCCTTTTAGGTTTGAAAGTAGATGATATATCGGTTGTAAGGGAAAAAGAATGTTCGAAATCTGCTTTAAATGTTGATATTATTTATAAGTATTGAACGATTCGTACCATATGCTGTTCTCTCTCCGTTTTGTATTTACATCAGGATTTCGTAGAGACTCATTTTTATTAATGTACGAGCTAGATATTTTTTTACCTTTAACTCTTTTTAATTTGTGTTTCAGTGTTGTAGCAATTATTATATTTTTCCTTTTAACTAAACTCAGTGATGAATTTGGTCATGTACAAAATTCTTGTGTAAGTACGTTTGCGTTAACTATTAAATATGATATATATTATGTATATAATGTTAATGTTATATAAACACACAAATAAACTTAAATTAATCCCTCAACGACCGCGGACACGCCGGCATTACAGTAACAATAGATTTCTTAGAAATTTACCTGGAGGTGTTATAAATAAAATAAATGTAAACACAATTATTACGAGTACTTACATATTATGTCATTGAATAAATAAATATAAATAAATATGTTGGGGCATTAACACACAGCATCATCTAGTTCTACTCGTATATTAAGCTACGAGGCTTCTGTTATGGATACCAGATAATAGATACACTACACAACTTATTTATAACTTTAAATACCTACATATTATAAATAAATGAATGAACATAACAAATTAATACCAATAATAGCCTCATCAAGAATGATTAGAAAAATTATTCTCCATTCAAAGTACCTAATTTCGTTGTCATTGTTCCATTGTTGTTGAGAATTTTGTTGTTGTTATGAATATTTCAAATATTTTAAAATTAGTTTATTTATAAATTCATATATTTTCATGTTAACGATTTGAAATATTTTTATGAAGAGCCTAGGTACCTGGAATCAGTGATTTTTTTATAATATTAACTTATATAATAATAAATTAACTTATATTATGTTATTTAATTAATTTATTTGTAATATTTTGTAAACTCTCGCTTATATAACTTTAGTACAAATGTATTAATTCATCCTTTTTTAATGTCCTACTTCTGGGCACGCGCCTCTCTTCAATACGAGGGTGATCAAGCTATAGTCCACCACGCTGACCAAGTGCGGGTTGGCGGACTTCACATGTCTTTTGAAAACTTGCTAGGTTCTCTCAGACATGCAGGTTTCCTCACGATGTTTTCCTTCACCGTTAAGACAAGTGGTGGTGGTAATCATGTTGGAAATGATTCGCACATGAAAATATCACAGGTTCAAGACCCGGGATTTCAACTCGCTTCACTCGGTTTCCCAAGCGACGGCTAAACTACCACTACTAGGCTAAGGCTACCACTGCCTGCCTTAAAAGGTTTAAAAATAATAATTCATTAGATATCATTATTAAATTATTTGAAAATCACTATCCATCTTTCAAAAAGTTTTCTTAATTAGTTTAATAAGAATATTTTTAATTTTATGTTATCCTATTATACGTTTAAAGTTTTAACATATTTCTTTATCAACGCTATGTACACTTCTCACATTTTTTATTTATTTTATCTTATAAAATAAATTTTATTTTATAAAATGTAACTTCGATATTTAAAAGAGCAACTGTTGAGTTTCTCGCCGGTTCTTCTCAGCATAACTGCTTTCCGAGCCGGTGGTAGCTTCCTCACGGAATGACTACACTGACGCTTTGATTTAACTAGCGATTCTAAAGCACTTGTAACAAGTTTAATTGAATAAAGTTTATTAAATTTCGTTATAAATAGACATAGATTATACTAGCGACTTTCGCTTCAGTCGGGTGATTCCGAAGTGCCTACTGCCTAACATTCTTACATCAGTTCATCCTATGTATTATATCCAAATTCATCCAGCTGTTCTCGGTTGAAGGAGTAACATACATCCACACATATAGAACCTATTGCATTTAAAACAATAGTTCGATGTCATATAACGTACATTGCACATAATACATATACGTGTAATGTATAACTCATGTATATGTACATATATCATTAAAGTACTAATTAAATAAATAAGCACATTATTAATTTTAATATTATATATATGACGTGTTATCCATATACCTACTACGAACATCATCTTTAGTGGTTACTAATCCTGTGGGTGTTATCAGGGCTCTGTCAATAAAGTATTCAATGCTCAATACACAATTTAATCATGGAAATCACAATATTATAAACTTGAAACGGTAATTCTAATAATTTAGTAGAGTCAGCGGGTTCTGGGACGTCGATCATTGATTCTCAACTACAATACCAAAACATAACTCTCTATGATCCACCAAGATTAACCAACTTTACTAAACCACGTATCTCGAATGGATGTCGTGATGGCGTCTCAATCCCGCTCGAGACGTCATCTCTGCTCTAAATTCAAAATAACTTTAAAAGCAATAAAAAGTACACTAAATAACATAGTCACTTTAAACAATAAGGTTTCACATTCTAGCAAAAAAAATTAACTAAATCCTCCTCCGTCATGTACATACCTAAATTCAGTTAACGAAAACATGCGAATTTCCAACGATTATTGAACATTTGAAAAGGAAGAAAAGATAACGAGCAGCCTCCTCCACGTGATCAGGCCGAATTATGAGATACGGTACCTGAATCACAAATAAGTCGGCGAAACGTGGCAAGGACCTGCCTAAAATTATTACTGAAGCAATCGGCGTACTGTCAACCCCTCTCAATAGTACAGGTTAGACACTTTATATGGACAGATATAGAATGCTACTTTTATAAAATATAGACAATCGATATATGTAGACTAATGTTTTTTTAGGAATTCAATTTTATTCTTAGGTATTAAAATAAAAAAAATATATAACTACCCTAATATTATAAATGCGTATGTTTGTATATATATATTTTTTAAATCATATACTGTAACATAATTATATTATTAAAAAGTTTTTATGTATGTTTTTGTAAGTGTTACTTCTTTACACTGAAACATCTAGACGGATTTGGACACAGATAGACTGTGACCTTTCATTTTTGTAACGTTGGGAAATGAATTTAGTCATACCAACTTCAAAGCCAGTACTACCCACTAAAAATCAACAGAATCTCCCCCATCCTAAAGGACCTCGAAGGATCACATACACACTCAACCTAGACGCCCCAACGGCTGGTCCAATGAGGCAGACCACAATAACCACGTTTGCTGTTATAGTTCACTCTACTATCAGAGAAGTACCAAGAGTAATTCGCATGGTTCACATTAATGAGTTCCCCCACCAAGACAAAATAAACACCCTTTGGGGAAATCATATGACTACTGATAGTAAAAATATCGATAGTTTATTACAAATACAAAAGACACCTAGATACTCACTCGATTTTAAGTCGATAGTTGAGCAATAAAAACTTTATAGCTATTTTATTGTTATAGCCAAAATCGTTGACTATGTTTTTTTTTTGTTTTACCTTTAAACTTCTTTAAATAAGAGCACATAGTTATATTTTTGTCAAACTACAAAGGTAGTTTTAAATTATAAAACATACGATATGTCATAGTACCTACTACAGTTTTGTTCACAGCATAACACCATTTAATTCTAATACACGTATAATATTATAAGTTGATGCACTTTTGTTTTATACTTTTATAACAGTTTAAAATAAATAAAATATGAAAATAAAATTAAGCTTAGGATATTTAAAGCGCTCACCTGGGAACCAAGTGAAGCGGTTTCTAATCCCGGGTCTCGCACCTCTGATATTTTCATTTGCGAATCATTTCCAACATGATTACCACTTGTCTTAACGGTAAAGGAAAACAGCGTGATGAAACTTGCATGTCTGAGAGAACCTTACAAGTTTTCAAAAGACATGTGAAGTCCGCCACCCCTCACTTGGCCAGCGTGGTGGACTATGGCCTGATTCCCGCGTACTGAAGAGAGGCCCGTGCCCAGCAGTAGGACGTTAAAAAGGGCTGAATACATTTATTTTATTTTATTTATTAATTTTTGGGAAGCAAACAGTGAGATAATTCTTAAAAATAATTACAAACTAAAACATCCACACACCAGCAAAGGTTCCACCTATAAATATGTCACAGGTAGAGTAAACATTAAAACAATATAATAAAATTTTAACAAAAGTTACTGCAAAGAAAAAACACTACAAAAGACAAACAAAAATAAATAAAAAAGAATGAAAAAAATAAAAAAATAATAAAAAATTAAAAATAAAATTATAAAAAAATAATAAAAAAATTATACATACATACATTTAAAGCTTATAAGTCATGAAAATAGCGTTAAATAGTTTTGGTAAACATTTTGGTTTACAAAATTGTTCAAGCTTTTTCAAGTAATTGTCAAGTAATATAAATTAACATTTATTGGCAGTACATTAAAATAAGTCAAACACAGAAATAGTTATTCTGTTTGCAATAAGAAAGGAGACGTGATTTGGAAGTGGGTATGGAAAATTCATCCAAAATTTCACCTAATGGGATCTAGCGAAATTGATTTTAAAGTAGGTATGGCTGTTTGGCGAATCTCCAATGAGATCGTGTTCTCGAGGTTATGAAAATGTGTTTTAAATAAACTAAAGATTTGATCTTTCATCGATAAAAAAGTTTTACGTTTATTATACGTCTTTCTTTATGAAAAAAAATTATTTAATAGTTTTTATAGGCGATTGTGCATGTTCATAATTATTTATTTATATTGATACCGTAATATATACGTTGTTGTAACTTCATAAAATAGAAAATAAAATATTATTATAATATATTATTTGTACTATAATAGAATTATAGTACAAAAATACTAATATTTGGAAATGGATTTTGTAAATTAAGCCTCCATTTCATATAAAACATTTTTACTAATATTTTCCAATACATTTATTTACATATACATACTCGTATGTACAACTTTGAATCCCTTGTAATTCAATACGACAATATATTTTGCCGAATTTGATGATTTTAAATTTAAAAATGTTGAAGTGTAAAATTGACGATTTAAAAGCTTTGGTAATTCTTCAAAGTCTATTTGGAAAAAGTATATTTTGATTTGATTTTAAAAAAAGTAAATTGCCATTTGATTTAAGTTCATAATTAATGATTTCAGAAATGAACACAATTTTCTTTCATTTTCTTACTTTACCCCATTATCGTTAGTTTTATTGTAACAGACATGTATTATTATTTTTTACATTTATGTAAAGTTATTTATGTGTATAATATATGAGAACCAATCATATATATTTGTGTGTACGAGTAGGTACATAAGTTCAGTCAGTTGTACGACTAAATATAAAGACATCAAAGGTAGCTTAAAATGTGCACGCTGACCTGGAAGGCAAAGTCTACTGAGTCCTGTAGCTCTAGTTAGATTTTATATCTATGAACTATACGTAGAAAATTTCAGGAAGGTCATTCCATATATTCTGATTCTGAAACCCTTTTAGAAAGCAACTTGAATTCTCAGTGGAATCAGTTTTGATAAACATCTCTCCATTTGAATACCTGCCTCTCTCAAGTTAATTTTGTTGCCTTTGCTAAAGTTAGTAAGGTAAATATCAGAAACGATACGATGTTATTATAAAGTTGCTTCATATTAAGTAGGCACATATTACGAGACCGAACTAAATGTTTGGGCGAAGTAAATAATATGCTCGTCAGATTAATAATTTAGTTTATTATATATTTCTTAAGAAAATAAACCAAGAATTCCATGTTAATCATTAATAAACTAAAATTACATCTATATAAATTCTATATTTACTTTTATTTGTTGCTTTGTTCATATCCTAACCATATACTTTAAAAAATATTCTAAGCCTTTAGTAATATAATATTAAATACCTATAAAATAACCTATTCTCTACAATATATCTATCTCTATATAAAAATACTTGTTAATCTAATCCGTAAGCGAAAAAACTAATACTGATTCGTCAACAGATATTCGGTTAAGATCCGCCCACCTTTGACCGGTGTTTATATGAACACTCTTTCCGATTAAAATTATTTTAGTCCCTTTATTGGTGAAAATATATTCAATACTAGCGACTTACCCTCCTCACTCGGGTGTGTCCCTAGATACGTTTTATCACCTCCAGGTAAATTTCTAAGAAATTAATTAAATTTCTAAGAAATCTATTGTTAACTGACACGCCGGCGGCGTGTCCGTGGAGGGATTAAACAGATATAAATAGTTATTAGCCAGCGTTAGCTATGTAAATTTTAATATTTTTTTCGTGCATTTTTTCGATGTTTTAATAGTTATTCTGCTATTCAGAGTGGAGATAAATCCAATGAATCAAAGATCATAAAAATCGGTCCAGCCGTTCTTGAATTATAAATGGTGTAACTAAGCCGACTTTGTTCTATACATATATGTACCTGTAAGTAGATACAGAGGTGACTTTTTTTACGATTTTATTATGAGTATAGATCGTACGACGTACAATGCTACGAGGGTATGTTCGATCCATCTTGGAGAGGGAATTAGGAGGGACCCTGCTCTTGTACGTCAGCATTAAAGCGAGATTAGCGAGGACTACAAACTCGTATTATTATCTTTTTATTCTTCTAATATATATAAAACTAAAGGCAAATTGCTCAAATAAATAAGACCATGGAATAAATAAAAAACAAACCCTTAATACTTTCTTAGATTTACGCGAATACTTGACATTTTAAATAAAACTATCTTTTCGGATTTTTCGCGAATTTATATTGATTTTTGGTTCCCGACGTTTGGAACGCTTTACAGCAATCGTGGTGGTAGTCTCTCCCATGACCATGATTTCTGTAAAGCATTCGAAATGTCGGGAACCAAAAATCAAAATAAATGCGCGAAAAAATCCGAAAAGATAGTTTTATTTAAAAAAACAAACCCTTTAAAATTTCGAAAAAAAAATTTATAATATGTATCTTTTATAACAAGAAGATTTTTTTAGCTAAATAAAGATATATTTTATACCACCTAATTTAATATATTTTTAAATACTATAAAGCGTGCCATTCAGTTTGCTTGCACTGTTGTTACTTCTATTTAAGTAGTATAGAAAATATGAAATTCCTTCAAGCAATTTTAAGAAAAGCTTCGCACAATAATTTATTTCCTTCCTTCGCGTAATTGACAGGATTTTCTATTAAATTTTAAACGGTATCATAATAATTTAGAAGATTCGTTTTAAAGCTTGCTTACCAAATAATTAAAATGGAGTTCAAAACAATAACAGTGAATAATGAGAGCTTATTAAATGAAATTGCTCTAAAATATCTAATACATCAATACAATTTGACCTTACTCATAGGAATTATTAATTTTCTAAAACATTTTGTGTTCTTTAACAAAAGAAACAAAAGAAAGTTTTAGAAAGCTTACAAAATATCGCTTACAAGTATCGCTCGCGCTAAAACTTATAAAAATAAGTCTGTAGGTTTCATACAAAATTTCATCCCCTGTTTTACCTCCTTATGGGATGAATTTCGAAAAATGCTAAAACACGTACTTATTTAATTGTATTGAAGAGTATTAATACCGAGTTTCACGTAATTCTGATCATAAATATTTTTTGGGTTGTATTATAACGTGTTTTCGCGTGGGAATGAGATAATCTCCGCGGTAAAAAATAGCCTATGGCACTCTCCAGCCCTCCAACTACACATCGCCACATAAAAAATACGTCAATCCGTCACTCTGTTCTAACGTGAAAGAAGCACAAACAAACAAACACACTATTACATTTATAATATTAGGATTGATTTAACAAAGAAGTTGTCTGTTATATTACTTAAGCTATATATAAGATAACATGATTTGATACAACCATATAAATTCTTATTCAAAAGTTAATGTATGTAGATAAATATTGATGTGAGCTGTACGTATCTTTGCAGAACAAGATTAGGATTTTTCGATACGTATTTACTTTATAACAGCTTACAGTACAATCCTTTTATTCTGTGGAAATAATCTTCCAATGATGATTTTGTTACTCACTATTGCATGCGACTTTGTACTTTATCATAAGAAATTTATTTTCATTTATTAAGAAACACTCATGGTCTTTTAATCATAAATATTCAAAGTTATTTGGTAATTTTTGCTTTCGCTTGCAACTGATTATGTAATACAACTAATGGTACATCTGCAAGTCTGGCCTAAGCAAAAAATGATCATGCTTTTATACATACTTTTATTCTTTTCATACTGTAAAATACATGGATCTACATATATTATGAATTAATATTTAAATCTAGCCAGTTACGATATTTAATGCTGGTTTCACATAGGCTCTTATTCATACAATGAGTCTGGTTACTATATAGACTGACACTATAGTAATTTCATATAATACTATCGACTCACCCTCGCTCGGATTCGTCCCTACTTACGTTTTAACGTTTAGTATAGATTTCTCGGAAATGAGATATTTTCCCGCAATAAAAAGTATCCTATATGTATAGTAATTTTTCCGTGATGCGGTAACAGACAGAGAGATAGACAAAAATCCTAGAAACTATAGATTCGGCCTCTGTATCAATAATAATGTCTATTTCAATAAGATTTTCCAAAAAATATTTAATGTAAAAATTCGACTTAGTTACAATTTTATTATATGTATAGATTAGATAAATACAAATATACTTCCACCCTCTTATGCAACAAAAGACCTATCATATATTAGTAAATATACACCTGACCACAAACACAAAAAATATTCCAGCAATTTTCGTCTCAAAATAAATTGATATAAGGACTATAATGCTATAAGATAAACATTGGTAACAGAAACATTAACACAAGTCGAATTAATTTATCAGCGACGTTGTTTGCTTAGGAAATTTCGGACTCTAGAAAATCAAGGCGTCGCGATTAAAAATAAAATATTCATAAGTAATTTCAACGTTCATAAAGTAATTAAACTGTCAACTGAGACTTAGCAGGTAGCTGCTACGTTTTGATAACTGTGACATTTAAAAAGCGATAAATAATAAAACACTTCAGTTATTTGAAAAAATATTCAAAAAGCTTTATTTATAACTGATTATAAAAATTTCTTATAAATAAACATTTCTTTTTTAAATATATCCTTATATGGTAGAATATAATAAATTGTATAAGTTACTTCAAGTTAAAAGGTACATAAAGAATAAAATAAATAAGGAAAAAATCTCTTGAACGCGCTAAATCTAAAAATTCATTTACTAATAGAACACAAAATAACTCTTAATAGCCTATGTTTTGTCTATGGCTGCGGCCTCAAGCAGGTTTAGCTCAAATTAATTATTGTACAATTCACATTTCCATCTCAATAAAGATGGTTTAAAAAAAATCATATTTTTAGTCTAAAATATTCTTTTTGGCAATTAAATTTGACAAATATTAATTCAAAAGGCTTCAAAGCTTAAGAACAAAAGTTCTTATCGACACCGCAAAGAGCAACCTCTTCGCGACGACCTTGAGAAAATCGTAGCATAATTTAAAGTACGTTTATGAAATATAAGCCGTGGCGTTTCGAATTATGTCGACTATCACATAAATTTAATGATATTTTATATATATATATATATATATATATATATATATATATATATATATATATATATATATATTTATATATTTTATTTTTTTGAAAACAATCTCTTATTTATATATTTATTTGAAAATTGTTTAAGGTGGTTGTTTTGAAATTCTTTTACGTGTATTTAAGAAGCAAATAATTTTATATTAATAAGTAGATGCTCAATATAATCTTTTTTAGAATCTTTTGTAGATTTTTTAGATTAAATTGATCATGGATACGACCATAGAGTACAAAACTAAGTTTTGTTAAATAAAAATATTTTATATAAAAAGTTTATTTTTACTTTGTCCACTTCCTGAACGTGGCTTTCTCTATACATATATATCGACGTGCATAGAGCAATACGTTCAACCTATATATACCGACCAATTGAACTTAAATTAAGCTATTTTTAGATTAATCTATTTCCCAATAGCATACGAATGATTTGTATCAAAAAAATAAAAAAATATCTTAAAGGGAAAGAACTTTAGCTTGTGATATTCCAAACATCCCTTTAACCAAAATTCTTTGAATCTAACAATTTTGCTATATCTTACTATATAAAAGAAAATAAACCTAAAAGTTGTATAAACAATAACCTCTTCACGTCACGTTTGCTAAACAAGCCAGTGGCGTTCATCTGACGCGGTTTCGTTTCCGCGGGATAATAGAATCAACACTGTACGCTACTCGACACAATGGCTGTGTTATGAATACGTAACGAGATATTAGCTGGTTCTGTAAGCTAGTTAAGGGAGGGTTTTCCTGTTGCGTCTTGTAGATCCATTATGTTTTACATGACTTTTTAATGCAAATATATTTTAAGGCTTTTATTTAGGTTAGCTTAAGTAGACGGAGATCCATAAATAACATAAAACATTCATCAAAAAACTCAATTCCAATATTGCTAGTGCTGAGTCTATTTTGCAATTACCATTAGAATTATTTTAAAAGAAATTTCATATAGATACATTTTAATCTTTTAATTTGAACAAATATATCTTTAGAAAAATAAAGTGTGACTCATGAAATCTACCTATCATTGACATTCGCTGTAATGTATCTATGTAGCCTGTAGGAATATTTAAAAATAAAATTGTTATGGGATCCAAATACATTTTTATGTTACGGGGCAGAAATTGTTTTTGATAGACTTGCTTGTACTTTAAACTCCAAGAAAAATGTACATCTTAGGATGAAAAATTAAATTTAAATTGATTTTGATCATAACCTCAGTAATAAAACTCAATTATACAGATGAATCTCATATAAATCGTAGCTAAATTTCATTTGAGCTGCAGAAACAAGTTAATAATAAACTTGTGTAAGACAAAAACACTGAGAGTGTATAAAATGGTTGAAAATTGTAGACAAAGTAACCTCTAACCTCATTTGTACCTTTTGTTCCGTATCGCTGCAGTCGTACATGAAAACTATTCAGCGCTTATTAACAAAGCAAATGTTTATCGTCTCTGGTGTGTTTTAACGGTTAAGAAACATGTGGGTCACATTCCTAGTGTTATTACGTGTTGTAAGTAATGCCTAGCAGAATAAACCGAATTTAGTCAAATGAAGTGCTTGTTAAACACACATAAATGAATTATTTATTAGATATTACCTATTAGTTAATACGAGCGGGTTTCTACTTCATCTTTATCGGTTTGTATGATTGACTTCAAGTTAAAGTTATATCGACAAATATAAATATACTTGCTATATTTTAAACTCTCTTATAGGAAACTTTAAATGTATGAAAGAAAATTGATAAAATTGTCCCACAAGCCCCTTTTCTAAATTAAATATAACTTTTTGTTATGATGTACATGGTTATTGTTTGACACGATACGAACGTTTAAAAACTAATATTTTTGGCTCGAGATGTTTTATGTTTTTTTTTTATCATAAATAAACTTCGCTAGATAACTGACAATAGAAGCTTTGTCAAAAACATTCTTTTAAATACGATTTTTATCAAACAAATAATCGAATGACTGTGCATTGTTAATCTACACTCTACAGCTTAAAGTCAATTTTTATGAATTCATTTAGCACAATGGTGTCTATGACTGAAATATTGGGTTCGAATAATTCTACTTAACGTAACTGAAATAAAGGACTCTAAAAAAAGTAATTCATTGCAATATTTTTTATTAAGACAGATCATTTTGCAATTTGTGAAGAATACAATCTAAGTATTGTGAAATCAAATCATGTTGTGTCAGATAATGAATAGATCTAAGAATACCGTACTCCAGTAGAAAAAGAAATTGTATGTCAACCTGAATAAAATATAGGTAGGCAGGCCTATTGTTGAGGCCAAATTACGGCCTGCTATTTATGCTGCCAATATATTTTATTCGTGGTTTTTATTAGATAAGACTGTTTGTTAATTAAAATTATATGAAATATTGAAATATAATACAGGTTTTTTAATGTAATAAGGGGGTTCTCAGTCAAAAGCCCTCACTCTAAATAGATACTTCATGACGCCCGCGCATCTTTCATTAATTAATATCGTATTTTTTAACTATTTTTCACATCTGTGTTAATTCCGTCACATTATACTATCACGAAATTTGCAGATTATTGAGATTATTTGCAGATACAAATGTGTGGACAAAACTATTGTATTGTAATACATACTAATATTATAAATGTGAAATAGTGTTTGTTTGTTTGTCCTTCTTCTCTTGTGTGGAGATAGTTGCAGGGTTGGAGAGTGACATAGGCTACTTTTTACCGCGGGAGATTATCTAATTCCCACGGGTTAACACGTTATAATATCATTCAAAAAAAATATTTATGATCAGAATTACTTGAAACTTGCTATTAATGCTCTTCAATAAAATTAAATAAAGATGTGTTTTAGCATTTTTCGAAATTCATCCTATAAGGGGGTAAAATAGGGGATGAAAGTTTGTGTACCTTTTTAGATATTTTTTGTAGTTTTAGCGCGAGCGAAGCCGCGGGTTCTGCTAGTAATTAATAACGCAAATAGATATATTAAAGACTCTGCACATGACGACTATCGATGCGCGTTCTATACGTTACGAACGCGTTTGAACGCGTATATTAGCTAGTGCTTTAACCATCCATAAAAACTTTTCCCTTCTCTAAACAAACCCTTGTTCAATTATTTGCATTCAGCAAAGCTCATGCCATGATTATTGTTGTCAGTATAAAAAGTAGATATGAAATAAGTGTTATAAAAACACCTTAATTTACTAGCGATTGAGATGTTCATTATCTATAGCAATCGAGACATACTCAATGCTTTTAGCTCTTCAACACTCAATTGTCTTTCTTCGAAACTTGTACAGAGTTTCTGAGATTGCTGACCTAAGATGTACTTTAAAACACAAAAAGCGTTTGATTAAAACTGTAAAGTAATATAGAAAATACATTGAATATCGTAGTCTATATCTTTATATATATATTTTTAAATCTGAAAATGTGTTTATTCGTATATCGTTCATTTTAGTAGCAAAAGAACATGAAATCGATGTGAACGCAACAGCACAAAATTAGTTTATGGGGATTTTTATCTTTTTCGACGGTGCTTTTCCTGGCATATATTAAAACATTTAAAAAGCGATTCAAGAACACGTTGGGTTCAGTTAGAGCTGAGAGAGAAGCTAGACGAGTTACACTGTAAAAAATTATGTGCCATATTTTGAAGATACTTGTTTAAAAGACTAAATTAATTTCAATAACTATAATTGTTAAAATATATTTTCTAAGTTGTTGAATATTAATTCTATTTTTTTATTGTTAGAATTAAACAAAAAAATAATTTTAAAGCCAACACTTAAAAATAATATCATCAATCAATAGCCGAAGTGTTAAGGCTAATCACATGTCACAATAACAGCGTAACTACGTACTAAATGCATATGAAATTATATACGGTACTTGAAAGAAAAACTCATTTTTTTTAATTTTTGTCTGTCTGTCTGTTTGTTCCGGATAATCTCTGAAAGGCTGGAGTGATTTTAAAGGGACTTTCACTGGAACATAGCTAATGTTATAGGGAGTAACATAGGCAACCTTTATTTTAGAAAAAGAATTAGGCTTCCGCTCAAAAAAATTAAAACGTACCTAGGGACAAACCCGAGCGAAGTGAGAGTGAGTGACTAGTATTACGTAAAGTGTTTAAGATAATTATTCTATATATTTGAAAATTTCTCAGCATAACTGTTGTCGATCTATAAAATGGTTTATAAAAAACTTAAATTTATTACTAGCGAACGCACAAGACGCTAGAAATAAATTTTAACTAACGGATAAACGTTAAAAGAAACGAGGCAAGTAGTTTAGGCCAGTAACAAGGTATTTAAGTAGAAATTACGATACACCCGTCCTGAAGCGTCAGTAAATAACGGTATATCTGCCTCCTGCGTCTGCCAAATTACTTGGCAACTACTTCAGTCTCTCTTCTTAAGTAATAGTGTTTAGATGTGGCTCCGTCAACGTAAATTATCTAGATCTACTATCACTTCGACGTTACTTCTATACTCAATATATTAGCTTTCATGTAAGGCTATTTTCATATAGCTTTATTGTGCCTTTTTAAAAAGAAAATATATATAAACTCTGCAACTGTTGGTGTTAACAAAAAATGACTAAAAAAACCTACCTGGATTTAAAATATCTGTCCATAGAAAAATATCCCACCCGTTAAATAAATTTAAAAAGATATCACCTTCACTTACATGACACCTATTTTTTAGTTTTTGTAATTTGATTACAGAATTGTCTAGCGGCTTACATGAGACATATCTATATATACCTATATGAAAATCAATTGCTGTTCGTTAGTCTCACTAAAACTAAAAAACGGCTGAACTGATATGAATAATTCTTTTTTGTTTGGTTGGAGGTACTCGTATATCAGAGATGGTTTAAATATAAAAAAATTTAGGAAAACCCCATAAGAACAGCTAGTAAAAGTTCAGAAATGGTTATTTTGTATGTGAATTACTACTTCGGATTATTTTCAATAGTGGTGGATCTACCATCTACAACAATACGTCAAGTTTAAGTAAGAAAAAAATAATATATGTATATGATGATGATGATGTTCTCCTAGCCGATTCCGGCCACGGCGGCCAATCTCAATGAGATTAGCCAACTGCGCAGGAGATATTATAGTGCTCTAGTGTACGCGCAGACACAAGTGCACTCTCTATTCCTGTTACTCTCATACTCCGGTGGGACGACTTCTCGACACGACCAGTGAGAGTTAAGGCGCAGGACCGACGGCTTTACGTGCTCTCCGAGACACGGGGTTGAAACACCGCCAACTTCCCAACTCCGGGCTGTTACTGAGACTTACTATACAGAAAAACTCAATAACTAAACTTGGCCCGACCCGGGACTCGAACCCAGGACCTCCGGGTGTGCAGCCGTACATGCTAGCCACTACACCACCGAGGCAGTTAATATATTTATAACAGTATATAGTCTATCTATTCTATACTAATCTTTAACTCGATTATTGATTACTTATTAAACGTCTACTTAATTTCAGAAATGTAGCTGTAATAATCTTCGACACGGAAAACAGATGGCTATGGCAAAATTATAATAGTTGCGTTTTAGCCTTTTGGCTACGAAGCCCTAAAAATAGTACTAGATAATACGATATCTATCGTATGTGAGAACTCTAGCTGTACCTTAACTAACAACTTATCCTAGCTTTGCTCTGGTTTCTAACAGGTCAATCCGTCCAGCCATTTTGACATAAACGACTAACTCATACAAACTTTCATATTCATAATGTTAGTCCTTTTTATTATTTATCGAAATCTTCTATGTCACTCCATCTGTACTAAAACGTTAAACTCAACTGGCAATATTTCCAATCTACGAACGACGATATCACTACACTGTGTTTAGTTTTACCTAAATGGTATGGTATCGTATAAAAATAATTAATTTATAATAAAATTCAAATATTTTTTTTTACATTTTATTAACGAATATAGCGTTCGTAAGCCAGAACTAAGTAACTTGGTTGCACACAAAATTCAGGAGACGCGAAAATATATATTGCATTATCACGAAATACGTTTCTACAGAAAAACTTAATAATAATTAAACTTAGCTCGAGCCGGGACTCGAACACAGGACCCCCGGATCTCTAGCCGTATATGCTAGCCACTAAACACCGAGACAGTTCAATGTTTGCATTAATGTGGTCCCTTATTTCGTTCAAATATTCAGAACCGCAACACTATTAACTCTGCTCGATGAATAATTTTATGAATTTATTCTCTTTTCGTCGACTCGCACTTTATCAAATTCTTATTCAATTCTACAGACGTGCTCTTCAATAAAACTACTAACTCGATTGGGGTAATTCTTTAAGACAGATATTTTATTTCTGTAGTCTCCTTGAGAACAAAGATAGGTTACATAATATTAAATTCAAGTAATATTTATTTGAAGATTTCTACCAACTGTGGCTTTGCACAGCTCTAAAAGTTTCTCTTTTAAAAACTGGACATTTTGTCTAAAACGACGTGGATGAAGCCGCAGCGGATTACTAGTAAAATATATAAATCAGATATAAAAATATAAAAACCTTGCCAATTGAAATTTCATTTACAATTTTCATTTCGACACTTCACTCCTCGCGATTCCGATGAAATAATTTATTTCGACATCTAATCTATCAAAGTATGTTCTCCTATTGTTCACTTGTAATCTACATAATATTGCGATTGAATAAAAAAAAAGTCACATTATGCTTGCTCATTTTCCTTATCCACACAAAAGGGAGATGAAACACCCTAAGGTATTGAATGGAAAATTAATATAAAGAGAAAGTAAGAATTTTGCTTTTAGTAAAATTGCTGTCGTTGTAATCGTATGCGAATCAGTGAAATTTATTATAAAATACTGTTTTTGCGTAAGAACTTGAATCGTAGAGTATATTTAGATAGAGCTAATAGTTTATTTCAGTTTTCTTGTACTGACTCATGTTGAAAAGAAAAATTTCATAATATACATGATCTGCTTTCAGTTAGATATGTATAAACATACATAACATACATATAGTATTTTTAAACCCCAAATATCCCAAAATAATGAGAGTAGTAAAGGTTTAAAATTTAAGTTATTTTTGGACTCGCTTCCGCTCCCGTAGATCATTCAAACAATGATAAAAATTGTCTATTTCCTAATACAGGATTTAAATAAATTCCATTTCAAATCACTTTTACCTGTTGAGGCTTTACAACGTAGAAAAGGTTCCACTCAATCACTCATTCACAAACATTTACATTCACAATATTAGTATGATAAATTAAATTGAAAAAATGTGACACAACCCTTTATACTTATATAATACTAGCGAGTCACCCTCGCATCAGTCGGGTTCGTCCCTAGTTTACTTCCCAATACAAACTTTCAACCCCATTCTCACCCCCAATTACGGGATGATTGCTAGGATAAAAGTCCTATGCCCTTCCCAGGGTCTCAAACTATCTTCTTACAAAATTTCATCTAAATCAGTTCAGTAGATCCAAAGATTACCTCTACAATGTCACAAACTCACAAACTCACAAACTTTACCTCTCTATAATATTATAGTATAAGTATAGGTAATTCCTTCTTACAGTTAACCATTCTAACTTCCAAGAATGTTTCATTTCAAGAGAGTACAAAATTGAAACAAGTAATTAAGAGTGACAGCTTTTGTAATATCAATAATTTCTAATAATTAAATATTTATTTACAAATAACAACATTGTATTGCTAATTTCGTTGTAAGATAAATTCGAAACTGTTATCTATAAAACCGAAATACTAATAATTACTCACGGACTGACTGACGAACTGATCACGATCTTATATCAAAAACTACTAAAACTAGAGTCATAAAATACTTTCTTAGACTTACGCGAATATTTGACATCTTAAATAAAACTATGTTTTCGGATTTTTTCGCGGATTTCACGTCACAGGATAGACTAAGCTTTTAGACGTCTCAAAGGTATTATATAGTTGTTACAAGCAGCCTACCTACAAAATTACAAAATGAATTAAAAAATACAAAAATGGCTCCAAAGTACCTTACAATATTTGTTTACTTCAATTTTAAACATTTTTTTCATTTTTTTCTTAGTCTTAGTATTGCTGTAAAGCATTCGAAACGTCCGGAACCAAAAATCAAAATAAATCTGAAAAAAAGTTTTATTTAAAGTCATAAAATTTACTATATATATTATATATATATATATATATATATATATATATATATATATATATATTTATTGTGTAATGGTGCTAATAAGAAATGGTTTTTGGAAATAATATAATTTGGAAAACACACTGACAGCCAAAAAGCGAATGAAACTTTTAGCTATTTTTGTTTTCTCACGCCGAAGAAGTATAACTTCTCACGTACGCACATAAGTACACACACACGTTTTTCTTAATATAATTTAGTATTTAATGTTTCCACTATCAGAAGGTTGTTTTATTATGTAAAAAAAACTATCAAATCTCAAACTTCATTCTATAAAACAAATCTTCATCCTATAACAAAAGTTACTTAAAATGATATGCAATATAAACTTTTAACCTTAACATGTTACATTTAAAATTCGTTTTACCTACTCCCTACTTAACTCCTTTCAAAATTGCAACTTTCACATCAATTCTTTTTGATTCGTAAAAAGAAATATGCGCGATGTAAATGCATTGCCTTTAAATCTCTGAGGGAAATAAAATTTATTCTTAAGCGACTCACAAAGAAAAGTTTTCGTTTGAAGTGATTTTTTTTTGACGTGTGATTGACTTCACGCCGAGGTGGCTACGGTTATCTTTATTTATGGGGATGATAAAACTGAGCTTATAGAAAGCTTACAAAATAAAGTTAAAGTTTCACCTTTTTTAGATTCGGATTTGAAAAGTATCTGATATTCTAGAAAGGAAATAATGATTTTGTTTTTATTTTGTATATGTTTGAAAAGATTATAATCTACATAATATAAATAAATCACATTTCTTGAAAGCGGCTAGAGGGACATGGCTATTTTTCTAAAATGATATTAAAGGTTGAATGAGACTTTATAGGAAAAACAACGGAAAAGTTGCCTGTAAAAATTAAGAAATTCAAAAAAAAAATAGTGTTTTTTCAGTATGATTTTTGTATGAATTAAAAGATCGCATACATTTATTAAATTTACCAGCAGTCAGGTAGTTAACTTATACTCAAGAGTTAAAAGTATTATGTTTAGTGTTTCAGATTTTAGCCGTGTAACGCCTGGCTTAGAATAGGGCTACCCTATCTCCTCCTGTAGGTGTCGTAGAAGACGACTAAAGGATCTAGGGACATCGCACCTTAAGTCCCTTGCTTGATGGCGGGCGAACAACAGCATTCCCAAAGAGGGTTGACGTAAGGCAGACCGGTCGGAAAATTTTGCCAAAACCAATAAGCAGTATGGACGTACTGCACCGACCCCAAGTAATTTGGGAAATGGGCAGGGAGAAGAACATTTAATACAAATGCTAGTTTTGTTGGCCTCTTCAGTCTTGTTAAATATTTATTGAAAAGATAAAAATCTATTTAATTTTTAATAGCATAAATATTTTACTTATATTTGAATTGAATTCTCAATATAGCGAATTTTTAAATAATGAAGATACAATGAGTGGTTTACAATTGAGCAGAACAACTGTGCTACTTAATAAAAGTTTTTTAACATTTCTCCATACTTTAAAAATATATTTTTGTCGATGAGTTTACTCAAAGTATTTTATCATCACTACTTTATTAGTCTTAAAAGCTTTTTATTTGAGCTATTATATTTAAGTCAATTTTAAAATATCCTAGCGATACCTAGGATCGTTAGAGGCAAAGATATGATTTTTTTTATTTATGAGGTCATACCTCAAGACACTAGACAGTTACGAGGGGCTATATCTAATTGGAAACTCCTTAAAGAAATCCTTTAAAACTTGATAATATACATTAATATAACTTTCTTGTATCTTCAAATACTAACTTTCTGATATCGAATTAAACAAGACTATAAATAACTTGTTGTTTGAGCATTAATATCGAACAGCTATAGTTACATGAAAAACTCACAAACAGTCCGTGGGAGTAAAAATATCAATAAAGTGAAACCGAAGTTCCTCTTCCCCGTTTAGCACGTGAAAGCTTTTAATTTTTGTATTGATTTAAAAGGCTAATTCTATTAATGATTTAACTCGTTTGATTTTTCCGTACAAACTTTAACACCCATTTGGGGCCCTCTAGAGGATGCTTTGAAACGAAATACGCGTAAGTATTTAATCTTATTAAACAATAAAATCCTTTATATAAAGTGAAATAAAGTATAACCTCACAGCCTATTTTACTCAAATTTCTTGAAAAAATCTTTCTTAATCCTTATTTAGATTAAGTAATAAACATACGCCCTAAATTTCAGCTTTCACGTTTAGCAATTTAGACTTATTTATTCTGTATACATACATATGTACGAGTATATAACATGTGCACCTCAAAAATAACAAAATCACGCATATATTTTATATAAATAAATTATAATTTTATACTACTATTTTGATTTTACAAACAATTTATTTTAAAAGCCCTAAATAAACATTATAATAATGCAACTCAACTGTTCTAATTAGACGAACAATCGAGAGGAAATTACGCTTGCCGTCGTTAAAGTAACAAAAATCCACGTCTCATTAAAGTGACAGCTGTGCGACAATTAAACATAAAATATAAGGCCATGGAGCTCCGCGGTAGAAGCCCGGGTAACCTCCCCCTCCCACAATCCGTCCCAAGATCTCATTAGCACAGGTCTAAATGTACAATTTATTTTGTATCCACACCAGCTTTGTTTTCTTACAAGTATCGCCACTCGCTTAAGGTTAGCATTGTCTTCTCCCAATTAAAATTTTAACATAAATTGCTAAAGTTCAATGGAGTCGTATTACCGATCACCGATAGCGTCATAATTAAATCGAAATGAACGATGTTTAAGAGTTGTGTGTTTCTTTGTTAACAAAGTTTGTACTAATATTCAATGCTTTGATATGGTTTTTATTTAACATTTCATACTACACCCAATTGCAATATTTTTCTCTTTTATAATATTTAGCGACAAGCGTTCGCTTTGCTTTTCTTGTTCTTTTAAAGGCTCGGTAACTATAAAACAGCCGATATTTTTTAACATTCTTTAAATATCACGTATGCTTCCGAAAGGTTTTTATTAAACATAAATAAATCTTCCGGAAATAACTCTCCAAATGATAGTGGAAAGCGTATCATAATTTATTTTGTAGTTTAGTAATACTCTGCTGACAAACAGACAGACGCACATAATGACTTTGTTTCGTAATATTTAGAGATTCATTGAATATTTCTCTTGGCCTATGAGTCTAAAATATACATGTATGTATGTATACAATATATGTATTATATAAAAATCAATTGCCTCATGTATGATGGAGCATCACTTGTGAACGGCTCGGCCGTTTTGACTGATTTCTTTTTCGTTGTATTTGTAATTGTCCGGACAAGAAAAAATTATGAAAAATCCATCGGAAAAGTCGGAAATTTGTATGGTATTTTTTATGAAAATTTTAATACTATAAAATGTGATGTTCAGTTTGACAATTCTACTGTCACGTGTATTCATAAATACAAAAACATTTAACATTTTAATGTAGAGACGTACCTCTTTATGGTTTTATTTGAATTACTAGTGTTGCCCCGTCTTCACTCGCATTCAAACTACTAAAATAATAAAGGCCTATAGAAAACTCCGCAATAGCATATGTACATCTAGAACTTTATAAAACAAAGTGGACTGACTATATTTAATTAAATAATGTATCTATGTAATTACAGCTCGCTAATTAAGTATAGCAATTCAAAACTACTTTCAGTTCAACTCGTCCTTGATATACCTATTGATAAGTTTCAAGTAGAATTCCCTCATCAAATAAATTTATTACTTTAGAAGTATTTTCATGATAAGTTTTTTTCAGCTCTGTTCAATTTAATATGTTGTATTAAGTTTTGTAAATAAAATACAAGCAAGTTATTTATTTATCAATGTTTTAAAATTTTAAATAAAAATATCTTTTCGGATTATTTCGCTGATTTATTTTGATTTTTGGTTCCCGATTGTTTTAAAATATCACAAAATATTTATAACTGAAAATAGTTCTACACAATCCTATATAATAAACTAGTAAAAGAATTAAAATATATTACACGAACCTTAAGTTAAATAACATGTGATATTCTAATGTAAAAATCAGTACAAAGATTGCCTTTGTAATTTATATGATACATACTTGATTACCATAGACTATAAGCTTTTTTATTCAACTGTAGGTTATACGCAATTATAACTCAATAGATCTTAAAACTAATTTGCAATAGAACTAAAACAAATATATCAGCGTCTAAGCGCCGGCGATCGTAATACGTTTGGAGGCCAGGAACTAAGACAAAATTTATGTTGTGGTTTAAACGTGTCTAGTTTAATCCCATACCGAGATTCCTACGAGCACAATCTAAGTAAGCCTCGCCTGTTAGAACTTTCCTTTCCATTATTCCTTTATGCCTCTGAAGACGCCGACTAATCCGATACGAAGCGTTTCCTTTACAACTTTTTACCGTTGAAGTTCCAAATTGAAGTCGGGAGAGAGACTTAAGTCCCTGATGTTTGTGACAAAGATGTTCCGGTCCACAAAGAACTTATTTAGAATATTTGTATCCTGTTGCGTTTTACTTGGAATCAGATTCTGTACAAGCTGCTATTCTTTATTTTTACTTTCGAGCAATATTGTCGAGAGCAATAGTAAGGCCATTGAATAGAAAATAAAAGTTTTAATGATTTCAGCATGTTTTATATTAAATTGACGATATTATTTTATTAATAAAATAATAGCTTTATCTTTGTAGTAGTGCTATTTTGTTGTAAGCACCTGAGCAACCAAGCTTCGCTCTGTGTTTTATCGGTAAAGATATAAAAATAGTGTTTTTCGGAAAGGCATTTAAAAATCATATCCTTATCTAAGCACAATATTTGACCCAAATCGTTAGACCCATTTATAAGATACACGAAATTTTATTAAACACATACAAGAATTTCTCATTTAATATTATAAGATACAAAATCGTATTTAAATTGTACTTGCTCATATTATTTATATACATTTTTTTTCAAAGTGCACGCAAATTCAGTCGATGTAACATATAAGTATATGTTTGGGGAAATACTGAACTACTTTTTTTCAGCAAAGGTTAATTTTATTTTAGCACGTTCAGTTCCTGTAGGATACAATTCGATAGTCAAAAGTTACTTAAGGATTCTCTACCGAAGTAAGTACAGATCAATGGTAAACAATACTAATTTTTGTGCGCGGTTACGCTCGCATGGCATCGCAAAATGACAGTTAAATGTAACCTATATGATATTTAGAACTTGCGGTATCTCCATCCTTAATTTCACTCAGACACAATCATTCAGTTACATATTCATTAGACATATATGGGGTGACATATAGGGTGAATTCTAAAGTTAAAGCAAGTAAATAAAAAAAACAATTTATTCCTATATTTAATTTTTCAAATTAAATATAGGAATAAATAGTTTTTTTTATTTTGTTTTTTTATTGTTTTGAGTTGAAACATTTACGAAAAAGCCCTTAGATCGTTTTATTTGCATGCAAAGGTAGGTATTTCATAAGGCAGTAATCGCTTATTTAAAAATTTATTCAATGAGATACAGCAGATATGATGCCTAATTTTGAATATCCATGTTAAATAAATAAATAAATTTTCATATTAATGTATTCGCACAGCAAAATAATTTAACTACTGTATCATCAATCAATGATAAATCATGGGTAACGGCACCATATGCGAGACCGCTAGTTTTATAATAAATTTAAACATTTATGATTTAACTAAAATATTAGGATAATTTCTGAATTTCAATTTTACATCGTTAAAATATTTTGTGGTTTGAGCTCATACTGCTGAATCGAAAATCTGCATTATTTATTATATCCTGAAATATTTTTGGGCATTTTTATTAACTTCACTCGTAACTAACTTACTATGTAATAATTAACACTAGAAGTCAATTTTTAATATTAGGAACTGTAGGTATTCATTTAAAACTCTGAGCCCTTTTTTTATGTCGGGAAATTCATTTTCGCTTACCATCTGTACATATACAGGTGATTATGTGGGACACTAAAACCCAACAGTACCTTCCCCGACGCATCGGGGCGTCGCAGGATCGCTTACGCACTCAACTACGACGCCCCGATAGGCAGCTCAGGCAGACCACACAACCAAGGGCTTGCTCCCATGATCCACTGTGCTGTCAGAGAAGTACCAAAAGCAACCCGCATAGTACATCGCTCACCTAAGTGGACCACCTCCCTGTGTGTCTCTTGGTTTCGCACCCGGCTGCTTTGCCGGACGCTAATGAGCCCATCCCACCACGACAAGGTGAATACGTCAGGGAAATGTATGTTAAGTCCTAATTGCAATACAGTTATTTGAAACCATTGAGTTAATTTAGTCATGGAGATAGAAGACGAATAGTAACTTGAACTGTTAAATAACTAATAGTATTGACCTTGGTTCATACAATTCAGTTTGACGAATCCCATACATTATAGTCGTTGTACGTTTTTAAGAATTTAAAATTACCCATCGTCTTTCATATACTAACTGAAATAAAAATCAAGACGTACATATGTAACATAAACAACACAATAACTCTTTTTGGACGAAACTAATAATTCAAATATGAATCAAAACAAATTAATACGCTCTAATAGAAATCTGTAGACTGTACTCGAGAAACTAATGTCTTATTAATGGTACAATATGGTACAATACATTTGTATGGAATGATAAATATTCGACAGGGTTTTTGTTTTCCTTACAATCTTCTCTGAGTGAGGCAATAATGTAATACATAAACAAGAGGGCCGACACCGACTGCTGTCACACTCGCCTTGCCATAAATTTTAATGGCAACTCGGAGCGAAATGAACACTTAAATAGTTTAAGGTATTGGGCATAATATCTAAATACATATGCCGTAGAGAATTTCAGGTAGTATAAGCGATAAACATAAGTGAATCAGTATATTAATATGTAAGTGAACTATAGTTTTGAGAGATTAACATAAAATAATTTGATTCAAAATATAATTTAAATTAGTTTAATAGTTGTTATATTTATAAATGATTATAAATATAAATTGGTCAAGTGTGAGTCAGACTGCAACAAGTTTCTCTCTCAATCTCTTATTATTCATGAAGAAATAAGTATTCTAAAAATCGTATCACGAGTATATGTCGTGGCAAACTGATCGCTCAAGTAATGCTATTTATAGTATAATTTATAAATTCTGTACGATGGCATATTCAAATTCATATCTGTATAAATATAATAAATGTGAAAGTTTGTGAGTATGAATGTTTGTTACTCTTTCACGCCAGAACAGCTGAACGGATCTGGATGAAATTTGGCACAGATATAGATTATAGTCTGGAATAACACATAGGCTTTTTATCTCGGAAAATATACAGTTCCCGAGGGATAGATTTGTTTTTGTTTTTCCAGAGGCGCTTAATCGCTAGTTCAAAATAAATAAAATATTATAAGCCGAGTACAACATTAATTTTATAATATCCAAAGAATTTTGTATTATATTCGTAAAGGCTTGACCAAACTATACTTATAAAAACTTTTCTCTATTACCTTTCAGCCTAAAAATTATTCTACCGTGTCAAATCTACTTCAATAAGCAGTACCTGGGCAACCGAGCTCTTCTAGCGTATTTTTGGGAAAAGATTTATATAGATAAAAAACTTAAGAAGCAAAAAATATAAATAAAAACCTTATTTAAATACAAAATTCGAACTATTTCCGATATACACGAAATTTTATATATGTACATACAAGAATTGCTCATTTAATATTATAAGATAAGATAGTAATGAAAATGCATTTATATAGCTCTTAACTGTCTTTTCATAGTGCAATAAAGGGAAAGCGAATTCAACTAATGAACAAATCGGAAAATTAATCTTATCGCTGCTTTCCCGTGTTTTCCTATCCAGATACTGTAATTGCACAAGTCTTAATGATATGCAGACAAGATCTGCTTAGCGATAACGAACCATTTAATAATTTTGATAAAATTGTTGGAATAGTCTAGAAAGTATAATTTTACGCTTATAAAATACGTTATACGTATTTTGTATTTAGTACCTGGGCCACCGAACTTTGCTCGGAGTTTTTGGTCCAAAGTACAATTTTCTTTAAAAAAAAAACAAAACCCTTGAATAAAATCAAAAACAAACAAAAATTAATTATACCTTTGTATCCGACCGGGATTCGAACCCGGACACTTATTCAATCTTGCGCCTTGGCCGCTTGACCATGATGCTTATGCCCGAGCGTGCGAAATTATCGAACATAATATTTTGCGTGGAATAATGCAAAAGAAAACCAAATGAAAATTCGAAAACACGCGTTTTCCCAGACATACGCCTAATCTAGATCGATTTATCGCTCCCGAAACCCCTTGTATGCTAAATTTCATGAAAATCGTTGGAGCCGTTTCGGAGATTCAGATTATAAGAGAATTGCTCGTTTAAATATATTAGATAAAATACGTTAGTATTTAGACTACTATTTTGTTTGCATGTCTATATCATATGAATTGGTGTAAGAAATTAAAAATAAGTTACTTGTGTTTTAGGTTTTGGCAATAACTATACGTATGAATTTTATTTTTATTTTATCGTCAGAAAACTGTTATCTGAAAATAATCCACCTCTTTGATTCACTGTATTGGGTAATGAATACAGACCACATTCTACTTACGAACAACTTTTGGCATTCCACGTCTGCGTTCTTATGTTTTCCTCGGTGGCACTTGGTACACTACAAGAGTTGTGTTACTTTGAAGGTAGAAAGCACATTATACTCCCTCTCTGTATAAAGTGACACTTTCGTAAGGAAAAAAAGAATTTTTCAAACTATCGAAATTAATTATTTTTGATTATTATACATTCCTTTGTCGATATTTATGTATTTCTTCAAAATGCATTAAATAATAACATATGTATATATATATATATTATAAGATGTCAGATATTTACGAGTATATTATGAGATGTGTTTACAAGTATATATTATCAGATGTGATTTTATATAGGACATAAAGGCTAGAATTTCAGCTAACATTTTCTCACTTAAAAACATTTGTTTAATGTATAGAATAGTTTTATTTAAAGGAGGCTTTAATTCCCAAGTTTTTAAATGAAAGTCTATAAGAAAAATAACAAATGAGAAATATTAAACAAAGTTTTTTTCTTGTTTATTAAGATTCAGCGAGTAAGAGATGTTATTAAGAAGTTTCGAACTAAGAATATTTTGCTTAAGTATTTAAAAGTTGAGAACAAAAATGTCGGCAACTTCGTCTCGTTTAATAGTTAAGAATTTATTTTAAATAATTTCGCTTTATTCAAACTCTACTTACGAGTACCTTAGCTTTAAGTTTTGTATCGATAAATTAACGTTGGACGTCGAGTGCAGTCTCCCGCGTGTTCCACAGGTATACGACCTTATCACGTCAATATTTTTATACTATTTTTATTATTTTTAACCAACTTCAAAAAAGGAGGAGGTTCTCAATCCGTCAGAATCATTATTATTATTCCAATATGAAAAAATATTTTTTGTTCGAAAAGGTATACTTCTCATGTAACCCCATGGTAATCGGGTCAGAATCTGATAATGGATCCTGGAGAAATCAAGGGAACTCTTCAAATTTTATAGGCACACTCGAAGCGATTTCGGTATTTTTTTCTACTACGTCTACACTAAAATAGGAAAAATAAAAACTTAAAAAAAAACGACTTAAGACACAAAAAAGAAAAAAATATACTCGTAAGTGGAAATTTTTCATTACCTATAGATACCTAATCAGATATAAAAGTACCTGCTTCCAATTTTTTATATTGAAAACACCAAAACTCGTCGATATCTACTACGTAGTACTGTAAGTAATATGACTATTTGATAAACATCTATACAGATAAATAAAATTGAAGTGTCTGTGTGTAATGTCAAAATAACAGAGTTGTACGAAATGCATATGAAATTATATAGGGTACTTATAAGAAAAACACATTTTTTTTTAATTTTTCTCTGTCTGTCTGTCGGTTTGTTCCGGATAATCTCTGAAACGGCTGGACTGATTTTGACGGGACTTGTACTGGGAGATAGCTGATGTTATAGAGAGTAACATAGGCTACTTTTATTTTAGAAAAAGAAATAGGGTTCCGCACAAATTTTTTTAAACATAAACATATACATATAAATTTGTCCAATGAGAAATATTTATAAATACTAAACAAAAAATTCTATAGAGATGAAAAAATATAAAATTGACTATTTGCCTATTTTTATAAATATACTGTTTTATTTAAGTTAAAATATGCATGTTATGCAAATAACGATATTCTCCTGATCGATATAGGCTATACACACTGCGAACAATCTACTACATAGGGAATATTATTATAGTGCAGACGTGTGCTCCCAAACACAGCCGCACCTGTTCCCTCACTTTCTGTTGCAAATCAATTTATGTTAAATGGAAATTAAATTAACAGCTTTTAATGTTTCAAAAAACCATAAAAGTTTCGCTTAGTTATTATGTTCATGATAATAATTTTATTTCATGTTGATTTTCATAGTAAACAAGTGACGTCCAAATAATTCTATTTTATTACGAGAATTCTTTTGTTTTAGTTTATTTCGTTCAACAAATTTATTAAGGTTTATTTATATTTATTTGCAATTATATTTATTATACGTATTCTATAGATTTGATTAAAACAATCCTCAAATACCAAAGCCAAAAATATGTGATAAAGAGTTTGTAACAAATTAAATATGTAAACCTTCTATTGTTAAAAATTACAATAGATAAATAAATCAAACGGCCCATATAGTATATCCGACAATAATGGTTGTCGTGCATTGTGCACCGCCCCTAAAAGGGTGATTAACATTATTGCTCGTCGCGAGACCCAATCGATTTTTCATTAAAAGTTCTAATATGCATAGAACTTAAACAGAATTACTTATGACAAATTCTACCTTTATATATCGTACTAGCATTGCCCGCGGCTCCACCCGCGTTCATATACAGTTTTTGCATTTTTTCTCAGAAATGAGATATTTTGCCACGGTAAAAAGTATCCTATATGTTGACCCGGATAACCAGCTATCACCATACCAAATTTCATCAAAATCCCTCCTGTGGTTTTTCTGTGATGCGGTAACAGACAGACAGACAAAAAATCTACAAACTATAGATTCGGCTTCTGTATCGATAATAATGTCTATTTCAATAAGATTTTCCAAAAAATATTTAATGTACAAATTCGACTTAGTTACAATTTTATTATATGTATAGATTATGATGTTTACATTGTATGATCAAATCCAAATCAACATTTTCTAACAATTCATATGACGATTTGGTAACAATTAAACATAAAAATTTAAAATTTGTCAAATTAGTAATAATAATAATAAGTAAAGTATAGGTACACAAGTACCGGATAGCATAGATACCAAGACTTACACAATTTTCCACAATTTTCAACGTATAAACATATAAAAACGTACCATTTCTTGTGAAATGGGTACTGTTTTCTAAAAATTGTATAAAAAATTGTAAAACATTATTTCGTTGAATACTACTTTATTTTCTATAAAATAACCCTTTTCAAGGAAGTTAATTTAACTGGCAGCACAATAGCACAGACCCAGTGAAATCACCAAAGCTACAATTTTCATTTAAATTCATAAAATAGCGTTGCTTATTAAGCTTATGCATCAAAATTCATATAGAGAACTATTATAAGTGTCATGCACGGTGCACCTACTGCACTAAATGTGAGGTTGCGCACTTCACTCAATGAGGTGATTTACATTTATCGCCCAAAGCTGGCCCAATCGATTTCTGATTAAGGGTTCAGGTGCGCTACGTAAATTATCGAATCTGAATGGATAAAAAGTATCCTTTACGCTTTTCATAATATTTTAGCAGTTGCCTTTATAATAATTTTGTATTGAAAAATAAGGCCTATTTATTATTCTTTTGGTGAAAATAATTCAGCATGGAATGTTAGTTCTTACATATTAGAAATATTTATTTTAATATTAATTTAAAATGTAGGTACTAATTTCATACTCGCATACCAATTTGTGTGCTATTTTTTACTAGTCACGTACCCTCGCTTCACTCGGGTGCGTCTCTGGGTACGTTTTAAATAAATAAAAATAGTAATTGCGAATGTACCTATGATGACAGACACATGCTATTTCGGACATTTCTCTTTAAAGGCTTAGCCAGTGTTAGTCGTAAAAATTTCTAAAGACGACTCGTCAGAACCCGTTATTGTGTTTTCCCTGAGAATTAAATATTTTTCGAAACACCTATGTGATTAATAAAGTATCGCTATACAAATTTTAGTTAAAATCCGTTCCGTACTCTTTACGTGAAAAGTAAACAGATGTACAGACAAACAGACAAAAACTTCAATAACTATTATTTTGGTGTGTATATTCTGTACACAATACGTAAGTCCTTGTTTTTAAAAGTTATGTATGTATGCACAATTTAAGGTGAATTATTCATTATGTATTTATGCACATATTAAAGTAAAAATATAATTTGCATACGAGCACGCGAAAGCATAGGTATATGTGTGTGTGTGTGTGTGCGTGCGTGTGTGTGTGTGTGTGCGCGTGCGTGCGTGCGTGCGCACGTGCGTGCGTGCGTGTGTGCGTGCGTGCGTGCGTGTGTGCGTGTGTGCGTGTGTGTGTGTGTGTGTGTGTTTTTCACGCTATAAATGGCTAGATATGATTATTCGCTAGTACCTTATAATTATTATAGCAATAGCAAAAGCTTACTTGAATAATGAATGAATAATCCATAATATCTCACTTAAAATCCAAACTTTAAAATCCACACTCAACTTAAGAGTAAAGCAAGTTAAGTTACCGTGTATTAATTAGGAATGTGTCACGAGAAAGATTTAGCGTTCTATCTGTAGCGGGACACGAATCCGTACGGTCGAAAAAGCTGATTAACAAGTTAAAAGGATAGCCACCGGAAACCGAGTAACTAGATCTAGTTACTAGAATTAAAACAACGTTATTACCCGGAAAACGTCAAGTAACCGCTTGTAAAGTCCTCTGGAACTCTCGCCTAAAGATATAAATTTTGGTACGCTTTTTTACCTATATTATATAAGTTAAGTAAAGGCAGTTAAGTTTTTCTGTTGAAGATTTTTAGAATGATTCAAGTATTATACAGATTTTATAGGTTATAAAGATGTCAAATATATTTGAAATTGTTTTACGGCCGTTAATAAAAAAAATCTTATTAGTTTATATTAAATCTATATGAAAATCTGTGTAGTCATTTAAGAGCACAGTGATAAAATTTTTCCTTAAGTATGTACGTACATACCTTGAAAATTACGACTGACATAATAGTTCCTATAACAATATATTTTTCTCTTTATAAGTTAAACGGAGCGTGTATGAACAGAATAATCAGAAATCGGTTAATACGCCTCATCGGAAATATACATAAATCATCGTGGATACATAAAACCGTCTACTGCATTTGGTGCATGACATAAAGCGAATATTTTTCCCTGCTCAAGTGGCTACTTTTACAGTATAAAATCTCATAATATTATAGATACAAACATATTTAATCCATACTTAATATTATAAATATAAAAGTGTGTTTAATTGTTTATTTTATAAAGGTAAGTGTGTGTAGAAAAATCTACTCGTAATTAGTTTGTCTTTACGTGGCATCAAAAATATTGACTGATATTTTTTTTCAGAAATTCACACATGCCCCTCTTCATCCCATAAATAATTTTAATACAAAAAAACACGTTAGTCTATCTGCGTAAAAGAAGGGCTAAAAACTAATTCTTTTTTATTTATAATACGTCGATGAAAACTATCCTATGTTAATTGATGATGTGAGTAAGCTATCTCCATTTCCACTTCACTCAAATCTATCGAGTCGTTTAAGCATCAAAAAGTGACAAACACAAACACACGCGCGCACACACACACACAAACTTTCGCATTTATAATATTAAAGTGTTATGCACAGCAAATACGTTATCATTTGCAAAAAACCTGAACAAGTAATTTTTTTTAGTACCAATTTAACTTCATATACCCAATTCTGAAACTTGTCAAGAAAAGAAAAAAATTTTAAACATACATAAATACAAAAGTATTGCGATGTTTTTACAATATGAAATTGTGACATTTGTGATCTTTTAGAGCATGAATTATTTCATTACGTCTAAGTGTCATAAAACCTACTTTCCCTTTCGAATTTTATTTATTCTCAGAGAAGCCTTTGGCTTGTCAATTTATTCTGACTCGTGTCATTTCAATGTCAACAGAAGAAAACAAATTATTGCTTAAGTTAACCAACCTTATAAGTGTTTTGCTTAATATAGAAGTAGTTAACTAAGACTGATCCCTAAATCATTTTTGTAACAATTAATACATATTATAAGTATAATTATTATTAATCTTAGCTTAGACTAGTATTTAGTAAATAGTTTTTAAGTTTTTTATAATTAATATATATGTTAGTTTTAAGGTATATATGCTATGGGCCTCTGTTTACATATTTAAGATCCTTATGTAAATATTGCCTGAAATAAATGATTAAATTAAATTAAATTAAAAATTGCCCGAGGCTCCGCCCGCGTTCAGATGACCAAAAACCAAATTCTTAGGTTTTACATATTAGTATACTCTTATAATGCAGTTTTTGTTGCTTTCTCAGAAATGAAATATTTTCCCGCCGTAAAAAGTATCCTATATGTTGACCCGAATAACCAGCTATCACAATACCAAATTTCATCAAAATCTCTCCAGTGGTTTTTTTGTGATGTGGTAACAGACAGGCAGACTAAAAACTATAGATTCGGCCTCTGTATCGATAATAATGTTTATTTCAATAAGATTTTCCAAAAAATATTTAATGTACAGATTCGGCTTAGTTACAATTTTATTATAATGTTAAGTTGGTATTCTAGCCTATATATTGATATATATGTTCGACCGCTATCTCCTAAAAATAAGACCAGTAATAAAGAAACAAATGAGTATGATTAGAATGAAATAAGCATTAAATCTATGTTTTAGAAAAAATAACTTTATTCGACTATACTTTTTAATAGTCAACTTAATTTAAATCAGCCTGTGAGGAATTTTTATAATGTATAACTACATATGATAAAATCCTAAGTCGAATATTTTTTTTAAAATGTTATTGAAATAGTTATTATTATCGATACAGAAACCGAATCTATAGCTTTTAGAATTTTTGTCTGTCTGTCTGGGAACGTTTAACGGGAAAACCACTGGACAGATTTTGATGAAATTTGGTATAATGATAGCTGCTTATCCGGGTCAACATATAGGATACTTTTTATTGTGGGAAAATATCTCATCTCTAAGAAATCTATAGTTACCCTAAAAACGTAATTAGTACAACATATAATTATTGTGTAGTGGTTTAAATTAACCTAACTCTCAAATGACACAACAAAGTGTAATATGACCTAATAATGCACTGCATTACGTGTTTCACGTGATGTGTATAAGCATTCGAAACGTCGGGAACCAAAAAGCAAAATAAGTCCGAAAAAATCCGAAGAGGTACGAGTAGTTTTATTCAAAAATGTCAAATATTCGCATAAATCTAAGTAAGTATGACGTGATTTTACATCAAAAATAAAAAAAATCATTTAAAGCTTTTTTTTAGATAGAAATCAATATTACTTGTGATAAATGAAGCAGTGTCTTTAAATTCCTAAGATCGTTTTAGAGCAACTTCATTTTTATCGTATTTATTTAGACCTTTTAATATTTTTATTATTTAATTGTATGTGTATAAACCTATCCAATACATTGAGAACATATATTAGTACTTTAGAAAAAACTCAATTTTTGAGTTGCTTTCAATGCAGCATGTAGCCCTAGTACCTTTAGTAAATAGCCAAAAGGCTGCAACGTAAAACTCGACCATTATTAAGATCGCGGCCGCGATTTTTTGTTCACACATTTTAAAAAAGCTATTTGGCTTTAATCCAACAATTTACTGTAAACCAAAGCATGCATACATTTAGTATGTAGGTCGGTGCAAATTTTCCGACTCATTGAAAATGTTAAATGTACCACGGATCTCATCAACATTTTTAATAATCTTCTTGGCATTTGTACTAAATAAAAAGCAGTTAATTTTCTGTAACAATATTATGAAGATGTAAAGATGCTTATAATAATTATTATAAAAGTATTAATTTTTAAATAAAACTGTGTGTCCGGGTTTTTTGCGGATTTATTTTCGTTTGGTTCCCAATATATCGAATGCTTTACAGCAATCATGGTCACGGAGAAAGTAAAATATTATAGACGTCTCGACGGGTAAGTACTGTATGTAACAGGTATATAATGACCTAAAAACCTAAATTAGCAACATTACTAAGTTTTATTTCAATTGATTTAATATTTCCAAAGATACGTCTTAAGCCAGATGAACTAAATAGATACAAACTACTCAAGTAAACTGTGAAGTCGCGGGCAGTGTCAATTCAAATAATTCCCGCATATAAGATATTATATATCAGTCAAACCAACGCATATCTTCTCTTCATCGCTCATCTTTATTTTTTATCAAAGCTTTTATCATCAATTTTAATTTTTTATTTACTAACTTGCCTTTTGGGAAAAATTAAATCATATCTAAAGTGTTTTTAATCGCCTTTTCTTATGATATACTGGAACGTTTCGTATGTACTCGTCCGTGAAATAATCTATAAAAAGAGTAATTTTTAAACAGTTTTGTTCTGAATAAAATAAATTATGAAAATATCACGTTTTGAAAATAAAACGTTAAACTATTTTATCAAAGCCGCAGTAATAACATTAGAGGCTAAGAGGAATTTCAGTCGTTACGAATTCCTAATAATTCTATTATATTTCTAGCTTTTACAATTTGCCTTTTTTATGTAACAAATACCTTCTTACTCAAATTATGTAATGAGTTTCCAGATAATAGATGATCAACATCAGATGACAAAACACAGTATAAACCATACAGTCGTCTAACAAAAGCATCTAGATGAGGCATTTTGAGGGGCGCGCGGAGTAAGGTGTCCACAAATCTATACATATAATAAAATACATATAATAAAAGTATAACTGATCGCTGTTTGTACATGGAAGATATTTGAGAAAAACTATCATTAGAAGTCTTTATTTACGCAATAGAACCCAAAACAATGATTTTTCGAATTCTTGTCGGTTTGCCTGTGCGTTTGTGCGCGCTAATCTCAAAAATGGATTAACCGATTTGGATGCGGTTTTCACTACTATATTGTGGTAAGCTTCACTTACCATTTACTATCTGTTGTATTTCAATCGGTTCATAAATAAAAAAGTTACATCAATTTAAAGAATCACCGAGCAGAGCGAGGGTGAACGTGAAGCGTCGCGAACAATATTACTTGGATTTTTCAGTTTTTGTTCAAGTAAAAAAATTATTATAAACAAAGTATAAATATTTTTTTAATTTTTATGGCGCGATCTTGTTAAGTATGTATGTAAGAAAGGCTCTACGAAACGAAAATTTTTTACGATCTTTATTTAAACTTTTTTTTTCACTTTTTCGAGAAAATTTTGTTAGTTAACAATTGTTTAACTTGTTGAAAAATTAACTTTAAGTACAATTTCCAACGGGAATAAATTATTTATAGTGTTCAGAACTCACCACAATTTTTTCAAATTAAAAAAAATATTCAATACCTTAAATAAATTAATTAATGTGCCGTACTCGCTTTTGACGCCACGCGTGCAACCTAAAAATGTCGTGCGCAGACCTATTTTCAGCGTTAAATTAAAATTATAAATAATGGAGATAGAGTTCCGAGAAATAGGAGTTTTTTATTGGAAATTTTCTTCTCTTTTAGAATCTTTTTTTAAATTTCTTAAATATTAATAGTTTATGAAATATTGGCAAAAAACGAAATGCCATTTTTTTCATCTTTAATTGTTTATAACTTTTGTAGTTTTTTATGTGCTAATACACGCTTTTGGCACATTTTTCTAGGCGTCATTCCGGATCTAATGAGCTATCGCACATAATTTTAAGAGCAGTATCTCTATTTTGTACCATTTTCAACTTGTCGACTAGACTATTATGGGTAGGTATAACACTAACCACGAGATGGCACTACAGCTAAAGGCTTAGAAATCGTTCTACATAAAAAAAAATATTTTTTACGTCCCTTGTATTTAGCGGAAGTGCGCCATAGATCAAAGGCACCTACTGTATAGATTTTTATACTGTGATTTTATAGCACTTCTTAGTCAGAAATAAAGCGATTAACATCAATCAAATTGCTGATTGATTTAAAAAGAGAAAAGTGTCTCCATTTATATTAAAACGTAAATTATTATTTATAGCCCAATTTCTTAATAGGTAATGTAATAACTTTAAGTGGCGCTACGTTATTTAGAAAATATTTTACATTTCCTACGTATTTTTATACTATTTCGTAACCTCTGGTCCAATGCCTCCTTTTTATAAATATCATCATTATTTTAGTCTATACCAATAAGGCTAACAGCTATCCTTTTTGTATTAAATTAATGAATAAGTATTTTACTTTCTATCTACCTTTTTTCTTATTATATTTTCGCATTTTTTTTCAAGTAAAGGTATAAAATGGTCGGCTTTTTGAAATGAAGATTTATAATAAGATAGTTATCTTAATTACAGCCATACTTTTTATTATTTTTCGCGACGGAATAAGATCTTTTTACTTTACCTTTAAGAGTATTAAAGTTTCTTTTTATTATATGGTGCTAAAAAGACCTATTCTCTTAATATAATTAAATATTTAACGATTTTCTTACCGAAGTACCGTACTATAATTTAAAGAATTCTAAAATGTGACTTTATATAGTAATTAGTAGATCCAAAAACATATTATGATTTTTTTAGGTATAATCTTAATTTTCGACTAGCGACTCACCCTCCCTCCGCTCGGGTGCGTCCCTAGATACGTTTTAACGGTTAGTATAAATTTCTTAGAGATAGATTCTTAGAGATATTTTCCTGCAGTAAAAAGTATCAAATATGTTGACCCGGATTACCAGCTATCATCATACAAAATTTCATCAAAATCTGTCCATTGATTTTCTCATGATGCGTTTTCAGACAGACAGACAAACAAAAATTCTTAAAACTATAAATTCGGCCTCTGTATCGATAATAATGACTATTGCAATAAGATTTTCAAAAAATATTAAATGTACAGATTCGACTCAGTTAGAATTTTTATTATATGTAGGTATAGATTTTTGGTATAAATCTTATTTTTTTAATTTTCAGCTTTTACTCTTTATAATGGTCTAACTGTACTAAGAAAACTGCGCATACCTTAGCATATATTATAGCCACTTGGTTTTTTCAATCGTCATTAATAGATAATGTTTGGTATATTTTTATAATATTTATCTGCAAATTTTGCAGAACAAGAACACACTTCCACAGAACATAAAAAAACATACATAAAAGATTCTATCTCGCCTATTCAGTGCATATAATAATGTTATACTAAGAGAAAAAACAGACCATAATTATGTAACGTCTTGTCTAGATCTAGCACATAAACCAACTTTAGTTAATTTTTGTAAAGTTATACCATGTTTTTAACTAGGATTAATTAACATAAAATTACAGCTATTTTTGGTATTTATAAATAATTATACACAAAAAAAATACAAAAACAAATCTATCCCACGGGAACCGTACATTTTTCGAGATAAAAGTAACCTATGTGCTATTCCAGACTATAATCTATCTCTTTGCCTTTCACCCAGATCCATTTAGACGTTCTGGCGAGATTGAGTAACAAATTTATCCAAACTTTCGCATTTACCATATTATACATTATAATAACTAGCGACTCACCCTCGCTTTGCGCGGGTTCGTCCCTAGCTTAAATCCCCACGCAAACTTTCATCCCCATTTTCACATCTTTAAGGGATGACTTCCAGGATATAAAGTGTTCTATGTCTTTCACAGGGTCTCAAACTATCTTTTTACCAAATTTCATCTTAATCGGTTCAGTAGAGATTACCCCCTACAACGTCACAAACTCACAAACTTACAATCTCACAAACTTTACCTCTTTATAATATTAATATAAATGGGATGGGGTTGATTTTGAAACAAACAATATAGCCCTCTATATTGTACAATTAAGTATTTTGTTTACTCAAAAAACCCATAATATGTGTAATATTGGACACAATACTACTCATAAACTAAATATCAATATTTAATTGATGAAACTAAAATTTGCGGCTTCATAAAAATATCAGTTCAAATATATTATGCATTCATAATTTACAGGGTACATGTATCGGTGAAGTAATCGCTGGACCCGAACTATTATCACGAATGTCCCACTCGAAAAGGTTATAACAATACTATTAATTTGAATGTTACAACAAAATATTTTATAGACCTCATGTGTATGTTTTAAAATCAATTTATTTCAAACTAAAATTATTCAACGATTTCAAGTTTTGCGCGTGTTTCAAATATTTTATTAACACTAGGTAATCCCAACTTGTATATACATAATAATATACTCCTACATGCAACCTTAATAGCTCTTGATGTTTTTTTTTTAAATTTAAAACTAATAATTTATTATAGAAAATACCATGTCATGAACGTGTTTCCATATTCTTATAATCCGATCACTTTATTTGTAATACCATATACATAGATTTTCTCTAATAAAGCATTTTCGTCTATAAATATAGGTAGCAATAGTGTTGCTTAAAATTTTAACTTTAAATAATAGTAGATTGCTATTTTATTATAATTAAATTGAATTTATTTGTTAAGCACACTTACAATACACATGTTAAACAATTCAATACAATAATTAAAGTGAAAAAAAAGAATCAGACATGCATATCAATTACAAGTGTACATAGCATTTATAATATTATGGCATTATTATGGTAATTGATAAAAAAAAATACAAAATTAACAAAAATTAGAAACAACATAATTTAAAATATAAAATTAAGATAAAAATAATAATAATTTGATTTTAGTTAATAAGTAATCAATATTTTTAAATAAAACTCTTTTCGGATTATTTCGCGGATTTATTTTGATTTTTACCTTTACCTTTACTTTTACCTTTACCTTTACCTTTACCATTACCTTTACCGTTACCTTTACCTTTACCTTTACCTTTACCTTTACCTTTACCTTTACCTTTACCTTTACCTTTACCTTTACCTTTACCTTTACCTTTACCTTTACCTTTACCTTTACCTTTACCTTTACCTTTACCTTTACCTTTACCTTTACCTTTACCTTTACCTTTACCTTTACCTTTACCTTTACCTTTACCTTTACCTTTACCTTTACCTTTACCTTTACCTTTACCTTTACCTTTACCTTTACCTTTACCTTTACCTTTACCTTTACCTTTACCTTTACCTTTACCTTTACCTTTACCTTTACCTTTACCTTTACCTTTACCTTTACCTTTACCTTTACCTTTACCTTTACCTTTACCTTTACCTTTACCTTTACCTTTACCTTTACCTTTACCTTTACCTTTACCTTTACCTTTACCTTTACCTTTACCTTTACCTTTACCTTTACCTTTACCTTTACCTTTACCTTTACCTTTACCTTTACCTTTACCTTTACCTTTACCTTTACCTTTACCTTTACCTTTACCTTTACCTTTACCTTTACCTTTACCTTTACCTTTACCTTTACCTTTACCTTTACCTTTACCTTTACCTTTACCTTTACCTTTACCTTTACCTTTACCTTTACCTTTACCTTTACCTTTACCTTTACCTTTACCTTTACCTTTACCTTTACCTTTACTTTATTTTATTTTATCTTCGTTTATCTTACACATAAATCATTACTATTAAAAATACTACTAAACAACGTTATTATTCAATACTAATTTCATCGCTTTGAAAATTAGAGAAGTTTTATATACTTTCGTTATTTTGTGGAAGCATTTGTATGGCTAGGTGTTATCTCGACGAAAGCTGAATTCTAAACTAAGCAAAGTTTTTATGATAACAGTATAATTCTGTAACTTAATAATTATTTCGCCCTTGCCTCATCTGAAATTTTGTTTATCTTTATCCACTCAATATTTGCTTAGATTTACGCTTCAACTTTCTCGTAATATAGTTAAGGAGCTTTTTCGTGTACCTCAAGTGTTGTGAGTGGGAAGTATGATTAAATCATTCTATTTTATAACTTTGAAATAATTTTAACTCTAAATATAATAAAAACAAATGCTGTACCGAAGAAAAATTATGATTGTCAAAATTCCAATCTGTTGCAAAACCATCGTAGCAAAGGTCTTAATAAGAATACGGCATTTACAGTTATTAATTATTATCAAATTAATTAATAAAAAAAGATATTATTGACATTTATAATACTACTAACAGTTCTAGAGCTGTACGTCTGTCAAAAGTTAAAAACTATGACATATTTTCACAACCCATCGTTATGGTAGGGGAGCCCACGAAGCTAAATGGGGATTTACTCGAGCGTCGTAGAGACCTATTCTGCCCTCCCGAACCTAAAGTGCAGTAACAGCAAAAACACGAATTCGAGAAAAACGCGCTTAAAGTTTAGAATCCATAAAAATATATCAAAAAGAGACTTTTCGATAAAACCTTGAATGGAAAGTGAAAGAATATGTACCAAACTAAAATACTAAACATTGTTACGTTAGTTTTTTTATAAAAAACTATAATTATGGCAATTTTAATTTTTTAGCCCCTATTACTACACACACTTTATTTGTATAATCTTTTCAAAAACTGTTTTAAATGCAGTAAATCCTGTTATTACTGCATTTTAGACATTTCTTCCATGATTGTTACTAACTAAAGTGCAGTAATATTATGAAAATACTGCTATTTAATCTGTTTTTTTGAACAAAACACTGATATTCCACACTTATAGTAATATAAAATTACCTTTAATTTTGATAAAAATATGTAATTTCTTAAACAAAACTGGACATGCATTTATGACTATGCTATTAAAACTTCATCAAAACATTGTACATTATAATCTAATAGTGTAAATTGTTTTATATGACTAACAATATAACAATCTATACAAGATGTTGATAATCTTAACTAGTTAATCCACCATAAAACTATATCACATGTATTTCTCATGCATGGATCAATAAAATTTACATAAAATCTTTCTTCTGAACATAAGTAATTACTAAATGAATATTCTGGTCTTACAAAAATAATAGTCTGAAAAGATTATGGAAGGGAGAACTAAGGAGAATTAACTTATATGGGAAACAGGTTGAAAAAGTGTCCAGTAGTGAGCAGCAAATTATAGCTCAGAAACTCACCGTTAAGCCTAGTTCGCATTAAGCTAGTATTTTAGTCTAGTAGCGAGTAATTTAGTAACTAAACGTGTCTGAACACTAAAAATTTAGTCGATTAGTTTAGTAAGTAATTTAGTCGAGTCAATCCATTCTATTCTATTTTTTTGGGCGAGTAGCAGCCCCCACCACGCGTCCGAGCTCACTGGTTCACCGGCTAAACAAGTACGAACCTGTCGAATTAGTCGAGTTCATTAGTTGCCGCCATAACATCCATTAACAGAAAATTTACACAACTTTCGGACATTCTCAAACTATCGAAGTATTCTTTGGGATCTTCCAATGCTAATTCCTTCAGAAGACAATTAGTAGCTCCTACTTTATCTTGTCTTTCGATCCATTTTCGTACCCATAGCTTCTTTTTATTAATCACACAAATTTCCTCATCCATCTCTTCTAAAATAGCCGTTACGATCAGCTTAATCAGTTTATTTACTTTATTGCGTTGTAGGCTGTTCATCTTTCAAAACACCACTCACTTGTAAACTGTACTCGACCAAAGTGCGAACGAGTTTTGGTGAGTAGCGAGTAATTTAGCTACTAAATTACTCGCTACTAGACTAAAATACTAGCTTAATGCGAACTAGGCTTTACAGCACTAGCGTAGCAAGTAGATGTGATGTGAAGTTAGTAGTTTTTAACGGAGTGAAGTGTGCTGAATTATTATTACTTGAAAATAATATATAATTATATTGCTGTTTGCCTATGCTAGAACTATTTAGAAAAGTGCGCCACAGCAAAGCGGAAATCTTTCTTTCCTTGTTTAATTCACCTTCTTACTTTTATGACTTTATGTTTTAAACTAGCGACTCACCCTCGCCTCACTCGGGTTCGTCCCTGGATACTTTTTTTTGAGCGGAACTCTAATTCTTTTTTTTAAATAAAAGTAGCCTATATTACTCCCTATAACATCAGTTACCTTCCACTGAAAGTCCGTCAAAAACAGTCCAGCCGTTTCAGAGATTATTCGGAACAAACAGACAGACAAAAAATTTTAAAAATTAGTTTTTCTTATAAGTACCGTATATAATTTCATATGCATTTAGTAAAAAGGTTTATTTTGACATTACAAACAGACACTACAATTTTATTTATCTGTATAGATGTATAGATTCATATACTTGTTAGAAAACACAGACAAACACAGAAGTAGCGCCACCAATTTAATGCTTGTCAGCGGTCACTTTTTATACGAGAAATAGTTCTCCTTAGTTCTACCCTCCATATCTCTTTGGTACAGACACAGCATGGCACGTCAAGTCTGCCTTAAGCCACAGATTAAGGAGACTGCCTCAAACCGCGATATTGCCTGTCCTGTGTTTTAATATTTTAATAATTTTACCTATTAAAACGCAATATTAGGGAATAGTATTTCACTTTAAGTATTTTAGGTAGTATGAATTGGATGAAGCAAACTAACTAATATGCAGTAAAATTTATAAATATTGTAAACTAAATGGTCTTTTACAAGCAACTACAAAACATCCTACAAGTTAAACTGCAGTAAAGTTATTAAATACTGCATGTCTTTTAGTTTTTCACAAGAAATTACAATATCCCCCACAAGTTAATGTGCAGTATGGAATGTTAATACTGCACTTTAATTAGGAATATAAATAAAAAATATTTTTTCTTAACCTTTGCAGTATAATCAATTTGTATAGAGTCGAATAATACTGCATTTTAATAAGTTTTTTCTTGAATCTCCTAGAACAAACTACTATTTTAAGTGCCACAAAATATGATAAAACACTGCAGTTTAGTTAGGAAACAGAGAAAAATCTTGTGCAGTATTAATTGTACCGCGGTTTAGCTGGTAAACATGGAATATTTTAACAGATTTGTGATATTTTTGCTGTTACACCTTCCGAAAAAACATTAAAATAAAATACTTTTATTAGCGCTATAGAAAAAAGAATTAATTTGACTGATAGCTACTAAAATGGGGATTTAGAATATATATTTAACTCAAAACCGACCAAAATGTCTATTACTGCACTTTAGGCTCAGGTGGGCAGTATTGGGATGCAAAGCTTAGATGATAAGAAGAAAAAAATGTTATATGATATATACCTTTACATCGGTGGGGGAAGCGGCTATAGATTTTTAAATATGTAAAAAAAAACTGTTGCATAGACATCCTCGAGCGCGTCAGATATTGATAGCATAAATGCCCTACGTATTTTTAATAATGTACGTATGTTAATCTGATCGTTTGCATGATGCGGGTGGTTGTATTTAAGGGTTGAAAATGAAAAAAAAAAAATTTAATCGAGCGCGTCAGATTTTCTAAGGGAGTGTTAAGTGCACCAAAAAAAAAGCTCTCATTCACTAATCTGACGATTTCGATGGGACGCAAACTCGCGGCCATTTTCATAATGTGCAAAAAAAAATCGCCATTTTGAAATACTCAAGCGCGTCAGATTAAGATATATATGGTTCATCTTTATGTTCTAAACGTACTGTCTCATAATCTGACGATTATCTAGAGGGATTCGCCTGATCTGACAAAAAAAATTAGAAAAACGGTTCACCTTAAAGGCCATATCTGCAACTTCCCGCTAATTCCATTCCTGTGCGCTTAAAATTGTACTTATGGCATTTTTAAGATCAAAATATAATTTATGTGATATTTTGAGCTCGCAGAGTTCAAAGAAATAATATTTCTATGGTGGTATTTTTTTTTGAAATTTAAATGGGACCAATCTGGAAGTATACCCTTTCAAACGACACAAAAATTGTCCAAATCGGTTTATAAATGACGGAGTTCTGAGGTAACAAACATAAAAAAAACATACAGTCGAATTAAGAACCTCCTCCTTTTTGAAGTCGGTTGATAAACTAATACAACAGGGTGTGCGAATAATTCGAACTTACGAATTATTCGTTCCGAATCGAATATTAATATTCGATCGAAACTCGAATCGAATAATTCGAAAATTCGAATTATTCGAAAGTTCCCGAATAATTCGAAAAATTTCGAATAATTCGAACATATATTGCATATTTAAAAAATGAGCAATTGTTTTCTCTGGGTAATTTATTTTTAAACGAAAAGTATATTATTCGTAAGTAGACTATTTTGACACACGATTTGAAGGAATTTAAATGGATACAATTGAAGATCCAGAGATATTTCGTTAATTCGCGAATTATTCGAAAACTTTCGAATTATTCGAAATTTTTACGAATTATTCGAAATTTTTCGAATTTCGAATCGAATATTGATATTCGATTCGATTCGAAGGATGTTCGCACACCCCTAGACTCTTCATGATCAGCTGTGATGGTGTCATGGCGGCAGAAACCAGAGTGGGGACGGAGTGAGAGAGTAATAGATAGAGAAACAGTGAGAGAGGAATAGAAACGCGGAGAAGGAAATGTAGGCATCACGCAGCTGCACGCATTTAACTTTATCGACGAATTTTTGTTATTTCGGCTTGCGGAAATCGTCAGATTATATATTTTTCATTATTCTTGCATTATTTCCTTCAAAATAAAAAAAAATTTAGCTACGCTCGAGAATGTCGAGATGACGTTTTTTTTTACAACTTTGTTGCCCTTCCCTTTTTTTACGTCACTCTCAAATTGTCAGATTAGTGGAATATACACTTTTTAGGATGTAATTAACTCACCCTACCTTAATCTGACGCGCTCGAGAATTTCTGGTGGTCAATTTTTTTTTACTAATCTGATCCTGTATCCTTCACGGGCGGCCTTATATATGGGCCTCATGTTTTGTGGAGGTACTTAACCGGGTACAAGGTATCCCCCTGTATATTAATCTGCCGCACTCGAGTAACTACAGAAAATCCCCTCTTGGGCTCCCCTACTATTATGTATACGTTTGCAATATAAACGCGTTTTATATTTTCCCTGTTTATTTTTATATATTTATTACAGTTAGCTGCTATGTATTACGATTTTTATCAAATCACTCTTTATCTTTTTTTATTTATTTTATCATAATTAATTTTATTAATGTTATCATAATAACACCAAGTTGCTTATTAAACACAAAACCATAAAATCCCCTATCCAATATAAATTGTCTTATATAATAGCTGGCAGTTGCCAAGCACTATCTTGGTCAGTTCGACTAGCAGAAGTTACACAAACTAATATAATTTGCAAACCGCGCAAAGGACTCTACTCCGTGAACATCGTTGACAGAAGTTGTAATCTAGCTATGTAGGTTCCATATGTTCAAAATAACTTATATATGAACAAGATTAAAGAATGTAAATTGAAATCTAATAATATGTATTGGTTTTAGTATTTATACCCCTTTTATACGATAACCATGTATTGAATCAAAATTATATCGAAAGTGTGAATAGCATGTTTTAAATGAAACAATTATAAAACAACTGGCCATACCTTTTATTACATTAAAATCCTTTTCATGAATTCATGAATCTGCCTAGTCGGTTAATGAATCGACTAGGCAGATTCAATGAAAAGGAAAAAAAAGAAAGACGAGAAATTGAATTGTGGTTTTGTACTAAAATTCTGCTACAAAGTATATTTTGTGTAATTCAAAATTCCACTAAAGTTAATAAGCCCTGTAAAAATAAGTAAAAGATTAAATATACTGACCTTTTTTTACCCTATTTCCGAATCGATCCGTCGGTAACTGGTCAGGTGAGTAGCAAGCAAAAGACTTACTGCTAAGCATATGTCTTCGATAGTACGCAAAATGAAGAGAGGCAATCTCCGGATATTGATGGTTTCGGTATAGAAATTTTTTTATACTGCTGATGATATTATATATGAAGACTATGGTAGCTCCTATTCCTAAAAACAAATTTAGTATTTTTCACACAGCCTGGAATTTAAAGTCTAAATTCCAACACAAAATGTAGAGCAAGCAATTCAAACCTCAACCCTAAAACTATTACTTTCCTATAAATAAAAACATTTTTAACAAGATTAAATTCGTCGCTTTTTTATACTAAAACAATAGAAATGTACTAAATATTTTTAGAAAAAATTACAGTGTATGAAAATGTTTTGCGGAGTAAATTATTTCTGGGAATTATACAATGTCGTAAAAGCACTCCCATTATGTTACTTCGTGACATGCGACACTGACTAAATGAAATTACAAGGGTTTCGATATAAAAAATAAAATTTACATTCACCTTACTGTAAAGTATTGGAAAAATTTTATTCTATGCTACCTCACGAATATTTCATTCAAAAACTGCTTCTTTAAATAGTAAAAGATTATATAAAAGGTTACGAAAACGCTACATAAAGTTAAAGTTCATACATGTTTCTCCTCTACCATTTAAAACTATCATAACCCTGACTATAATATTGAAAACGAATTTTGTAAGTATCACAAAATATTTTAATATAATACTAGCGTCTAACCCGGGTGCGACCTTGGTACGTTTAAATTTTTTTGAGCGGAACCTATTTTATTTCTAAAATAAAAATAGCCTAAGTTACTCCTTATTACATCAGCTATTGATCAATGAAAGTCCCGTCAAAATCAGTTCACCCGTTTCGAAGATTATCGAGAACAAACAGGCAGAAAGATATTGTGTGTGGTTTTTTTTATAGTAAGTACCTACCGTATATAATTTCATATGCGTTTGAGTAAAAACCTGTTATTTTGACATTACAAACTAGATACTTCCATTTTATTTATCAATAGGATGCTTTTATTAAAAAGTCACTTAACGCACCATTTCTAAGTGAGGTTATAATTTGAATAAGCAAATGCATGCAATACTAATTACAATACAGTAATAGTACCTGCTCATTATTATTGAACTGACCTTATTATAAAAGCCTGAAAGTCCAATTACATTTCTAAATGTTTATTTTAAATTTGGCTTTAATTCAGAATACACATATGTACATACGTTGATAGCACTATGTCAGAAAATTATATTAATTGGTAGGATGACTTAAGAACACTTTCATCAAGAGATAATTATTTATTCTTATACTGATAGATGGAGGAATTTTATTTGCCTCTAGGAAAACATAAACAAACCTATCCCACGGGAATCATACATTTTTCCGGGATAAAAAGTAGCTTATGTGTTATTCCAAACTGTAATCTATCTCTGTGCCAAATTTCATCCAGATCTGTTCAGCCGTTCTGGCGTTAAAGAGTAACAAACATCCATAACTACAAACTTTCACATTTATTATATTTATACAGATAATTATAATAATAAATGTAATATATACTTCCATATAAACAAATCTTATATTAGCTCTAAATAAGAAAGGTTAATGACCAGTTTCCAAAATAAACGAAAGACTACACAATTACAAAAAAATAGGCAACATGGCCCCATCTGTCATTAACCCGCAATGTGAGCGGGATAAAGGCGTCAAATTACCGAAGTCAAGCCCCGTCACCTGAGCAGGGAGCGTTATTTTTATCTCATTTCGCTAGTTAATATTCCGTGACCGTCCGCCGGGGGCATGAAACGGACACTTGCGTTGAAACATGAAAAACTGAGTTTTTTAAAGCGTCAACTATGTTTTTTTTGTAGATTTTTATTATTTTACATGTTTTTGGTCGTTATTAAATATTTACATATTGCGTATATAAGAGTATTATAAAAAGGTATACAATATTAACTGTCTCATTGATAAAATGATTTTATAATATTAAATTAGCAATTCTTGTACTTACACATATAAACACTTGTACATATAAATTTATATCATTTATTTCGGAAACGGCTATAACTACTGGGATCATATTTTGTAGTTTATCTATGTACCTATGTATAGTATGTAAGTGTATCTTTTGAAAAAAAAAGCAATTTTTATAGCTTTTCCCAAAAGCGCCGAGCGAAGCTTCGCTTCGCTCAGGTGCTATTTGAATAACGCTTGTTACAAGAATGACCCAAAATATTTTATGGTCAACACAAACAAACTAGTCGAAAATGAATTAATAAGACAAAACCTTACTGTCATAAGTAATAGTACTCATTTTATTATAATTAATTTTTAATCTATATACGTATGAAACAACAGTAAAAACGTATTTACAAACAGTCAACACAAATCGAAAGTTTACTTAGTCTAGTAAAAACTAACGAAATCACCTTCCAAAACAAGTAGATACCTGTACCAGCAATACTCTAAACGATGAATATATTGTCATTTTGCTAGCAAACATTTCGTAGAGTACGTTGTCATGCAGCCACTGCGTTCAATAGGACATTGTCCGGCGCACTATATTCAAAAATACCTATCGTTTCATACAAAAAGGCCCAATACTTTAGGCATCAGGTGTAACTGTACATAAATTTTACAAGTGGATAAAGACAAGCGTTAAAACGTTGTAACATTATAGTTTTCCCTTTTATATTAGAAAAATGACTGTGTGAAATATAATATGTATATTATTTTAGTACATCATCTTGTGCCAACCCATTTTCTATACATATAATAAAATTGTAACTAAGTCGAATCTGTACATTAAATATTTTATGGAAAATCTAATTGAAATGGACATTATTATCGATATAGTCCGAATCTATAGTTTTTAGAATTTTTGTCTGTCTGTCTTCCGGTCTGTCTGTCTGTCTGTCTGTCTGTCTGTCTGTTACCGCATCACGAGAAAACCACTGGTCAGATTTTGAAAATTTGGTATGATAATAGCTGGTTATCCGAGTCAACTTATAGGATACTTTTTACCGCGTGAAAATATCTAATTTCTGAGAAAATATACAAAAACTGCAATGTAAGAGTATACTAATGTGTAAAATCTAAGAATTTGGATTTTGGTCATCTGAACGCGGAGCCCCGGGCAATGCTAGTAGTATTATATAAAACAAAGTCGGGTTTGTAACAACACTTATAACTCGATAACTGCTGGGCCGATTTTTATGATCTTTGTTTTGTTGGATTTGTCTTCACCCTGAATAGCATAATAACTATTAAAACATCGGAAAATTCGAAAAAATTTGATTTTTTTTTTGAAAAGATGAATGTATTCCATAATAAGCGTCAAAACGTACCAAGGGACAAAGCTGAGCGAAGCAAGAGTGAGTAGCTAGTATATTATATATAGCTTAACCATAATGTGGGGAAGTCTGCCAGATTTGTCGACATTTATAATTACTGCTCCTCTCCCTTGGGTAGTAGCATGATAATATATAACCTTCTTCAATAAACGGGCTATCTAATGCAAAAGATTTTTCGAATCGGATTAGCAATTCCTGAGATTAGCGTTCAAACGAACAAACAAACTCTGCTCTTTATAATATTATGTAAATATACATAAGTATTATGTATTGTATTTTTGTTTTCATACTAATATAATTGTCGCGTAACCTAGCACTAATTTTCTAAATTACATCGGCATAACTAAAGTCCACTTATGAACGTACAAAATTCTTAGAAATATTGTACTAAAAATAATTATCCTTATTTTTTGACCTTCTGACCTACTTAATCGGGCCTCTTTTTATATCTTTCATTTTATACACTTTAAAAAAAACGTATTTAAATAGCGGAAGTAATTAACGTAATGGCAGTAATTACAAACAGGTGTATATGCTTTCTGTGTTAATTATTTCATTTCATGGTAATGGGTTCAGAGTGCTTACTTTAAATGTCGTGACAATACTGAAAATTTAATGTAAGCTTTTAGGTAGTGCGCAGGATTTTAAGTGCGTGTGTTTTCTAAAATACTGGACAAGTGCGAGTCGGACTCGCCCATCGAGGGTCCCGTACAAATTTGTAAGTACATGATATAAAAACTATACACCATAAAAATAATTAAAAAACTGTTTAAGCTTGTGCCAATGAAGCCCTTTCATACGATACTCCACATGACACGATTAACTCAATTCAAAATTTAGACCGCCGTTCCTATTCCAGATTTTTCCCTATACTTGTAGTATTAGACAGTATTAAGTACTTGCCTTTGATAGTTCTACGTCAACGGAGTATGCCGCTGGGGTCTACAGAGGAATCCGAATACCTGTGACCCCAGCCTTGTGGCGACAAAGTGGCCTTTCGTCAGGTTTTTAGTGGGTAGGCTGCCGTGCCCTTACCATCTTTCCATCTTTGCGCGGCAGGAGCCCCACATAACCCGCCTCGCTTCTCCAGGCGAGCGGGTACCCGGAACCGGGTTTTCCTAACGTTAAAAAGGTCAACGAAGTATGCCCTATAAATTTTTATTCCCTTCAGAGTGTCGAAATATACGTTTTTTTCGGCATAAACGGCCGTATCTTTTTTTTAAGTTAACTTTGAAGTTTGAATTTTTCAGAAGTTCAAGAGACTATAGATTTGAGTATATCGTTTTAATTTCAACTCGATACCTCAACGCGTTTCCGAGATAAAGGATCTTCACAGACAAACAGACGGACGGACAACAAAGTGATCCTATGAGGGTTCCGTTTTTTTCCTTTCGAGGTACGGAACCCTAATATTATACGTATTTTTAATCTGAATATGAAGAAAGCTATCTAATACACATAAAAATTTCATGTCATGGTGTTTGTGGTCGGACCCCTCCGAAACGGCTCGACCGATTTTAATGATTTTTTTTGTATATTTGGTAGATATGAGACCTTCCATTTTTTAATCACATTATATATAAATACATATAGTATAATGTAAAGCCAGAGCTTTTTTTGCAGATTGAACGCGGGCGGAGGCCTTGGTTCTGCTAGTATAGAAATAAAAATATAAGAATAATAATAAGTACTCCGTATTTCCTGTTTTATTACTTTACTTGAAATGTTATTGTAAAATTGTGGTAATAAAAACTGGACTACTAAAAATGTGAAAGGTTTATGCGTGTATGTACGTTTGTTATTCCTTCAAGTTGAAACGGATGGATGGATTTGGAAGTCCATGAATAGACTAAGACCTGCGGTAGCACATAGGCTACTGTTAGGCACCTAGCGAAGCAAGGTCAGACGCTAGTTATGAGACTAGATATAGGAAAGTTGTGATGAAAATATAACATTTTAAATTTAATTTTCCCAATTAATCACTCTTTTGCTAAATATTTCAATAGCCAATTACTCTGTTAATCGAATATAATACGGAAACCAAAACTTTGATTTGTTACAAAATTATGAAAACCAAGTCAAGTATCAATACGAGTATTTAGCAGTATTTTCCCGAGGATCCAATTAGCATCTATATTTCAATATATACATTTTCTCTTCGTATATACTCGTATATCGTATATTGTATTTTTTTCACTTGTTATTTATACATTTGTATGTACTATACATATATTTCTATGTACTAATGTGTAATTATTTCTTGGTACTTTATCATTCAGTCCATGTATTTAAAATGCCGTTTCCCACGTAAGTTATATAAGCATGGTTTTTTTGGGAAGTATCTATCCATAAGTCCACCTTACACCATCATTATTTATAGCATTTTATTTAACATTATTTTAATGCATATAAAAAACAATATTAGTATCCATAATCTACCACCAAAAACAAAAGAAAAATCTCAAAATAAGACTGCCTAGAAAAATAACGAAAAACTAAAATCAATCAACAACATAGAACTAACAAAAGTTAAAGCATGTAAAAGTCACGTCACGTCATAGAGCGCCGAGATCCAAATCAGGCGGTTGACGAGGCACGTGTCCCCGAAAAGCTAGCAGCAGACATTGTACTCACATCGACAATTACATAACACCCTCATTAAATGCTGATTTTGCTTTTTAATAATGGTCTTAATGAAACCAAATGTATGTATACTCGAGATTTTTTCTAAAATTGTGTTCTTTAATTTCAGCAGTGGTAGTAGCAAAAAATGTACATGGGCAGGGAGAAGAAGAAGAATATTGTGTTCTTTAATTTCCTGTAACAAAAGCTAAATTTATCCCAAAATATGTGATTTCACACGCTTTGCTCATATGCCTACCAAGATGACTTTTTGAAGAATATTCCCAAGTTTACCAATGTTATATGACGAAATAAAAATATTTTACAGCATTATAAGAACCTTAATATCTCTCTGCAGAGATCTCTTACTCTGTTGCTGCGTAAAAGTACGAGAAACTATCAGACATACTATTCTTCCATTATGTACCTCCCACACCCTTTAGGGTTAATACAGATTATCTTCTACAAATATTCTTCGCAAATCAATGAAATCGCTATTCATTCAAATTCATCATATGTATCAAATAGACAAAAACAATACCTACGAGTATCTATCTTTATTACCATAAACCACGTAAAACTTTTTTAAACTTTTAAAAAATCCTAAACGACAGGCGTAAAAATAAAAACTACATTTTAAAATCCCTTCAAGCAGTACTTTATTTATTACAAAACAGAAATTTACAAGTACATGAAATGAAAGACAATTTTTTTCTTTGAATACGTAAACATCGTACCTACTGACAACGTAATATCACCTTAGCGTCCGAAAATTATTCGTATCTGTCGATTTTCGAACGCCCTGATTTTCTTGAGAGCTTTAAAAGTGTGGTATGACCTAGTTGCACGAACTTTTAAACGATTTCGCTTGTCAAGTACTGCGGATGTCATTTAAGTTCTTAACACACTATTACTTTCGTGATAAGAAAATTCTAAAGATTCTTACTTCCATGTAGATATAAAAGATCTAACTTTTATCTACTACAGTATATCTTAGTTTTTAAGATCGTGAATTCAAAGACTAAACCGGAACCCTATTACTAAGCCTTCGTTTAAAAGTAATAGGTTTTGAGCTATTGAAGATAGCTGATTGAAATTTTAACTTGTTCTCTATTGAAGAAACGTGTTTTAAAAACACTTTGTATGTTTATTGCAAAAAGATATTACAAAAATTGAAAATGTGCAAAAGTGGAGATTGTTACTTCCTTTTCTTTTTCTTTTTTTGTTTTATTATTGTTATTCATTAAAAAACATTTTTAAATAAAACTATCTTTTCGGATTATTTCGCGGATTTATTTTAATTTTGGGTTCTCGACGTTTCGAATGCTTTACAGCAATGATAGTCACGGGAAAGACGTCAGGAACCAAAAATCAAAATAAATCCGCGAAATAATCCGAAAAGGTAGTTTTATTTAAAACGTACACATTTATTATGCACTACACTACGGCTCAAAGTTTGTTGATTATTTGGCGATACGGAACTTAGCTGTATGACTTATTCTCGGTTTGTTTTTTTAATTAGGTACTACTGATTTCATTATCTCTAATAATATTAGCTATTAAGGAATTAATTTAGTATTTAGGAAAAATAGTTCTTTAGATTCACCATTATTGGCAACGATAGTTTAAATGTTGAGTATGGCCTAAAATTGACTTAAATCATAAATCAAAAGAAACGATGGATGTAATGGAAATGTTAAAAAACATCTTATAACTTCTCTAATATTATAAATGAAATATTTGTTGTAGACATTCATTCTTAGTTTTTTGTTAATTTTCTAAAAACGTTCAGTGAACTTTGTAAATTGGAAATTAAGTGGTTATAATTAATCATATTTACATATTTTAATAAATATAATCTAAACATAACTATAATCAAAATTATTACAATACTAGCGACTTACGCCTGCTTCACTCAGGTGCGACCCCAACTGCCTAACAGTCTATTATATGTGTTACTCTAGGTACTAGGTACTAAACTTTGTCCATATCCAGCCATTTTAGAGTAAGGAAGTAACAAATATACGCACATACACATGTGTATATGTATATACAAACATGCACATGCACATACATATATGTATATACAAAATATATAACAGTTTGTAAAAGTAGTCCGATTAAACATAGCTACACATAGCTTTATATTATAGCTATCTTAAAAGTTAAAATCTTCCACTTAAGTGAATCCTACAAAGGTTGCATTATAAGAAAACGGTATCATATCAATTTATTAAAACAGCACTTCTTATCTCAGTCTGCGCAGTTTAACTTTGAAACGGCAATTTTCCATTCGGCCCCTTAAAGATGGTTCAATATCCTATTAAGAAAAGTAAGTTTTGTTGAAACCAGTTCTAAATTTTATTGAGCATTAGACAAGAGGCCTCATTCGTAACGGATCTGCAATAATCCGATTTCATTTAACGTAGTCGAGGATTAAAGTCTCTCAATAAAAATTTATTATAGGCAGAGGAGCTTGCCAAAGCGATACATTAAAATGCCATATTATGTTTAGATGGTCTTAAAATATTTTAAACAACCTTAACGTTAAATTTATTAACTTTGGTTTTGATGACACGTTTGGCTCTGTTTGTAGTGACCCTGCTTGCTGTGCCAGCGGTCGCAGGTTCGAGTCCCACTGGGGGCATTCTTGTGTGATGGGCACGAATGCTTCTTCAATTATGGGTGTTGATATTTATAATATGTAAGTATTTAAAGTTATGTATAAGTGTAGTGCATCAACTATCTGGTATATATAACACAAGCCTCGTAGCTTGGCATGGAAATAGATGGTGCTGTGTGCTAATGTCACAACATATTTATTTATTATTATTATTTATTTTCGTCCATAAAGAAGCTATAAAGACATTATATAAGACTTAAAAATATAGTAACAATAATTTCTTGTTATATTCAGAAAAATACAGATAAAATTATCAAATTAACTTTATTATTTCAACAATAAAAAATCCAAGCAAATTTATACTCAATTATAGAATTATTGTATTCAGCCTTTTTTTACATCCCACTACTGGGCATGGGCCTCCCTTCAATACGAACTTCACATGCCTTTCGAAAACTTACTAGGTTCTCTCAGACGTGCAGGTTCCCTCAAAATGTTTTCCATCACCGTAAGGCAAGTGGTAAACATGTTAGAAATGAATCGCACATGAAAATATCACAGGTGTGAGACCCGGGATTTGAATCCGCTTCACTATCAAACGAGCACGTTACCACTGGACTACTACTACCTTTCATTATAGTATTACTTTATTGTAATAAAGGTATTACATACAAAATACAAATATAGCAGATATATATCAGCAATGGGAGGATGTCTTCTTGATTTATTAGCGTCGTCTAAACAGTACCTTGGCAGCGAAACATGAAACTACTATTAAATGAACTACGTCGTAGATCAAGGTACTTATCGGGGTAGTTCACATCAGTTGGACGGCAAGTCATGGCCTTACTGTGCTGATATTTATCAGTTCGCAAAGTCATTCCAAGTACAACTACAAGGAAGTGAAATAAATCTAGCGGATTTTGATACAAATGTATAGTACAGTATATTTTGTTGTTCTTATTTATAAAGTGCTAGCAGAACCCGCGGCTTCGCTCACGCTAAAACTACAAAATTCATCAATCAAATTTCATCCCCTATTTACCCCCTTATGGGATGAATTTCGAAAAATGCTAAAACTCGTATTTTTTAATCGCATTGAAGAATATTAACACCAACTTTCAAGTAATTATGATCATTAATATTTTTTTGGGTTACACTTTCACACTTATAATATTAGTATGGATGTAATAACAAGAGTATGTTAATTGGTTTGTTCTTCTATTCCCTTTCTTTTGAAAGTTTTTGGACCCAAGAGTGTCAGTGCTATAAAGAGTTCTAATTGCAAAAAAATTAAAAATTATAAAAAAGACCCATGCAAATTAATTGTCATTTAACGATTACACTGGCACGCGTGAAGCACTTAATCAAGTAATCATACGCCAAAATGCCTTACATCATTTTGGAGAAGAGCTGATACTCTTACACTGCTGGACCGATATTAACCAAACACACCGCTTCGAAATCGGTCCATCCGTTTGAGAGCTACGATGCCACAGACAGACAGACATCGACGTCAAACTTATAACACCCCTCTTTTTGCGTCGGGGGTTAAAAATAACTAAGGGTCCTGCCCTAGTGAGTTTAAATTATTTAAATTTAAAGCCACTAGTTTGAAACAGTGATATAAAATAAAGATTTAATCTCCCAGAACATAATTACAGTTATTATACTTTATACTGGAATAATTTATTACTTGAAGAAAATCTCCTTAGAGATGCAATATGCAGCTAATATTTCACCCCTTTTAATATACCTCTTTCAACCTGATACATTTTCTTCCATAATATTTTCATTAAATTCCCTACACTGTATAAAGTGAGCTTAAGAACTTCAAATGTTGTTTTTGAATATACGTGGAAGATCTAGTTTATTATTGATTACAAATATAGCTATATATACATACTATATTTGATGAAGATTATACGAAAAAAACAATGAAAAGTTTAGAAGAAATAATATTTTTATTGAGATCAGTGTGCAGTAACTTTCAACTATACCTATACATTTTTGGACAATCCTTCTTTACCAATATGTCATGGATATTCCCAGTTCTTTTTGCTTTGGGCATAGATAAAAACGTATTTTTAGTAATATCCGTAGAGTATTTGTAAAAACCAGTATTTAGGAATGCAAATGCAAATGAATAGACATAGATTTGTTACCAGTACAAAATAAGAAAAAACAAAAATTGTGACATTCTCTTTTCTTTGCCTATATCCTTCATATTGTAATGGTAGTTTATTAAGTCAAAGATCATTTTACTGATTTCTGAATAATAAATTCCATAAAAATATATCTCTTAATTTTTATCTAAAAAATAAACCAGTTTCTACCCTAAATTTTAGTATTAATATAATATTATTTATCTAATAATATTCTCTAGGAGAAATAATTGATATAGAATAATTTAATCGTTTAAATTTCGCACTAAGATATTTGATACAATAGCAGGAGCGATACCATCAGTAACGCCGTTCACAGCACAGTTTTCGATGAGTTTCGCTAATTAGATTAGTTTGTACAACCACTGTGGGCTTTCTGATTGCGCAATTCACCTGTAATATTACAAGAAATGATTATTGCTTCTGTATTATATTGTATGTAATCATAACTTCATTAAGAGGTACATGCATACATACATATTTGTATGCTAGCTGTATAGAACAATAGTCTAAATAATTCGACGACACGTTTGGCTCAGTTTGTAGTGACCCTACTTGCTGTGCCAGCGGTCGCGGGTTCGAATCCCGCTGGGGGCATTCATTTGTGTGATGAAGAATGTTTGTAGTCCAGTCATAAGTGTTTATATTTATAATATATATGTAGTTAAAGTTATATAATATGTGTAGTGTATCAAGTATCTGGTATACAAAACACAAGCCTCGCAGCTTACCATGGAACTAGATAGTGCTATGTGTTAATGTCCCAACATATTCAAATAAAAACTATAGTTAATATTATCCTTCGATTTATTCTCGCTTAGGACATTTATAATTGACTGTTATTTTTTTTAATACTATCTCATGCTTTAATATGAAGCCACAGCTATAGTGCAAAATAGAAGCATGCATGGTGTCTGTTTTAGTTGCAATCAGTGTAATATATGGTCCTTACTTTAAAGATACGTATAACGAAAAGCTTCAAGTAAACTTTTAGTTTTATTTTTGAGGGATTAAATATTATTCAATGTATGATTTAGTGAAAATTAGGCAAAATGAACGACCATTTTGAAAGTAAATAAATTTCATTTACGTTTCGAATTAAAAATTAATTCGATTTAACAAACTTTATAGAAAGTATATGAAAATTAAAATTTAATAAGACAAGGGTTAATCACACTGTCGTGGAGTTTACCAAGTTATTGGTGTTTTGGGAAGTCGGTCGAGGTGTCAAACGTCGGATGCTACCACAATGCCGGCGCGGAGTTTGGAAGTTCAACCCGGTGACACCTGAGAATTTAAAGCAGCCACCTGACATTACAGATATTTCTAAAATATAAGAGTGCAAAGTTTTTAAATGAGCACATTATGTATAAATAAATTTTAATTATCACCTCCAGGTAAATTTCTAAGAAATTATTAAAATTTCTAAGAAATCTATTGTTAACTGTAACGCCGGCGTGTCCGCGGTCATATTAAGAATAACTGCTTTGAGATTTATTCTTGTTTCGCTCAATCCCTATATAATCCTCTGGACGTAAATAATTTTTGTACTTTACCTTTTAGGCTTTAGCATCGTCCCATAATGTATCTGTAGCCAAGTATCACCGATCTGCTACTCCCTTACTGAATAGAAGCTGGAAAAAGGGCAAAATACATAGTTTATTTCTTCTGGGTGTAGACGGCGTCCATAATGAAAATATCAAACTTCGATCTTAGTTGTTGTTGTTTCTTGAATAGAATGCCTAAAACTTATTTTTTGAGAACGAAATCTAATGTTCTAATAACTGGTGGTCGTAATACGACCATGATTATTATTAAAAATTTGATGAAGATATACATGAATAGAATTTACCTATGTATAGAAAAAAGTAACCATGTAGTTTCAAAATTTTAAATTAATACCAAACAGGTTGATAAACAGTGGCGAAAAAGGTAGTGAACTATTTTATCTTTGCCTATTTATACATAGATAAGACTATACCAAACTTTCGCCTGACAAGGGAATTAACCCTGTGACCTATATGAATACTATGAATATCCTAAACAGTTTTAATTACCTTCCTACCTTCATATATGTACAATGTACATATCTTAATATATGTATATATAATTCATAATTCTTCTGTACGCGTGTTAGTCACCTAACTATTCCTAAACGGCTGAACTGATTTGGATGAAATTTTGTGAGTATATTTCAATGGGTTCCTGGATGATTTAAAAATACAATTGGACCCGGTAGGTAGCGCTGTAGTCGGTGTGTCACCAAATTTTCATGAAAGATTCTCTTTTTCCGTGCAATAAATACATTTAAATTGTTGATTACATAAAATAAAGATCGATGTGTGTATGTATGTTCCCTATGGACTCCAAAACAGCTGGAGCGATTTTGATGAAATTTTCAGACAATCTTCAGATTAGTCCAGCGAGTGATCCTGTGAATTTTGTTAGCGATCGGAAGTTTGGACGCGGGCGAATCCGCGGGTACTGCTAGTTAGGTATATAAATTGTGATCATTTACAAATTCTTTTCTTCTTATGTGTAACATTATGAACTAAAATATTTTGAATAGCTATGTATAGGTATTGATAGTATAGAAAATGTTTATATAAAAATATATAATGATATATTTTTTAAATTTAAAGCCACTAGTTTGAAACAGTGATATAAAATAAAGATTTAATCTCCCAGAACATAATTACAGTTATTATACTTTATACTGGAATAATTTATTACTTGAAGAAAATCTCCTTAGAGATGCAATATGCAGCTAATATTTCACCCCTTTTAATATACCTCTTTCAACCTGATACATTTTCTTCCATAATATTTTCATTAAATTCCCTACACTGTATAAAGTGAGCTTAAGAACTTCAAATGTTGTTTTTGAATATACGTGGAAGATCTAGTTTATTATTGATTACAAATATAGCTATATATACATACTATATTTGATGAAGATTATACGAAAAAAACAATGAAAAGTTTAGAAGAAATAATATTTTTATTGAGATCAGTGTGCAGTAACTTTCAACTATACCTATACATTTTTGGACAATCCTTCTTTACCAATATGTCATGGATATTCCCAGTTCTTTTTGCTTTGGGCATAGATAAAAACGTATTTTTAGTAATATCCGTAGAGTATTTGTAAAAACCAGTATTTAGGAATGCAAATGCAAATGAATAGACATAGATTTGTTACCAGTACAAAATAAGAAAAAACAAAAATTGTGACATTCTCTTTTCTTTGCCTATATCCTTCATATTGTAATGGTAGTTTATTAAGTCAAAGATCATTTTACTGATTTCTGAATAATAAATTCCATAAAAATATATCTCTTAATTTTTATCTAAAAAATAAACCAATTTCTACCCTAAATTTTAGTATTAATATAATATTATTTATCTAATAATATTCTCTAGGAGAAATAATTGATATAGAATAATTTAATCGTTTAAATTTCGCACTAAGATATTTGATACAATAGCAGGAGCGATACCATCAGTAACGCCGTTCACAGCACAGTTTTCGATGAGTTTCGCTAATTAGATTAGTTTGTACAACCACTGTGGGCTTTCTGATTGCGCAATTCACCTGTAATGTTACAAGAAATGATTATTGCTTCTGTATTATATTGTATGTAATCATAACTTCATTAAGAGGTACATGCATACATACATATTTGTATGCTAGCTGTATAGAACAATAGTCTAAATAATTCGACGACACGTTTGGTTCAGTTTGTAGTGACCCTACTTGCTGTGCCAGTGGTTGCGGGATCGAATCCCGCTGGGGGCATTCATTTGTGTGATGACGAATGTTTGTAGTCCAGTCATAAGTGTTTATATTTATAATATATATTATGTAGTTAAAGTTATATAATATGTGTAGTGTATCAAGTATCTGGTATCCATAACACAAGCCTCGCAGCTTACCATGGAACTAGATAGTGCTATGTGTTAATGTCCCAACATATTCAAATAAAAACTATAGTTAATATTATCCTTCGATTTATTCTCGCTTAGGACATTTATAATTGACTGTTATTTTTTTTAATACTATCTCATGCTTTAATATGAAGCCACAGCTATAGTGCAAAATAGAAGCATGCATGGTGTCTGTTTTAGTTGCAATCAGTGTAATATATGGTCCTTACTTTAAAGATACGTATAACGAAAAGCTTCAAGTAAACTTTTAGTTTTATTTTTGAGGGATTAAATATTATTCAATGTATGATTTAGTGAAAATTAGGCAAAATGAACGACCATTTTGAAAGTAAATAAATTTCATTTACGTTTCGAATTAAAAATTAATTCGATTTAACAAACTTTATAGAAAGTATATGAAAATTAAAATTTAATAAGACAAGGGTTAATCACACTGTCGTGGAGTTTACCAAGTTATTGGTGTTTTGGGAAGTCGGTCGAGGTGTCAAACGTCGGATGCTACCACAATGCCGGCGCGGAGTTTGGAAGTTCAACCCGGTGACACCTGAGAATTTAAAGCAGCCACCTGACATTACAGATATTTCTAAAATATAAGAGTGCAAAGTTTTTAAATGAGCACATTATGTATAAATAAATTTTAATTATCACCTCCAGGTAAATTTCTAAGAAATTATTAAAATTTCTAAGAAATCTATTGTTAACTGTAACGCCGGCGTGTCCGCGGTCATATTAAGAATAACTGCTTTGAGATTTATTCTTGTTTCGCTCAATCCCTATATAATCCTCTGGACGTAAATAATTTTTGTACTTTACCTTTTAGGCTTTAGCATCGTCCCATAATGTATCTGTAGCCAAGTATCACCGATCTGCTACTCCCTTACTGAATAGAAGCTGGAAAAAGGGCAAAATACATAGTTTATTTCTTCTGGGTGTAGACGGCGTCCATAATGAAAATATCAAACTTCGATCTTAGTTGTTGTTGTTTCTTGAATAGAATGCCTAAAACTTATTTTTTGAGAACGAAATCTAATGTTCTAATAACTGGTGGTCGTAATACGACCATGATTATTATTAAAAATTTGATGAAGATATACATGAATAGAATTTACCTATGTATAGAAAAAAGTAACCATGTAGTTTCAAAATTTTAAATTAATACCAAACAGGTTGATAAACAGTGGCGAAAAAGGTAGTGAACTATTTTATCTTTGCCTATTTATACATAGATAAGACTATACCAAACTTTCGCCTGACAAGGGAATTAACCCTGTGACCTATATGAATACTATGAATATCCTAAACAGTTTTAATTACCTTCCTACCTTCATTTATGTACAATGTACATATCTTAATATATGTATATATAATTCATAATTCTTCTGTACGCGTGTTAGTCACCTAACTATTCCTAAACGGCTGAACTGATTTGGATGAAATTTTGTGAGTATATTTCAATGGGTTCCTGGATGATTTAAAAATACAATTGGACCCGGTAGGTAGCGCTGTAGTCGGTGTGTCACCAAATTTTCATGAAAGATTCTCTTTTTCCGTGCAATAAATACATTTAAATTGTTGATTACATAAAATAAAGATCGATGTGTGTATGTATGTTCCCTATGGACTCCAAAACAGCTGGAGCGATTTTGATGAAATTTTCAGACAATCTTCAGATTAGTCCAGCGAGTGATCCTGTGAATTTTGTTAGCGATCGGAAGTTTGGACGCGGGCGAATCCGCGGGTACTGCTAGTTAGGTATATAAATTGTGATCATTTACAAATTCTTTTCTTCTTATGTGTAACATTATGAACTAAAATATTTTGAATAGCTATGTATAGGTATTGATAGTATAGAAAATGTTTATATAAAAATATATAATGATATATTTTTTAAGTTGAACAAATGGACAGAATATTTAGCAATGAAAAGTGATTTTGGAATCAGTAAAGCCAACCCAAGTGACACTGATAACTTGTATTTGACGTAGGTAAGTTGGAGATTATGTTATCAAAACCTTTTTCGAATTATTATAGCCTAAAATAGATATTTTAATTGTATATTGTATATTATATGTACTTTATATGTATGTAATATTGTGAATTACTGAAGTTGTTATCGTTTTCTTCCAATTTAAGGGATTCCGTATTTTAGCTAACTTTAAATGTATTTTATTCATAAATAACAAATATCACATGACTTGCTTGGAAAAAGATCGAAAACTTAACTAAAAAAAGTTTAAATTATTAAATGAATATGCACGTTTTGACAAGAAAAGCAGCCTTTTAAAGGCCTACTTTAAAATCGTCATAAACTTAACAATTGTAAACTTTTCGAAATTCATTAAATGATGCCATAAGTACCAACATATTTATTATACAAAGATTTATTTTTTAGAATTCGGTTAAAAAAGAAAAAATAAGGTAGAACAGACATCATAATGCGATTAATTTACAATTACACCTGTCACCGTCCTCTTCGTGCGTTCAAGTATTAGGTAAATGTTATTACAGTTTAAATTAAAAATTACTATATTTTATATCTTCAGAATAAAATAATTCCAAAGATAAATCAAGATAGACGTAAAGTATTTGTTTTAATTATTTGGACTTTGCTATCGTCATAAGCTCTACATGGTGACATAATTTTGAAAACTTAGATATATTGTTTATTTAAATTTAGATATGAATATACAAGTAGGGTACCTTTGCATTCACTCTTTATAACAATAAATACTTCTTGTTCAAAATATAGAGTTCGCGAATCACTTCATGCATACATGAACGTAGAAATTGTTGTTTGGTTATCATAGTACTCGGGCCATATAGCGATATTAAAATGCCGATATCTGCACAGAAATGTCGTGAGATAGTATCTGGGTCCTAAATTATACTATTCACAATAACTCAAATGTGAGCTTCTTATCTCTTTTACTACGTATATGGATATTATAGTGCCGTTTTTATTTCTAGTACCTATACATCTATGTATGTATTCAGTAATTTTAAAAGTACCACTGCTGGGCACGGGCCTTCCTTCAATACGAAGGGGATCAGGCTATAGTCCACCACGCTGGCCAAGTGCGGTTTGGCGGACTTCACATGTCTTTCGAAAACTTGCTAGGTTCTCTCAGACATGCAGGTTTCCTCACGATGTTTTCCTTCACCGCAATTCAAGTGGTAATCATATTATAAACTATTCGCACATGAAAATATCAGAGTTTACTGTTAGAAATATATTTCAGTCTTTAATGTACGCACTTAAATCACTTATGACTAACTGACTCTCGTTTCTCTCAGGTTTTAAGTACGTTCTCTGGATCTGTGAGTAAATCTTTGCAATTAATATCCACGGGAATTACTACACCTACAAACTCATTAATGTTTACATATAATAACGTTTTAGTGTGGGCGAAGTCTTGAGCAGAAGTATTAAATTTCACAAAACACAAATTGTTCAAAATAGTAAATAGCTATTAAATTACATATTACACAATCCACAGTAAAAAAAACTTTTTTTTTATTATTTAATATTTTAAAGGCGGGCTGCTAAATATTGGTGTCTATTTAAAATAAATACTCTTAGTACACCAAAGCGCTATTATATGTACGTAATAGTAAATAATTGGGCAGAAACGTGATAATAGTCTGTTACTTCATCACGCATTAACTGCTGGACTCATGTAACTGACATGAAAAATTTGCTGAGATTCACTTCACTGTAGCTCTGGAACTTTTCGTCTAACTAATAAATATTTCACACTAAAATCGCAGAAAATTTGTTTCTCTATAATTATTTATGTCATAAAACTCAAGGTCGCAAATTGGATTTATTAATTAGGACTATGACAATTATTAAATTTAACACTCTCCTTGACCTTTTGTAGCTAAAGCCTCCTTCTATGTCTTCAATGACTGGGATAATCTTGTAAAATGTTATATGGCACTTTATTTAGAGAATTCACGTACATATAAATAATAAATAAAATCTGTTTGTCTTCATGTGCTAATTAAAAAACCCTGCTTAATACTGCCTTGCAGTGAGCATTTCTAAACATGCTAAAATATTCTGCTAAAGAAATAAAACATGAGACGCGCTTGACACAAAGTGCGCAGAATATTAAATCTGTAGCAGTGGAATGTTTTATTTACAAAAGTAAAGAACGACGGGAAGTATAGAAATATTGCCTATATTTTATGTCACTGAGTAAATGATTTTACGTTGCGGTGTAAGAAAACGACTGTAGTAACAGTAACCTTTCCGAACGCAAAGTAGGTTAATAGTTGTTATCGCGGTTTGTGCGGTATATATTGTTGTATTTTTCCTTATTTTTAACCGATTTTAGAGAAGAAAGAGATACTTCATTCTGGTGTGTGTGTGTTTTTGCAAACGACACTATTTTACCTATGCGATACCTAAGGCAATTATGAAGCGATAACTATGCATTCAAATTTAAATAAAGGTTTAAAAAATGGGTGTGTGTAACCTTTACGCGCGGTTGAAATAAAAATTCTTTGGCAAATATCGTAATTAAATTAAAACAAATCAATGATTAAATAAGGCATATTAGGCATATTACAATCATATATTTATAGAATATCATATTCAGAAAGAATATAATCTATAATATAAAAATGAATCGCTGAATGTTTTGCTAAGCGCAAATCTCGAGACCAGCTGAACTGATTTCGCTAATTCTTTTTTTTAAATATTCCTTGAAGTACGAGGATGGTTCTTACGGAGAGAAAAATTTTAAAAATTGCCTGAAAAAGTCTAAAAACAACACTTTTCTGTACTCCCATACAAAAGATTCGTAATAATACTTAAAAGTCAATTTGAACTTTAATACCATACCATAAAGTTTAAGTGCTAGTGGAGAGGTTCCGGGAAGGCAAAACAATTGAGTGAAGTTAGTATCGTATAAATATATGTCAATATTTGTCAATATTTATACGATGGTAACTGTGTATACGATAGTAACATTACTCGAAAATTTGTGTCTGTCTGTCTGTCTGTTTATTCCCGCTAATTTCTGAAATGGCTAAACCAATTTTAACGGGACTTTCACTGACAGATAGCTAATGTGATAAGAAGTAACTTAGGCTACTTTTATTTTAGAAAAAAATAGGGTCCCTACCTAGAGCTGGGAAGTTGGTGGTGTTTCACTCCCGTGCCTCGGAGAACACGTAAAGCCGTTGGTCCTGCGCCTTAACTCTCACTGGTCGTGTCGAGCAGTCGTCCCACCAGAGTATGAGAGTGACAGGAATAGAGAGTGCACTGGTGTCTGCGCGTACACTTGTGCACTATAATATCTCCTGCGCAGTTGGTTAGTCTCAATGAGATTGGCCGCCGTGGCCGGAATCGGTCAGGAGAACATCATATCATCATTTTTTCCTATATGTTGACCCGGATAATCAGCTACCACCATACCAAATTTCATCAAAATCCCACCAGTGGTTTTTCTGCGATGCGGTAACAGACAGACAGATAAAAATTCTAAAAACCATAGATTCGGCCTCTGTATCGATAATAATGTTTATTTTAATACGATTTTCCAAAAAATATCTAATGTACGGATTCGGCTTATATACAATTTTATTATAATAATGTACCTATGATAAGTTTAGTTTTTTTAACAAGTTTAAAAGTTATTTTACATTTTATTTAACATATACATATTCGAATTTGGTACAATTTTGTTATTTTAGTGGGAAAATTTAGTTATTTTTGTATTCGCATATTGATTTCTTACTTGGAAAACCAACTACTTCTATCAGAGCAAATTTTTCAGAGGACACTTAAAACTTCATAATATTTTTTGTATACTACTTATTAATAAATCTAAAATACCGTGGGTAGATAATATCGTAAGCTGTTATTTTTGATACTGTAAAATTCTACTAAAATAATTATACTGAATTACTGTTGCGTACAATCTGAACCAAAAAATATTTTTTGATGAAATGTGGAGTTGGCTGGCTTGCCAATTAAGGTATCGATATCACGTTTTAGTAAAAAGTTATTACAGTTTTTTTTTTATATTCTGTTTGTATAATTTCTTTATAGTTTAATACTATAATTTTATGGTTACTTTATTAGTAACATTATAATCATGATTACACTATTTTTTGTGATTATTGTACACTTTTGTAATATTTATTTATATCATCATACTTACAACTTATTACGCTTTTATGTAACACAGCAAGTAGTACCTACTATCGATGTTGAGATAATATAAACTGGTAATCAACTACATATCTACAAAATGTTAAATGTAGTATAATCTAATACTTTCTTAGTACTTTCTTAGATTTACGCGAATATTTGATATTTTAAATAATACTATCTTTTCCGATTATTTCACGGATTTTGATGATTTTAGATTTTTGGCTCCCGACGTTTCGAATGCTTTACAGGAATCATGGTCACGGGAGGGACTAAGGTTAATATTAGTAATCATCTAAAATCACAGTACTGGAACGTTCACTTCTAGTTTTAGTAACTCGAATAACGGGGGGCCGATAGACATACTCGTAGCTAGCCACTGAAGTCGATTCATTCACACTGAAATCGATGTTCATTCAATGTCATACGCAAAGCCAGTAGTGTGCAATTTTCCGTAGATAACTAAGCACCAAAGCTACTTAATAGTCTCAACAAAGGAGATTTCTGTGTGCGATTATTAAACTAAGCTTAAAGCTGAGCGATTGATCGAAAATAGGCCACAGACGATACGAGTTTTTATCAAAAGAAAATATAACTCTTATAGCTCAGTATGAGTAACAGGTGTATAAACGGCTTTAGTCTCTCGTATAATCTCTCGATGATGAACATTTATGAAAAAACGATCATATATTTTTAAATACGTAACCGTGTATGTTAATTTTCGGCCAGTAGAAATAAAATAAACGTATTTGAATATGGTATTATGCCATATCCATAGCAGATTAAAGAACCCCTATAATTTCGTTATACGTTTATATCCAACAGTCCTAACAAAACACTCAAATAAAGCGATTTCAGAGATCGTTGTGATCCACATCTCATACTGCTTCAGGCAAAAATATATAAAAGCTGAGATAGAATAGATGTTTTCTGTAAATATGATGTATGATGTATGTTTAAAAATTATATGAAATGATTGATATACTCTTTATTTTATCCATATCTGGATATATATAGATATATATATATATTATAATATGTTGGTGTTTTTTTGAATGCGAACGTGAAGTGAAGTAAGTCAAATCGTGACAATTTGATTGATGGTGCCACTGGGTTTAGGGAGCTTTACCTATTAATAAGTCCCCTACATCTTTAATCTCTATATCTGCATGGGAGGCGAGAAGCAGATGGGAGGCACCAAAATTTTCCAACAATAAAAAAGTAGTTAAAAAACGCAGATATTGCCTTTATAGATGAACCGCCTTCACATACAATGGCCTATGGCTTTAGTTAGTATAAATAACTATGAATATATCCCTATACTATATTTTGTGCGTGCAATAAAGTTTTTATCTACCAATCTATGTGAATCCATTCTAATAAATATCGCTCGTGTAAAACGTCCATATTTCAAAGTTTATGTTACTGACGACTAGTCTAGGCTTTTATTAGAAAAGATTCCTTTTTTAGTTCTTTTATAGAGCATTCTCTACAAACGAATAAATAAATAATAATCAAATTTATGTCATTTAAGTGGTAATTAAAGAATAAAATAACAGTGCATCATACCTTTAAATAATAACAGGAACATACTATGATACCTACTTATAAATATTGCAGTTAATTTTTAACATAAAAATCATAATAATTCATATAATATATTTAGAATAATAATAATAATTCTTTTTCCCCTCACTTTTTTATGCTTTATTTGGTAGGTCACACCGACGATCTGTATTAAAGGGCTTAAACATGGTGTTACTCTACAATCGCTAAAGAATAGAAAATTTAAAGATTGCTTTTAAACGGTAATAGTTTCATTAATTCTTGCGATTATAGAAAGACATTTTTTATAAGCCCCAACTTTTGACAGCAATAATATCTAATAGCTAAAAACAAATATCTAATGTGGGAAGTAGAACCTGTGCCCTAGTACAAAATAGAAAAAAAATCAGCTGACAATCCATCAAAAAGGCTTGTAGTGTAGTACAATAGAATGAAAAAGCGAATACATAGCAAAAAGTATTACAATCGCCATGTATCTATCGCTTTCAATAGACACATTGTCCAATACACATTCAATCAAGTGATTTACATTTATTACTAACGTGAACGATGTTTCGCTGAATTTAGAAGTGTTTTGGGTTAAATCTATTGAATAGCTAAACAGATATCATATATTTTGGGTGTTCTAATGACAGGTTTATACGGCTGTAGAGTATGTGGTCATAGATTCGAGTATCGAGTTATAATTAAGTTCAACCATAGCTCCTAATTGAGCATAATCTTTTACTGTTCCTCCAGGATAATTTCTAAGTAAACAATTGTTAACCAAGCCACCGGTGGCTTGGCGGTCGCTGACAGGTTAAAAGAAATTTCAAGCAACTAAACTTAACATTTGCTAATAACAATAATAGATACTTTAGCAAATTCTTGTGCACTGCAAGTTGCAACGCCTACAAATGCACTTATGTAGATCGATTACCTAAATCAAATCTTACATCATCTCACCCTAAATAAAATCCTTTATCGTTTCACATATTTTTAATTTAATCCTTTATCGTACCTATGGTACTCATAATGTTATATATACAGTTTTTTATATATAATATGTGATGATGATCTTCTCCTAGCCGATTCCGGCCACGGCGGCCAATCTCATTGAGACTAGTCAACTGCGCAGGAGATATTATAGTGCACAAGTGTACGCGCAGACACAAGTGCACTCTCTGTTCCTGTCACTCTCACACTTCGGTGGGACGACTGCTCGACACGACCAGTGAGAGTTAAGGCGCAGGACCGACGGCTTTACGTGCTCTCCGAGGCACGGGGGTGAAACACCGCCAACCTACCAACTCCGGGCTGTTACTAAGACTTACTATACAGAAAGACTCAATAACTAAACTTGGCCTGACCCGGGACTCGAACCCAGGACCTCCGAGTGTGCAGCCGTACATGATAGCCACTACACCACCGAGGCAGTACATAATATGTACATTGCTATTAAAGACAGACGACTTCATAAAACGATCTTTACTTATATTGTTAATTACATTACTTAGATAGCTATAGCGCTATCCTTGTATTTTATATACCTATAAATGTTTTTACAAAGAAATAATATTTTACTAAATATAATATTAAATGTATGTATATATAAATAACAAACATTTGCCGTCATAACACAATTCACTGAACAATTTTAAACTATAATTGCACAAAGAACACAACACTTAGACTAAACTTAAACGCAATTAGTTCCGGTCGGCTAACATCTGAAATCTTTATCCCTTTATCCTCTTTATTTTCCCGTCTCGCAGAGCTTGACGAACCTTTTAAGTGTAGAAGCACTTTGGAGCTCGATACACGGCGGCATTCACCGTCTGTATAAATAGTCCGCACAATGTGAGTGCTCAAGTGACAATATACAAAGAGCTCGGTTAAGCACAACCATTCTATTGTTCTTGTAGTTGCTGCTCAAAAGATGAAAATAGTTAAAAACTTAACATTATGTCTGTCTTTTAGGTATATTGCTAAGTATTTACGAGAGTATAGTGACAGATTATTTTATGAATTTGCATTTATAATAAAAGTTCGATTATTTCCAAAACTTTTTATAGTAATTTTATATAGTTAATTATGAAATATAAAAAAAATATGATAACTTATAAAAAATATATTATATTTGTTATGCTGCTATAAGAATGGTATAATAAAAAGCTACACCATTTTAGACTTCAAGCACGCACTTTATTTTTGCACGCTCCAACTACTTTATTCTTTTTGCCTGAGGTAGTTTCATACAGAGATAGAAAAGCTGTCTAAATTCACGCTAATAGTAAAGAAAATCTTTACATTAGTTATTACTTTGACGACACATTTGGCTCAGTCGTACTTGTTGTGCCAACGGTCGCGGGTTGAGTCCCGCTAGGGGCATTCATTTGTGTGATGAGCAGGAATATTGTTATGTAGGAATATATTTAAAGCTATTTTGGTGTAGTATATCAACTATCTGGTATCTATAACACAAGCCTCGTAGCTTACCGTCTAACTAGATAGTACTGTGTGTTAATGTCCCAACATATTTGTTTATTTACTACTTTTCCTACCCAAACTGTATTAATAGTCAGAATGTTATCTTTTTAAACGTTATTTAAATGAAATCAGACATACAAGAAAATAATTAATTAATAAATTTCACAGTTTTACCAAGACTGTTTACTTACAACTTATTCAAAACACTGGAAGTTTGTGAAGAATACTTAACAAGGCTCTTGGAGTTCGTAACACGGAAACTTAGCTCTTTTAATATTTCAGAATTGACGAATAAACCCTTCAATGGCTGCTTGAGATCCCCAGGTGTGGTGACAATGAGAAACTTCGAACTCGACGGGTTGTTTTTGAAATGTCAACCTTTCATGAACTTTAGTACATATTTACTAACAATTACGTGTAAATAAATTCTATATGTAACTTAGGTGGTGTCTAAAACTTTATGGGTCTACAGCACTCGTTTTCTTTACTTGTATTATAGCGCTATTTTCTTTTGTAACTTTTTGATGGAGAATACTTTGCTAGGCTTTTTATTTTTGTTAGCTCCATTTTATGTTAGCTTCATAAAGTTATTTTCTAATAATATAGGTACCTAATAAATAATTTACTCTAAATATTGATAATGAAGATAAAAAAAATTTGAACATTTGTATCAACAAAAACAATAATAAGGTTTTTTAATTAAAGCCGTAATATTTTACTTTCATATTAAAATTATTTTATAGATAAAGCTTAATATATAAAACTGAAGTTTGCTTGTTAAAACGATCGATTTGAATATATATATATTTTTTGCATTTTTTTGCATATTAAAGAAAAAAAATATGGCCATTGGAATGTAGCTATAATACCATAATTCTTCAATAAACTGCGTGAGTAGAGCCGCGGAAAAATGATAGTACTATCTATACTAACAATATAAATATGAAAGTTTGTGAGTATGGATGTTTGTTACTCTTTCACGCCAGAACGGCTCAAATCTGGATGATGTTGGGCACAGAGGTAGATTATAGTCTGGAATAACATATAAGCTACTTTCTATCTCGGAAAAATATACGGTTCCCGAGGGATAGATTTATTTTGGTTTTTCCAGAGGCTTACCCAAGCGAAGCAAGGGTGAGCCACTAGTATATAATATATATTTGTCCTGACTGATTCAGCAATACCCACAGCAACGCTGGACATGAGGGCTTAGATAGCCTATTCAGTATTCATAAGGTGATATAGGTAACCGCCAAGAAAAGATTTTGGTAGGAAATTCAATCCTTAAAAGGACGAAATCGGATACCGAAGTTATAATTGGACTACTATTGAAAGTTCGAATAATTATATGTGTGTACGTTTATTACTCACTCACGCTGAAATAGCTAGATCAATTTGTATAAAATTTTGTACAGATTATGACACTATAAAGCGTACTGATAGAAGTATTCTAGCAAAGCGGGTGTAAGTCTAGGCTAGTAATAAATGTTTAAATTTTTATACTTGAAAATTAGGCAGTAGCCCTTTAATACCGCGCTCAGTTAGAAATCTAACGAAAGCGAATGAGACTCGCACATCTAAGATCATATTATATTAATATGAATATTTAAAGAAAATGACGTTTCAAATGCTTTACAGCAATCATGGTCACGGGATGTAAACAATAAAAAAAGGCAAGTGAAACCGGGACAAATTGTCAGCATTTTAATATATATATACAAAAATGTAAATAATTTAATAGTGAAATTTTCTTATATGTGGTAAGGTTAATTGATAGAGTCCAAAGTTTCGCCGCAATCGAACATCTTGGACAGTTTGATCTCGTTTTCTCTCGAAGTTGTATTAACTAATCTAATTAGAATGGAATACTGAATTGGTAATTGACGTCAATTGTTTTAGATTATAATTGATTTCAATACCTAATACCTATGATTGATTTCAGGATAATATATTAAAAACTATTATAAAATATTCTAAATTCTTAACTTATAACTTCAAGCTACTGCTAATACTTTGGTCAACTACAAACCGCTTGGGTTGCAGATAGTTAAGTTTATTTTTTAAGGTTAGGTTACATATCACTTGGTGATGAGAATTTGACAATTATAAAGACCATTTATCTATCTATTTCACTAAAAAGTAGAAAATAATTTACATTCTAAAAATTGTTGAACAAAGCACTCATATCAAATGTCTTTGTTTTTACAACGTTTATTTTTAAATATAAGTTTATACACTTTTGCGTATTAAATGTAGATATTTAAAAAATCTTTCATAAATCTTATTATTATTTCTATTATTTCCTAAAACCTAACAACAATATTTTAAAACAAACTTAAAACTTAAAGCAAATTTAAAACTTATTCTTAGTATTTGCTGCTTTTTTATCTTTTGCAGATCTGTTTGCCAATCGGCAAAGGCCTCTTCCAACCTCTTCCATTCTGACCTTTCTAGAGCCACTCTTATTGTGTGCGATGCCCATCTCCTTTTGAGTATATTAATTTTCTGTACTACGTCTATGGTTCTTGTTTTATTTCTGATAACACCGTTTTTCAGTCTATCTGATCTTTTGACATTCAACGTGCTTTTCTCCATAGTATATTGGCTGTTTGTCATTTCCCGAGTTAAAGTCCATGATTGACAGCTGAAGAAGGTACTGGAGTTTGAGAGAGGTTATGAAAGGCCAACATCTTCATATAAACATCAAAGGTAAACCATTTAATACCTGCCAAAAAAAACATAAAACATGTATACAAAATAAATGTAGATCATTAATCATAATTTTACATAATTTAATTAAATTGTTTTATATTTGAATTAATAAAAAGCTAGTGACATCTAGTTACGTTACTTTAGTTTTGTTTATGACAGTATAAGTGGTAAAGATTCGAACTCCGACGAAGTGAATAAAATTGCTTTTAAAGAGTACATCGATTCCCGTCCCCACGATTTCTATAGCAGAGACATCAATGAACAACTATTAAAATTATAAAAGAGCATCGACGATAATGACCACTTCGATAAATTAAAAACCTAGACTTTTTATTAAAAAATATAGTTTTTTTTATATATATTCTATGAAACGTCAATTTCATAAATGAGGATCTATACATACTATAATAAAATTATAATTAAGTCGAATCTGTACATTAAATATTTTTTGGAAAATCTAATTGAAATAGACATTATTATCGATACAGAGTCCGAATCTATACTTTTTAGAATTTTTGTCTGTCTGTCTGTTACTGCATCACGAGAAAACCACTGGACAGATTTTGATGAAATTTGGTATGATGATAGCTGGTTATCTGGATCAACATATACGGAAAAATACAAAAACTGCAATGTACGAGTATACTAAAATGTAAAACTTAAGAATTTGGTATTTGGTCATCTGAACGCGGGCGGAGCCGCGGGCAATGCTAGTGTAATATAAAACTAATATTTATTTCAATTCATGATTTCAAAGCTTTTGGAGCAATATCAAAATTATTTATTGTAAAAAGCATCCGCAAATTAGAAAACATCTATTTTGAGTCTGTTTTTCTGTTTTATATTATTATTACAGCAAATATCAGGACAAAGGTGAATCATTATTCCAGTTCTATTTCACGAGAGCCAAGAGTTTTTTTTTTAATTTCGTTTCATTTTCACCTACTATCCTTCAGCCTGCTCTCTGATTAATTACCTTTCTTTAAAACTTGGCAAGAACTATCTATAATAGATATAAACATACGTGTTTAAACGTATTTGTAATCATTACCAGGCATTAAAAAATAATATATATGTATATACATATATGGAAACACTTGATATTCCGGAATAAAAGTTAACTTACTCACTTACCCATAAACTCTCTCTTGTTGAATTGCTGAGTGAGAGGAGGACAAACTAAAAACTCTTTCTAAATATTTTTTATATAGGTATTCTTATGAGTATTGATACTAAAGAAACGGACTCATCAAAATTCACAAGTATAGATTTATTATACTGAAACATATTTCTTGATGATGTTATTGTTATTAGAATATAGATACCTATTTTCTTAATAGTTTATATACTCAAAGCTTAATGATTAATTAGTAAATTAAAAATCCTTTGGATGTTACGTATAAAAAAATTGTTAGTATAATGTCTAACGCTATCTATACTGGGGTCGTATTTTTTATTAAATTTCATTTTAATATTCCCTGATTACTCCTGAAATATTTTTTAACACTTGCGTTGCCACAACACAACAATTACGATGAGATAATGAATGATAACTCAACAATGATTGAAAATTATTGGAAGAGAATTAAAACATAAAAAAATATATATTTTTATAAGGAAAATACAGATTAGATTTTTTATAAAATACAGCATTTTAGAATTATGATATTCTAAACGATTCATAAGGCCGTTTTCACATTCATTTGGATGAATCCATAATATTTTTAATCCCTTTTTAATTTCCTTTAATATGTATATCTGAGAAATTTTAAATTTCCATGTTCAGTCTTTACGTAAACGTAATGTAAACTGTAAATAAATAAATTCTAAATTAAAAATAACTTACTGATAAATAAAGCTTTCATAACATTCTTATTTGATCTTCATTCGAGTACGAGGGCTCAATCGATTCGTTTTGGTAAGTCCTATACATTATAAATGAAAAGAGTGTTTCTATTAGTTTTATAAAAATATTATTTATTTATTTATTTATTTATTCAAACTAAAATCCCCAGTTACATACAGAAATAGAAAGTACATAAAAAAAGGTCCTTATATAAGTCAATTTCAGATTTTCATTATTTACGCAATATAAATGGGTAGACTAAGTTTAAATATAAAAAAAGAAATAAATTATTTAAAAAAAAAACAATAAAATAGACAAAAGGAAAAAATAGGGATACGGCCATTCATTACTCTATTTATGATTTATGTGTGCGTGTGTGTATCTGTGTGTGTATGTGTGTGTGTGTGTGTGTGTGTGTGTGTGTGTGTTATTTCTTATAATGATAGCTTTTTAAATCTTTCTCTAGAATTGCTAAAATAATATTTATTATACTGTTGAGGCTGTCTATGTGTCACTGAGTTTCTACTATAATTTGAACGAAAACATGGTACGTGAAATAAATTAGTGTGCCTCGTGCACTTTAGTAGCCCTACTACACAATTGTAATATTTCTGTTTATTGTAAATTATTATTACAGTGGTAATACACAAATAAGGCGACTTTCCTAAAAAGTTCTATAATAAAGTACTAACAAATAAACATGCAAATAGTTTGCAAAGCAAGCATAATTAGGGAAGTCTGTGCGTATTACAACGGTGCTAATAGAGAATAGATAACTTGATACCAATGTTACATATGATTTAAGGCCTTGAACCCACGTTACGGCGGTAGATAGCGCCACTCCACTTATTTTGTAGCAGCAAGGGTATAATTTGGCAACGCCGCGATACTATCGCGCATTTCCCTACAGATACTACGTAATTTAATGGTGCTATTTGGCTCGCGTCCTACGATAACCAAACAACTATTTTTGCGCTAATTTATTCGTAAAGTCTAGTAAGTTCAGCCTATCACATTTACGTATGTAGTTTTAAATTGTTTATTTCATATAATAATAGAAACAAAAATATCTTGGCTTATGTAAGCTCAATGAGACAAAAATATTTTATTTTTAATGCGATTTCATTAGTTATAAATGACTTATCTTCTTTAATAGCTCTTTTTAAGAAGTACAATTCTGTAATACATTGTTTTCATATAACTTCACAGGTTAACGCGGCACACACCAGTAAAGCACCCAGTCAACATAATTTTTTCAACAATCATCATCATATTTTAGTATATTTACACAAAGCCCTAATATATTATATTCTTCAACCTTCCTCACGAATCACTCCATTCATAGGTAAAAACCGTATGAAAGTCCGTTTGGTAGTTTTTGAGCTTATCGCGTTCAGAAAGACACACAGACGCGACAGAGCGTCATTGTTTTATAATATGTAGTGATACTTGTAACAATATATTAAAATCTTTATTTTAACCTACTCATATGCTTCGTATCGTTTGCGATATTTTTTTATTAATATACATCATTAATTTCATATCATCGAGCTTATATGATGAATGAGGGCAAGACATGAATAATGAAACTATTCAACTACTGAATGAAACCTTTCAATTTGGATTTTTTCTATTCTAAATGACGAGTTGTAAGTTTTTATTGGTTAGTATAACTTTTTTATTATCGTTATTATAATACTAATAAAAATAGTTTTACGCGACCTATGTTGTTGTGTTATAATCTATTTGGCATAGGTATGTAAGATTAGAGGAGATTTATTACTTCGAATACGCATCAGTTTTGAAAGATAAGTTAGATTTGTATGGATTCAGTTTTGATTAGAGAGTGAAGCTAAATTTGATTTGAACTATAACCAATTCTCCTGCTTCTGATAAAATAAATATAAATAAATAAATATTTTGGGAAATTAACACACATCACCATCTAGTTCCATGGTAAGCTACGTGGCTTGTGTTGTGGATACCAGATAGTTGATACACTACACATATATAAAATGTAAATACATATATATTATAAATAAATAAGTTTTGTTGTTTCGGTCAAAAGAGTATTTACTATATACGCGGAAAAAGTCTTAGGCACAAGCTAGTATGATAAACATAAACTGAAACTTAAACTTAGTAACTTAATATTATTAACCTCTAAAACGTGCTTAGAAAACAGAGATGCCATCTTGATGAGGACACCCAGATGTAAGAATGGAAATAAACAATTGTAAATTAAATTATATTGAACGAAAGTTAATGCTTACTGTTGACAGATGTCTTTAAACCTCTCCTTTTGCAGGATCTGCTTAAAATTCTAGAGTGCTCGAATTCTTGAAATGTTACCGTCGTCTGACACTTTCGTCTTTCAAACCAATATTCTAATATAATTAATAAGTATTGCTTGTACTATTTCTATATAGTCAAAATTAAAAATGTTTTTTTTTTTATTATATAATGTAAATATATATAATAGTGGCAGCCCAGTGGTAACGCGGTTGCTTGGAAAGCCGAGTATTGCGTGTTCAAATCCCGGGTCTCGCGTTTCTGAAATTTTTATGTACGAATAATTGCCAGGATGATTAAGTACTACATGTCTTACGGAACGTACGTAAGGAATCGTACAAAAACGGCATGTATTTTTGAATTAATTTTGTAATTTTGTGGGTAGGCTCTCTGTAACAACTATATTAATGCCTTTGAGACGTTTAAAGACGCTGCTATGAGACGCTGTAAAGCATTCAAAACGCAAAAAAAACGAAAAAAAAATTTAATTTAAAATATAAAATTATTTATATACAAACGTGAGGTACGGTAAGCAGGAAATACGTATAATAAAATATTTCACAGAAACTCAAATGAAAATGTACCCCACAGAGACCCAAAATAATAAAAACTTAAATACCTCAGACCAGACTTTATAGCGTTCGTGACGTCTGAGTTAAACATTTACATTCATCTTTCGCCGAAGCTACCTTTAGTACTAAAGTCGTCTATCCTGGTCATTACTGTAGACATTCGAATCGATCTATGCTTGCCTTTGGCCTCACCTTTGATAGGATACAGAGGTCAAAAAGGTGATCTACTACCTGGGTTTACTACCTGGTACCTAAATGTTGTTTTAGAAATAGCATAAGTAGATTATATTGTATTATAATTTTGTTGACATTTATGATTACTGCTCCGCTCACTTGAGAAATAGCTCGATGTTTTATAGCCTTCCTCAATAAACGGGCTATGTAATGCAAAAAGATTTTTTCAAATTGGATTAGTAGTTCCTGAGATTAGAGCGTTTAAACAAACGAAAAAACAAACAAATTTGGCCTCTTTATAATATTGGTATAGATAAAATTTGTTTAAAGAAGAAAGCAGTGTTTGGATTTGAAACAATTGTAAACGTTCGATTACTCAATGAGAAGTACACTATTTTAAAAAAAGTACAATTATTATATATAAAGAAAATAACGTTATTTGATAAAAAAAATCTATCTTTGCATGTGATATTTACCTTAAAGTAAATGCATTTAGCTATAAGAGCCAGTATACAGAGTTTTAAATCCGAGTATTATTGTAATTACAACGGGTGAGTTTAAATAAATAGATAACTAGTGTAGGATATCTCAGGAAAAGCCAACATCATTTTTCAAAACTTATATATTTTAACTAGATTTAATTACAATTTACTAGAAAACATTTAATTTGTGTATTCGCGTCGTCAGTGCAACCAGTATAATCAATTAATGACTGTTTTATTATACATTAAAACAGCGAAAGCTTGCACTAGAAAAGGCTACTATCAACGTGCCACGTGCGTTTGTGATCTTGTGAGTTTGTGAGTTTGTGACGTTGTAGGGGGTAATCTCTGGATCTACTGAACTGATTTTCAAAATCCTTTTACCAATAGAAAGCCACGTTCTTTCTGAGTGTCATAAGCTATATATTAACCCGAAGAATGTAGAGGCTTTTTCGTGGTAGTCGGATTTGCAAAGTAAGTCGGAGAAAAAACGGTCGAACGAAAACGTTTCTTACGAACGCTGCCTTAACGATGAGAGATATATGATTATGTTCTAGAGAAAAGTTGTAGAGCTTAAAAATGCCTACAAAAAAGTCGGCGACAGCATATGTCTAACTTTTATATTAAGTTACAATAAGTAGTTTTTGATATTAAAATAATAATTTAAATCGGTAGGTCATGTTTATTGGTCATATTATCAACAATTATGAATTCTTATCAAAATAAGTAAATTTATCGTCTGAAATGTTTAAAACAAAAGACTTACTGCATATAATTTGGACAAATGGTTAAAGAGATAATACAACATATTCGTAGGTATGGACGAACCCGAGCGAGCTGTTTATCTGTTTTCCTGTTTGTACGGGCTAATCTCCAAATCTATTAGACCGATTTAAATGAAATTTTGCATGGTGGTACCTTATATCCCCGGACAACATCTTAGATACTTTTCATCCCGGAACATTAAAGAGTTCCCGTGGGATAGTTAAAAAATTATAACAACTTATACAGCTTAGTACACAACAACTTATGCACCTAATTTAGTAAAATTTGGTATGCTGATACCTTATATTGCCGGTCAAACAACAGGTTACTTTTTATCCCGGAAAAATGAACGGTTCCCGTGGGCTAGATCTGTTTGAGCCGCTAGTATGTATATAAAGTATTTTATATTATAACACACTTATTTTTTTTCATTTTTATTTATGACAAAGCAGCAATACTTTAGAAAACAGACATGAATTAACTGAAATTCCTAATATTATTCATATTCCTAAAATGTACTTAATTTTAACATTATGCCCTACATTGTATTTAGACATAACAATGACTGGAACAGCTTGTTTAGACAATAAAGGTCGCAGGCTTTTTAGGTTTAACGTAAATATTTATGTACTATCTATTTTTCTTAAAAAAAGATGAAAAGTTAAGCATTACTACGATGCTATACATTTTATTACATAAATGTAATCTATACATATAAAAAATTGTAACTAAGCCGAATCTGTGCATTAAATATTTTTTGGAAAATCTTATTGAAATAGATATTATCGATACAGAGGCCGAATCTATACTTTTTAGAATTTTTGTCTGTCTGTCTGTCTGTGACCGCATCACGGGAATACTGGACAGTTTTTGATGAAATTTGGTAGGATGATAGCTGGTCATCCGGGTCAACATATAGGATACTTTTTACTGCGGGAAAATATCTCATCTCTGAAAAATCTATACTAATGTTAAAACGTAATAAGTAGGGACGGACGACGAAGCGAGGGTGAGTCGCTTGTATCCTATAATACTGCAATACATTACTGTTCATATCACGAGTAACGTTCAATAGTCATACTACCAATGTAATCCCGACGATATGAAAAGCAGATATCGCCATCCCCGTAGTATTTCAACCCTCGATCATGCAATCGGTAAACAGCCCTAGCAATCTAGCAAATAGGTTTTAGCAAATGGAATAAAACGCGGGTGCAACCTCTTAATGTGATAGAGATTTATACAAACATTACAATCTACTTCAACAGTAGCGTGGAAAATTTTATTTTATATTTACAACTTTTAAAATATGTTTTACATTTATTTGTATGTATTTTAAAAAAGTTTAGAAATTTCTAATATTAAACAAATATTAGAAATATAAAAACTTTTTTGTTTCTTCATCCTTATTTCACACAGCAACACATCGGAAGGTCGACGGTTTTTTTTACAAAGTAATAGCTCATATTTCCATGGGCTTTAGCTCATATGACCATTTCATTCGGGTCCCATAAATAATATCTATAATATATTCGCCTATTGCTAATAACTATACAACGACACGAGTAATAGGTACTATGTAAATTTGAACACACATTATTTTTCATAACTTAAAAAATAACCATGACACTTATAAAATCCAATAACAGCAATAAAAATTCTTGAACAGTTTAAATAAAATTATAATTTACTAAATAAATCCTCCATGCTTATTAAATGAGCATCCTTAAACATAGCGTAAAAGCGAATGCGACACTAAAATCTTTAGCCATTTAAGCGTCGGAATAAGTCAACTAAAATCAGAACCGTGCCTTTTATTACAGGTAACTAAAGAGCTCTTATTTTACTGACGATGCTCTAAGACTCAAGTCACCGACGCCCTAATTGGATTAGTTAGTACAACTTCACATCAAAACTGCCGAGTCCCCTTCAAAATTATGTTATCTTTTTTCTTCAATAATCGTTGAGGGCTTTTCAAGTCTCTATCAGTAAATTGGAATAAGCGTATATAAATTATTCATCTTTGTTAATCGACACGAGACTGTTTATGTCATTGGCTTTAAAGTTAAAAGATTATAATGCTTTCTTAGATGTACGCGAATATTTGACATTTTAAATAAAACTATCTTTTCGGATTTTTTCGCGGATTTATTTGGATTGTTGGAACCCGACGTTTCGAATGCTTTACAGCATTCATGGTCACGGGAGACGGACTGACAGACGAACGGGAGTCTCTCCCGTAACCATAAATCACCAAAAATCCAAATAAATCCGCGAAAAAATCCGAAAAGATAGTTTTATTTAAAATTAAAAGATTATTTTCGCTTTTTAATATTTTGCTTTTATAATGTAGCAATTCATCGGTTATTTCTTTCTAAATTGCAATAAAACATATTGTGAAATAGCTATGCCTTAAGTAGCGCTTGGTATTCAGTGCTCATTACTCTAACCTCATTGAAGAGAGTAAGAACTAAGAGGGGCGATAAATAGAGACGGTCAGTTTACTGTTTGCTGATATTGGTTTATGGTTTGAGTTCAATTTATTTCTTTTAATATATTTTTATGTTAAATAGCGGTATAATATTTTTGTATTATCAATATTATAAACAAACAAATAAACACTTTTACATTTATAATACATACTAATATTATAAATGTGAAAGTGTTTATTTGTTTGTTTGTTCTTCTTTCACGTTGAAACGGAGTGACGGATTAGCGTGATTTTTTGTGTGGAGATAGTTGGAGGGCTGGACAATAACATAGGCTACTTTTTTCCGCGGGAGATTATCTAACTCCCACGGGAAAACACGTTTTAATACAATCCAAACAAAACATTTATGATCAGAATTACTTGAAACTTGGTATTAATGCTCTTCATAAAATTTAATAGATACGTGTTTTAGCATTTTTCGAAATTTATTCTATAAGGGGGTAAAAAAGGGGATGAATATTTGTATGAAGCTACATTTTTAGAGACTTTATTTGTAGTTTTAGCGCGAGCGAATGCGCGGGTTCTGCTAGTACAAAAATAAATTCGAGTGTAATCATTACGAAAATGCTCTATTAACATAGTAATGTGCTTAAGGACAATAGCGTCATAGATAACAATTCTAAGAAAAGTTAAATATATATATACAGTAATTAAGTAAAAATTCGTGGTTTAGAAATGTAAGCTCTTACAAAGCGCAGCTTTTAAGCTTGTTTATATAATTTCAAAATAATTAAGTACGGTTTCAGTATTGTACTCAAATGTGAAGAGTGGCTTTGTAAAATTTTAACAATAGATCTAAACGAGGCATAAATAATTAAAAGAAAAATATACTCTTTATTTATTAGATATTTATTTTGAATTTATGGAAAGTAGTTACTAAATATGAATCTTTTGCCTATAATGGTGAGGTCACTAACTATGAAGTGCCTAGTTTTTAACTCGAGATTATCGTCATATTTAGAGGATACGGCAATAAAAAATAATAGAATGTGACCAAAATCTCTATTCAGATTTCTTGTTTTATTAACATACAGATTGATAATAAAAAGTATATGAAATGAGAAAATAAATTAACGTAATTTTTCACCTAGTTAGTTTGTACGCGAAAATGCCATAGGGTATACGTACAGTACGACACGGCAAATGAGCCCCGTTTTTCAAAAGCCACTTGGGACGTGAAGTAAGTAAATATCTTAGAAAGACTTAATACGAATAGCAAATATTCTTATGAGGACTTATTTTTAGTTACCTACATTGAATGGTTGGATTTAAAACCCATAGTTACAGGCACCTACTAATATATAATATAAACATAACAAAACTAAATAGAACATTAAATTTATTAGAGCGAGCAATCTACGTAAAGTTGCTGAAGTTAGACAAAAGACATCACCAAGTTCTGTCAATTGAGATAAAGGGATGTAAAATTACGGAGACGGTAATGTTAGTAGTAAAGCAAGTTGCTCAGAGAGCTATGGGCGCTGACGAATAATAAACCTGATAGTAAGATAGCGCAAACAACAGATCTTTGGTACAACGAAAACTTTCAGAAATGTAATATTTTCACATTGAGAACTATCGTTACAAATTCAAAAAGATTGTTTTAATATACTGCCTTCTTCCTATTACACTTTTAATTGACCATTAAGTTTCATAATACTTTCTTAGATTTACGCGAATATTATTTGACATTTTAAATAAAACTATCTTTTCGTATTATTTCTCAGATTTGTTTTGATTTTTGGTTTATGACGTCTAAAACCTTAGTTTCTTCCGTGACCATGATTGCTGTAAAGCATTCGAAATATCGGGAACCAAAAACTTTTTAGTACCATATTAGTACCATATTTCTTGTCCATAAACTATTCCTATCCAAATATCACGTCGATCCGTTGCTCCATTATTGTGTTAAAAATGATAAAACATCAAACATATTGTCGTATTTAATATTATTTCTACAGTTAAATAACATTGAAGTGTCTGTAATGTCAAAATAACAGCTTTTTACTAAATATGTACCTATGAAAGTACATACGGTACTTATAAGAAGAAAAAAAAACATTTCTTTTTAAATTTTTGTCTGTCTCTCTGTCTGTCTGTATGTCTATTTGTTCCGAGTAATCTCCAAAACGGACAAATCAACTTTGACGGGACTTTTACAGGCAATTAGCTAATGTTATAACGAGTGACTTAGGTTACTTTTATTTTGAAAAAGTATTATCGTTCCGCGCAAAAAATTAAAACGTAGTCTTTATTGTGAACTATATTAATCTTTAAATAGTTATCCCCTATTTTTTATATTCATTACCAAGCGTAATTTTCTTCTAGAATAAAAGTCTAATAAAATATATGTATAGAAATGACATATTACAATTCAATGACATCTGTATTTTTTTTATTGAACTATATAATATTATTCTATTCAACTTGTTTAAGCCTCAAGGATAGAAAATGAGCCCGTAGCTAGACATATTATGTATAAGAGACTTCCGCATTATGATGAAATAAGTTTTTATCGATGAAAATCTTCTAAGCTAATTTCAAATACAGTTTATGGTCATTATCATTTCGTGGAAGAAAAAATATACATACATATTAATCAGTGTTTCTTCTTCTTTATAGTGTGTATATCCGCCATGAATCATTTAAAATACTCAATTTTAACAAACTGTGCGTTTGATTGAAAATTCAACCAACATTATTAAGATTAAATTTATTTCAAGTGATAACGAGTTAAATAAAGTATCATAAAAACTTATAGTGAGATCATTGATTATTTTTTAACTTGTATATATTTGAAATTTTCTTTGAAATAAATTACTTATTGGTAATTACCAATCTTAAACATTTTTTTTATTACATTATCTTTTCTACAGAAGGTACTTAATAGTAATAAATCTCTTGAGATAAATTAATTTTTATCTAACTTATTATTTACGTAATTTAAGTACATTGTTGTTACATAAGTACAATAGTAGTCCAGCTGTAACGTCGTAGCTTGGGAAATTAAGTGAAACGGGTTCAAATCCCAATCTCGCATCTCTAATATTTTCATATACAAATCTTTTCAACATAATTACCACTAATCTTACATTGAAGCAAAATATTATGAAGAAACTAGCATATCTAAGAGAACCTAGCAAGTTTTAAAAGATATAAGAAGTCCACCAGCCCGGACTTGGCTAGCTGATCCCCCCGAAATTGAAGGAAGGCCCGTGCCCAGCAGTGACACGTTAAAAATGGCTGAATACAATAAATAATAATACTGTACAGTTTTTTTACACAAAGTCTTGTCTCATGTTTGCACACTCTCTAACGAGAGATCGAGATATTTACTGTTTCGCGTTCCAATGTGTACTATCCCTTTATACACAATTCAAGCGATATATTGCTTAATGAACTGAGCAACAATAATAACAAAGTTCCATGGATTTACTACTAAAACTGTTCGTGATTTTTTATATAATCATTTAACTTCTTGTTTTTTTACTTACAATTTGTCAAACTGAATGTTATCTATACTAATATTATAAAGAGGTAAAGTTTGTGAGTTTGTTACGTTGTAGGGGGTAATCTCTGGATCTACTGAATTGATTTAGATGAAATTTGGTAAGAAGGTAGTTTGAGACCCTGGAAAGGATATAGGATACTTTTTATCTCGGAAATCATCCCTTAAGGAGGTGAAAATGGGGATGAAAGTTTATATGGGGAATCAAACTAGGGACGAACCCGAGCGAAACGAGGGTGAGCCGCTAGTTTCCTATATTTTTATACGACTACACGGTAAAAGAGCTTAATAAAATGTTATTTTAGCATGGTTGAGGAATTGTAAAAATTGTATTGAAATAACAAATCATAATATACGTTGTTTAACAAATATTTTTTATATTTCTTTTTTTCAATATTTGTAGAATGAAATCTTGTCTGAACTCTAAGTCTTAAAAAAAATTCTTCATATAAGCGGGATTTATATACCTATGTTTTAATTATATAGTACACAAAGTTGTTTATTTTACACTCTTTAGTTTGTTATGTATAGCTCAAGAACAATTAATTCTTAACTTCGAAATATTGTTGTTATTGGGACTAATTTCGTCAACATTTAAAAGCTTTTCCAATATTGTCATAAAAACTTTCGACCAAACAAAAACAAATCAAAATTCAAATAACCCTAATCAATACAAGTCACGGGGGTCGATAAAAAATTACAAGAAGATTCGTTATAACTCAACAAATAATGTTAAAGTCATGCTAATAACCTATCTAACAAAAGAATCTAATTTATTAATAGTACTAACGATAAGGGCGGATAATGGTATTGTCTGATCAGAACACAATTGGACTCATAAATAATATGAACAAAAGCCAATAAAATTAGATAGCATTGAACGATGGAGAGATCCGAAACATTATGACCCACACCGAAATTGACCTCGTTAAAATTAATGAGATAAACATTTTCATTCGTCCTCCGTACAAATATAAGAAGTACGCTTCATAATTTTATGATGTTTTTCTATTTTAATTTAACGAAAATTCATAATTTTAACAAAATAATCTATATAAAAAAAAAGAAAAAAGGCAGTGGTAGCCCAGTGGTAACACGCTCGCTTGGGAAACCGAGTGAACGGAGTTCAAATCCCGGGTCTCGCACCTCTGATATGTTCATGTGCGAATCATTTCCAACATGATTACCACTTGTCTGAACGGTGAAGGAAAAACATCGTGAGGAAACCTGCGTGTCTGTGAGAACCTAGCAAGTTTTCAAAAGACATGTGAAGTCTGCCAACCCGCACTTGACCAGCGTGGTGGACTATGGCCTGATCCCCCTCGCATTGAAGGGAGGCCCGTGCCCAGCAATGGGACGTTAAAAAGGGCTGAATACAATCTATAAAAATAAATGATGTATGTTCGTATGTGCATTACTTGAAAAAGACTGGGTCAATTTAGCTAAAAAAAAGGAAATCTTGTCCAAGAAATGGGAAATTTGAGAACAAACTGAAAGTAATTTTTTATCTTTATATTTTTTATAAAATAAATGATAAAAAAACGTTAAAATGTAAACAGACGTAATGTCTGTAGATTGAGCCAGTACATAATACATTAATCATAATATGAATATATATTTTTTGTTTTCATTATCTCATAATATCATTACTATTATTATATCACACTAGCATTGCCCGCGGCTCTGCCCGCGTTCAGATGACCAAAAACCAAATTCTTAGGTTTCACATATTAGTGCAGTTTTTGTATTTTTTTCAGAAATGAGATATTTTCTCATATATATATATAGATTCGGCCTCTGTATCGATAATAATGTCTATTTCAATAAAATTTTCCAAAATATATATAATGTACAGATTCGGCTTAGTTACAATTTTATTATATGTATAGATTATATATCATAATATAATGAAAACAAAAAATAGTAAATGTTCTTGATAATTTCTAAAACAGTTTTATCATAATGTTAGTGCACAGTCTTATATTCCATAACGCGCTGAAACTTTATAGCCTTAACAAGAATAAATAAAAGCTGACACGCAGCTACTCTATATCCTAACAAGTAAAAATACAGCGAAAAAGTTGCCAGCACAAAAGCCCTCAACTCCATTAAATATCAAGTAAACCATCAACTCTATACTTAAGCTTGTCTGATAAATTTTTATGAAGAACTTGAAAGAGCGCGTTTAAAGAATTTGTAATTTTTTGGTTACTTAGTATTTTTTGATAGTATGTTTATCAATAAAGTTGGAGTGTTGATCTGTTGGTTTTTTATAAATGTTTGGTAGGTATTCTGTGGTATAGCAAATGAAATAAAATCAGTTTAACGAAAATTTTGCTAATGATCAGAAGATTTAAATAAAAATTAACAGTCGTAACATTCAGCCAAAACGGCGGATAAAGGCTTTTAAATTAATTTTTTTTTAAATTAATTTTGAACTTGTTCTTTTCTTTTGTTCTTACCGATTAAACAATACTTTCATGTGTAGTTAAACGGTTAGTGCAGATTTCTCAGAGGTGAGATATTTCGCCACAGTAAAAAGTATCCAGCTACAATCATACTAAATTTCATCAAAATCTGTCTAGTGGTTGTCTCGTGATGCGTTCTCAGGCAGCAGACAAACAAAAATTCTAAAAACTATAAATTCAACCTCTGTATCGATAATAATGACTATTTCAATAAAATACTCCAAAAAATATTATTTATAAATTACCAATAAATGTCCAAATATTTATTTACCTCTTTATTGCTATCATATACGAAATAAAAATATATACTATTTCATTAATATTATATTAATAACTACCTAAACAATGAACTATACAAGGATAATAGGTAGATATTCACCTTTAACCCCAAGAAAATGGTAGAGATCGCTGCAAAGGGCTTATTATATATTTATCAAATCTGATGGCTGGATAGCTGAAACCACGTTATAGTTATACCAAAAATGATTACATCTAATTCAGTACCAATGATAGTAGATGGCTGAACTCGATGAAAGGATCTAATTAATTTGCGTATTCCCTTCGTCAAAAACAAAAGGACGTAAGCTCTTCTTGGCTTGCCACTGTAACATAGACTCAGTGTTATTGTTATATTCGTGCTATTTTCGCGTGTTTAGGATTGACTTTAGTAGAAAATTTACGCCAGCTGAGTCAGAAAGGGGTGCAGGAGCTGAAATGAATTATTCAGGATCGTTGAATGCAGCTTACCTTTCGAGGGGTGGGCCTGCATGTGGATTTATAATTATGAAGACAATTAAATAGCCTTATTAAAAAATATATTTGTATAAACTGTTACATTAAGTTATCATGATAATTCTGAATTTTACTAGATTATCAAATGAACTTCCAGCATAATACCAAGACTTAAAGATAAATAACACTTAGATAAATTCCTAATACTTTAACAGGTCTTAAAGTTAGCGGTCACATCAGTACTAAGGGAATAAAAACATAAACAGTCTGTAGAGCATTAAGTATGCATGTTTTGGTAAATAATAGAAAGAAATGAAAAGCTTTATATAAAGCTAAATCTTATCTTGAAAATTTGTTCGCGGATGGTTAGGAGTAAAAATAAAGCTAAAACCTTAAGCTATTTAAATGAAAAATCGACCAATTCTAACGAAATATATTAACAATTGGATTTAGATGAAAAATTAAAATATCGCAATAAGTAAATATACATTAAAAATGTATATAAAAACAATATATAAGGTTATACAATACAATTTGCAATCCAAAAAAAATCTCTTAGAAATAATTAATTTATAATTTGTTAGTTGTACATGTTATGTACAATGTACTTACAAAAAAAAACTCGATAACCTTACAACAACCTCACTTACAACTTACTTGCAAGCCTTAAGAAACATACAAGTCCAAAGCACAACATTATTACTCAGGATTAATTTCTTTATAAAATATGTAATGTCGATGAAAAAGAAAATGCCTCAGTCTTGATAAGAAATGGCGAAAAACCGCAGAAAAGAAGATAAAAAGAAATTTTGTAGGACTGTTGATCATTTAAATATAGAATTACATATTTATAAATGCTGGCGAAAAAGCAATATAGTCGAGAAGTCTACTACTATTCACGGTAAAAAATGTTAATAAATGCTAGACTTTGCAACCACTTCTCCATATTATAAAGGATATAAAGAAAACTAGATTATCACTGGAGGATAGAGAATTCGATCAACAGTATCACAAGCTACTTTTATCCCTAGGATAGGAAATCTTTTTGCGGGATAAGGGATAGAAGTTTTACGAGATTTTTAGCACGGAGTGTAGTAAACCCGAAGTGAATCGACGAAGGCTTGGCCTGTTTCATTTCATTCACTCTTAGCATTTTATTGACTCATAAATCACTAGCCTAGAAAACGTGACAGAAAATTTCAATTTATACTTGAAATTTGTATTCATATAATAAATAGTTCAATAAGTTAGAATTTATGAAGGGCTAAAATAAATTGAAAATGAATGTTTTAATTCAATCCGTAGTGTATTTTTATAGGAGGCAATTTATTTATTCATTCATTCATTATCTAAGCGTTATTTATATTTACTTTGGCTTTTTATTTTTCGATAACGTTTATTGTAGTTTTTGCTGAACCAAGTCTCACATTCATTCAGTTTACATACATACATAACATTGCATTATTTCTTACGGAATTGTCAGACAATAAAGAATGCCAAGTTCTACAATCTCTACATACCTCTTCCGCTTCATGCACTGAAATTATTTATATATTCTTTCATCCAAGGTATTCAGACTGTTGTTGTAATCTACTTTTAGATATAATGAACGATTACTTTAAAAGTATATTTAATTGTATTACTTAAACAGTAAGTACCTGAGCGACCGAGATTCGCTCGAAATCGTTAGAGCCGTTTCCGAGATCGCCGGTATAAATATACAAAAATTACTCGCTTAAATATATGAGATTTATTAAACTAGGTTTATGCTTTAAGTCAATTCATATGTAACTCTTATTATTAACATTCCTTCTTCGTATTAACCAGTGGCGTAACTAGCCTTTTTGCTTCTGAATGAAAAATAAGATGGAAGTGCTCCCCTTTGCCTATTTTAAAAACGAATGTGGTCCACAAACACAGTTTTCGAACTTCTTACTTTTTCCAAACCGCTCTCGAGGGAGAACGGGTAGAGTAAAATTTAGTAAAAAGGTTAGGTTAGAAGACCATTCACCGATTTAAAGAATATAAGTCGAAAACACGATCACATACCTCGTGGTCCTTGTAAAAAAAATATGCGGAAATTTAGGACACTTTATTCTTGCGGTTCTTTTTAAACATCCATGAGGCCCGTCCTCAAAAAATGTTGATGTGAAATAAAAGAATCGTTTGTGGCCTGCTGGGGCCCTTTGAATCTGGGACTCCATCCGACCGCATTGGTTCCATTGGCATAGCTACGCCACTGGTATTAACATAAAACTTAGTGAATCTTATTAATAGGTTTAGAGTATAAAATACACTAAAATACTATACTAATATCATTGTTATCTACACTAATACAAAGTATACTTATTTCATGGGGTACACCTTTAAATTTTCTTTGATTATATTAATAGTTATCAGATTATGTAAGTCATATCCTTAAAGAATAACTGTAAATTTCCTATTACATCCTCCAGATAGTAATAAACAAAAACTTTGTAATATTATCCCGAATCCCGCGTTAAAGTGAACTTCGGAGATAAATAAATTGAAATGGACAGAATTGATATAAGTTTCGGAACTTGTAAGCTCATATAATGCAACATGTTTACTTCTTCATACAAAAACGAACATTTATTGGTAGAACTTTACTTTAAATGTTACTTAGCATTTGATGTATTTCTTTATCTTTTCGAAAAAATATATTACGTATATTTAAATACAAGAAAAAAGAAATACTTACTGCTAGAATTAAATCAAATCAAAATATATTTTATTTGAATAGTCTTTTACAAGCATTTTGAATCGCTAATTTTTCCCTTTTTTTTAATTTAGTTTAATTGTAAATTCTGCTCAAAAGTAAATACATCTCTATACGTTATGTCTGCGTGGTAAGTAGTAAGATCGTTTGTTACATTTCCTTGCTGTACATAACTTACTTTTGTATATTTACGAATGAAAACCAAAAGGTAATATGATATGGAAATTCTTATAATACACATGTATCACCCCTCCAGGGCGATCTATATCAAAAACAAAGATTAAGATAAAAATCGGCCAAGTACAAATTTGGCTGGTGCGTCGAAGGCTCGATACTACCATACTGTAATGTAACGTTACGTAAAGAAAATAGGATGGATGAATGATACTCAAACAAATCTGACTCACGCTTGGCTAGTTTTAATATGTGGTAATTTATTTTAAAGTCTGTAGATTAATAATTTACAACAAGTATGTCAACAACAAGTATGACAGAGTGTAAAATCAAAGCGCATTGCAGTTCTCGACGTGACGTCTGTATCGCTTCACAATTGGCCCGACGACTCATTGTTATATAAAACAAAGGCAACCTAAAAGCCTTTTTGTCTACATTTCTTATCCAACGGCGATCCCAGTAATTTGTGACAAAAGATGAAGAATTCTTTAATTTTTTTTAAATCTAGAGCAAACATTTAAAAAATTAAGAAGAGTTCTTAGAGACGTTACCCATTTAGACGTTACCTAATTATTCTTTTATTTTGACTCATTTATTTTCATTAAAAGAAAATTAGTATGATAGATGTTCCAATTAAATTAATTACTAGTAAAAAAAACTTTTATAGGTTTAGTTTTGTTTTGATTTAGAGGATTAAAATGATTTTTTCACTGTTAATTTATTTATCTAGTTTTTTAGTTTTATATATCAAGATGTGGGTGCACTATTTAAGTCAACTGAATCATAATCGAATGTGTATACAAAATTGTCTGTCTGTGTTATTGACTTCATAGGAGGTTTCTCATTTAAAGACATGAGAAGAAATATCATCATATAATAATTGAATGAAAAATTGAATGCGTGTATGAAATTGCATAACTAAACTGTTAACCGTTGAGAAGTTGCTTCATCTGGAGCCAATCGTAGATGGAGAATCAGGTTATAATTGTCACAAAAAATGATTTTCATCGGAAAGAACCAACATCTAAAATTTTAACTCTGTCGGATAAGAGAAAGTGGCTCTAACTTCTAATTCAGCTTGCAAGATTTGACCCATATAAAGTACAAAGTTTACTGTCTACATTTTATGTAAAATACTAATAGAGATCTATTAGTTCCCACGGGAACCGTGTATTTTTCCGGGATGAAAAGTAACCTGTTATTTGACCGGCAATATAAGGTATCAGAATGTTAAATTTTACTAAATTAGGTGCAAAGTTGTTGTGTACTAAGCTGTATAAGATACTATATTTTTTTATTATCCCACGGGAACTATTTAATTTTCCGGGAAAAAAGTATCTAAGGTGTTGCCCGGAGATTTAAGGTACCACCATGCAAAATTTCATATAAATCGGTCCAATGGATTCGGAGATTAGCCCGTACAAACAGACAGAGAAACAAAAAATTAGAAAAAAATCTGGATTTATTCTATTTGTCTTCTTACATCTCCCTGACTCGGTTTTTAACATTTTTTTGCTATGTACAGACATTCGACCTCTACTGTTCATAATTAAATGCCTGATCCTTTCGATCTTTCTCAATAAAATTTTACAAACAACGTAAGAAGAAGTCACGGATAATCTTCCGAATAGCGCATACCTCCGATTGATCTGAACATGGAAGAAAAATATATAAAATAAAAAATGACAGTCTATTTATGACCTACAACTTTAGTGGTAAAGATTTTCCTCAAAAACCATTGAAAACATTTTCTCTAGATATAATCTTGAAAATGAAATATGCGCGTATTTTGAATTTCATATTCGTTATCAACGCGTCAAAATCCATATGTATATCAAAATTAAGTTTAATCGAAGGTATGGGATATTCAGAAATAGATACACCTGAAGTCACGACGGCCTATCAGAAACTATATTAGCTATCTACGGAGATATTGTAGGGCACATGAATGCGGGTAAAACACAGGTACGCTCTATATTCCTTCACTTACTCTCCTTTAAAATGAAAGGCATTTGATGCGCCGGACCGTTGAGCTTGCTCACAGAGGCACAAGGGTGTAACATTCCTGACTTACTAACTCCGGGTTGCTACTGAGAATTTTTTGACATCTAAAGACCTTTACGGCTTGAACCAAGAGTCGAACTCGAAATAGTATGTTTATGGATTTTCGCCATAAAAACTAACGAATATGAAGTGATTTTAATCTAAGTTCCATATAAGCATACAAGCATTTCCCGCGGCTCCGCCCGATAAAAAACAAAATTCTTAGGTTTTACATATTAATATACTCTTACATTGCAGTTTTTGTATTTTTTCTCAGAAATGAGATATTTTCCCGCGGTAAAAAATATCCTATATGTTGACCCGCATAACCAGCTATCACCATACCAAATTTCATCAAAATCCCTCCAGTGGCTTTCCCGTGATGCGGTAACAGACAGACAGACAGACAAAAATTCTAAAAACTATAGATTCGGCCTATGTATCGATAATATTGTCTATTTCAATAAGATTTTCCTAAAAATATTTAATGTACAGATTCGGCTTAGTTACAATTTTATTATACTCGTATATAGGTATAAATTATTTATGTGGTCAACATAAAATATTTATAAAAACCGAATACTTTTAAAGTATTTATGAAAACAAATATACCTAAATTAAAGCAGCTAATGGCTTTCAAACTATTTTATATAAAACTAAATTCGAAATTGTTACAGAATTTATATTTACCAAATAGACTGAGCTTCTTTCATCATTCGTATTATAAAATACTAAGTAGCTTATTAAATTCCAATAAGTTTTAATTCTTCTAAACTTCATTCTTATGAAGGTAAAGTTACTTAATTTTATTATTTTAATTCAGTGAACTTGACCTGGCCCCATTCAACTTTTAAGCTTTCCCATTACCAATGGGCCACTGCCACTAAGTACTAAATATCACTATTTTCAATTCACAAATCCTGAATGTTAAAAAAATATAACATTCATTTTTAGGGTTCCATACCCAACAAACGGGTAAAACGGGACCCTGTTACTAAGACTCCGCTGTCCATCCGTCTGTCTGTCTGGCCGTCTATCACCAGGTCGTATCTCATGAGAACCGTGATAGTAAGACAGTTATAATTTTCACAGATGATGTATTTTTGTTGCCGACATAACAACAAATACTAAAAAATAAAATAAAATAAATATTTATTGGGCTCCCATACAACAGACATAATTTTTTGCCGTTTTTATAGATTTTATAGATTCATGCGCGAGTCCGACTCGCACTTGGCCAGTTTTTCGTATATTTGTGGAATATGTTATTTACTGGATTTTATTCTATATCTATATTGTATAGAATAGTATAATAATAAAATATAATATTTTTTCCCGCCTTTCTTTCTTGATTAACAGGCATTAAACTATTACGACATAAGTATCTACCCTATCTCATTTATTTAAATCCATCAGGCTTAAAAGCATTAAAAATAAGCAAACATTTATCCTTTTAATATTATTGATTGTTATTAAATGTTGTTAGTATTTATATTGTTTGTGAGGATGGATGGATGGATGTTTGTTACTCTTTCACGCCAGAACGTCTGAACGGATCTGGATGAAATTTGGCACATTAATTATAGTCTGGAATAGCACATAGGTTAGTTTTTATCCCGGAAAAATGTAAAGTTCCCGTGGGTTAGACTTGTTTTTGTCTAGGGGCTAACCCGATGTGGAGCGGAGTCGCTAGTACATACAAACTCTAAAACCATAATCTCTCTGGACTAATAGTATAAAAATATGATACTAAAACAAATAAGTAGGTAATAACAAAACTTAGCAGGCATAATATAAGTAATATTTACTACACGAATATATTTAAAAGCTCACCTAACGATCTTATAATTACTAAAAGCACAAAGAGAATAACAACATGTTTGAAAACTTTATCAATTTCCATTTGTAGTCGAAGCCCTAAGAAACTAGGCTTGAACTAAATTGATGTGTGAATATTAAAGGGAACGTTTTAATTAAGCGCTTTTATCGGCTTGGATTAAATGGGGGTCGGTGATTAAAACCAACAAGGATTACGACCTTTGTCTCTTCAATTATGATTTATTAAGTCACCCGTGTAACAGTGCTGAGAGAATAATCCTACGCTCAGAAAATATAAATAAGATGCTAAAACAATACTACATAATTGAAACGATTTTAATTATAACTTTAACGATCGATGTATATTCCCTATTAGAGCCGGCGTCCATTAATACATCATTTACAAAAACAATTACCACAAACTTTATTGTATAATTTTGCTTTTAACCTAATTTTAAGGTAAATTAGTACGAGCCGTACGCTTGGATAGCTAGCTATAAGTAAATTATAGAATTTAATAGCTAAGAGAATTACAGTGTTTGTAAACAGGTTACATATAAAATTCAAATTACAATTTCACTTTTGATAGTTATTATGTGAATATGTAATTGAAAATATTTATCTAAGAGCTTGATTGCCCATACATACTTTCATCCCCATTTTCACCCTCTTAAGGGATGATTTTCGGAATAAAAAGTATCCTATGTCCTTCCCAGGGTCTCAAACTACCTTCTTACTAAATTTCATCTAAATCGGTTCAGTACACAACTCACAAACTTTACCTCTTTATAATATTAGTATAGATTAATCAAGATTACTAAAAATCTAGTTTTTCTATGAAAACCTGTATGCAGCATTGACAGTATCCAGTTGAATTTATCGATGTCGCCGCTAAGAGATTGTACGTTAAGCCGATTATACACTAAAACTGAGAAGTATTACACATGAAAATCAAGTATTTCATATGAATCATCGGAAAACAGAAATCGTTTGTATTAATATACACACATCATTATTTTTTTAATTTTATAAAGCTAATATATGCAGGAATCTACAATGGAGATACAAATATAACGATGTTCTGGCTGATTCATCGTTAGAAAAACCAAGTCATAGGTGCCTAAGGTCTATATGTTAGTAACGTAATCTTCCAATGACTACAATTAGTGACAGTAATTACTAAACAAAGATTTTAGGAAATTCAACCTCAAAAGTAAGAGACAATTGTATGAGAAACAAGCAAAGCCAAGACTCTCTATGAGCCTGTGTAAATTATTTGGTAAGGTCAGGCGATGCAATTTTGATAGATTAAAAAATATTTTATCCTAATTGAAATGAAACATGTATTTTAAAAATCAATAAAGTTAAAGAAAAATTCAAAAATACATACATACATTTTAATTACGTTATTAATAATTGATACAATTAGGTACGAATACAATACAAAGAATTCAAATTTTACTGTCTAGATAACAGATAATTTTATAAAATTGATCAAATTTATCTATTCTAATTTCTATGAAATAAATGCAAAATAAATAAATCAAAATAAATTTAACACTTCTAAGTTCTAATCATTTGTGCTAAATATAAAAAAGCACTAAGTTTTCAGTACTCACAAAATAATTTTTATAAGCAGTATTAGGTAGTATATAATTTAATTTCAAAAATTCTATGTTCATTTCGTAGTTTTCAATATTGTAAATTGAATAATTTAATAAAAATCTCAGTCAGTATGAGTATCCGTCTCTGGGGCGAGCTATAAAATAAATATTGAAGGTGGCCGCCGCACCGTTTGAAGTCTGTTTGATCGTGCGCCGCAGAGCTTCGATGTAGATTTAACCATTTGGATTTTATGAACATTTTGCTTATATCGCCTTTGACTTTATTATTAACTAGTAAAAACGTTGTATTGATAAAGAGAAGCTAATGTTAGAAATATTTATTAAGCACGATATTATATCATTCTTCTTTCCGATAACATGCGGGTTTAAGAATTTTCCATATTAAGTCATCCATTCTGAAATCAAACCCGTCAATTTAAGCCTAATAATTGATGAAGTATCGCTATATCTGTAACGTCTCAATGAATTTGAGTGAAATTCATATTTGAGATACCTTATACTCTGGAGAAAAATAGGCTATTTTTCAAAGTACTGCACGAGCAATGTTGGGGGTGAAATCTAGTATTAAATAAGCACAAGGAAAAAAATTTAACATAATACTTAATACAACAATTAATAAATGATCTAACTCCACAGCCTCACCACGATATACAGAAACTTTGTTCATTAAGGAAAGAATTGCGACAGAGCGAAAGTCAATTAAAAACTCGTACGTGATTCCTAGTATTTCATAGTCGGTACTAGTTGAAACAGTTACAATTTAATTAGATAGATGCAATTAGTTTTATAAGTTAGATATAAATGATATCTTATTGTTATATAATATCAAAAATTAATTAATTTAAAATTATATGATATTCGCCTTTATATTTTCGATTAGACTCTTAAACATAGATAAAATGTTAGGTTATATTTTGTTACTTCACGCCACTTCACGCTTATTATATAGGTATCTCTATATGAAATAATCACGTCAGTCTATTCCTTTCATTATTTAAAATATTTAAGTTTTCATAGCCATAAAACGTGTTTGATCTTCAGCTCCACTTCCCGAGTCCAACTGTATATAATCCCGGGTTCAACTGTTACTAGGAACCATCCAGGTGATCTCATAAATAAATGAACAAAACCAAAATTAATCAAGCCAATACAAAAATATGTACGTAGTACGTTCACCGGGATTTAACATATGTACAATTTACATAATATAGATTAGTATAAATATTTTTTTTTAGAAACACGTTCTTTTTCTCAAATGTTAACCTACGACTTGTAGCAGGTCAACTGTTCAATAATTATTTACCTTTACATTAATATTGTAGAAGAGAAAGCGTGTTTGTTGAATTGACCTACTAAGAGCTAAAAGGTACTTTTAATACCGGTATATATAAAAGGATTCCTATGTGGAAAATATTATGATAAAAGTCACTATAGAATCGTGTCACTCGAATTGCAAAAAGCTTAAAGCACAAAATGTAACAAAAAAGCTTCCGCAACACGCGCACAATCGATAGAGCCTGAGTAATGCAGTCTACTTATATGTATGTGTACATGTCATTTACTCTTGTGAAATTCAATCTTGTGTTTGATTTAACCGGTGAATACCGTTAATTAGCTGTCGTTTAAAGCTTAATTACAGACACTGTTTAAATTTAAACGTTTATACTTTATTTGACTCAGATATGTGTTATTATATAAGACATATAGGTACATTTTTTAATAAAATAAGAACATGTATAATATAATTATATATAGTTCGTGCCTGCTTAATGAGACAGCTCTTTTATAACGGCTGGTAGAATTTATATAAAATTTTTTTACTATGCTAATAGGGAAAATTTTTAAATAGACCCAAGGACATAAATTAAACTTACCTTAGCTATATACATATATCCCCCTTATGTGCACTCATTTTGTCGTCCGGCGATCCAGCCGGGTGCGAAACGCACTGCAAGACGGTCTCGGTGGGTTGTCTACCATACGGGTTATTCCTGGTACTTCTAGGACAGCAGAGTAGACCGCAGGAGCAACCCCGCAGTTGTGTACTCTGCTTCGGCAGACCTGCCATCGGGATGTCGTGGTTGAGATTAAGACGGGGGAGGCTCTGTTTGGTTTTAGTAGGTAGTACTGACTTTTTTGTCCGGTGAGTCCTACATAACCACCTATTTGTATACAGATGGTATGTGTTAAAGCATTTCCCAACATAAAAAAGATATATTATCTACATATATATATATATATATATATATATATATATATATATATACTTATCCAATTTAGGCGGTTGTATGGTTTGTTATGTTGAGGTTCTACGATGCATATGCCTGGGCTTCGCCGTAATGTGTACGAATATTAACGCCTCATTCATCGTAGGACTTTCATATTTGACTACTAATTAAAAGGTCCTAAGCTCGACTAATAACCAAGTATTCTCTAGGCTTTTAAGTCTATAAATTTTAAATAACGCCTTAAAGTAAATTGTCACCATTATTACACTCCACGTCTCACAACGCACTTTTTTTCCTTAATTTTAGGTCATTTTACACTTTCTTTATAAATTTAAAAACCACTGAGGTTTATGTAATGCTACATTATTCGGTACTAAATATATTACTAGAATTTACATGTATTTCTATCTTTTAAGTGCAGAAAAAAAGTACTTTTGTAATTTTGACTTGATATTGTCATTAGTGATTTTGTTAATTAATTTATAAAGGTATTGGTTTCTTACCTGGGGGCTTAGTCTGGGTCATTCTATAAAAGTTTTTTTTTTATGTCAAAAAATGTAAGCCATATATCAGAGAATCATATTATGTTTTTACATTATTATTCATAAGCGATTGTAGAATGCTAAGTGTATATGGTGTGTAGGATGCCTATTGAACTCTAAGACTAAAATAAATCAAATATATGTGTAATGAAAGCTACACTAATATTATAACGAGGCAGAGTTTGTTTGTTTGTTTGAACCCGCTAATCTCAGGAACTACTAATTCGATTTAAAAAAATCTTTCGCCATTAGTTAGCCGGTTTATTGAGGAAGACTGTATATCATCCCCGAAAAATTTACGGTTCCCGTGGGATAGATTTGTTTTTGTCTAGTGACGAACCCGAAGCGAAGCGAGGGTGAGTCGCTAGTGTAATATATAATGTATATTAAAAAATAACTACAAAAAATTTTAAGACTCGAATCTATTAAAAAATATACTACAATTCTGTTTCGTAATATATATTTAAACTAAGTCTTTTATAAGATATTATTCTTTGTAATAACCATTAGTTAACAAGTTCGTTTCTATTCGTTAGACATTTTTATTCAGACGCGGATCAAAGTATTCGTCATTTACAATTCTAATTTGCTATAGACTTTTTCCTTAAAAACGCTTTTGGGTTAAAACGATATTAATTTTCAGCCAACTTTTAAATAATATTTTTTATAAAGTAAACTCATTTACATAAAGTATACTTATTTTTTATCTGAAATATTGAACTAGGGTTTTAATATACAAATAATAGACAGTATTAGATTTTTTTTAATATACTAATATAAAACTAACTAACTAACTACTACTACTTTACGGACTAACTTAATGTATATAAATAATAATATAAATCTATTGGGATATTAACACACAGCAATATATAGTTCCATGATAAGTACCAGGCTTGTGTTATGGACACCAGATAGTTGATACACTACACATATATAACTTTAAAATACATACATATTAAAAATATAAACGTCTAGAGTAAAAGTGCATGTCCCCATAGGGACTCGAACCCGCGACCGCTGACACAGCAAGTAGGGACACTACAAACTGAGCCCAACGAGCCGTCAAATATAAACTGAGATAAAAGTCTGTCACTTCCCAGCTCTAAAATCTTTACGTTGTAATTTTTAGCATCTCTTTGTATCTCTATTAAAAAAAATCACACTGATTATTCACACCTCAGCTTCATGCTAGAAACACAAAATTAATTAATATACCTATATACTACATTTTCGTTATATAATCATATTAAATTTATTTAATGAGATATTTTGTCTCTCTGATAGTCTCCGCTTGTTGGTCTTAGACTTACCTAGTATATTGTTTGCGTTGTTGTTGCCTGTATGTTGTACTGACATTTATACTAATGCAGCTGTTATCGATTGAAGGTATTTACGGTGTAAATGTTGTTTATAATTATAAATAAAATAAATAAATTAAGGACAGATTATTCAAATAACCACCTCATAAAATATATATTTTAAGAGTAGATGTAATGATTGATCCTTTTTAACGTCCCACAGCTGGGCGTGGACCTTTTTTAAATGCAAGGGGGATCAAGTCACAATCTACCAAGCGCCTTTACATTTCTTTCGAAAACTTGTTACGTTCTCTTAAACATGTAGGTTTCCTCACGACGTTTTCCTTAATCGAGAGACAAATAGTAATCAAGAAATCATAATGAACACGATTTACACATGAAATTTACAGAAATGTAAGACCCAGGCCTATTTTAAAATATATACTTTGAATTCTCTTCATTTAATTTTTCAGGCAAGCACGTTACAATAAGGCCACCACTGCCACTGCAAAGAATATATTTATTTCATTTAAACTATTCAATTCAATTGTAAGGTTTAGCACTCAAGTTTCCTCTCACAAGGTCTCATTTCGAAGCCAGGTTCGTCGTAAAACCCGGTGTCTTACTATAAATTCCGCATCACGTGAATGATTAATATGTATTGAATTCCTAATAAATGTAGAATGTTACTAGGAACAAAGTTTTTTACTTTGCTCATTGCAAATTTAAAAAAAATACTAATAATAATGTAAGAGACAAAATTCTGTGTAATATGTATAAATATCTTATAATTATGTAAAATAATGTAGAAAAAATGAATTCATTGTATGACCTGTAAAGTTCTTGTAATTTTATCAATAAAATATCTCAATCAATCTCTCATGGAGATAGATTCTTATAGTGGCTTCTATATAATAACCTACCTCTTCAGTAAGAAGAAATTACAAAAATATTTGTTTAATGAATATAGATTTTTTTATATATACAGCTTTACGTTGAATACCAAGCAAAGTCAGCAAATAAGTATCAAATCAGCCGATTCTGCACTTTTCGCTTGCTTGGTTGGGATCTCATCATAACGCTTTTTGTTAGTGAGTATATGGAAAAAGGTATATTATATGGTCGGTCGGGTCGGTATGTATGGTGGCGAGTTCCATCTACGAGTTTAGTGACAAGATATATTGATATTTGTTTCCGTAATGATTATATATACTAATATTATAAAGAGGGTAATATCTGAATCTACTGAATCAATTTAGATGAAATTTGGTAAGAAGATAGTTTGACCTTGAAAAGGAAATAGGATACTTTCATCCCGGAAATCATCCCTTAAGGGGGTGAAAATGGAGATGAAAGTTTGTACGTGGAATAAAATAAAGTGCGAATAGGATCATTACCTTCATCACTATTACCATCACGCAAGTCATATCATCACTACATATTATAAACTTTCCCACTGCGCATAATTTGTGTTTGTTCAGACTAAACTTAGAAACTACTATACAGATTTTCATACGATTTTCATTAATAGAAAGAGGGATTATCTAGAGGTTATAGGATAGTATTTTAGAATATTTTTCAAAAATAAGCTGCCAGTATATACTTTTTTGAAAACATCTGTAATCTATACATATAGTAAAATTGTAACCAAGCCGAATCTGTACATTAAATATTTTTTGGAAAATCTTATTGAAATAAACATTATTATCGATACAGAGGCCGAATCTATAGTTTCTAGAATTTTTGTCTTTCTGTCTGTCTGTTTGTCTGTCTGTCTGTCTGTTACCGCATCACAGAAAAACCCCTAGAGGGATTTTGATGAAATTTGGTATGGTGACAGCTGGTTATCCGGGTCAACATATAGGATACATTTAACCGCAGGAAAATGTCTACTTTCTGAGAAAAAATACAAAAACTGCAATATAATTATTTAACGTAAGAGTATACTAATATGTAAAACCTAAGAAATTGGTTTTTGGTCATCTAAACGCGGGCGGAGCCGCGGGCAATGCTAGTATATATATATATAAATGCGAAGGCTAGATTACGGATGCCTGGAACGCAAGCGAGCGAAGCTAGAATGGGTCGCTTATTCAAAAATATTATTAATTATACGATATTGTACCCTCTAAGCACCATTAAAAATATTTTATCTGTTCGTATGAATTTTATTACAGGAAATAAAGAGAGGGACGACACTTAGGGAAAGCGTGTGATTTTCCCTACATTATTCTGCTCAATATTTTGTTATGTAGGTATAAATATTATTGCTGATATACAAAACTGTTAGTTGCACATTGCACATGTACATTAGTAACGTTTTGCTGAAATGTATCTTAAATCTATACATATTTAATTTAATAACAGATTATATTATTTTGTATTTTCATTAATAAAATATCAGATTTTTTTATTAAATTCAGCTTAATTTTTATACCATACACACAACACATAGTAATGTAAATAATAAATATAAAATTATTATTTTAACTAATTTAATCTCTCTTTAGGTTTTTAAATGTTGCAAAAACCTCTTTACAAATAAAATTAATCATCTGAAAATATATTGTATAAAAGGCATTCCATTTACCCACTCCACTTATTCCACTTAAACAAAAGATGGATCGAGTTACTCGTTTCCACATTAAGGGAAAACGTACAGTAGTTACACTATTGAACCTATACTTTAACTACTTATATAGAGCAAATTGAAATAACATTCTATCAAATTAATTATTTTATTAGGCTGTTTAATGATTTTTTTATAATCTATACAAATACTTATAAATAAAATTGAAACGTAATGTCAAAATACCAGCTTTTTTAATAAATTCATATCAAATTACGTGTATATGTATACGGTACTTAAAAGAATATGCCAGTTTTTTGCATATTTCTCTGTCTGTCTGTGTGACTGTTTCGGCTTCCCTCCGATGTAAGTGACTGGACCAATTTTGATGGGACTTTCACTGGCAAATAGCTGATGTTATAAGGAGTAATTTAGGCTTCTTTTATATTAGAAAAAGAAGTAGAGTTACGCGCAAAAAAATTAAAAGCTATGAAATTGTGAACAAAATCCGCGTACGGATAACGTAAAGAGCCGACCCCGAGCGAAGCGACGGTAAGTCGCTAGATATTAAAATATTTGGTGACTTTTTAACGCAGCAAATATATTATATGTATAATAGCGTTCACTAGCTAATAAACTGCAAGCAATATGTGTAATTGTTAAGTTATTATTTTACATCTCAAAATCTGACATCTGTAGTCTTATAGTAAAGTCGCTCTATATTCTTTGCCTTTTGTCAGACTTTAACACATTTCGAACAATATATTTTGGATATCTATTAGTAAAATGTAAACTGAAAGCGAAAATACGAAAGGTAACAAGTTCAATTAGTATCCAAGCAATATTTTTATAGAAAATGGAAACTTTGAAGTCATTGTTAGTTTTTAAGCTCAGCATTCACTGCACGAACCCGGCCGGACTTACTACTAATACCAGACGAGACTAGTCCATTATCACCAATAGACCTTGTGGTCTTTTCTAAGATAATTTTATAATAAGAATATTAAGAAAAAAAAATATACTAGATTTCGTACAAATTGTGTGATTTGGGAAACACTAATTTGTTGAAGGTGGAACTGGGTACATAGATCTATCGTTTACAGTTATTTAATATAGAAATGACAAATAATGATTCTATGACATAACAAATTAAATTTGTCATTTTAATATCTGACTCTACTTGACCGTCCATCCCGTCGCATCCATATACATCCGGAAGTCGTAGTGTGGTCATTCGTAGATTTAGATTAGTGTATGGCTCTAAATAGAGATAATGATTTAAATTTTTTAATCACGGTAGTTGACTTTGTTTGATTTTATCACGAAAAAATATCAAATATCAAAAGATTTTTGCTAAACAGATAAGGCTTAGAAATACAGCTCACTTTAACATTAATTGGATAAGTTTGTTCAGTTTTGTGCGCTCCTATACGTAGAAATCAGGAGTTATGTTTAACGAATAAAGGTAACATGATAACACACGAGCAAAGGTATACTATAAACGTTAGCTACTGGAGATATATGAAGTTTCTATGTGTAATTTCAAAATAGCTACAAATACTAGTTCTCATGCTTATCTCATGTTGTTATTTGCTAAATATCAAAGCCTAAACCAATATGAATGAAATTGTTTATGTCCATCTGTTTGTACTCGCTTATTTCTGTGACAATTTAAGTGATTCTAGCAAGACTTTAACTAGCAAATAAAAATTTGAATTAAAGTAACTAAGGGTACTCTTTTCATCAAGGGAATACAAGATAAAACCTGAGAAAAAGATAATAAAGAAAAACAAACGGATTTTAACAAGATTTTTCTTGCCGAGTGGAGAGTCAGTATGAACTTACTATCTAATACTAATTAATCAACAAAACAGAGGGACGCCACAATCAAAAGTTAGTATATATCTAAGAAACAAAGACTAAATAAAACACACAAAATGAGTCAATCTATTTATTATCTTCGGCTATTTGTTTGTACAACATAAACTACTGTTACGTAAAAACATACATATATCTACATTCCATTGTCTTCAAACTTTATATATCGAGTTACAACCTTAGTTTCACAGTGATGCATGAAATTGAATTATTGAATATGTACGAGTATGTATCTACTAATAAAGCGAAAAGTGATTAATAAGTGACTAATATACTTTATTATCCTTTATATAAAACAATTTCAGAGAACTGTTGATTAAATAAATATTTTCTACACTCAAAATATAATAATCGGAAGTAAATTTTGCAAATAAATAGAGTTAAAAATATTAAACTTTATAATATGTTAAATAGTAGAAGTAGCGTAACAAAAGACCAAACATATATCATACTTAACATGTATGTACATAAATCTTAAAATTAATCTTAAAAAAGTATTAATACACAACTAAAAATACTGTGGCACATCGTATTTGAATTATGTAAATAGTAATTCTAGAAGAATCAATAGGGAAGACATGATCTTTGCAATTTTGGCGCAACATTTATCCTAAGACTAGCTACTCTATAGTATGTCACTGTAATAATAATAAAATATAGCTTTCATGGGCTAAGTTCCATATAAGATAGAAGGAAGGGAATATGCCCTTAGAAAGAACATGACTAATGTACAAAATTATAATTTGCTATAGGCATTCATTGTAATAGAAATAAATAACTCTGAAAGTATAGAGTACATTAGTATTGATACTAGTGAAAAATCTAACATTATACTTAATTATGTTAAGTATGAAAATCCTATATCAGTTATTTTTCCTTACATTAAAAATGAATAGTACAACTTATATAAAAAAATTACTAAATGCCTCGTCAAGCGCCTAAATATTCCTTATCGAGTCCTAATTCTATGATACTCGTAAATTATAATGATGCTTATCCGGCAGCGATATTCAGCCTGTTTTTTCTGAATATGAGGTAATCGAGACGAAATTTAAAATACTCTAGAGTCTAGAGATATTCTTTCAAAGTTCTTATAAAGTGACACACTATAAAGCAGCTTTGTTTCTATACATGTAGTTAGTTATTTACAATCATTGAAACAAGTACATTTTGAGACAAAAATAAGGAAATTACAAATACACTCGTACTTTACAATGTTTTGACTTAAAGTAGCTTATAGATAATTTACGATTCACATTAGTTAATCAAATGTGTTTACATTATGTACATTGTTAAAAACTAATCTAGACTTACAATATCTCTCTATTTGTACTTATTTCATAAAAAAATATGTACGTTCAGATATATCACAAAACTTTTCCCATTATGTGCAGTCGACCGCCTCACTCTGAAAATATACGTTAATGTTTACTAAATTATCTTAATATCACATAAGTACTTAAGTAAATTCTTTTTGAACGATTTAAAAATAAAATGAGGTACTTAACGGGGAAGAATTTTGCTATTTCTCCCGCCTGATGTCACGATTAGTGATGTAACGAATATTCGCATTCGCGAATATTCGCATGTTTTTTGACATTCGTATTCGCAAGAAACGATGCGAATGCTTGGCAAATGTATTTAACAAACAAAAAGGAAATTATATAAGGAATGAACGGACGAATGAAAATACAACTGTGCTTTACTCATGTTTTTATATAACTTTGTCAATTTGACTAGATATTACTTAAATTTGGCAAATGTAATAATAATAAAATAACCTCGCATCACAACAAATCTTTTCGAACGAACTCATGTGACTAACTTCGTTCATTCAACTTGTATCGGCTCGGCTATGTTCGGTTAAACATGGCCGACGTGAAATGTCAAACCTGTCTGCTTGACATTTTGCGCGCGCTTTATTTGAAAACCAACATTCGCATTCGTATTTGCGAATATTGAAGATGAATATTCGCAATCGCATCCGCGAATGTGAAAAATCAAATATTCGTTATATCACTAGTCACGATCACTGTGATCCTCAGTATATTGTAAAGCTCTATAGCATGGGTGGTTTTTTTTTTCATTTTATTTAAAATTTAATTAAAATGACAAATTGTGCAGTGCCAGGATGTAAATAAAATAGATAACATTTTTTCCCAAAACACAAAACATTCATTAAATTGAGGTTAAAGCAATAACACGACCAAAATTGGCAAAATCACAATCTTTATAATTAAGGCACAATTTGTATGTGCACATGTGTACACCATTTTACAGAAAGTGATTTTAAAACTGTCAAATCGTCTACAGGTGAATATGTTTTTTTTTATTGTACTTTTTTTACTACTATTGGAACTTTTACGGTTACATAATTAATACATGTATTCAGCCATTTTTTAAACGTCCTACTGCTAGGCACGGGCCTCCCTTTAGTACGAGGGGGTTCAGGCCATAGTCTACCACGCTGGCCAAATGCGGATTGGCGAACATCAAATGTCTTTCGAAAACTTGCTGGGTTCTCTAGACATGCAGGTTTCCTCGCGATGTTTTGCTTAACCATAAAGCAAGTGGTAATCATGTTAGAAATTATTCGCACATGAAAATAACAGAGGTGCGAGACCCGGGATTTGAACCCGTTTCACTCGGTTTCCCAAGCGAGCGCGTTACTACTAGGCTACCACTGTCTTATATACTATTATTATATTACATATTATATAAACTACCATAATTCTTTAAATTGCAGGTTTTAATTTACAACGCCGAAAGTTAAAGACGAATGCGGTGCCATCTGTTTTCCCTTGGTCCAAGGTTTTTCCACCCTACGCAGCTGCTAGGGAAGAAATACTGCGAAATAGAAATCTGAAAAAACGCTTTTCCCACTACAATTTTCAAATTGTAGTAATAATGTTACTGAAGTTACAGAGAGTGAACTATTTGTTGTTTGTATCCTGAATTTGAATATCGCTATAACTTAAAGATTGTCATTTATTTATGTCTAAAAGTCAAAAAAATAAACACACAATTCTTCAGGTTTTTTGTCTTTTGGGAACAAATTAAATCCATTTTCTTTGCATCCTGGCACTGCACAATTTGTAATTTTAATTAAATCTTTAATAAAATTAAAAAAAAAACCATCCACGCTATAGAGCTTTACAATTTACTGAGGATTATAGTAATCGCGACATCTGGCGAGAGAAATGGCAAAATTCTTTCCCATTCGGGCGTATGTTTTTTAAATTGTGTATGTTACGCGATAATCTACGGTTGTGAATCGATTTTCAATATATATATTTTTTGTATTTTTTTTTATATATTTATTTTTTTAATTATTTTTGTTTTTAAATTTATAGTTACATATGTCAAGGGTGGTCTCATTTAAGTATCAAGAAAACATTCCACCCCTGAGGGACTTTTGTAGTAATTTTGAAGTTGATGTTCCTCTTTACTTGAAAAGTAATTATTACTTATATGATTACAAAAAAAATATCATTATATTTTTCTCTTTTCCTTCCTTGCACCGCTTTTCGCCACAAAGCATTAAACAAAACAAGTGTTCTATTTAAAACAAGTGTGTTAAATGCCGCTATGTATTTTAATATGTAACCTATATTATGAACTATAAAACATTTGCTTTAACGGAAACCAAACCCTGCCAGCTCGTTGTCAGAACCAGTCAGACAAATATCCTATTGCGGCTCGACTATTGTCGAGAGAGATAAATATTTTTTTATAAGACTCGAAGAAATAAAGATTTAAATTTTAAAACTAAAAATTATTGTGAATACTTACACGATTGCTACGTTAGTAGAGAATCATATTCAAAAGGCGTTGGGTCGGCTGCACGGAGATGTCACCATAACACTCCTCCGGAAATATTTGACACTTCTATTTGGTCCTCTATATCTACATTCAAAGCTCTAAGCTGTCTTTTTTTATACCTTTGGCGAAAGCTAGCCCATATTACCAGAGAAATCAGTATAAGGCATACAACAGCTATCGTCCCGATATATTGAGCGTAATTTGCATGCGTCTCTTGATACGACGAATATTCTAACCTAACGTTTGGATTTACTGTGTATGCCTCAGTAACAGCAGAAATTCCCATAATTTGGTTCTTTGTTGTCCAAATAATTGCTTTAGACTCCTTTGTTGATACTGGTTTATTTAATCGTTTTCCAGAAAGTTTTCCTCGGTAAATTTCCTTTTCGTTATCATTTTCTTTAATACTCAATCGAGTGGAATACGGCGTGTGTTGTTCAATATCTAAAAAATTGTGATCAATTTTTAATGGATCATTTTCAATTTTTTTCTGATCTAAAAGATTCCGTGATTGTTTAATCTTAACAAATAACGTTTCATTTAAGTAATCATTTAATATTTTTTTCCTATTCATAGGCTTATTCAGTTCAACGATATCGTCGACCAATAAATTACCTTGTAAAATATCATTATTTGTCTCGTTATTACTGTTAAATATAAAACCATCAATATTATTCTTTAAAGTGGAACTGTTAAAGGTGTGCTTAACTCGCTCCGTTTTATTACTTAAATACCCATAATACCTGAGCAGTTTATTTATCATTTCAGTACTATATAAATTTACTGGTGGCAAACTTTCACTGATCGTAAATGTTTCTGGAAATGTGCAATTATATTTAGAGATTTCCGATTTTGCTTCTTGCGTTGAGTAATAACAGGTTTCACTGCGGAAAAGGCTTTTATTCCAATTAAGCCAATCAGAAAGCCATAGTTCTTTACTACAATTTATATTATTGCCGTGTAATCGTAAAGTTTTCAGCTGTCCTAAATAAAATAATAAATCATTTCGTATTTCCGTAAGATTATTCATCCGTAAATCCAAATACTGGAGATGGGAAAAAGCTGCTAAAGCCGCTGAGTCAGATAACAATTGTCTCGCTAAGCCGGGACTAGATTGGAGATGGAGCATTTGCACGCTTTCAGGCGTCGACAGAGGAAACGAACCATCTTGTTCAGGTACAGTTATGTTCAAATGACACAGTCTTAGGTCTCGAAGCGATAACGGTCCATCAAATGTGCTAGGAGACAACAACTTTATAGGATTGTTAGATAAATCCAACATTTCTAGTGAGAGTAAATCATCAAATATGCTATCTTGAATGTATTGTATTTGATTACTCTTCAATAACAAAATGCGAAGATTAGGTAAATCCTTGAAATCTGGTTTAGTAAGATTTTTTATTGAATTCTCGTTAATAGATAAATATTTCAAGCCATCTGGAAGTGACCGTGGTACGTTAGAAAGCAGATTTTTATTTAAATTTAAAAACAATAACATTTCCAGTCTTCCTAGAGAATCGTCCTCTATTGAACCAATCTTATTGTCGCAAAAATCTAATGATTGTAACAATGGGTAGCTATCGAGGTCACCGCACCTTATAGACATAATTTTATTTCCAACGAGAGATAGAAAACGTACGGAATGGGTGAACGCTTCAGGAACTTGGCAAAGGCCGGTTCTCGATGCATCGATCTGTTGAAGTCTACGGCCTGTCCCTACCAACAATTGTGTATCCAGCTGTGTGATTCCTAAATGCGGGTTATCTGTTAAGAGCAAACGTGCCAGGTTTGGTAATTGCTGCAGCGCTCCTGGCGTTACTTTCAAGAGATTGTTATGTGAAATATCCAGATGTTGAAGCAACCAATTATTAAAATAATTATCATGAATAAATTGTATATTATTTCGGCTTAGATTTAGGTGTTGCAGATTTTTGAGCGGTGAAAATACGTTTGTCAAACTAGTTAGGTTGTTTTCAGACAAATCCAGGGCTTCCAGTTTAGTGAGACCAAAGAAACTGTTTTCATATATTTTAGCGATACAATTTCTACTTAAAATTAATTTACGAATATTTGTAAAATTATTAAAGAGTCCTCTGTTTATAAACTGCAATTTGTTTGATGATAAATCAATCTCTTGAATATTATTAAATTTAACATTTATTCGCACCTTCGATATACTATTATTTGTCATCATAATTGCATATGTATCTAGCTGAGGAAAGTCGAATTCAATTTTACTTGAATTACACGTACTCTTATATTTTATCACAACTTCCGTAAAAGTTATGTTCGCCTTGTTATGCACCCAATTAATCAGAGTCGAATCTTTTTGACAGCAAACTTCCACGTGATATTTATTTACACTCTCTTTAAGCGAAACACTGTACGAACACACTTGACACGAAGTTGAGTTGTTTCTACATTCACATATTTTTGGACAAGTCGATATAATATTAGTCACTTGCCATGATATTATAAAAATAAGTAGAAAACATTCTCTAAACAGAGAAGCCATTTCGTTTGATTATCCTTACTTAGGCTGGATTAAAAACTAGATGGCACTGAAGTTGGCGCAATTGAAACTTGTTATTCCGAAAGTGGCAAAAGTCTATTATAACATTGCGTAAGTGAAACATAGTTGTCATTGTGAGTTTAAAGCACGGACACTTAAGTGGTCACAGCCGCGAAGTAACTCTCACAGGCTCTCATGCTCACCTGGTAGCTCAAGCGGTACAGAGCACAGTGCGTCACAGATCGCGCGAGATACGTAAGCATCGACAGCGGGTCGTTCGTAGCGAGTCGTAGCGACTTCACTGCTACGGGCGGGCGCCGGCGAGTCTGGCTCGAAACTGCCTGAAGCGACGGCCACTCGCATGGCGCCGGCGCTCTGCAACTTCCCTTACAACCCTCACAGGCTCATTTTTATTTAGTCAACTGACTTCTACGCCGCACTATTTATACCTATGTCATACGGCGCTCCCTGATACGATATTTTGAGAACGCAAGTATTTGGTTCACGCTATATATCTTCACTCTACTCGAGATTGGTCCCCGATGGGCATTCTCAGAGCATGATTTAAACGGCCGGTTATCAGAAATCGGTTACATTGTCCTGTTAGTGTGGACGATGATAGATAGATTTATTCTATATTTAAAGTTGAACTACTTTTCAATTTATATTTTAGAAATGTACATCTTAGAATAATTTTCAAATAAATATAATATATTTAGTAACTTAACAATTTCAAAAATAAAAACAATTCCATTAAAAATTGACTATTTTACTTTTACAGTCTCTATTTACTTATAGTTTTATCTATCTATGTTAAATAAATGATAATTTTATTAAAAAAACTCATTATAATTAATTAATATCATGATGAATTAATACTAAAGAAATGATATCAAAAAGTTTTACAAATTGACATTAACATAAATTAAGACGAGTCTATGAAACGGAGGGAAAAAGTATTTGATCTTTTAATGTTATGAAAATCTTAGCACAAACATTCAAATAACTTTTACAAGAGTTGCTCCCAAGAAAGCTATTGAAGGGGTCTCTTTATTATGTTCCTTAATTTGGATTATTTTTGTCCTCGACCCGTCTTAAATGTTTGACTAAAATAACATTTCTCAACATAAAGTACATCTTACTTTTAGTAAATTATTTATTTTGGTTAAGGCAGATTTACGCAAATCGTTTGTAATTACACAATATAATATTTTTGTTACATAATTGTAGGAAATTCATATAGAAAAGAATTTATTTTGTGAATATATTTATACAGCTTATTTAATTATTTTATAAGAATTCATATTATTTATTAGATGACTATATAACAAAATATGTATTATTACTTTTTAAATTGTAGGCAGAACTAAAGCAATTATATTCAACAACATTAATCAAGTTTTTTAATCAAAATTGATATAATATAAGAAAATATAGTAGATAATGTATAGGTAGAATTCATGTAAAGAAAAGAGGGTTGCCTCCGAAAATAATAATATCGTGTGCAATTGACATAATAATATATTCGGACTTCGGCCACCCGACAGCGGAAAATATATTTAAAATTATTGCATCTAGAGAGTTCCGCCCATTTCTAAGGCCACCTTCCCCAAATACATTTATTAAAGTGACCCACAGCTTACAGGCCGCAAAATAAATCATAGTCAGGATGTGGCAGGTTTTTGCGGTTAACCGAATAAAAAGGGAAAACGGTACTTCTACAAACAAAGACTTTCATACACTTGAGTATTTATTATCCCATCCCCGACCTTCATACCGGAACCATCTGCCACTATTTGCGCAATAACTTTAATTGGTGCAAAAATAGCAAAATTGGACCGTTCCGAGGGTGGCTATCACTGTAATCGAACACTATTAAATAGAATTTGGCAACAAAAAAATTGGAACGAAATCAATGGTGAAAAGAGGAAGCTTTATAGGCCATTAGTGAAGGGTAAAAGTAAACTGTAGCTGAAACTAAAATTGCGCCTTGGGTGGAGCGAAATCGCTGTCATTAGGGTAACGAGGGCCGACGCAGCGCGAGCGGGCAGCTCTTTAGCCAGAACCTAATGAATCGACCCACCCTTGGCAGCCGCACCGCCACTACTCTGATTACTCTACGTCTGTTGCTTCAAAGGTATTTCAACGCAATTAAAAGTTTCTACTGGCTACCATGTAACGCGTCATGCGAGGGGTGTTTATTAACATAGAATTTTTTACTATATTTTTAGTTCTACGTCATTCTTTATTCAATATTTTTTTCAGTTTATAAATTTAATATATTTGTTTAAAGTAATATTAAGTTAGTATTGTAAGCTATTTTTTGTTAAACTTGCTTATATAAACAAGTTTTATATAAAAATAGACAAGGTTAGAAAAACCGTAACAAAATTATTCAAAACTATTATTTGACTAGATCCCAAATATATCTATTGATTTATTAGTTACACGAAAATAACTATTACTTACGTTTACAATTACACAAGAAATACTCGTACAAGTCAATACATATCATAAAATAATTTTCTTTGCTGACGCGCCTCTGTCGGTGCCTTGCGCCAGACGTGACTTACGACAGCGCAATTTCGCCAAACTTAGCATTATATAAAAACTCAATAACACTGAGATATTAGATATAATCTCTCCTTGAATATAATATTTGTTGTTGGATTACATAATAACTGTGGCAACTTATGTAAAATATATATAGCTATATACATATTTTATTCCTTATAAAACTTTATAGACTAGATTAGTGAAGATAAATTGAAATAATAGTTAAATAAGTAAGAATATTATAAAAATAAAAAACTCGACTGCATAAAGGCTAACTAAACAGATGAAAACAAGTTCACGAAGGAATATAGTATTATGCAGTCGGAGACACACACGTTTCATCCTTTTTTTTTGTTTTTTTTTTTAACGTTGGGAAATGCATTTACGCACGACGTGCGGGACTCACCGGCGTAATACAGCCAGTACTACCCACTAAAACCCAACAAAACCTTCCCCCGTCTTAATGGGGTGTCGCAGGATCGCTTACGCATTCAACTACGACGCCCCGACGGCAGGTCTGCCGAAGCAGACCACCACAACCATGGGGTTGCTCCAAGGTCCACTCTGCTATCAGAGAAGTACCAGGAGCAACCCGCATGGTACACGGCCCCCGAAGAAGGCCACCTCCCACCGCTCACCGAAGTGGGCAACCTCTCTGTGCGTTTCTTAGCTTTTATTTTGTTTTATTGGATTGCCGGGCACTACTGAGCCCCCCCACCACGACAAGGTGAACGCACGTTGGGGGGGACACACGTTTCATCCTTGCCGCGAGATGTTCATACTCGTATGTATGTATGTGTCCGACTGCATAATACTATATTCCTTCGTGAACTTGTTTTCATCTTTTTAGTTAGCTTTTATGCAGTTTTTTTATTTTTATAATATATTTATTTATTTACAGTTTTTAAGTATTTTTAAGTAGGAACATAAGAGAGAATGGTTGTTAACCAACTTGAAATCGTTATATAACCTAAACTGTTATTTAAAATAATATCACAAACAAACGTACAAAGGTAGACGCGGAAAACAATAACCCTTTCCTTGCATTCGGGTAATTATAACTAGCCAGCCATTATCCTCACTTCACACATTGTGACTACGTTCTTCAGTAAAATTTTACTTTGATTGTTATGCTCTAAATTATTCATTTAAACGATATCGTGAGATTTAATGTCGTTAAGAAGACCATTACAAGTATTTAGATTTATATATAAATCTAGTATATTTTATATTCAATACAAAATAACTTTTTAACAAAAAAAATAAAAACCGACTTCAAACAAAAGCACTAAAAAGTAAAAAATAACTGATTGGTAGTTTTCATTTACTATACATACCTAATCAAATATATTCGAAGTCGGTGTGCTTTGCTTTATATGGCCTGGCACCGATTTCGAAAATATTTGATTAGGTATGTATAGTAAATGAAAACTACCAATCAGTTATTTTTTACTTTTTAGTGCTTTTGTTTGAAGTCGGTTTTTATTTTTTTGTTAAAAAGTTTTTATTTTTCCCTTTTTATTGTAGACAGTAGTAGCAAAGTAAGAATTCTGAAGTGTTAGACTTGTCAAACCAAACAAAATAAGCCCAAACTCAATATCTACTATTAGTCGTTGAAGAGTTCCACCTATCCACCTTCTGGCCTTACCATCAGATCAGGTCAACAATACCGAACCACTGTACTATCAACGGAAATAGAAACACTTGCAAAGTTTCAAGTCAATATGACAATTAGAAGTAGGTTAAATTCATTATTAGCTATTTTTCCACCCTTAGGGGCGGAATTTTTTTTTTGAAATTTAAATGGGACCAATCTGGAAGTATACCCTTTCAAACAAAAAAAAAATTGTCTAAATCTGACGAAGTTCTGAGGTAACAAACATAAAAAAAATATAATATACAGTCGAATTGAGAACCTCCTCCTTTTTGAAGTCGGTTGAAAAACACAAAATTTACGAATAGAACCTTCTCGAATAAATACATCAAAAGTCATACTGGATGCGGTAAATATTAGACCACAAACTAAGCTGACACGCTCTATCGAAATTCACTATATCGAAGGAAACCAACCTAAGCTTGTGCTCGTCAAAATCAAATCCATAGTCCCACAAACGCGTACAAAAGCAATTTGAGCGATATACGAAAGACGACAAATCAGTTTACGCATTGTTAATCGTTTTGTCCTGCCCAGCTTGGTTGCCTCGGAACAAAATATCAGTAAAAGGGGTCGGCATAAAACTTTATTACGCTTCACCTCGAGCCACAAGTCGGGATGCGAAATGACGCCTATTCTCATTAACCTCGCCACCGGCCCTTTTATATCAACGACTATACATTTTTTTTCTATCTTCATCTTTATGTACAGATTACAACAGAAATAGATTTCTGCCAAACATAAAAGAATATAAATAAAATACGAAAAAGAAGTTTTAAATGAAAAATAAAATATAAATAATTTGTGCATCAGTGCCAGTAAAGCAAACAGGGTTAAATAAAAAGATAACTGCTTATGCTACCGCGGGGACTTAAATTTCCATATCGCGTAAAATAGCGTAGCTCCATTATGCCTTATAAGTTATTCATTTATAAATAAGGAGTAGCACGCTTATCTGTGATAAATGTTGTTCTCGATATATAACAGCATGAAATGTGGTTGACTCTCGTAATTTCTACATTTTAATCTCTTAGATTTCATTTTATAATTCTATTCTATTTCCTGTTAATATTATTTTTGTATCTCGATAATAAATTCCTGTAAGAGAATGGTTTAACTTTAATGTTATGTTAATAAACGCAAGTGTAAATTCATCACTAGATGGCGCTGTCCAAAACCATTGAAATATAAGAAAGAAGTTATAGGTAAAAATTTGCTATAGCATCGTTTAAATTTTTTATTTATTTATTCATTTAAAACTGTACATTTGTAACAAAAATAACTTTACGATAATAGCTACGTTAGTATAAAACTGTCGCAGTTATGTAAGTTATATAATATTTAAGTACTTATAAAGCATAAAATAACGACAATTAACGAAAATAGATTCTATGGGTCGGTTGATGTCAAAATCAACTTGTTTTAGTTCTATTTTAAAAACGTAAACAAATACAGCAAATTATTTTTATATTATTATCATATAATCATTGCCAAGAAATTGCGATACACTTTACATATTATATATGTCATAAAATATGCATACTCGTACCTACCTACGCCTAATAAATCAATTTAACGTACTGCTATCTATAAAAAAATGGCGTAGAAATTAAATACAAAATAATATGTGTTAACACTTTTTGGACATGTTACATACTTAATTAACACTAACTTAACTGATTCTATCTATAAGCTAATAATATGCAAACGTAATAATAATTTAAATAGATACGTAAAACCATATGAAGGAAGTTAGTATTTACTCAAATATCTATATTTGTTAAGTGTAATATTATTTTGATTCAAATTATCACAAATTTATCTAATTTATGTTGTTAAGAAATAACTTGATAAATAATAAATACGAGAATTCCGGGAATCAGGAACCCATATATGTAATACGTTTATAACACGAACTCCTCTTTGTCATGAAATATTTACATAAAAAATCAAATATGAAGAATATTTGCCTACGCAAATCTTGCTTTTACATATTAATTTTTTTTTCATTTCTATAAATAGCAGGCAGCCCTAGCGAAGGTCAACATTTAATCAATCACTCTCCGCTGAAAATCCACGTATGTGTACATGACTTGAAATATGAGCGCCCAGTATTTTGTATTCAGTGTTCTCCACAATAGTGACTTATTGCCCGCCAGATAGCAAGCTGCCAAAATTTATTGTGTGGTAAGTAATTTCGTAAATTGACTCATCTGTTTAGTATTCAACATAGAAAATCTTATCTTTAATAGCTTTCTTGGACGTATGTCTAAAAAAACTTAAAATTGTACGAAATTATATCTATAGTAAAATATTGTAGATACCGAAATAATAATATTTACAAAAACGTTGAAATAAAAAGCTTCAATCCAATGTTATTAGAGCAAAACAAGAACAAATAGTTTGGTTAGTATAAAAATCTCATCAAACCCTCCAAACGAATGGCACTAGACACTATAAAATTAGATCTCTCATTCTGATTCTTGAAACATTACGCTTGGGAATAAATTAAGCCTCAACATCTATGAAAATATTAACTCAGTAACCGTATACGTATTCAAGACTCGTCTCCCGTAAAATAAACTTGGTCTTACACAAGATGTTTCATTATTAGCAACCTTAAACACAAACAAAGTGTTCTCGTATACATAATACGCGAGCTTGCTTTACAATGAGGCAAAGAACGCTTTAATGCAAGGATAGGCAGAAGTTCCATCGACTTCGTAGACTTGCAGACACAAATTCTGTGACGCCATTGCTTTTGATTTGCTTAGAATATTTCGCAACGCGAGGTAAGAAGAATTTTGAATGCAAACCTTTTACAAGGTGCAATTAGGCTAGACGCGCAAATGATAGGTTTTAAAATAATAGGAGACTGTATGGTGCAGGGAACTCTGATCAGGACTGCCTAGTAATCTTGGGGTTTCGAATGTTATTTCAGAGTTTATAGGTAAACAGTTATCACAGCTAGCTTAAGATAAAATAAGTAAAAATAAATTTTCATTTACATTTTCATATAAAATACATTTACATTTTCACATAATTAATAAAAACATAAAAACAAATAATAAAAATATTAATTCCATTTACTGATTAAATTATTAAACATCTCTACGATATTCTCACTAGACTATATTATCCATACTTTCATTGAGACTAAAAGATACTTATATAAAGACAACAAACACAATATTAAAGGCGCCGTAAAATTGCGCTACTTTTTCTATATATTTTTACGACGACGTGGATGACAGTACGACATAAAAAGTGAAATATCGCTTCTCACTACCGACGCCCTTTATGTGATTAGATTGAACCAAAATCTGATAGAAAAGTGTAGATACGATACCCATTGACGCATCTTTGAAAAGCAATTTTCGCTTTATATATCTCTTACACCTACCATCCAACGATGTTAGTAGCTTTTACCTGCCTTTTGTGAGGTATTCTAATACACTGCCTTTAGATAATTTTAGACATTAATGATTAATTTTAGGTTGTTTATTGAATGTTTTATTTTTATCAAATCTATGGCCATTACCATATTCTAACATTTTCTTCATTTTATTATCCTATTTTTAATATAGATATTAGTTAAGTAGGTTATATTTTAAATATTCTTGTCATGGAGGTGTGAAACACAAAATACGGAAACAAACAAATTACATTCATTACAAGATTTCCATAACGAAAGTCAATTTTTATAAATAAATATGTTATAACTATGCTAGGACATTAACACACAGCACCATCTAGTTCCATGGTAAGCTACGAGGCTTGTGTTATGGATACTATATAGTTGATACACTAGCCATATATGACTTTAAATACATACATATTATTATAAATATAAAAACCCATGACTGGAGTACAAACATTCGTGCACATCACACAAATGAATGCCCCCAGCGGGACTCGAACTCGCGTCCGCTGACACAGCAAGTAGGGTCACTATAAACTGTGCCAAACGTGTCGTCATTTGCTAATTGCGATTCCAAAATATTCGATTCCTTTGCCGTTATCGATTAAGTTTATGTTGTCAAAGATATTAATTACCCTGCATGTAATTATTGGAAAATCTAAATAAAAGACAGTTAAAATTCTAATGTAACTTGATTAAAATAGCATTTTCTATATAACTGAGAAAACGTGTTAGTACTACTTCGAACTATATTAATAAACTTATATAATCAAATTTAACGTACAAACGTAAACTTAAATGTAAACTTTGTTGAACCAGTTATGGAACTCTACAAGTCTACACTATACTGTACATAGAGAATGTTATTGTAGAGGTAGACATACATAGATACAAAATATCCAATACTCTTTCCATTGTTTATATTAAATAAGAATTTATTTCAACAAACTAAATAATATAAAACAAAGATATATCTTTTACGGTAAAATATTTATAAATCCAAGATCTCCTGAGCAACAACTTCAGCGATTCTCTGGCGACGAGTTATGTTTGTCGTTATGTCAAAATGTCTTCTGCAACTTTTATTCGAGTTTCGTTGCTTTTAGCCGACCTTTATTAAAGATACAATTGTAAAATGCATCTATAAAACGTATTGCTCTTTTATCTCACTAATAAAAAGTTTGTTTGCGTATACTTAATAAAAAAATCATAATTCTGTGTTCTCATTTCAAATTGATGTTATTTTTACGTATATAGATGATTTTTTTAATTTATAATCTTTTGCAAAGCAATGGCGCAACGGATATAGGTTTTCTTCTTTCCGAACTGGTAGTAGACTCATGACATTCAGTAAAAAATTGTAATAATTTTATGCTGAATAAAATACTTTGAATTTTGAATTTTTGAACTTTGATTAAAAGATCGTTTATAGAACCGAGTCTGACCTAGTTTACTTCATAAAGTATTATTTGAGATGTGTCTAAGCAAAGTAAGGGTAAATCATTATAGACATTATAATACCAAATTTAAACAAGATTAGATAGATATTATGAAAACATGCCATTAAATAATAAGCGAGACAACAGAAACCGATCACACTGTCCCACGAAGCTCTTAGTTGAACAAACAGAACTAAATTCACGACCTTTCCGAGCGATGCGAGAATATAATATCTTTAAACAAAGATGAGACTATAACATTTTCCACTCCGCAACTAATCCGCAGATAGTATTACGGACGTGTCGTGACGCTACTGTTTGACAGAAGCAAAACATTAATAGTAAACCTGAATAATTGTAATTTATAATATTAGTACTTCGTATTGAAAGGTTTTTTTTTATTTTTAACTATTGACTTTCGCTTAATGTAATTTTATATATGTAATTTATTATGTTATTTATATTAAAAAATACTTTTTGCCCCATGATCCTCTTGCATGTAAGTGTTGAGGTAAGTCAAAGAAAAAATTATTTATATTTTCCCTCAAATCCTTTGAGCCGTTGCAGCACGAAAAAGTAACATGTGTGGTAATGTTAATGATGATCCTAGTGATAGGAGGATCCTAACCAATGAATTAATAAATAGCTTCATTTTATTTTTCCACTAATGTTTAGTAAATGCTTTGTTTTTTTTTTTAAGTGGAATCTTTATTGGTTTGTGTTTTATATATAATTATTTATTTCTAATTAATAATGCACTGTACGTTTCCCAAATATATTAAAAATAACAATAACCGATTTTGATTATGGTGACCAACCTCACCGAGTCTAGCCAATTAGGCAAGGAATATTATAATGTACAAATAAGTGCACAAACATACATACTCTTTATTTCTCTAACTCTCATATTCCGATGGAACAACAACTCGACACGATGGCTCTCCGAGGTACCTGGTTATACACACCGCCGACTTCCCAGTTTCATGACCGAAATCCAGTAAATCTTATGGCCCGAACTGGATCTCGAATGCAGGACCTCAAGATCTGCAACTGTACATGGTATATGTCCGTCTCTCTTCATCGTCGTCTTTATCTTTCAATCTATAAACATTGCATCTTTTATCTCATCACAACTAATACATCACGAGTTTATACGAAATTTCATCTAAATCAGATCATGAGATTCAAAAAAAATCTTTTAATTTTCTTCTATTCAAAGCTTGTCCTGACAATAACGAACACAAAAATAAAGAATTATTCAATTTGGTGCAGTCGATTGGAAGTTATGCGCGTACATACATTTGGGTGATTCATTTTTATTTATATAGATATAGAAGAGAAGAACCATAATTTCACTATAATTAATGTAATTAATATTTAACAGAAACTCATGTGCTTGCATCATTTACCCGTATTTGAAAGGATTAAGTTGATCTGTTGGATATAGGAGATTACGACTGAATGCACTATGATCAAAGACTATAATTGTAAATACATATTGATTTTGGTATTATTACAGAAAGCAAAAATTTAAATAGCACGTAAAATATTATTGAATTTACAATATATTTTTTTAACTTTCCTAAGTAAAATAAAAAAAGTGTGTGTGTTTTTGTGAGTACCTACTTATGTACTCACGTACGCATGTACTTCTTTGGCGTAACCATGTGTGTGTGCGTGCGTGCGTGCGTGCGTGTGTGCGTGCGTGCGTGCGTGTGCGTGTGTGTGTGTGTGTGTGTGTGTGTGTGTGTGTGTGTGTACCTAATTATGTACGCAAGTAAAAAGGTAAACTTCTTTGACGTAACAGAACAAAAATAGCTAAGGATTTCATCTCGTACGTTACAACTCTCTGTTTGTAAAAGAAATGCAGCTAACTTCATCACGTCGCATCGTAAAAATTTTACTGTTATATTTTTTCCCAACGTGCCAAAAGAAGTATAACTTCAATAATTATAGTTTTACACCACTTAATTACCACCACCAGGTAAATTTCTAAGAAATTAATTCAATTCAGGCACCAACTTCGAAAATATCTGATTAGCTATATATTCTAAATGAAAGCCGTTTAGTTATTGTTTACATTTAAGTGACTGGAAGTCGTTTTTTTTTTAAGTTTTTATAAGGTACAAATTTCTTCTCATATAGGACCACTCTATTTTAAAAGAATGATAAATATCATTCCTCAGTTGGCAAAGTTGGTGAAACATACACAAAAAAAGCATCCACCTGAGTTATATTGAACTTGGTCAAAACATATTACTCTTATATCTAACCCCAGTTGAATAAAATTAAACCATATAACTAATAGTGTTGGTACAACTGGACATATATTTCCGAGTAACAGATGAGACAACAAATCCTTTGTGCAAAACGGATATAAATGACCTCATGAGTTAGCAGTTATCATTATGTTGACCATAACCTAGTCAGGATATCCACATATTAATTAAACTTCTCTATATAACTTCTAAAATATAAATTTTCCATATATGAATAAAATTTATCAAAATCTAACTCATTCATTAGAACTAATTGAACTGAGAAATTTAAACACATGCGAACATACGAGAGAAATTGAATCTTAGAATCTTATAATTATAAATTTTAAAATAACATACCCAACTCAAATATGTAAATCATTATGTCCATGAACTCTATGCCTTTCATGGCTCGCAAAGTTTTTTAAAAAAAAATATTCTTTTTTTTCTCATACTGACTTATTAAAAATGTTGGTTACCTTAGTTTTAACCTTCGTAAAGATTAGTCGTACGTCGTACGTTAATTTCGAACAGGTAGGCTAAGTGATACGGACATATTATGCAAAATAGGGAAACTTGACAGATGAGTTTGTGTACCTACAACGTATGATTAAGGTCCTCTGTCTATTTGAATATTTCCGTAGTTTCATATTACAACGTTATCCTTTTATAGTCTATACATATAATAAAATTCTAACTGAGCCGAATCTGCAGATGAAATAGACATTATTCTCGATACAGAGGCCGACTCTATAGTTTTTAGAATCTTTGTCTGTCTGTCTTTCTGTCACGGAAAAACCACTGGAGTAATTTTGATAAAATTTGGTATGATGATAGCTGGTTATCCGGGTCAACATATAGAATACTTTTTACCGCGGGAAAATATTTACTTTCTAAGAAAAAATACAAAAACTGCAATGCAGAGTACACTAATATGTATAACCTAAGAATTTGGTTTTTGGCCATATGAACGCGAGCAGAGCCGCGGGCAATGCTAGTATCTCTAATAACATTATAATATAACTCATCAGACAAGGGGTTGAATATTATAAAAATAAGCTTCTATTCATGGGGCTTAGATAAGATCTCAAGCTACAATCGTCGAAGAATAAAAATATAAAAACGGGGAAACACATATTAGGATTTGTCATGTGAATGCAAATTTTAAAATATCTATTCTTCAACGAATGTAGAATAACATATTCTCTAAGCCTAAGGGGCTTAGACAATATATTATTCAACAATCGTTGAATCGCTGTTCAGAATTACTTATCCCATTATTTATCGTGTGAATTGTTCTCAATTATGAAGAAGACGTCCATATTATAAAAAAAAATGTGTGTGTGTCTATGTACGCACGTAAGAAGTTATACTTGTTTGGCGTAATAGAACAAAAATAGCTAAAGATTTCATCCCGTATGTCATAACTCTGTTTGAAAACGAAATAATCGATTAATAAAATAATTAAATAAGGCATATTAGGAATATTACAATCATATATTTATAGACTATCATTTAAGGAAAGAATATAATATTCATTAAGACATTAAGATAAGTTATTTGTCAGACAATAACAACGGTTACTATGGCAACAAACAGTTATCAGCTAACTTTATCATGTCGCTTTTTGATTGTCGGTGTGCGCGCGCATCGTGAAAATTTTACTCTCATATTTTTTTCCAAACGTCCCACAAAAGTATAACTTCAAAAAGTTAATTAACATGATTGTGAATGAATCTAAGGACAAAAATAACTGAGGATATGGATGAACTGCGTAGAAGACGATATAAAAAAGGGTTGAACTAAGATAATATAACAAATGATATAAATGCCATAAAGTCAAAAACTTCTTCTTGCGCCTCCTGCTATTTTATTTAGCAGTGACCAGACTAGTTTTTAAAATGCTACTACAATATATTAACTATTTAAACAAATTCCCGTTCTTTTTTTGTGCCAAATAAGAATTTTTCAATTAACCAAAATTTACCTTACGATGCAAACCAAAATTTACCTTACGATGCAAAAAGTTTCCGTTTAGGTATATTTTTAAAGGACCTTAAATAATAATAAATACTTAGATAGCCTAACCAAAAATAACTACACAAATATAACACACACCTACTTTATTTTTTATATTTTTATATACATTTATATTCGTTTATAACATATTCATAATATTCATAAGGCATTACAAATCTATTAGAAGGTTCAAAGGAAAAATATCAAGAGGGCAGTTTATGAACATTGACGCACCTGTTTTCCCACTTTATTACTCAAAGGCACTAATAAAATTACCATAACAACCCAATTTCTATGGTGACGTCACTGTTTGGAAAATATATCGTTTTAATATCACTACTATTACCAGTTCCATTCAACCATTATATTTTATGTATACAAATATAATATAAATTCAATTTTACGATACTCGTATAAATAGCTTGTTGAAAAGTCATATTTCTTTGGTAAGCTTTGTCCCTTTTAAAGCGGAATAGTTAATTTTAAATGGAAATATTGTAATCATGAGGTTTATTAACATTTTAAATGCAAAAATGTGTTTTATATATTTGTCATTCTTTCGCGATGTATGGAGAATTGCATGGGATACCTTAAAATCTATGGCATATTTACATATTGTACAAAATAAGAAGTACATGCAGAGTATAGAAAAAGCCTGAGCGAAGGAGTAAGTTATTTTTTTTATTTAATTTTAATTATTTAATTATTTATTGAAGTTTAGTGCTTCCAAATTATTTAATAACTTTAATGTGTGTATGTGTGTGTGTGTTTTTTTTCAATGACAATAATTTATATGTTGTTGTATTTTTTTTATATTTTAATTTATTGAAATTTCAAATTGTGAATTAAATTAATGTATGCTGTATCCACTTTAAAAGGTAATGCATTTAGGATTAAGTTAAATTGTGTCATTAATTTAAAAATGTTTTAATGTAATTAGCACTAGTGGATCCAAATAAATAAATTAAAAAAAAAGTGTCGCTAGCAGTGAGATGATTGTAATCACAATCTTGTGACTTCTGCTTAGAAGTCGACGTCATATATACTTATAGCTTCTACGTTTTCATATTATATTATTATTTTCAGAAATACTATTAAAATAATAATGAGGTATTAGTTTGAGACGAGGGATGAATTAATATGTAAAACAATGTTTAACTATTCCATTCAATTAATTAATCTTTGAAGTATTTAGTTTCTTGAAATAATATTAAAGTGTGTTACGCAAATACACACAATATTAATTCCAGTTTTCATCTGTTTTACATTATGTATATATATTAAAATATTCATCTCATATATTATTCAAATTCGAACTGAAAATAGGTAAAGATGACGCGAGTGAAGATGGCACATCTGCGGAGTCGTCTCTTCATTTAAAGCTAGAGCGAACAAAATTCTTTATTAGAGCGCAGCTGTTGAACGAATTCGTAATTGACGGGCCCCTTAAATATTTCCTTTTCGACTCTTAAAACTAGGAATAGTACCTATAGGTATATAAAAATGTAACGGCGTTTTTTCTATTATTTGTTTTTTCTATTTATATATAAATATGTATTACTATTGTTTTGTGAACGCCAAAAAGATTTTTTTAATACAACTATCATCGCACGATTAATGGGCTCGAATAGTATTGGATAATATTCAGTAATCTATACTAATATTATAAAGAGGTAAAGTTTGTGAGTTTGTGAGGTTGTGTAAAATTTGGTGAGAAGATACTTTGAGACCTTGGAAAGGACAAAGGATACTTTTTATCCCGGAAATTATCCCCAAAGGAGGTGAAAATGGGGATGAAAGTTTGTATTGGGAAGCAAGCTAGGGACGAAACGACGGAAACGAGGGTGAGTCGCTATTGTATAATATAGTAAAAGTTGTAGTTGTGTTATATTCTCCTGGGCAAACGCAGGGCAGATCGCTAGTATATAGCTTATTTAATACGCTGGAGAATGAAATGAGGTACTACTTACAATATAGAACCTTCTTTAAAATTACTTCTAACAGACGTGATTGCGTAGTAAGTAATCCATCTAGCTACGCTCTGACAGCACTCAAAAAGTTCTGGGCTTTATGAAGAACTTTTTAGACATTACAAGTGTTATATGATAAACTAGCGACCTATTCCTTTTTAAGCATGTACTTCTAATCAATTGCTACTTTCCAAATACTTGCATTTACATTTATTTATAATTTATTATATCAAAGAACAAAACAAATTATTTCCCATTAATCTTTGCCATCCTTAGTTGGGTAATATATACCTAACTGATGTTGCAAAAATATTTTTGTGGTTATTGGTATAAAAATACCTACACTGTAAATATTTTACCTCTATTAGTCTAGCGGTTCAGTCTACGAGTTGATGTATAACTTAAACATTACATGTAACTTATACGGTTAACGTATGAATAGGTCTATCTGGCCTATCGACTATCACTCCCTTTTATTTTACGTATCTAATAAATGTAAAGAAAACAAAATCTCTTACGAAGATCGGACTTTTCTGCTTATAAATTTTATTCAACTTCTTTCTTCTTCTTCTTATTTTCACGTTTTCTTTTACTCAAGTACAAATCAATCTTCGTTAATTTTGCTTAAGTATTTTGTTCACTATTTTTAATCACAACTCTCGCTGTATCGCATGTAAGAAAAAGAACAAAAAATATAATAGAAATATTTAATTGCCAACTAACTGCAATGCAATGCTTTTTATTTAATTTTTTTAAGAAGTACTAGCTGACCCGACAGACGTTGTCCTGTCTACACGTCTTTAATTTGAAAATTTCAAACTTTTTTTAATAAGCTAAAACATTCTGGACCATTTTGATGAAAATTATTATTCAAATTGTGAATCTAAACCATTCTCAGATCCCCTTGAACACACACAAAAAATTTCATCAAAATCGGTCCAGTCGTTTGAGAGAAGTTCAGTGACATACACACTCACAGAAGAATTATATATATAAAGATAAGATTTTTGATATCTCACCAGAGTCGGAGAGATAGTATAATATTATTTATTATTAAATCTCAGTGTCCAACGTCTGTACCATGCAAATACTAGACGCTCTCAGCTCCATACAAACCGTTCAAAATATAGCTAGATATAACATTCATTATTTAATTTAGCAATTTTGGATATAGATAATTTCTATTAAGAAAATTACACCTTAAGGCTATTCAGCGCGAGTGTGCTCGGCAGTTACACTAATTAATTTCCTTAAATCAAAACAACGGCTCGAAACTCCAACAAACGCGGTTCTCCTTAAATTAAATTACAGAGGGACGAGAATATTCGAAAGGAATTTTCTTAACCCTGTACTTTTATGTTTACCTCATTCGAGTTTCTTAATTTATGCAACAATTTGTGATGTTCTACAAAAATCCATTGATTAAAATAGTAATACCTACTAAAAAAGCACTAAAAAGTAAAAAATAACTGATTGGTAGTTTTCATTTACTATACATACCTAATCAAATATTTTCGAAGTCGGTGTGCTTTGCTTTGTATGGGCTGGCACCGATTTCGAAAATATTTGATTACGTATGTATTTAATAGGTAGGCTTTAATTACTTAGCCAAAGCACACCGACTTCGAAAATATTTGATTAGGTATGTATAGTAAATGAAAACTACCAATCAGTTATTTTTTACTTTTTAGTGCTTTTGTTTGAAGTCGGTTTTTATTTTTTTGTTAAAAAGTTTTTAATTTTCCCTTTTTAGTGTAGACAGTAGTAACAAAGTAAAAATTCTAACGTGTTAGGCTTGTCAAATCAAACAAAATAAGCCCAAACTCAAAGTATCTACTATTAGCCGTTGAAGAGTTCCACCTATCCACCTTCTGGCCTTGCCATCAGATCAGTTAAACAACACCGAACCACTGTACTATCAACGGAAATAGAAATACTTGCAAAGTTTCAAGTCAATATGACAATTAGAAAGTAGGTTAAATTCATCATTAGTTGTTTTTCCACCCTTAGGGGTGGTATTTTTTTTTGAAATTTAAATGGGACCAATCTGGAAGTATACCCTTTCAAACAAAACAAAAATTATCCAAATCGGTTAATAAATGACGGAGTTCTGAGGTAACAAACATAAAAAAAAAAAAAAAAAAACATACAGTCGAATTGAGAACCTCCTCCTTTTTGAAGTCGGTTGATAAATGAATGTACAAGTGTTGTTTTTTAGCGTTTGTCCTTTTAGGCAATCACGAATCGTGGGATTGGCTTGATTATTTTGTTGAGATACTTCATAGGCATTCAATATAGAGTATTTTTTATACATCAAGTCGATGTATACTTATTTCTTATATAAAGTACCTAGAGACGGATAAAAAATAAACAATAGTTTATAATTAATCCTTTCTATTACGAATACTTGTAATATTACGACACACAAAATGTAAAGTTTTATGTGTGTTTATTTATATTAAGTTTAAATGATTTGCACTTTATGCCCCTTTCCGCTCTTCTCACTTACATATTTTCTTGTATCCTTTTCTATCGGTTGGCTGTAAGAGATCACTTTTAATGATATGGCCGCCTTTGCACATCTCTATAATTGTATTTTTTTGTTAATATACTATTTTCGTGTACAATAAAGTGTTATAAATAAAATAAAAAGTAACTACTAGAAATAACCTAAGACATTGCACATTTTCACTAAATGAACTGGTGATATAAAGTCATATATCCTACAATCACAAACGAAACAGCTATCGCGTTTCACATATTTCATGCCATAAATCAATATTTACTTGTTCTATATAATAGAATTTTCTTGAAGGCTTGTGGAGAATTTACGACGGATATTTTTAACAAGATTTGGCAAGAGCTCAAATTTCATTGCGGAGTTCTGCAGATATTTTAATTTCTACCCGCCCATCCGCAGCATCGCCTTTAGTGACACTAAGAATGAATAGTGTACATTGAAGAAGAGAGGATAAAAATATACATCTAAGATATTTAGAATAATATCCTACGTAATTTTGATGATGTGCTTAGTGCTATAATAATATAAATGCTGTCAAATATTTTGTTCAACGTTTTATTTCCAAGAACTTACTTTGACTTTTTTCGCTTTAAAGATGCTTTATTTATTTCTCAAAATAATAACATTCACTTAATTAGAAATAATTACCAGTAGGTAGTAGAATATTATTTACATCGTGAATAACTTAATACAAAACAAATAATATGGTATGGCTACCGAAACATCAAATATGAGTTCATTAGGTAATAAGATTAATACAAAATTTATATATTTAATCAAACAATATCATTTTTTTTAGGAATTCTTTATTTATAGTCTAATGATATATTCTAACTAAAAGAATAATAGCTTATTGGAGAAATTGTGTGTCTGTTGCTGTTGCTGGCCAAGTGGGGGTTGGCGGACTTAACATGTCTATCAAAAACTTTCCTAAGTTCTCTCAATGTTTCACTTAACTGTAAGGCAATTAGTAATCTTGTTGGAAATGTTTCGCACATGAAAATGTCAGAAGTGCGAGACCCGGGATTTGAATCAGCTTCACTCGGTTTCCCAAGCGAGCGCGATACCTACAGTGGTAGGTGGTGCTACCTGGTGCCCACTTATATCTTAAGGAATACTAGGAAACTTTTCACAAGGAAAACTATTATATAGAATTTCTCTTACATTGTAGAAGAATCCTACGTTTTTATGAAATCAAAATGAAAATGTTACAAACGAAATATTGTTATTCAAAACAGTATATCTTATTTTTTACATAAGTAAATAAAATGAAAAGTAGTCTACATCACTCTCCAGTCACCTTTATGCAAAAATTACTTCGATCCGTTATTCTAATCCTGTATAAGAAGACTGAGCAACAAAGACCCTTTCGCAATTAGTAAAGATAAACACAAAATCTCGACTCTCTCGATACAAAAAATAAATTATAAATATATAGCTTACATAATAAAAGAGATTATTTTGTCATATAAGTAGGTAATATGGGTTTCACAAAGAATGCAATATTCGAGGACCCGGCATCTGTATGCCAGACCCAACTCTTACGATCCAATACCGATGGTAGTTATTTTATACACTACATTATAATTAAGGATAATGGCTTATAATTTTATACTAATATTATATTCGCAATATTTACTTCCTGCTCCTCTTAAATAATAAACAAACATGTTGGCTTTTATTAGTAGACTTGGGATTTGAGATTGAAATTAAAACCCGGTAATCCAATAGATATTTTATAGCCGCCACGATCTCAGGAGCTCTTACAAAGACTATAAAATGTTGCTATATTTTTACACTAGCCACTTATAAACAAAGTGTTATTTGATCGAATTGAATAACCAAAATTAGTGATTGAATCTTTTAGCTTAAATTGTCATAATACTTTCTTATATTTACGCAAATATTTGACATTTAAAATATCTTTTCGTTTTTTTTCGAGGATTTATTTTGATTTTTGATTCCTGACGTTTCGAATGCTTTACAACAATTACTCAAAAGGTGTTAGATTATATAGTTGTTACGCCTACCCACAAAATTACACAATGATTTCAAAAATACAAAAAGTACCTACCTCTATATTGTACACATTTGTTATACTGTTGACTCTATAACTGCCATTTTATTTAAATTAAATAAATTTAAATAAAATGGCAGTTATAGAGTCATGTACTTCATACCACCATATTAAGTAATAATTATGTATACTACGAGAAAGTGTTAAGATAAATGTATTATTCAGAATATTATTATCTTTTTTTTATCATATTAAATAAGATTTTTCCTCTTGATCCATGTAATAAAATAAAAACGTCAACAACAGTTTTGTTTGCGCATGTACATAAATTGCTGAAATTATTACTCGTATTAAATACCCGAGTCAATATTAGGGGTTCTTTTTAGCACATTATATTTATTGAGGAAATATTGTACTATTGAAAGATTGTTAATATTTTGTATAGAAACTTAAAAATAAGTTTTAAGGCTTTTTATGAGTAGGTACCAGAAAATATGTAAATTATAATTTTTCTTCATCTACATGTTATGAAATACTTTATGTGAAAATCTTTGTCCCGAATAGTTGACTCATGATCGTCCAACACTAAGTACCTACGTATAAAAACTTAAAATTTAAAGTGATTTTGATTATATGATACACATTATTTAAGATTAACTTAAAATGACAAACCCTAAGCAGTAAAATAAGATGACAAAGCAAATATTTTTAATAATTATACTGATTAAGTTATTACTCGAGGAGAAAGTATACGTACATAGGAACTATGTTTACAACATGTTGTAGTTTACAGGTTATATTGTTGACATTATAATATAGAAACTTATAAAGTTGTAAATAAGACATTCAAAATCAAGAAAACTTTGCCCCCAAGTTCGTATTTATATCTCATATTCCTATGCTACCGTTGTACTTCATTGATTTATGATGCAATGTAAATCAAATAAAAGTACATTTACTTTTGTTAAATAATTTTTAGAATCTTCGATCGTGACACTTTAACGCCATAACCATAACAATAACCCGCAGTAGGTTAATATAACAGAATCTAATAGCAGTAATAATATTCAATTTGCTATATAAAACCCAAAATTCCTATTATTTCGAACGTTATACCGGCTTTAATTTTTAGCACGTACTTACAATATTAATAAAATAACCAACTTCTATTATGGAGTTGAGGCATTTATAATATTACTAGCGACTTACATTCGCTTCGTTCGGGTTCGTCCCTTGACAAAACAAAACAAATCTATTCCACGGCAACTGTGCATTTTACCGGGATAAAATATTCCAAACTATAATCTTATCTCTGTGCCAAATTTCATCCAGATCCGTTCAGCCGTTCTGGCGTAATTGAATAACAAACATCCATCCATCCAAACTTCCGCATTTATAATATTAATGGAATTATTTCATTTCTATCCCTTATATATTTTAAATTAATATAATTCTGTGGTCTTTTTACAAAGATTATATTGATATTATTAAATTTGTAAAAAAAATTAAAACGTTCACAAATTAATTATATTATTGAATACTTTTATATCTATAACTTTTTTCTTAAAAATCAATTCATTCGTGGAACTAATAATATGAACAAAACTACCTAGATATTATATTTTTATACTAGCGACCCTCACATCGCGTAAGTGCATCCCTAAGCTTGAATGGTTTAGGAAAGCATAAAAAACAAACGTCTATAAAAAAATTCGTGTTTTTAGACCAGGAACCAAAAACCGGATAACCAGCTATCACCATACAAAATTTCATCAAAATCCCTCCAGTGGTTTTTCTGTGATGTGGTAACAGACAGACAAAAATTCTAAAAACTATAGATTCGGCCTCTGTATCCATAATAATGTTTATTTCAATAAGATTTTCCAAAAAATATGTAATGTTCAGATTCGCCTAAGTTACAATTTTATTATATGTATGTATATAGATAAAAAAAGATAGAAGATCAGGTAAATATAGTACGCCATAACATTAATCCGAATTCATAATAGGCATATTAAAATGAAGAATTTTTAATTTATTTTCCAGAAAATAGGAAGGGGACACCTTATTGCCTGTAATGCTGTTATTGAAAGGCAATAGAAGAAATTTTCGGAAGGAGGCAGAACACTCATTACCGGCGTTCAGCCCCGCTGCCGAATTTGTTATCAAACAGCTAATATTCCAATCAACGGGGCGTCTTCACTTGAGGGGAGCAAATGACGTTATATTGATAGATATAAAACCTCTTTGCATAGCGTATAAATAATTCTTTACACAGGTTTAAATATTAGGCAGAGTTTACACTGCCCAGTTTTTTTTTAATTTATTGATTTGAGAAAATATTTTTAATATGACTATTTTATCAAAAGATATTGTAAGCATAAAACATAAAAACAATAATAATTGTAACTGAAAAGATATAAGACATTATCTTTTGAATAGGACAGCAAATTAAAGTAATTGAGGAAATAAAAAGATAAGACGTAGGTATCACATAACACAAAAAAAAGTAGTGTTAAAAATAGTCTGTTACTCTAGTCCGAATTTTGAATGATTATTAGGGCTTTAATATCGATCAATTACAAAAATAAGAAGGGCTAATAGAATAGAATACTGAAAAAGAGTCTCTAAATGTCTGAATCTTTAAATGTATTTTTTTTGTATACATATCATTTTTATTTTTGTGTGCAATAAAGTGTTTAAATGAATAAATAAATAAAGAGTAAGATAACACAATTTAATTTTTTTAATCAGCAGGAATTGTAGAATCAAGCAGAGGAAACACATGAAAGTGATTAAACTGCTTATTGCATTCTACATATTGTACTAAATATATATACTAACTAAATATGAGTACTAAATAAAATGTCTAGGAAGGTGCCTACCTCATAAATAAATATTATGTATACCAAAAACAAATTAATAAAGTAGTATACATGTGTGAAAGCATAAACAAGAATTCCTCAACTAAAACTTTTGACAGGTACTCATTAAACTCATCTTTGAACTATTGCTTTCAGAAAATTATAATTTGAGCGCTTACACGAGAATATTGGACAACTTTCGTCAATACGCGAACCCTTCACGAAATACAAAATATTTAATTAAAACTATTATATATTATGTAATATGTTACTATCATAATATGTAATATATACTAACTATATGTATGTCTTTATACATAAAAAATTTTTGGCTGCTTAGTGCTGACTCGATATCTTCGCTATTAATACTTTCTTAGATTTACGCGAATATTTGACATTTTAAATAAAACTATCTTTTCGGATTTTGTCGCGGATTTATTTGTATTTTTGTTTCCCGACGTTTCGAATGCTTTACAGCATCCATGGTCACGGGAGAGACTCTCCCGTGTCTTATTTAAAAAATCTTCGCTATTATTAAATTGATTTTCATATTTCCTTTTTTTAATAGGTTATAACGTATTTAAAAAGAAGAATAACTTGTGTCTATAAATAACTTGCACTTGTGGCTTAAAAATAGCAATGTAACATGTCTCACTTAAACTATGATTAGAATGCAATATGTAATATTAACATAAACAATGATGGTAAATAAATAGTATACACTATAATATAATATATTCGGTTATACCGCAGAGAATATAAGACCTCGACTGAGTAATTACCAAACCGACAGGACGGCCAAGTGCGATTGGCAGATCGGACTCGTGCTTCTAGGCTGTGACAGATAAAGGCCTACTAATTAATATCGACGACCGTGGCCGTTCAGGCATTTTAGGCTGTCTACATGATGAAATGCCGGTATGTGGCAATAACCTTATTATGAAGTGGTCAGATACTATAACTTTTAATGCCAATGAAAAAATATTCTAGAAATACGATAAGGTATGGGAAATATTGTAATATAATCAAGCTTTAGAGCTACAAATAAAATACTGCCTACATATTATAGATATTAATGACTATAATTATTATAATTATGAATGTTCTTTCATTTCATTTGACAAATCTTAATTTGAATGATTTGATATATTGTAGCACTAATGTCTAATCTTTATTTTTCTATCACAAAAACAACCTACGTGATATGTCTTCTGTGAAATGTGCTGAAACTTTTAATAAATAAAATTTTATTTTTATTTTAACATAGATAAAACATAAAATATGAAATTATAAATTAACAAATTAGGTATAAAGTTAAAAAAATGTTGTTTGCGAAGTAACTATGCAATGATAAATGGTAATATTTTAGAAGAGCGAAGGAAACGATTCGCTATTATTAATTATTATTATCAAGGCAATGTTCCAATTGAACGCTCGAAACTCGAACGTAGCAAGCGGAAATTTATTTCAAATGTCATTCGACAGTGAAGTTTTATGGTACCTATTTGTAGCTTGGAATTTTTTAATAAAGACTATTTTCATTATATTCGATTATTTATTGTTATCATAAAGACTATGAGTCATGCAATATATTGCAAAAAATTTGAAATTATAATAGTAAGTCATTGATATACAAAAACAGATAAGCATTTCCTACCAAATATGTCTTCAAAAAGTGGCACTTGTCATTAAGTCAAACCAAAGAATAAAATTCAAAAATTGAAAGTTCTAATTGTCTATACACAAATAACAAATTCGAAATTACGCTCACAACATAAAGTCCTTTTTTAAATGAAACAACATGCATTTTAATTTTGTCATCCAAATAGCAATAAACAAAAGAGATTTGAAAAAAGCGCAATTCAATTTCGAATAGTGCACTTTTTATGAGGACACTTTTGAGACGTTAATTGAGTGTCTTGAGTTTTTGTATATCAATGTAGTAAGTATATATGAAAAAAACGATTTAATTAAAATTTACAATGTTTTACGCATTCAAAACTAATAATGCTAATCTCAATAACATTATTTAGATACTTCAGGCTGAAACATACTTGACTTTTTGTTATAATCTTAGATCAAACGTCATAAATACAGCTATCGTAAATTAAATTTTCCGATACAAATCGCAAACTAAATTGAAAGTCACTTGAGAAATGATTTTCTAAAGTTATCGCTCCCTCAAGATTTCCCGATCGTACAATCTGATGACACTCAATGACATTCCGTTCTTTTATAAAATCTAATAAATTAGTTCTATTTTTATCACAATGAGGTAATAAGTAAAATTTTCTTTTGGACAAATGATTTATTGCACTTATGTACATTGTATAGCAGATTGCTTCGAAATTATTTAGTTAAATATATGGATTCCAATGAGTTCAAAGCTGACACTTAATGCTTGAAAGGAAAAAAGAAAGATTAAAGAGTCACAGAACAAATGATTGTAGTAACATTTACTGTTTAGATAATAGCTTAAATTAAAAACGTAACTGTGAGTTCTCCGCTGTGCATATTGAGCTCTCCGCTCTAAGAACCTTTATTTTTAAAATGTTGGGAAGTGCATTTACGCATACCACCTGCATTTATACAGGTGGATTGGTATGGGACTCACCGGGTAGAAAAGTCGATACTACCCACTAAAACCCAATAGAACATCCCCCGTCTTAAAGAGACGTCGCAGGATAACTTACGCACTCCACCAAGACGCCCCAACAGCAGGTCTGCCGAAGCAGACCACACAACTAAGGGATTGCTCCCACAGTCCACTCTGCTATCACTTACCTTACCGTACCGTAGCCTTACCCTACCGTACCTAGTACCCTAGGGCTCTAAGAACCTGCTACATATAATGTGTACTTATCATGTTTAACGCTTATGGATAATAAAAAGACGGAGTCAAGCTTTAATAATAATTATTTTAAATACGGAATTACTACGATTTTAACATAAATCAACTTATCTTTGTTATGTTATTCGTAGGCCGCTAACAAAAACCAACGATTCCATTCTTGCCGAACATTCTTGTCAAACCACTTTTTATCAAAACAAGGCCCTAAGATTTTTTGGACACATTATTCGATCATAGCGTATAAAAAGTGATATTAGGCCAAATTGACGGTAAACTCGCACGGGGAACCATAGCACCATCTAATTCCATGGTAAGCTACGAGGCTTGTGTTATGGATACCAGATAGTTGATAACTACACAAATATAACTTTCATATACACACATATTATAAATATAAATACCCATGACTGGAGTACAAACATTAGTGCTCATCACACAAATGAATGCCCCCAGCGGGACTCGAACCCGCGAGCACTGACACAGCAAGTGGGATCACAACAAACTCTGGCTGAGTTTGCTAACGTGTCGTTGATTATGAAGACAGTGGGCGCTCTTCATGACGCAAGCCAAGCATCGCTGAATCGATAAAACTGGAAGAATATCATAAGTGATCGCGATCCTCACCAGTTAGGGGACGAAGAAGAAGAAGTTTATTATGTTAATTTACTTATATAATTTTCCGAATTAACATTATTTCTATATCTTAAACTTAGGCAATAAAATATTTTTGATAAAATACCAAATATTTGAAATGTAATAAAATTATATTTCTTTTTTGATGTCGTTGCAAAAGTTATAACTTTTATGTCGAACATAAACAAGTGCTGTATTTTATATTAAGAATGTTTTATATTCCTACTGTATACATACTTATACTTTTTTCCACAGTGATTTGCAATGAAGAGGAAAAAAAGTAAGAATTTGACATATGAAATATTACTAAAATCTAAAATAAATTAAAAATTAAAATATTATTTTGAGGTCTACAGAGCAATCGAAGGTACTGAAATAGCGCAGGAAACATTCTCACTCATAATTTTTTTCTTCAACGAATGTTTTCAAACATCAATGCCTAACAAACGGTAAGAAGAATAAAACCTAATTATTATCGCCTAGTTTAAAGCTCTCACATTTAATATTTTAAATTAATTAAAATTTATAACAAAAAATCGGATGGGGCTGTGTCTGGGAACACCGCCGTTGGTTTAACGTCAAACGTCTATTTCAACGAGTCGCATTTGATTGGAATGAGAACAAAATTTATGTCCTTCTAGTTGTTTAATACTATACTGACACTAAATAGGCCTAAGTAGTGTATATGTCGCAGGGAAATTGTAAGATCCGTTATTTTATCATTTCACTAGTGAAGTTATAAGTACCTACACAGAGTTTTTTCAATCGTCTCTTTTTCTTACAGTATCACGGGAAATTTTTAGGTATATTATAATTTTCCTAAGCACATTCAGTGATATTGTGAATCAATGAAATTATGACAATTTCACTACATAATAAAAGCCGTTAAATTGTGAAACAGTCACAGGTCACTGATTGACATATTAATATTTTTTTCCTTGCTCACATTCAAAATGTTATATTTATTTTTGATAGTAGGGGTTTCCCCCCCAACGTGCGTTCACCTTGTCGGGGTGGGGGGGCTCAGTAGTGCCCGGCAATTCACCGGGCGCGAAGCCAAGAAACGCACAGGGAGGTGGCCCTCTTCGGTGGGCGGTGTACCATGCGGGTTGCTCCTGGTACTTCTCTGATAGCAGAGTGGACTTTGGAGCAACCCCATGGTTATTGTGGTCTGCTTCGGCAGACCTGCCGTCGGGGCGTCGTAGTTGAATGCGTAAGCGATCCTGCGACGCCCCATTAAGACGAAGGAAGGTTTTGTTCGGTTTTAGTGGGTAGTACTGGTTTTGCCGGTGAGTCCCACACCTCGTGCGTAAATGCATTTCCCAACGTTAAAAAAAAAGGGGTTTTGGGTTTAAAGTAAAAAAAGTCCTAACGAGAAGGCTAAGGCACGGTAATCCATACTAATAATATAAATGTGAAAGTGTGTTTGTTTTTTTTTGTCCTTCTTTCACGTCGAAACGGAGTGGCGGATGGACGTGATTTTTTGTGTGGAGATAGTTGGAGGTCTGGAGAGTGACATAGGCTACTTTTTACCGGGGGAGATTATCTAATTCCCACGGGATAACACGTTATAATGCAGTCCAAAAAATATTTATGATCAGAATTACTTGAAACTTGGTATTAATGCTCTTCAATAAAATTAAAAAAATATATGTTTTAGCATTTTTCAAAAATCATCCCATCAGGGCATAAAATAGGAGATGAAAGTTTGTATGAAACTACCTTTTTAGAGATTTATTTGTAGTTGTAACGCGAGCGAAGCCGCGGGTTCTGCTAGTGTATAATAAAACATTATCGTGGCTAAGGCTAAAATAAATTCTACAAATAGGTACATATATCATGAAATCACGGCGGTACAATTTTGAATTTTTGAATTGTATTGAGATTATAGTTTGTGTACTGCTTTATTGTTTGTGTGATTCTGTGTGTGCGTGTGCATGTACTTTTGCATAAGCTTAAACTTGTATATAATTACATCAAATTTCAATTAACTTCTAGGTTTATTGTTGATAATCTCCAAAATTATATCAACGATTTTTCAAAAACTACTGTGGGTTCCGCACCGCAGTTTACGTCGAACCGTAAATTCTTTGCGAATATGATAGCGCATCCTATATTTAAAAACATACTAGCAAAAGATTTAACTGCACTTCAAAATAGCATGGTGAATAAAATTAAATTCTGTGACGAATCGGCAATTGATTCAGAACTGCTGAAGCAACTATATGATCGAGAAGTAGATCAAACAAATTTATAAATTACCTATTTACATATAGGAAATGGAATATTCAACATGACTTGTGATAGAAAAATATATCGCCGACATAAATATACCGATATTTATTTATTTTTTTGTTTTATTATTATGGTTTATATACACTCAAATAATATTGTTTGGTATAACGACCTAATCAATTTATTGTTAAAGTAACAAGAACATCACTATAATATTATAATTGTGAAAGTTTGTAAGTGAGTGAAGCCGCGTAAGTACTCATTATTTTATCTAGTTACTCATAGTATTCAGTAATTTAGAAGATAAAATGTGTGGAAATAACATTGTTTAGCCCTACACATGACAGATAGCATTGAATTATGAATATGCATATCCACACTTCCATATTATTAATATTATAAATGTGAAAGTGTGTCTGTTTGTTTGTCTTTCGTTCACGTCGAAACGGAGTGACGGATTGCCGTGATTTTTGTGTGGAGATGTAAGGCTTGAGAGTGACATAGACTACTTTTTACCGCGGGAGATAATCTAATTCCAACGGAAAAACACGTTTTAATACAACTCAAAAAATATTTATGATCAGAATTACTTGAAACTTGGTATTAATGCTCTTCAATAAAATTAAATAATTACGTATTTTAGCATTTTTCGGAATTCATCCTATAAGAGGGTAAAATAAGGGATGAAAGTTTGTACCTACTTTTTTAGAGTTTTTTTATAGTTTTAGTGCGAGAGAAGCCGCGGGCTCTGCTAGTACTACATAATGTAAATGTATATTTAAAAAGAGGAACTGCTTCACGTAGCCTTTTTAGAACTACATTTCAAGCCAGTGCTCAAATTATTCTGTACTTTTCTTTGTTATTTGTTTTAATAAAATTGTGTCAAAATTGAAAAACTTCACGACTTAAAAGTGCTATTTAAATGTATTTAATATAAGTACATATTTATATTGCACGCAATCACGCGTGCGTGTGGGTGTGGGTGTGTGTATAATATGTAATACCTAACTAGTAAATTAGTGAACCAGTATAATACTTAAGTATCGGTGTTCGGAACCTTAAATACTTCACGAATCAGTTCTTCTTTGTAAGATTTCTTGCCTAAAGGGTCGGGGGCCTATTACTAAGCCACCGTTTTGAAAGGCTGTATCTTTTGTACCGTAATAAGTCGTCAGTTGAAATGTCTGCAGAGTATATAGATACTACCCGCGCAGATAAAAAAAATAGGATTAGAAATTGTGGCTCATTGAACCTATTCTATCAATTATATTTAAGTAGTTTAAGCGAAGAGTTATTTCTGCTGTAAAGGTTTAAGTAATTATAACTTTAAAACAAATGCATATTGGATATATATATATATATCTGAGTTCTGACTGCTAAGAATAACTACTTGTCCTGCTTTTTTTTATAAAGAATCGCAACTTCCCAAAAATACATATTTTTACTTAATGCGCACTAATAAATATAACGATGACCAGTTGACAGCCCAACAACATACGCTTTTTTTTAACTGAAATTTTAAAAATATATTTGTCAAATAAAATTTTGCTTTAAGCTCTAATTAATTTAAAAAGTGCTATAAACTAAATCAGTGAAGGTCCAACAAGGTTTAACAATTTTCCGAGATTACCTTTATTACCCAGCATATGTAGCGAATTGGGATGAGAGCATCATTTGTAACCTTATTACAAAGGCGCTCAACGAGCGTCGCAACATTAAATGGAGTGCAGGTCAACAATACTGTATAATAGTGGCTATAATTTTCTCCAAATGTTTGTTTTATACCAGACCGGGTTTTGTAAGCGCAAAATACGCTTAGTGGCCATTCCTAAACGCTATCTTGGATAAACCTGAATCTTATTATTATTGTAAGGTAAATAGATTTGTTAAATACCGACACAAGTGTGCTACTCCATTTTTAGAGTTTCCGTACCCAAAGGGTCCGGATTTAACCCTATTACCAAACCTAAATAATCCGCCCGTCTGTCGGCCTGTCTGTCTATCTTTAATGAAAAGTATGTATATATTTTGAACCATTAGTTTAGTATAAAGTACAATTTTTAGTAGAATATAACGTACATATTGCGGCAAATTTCCTTACATTCTATATTCTATACTAATATTATAAATAGGTAAAGTTTGTGAGTTTGTGACGTTGTAGGGGATAATCTCTGGATCTACTGAACCGATTTAGATGAAATTTGGTAAGAAGATAGTTTGAGACCTGGGAAGGACATAGAATACTTTTTATCCCGAAAATCATTCCTTAAGGGGGTGAAAATAGGGATAATAATTTCTATTGGGAAGCAAGCTGGGGATGAACCCGAGCGGAGCGAGGGTGAGTCGCTCGTATTAAATAATTAGGTAAACAGTTCTCATACACACCTTATCTAGGTATTCTTAAAAAGATAAATAAAACCATTATGATTTATGGAAACAAATACGTTCTATGAACTACAATTTTGTAATAAAATATAAAAGTATGGGACTGAGTGCGTATAAGTCTATCATCTGTCAAAAAATCATATTTCGTAGTATGACGAAAAGATAACTCTTGAAAAAACTAACTAAAATTGGTCAGACTCGACCCCAGTACCAGTGAACTATTGAATCTGCAGCCGTGCATACTACTCAATAAATTCAGTAACTTGATAGTTCATTGCCTATTTACTTTAAACCACAGATCACATAATACTAGAGCTGTAGCAAACCGTATGTATTCGTTACTGAGTAACGGGTACGCCATCTAGTACCGAGTACCGAAACGTTACTCACGAATGCATTTCGTTACTCGCATTTTCCGTACATATTTTCGTACTAATGTTTTTATTGATTTTTTATTCAGCAAAATACAACTTTCAGTTAATACTTAAAACCATTGATGAGTAAATTAGAGAGTTTATTTATTTATTTCGAGTTGCATGATTTCCAGATCTTAGAAATTTTGTTTAGAAACAATTTTCAATTAGAAACAACCATTATATTTAGAACACATTTTTAGTTTTTTATCCAACAAATACTTATAATGTTTACTAAATGATTATGTCAAATGAAATCAAAATATACTTTATTCAAGTAAACTTTTACAAGCTCTTTTAAATCGTCAATTTTACATTTTAAATTAAAATTAAATGTTAGTCCGTTAGGAACTACCGCCGGCTCGGAATAAAGTTTTCTGCTGAGAAGAACTGTGTATTGTAATACAATAATTATCTATTTATCCTACGTGAGACATGATCATGTGATTATGTGTAATACATACAGATTATGATTTGATAAATCATTCGCGCAATTGATTTTAAATAAAATATGCATTACGACGTCACACTAACGTGATAGATGCCGTTACTTATTCATTTTTAAATTACCTATTTTTATATTTATTATTTAATTTCAAAAATTATTAATAAAAAAATATTGTTAGTAAACTTTTTAAAAATTATATAGATTTATAAATAATCAAAATTTACGGGTTCTGGATATCATGTAACTCTCCAATTGAAATGGTTTGTTGATCATGCATTATTCCACAGAAAACAACGCGACGTCAACGATATACGGTATATCGTATAATTTATACCGTACGCAATACATACGCAACACGACTCGATACGATGCTCTACGAGTATGTTATCGGGTATCAAAAGTAACGAGTAACGATTCAAAAGTAACGAGTACTGATGCTATAGTAACGAATGCATACGGGTACGCTATTTGTCGTTACTTTTACACCTTGACATAATACTATACTAGCTTTAAGCATGGATGACAAATAAAATAGATGAATTAGTTCTGGCTTTAAGCTATAGTTTTAATGTAGTAGGTACCTAAGTCCATGTACCTAATCATATATAATCGAATTAAATCCAAAACTTTTAAACGGTAAAGTTTTATATATGTATCAATATACTCTATGGGTAAAGTCATTGTTTAATTTTTATAAGATTGATATGAATAAATGGTACTCCTATAAGTACATTTTTAAAATCAATTTAGTTGATATTAAAAAACTAATTACTTAAAAAATATCAATTTAATAATATAAAATTAAAATTTTCCGGCGAACTGTATAACGAATTTGTTTTTAGATTTTTGAAAATCTATTTTTGATAATCTATCAATGAATTTTATAGTACTATTACTTTCTTATGAAAGAATTTTGCCTTTTTCTCCCGCCAGATGTCGCAATCACTATAGCCTTGAGTATATTCTAAAGCTCTGTAGCATGGTTGGATTTTTTTTTCATTTTATTTAAAATTTAATTAAAATGACAAATTGTGCAGTGCCAGGGTGTAAACAAAATATCATTTGTTCCCAAAAGACAAAAACTGAAGAAGTTGTGGGCTAAAGCAATAAAACGATTAAAATTGGCGAAATCGAAATTTTTATATTTAAGGCTATGTGAACATCATTTTGCAGAAAGTGATTTTAAAACTTTTAAATTGTCTTAAGGTGAATATTTTTTTTATATTTTTTTACATATTAATTACAGAGTTTCATACAAAGTTTCATCCTCCAGTATATCCCCTTATGGGATTGAATTTCAAAAAATACTAAAACACGTATTATTTAATTGTATTGAAGAGTATTAATACCAAGTATCAAGTAATTTTTACTTTTTATCATATACTTTAATGTAAAATACACAGAAAATGGTGTTTAGCTCTATAGCTAAACACCATTTTCTGTGTATTTCACATTAAAAATGATAGTTTCATACAATCTTTAATTCCCTATTTTACCGACTTAGTGGAAGAATTTCGAAAAATCATTTCTTATCGGGTGCCTACATCATATAAGGAATACGTTCTCCAAATTTCACATTTCTAGGACCAGCGGTTTAGGCTGTGTGTTTATCCATCAGTCAGTCAAGACCACCACGTCAATTCTTCTTTCAGCTAGTCTAACTTCTAGGTACAATTTTTAAAAATTCATAGGTAAGATGCCAACACAATAGAGGCAAATACCAGGAATAAAAGAGATATCATATTAAAGCATTTAATTAAACCTCAGACTTAATGTAAATAGATCATACGTGTGGCGCCCTCCTTTCGAGAATCTTCCCCTGAATAATACAATCAAATTGACCAACCAAATTGATGAATCTTACGGAACGATCAACTCGTAGTTTACTATCCATAAAATCGATAGAATCGTTATCATCGATAGAACAGGTGCTTATTAATCGAAAATTGGATAGCAATATAATAAAAAAGGCTAAACTAATATTTTTCACGCACATTGAGAAAATATTTTGTTTTTTAAAGTTATTTGATTCTGTAACATATCAATAGTTACATATTGAGTAAAAGTATTATTTACTGTAATACAATAACACAATATGTTACTATCAATAGTCCATAACTATCGATAGAACTGGTAGTAAACTTTTCAGGGAAGAACATAATATTGTATCATTTTTCATTATATGAAACTGTCTGAAACTAAAATGTCGATACTATAGTTATTTTATGTTATCAATAGTATCGATAATATCGATATTCTTGTTATTGCCAAGATAACTTTTACACTATCGATTGTGGCCTATCGAGCAGCAATCACTATAATCTTTCAATGTAGTTGTAACTTTTAAAATATTTAATGTCAAAAATGTCAAAATGATAGCAAAATTATCTTAAATCTAGTGTCAAAATGATAGCAAATTTATTTAAAGGCAAAATGATATTCCACTAAAGTCGTTGTATTAGAATAATATTACTCAGTTGAACAGTTCTTTGACTGATAATATGAAGGTAACCTTGAATAGTGTTGATAATAAAATTGTCATTGTCAAGTTTTTTTATAGTTAACAAAAAACAGTGATAACATTCTAATATGGCACACTTTGAATCCATTAACAAGAAAATTGAATTGAATTGAACATTCTAATATGTGAAATGGTGTACTGTTTCTACACAGAACTTTGTTACGATTGGTGAGAAAATATTAAACTTAATTTATTCTTGGTTATTCATCAACACAATTATTGCTTCATATTACGAGTATATTCTAGGATTATTTTAAATTTTATACTTTGGTTAGAACTATATTTGGGCATTTCCGAACTAAGGTTCCTCGGTGACTTATTAGTTAAGTATTTCAATTTACATGTAGACTCCACAAGGCCTCTATTATTAAAAATGAGCTAATACTTTTAGTTTATGGTTTCAAGTTTACTTAATAAATTTATGTAAATGATCACTGAAGTCAGTGCAAATAAAATCACAATATGAAGTGCAGAATCCTGTTATAAAATCTTGCTTGGATTCAATTTACATAAAATATCTTATTTTTAAACATGTTGGTAGACAAACATAATCCTTAACATTTTATTGAACATATAGATAGATGATATTAATATTTTATTTTTTAAAATTTGCTGCTTATAGAACCTAACTTGATCAATGGAATGTGTTAAAAACTTGTTAGTACTTTGTAAAATGAATATAGGTACATATATTATGTATATTTAATGAAAGTTTTTCAAATATATTGATACAATATGAATAAAACATTGTAATGCTACACTTAAGAGTTAAATATTTTAACATTTCACTTCTAGCAAACAACTATACCAGTTTTGAAAACCCAAATGGAAGATAATAATTGCATTGTAGAAACAAATCATGGGCCAATATGTGGATATATTGATAGGTCAGAAGAAGGCACATATTACAAATTCAAAAGAATTCCATATGCAATGCCTCCACTTGGTAATCTGCGATTTATGGTAAATAAATCTTATTTTAATATATTATTTTTAATATTTAAATTATACTGTATACTAATGCCTTATAGCAGTAGATAATAGTTTAATTATTTACTTAAGGACTAAATACGGCTAGTATGTATGGCAAGGGGCTAAGTACAATTGAAAATTAACTTCAAATAATCTTAACATATTTCTGCTTATTATAAATATAATTTAGAAATTTTATGAATACAATTTGGAAAAAAAATGCTTTTTATTTTTACTTTCATGAATTTTGATGTAAATAAGCATTAATATTGATTAATACTATAATTGATTAAATAGTTGTAAAATAATAATCATAACTGTCATTTGTGCCTATCTATGACTTGCCTTCATTGGCACATTTAATTGAAATTTGGAACCAAACAGCTTAGGACTAAATGCAAAAAAAAAAGTTACTCACAAGCTTTCTAGCGAAGGTTAAGATATGCACATCTCTCACCTAGCCTCCCATGCAGAAGTTAAACCCAAAATATGATGAATCCTGGTGGCTTTCTCTGGCAATTCTCCATCTATGGTTCAATGGTGAAAAAGTTAAGAAATAAATTATGGTATTCTCATCCAAAAGCCTATCCAGACAATATTTATTTTTTTCAAATTTTACATGATTCTTGTGCAGTTAGTGTTGATTTATCTTATTTATATATCTATTTTATTCATCTATTTTTGTAGCAGGCATCTTATTCAATATTTTTATTTTATGATGCAGTCTTGTGTTTTGTGAATTACTAAAACATTTCTGAAAAATTATGTTGATTGGCTTGATATATTAGCTCACCACTATTCAATCTATTAATGTATCTATTGTGCGAGTACTAGTCCAATTTATATGATTATTTTTTAGTACTAAAGTGAAGAAGCAATAACATTTTAAATTCATCTAGAAATAAAAATTGCATGCTTTCAAAAGCACTTGTAATAGGTCTAATATAGTCCAATTGAATAAAGTTTATTTCATTTCATTGCGACGCAGATACCTTCACTCGACTTGCTTTTACCTAACTATTGAGGGAAAAGCAAGGGTGTGTTACTAGTATCCTAATAATGTACATATTATTATCTAAAAAATTATAAATAATAAACAAAATTTGTCACAAGTATTATAATTAATACTCCATTTATTAGAAAATAAACATTTGCCTATATTATTGTTGTAGCCACCTACTCTAACGAAGCCATGGACGGACATACTCGATTGCACCCAAGAGGCGCCTTTACCTCTCAGCATGAATTTCAATGATGAGGCCACAGGATCAGAGGACTGCTTATATATTGAAGTATCAAGTCCAAATATAAAACCTAATAAACTAATGCCAGTCATGTTCTGGATAGGAAATTGTAACTATTGTTACTATATAGATAATATTTGCGATCCAACGCTTATTAACACTCAGGATATAGTTTTTGTAAGATGCGGCTCTAGATTGGGTCCTATGGGGTTTCTCTCGATAAACGATATCATCGCACCAGGCAATAGTGGGTTGAAAGACATAATTATGGCCTTGGAGTGGGTACAAAAAAATATAAATAAATTTGGTGGGGACCCTGGGAATGTAACGCTATTTGGTAGTAGCACGGGGGCCTCCACGGTACATTTTATGATGCTATCTCCTATGGCCACGGGGTTATTCCATAAGGCTATCATGCAAAGCTCAACTGCTCTAAATAGATGGTCACTAGCAAAAAATCCAACACAATGTACCATCGAACTCGCAAAACATTTGGGTATAACTAAAAAAGACAAATTAGAAATTATAGAAGAATTAAAAAGTATGCCAGCACTAGTCATTATGGAAAAATACGCGGAATTGTTACGCAGTTCTTGTAAAGACGCAGAAGGAGAAACATTTGATGCTATGTTTAAACCGTGCGTTGAATCAGAGTTTGAAGGGCAACCTGTGTTCCTTAGTAAGAATCCCGCGATGATAATAAAATCTGGTAACTTTAATAAAGTGCCCATTATAATTGGTAGTAATAACATCGAAGCATCTGTACTTCAATACATAAAGAACGATTTTTACGCTGATTTCGACAAGTATAATAAGGACGTATCCTTATTAGTCCCTAAATCGCTAGCCCTAGATGAGACTTTGTCTAAAAAAATTGGGCATCAACTTAAAAGTTTTTACTTTAGAGGTACAGAAAATTTAAATGAGCATACAAGAACGCAATATTTGCAACTGCTTAGCGACTATTATTTTTTGTACTATGTAAATAAGACAGTCCGTTCACACAGTATCGTAGCACCGGAATATCCAATATATTACTACATAGTAAATTATGCAGGAGAGTGGTTTGTACCGAAACAGTTAGACTTCCTCAACTCTATAGGGCATTCGGCGGAACTTTCATTTTTATTCCGCTTCAAAATGCCAAACGCAGCGTTTTGCGAAGGAAGTCGGGACTCAGTAACCACGAGAAATAGAGTAATTAAAATGTGGACGAATTTTGCTAAGTATGGGTGAGTAAGTCGTTAACGTTATTATAGCTGAAGTTCTTCGACTGATAAGATAAACTAAATAAGCAAACTAGCAAATAGTTTGAGAATTGTTAACGTTCCACAAGAAAACGTTAAGAGCATTAGATATATTATAAGTAATTATTTCTTTACTTATCGAATAAAATAAAAATGTTATGTCCCTCTGCTAAGCATGGACATCTCTTCAATACGAGGGGGATCAGACCAAGCGTGGGTTTACGGACTACATACGTCTTTAGAAAACTTGCTAGGTCCTTTCAGATATGCAGGTTTCCTCACGATGTTTTCCTTCAGCGTAAAACAAGTAGTAATCATGTAGCAAATTATTCGCACATGAAAATATCCAAGGTACGTGGCCCGGGATTTGAACCCGCTTCACTCAGTTTCCCAAGCGAGCTAATTACCACTGGGCTATCTCTGCAATATAATATAAAGTACTTATTCATCATTAATGAAAGAAAATGTGTTTTTTTCAGCGACCCAACCCCCGATGAAGACGATGCACTATTGCAAATAAAATGGGAACCAGTTGTAAATGAGAATAGATTGAATTATCTAAGCATCGGTTCAGAACTGACTAAAGGGCGAAATCCTTTCTATGAAAGAATGCTATTTTGGGAAAAATTACACAAAGAACATATGTTTCTTAGGACGTTAGTTTATTTCAATGAAATAGGCGTTGCGTTTTAAATGTTAAGGACACACCATACTCAATAATGGCTTCCAGGTAACTAACTAATGATTAAAAGTTAATCATCACATTAAAATTATTTGTAACCTCGCTTCAATCGAAAGGCGTTTCTAGATGCATTTAGTATTTGTAAATATACTTGCAATCTAATACTTCTAGTCCATAGGTACGTTTTAAAGGTTAGTATGGAATAGATAGACTATATATTATATTTATACATAGGTATGATGAGTTTTATATGCCTTACTTGAGAAATGATCGAATTCCCCATAAAAACTTTCATCCCCCTTTTCACCCCCTTAAGGGATGATGGTATAAAAACTATCCTATGTCTTTACCAGGGTCTCAAATTATCTCCATACCAAATTTCTTATAAATCGTTTCGACGGATTTAAACGTACAAAAATAACAAAATTACTTTCGCATTTATAATATTAGTATGGATATACAAGCAGCGCCACCTGTAGGCAAATATAATTACTCACAGTATCGTATGTGTTTCCAAGTCATATCCTATCTGTGTACAAAATTTCATTAAAATCCGTCTAGTCGTTTTAGCGTGAAGGAGTAATAGACGTGTATGTTTCTAATTCAATACAAACTTTTGCATTGATCATAGTACTTTGCACTATGATAACGTGATGTAATATGATGAACCTGAATAAATATAAATAACTTACTAACTTAATAACAATAATAATTAAATTATTTTATTGACGACGATAAGCGACTTACCCTCGCTTCGGTTGAATGTGTCCCTCGGTACGCGAATTTTGTTCACAATTTAATGGGTTTTAATTTTTTTGTGCGGAACCCTGATACTTTTTCTAAAATGAGAGTATCCTAAGACTATGACTCCTTATTTCAGCTGTACCAGTGAAAGTTCCGTCAAAATCGGTCCAGCCGTTTCGGAGATTAACCGGAACAAACAGAACGACAGACAAAAATTTTAAAAATTGTCTTTTTCTTTTTAGTACCTTATATACTTTCATATGCACTTAGTAAAAAGCTGTTTATTACATTTATCTGTATATATTATCAAGGAATATTGGTTTGGAATATTTATTAAAATGCAATTATTATTTTCGAAAGTAATATAAAATTATATCTCTCATATCTCGACTCAATTTCCTTGAATATTGCGAATTGAACTGAAATTGCATGCATTTTGATGGCAATATACGTTTCACTACAACACGTGGATGTCTCACCATAAGTACTAACTGATAAGAATAAGTTAAAGATTAATATTGTATATAACTTAAAATTTACTTATTTTTGTTTGTTCATAAATGTTAATTTTGCATATTTTATTTATTGATGTTTGTTTTCAATATTTTTTTTATTATTTTATTATGAATGTTGAATTTACCGATAGATTATTTATATTTTATACCAAAACACTTCATGAATGATGTATTTTACACGGCTTTTTCTCAGATTAAAGATATATGTAATTGTGATGACTATAAATATATATAATAAAATATAAATAATAAAAACTACAATTTTTTAAGTTCGAAGTACAGATTCAAAAGAATATTGATAAGATACGGATTATAGTAGGGGAGCCCAAGAGGGGATTTTCTGTAGTTACTCAAGCGCGGCAGATTAACATAAAAGAGGTTACCTTGCACTCTATTGAGTACTTTCACCACAATATAAGTCTTCTATATAAAGGGGCGCGTCAGATTAAGATGCCTAGCCTACCACACCTTAATCTGACGGTTTCAAATATTTCTACCTTATGAAAACATTTTTTAAATATTTTAATCGGCTTCCCTAGACGCGCCTTTTATATAGAAGACTTATATTATGGTGAAAGTACTCAATAGAGTGCAAGGTAACCTCTTTTATGTTAATCTGCCGCGCTTGAGTAACTACAAAAATCCCCTCTTGGGCTCCCCTACTATTATAACATATTATACAATTGGATTTTGACAGCAGCAATCAATTGACATACTTTTTATGAGATCCCTCATACATTTTGTACTATTTGTTAATTTCAAAACAACTAAAAATCTAATTTTACAGTTAATTGACAAAACCGGATTTTAGAGTTTAAAGTGTTTTTTTATATATAAATAAATACTTTCATTTACAGATAAAAATATAATATACCACATTTTTTCCTAAATTAAATAACGGGAAAATTATCCTATAAAAGTTCAGTGTTTTATCAAATCCGTCAAAATCTAATAAGATAAAACTGATTTTGTCATTAAATCCTATAATTAACTGATTGCTAGTATAAATAGCGCCATCTTTATTGACGCGAAATATCGCAGTCTATAGTGCTATACCCACTACCACAGTCCCTTAGAACATAACGATGTTGCTTAAAATATTATATACTAGCGACCTTACTTCGCTTGGGTGCGTCCTTGTCTGCCTAACAGTAGCCTGTGTTACTCCAGCTCAGTCTCAATGTATTAAAATTCATCAAAATTCGTCCTGTCGTCACAGCGTGAAGGAGCAACAAACATAAAAACTTTGACATATAACATAGTCTGATTACGTTGCTTTACTTAAGTTTTAAAATAATTGAAGTGAAACTTCTTTAGAATCGTTGTGATTTGAAACTCGACGAAACGGAAATGCGACACTAGAAAGAGACAACACACAAAAATATATAGGATTAAGCCGGCGAGAGAATGAGATAGAATACATTACACAGGAAGTGAAAAATAATAAAATTTATTAGATACTGAATAATATGTTATGTATATTTGTCAAATATAATGTAAAATAACTTTTAAAATTGGTAAAAATATTATTAAAAAAACATAAACCTTATAATTATCCTACTCCTGTTACTCTATATTCATCTCATTCTCGTAGGTTACTTCTCTGAAGTTTCACCTCTACCATGTGTGAATTGCACACACACCCACTTTTAAAAAAAAAAACATTTAATACCAGTGAGATACATTTTAATTATTATAACTTTATTAGCGATATAAAGCCGTAGGTACATGTTAAGTGAGCTGTAATTTGTAATCACGTTCCTTATTTAGTAACAATAATAATTAATTTACGGGTAATAATCATTTAACACCTAAAAATATATTTAACATTATATAACAGCGCCAGTAAATTAATTGCACTTAAATAGATTAGATCGAGTACCTATCTACATATATGAACCATATAGGTACATATTATGTATATGTAGATAAGTACTCGATCTAATTATAATAATGGTTTTGACGGTTTTTTTATTTAACTGAACTTTTTTAACGTTGGGACATGCATTGACGCATACCACCGGCATACATACAGGTGATTATGTGGACGCTCACTGGCTAGAGAAGCCGGTACTACCCATTAAAACCCAACAGAACCTCGCCCGTCGTAATGGGGCGTCGCAGGATCGCTCTCAACCACGACGCCCCGACGGCAGGTCTGCCGAGCAGACCGCAATAACCATGGGGTGTTCCCACGGTCCACTCTGCTATCAGATAAGTAGTTTAAAGGAAGGAGCGACCTACATGATAGCCCCCCAATGAGGCGTCAATTAACTATACTTTGGTAAACTTGGAAACAAATGAACCTCTGGGAAGATTGTTAATCTTAATCCTATATACATAATAGGAATAAGTGCCTTTAAAAAAAATTGACTAAGATAATGCATTAATTTTTTGATTGTTATTTTTAAATGTATAAAATAGAAATAACTGTTATTTATCGATGTTATATAAATTATATTGATTAGTTAATCAATCTGTTACATTATTACAGAGATTATATTTTAAATAACATATAAACGCATGCAACTTGTTCTAAGTATAAAAGGCTGTTATTGTTAACATTATATGTATATGTCGCAGGGAAATAGTAAAAAACCGTAAAATTATAATTTCACTAATAAAATTGTAATATACCTAACATTCCCCCGTGATATTGTAAGAGAAGGAAACGATTGACAAAACTCCTGGCAGTTATAATTTTTACTGGTTTTTCCAATTTACCTGTGACATATACATACATATTTGTTTTCAAATAAATTCTATTCATGAAACTTGTCAATAATATCTATACCAAACTTTTTACTCAGAGTTATTGCACTATTAATGTTTTGATATTGAAAATAAATAACGAAACTATAAAAACAGTCGTTTTATTTGAAATTAGCTACTACATCTAATAAAAATTAGGTCCGTATTTGACCGAACGTTCTCAATTTGTTGTTCTTTTTTGTATGTTTTTATTTAATACACGCATATATTAACTTCTCTTGTAGTTAAGTTAATCAAATCTTGGAAGTCAATTTTAACCTTCTTCTAATTATTGTCTTATCAAAATGAAACTTATGTTTATTAGAGGAGCCGTGAATACACGCTTTTATTCGGTATTCGGCATTACTCGATATTTTTTTTGTTATTCATCGAATACAGAATAATAGCCAGTATTATTCTACATTCGGCGAATAGTTGTCTAAAATAAACTTTTATTGAACAAAAAAAAACTATAGAATTCAAAAATAATCAAACTTTAATGTCGAAATGACTTCGTTGCGACGATTATTAGCGGCATCTCTAATGTTTATAAAGTTCGGATGATATTATAATATGATATCTTGGAGCTGATCTGACGACGGAGCCAGGAGCTGGTAGTGGAACTCTTCAATGGTGTATCACATTACATAGTTGGGCGAAGCTAGAGTGTGGTAGTGTCATGGGATCTCGTCAGGAAAGATAAATTAGGTCAAATAAATATCAATAGATGGCGTTATATTGATGTGTTATAATAAAAGTAGATCCAAAAAGGTATGTTTTTATTTCGATATGTAATCTTAAAGTAATGGAAATGATTGATAGAGCGTTCTCGAATCTAATTCTTGTAATTTTATTGATGATTTAAAAATCGGCCATTATATATAATACTAGATAATGAGATTAAATGCCACAAGTTTTATTAAATGTTAATTTAACTGCATTTGTCGACATATTTCAATAGAAATATAAAATAGTTCAAAAATTTAAGGATCAACGCCATCTGTCATCTAATTAAGAAAATAAAAATGGGCCGAATTAGGCATCATTCTGTGTATAGGATGAGATATCTGCACTATTATAAAATTACATTGTCTGTGGCCTAAATATATGGCTTTTTAAGAAACTATATTTTGACAAAAAGCAAGATTGTAATTGCACAATTAAAAAAGAAAATCACTATAAATAAACTGAACAAAAAATAGGCACGACAAAACGTCTGTGATGTGTCTCATACTGAAAAAAGACACTAGATGACTCTGTTCTTGGTTCTTGTTTTCTCTGATGGCAAGGTTTTTTTTTTGTTTTTATGTTACACCATCACTTCGCTAATTGTCAGTCAATTTTTGTTTTTTTTTTTCAATAAATATGTTATTTAAACTAATTTTATTGTATTTGAAGTGAATTTCTTAAATAAAACTATCTTTTCGGAATTTTTAGCGGATTTATTTTTGGTTCCCGAAGTTTAAAATAAATCTGCGAACAAATCCGAAACGATAGTTTTGTTTAAAATGTCAAATATTCGCGTAAATCTAAGTAAGTATTGTTTTTCTTAATGTTTTATATGTAAAATATAAAAGTGGTCCCATATAAATAATATTTTAAAAAAACTATATTAATAGGGTTAAGATATTCAATGACAATATCATAACATATCACTTTTATTCTTTGGGAAAATGTATAGTGTAATAAATGAACGAATTATACGAGCCTTATGCAGGTCTGGTGCGCTTTTCTTATACAAACCTGACGTAGCAATAAAATAAACAGATTATATATTATATGTATGTACATACATTGAAATACTGATATGAGGTTTTCAACAAGTTAATTAAAAAATGGACAAACATATATTACATTAGCAGTTAAGCAAATATGAAATGAGTAAAAAATTATACATTAAACAGATCATTTTAATAATAATAATCTAACAATTAAAATTTTCAAAATAGATTGTTTTGACCATTCTCGCCATGATGACTCCAAATAGTTTATAACATTAAACCTCAACTACTCAGAAATTAGGAAATAAGTAGTGTTCAACCGAAACAGGATTTGAAGCCTAAACCGAACATTCGGCTTCGGCCTCACTTTCGGTCGAAACCGAAACCGAACTTTCGGTCGGTCACTAAAAATGAAGATATTAAAAAAATGAAACACCAGTCAATTTCGTGTTGGTATCAATTTAATTCATTATAACGAATTGTCGTTTTATCACATAACAACATGAAGGGTCCGGATTCATCAGTGACATGGAAGCCAATAAACATTTTTTACAATGAACAAATGAGCTAGTTATGCCGTTATCTACAATAGCGAAAATAATAGAGGCGAGATTATTTTTTTATATAATTTGCGATATAAATAATATAATGATCTAATCTACAGCATAATAGGTGCAAATATATATTTACTCTGGATTCGAGTCAAGTCAAGTTCACGAGCGCCGCAGAGACCGCGGTCTTGATAGGCATCTGGAAATTTAATTAATAATTCTAAAAATTTTTTTAATAAATTATACTTTACAAACCTACAATTCACGTTTTCGAATATGTATATTTATTTGTTTAATTTGAATTTGATCAAATTACACTATGGAATAATTTAAAAAAGTGATTCGATCGATTATATCTGATCAAATTAAAATAACCAAACATAAAAAAAAAACATTTTTTATTTAAAAAACAATATATATTTTTAAATCACACAACTGTTATAAATAAATGAGTAAGTTTGTGTGTTTTGTATTTTATTCACGCTGCAAAGGCCGGACAGATTTATATGAAATTTAGTACACAGATACACTATAATTACCTATAGTAAAACTTAGCTTCTGTATACAATATTATAAATACTAAAAAAATTTAGGCGGTAAGTCTGAACTAGTTGTAGTGAAACTTCTTTAGAACTCGATGAAACGGGAATGCGACAAGAGAAAAAGACCAACACATAAATATATAGGATTAAGCCAGCGATAGAATGAGATAGAATACATTGCCATGTTACCATGGTAACCGTTGTTATTGTCTGACAAATATATAATACTATATACTTTCGGTATACGATATTCTATAAATATATGATTGTAATATGCCTAACAAGCCTTATTTAATTATTGATTAATTGTTTTAATTGCGATATTTGCCAAAGAAGTTTTACTTCAACCGAATATAAAGATTACACGCACACATTTTTTTGTTATAGTTGTATAAATTTCCTTCAAGTTAAAACGACTGGACGAATTTGGATGAAATTTTATACACACATGTCTGTCTATCTGTGTATTACATACACATATATAATACATGTAAATTTTTTTGAATCGTTTTTTTTAAATAGATAAAAAATAATATTATTAAACTCACTGCACAATAGAAGCATCCCACACGTCAGAACTGGTAGCCGCCCATAGGCACGGAGTGGTCGGCGTTGAAGGCGAAGTGCGTGGCGGCCGCGTCCGGCGCCACGCGCCCGTCCTCGCCCTCAGACCCGAAGTAATTCTCTATTATCTCAAACGACTTCTGGTATATGTCCATGTTCTCGTGCGACTGGAGGAACTCGATTTTGTCCACACCTGTAAATATATATATACAATAGTTCTATAAAATATGCATTATAAATGCCAGAGTTTAGATGGATGGATGCCGATGTAGTGTGCGCCGAGCCTTATATTATGATACTTTATAAGGTTCTCGATTACTTAGGTTAAGATGTTGCTATTCAATAAACGCGCTTCTAATAGTAGTCGTAATCTAACCATATATACTATGGCAAAACTGGTTAAACATATTAGTTTCAACAAGGTTTACCTTAAAAAGGCCTACAGAAAAGTCGCAATAACTTAAAATAAAATATACATAAAATAACCATATTTTACAATTTTCGTATTCAATTATACGATTTGGCAGCCCTGATCATACCCGTACATAACGGTTTTAGTGCTGCGTTACATGCTCACGATAGCGCCGTACGCGCGCACCGCGCCCGCCGCTCGGTGGCGGAACGGTCTAGTGGGCAGTCTCATACTTTTCAATACAAAGAAAATTTTTGCCTGACACTGTCCTAGCATGGTCGTGGTATGGGACGGTGTAGTGGGCAGACTCCTTATTTCCTAAGGTACTCGCAATAACTATTTATATTGAGTTTTTTTAACATTATTTAAATTAATTATTATAGCTGAAAGATGTAGACTACTTATGAATCATTTTTATTGTATTTGACTTGTATTTATTAATTATATATTAGGAATTTATTATAATTTTATACTTTTGATTATGTAATTATAGTGAATATTATGTACACGTGTAAAGACATACATATCTGATTAATTAATTATTATTGTCGTCTAAATGTATATAAATGTTTAAATATGTTTGTTGTTAGTGTTTTTTCTAAATAAAAAAATAATATTTAATATATTGACGCACCCGAGCGGAGCGAGGGTAAGCCGCTAGTCATACATATTACATACCTCTTACCAATAACGCTTTATTGGATTTTATTAAATAACATAAAAGATTTTATAGCGCTTTATAATGAAAATATGAATACCAGAAATAATACTATTTTCTTTTATATTTTTTAAGCATTATCTCTCTTCCCTTTAAAAGAGAAATGGCATAATATTAACTAATTTTTTTTTAAATTGAATCCGTTTACCCGTAACTATTTTTATTATACTACTCCTCTGATAAGTTAATACTTTCTTATATTTACGCGAGTATTTGACATTTTAAAATAAAATCTTTTCGCAGATTCAATTTGATTTTTGGTTCCTGAACATTTCGAATGCTTCACAGCAATCATGGTCATACTACAGACTACAGATTACTTGTCACTCAGTACACAAATTGTCATTTGTATACTATTATAAAACATTAAGATTTAGCTTTATGTTTAGTTCAATGACACTGTCAATATTATTCCTTATTCTGAGATACACTATAACATACCAAAGCACTCTTCGATGAGCACAGCATAGGGGTTGTCCCGTTGGTCCGCTTGCTGGCCTGCCTTTAATATATTGTCTAAGCCGTTGAGAGCCACTTGCACTGTCTTTGTATCGGTGAGAGTCAGCAAATCACATAGTGGTGGTATACAGCCTTGCTCTACTAGGTAGCTGAGGAGATAAAACATAAAAATATATGTATGTATTATAAATAAATAAACATGTTGGGACACTAACACACAACACCATCTAGTTCCATTTTAAACTACAAGGCTTGTGTTATGGATACCAGATAGTTGATACACTACACATATATAACTTTAAATACATACATACTATATATATAAACACCCATGACTGGAGTATAAACATTCGTGTTCATGACACGAATGAATGCCCCCAGCGGGACTCGAACCCCGCGACCGCTGGCACAGCAAGTAGGGTCACTAACTGCGCCAAACGTGTCGTCTAAATATATTCAGCTCTTTTTAACATCCCACTGCTGGGCACGGGACTCCTTTCAATACGACGGGGATCAAGCCATAGTTCACCACGCTGGCCAAGTGCGGGCACACTGAGCATATCTTTCGAAAACTTGCTAGGTTGTCTCAGACATGTAGGTTTCCTCACGATGTTTTCCTTCACCGTAACACAAGTGGTAATCATGTTAGAAATGATTCGCACATGAATTTATCAAAGGTGCGACACCCAGGATTTGAGCTCGCTTCACTAGGTTTCCCAAGCGAGCGTACTACCTCAGGGCTACCACTGCCTTAAAATATATACAAATTTCTTAGCTTTAAAATTACCCAGTAAAGTACAAATTACTTCGGCAATGTCACAGAGAACATAAGGGAGATTAAAATATATAGAAACAAGCTCTTAAATATTTCCATGGTTACGTAATTCGTTTGTTTATACGTTACCATGGTAACGCATGACATTTAAGTATCTATAGTTAACATGTTGCTAATTCACAAACTTTTTCTACCATTTTAATGATATTAATTTACCGACCAATCTCCTTCGTGTCATCTTAATTCTAATGCGGAATCATAAAAATTTACAAAAAAAATTTTGTCAAAAAAAAAGTTAAAAAGTGAACTACCCTTATCATAATTTAGAGATATGAATAATAGTTTACGTCCCATTCTCAGACCTACTGAATTACTGAAATACACACAAAATTTCATAAGAATCGGTCATGCCGTTTCAGAGGAGTTTTGTTACAAACACTGTGATACGAGAATTTTATATATTAGATTTATATCTAATATATAAAATGTTATGTACGTCGTAGTATTTTTTTGCTGTATTTAAAAGTATTATTACCTAATTTGGGCATGTGATCCACCACTTGTGGCGTTCGTTATCGCCCACGCAGCTTCTTTTCTTGTTTTGAATTCAGCATTTCTTAATATATCTATTAGAGCTGGGAAAATGTTCGCGTCTATCACAGCCTGAAAGTGAATAAACATAACGTAATCAATAATGGTTAAATAAAAAATAGGGAAAAAACGCATTTCCCAACGTTGCCCCTGTCTGTCTGTCTGTCTGTACGTCGGTACCCGTATTTGGGCCGCGTCGCCGGCAAAACAAAAAATCAAAATAAGATTGATATAAAAAAAAGATTTCCAGTTTCCCAAAGTCGGCCGTCCGTCTGTCCGTGTATACCTGTATCTGCGCGGCGTTGCCGGCGGTGATGTTGGAGAGCGTCCAGCAGGCCTCCTTGCGCAGCGCCTCGGTGGGCGAGCGCAGCAGCGCGTGCAGCGCCGGCAGCGGCGCGCAGTTCAGCACCGCCTGCGTCTGCGCGTCGTTGCCCGTCACGATGTTGCCCACCGCGCGCAGCGCCGCCGACACCAGGTTGTACTTCGTGTGCCTGCCGGGTACGTACGTTAGGGGAGGTTCATTAATCACGTGAGGGTCCTGTGGGGGAGGAGGGGTTCTCGAAATCATGGGGGGGTGAAAGCCATTCTCACGTAATATTTTATAAGTCGAAATGTGCGATTTCTAACAGAATGATGGACATTTGAAAGCTAAGCGTTGGGACAAACATCTCTGGGATCTATTTTCTTTTTTAATGTAAAATTTTAAAAGTAAAAATCATAGATTTACTTCAAATAATATGAGTTTTCGTGAAATTGATCCTTGTTTAAAACCAGATAAAATCTTACGTAAGAAGAGGAGGGAGAGTACGAGAAATCTTATGTGCTCTTACATGGGGGTAGAGATCAAAAATGGCCAAAACTGTCCTTACATAACTATTGAATAACCCCTTACTAGGGGACTTCGAATAATATGTAAGAAATTTCAACATTTTATAACTTAATACAAGTAAATTATATACTAGGAGAGTAAAATGTGATAAGACAGTTGGTTTTTGGAAAACTTCATAAAACATGAATGTTAGAATTGTTTTGAATACCAAGGCTCCGGGTGTGATGGGGATGTCTCAACTAAATAAAACACGATTCACTAATGAAAATACTATATTTTCGCTATTAAGACGACCGTATTACGAATTTAGGCGCGCCTCGATATGACGTAAGATATATTGAATCATTTATTGATAACATTTGAATATAATCTTAAAATGAACAATTAAACGAACAATGTAAATGAGCTACTTTTGATTTTCATATAGCTTTGATTATTAGCAGCCCCTCTTCATCGAGCCTCATTTACTCATCAAAATATCTTTCTCCCTTTAATTTTTCTAATTATTTTTAATTTTAATTTTGTTATGGTAGTTGAAATTTATCCCATCCGTTTCCACTCCATTACCAGCAAGAGCAAGAATAAATTTCACCCCCCTATTCCTTACATGTGAACGAGCTTATTTATATAACCAGTTAATAACCATTTATGCATTGTAAACAATATGTATGTCGCAGATAGATTGCCGAATCAGTTGTTATAAAAATCATTAGTTTTTTTTTACAAAACAGCTTCATTATATAATACAGCTGAACAGTGTTTAGCTGGATTACCACTGCGCTACTAGTTTTTGATAGTAGAGGTGTTGGGTTTGAAATAAAAAAAAACGTCACCTAAGCAATAAATAAAAAAAGTATTAAAATCTACAAACTGACACAACCTCTAATGATTGACCCGCTGCGTTGATAAATACAAAATATTCATGCAATTTTGCGTATTAAAGTTAAGTACATATAAAAAAAAGGCTAAACATCGTTCAGCAATTTTACGTAACAGAGCCGATTTGTAAAAAAGCTAGGTGTTATGTAAAATGGCTAGCCGTTTTGTAATACAGCTAGCTGTTATGGAAAATATCTAATTTAGCAATTCACCACACACGCACATGTACATACATGTTTAAATATATACAGACATAAATAAATATATAAAACAGATATACATATATATGTATGTACATATACATACAAAATTACATACATAATAAATACATACGTATAAATGTATATACAAAACACGCGTTCACACTCACATGAGCAGCTCGACGAGCCGCCGACACACGCCCGCGTCGATGACGGCCTGTATCTTCTCGTTGGGCCCGTCCGACAGGTAGGAGAGCGCCCAGCACGCGTCGCTCAGCACGTCCGCGTCCGTGTGGTGCAGCAGGCGCGCCAGCACCGGGATACCTGGGGACATGGAAATAAATAAATATGAGTCAGTACATCTTTTTATGGACAATGTATATACACTTATACAAAAGGTTCCCAGAAAATGTTCAGAAAGCTTCTATCGCCAAATTCAAAAAAATTGTTAAAGAACGTTTGTGTGCTAAAGGCTATTATACAATTATATATTATTAGACAGACAGATATAAATTCTAAAAACTATAGATTCAGCCTCTGTACCGATAATAATGTTTATTTCAATAAGATTTTCCAAAAAATATTTAATGATTTAATGTACAGATTCGGCTTGGTTACAATTTTATTATATGTATAGATAAATGACAATAATATACTGTAAAACTGTGTGTCCATCGTTTGGTCTCTATAATAATACTAATCAGAAGCGGAACACTAGTTTAGTATTATTTATATAACAATAATCATACTAAAGGCAGTGGTAGCCCAGTGGCAACGCGCTCGCTTAGAAAACCGAGTGAAGCGAGTTCAAATCCCGGGTCTCGCACCTCTGATATTTTCATGTGCAAATCATTTCTAACATGATTACCACTTGTGTTACGGTGAAGGAAAACATTGTGAGGGAACCTGCATGTCTGAGAGAACCTAGCAAGTTTTCGAAAGACATGTGAAGTCTGCCAACCCGCACTTGGCCAGCGTGGTGGACTATGGCCTGATCCCCTCGTATTGAAAGGACGCCCGTGCTCAGCAGTGGGACATTAAAAAGGGCTGAATACAATCAACCAAATGATCAATAATTTAACAGAGATCAATTGAAGTATCAATGAGTAAATAAAAAATAGGACTAAGTCAGTAAAACAGAAACAGACTACAATCAGCAAAGTTTCACCATAATCGGATTAAATTATCGATATAGATAAAATCTAACATTATTTACCTGGTGCTACAGCTTCGAAGTTCGTAGGAGGATTTTTGCCTCTACAGAGATTTGACAGTGTCCACACGGCGTTTCTTGTCATGGATAGTCTTGAATATTTATTTAAAATACTGAAAAAAAATATGTGCGGGAAATTTATTTTATAATAAAATTAAACTAAATATATTTATTATATATATACACATACACACTACCGCTCATAAGTATTAACCCACCAGATTTTTTGACATTGAAACATTAATCTCATTTATTTCGATCAGATATTCTGATCGAAATAACATTTAAATAAGCTGAAACACCTTTAAATAAGGTAAAAAGATGTATTTTATCTATATTATAATGTGTACATAAATCTTAGAAACAAAACTTTAGTTTTTAAAATAGAAAAAAAAAACTCTCTACTTTAAAGAACGATAAGTATTGGTCGTTTGAACAAATGAGCACTAGGGCATTGATGTACAAAAATTCAAGATACACAATCAGCGTCTCAAAATTGTCCTCAAAAAGAAGCACACCATTCGAAATTGTGCACTTTTTTAAATCTCTTTTATTTATTCCTTTCTGATGACAAAATTACTTTCGTTTCGTTTAAATACTACTTGTAATATATTGTTGTGGTTTGTACTATAACATAGTCTCCCGCGGTAAAAAGTATCCTATGTCACTTTCTAGCCCTCCAACTGTTTCCACACAAAAAATCACGCCAATCCCTCACTCAGTTTCGACGTGAAAGAAGTACAAACAAACAAACACACTTTCACATCTATATAGATAAATAAAATTGAAGTGTCTGTTTGTAATTACAAAATAACAGCTTTTTACTAAATTCATATAAAACTATATACAGTACTTACAAGAAAAACACATTTTTTTTTAATTTTCGTCTGTCTATTTGTTCCGGATAATCTTTGAAACGGCTGGTCTGATTTTGACGGGACTTTTACTGGAAGATATTTGATGTTATAGGGAGTAACATAGGCTACTTTTATTTTAGAAAAAGAATTAAAGTTCCGCTCAAAAAAATTTATATATACATATCCAACTCACTCCAACAAGGGCGGCAGCAGGCCAGCGGCGAGCACCGCGTCCCTACACCTGGCCGAGTCGCCGGCCACGTTGCCCAGCGCCCACACCGCCTGCTCGCGCACGTCGTCACTACTGCCCGACCCCGCCAGCGCCACCAGCACCGGCACCGCCCCGCTCTCTACCACCACCCGAGTCTGTTCTGACGACCCTGACGCTATGTTCGTTAACGCCCACGCCGCTTCGAACTGGCGATATGAACAATCCATATGAAAGAGGGTAGTTACTAGATAGTGAAGCATGGAAGCATCCTATGTCGTATTGAAAACTAAACATCTAAAATGGAGGTGGGCAGGTAACATGAGAGAAACGACAAAGAGGGAGAAATGGACAAAGAGGACGACGCAATCGACTCCTAGGTTCAATACCAAAAGAAAACGTGGAAGAAAGCTCAAAAGATGGTCAGATGATATCAGTATGGTAGCTGGATCACTATGGCTCAGGGTGGCCAGAGATAGATATGAATGGAAGAGGCTGCAGGAGGCCTATGTGTTAACAGGACACGCTGATGCGATTACTGATGTGTTGTTTAAATAATATAAGAAATAATTGTAGTTTATATCAGCAATAAAGGCATTTGTATTTGTATTTTGTAGTTACTAGATAGATGTATTTACGAATATATATTTTTGGACATCTACTTACAGAAAGTTTAGAATACAGTAGGATATTTACCCTTCTGTGGTAGGGTCCATTGCCTAGGAATCAAGCAATTAATTGCAAGGTTTATTATGATTGTTATTGAGGATTTTGTAAGCGAATTTAAATTGAGAATTGAGAATTGAAAATGTCTAGTTTGGATATGTCAAGTTGCGAGAGTAACCATTTAGTAAGATGCTATATGATATAGTATCAACTTATATCATTTTAATTTATAAAGACATTACAGCATTAAGCCCATTGAGGAAACAGCTCAAATAGTTTTAAATAAATGATTGAAATTAATCCAAAATTAACATTTCTTGAAGAGTTGGTGGCTAGTTTGGTACATCACTGATTTGGTTAGAGTCCCCGAAAAACAAAAAAATATTGTTATTAATTAATTGAATATAAGTACCTAATTAACATTTTCTTCATATTTACACTTATTCCGAACTTCTTAATTCTTCTTAACGTTCACAATGTTCAGAATTACAAATATAAAAATTATTACTATAATTATCATTAGTACCTGAGCTACCGAGCTTCGCTCGGAGTTTTTGGACTGAAGTACAATTTTCTTTTTTTTTTAAACTAAAAACTTGAATAAATATAAAAAAAAGTAAAAACTATGTATGCGACCGAGAATCTAACCTGGACTTTACGCCTTGGCCACTTGACCACGATGCTTATCCCCAAGCGTGCAAATTACCGACCATATTTAGCGTGGAATAAAGCAAAATAATACTGCATAAAAACTCGAAAACACGTGTTTTCTCAGACGTAAAACTAATCTAGATCGATTTATCGCCCCCGAAACCCCCTGCATGCTAAATTTCGTGAAAATTGTTGGAGCCGTTTCCGAGATTCAGATTATATATAATAAATATATACAAGAATTGCTCGTTTAAAGATATAAGTTTAAAGCACTGACACTCTAACACAAAAAGACATTATTTTCATGTGTTTTAACTGTGAATATGATTCATACCTGTAACGTAGGATTAGCACTATTTGTAAGAAATTCAACAAATTTAGGAACTATGCCAGTCCGTATCACTTCTTCAATAGGTGGATTGGGTTCCCGACTTAAAAGTTTTCTAAACTTCTGTGTGGCTGAAACTTGTTCTTGTGGGTTATCGCCTAAGAGAGCGGCCACCATCGCCGGCGTGATGTCATCTGATGACGAGACTGTGATGTCCTCCTGTAACAAATACCTTCATAATAAACAACTGTACCAAATAAATATTATATCTATAAAGCTGAAAAGTTTGCTTGTTCGTCATATACGCAAATAAATAAACAAAACAACGCGGGCGCAGCCGCGGACAAACGCTAATACACTGTACTTATGTATATATCAAAATCACTAATTTTTGTTCATGGCTCCAATCACGTACTTTATTTAGAATAGCTCAGTAACTAAGTAGTGTGATGTTAGATTTTTTAATTTTACAATTAGACATACTTGAATTATAGCATTAAATTAGGGGATTGACAATGAAGATTTCTGTGAATATGTTCTCTCTACCTAAGTTGTTACTTGATATTAATTCAATTCAATCCTTTAGTTTCAAGGCTTCTAGGAGTGCCTTCGGGCACTTGCTAATGAAAAAAAAAACAAAATACTTCTATAACTAAGTATTATATTAACGCCAAGCAATTTAAAAAAATATTATTAAGGTAATTTTCCTTTCTGGTTCTAGAATAAATTTCAGGGAAAAGATTTTCATAAAAACTTTTGTTACTTGAAGTGCTATGTCAGGGGCATTGGGCGCGGGCAAGTTGACGTTTCTTCTTTTAAAAAGTTGTTGTTCCCTTTTTTGTTTTCGTAGTTGAACGCCCTCCTCTTCTCGCCGACGACGCAACTCGTCAGCACTGAGCCCTGCATTCTTGTAACGATGCTTGTGACCTCCAGACATCTATATAAACATAAAAAATATCTTTAGACTAGTAAGTTATCCATGCTTTACTCAGGTGAGTCCTAAAGGTGCCTTACTGTGCCTATATGCTTCTTCAAGTTATAGTCTGCGTATTAAATTTCATCCAAATCCGTCCAGTCGTTTCAGTGTGAAGGAGTAACAAACATACACACACAAATACATATTCACATAATATAATAAGCAATAAGTTCGAATTAACTCTTTTGAACTTTTTTATTTCATTACAGCATTCTCTCTTTCAAAAATTAAAAGAGAGAAAGCAGCTATAACTCAACGACCGTTAACGTTAGCTGTGTATCGCTTATGCCTACTGTTCTGGTAGATAAAAAAAACCACTAGCAGTTTTTTACGGAAAATAAATTAATCTAAGCTGAAACAATGTAAAATAACTACTAATACAAGGTATTGTCATCGAGTGTGCAGTCAGCAAACCTAAAGATGGAAAGACAATCGGTAATGGAATACCTATATATACCTCTAGTAAAACTTGTTATTCGCAAAAACACAGCACCAAAATCCACCGGATAACTAACCGGATAACTCATATTAAAAAATTTTTTAACACTTATTGAATATTACTAGTAGATGTTTATCTAAGATACTGTTGGGACACGTTGTTTTAAATCGTCTCGCTAAAAGCTTCAATTTTCCGCCTTCTCAAAGAAGCTTATTTTGACGAAAAATTATATCTAATTCGATGTGATGGGTGTATACTGGAATGTAACGGTGAAATGTACTTAGTTCGCTTCAGAAACATCAAATTGTTGCAGATGTACATATACATGTGTTGATGTACCTGTTTCACGACGCCCCAATATATGTACGTAAAATAGAAAACCGAACAAACAAACGAACAAAATTGAATTGTAGTATATTGCGAAATTTTTATTGCAACATTGGAGGACTTCAAGTTTTTAACGCCAAGGTTAAATAGCGAACAAATTACTTTCTTATAGCAAACAATATCTGGAGGGAGGATCTCATCAAAGAGGAATCTGATACTTTACACAACACACCATATTAATCTATATATATATGAATAGGATTTGGTTTTATTGCTTTTGAATAGAAATATTAAAATGCAATTTTAAACAATTTACAATGTATTTAGATCAAATTAAAAATGATCATGTAAATCAAGAATTAATTGATATAACTACACACACCTGAAAATATCAAAGTACATTTTTAAACATTTTATCTAGAAATATAATCCACAAAAGGTATTTTAATTACTTACTAGCAACTCACCCTATATAGACACCCTATAGAACTTCCTTATTTGAATCAGATATTATTAAACTTTTTATTGGTTTTAATTTCTTTTATGGAGACCCTATTTTTTTTCTAAAATAAAAGTAGCCTACTACTACTACTACTACTAGTTACTCCTTATTACATCAGCTATCTGCCAGTGAAAGTCCCATCAAAATCGGTTAAGCCATTTCAGAGATTAGCCGGAACAAACAGACAGACAGACGAAAATCGTAAAAAATGTTGTTTTGGTATAGTGTATATATCCATATGCATTTAGTAAAGAGCTGTTATTTTCATATTTCAAATAGACACTTCAATTTAATTTATCTGTATAGATTTGTTTTTGAGTAATGTTACCATTGTATATTGACAAATATTGACATTAATATTTTTTGATACGAACGTCACTCAATTGTTTTGCCTTCCCGGAAGCTCTCCACTAACACTTAAACTTTATGGTATGGTATTAAAGTTCAAATTGACTTTTAAGTATTATTATGAATCTTTTGTATGGGAGTATAGAAAAGAGAGTTCTTTTTAGCCTTTTTCAGGCAATTTTTTCTCTCCATAAGAACCATCCTCGTACTTCAAGAAATATTCTTAAAAAAGAATAAGCGAAATCGGTTCAGCTGCTCTCGAGATTTGCCCTTAGCAACACATTCAGCGATTCATTTTAAATAAATTCACTATATTTTTAATACAATTAAAATGTTTGTACATGTTTACATTTAAATTATACAATTCATATTATGCAGTATGAAAGTAAATATAAAAATAAAGAAAAATTATGATAAAATTCATAAATAAATAAATGACACACTATGGTATCATTGAGCTTGGAGCAATTGAAGCACAAAATATTTTTATAGATATTTATAGAATGTAAGTTTACAATAAATTATTATACCAATTTTTATTCTTATAACAATACTTGTTTTATAAAGTTACTGAATTTTATATCAACCTAATAAAATTTGATAACTTCATGAAAAGTTTAAGCACAAATGGAAACAAATTGCACAAATGTCAACTATAATCAACTTGCAAAATCAAGGATAATCTGCTAAGGCCAAAAAAATAAAAAACAATAGGACTAAGAATGCAGTATTCGAAAACAAATTTCCAATTTCAAGGCAAATATCTTAAAGAATGAAAGATACAGTAAAACATATACAATTTATTACAATCAAAAATACATATTGCTCACATTTATACCAATAATGACGTCGATTTTTATATCAATGATTTAACTTTAATACTGAAAATAATACAAATACTTACTGAAGTAGGCTGTAATTATATACACAAAATAATGAACAATCAATCCACCATCTATTACTTTAAAAATTCTATTCTAATTCAATTCAATTTATTGAAGATCACGTCATAGAACGTAAATTACTTTTTAATAGTCAAAATGCAGTATTTGCAATAGATTCTGGTTTACACTTTTTTTAATCTTAGAACACACAGTGAGTCTTGCTTAGTACAAAAAACTATAGTAACGAGCTTATTGCTTTTAAATTCAATAAAATAACCTAGCTCACTTAGATTGTCACTTTTTATATTGAATAATTTCTAAAAAAAATTTTTGCACTTATTTATTGGTACAACTACAGTCATAATGTTAATATAAAAACCTTTCTTCTTCAAATAAAAGTAATTATTTTCATTTTCAAATTCATATAATAATAAGGGGAAATAAAAAATAGACCAGTTTATAAGTACATAAAACACTCATAAATTGATTGAAATATAACACTTGAATGTTATTAATTATAGACCAAAATAAACTAAAAGAAACGTTGTTCGTATATATGTAAATAATAATATTATAGCGACGGACGCTAAGATATTTTATTACTATTCGATTTTGTATGTAAAGACTAGGCCTTATGTCAGTATGACAGTTCTAAAAGTAATCGAAGGTAGGTGTAAAGGTTGTAATAATTCCATATATATTTATAGACTTCTAAATGGTATAGTAAAGGTAGTATATGACATATTTTCTTCAGTTTTCAAGGTTAACGAAGTGCGTGGATGCAAAACGGGATTATGGAAAAAATATTTTTATTTAGATCACCTGTAAGGTCATTAAGAAGATATATGTGCACATCACCAAGTGGTTCCAAGAAATCTACGAGCAGTACGATATCTCCAAGATATAAACCGAACGAATTTCAGAAGTTTATCCTGGTTTGGACGAAAAAATATAAAAACAAAGCTGAAATTCCTGCATATATATCGTATGTATCTATTGGCTATTTTAGAAATAGTAGTATTCTATTAATCAAATCTCATGTAATAATAGATATTGCACGACTATAATATAAAATCTAACTTTAAGTTATTGAAATAATATATCAATAATTTACTCAGTATTTTACTGATGTTTTCATATTTTATTATGGTATATTGTCGTATTGACTAGCAGCCAACCAAATGTTTTAATACCGAATCTGTTCTGATCAAAAAAGTACTAGAACTAGATACACAATCCCATGCATAAGTTCTCATTAAACTGTCATTAATTATTGTGTTTAAGTAATTATTCTAATTAAAATAAATATACAACAATGTAAATTGAACCTTTATAGCAATGCTTAAAGTTGTTTTCACAAAAAAAAGTTACGACTTACGACCGATGCTCGCCGCGCGTCGCCACCGCTACGGCACCTCGCCGTGATAGGGAATGAATGTTTATTACGACTTAATTTAAAAAATACTTAAAAACTGTTTTACGATGATTTTTTGACAAAGTGTCAGTATTTACAATATAGTATTAACAATTATTTAATGATAATATTGACACCGAAAATATGAAACTCGCATCAGTTTTAGCGTCATAGATGTGTGATTTTTGCAATTTTTGAACGAGCACCGAGGCATGTTTACCGTCGGAGCTTTCGAATGCTACTAAATTAAAAGCGCGCGCAAATGTTCAAATGAGCGCTCATTCGGTGAGTTCATTTTTTGTCGCCGATTGTGTATCTAGTATTTTTTTATCGATGATCACTTGGATTTTTTTTATTTTTTAAAACTACTTTTGACAGGACCATAGGTAACATAACTATAAAATTATATTAAATTGAATTTTATTAAAAGTTGCATACTAATTTTATTGTACAACTATAGCTATATTATTGTTATCTTATTTTTAGGCCTGAATTAATCGATAGGTCTCGAAGTGAAGCTAGGATTAAACTTGCTAATATTTTAATGGTACTTACTGCCCTTGGCAGTATAGGAGCTATATTTATGGGCAAAGCTGCTGTAAAGAGAGGTGAATCTGTTCACCAGATGAACCTAGATTGGCACAAAAAATATGAAGAAGATTACAAGAAGAAAGAAACAGAGGCAAGTAAAGTATAATAACCATATAAGGAAATATGTTACTACAAAGAAATTTATTACAACACAGATTAGATATAGTTTACTGTTAATGTGATATATTTATCTTTTTAAGTATAAATACAATGCTATTATAAAAGCTTTAAAATAATTGTTTTATTTCATTTCTAATATTACAAAAACAAATAATTTACAAAAATAAAAAATATAATTGCATAATGATTAATGCAGTAGCATATAAAGGGAACTAAAAAGGTTGTTCACATATTCCTTTCTTAGATTTAAATGGATTTATTTAAAAAGATGGTATAAAAAATTACATATGAATCATCTCCATTACATTTTTCCTACTGCATCTATTGAAAGAACTAAAAGAAACCAGCAAATTTAGAATTTGATTCTTTACTTGAAAAAAAGTATCCATTTCAAACCACTCATCTGCATACTATTTAAATCTAATTTAAATTGGTAATTTATTAAACTATATATAAATTTTAACACCTATAACCTCCCTTCTAATTAAAGCGATGTCTCAATTATCTCATGGATCTATATTTATTAACCAAATATAAAAATACATGGTTATCTTTATATATATAATTCTTCTGTGAGTGTGTATGTCACTGAACTTCTCTCAACGACTGGACCGATTTTGATGAAATTGTTTGTGTGTGTTCAAGGGGATCTGGGAATGGTTTAGATTCACAATTTGAATAATAATTTTCATCAAAAAAATTATTAAAAAAAGTTTGAAATTTTCAAATTAAAGACGTGTAGACAGGACAACGTCTGTCGGGTCCGCTAGTGTACTTATATAATAACAATTCAGCCCTTTCATTTTCCCACTGCTCCCTTTAATGTGATGGTTATCAGGCCAAACACCACCATGCTGGGCAACTGGATTGGTGAGCTTGAAGTCTTTCAAAAACTAGCTGTGTTCTCAGGCTTGCAGATTTCCACGTATCTTACTTTCTTCATAAGGCAAGTGACCCAAATAATATTTAAACTGCTACCCATTACTTTCAAAAATACCAAATAATCAGAAATTTTTCTCTATAGTTAAACTTTTATAGGCGATTTAAAAAAAAAAGTTTACTACTCTGGGAGTATAATGATACAAACTGATGTTTTTTTTGTTTGGAATTTACCAAAGATTCAAACTGCTTCATTATTTATTCATATTAATTATTATGTATATAAAATGAAGTGACAAGGAATATTAAATTTAAACAAAAAAAAACGCAACTAACTAATTATATATTTATGTACAGAAACGTTTCAATATTCAAATGCATATTTATCAGTCTTCATAAATTATTCGGCTTATAATAACTTCTACATTTTTCTGTGAATAACTTTGTAGTTTTTTCCTTGATCACTTCCTCCACACTGAGTTCTGTTTGTAATAAACGCAACTGTAAATAATAATTTCTTTATTAAACTTTAATAATTTAAGTCTTAGTATAAAAAAACATCAACATAGTAGCAGTATTTTAAAATATTTTTTTTTTAATATAAAATAGATTGTTATATTATGTTAATTAATTTTATTTATATTACAATAACAAAGTTAATCAATTTCAAAAATAATTATACCTTTCGTTGTTCAGTTTTTAAATTCATAAGGACATCTACATCATATGGAGAACGTTCTTTAGCAACCATTAATTTTTTAACACCTTCAGCAGTTGATACTATACAGTTTTTAATTATATTTTCTCTTTCGCCATGCCCTTTTTGTAGCTGGTTATACAAATCTTGACAAACCAAGGATGGATCTACTTTATTTTGAAATGATTCAGTGGGTAAAGATGTATTTAATGCGTAAACTATTTTATCATCTAATACTCTCATCTTTTTTAACACATCCTGAAATAAAACTTAGTTTTAAATTTTAATGAAATGTAGACCAATTTCAAAATTAGAGACGGTTGAATACCTCCTACTTTCAAAGCGTACGTTACATTATTCCTTCGCCAATTATAAAACAATTTTATTGAGTGTTTTTAAAACCTACTTTAAAAAAAAATAGGTTAACTAAATGTCAAGGAAATGTTATATTTTTTGAAATTTATATGGTTGATTATATAAATTTAAAGAATAAACTGCACCCCTAAAGGTTTATACATTTAAAGCTAAAACAATTATAAAAGTCTGTGTAACTTTTAAAGTAAGTCATTGTTTCATTTTTAAGGTTATGTCGGTAAAGAATTTATAATTAAAAACAAATAATTATCTTCCAAACACGCAGCTAGCACTACAATAACAATAATTAGTAACACAAACCTGGAATTCTAAAAAATCTGAACAAATCATCGCAATTTTTGTTATTTAGTTTTAACTTATTTTTATACCCTGCATCTGCAATTTAAAAAATTAAGGCCACAGAGCCTAACAAGTAAGGATGCGCCCAAAATATCGATATGTCAAAATATCTTTATTTTTTCAAAAAATAATCGATGTATATCATTGACATTTTAAATCTTAAAATATCGATGTTCGATAATTATTTCGGAGTCAAATTCGATTTTTTTTAAGAGCCCAGTACATACATAAATGTACGTTGCAAGTATTCGACCGCGGACTGCTCTAATCACATCACGATCACCGAGATTTGAAAAAACGAGTCAAGCTGTATTTAGACCGAGCTGTTAACTGTCAAGCCAACTGGTGATTGAAACGTACATTTTTTCGGACAAAAACATGTCATTTTTCATTTACGCGACAGCATAAGCGCTGCGTATATTTTTCGATTATAGTCCCTATGAACTCAGTCAGTTTGATTCGTCTCGAATGCACCCTTAAAAAAATGTCTATGGATGGTTTCTTTGGTGTATGTGACTAGGGTGACTAACCATACTTGCCATAAATAGTATTGTAATACAATTTGGGTCTGCATATTATATAAACTGTTGAAGAAATAAAACTGCCAGATGTATTAATTTTTTGACTCTTGAATATTTTGACAATACTTTTAGGTGACCAGTAACCACGCCATGGGGTATAAATATCGATGTTTTTTACTTGACATTTACCGATACTCTACTCTTTTTTTTCAATTGCCAATCCCTACTAAAAAGTCCCCTACTACTTTAATTAGTTATTTATGTCTATTGTCTACTGCAATATAAAATCACAGTTTTGTTTTGAATATTCTGTGTATCTATCTGTATGGATATACTTTGTTCATTAAACATTAAAGCTATTATAGATAGTTGTATTGATTTGAGTTGAATTGATGAAAATAATATTTGTACATTCTTAGCTTTTCTTATAGTGGATGTGAACCAATGACATAAAATCGATTTAACGACAATGATGTTTTATTATATCATTAGATTAGACATATTGAGTCGGTAGGTACAAGTATTGGCATTAGTAATATAACGAATACTCGCATATTTTCTGCTATTCGCATTTGTAATCGCCAGAAACGATGTGAATATTTGACAAATGTATTAAACAAACAAAAAGGAAATTATATATGAGATGGAATGGATATGGTATGAAAATACAACTGATGAGATTTTTGTTTTTCTTATAATATTAATAATACTCAAACCACAAGAAATCTTTTCGAGTGAACTTTGTATGACTAACTTCGTTCATTTAACCTGTATCGGCTGACGGCTCGGTTATGTGCAGTTTAAACATAGCCGACACAAAATGTCAATATGTCAAACCTATCTGTTTAACATTTTGCGCGCGCTTTATTTCAAAGTCAACATTTACATTTACATTCGCATTTGCTTTGTGAATATTATGATGAATATTCGCATTCGCGAATGTGAAAAATTAATCATTCGTACATAACTACTAGGCTTGGACTTCTCTACGTCTATTTCTATACTAGGTACTATTGGCATTTGACGATGAGCAAGTGCCCTTTGCAAATCGCTTTGGTAGGTTCGACCGATAAATTCACGGAAGATATTTCAATTCCGTGGATAAATTCATATTATGTAATGTAATGATCCGACGCGACGATTCGAATCATCTACTAACTACTAATTTACACATTCGATTTGAATATTAGTAATATACTGATGTTAATAATACAATATTTATTACTAATTACTAACGGCGAATGAACTAAATTGGTCGTGACGGCAACTCAGTTGCCAGTTTGAAATGAAATACGAATGAATGGTCAACCGTCAATGGATCATTTGCCGCCACTCAACGCCGAATAATCTGTTAGAGGCTAGAGCGCCCTTCTGTCAGGGCCTCAGTCGAATTACATAATTAAATTTCTAAAAAAAAACTTATTATTGTTACTTAATAGTTAGTAAAAGTTTACTTGCTTCTCTTTACCTGTAAGGTGTAATTCGGTGGAGGGCCGTGCGTAAAACATACATACAAGTTGTTAGTCGAAGGAAACGTATTACTAATACAACTAATACCTACTTAGCAATAGTACATTTATTCATTCGAATGAGTCGATTTATTTATAAAGTAGAATAGTTCGACTGGAGTCATTCATAGTCGCGCATCACTACGTCGTCAACTCACAACTTCACAAGTCACAACTGTCAAGTGTCAAGTTCTCTTTCTTTTCTAGCAGAAGTCAAAATGAAGTACGTTTATATTGCAAATTTGTATTTTAATAAATCTTTTAAATCATATCTTATTTTTTCGTGAATTTATATGGAGATAAATGTGAAGTGTTCTGATTTTATTATTAGTGTTTTATTTGCAGGATCGGACTTTGTGCTTACAGTGGTTACAAGATATACCCCGGCCATGGCAAAACCATGGTTAAGGTGGATGGCAAGGTAAATAATAGGTGTTGTATTAGTATTCTTCAGTTTCTGTAAGAGTGCTACATATTTATGGATCAATAATGATTCCATTAACATATAATATGATTATTTTATCATGATTGTTTTGACAAATAGGTTATAATTTTTGACGACAACTTCTTACTATAAAGTATTACTTAAAGTACTATGGCAAGTACACAAGTAATTATCTTATCTTTTGTTATTAATAACCAAATATGCACATATTATTTGAACAGCTAAATATAAAACAATATGATTTTCAGACCTTCACATTCTTAAATTCAAAATGTGAGGCTGCACATTTGATGAGGAGAAATCCTCGTAAGGTGACATGGACTGTGCTTTACAGGTATTATTATTTACAGTTATTATGCTTAATTGGGTGTTATTAAATTGTTTGTTACATGTTATACTTATTATTGCATATCAACATTCTAAGAAACATAAAAAATACTATACAGGCGCAAGTTTAAGAAAGGCCAAGAAGAAGAACAGGCTAAAAAACGCACCAGAAGGACACAAAAGTTCCAGCGTGCCATTGTTGGAGCTTCACTCAGTGACATCATGGCCAAGAGGAACATGAAACCTGAAGTCAGGAAAGCTCAAAGAGAGCAAGCTATCAAGTAAGTTACATAATATAAGTTGCAAGCCAGAAACATGATTACTTACATTAGTAATAGTGACATTTATGCTTTAAAATAATAGTTTTTAACAAAATACATATAACATTAACTTTTTAATTTTATAATTACTGAGTAAAAACAAACTTCAATTATTTCATTTTACTTAATTAGTAAATTCATCCACAATTAGAATTAAATAAATAAAAAATAATGATACAGATTGTAAATTTGTTAAATTATTCCAATTCAGTTGAAATTAATAGTTTTAAGATTAATGCTTATTTATATCAATCAGGATATTATGAGGAGAAATTTAACTTTTTTTTTGTATTATCTGTAAAACACATTTTTAATATTGATGTTATCTTTTTCTGTGTATTCTGTTATTTTTTTTGTACAATAATAAACAGTAAAAAATTACAAAAACAACACAAATTATAAGGACTATTTCTATGGAGGTGAACAGTTCATAAAAATGTTGGAATATTTTATATGGGAGCTGGAATGACCCACTTGCCTCAATTCTTTCAAAAGGAAAATAATTAAAAACTAGTGGGTATACAAGACCCATGAATAAACAAAAAACATTAGCAATATCCTCTAAGGTGTCACATTTTCATGATGAGGAAATGATCATTTGAAGACTATGAGAACTGTTATTAAATATATGTAATACCAATCTCTCATGTCTTCTCCATTCAAATTAATTGGGAAATAATAACAATGCATTGTCTCAATTGTGCAATTTAGCTCATTTTTTAATGATTGTACATCATTTTTTTATGGTTAAGATTTCTGAAATGTGAAAGTGTTCTAGTCCTGATATTTTCTTTTATTTATATTTTATTCAGTTATACAGACTGCAAATAATAAATAAAACAAACAAACAAACAAACAAAAAATAATCCATATATGTAGTTGCAAAAAAAATATCTCAAGAATGCCATAGAGGTTATAATCTTTATATCTAGCTATCTAAAGGCTTACTTAATCATCACTAAAATTATAATATAATGGATTTTTTATTTAAGAACCCATTATTTTATATTTAATTGGTATTTTCTTTTAAAGATTTTTGACGTCTTTTTTATTTTTATACTATTACTAGCGAATAGTAGGTTTGTATATATTTTTAATGCCAAATCATAAAAAAATAAAATAAAAAATGTCATCTGAAAGATAAAATTTTTTTTTGGGGTGGACTACCCTTATCACTTAGGGGTGTGAAAATAGTTTACGTCCTATTCTTAGACCTACTGAATATACACACAAAATTTCATAAGAATCGGCCAAGCTGTTTCGGAGGAGTTTTGTTACAAACACTGTGATATGGAATTTTATATATTAGATTTTATAATAAAGCTAAAATCTAGAAATGCAAATATTATCCCAATATATTTTAATCATGATTCTATATTCATTTAAATAATTACTATTCTAGGGCTGCCAAGGAGCAAAAGAAGTCTACCAAGGCTGCAAAGAAGGCTACCACCGCTCCTCCCAAAGCAAAGGCGCCGCCCAAAGCTAAAGCTGCTAAAGTAAGCCAAAAGGCAGCACCACGTGTTGGAGGAAAACGATAGACCTTTGTTAAATAAACAATAAGAAAAACTATTTAAATCTTTTTTTTTTTGTAACCCTTTATTGTTTTTACTTGGTGATTGCATCTACTGAAGAATGTTCCTGAGGCGGTTAAATGACTCGAAACTTAGCTTCCGAGATAAGGTCTTCTTGCTTCATGGTGTCTAGTGCTTCTTTGAGTTCTTTGTTGGCGCCAACGAAGTTAGTGCCATTGTCGGTGTAGATTATCTTTGGCATTCCCCTTCTCGCGGCGAATCGTCGTAGTGCCATGATCATGCTGTCAGTGCAGAGTGATCTCATGGCGTCTTGCTACGGTGATCGTCATAGGCACCACTGGCATTGATGTTGAATGGTCTTGATCGCTGACCTCAGTCCACCCAGAAGCGTTGTCTTACTTCGTTCATTACGGTCGCGTGATTCCCGTGATTGAAGCGGCAGTGAAATTCTTCTATGATGAGAAGTGTTGTCTTGTCCTTGCTGTCGAGTACGATGGGTCGTTTGTAGTCTCTGGTAACCCCTCGTATCGCGTCGATTCTTCCTTTCAGTCGCAGGAGAACTTCTTCTAGCACTACGTCGAGCCTTTTCAACTTGCTGCTGCCCTCTAATTGTTTTCCTTGCTGTAGGCACCTGATGTCCTCTTTGAAGCATTTCTCTTGACTTCTTCTTAACAACAGCGTTTCAGCTTGCTCTAGTAGACTTGTTTCCAATGGTATGTATTTCCTTTCTGACGTTTTTGAAGACAGATGTCGCTTCTCAACAATTTTCTTATTCCCTTTTGTAGTTTTCCAGGTAGGATCTTCTTTGCTGGCGTGGACCTTTTCCTTTCTTCTGCAGAGTTGTATGAACTGCAGTACTCTTGCTGTAGCTCGCCAAAGTCTTTTCCACGACGAGAAATTTTCGGGATCTGGTGATGGATAGGAGCTGCCTGCAGTCGCTACGATGTCCGCTGCCTTTTCTTCGCCAGTGGTTTCTTTCTTATTGTATTCTGCCTTCAGCTGAGGGTCTTTGTCTATCTTCTTTTCAATGTTGAACAATCGGTTCTTGGCAGACGTGTAGCTTGCAGGCATCTGTTCATCTTCATTTTTCCATAGAAGTCCAGCTTCAAATCGACCATCTTCTAGTCTTCTGCAGGTCTTCTCTAGGATGGTGAGTGCTCTTCCTTCTGAATCCGTAGTGGGTCTTCTTGGTAGTACTCCAAGTGCTTCGATTGCGAAGTGATCCTTGATGGCTTGATGCATCTCTTCTTCTGGCGTGCTGACATGTAGACACGTGTTTAAGAAGTGCACCACTTTCGCGCCTCCAGTGTCTGACCCGTGGAGCACCCATCCAAGTCCTGTTCTTGAAGCGACTGGTTGTCCTGGTTTCCCTCTTCTTACTTCTTGAGTCACGATTAGCTCCCAGTTGTCTTGACCGATGAGCAGCTGTGGTGACTCCCCCTTATAATATAGAGAGTCAGCAATCTTCTTCAAGTGTTGACACTCTTCTATCCTTTTCTTTTCTAGGCACTGCGGTGCAAGCTTCAACTCGTCGATGGTCCGGACTCTTCTCAAGGTCTTCTTGGTCTTCTGATGAATCCCCTTCACCGTAAGGTCCAGCATCTGAGAGTCTTCCTTCCTTATCAGCCTGCCTCCAACAGTCTCGATGACCAGTTCCTCCTTTCTTCCTTGAGCGCCGATTTCTTCTGCTACCTTCTGGTCTAGCAGCGACACTGTTGACCCTTCATCCATGAGGGCCAATATCTTCTTTGATCCTTTTGACCCGAAGATTTTTATCGGAATTATCTTCAGGTATGCCCTTGCGTTGTTGACCGCATTCACCGATGCCATGATGCTCGCCACTTCTTGTGGTTTGTTCTTCTGTTCTTCCGAGGAACTTTTCTCTGTCTCGACGTGCAGCAGATGATGATGCCACCTCTTGCATTCCTTGCACGACGGCTTCTTGCAGCTCTCCTTCCGATGTGTCCCTTGTAAACACTTGAAGCAAACGCGGCTTTTCTTCACTATTGCCCATCGATCTTGCACAGACGCCTTCAGGAACTTCTGACACCCGACGAAGAAGTGTTCACCCTCACACATGGGGCAAGTCTTCTCTGATCTTGAAACCTTTTCTTTGAAGTCCTTTTCCTTAGTTGAATGCGTTGCTTGTCGATGAGTCCGTCTGAACCCGCTCTTCTCTTCTGTTGATGCATAGGCTCCACACTTGTCTGCTTCTCTGTTCAGGAACTTGGACACCAGTGTTAGGTCGGAGAACTCGCCTTCTTTTGTTGTTTCAATGAAGTCGTACCATCGGAACTTGAGGATCGTAGGCATCTTTTCAATAATTTGTTTCACCATCTCAGGTGAATGCAGGTACTGTGGTTTCTTCAATCCTTTTATTGCCGCTACGCTGTTGCTGATCTGGCTCGCGAAGAGGCATATGTCCCTTGGGTTTTCAGAAATCTTCGGCAACGTTTTGACCTTGTCCAACTCTGCCAGCACCAGTGCATCTGGTCTTCCATATCTTCTTCTGAGGGCTTGAATTACTTCCATCGGAGAGGCTTCGGAGTACAGCAGACTCTTGATAGCTTCTCTTGCGTTGCCCTTCAGTGCTCTTCTTAGCCGAGCCATATTCTGGACGTTGTTGAACATCGGTGCTGTATCTTCATAGACAACCTTGAAGGCCATCCACTCGCTGCTGTTGCCGTCGAAGTAGGGTAACTCGTGAATGTAGGTTGGCTGTCCTGCTGGTCCTCGCGTGGTAAGAGCTTCCTTCAATGCTGCCGTCAGTGCTTGAATTTCAATCGTAGCTCCTCTCGTTGAGGAGTTCTCTTCAGGCTTCATCTTCTGTGGCTCTTCCAAGGGGTGTGGACCTCGCATCTCTGAATGAACTTTGTTGCCATCCTCCAGCACAGACGTCTCGATCCAGTTCTGCACCTGTGCTGATCTGTCTTCCAGGTCTTCATCCACGGAGTCCTCTTCTTCACACTGTGCCATCTCCAATCTGACACGGGCTAGCTTAGTTTCAGCCTGTGCTTGCTTCAACTCCAGGCGTGCCAACTCTTCCTTTGCTTCTAGCTCGCGTCTTCTGGCCGAGAAACTCGTGGTCTTCGTGGACCTGGCGCGACGACTGACCCCCATCGGTTTCAGGATCTTGGAGGAGCTTTGAACATCCTTTCCAGGTACATCTTCTTGGCTCTTCCTGGTCATCCTCTGTGCAGCATCTTCTTTGTTGCCTTCCATAGACGCCGCCGTAGTTGCAGTCGTAACCGTAGTCTCCGTCACTGTGGTGCCCTCCGTGGTCGTGGTACCCGAAGAAGTGTTCGATGTAGTTGCAGTTCCCGATGACGCCGACGCTGACGTGACCCCTTCTGATCCCGACGTTCCATCTGTCGCGTCCCTATCTGAAGGACGGGACCCGGGACGTGAGGGGGCATCCTTCTGCGACCTGGTTACCGGCATCTTGAACGCAATCTTCTGTTTCTTCTGAACTTCTTCTAGCAGGGATCCGGCTCGAAGGACCAACTGTTTCGGACGACCAGAACCAGGGTATGTATAGTACCCGGAGGTCGACCTGGGACAATCTCCCAGACGTTCTTGGCGTACACGGCAGTATGTCCGTTCGCTGGTAATGTACGCCACCACGCACCCCTGAATGCGTAGCTTGGGTCCCGATCCACTAGGGTTTCTTCGTTGACAGGAGACTTTTCTTCCTTTTTTCTCTCTTGGTTTCGGTTCTTCCTTTTCCTTTTAGTTGTTGCCTCTTCGGTGGCTGTCTTGCGACTGACTCGAATCGAGAAATGGCTCGCCTTTTATTTGGCCCGTTAATACCTTACAGAGAGCCGCGTACTTTGAGCTCATTTTTCGAGTAAAATTTCCCTAAACCGAAACCTTGAGAGTCCTTTTATTTTATGTTTTCAGTAAAACACCTTACACATATTTATTTATTTACATGCCTTACATACTATTATACAATATTAAAACATAATATTCAATATATAATAATTAATTAAAAAAGTCTTAAAACAAAAATATCTAAATTTCTAGGTTGCTACATTTTTACTATACATTTTCCCTTATAACTTTTGAACGGATAGTCCTATCGACCTAATTCTTGTTTTATTATAAGTTTTATAATAAAATCTATTATTTAAAACATAAACTATTATGCTATTGCAAGAAACAAAAAATCTCATTTTCAAGTTACGTAATTATATGCTAACATTTTACTTACGTACCTATTCCTTTCAAATTAATGTTAAATAGTCTTATATGATTCAAATAAGCAAAAAATACTCTAAACTAACCTTATTACACTAATTAGAACTTATTTTAACATAATAAATCTAATAAGAATGAGATTTCATATTTACAACAATTATTCATAATACGCTAAAATGACATTGTCCCTATATTAATACACACGTTACTCGAAGATAGGTTTTCCGTCGCCGACAGTGCGATGTAACTTGTAGGGAATGTATATTGTACGCAAACCGTAGATATTAGATAAATTTTGAAATTGCTCTTGCGCCGAGTCGCGCCGCCCCCGCCCCCCGCGAGCGCCCGCGCGTCACCGGCTCGTTCATAGTGTGCGTGAGAATTTGCGTATGTTGTATTTGTGTTGTTCACTGCCGGGGGGATGCAAAGCGGTATGAAACAGATAGCATTTTTTAAAATACCTACTCTCGCCGCGTATCGGCACTTCACAATCCTCTTAATGACCGTACAATACACCTGTTTTTGTTTTATTAAAATCAAGTAAGTAGTATAGAAGATACGACAATTTTAGTTTCCCTCCCAGTCAAATATTTCGCGCGAGCGCGCCTGCTCGCGTGACGTCATTTTACAACTACGTTCTCATCGTATACTCATTAATTGCTTTGCTATTGGATGTTCGCTATGTTCGACCACAATAACGTCAAGTTTTTACGTGAATAATGCATATATATAATAAAATTGTAACTAAGCGGAATCTGTACATTAAATATTTTTTGGAAAATTTTATTGAAATAAACAGTATCGATACAGAAGCTGAATCTATAGTTTTTAGAATTTTTGTCTGTTATGCATCACAGATAAACTACTGGAGGGATTTTGATAAATTTTGGTATTGTGATAGCTGGTTATCCAGGTCAACATATAGGATACATTTTACTGCGGGAAAATATCTCATTTCTGAGAAAAATACAAAAACAGCAATGTAAGAGTATACTAATCTGTAAAAACTAAGAATTTGGTTTTTTTCTAGTACCTATTAGATATAAACAAATATGTTGGGACATTAACACAGCACCATCTAGTTCCATGGTAAGCTACGAGGCTTTTTTTATGGATACCAGATAATTGATACACTACATATATATAACTTTAAATACATATTATAAATATGAACACCCATGACTGGAACACAAACATTCGTGCTCATCACACAAATGAATGCCACGGCGTACTCGAACCCGCGAACGATGGCACAGCAAGTAGGGTCACTACAAACTGAGCCAAACGTGTCGTCTATGACGATATGGATGACTGTTTTGAAAAAGGACAATCTGATAGCTTGCCTGAAATAGCCAGTTTAAAGGTTGCCCACTATTTTTCAAATAGCTCCCAATTTCTTGGCCGCTCAGATGCAAAGAGTAAAAATGGAAAAGTAAGTATAACTACTAGTATAGTATTTTATGATCTGTGGTATAACATAATAACATTTTACTTTTTATGATAAATCTTTTGATCCCTTTAAGTACATATTTCTCATTAATAGTGTTTAATTAATGTATCTATATGCATTATTAATTGAAGCAACAAGAAAAACAAAACCAAATTTATCCCACGAGGTTCGTACATTTCTCCGGGATAAAAAGATAATAGCTAGGCTAGCTATTCCAAACCAAACTGTATCACTGCCAAATTTCATCCAGATCCGTTCAGCCGTTCTGGCGTGAAAGAGTAAGAAAAATCCATCCATCTAATCTTTCGTACTTTTGAATTATGATAATAATGGGATATTTTTATTATTAGACTACCATTAACAATTCAAAAATTTGTACGAGACTCCTTCACGCTTAAATAGCTGGATGGATTTTGATGAAACTTAGTACACGATCTATAACGTGGAGTAATAAATAAGCTAATGTTAGTCTCCTGAAGCGAAGCTTAGTCTGTAGTCTCCTTTTTGTATAGGTTAATCGATAGTACCCATATTTTTATAATATTGTAAATGCCCTCATCACAACTGATGAATAATAGAGATATAAAAACGGGACGCCAGGTTATACAGGGCGCCGCGCGCGCCAGATCACCTTAACCATTTAATTTGAATACTTATTTTTATCGATCTAAAGGAAAACTAGACTCCCACTAAATAATTCTACATACACGTTTTTTTTTTAATTGTAATGAAATAAGTATACCTAAAGGGGCGCCAAAGGCATGACTCGCCCGGGGCGCCCAGATGACTAAGAGCGGTCCTGCTTATCCTATAGCCATATCGGGGATGATTTTAAAACCATAATTTTTTAATTATTTTAAAATGTAGTAGCTAAAGGTAAATACTTTAAGAAAATAAACATATTTAAAATTTGTGTCTGTTCCAGCTAATATACGAAATCCTGGACCGATTTTGGTGGGACTTCACTGGTAGATTGTTGATGTTATATGGAGTAACTTAGGCTACTTTTATTAAAGAAAAAGAATTAGAAAAAAATAAACCTATGAAATTAGGAACCAAAACGTGAAATCAATAGTAATAAATAAATTATTATTTACTAATAGCTTGACGGAGTCTGCAGTCTTGGGTACGATATAATTTTGCAATATTATTAAATTAAATATACCTATTATTAATTAATATATTTATAATCCTGTCACTTGAATAACAAACGATATACAAAAAATGAAAATAGGATAGGTGCACTCGTCATGCTTGTATCCTTGTTATTTAGTAGTAAATAATTATGTAATGTTTGAGGATAGAATATTAGAATGCAATTTATACACTACATAGCCTAATACTTGTAAAATTGAAATAAAAAATAAACTTATTGTGGTACAATAAATAGTAATTAAAAATCCATTACAATAAGTGATAGTGTGGATAAAAAATAATTATTTTAAATGAAAATAAAATTACTAGATAAATGGTAAATCTTTACTGCATTATAAATTTACTGTATGATTTTTACAGCTCTGATTTGGGTTCTAAGACATAACAATTTATATAACAATAAATTACTGGAGTTTATTTGAATGGCTATTACAACTAATAGTAGTTCAATCAAATTTAGGCATTCTTGGCTAAAGTTTCAGCTTTAGCTACAACTTCTTCAATGGGTCCAACCATGTAGAATGCAACCTCGGGTAGATGATCATATTCTCCTTGTAAAATTTTAGAGAATCCCTTGATGGTTTCCTCAAGAGGCACAAGTTTTCCAGCATGGCCAGTAAATACTTCGGCTACCTGGAAGGGCTGGGAAAGGAACCTTTGGATTTTACGTGCACGAGCTACTGTCAGCTTATCTTCTTCAGATAATTCATCCATACCTAAGATGGCAATTATGTCTTGCAGAGACTTGTAATCCTGCAGAATCTTTTGTACACCACGAGCAACATTGTAGTGCTCTGCTCCAATAATGTTGGGGTCCATGATACGGGAGGTGGAATCAAGAGGGTCCACTGCAGGGTAGATACCTAATTCAGCAATAGCACGAGATAACACAGTGGTGGCGTCCAAGTGAGCAAAGGTGGTAGCAGGGGCAGGATCTGTCAAGTCATCAGCTGGCACATAGATGGCCTGCACAGAGGTAATAGAACCTTTCTTGGTGGTAGTGATACGCTCCTGCATAGTACCCATGTCAGTGGCCAAAGTAGGTTGGTAACCTACAGCAGAGGGGATACGACCCAGCAAAGCAGACACCTCAGAACCAGCCTGAGTGAAACGGAAAATGTTGTCAATGAAGAGCAGCACATCTTGACCTTCCTGGTCACGGAAGTATTCGGCGACGGTCAATCCAGTCAAAGCGACACGGGCACGCGCGCCGGGAGGCTCGTTCATCTGACCGTACACAAGCGCTACCTTGGATGTCTTGTCCGTGAGGGAAATGACACCAGACTCGATCATCTCGTGGTACAAATCGTTACCTTCACGGGTACGCTCTCCTACGCCGGCGAACACGGAGTAACCACCGTGGGCTTTGGCGACATTGTTAATAAGTTCCATGATAAGTACGGTCTTACCGACACCGGCACCGCCGAAGAGACCGATCTTTCCTCCCTTGGCGTAGGGCGCAAGCAGATCTACGACCTTAATGCCGGTGACAAGAATCTCCTGCTGCACAGACATGTCAACGAACTCGGGCGCATCAGCGTGGATAGAGGCAGTCTTGTCGGTCGGGATGGGACCGCGCTCGTCGATTGGCTCTCCGATGACGTTCATGATACGGCCCAGAGTCTCGACACCGACTGGGATACGGATGGGAGACCCGGAGTCGAGGACGGGCTGTCCGCGGACGAGACCTTCGGTACCGTCCATAGCGATGGTACGTACGGTGTTCTCACCCAAGTGCTGCGCCACTTCCAGGACGAGCCTGGGGGAGCGGTTCTGTACTTCAAGGGCATTTAGGATAGGGGGAAGATTATCCTCAAATTGTACGTCTACGACAGCACCGATAACTGCGACCACCTTACCTTGCCCTTTTCCAGCGGCTTTAGCAGCATAATCACGTCTGTTCACTAGAGCTCCGGCAACCAAAGGTGTCTTCTCAGCCAAGGAATTGTTGACTACCGCCCTCGTGGCCAAAAGACCAGCTCTACCAACGGTAGAAAACATGTTCGATTTTCAAAAGTGCTCGTGGGAATGTACAGTGTTCGAAAATTCTTTCAAAAAATCGGTGCTTGTCGAAGTTTACGTAAGAGGAATAATGACCATAGTGTAAAAGTATTTTTTTATTTCATGTTTCCAGTTCCGTTTTTCACAATTAGATGGTGTCTATGGTTAAACAGTGCATGGTAATTTATAAATATGATAAATAATAATATTTAGGTATAATATATGTATTTAAAAAAAACTAAAAATATTTTTGCTTGTTATATTACGTATAAAGAAGAAATAAATTACTGTACGTAGCACTTTTAGTGATAATATGTAAGTTTAGTTCTAGTGGTGGTTATTGTGTATTACTCCACTTTAAGTTACTTTTACATATTTATGCAAAGAATTTAGATGAGTATGAGACAGTCTGAGACATACACGTTTCATCCTTGCCGCGAGATGTACATACTCGTATGTATGTCTCCGACTGCATAAGTCCGGTTTTTTATTTTTATAATATATATTTTTATTTACAGCTTTTTAGGTATTTTAAGTAGGAAAATTGGCGAGAATGGTTGTTAACTAACTTTAAATCATTATATATCCTAAACTGTTATTTAAAATCAAAAATGATGACAGAAACCTAAAAATTATTTTTAAATACCTATTCAACGATATCCAACTTCTTTTTCACGTTATGGAATCTAGCAGCTCCCATATTTATTTATTATTTATTTTACCTGTCTAAGAACACTTGAATAATGAGAGGAATCTAATGATACCTTAAGTAAAGAAATCCATCTAGTGGCTTGGAAGATATGATTGAATAAACAATATTACAAACATACAAAGATAGGCGCGTAGGCCCCTTTCCTTGCAGTCGGGTAAAAATGTTGTATTCAGAATTTAAGCATCATTTTCAATAATTGTTTATTCTAACAACTTGAAACGAGTTGTAATTTTATATAATACTAGTGACTAACCCTTGCTTCGCTCGGGTGCGTCCCTAGGTAAGTAACGTTGTTGTAGTTTAATAGATCTTTATGAGAGGAATAATTCCGTAGTATTATTGTTTTCATATAACTCTATTGGTTTACGCGGAGGACGCTGATAAATCTCCCAGTCGGCATAATTGTTTCCGACATCTTCCACATAGTTATCGTCATATTTCAGCCAATTTACACAAAAACTTAATTAATTATATACATAAGCCTCCCTCATAACTCACTCTGACAAGTGGTGAAAACTGCATGAAAATCCTTTCGGTAGTTTGAGTTTATCGCGATCAGACAGACAGACAGACGCGGTACGGCTCTTTATTTTATAACTAGTGACTCACCCTCGTACGTACGTTTTAATTTTTTTGAGCGGAATCCTAATTCTTTTTCTAACATAAAAGTAGCCTATGTTACTCCTTATAACATCAGCTATCTTCTAGTGAAAGTCCCGTCAAAATCAGTCCAGCCGTTTCAGAAATTATGTGGAACAAAAAGGCAGACAGGCAAACAAAAATTTTGAAAATTGTGTTTTTCTTATAAGTACCGTACAAAATTTCATATGCATTTAGTAAAACGCTGGTAATTTCACATTATAAACAGGCACTTCAATTTTATTTATCTGTATAGATGTATAGATTTAATGATGTGTAAGTTTTATATATGATTCCAGCACTGTCGTTGTAAGTCGGTACGCCGTAGGGAGGCCATCTCTATATATTTTGTGGTAGGGCCTAACAGGCTGAACCATTTATCATTCGTGACTCTTGGTGAGGTGAAGTCTTGTGTTTTTTTCTCTTTATTGTAGTTATTCTTAGGTTTCATAACGTTGACCAGGACAATATTAATAGCCAAAAGTTTAATTGTGCGAGTAACTACTTTTGTCATTTATCCTATAATGTGACCAGTCTTTACTATAGACGAATAATCAGTACTAATATTATAAATATGAAAGTTTGTGAGTGAGAAGAAGATGGATATTCGTTACTCTTTCACACCAGAACGGCTGATCAGATCTGGATGAAATTTGGCATTAAGGTAGATTATAGTCTGGAATAGCACATAGGCTACTTTTTATCCCGGAATAAATGTTCCAGATCAACAGACACAAATCTATCCCACGGTTCCCGTGGTCAGATTTGTGTCTGTTGTTCTAAAAATTATAAAAGACAAAAGTCTCTATTTAGTCTGTGGGTGCCAGCCACAACGAATGGGGAAGATTTGTTGTAAGGAGGGCGCTATAAGTATGACCTATTTACATTCAGTCTGAAGTGAAGCAATTTGGTATGGTATGGTATGGTATAAAACGGGCTTGTTTCCGCAACTCGACGTCTGCGCGCCTATTTTGCGTGTGTGGGAAATTTTCCAAATGTTTATTCTTGCCAGCCCAGTTCCTCCAGGAACTTCGGCAGTCTCTTCGTCCTACCGAAGACCTCCGGGAGTGTACTAGGGGAGCCAAGATGTTGAGCCCGGTACGCCGCTACACCTGGACAATGTAAGATTACATGTGCAGCCGTTTCATCTGCCCTCATGCAGGCTCTGCAGAATGGGCTGTCAGTTATACCTAAGTTAAATAGGTGTTTGTTGTAGGGTCCGTGGCCTGTTAGAGCCGCGGTAGTGGAGCAATTTATTATGATGTGTATCCTTTTTTACCTGGTTTTTTGCTTTTATTGTGTTCCCACTTCCCATCTTACCTGTGTAATGTATTGTACCTGGAAGTTAGTCCACTTGAAGGAAGAATTGAGAAGGAGAAGTGCATCCTGTGGTATCCTGACTGACTGATGGATTAATACACAGCCTAAGCCACTGGTCTTAGAAACGTGAAACTTGGAGAAAGTCTTCCTTATATGATGTAGGCATCTGATAAGAAAGGATTTTTCGAATTTCATCCTCTAAGTGAGTAAAATAGGGGATTAATGATTATATGACACAAAAAAGGTGGTGTTTGGTTTTATGATAAAAAAATAATAAATATATTTATTTGACTTTTTTGAAACTCGTCCCTTAAAGGGGTGAAAGGGGGTAATAAAGTTTATATGGGCAAAGAATTATCTATAATCAGAATTGAAACTTGGTATTAATATGCGTAGCATCTCTATATAGTTTGTGGTATTAGCATTTTTCAATTACATACGTGTTTAGCATTTTTCGAAATTCAATTCCATAAGGGGGTTAAATGGGGGATGAAAGTTTGTATGAAACTCTGTAATTAATATGTAAAAATGTACAAAAAATAAAAATAAAAATTCACTTAAAACTTAAACTTAAAAATCACTTTCTGTAAAATGGTTTCCACATAGCCTTAAATGTAATGATTGTGATGTTGCCAATTTTGGTCGTCTCATTGCTTTACTCCACAATTTCTTCAGTTTTTGTCTTTTGGGGACAAATTATATCCATTTTCTTTGCATCCTGGCCTTGCACAATTTAGCACTTGGCAAAAAAATCATTCTATTTAAAATTTAATAAATAAAATGAAATAAATCCCATCCACGGTATAAAGCTTCAAAAATCACAATATACTGAGGATAATAGTGATCGCGACATCTTGAGGGAGAAAACGGTCTATCAATCGCAAACGACACTTATCTACTGTTGAGCATAAAGAGTAATAGAGATTTATATCTTTGGAGTAGCATTTCTATATTTAAAGAAATAGCATCGATGAGAAATAATTAATAGACTATATAGTTTTATTCGTCATCTATTGGCATGAGCCAAGGACTATAATTTATGTCTATGGTTGAGCTAAGCACTTTCAATTGTTTCCTGGTCTGTGCCTTTAATTGTCAATTGTCATCCATGATCCATGTTAAACACGTTGAGTGTTGACATAAAATCTTTCCTTTTTAAAAAATAAATAAATTTGAATCCTTTATTATATATACAATATTAAATTCATAATAATGGAGTATATATCACCAGAAAGTGACCTAAATCCAAGTGATGCTCGAATGTAAGTATTAATTTGTATTGCATGATATATAAAATCATCCTAAAGGTTAGGTTAATTTAACATTAAAACTGAAGAGATTTTACATGATTACACTATAAGTTAATATCGTCATCTCCTTGCCCAATTTCGAGTTACTTGGGGTTGGCGCAGTACATCTTCCGTACTGCTGATAGGATTTGGCAAAAGTTTTACGACCGGCCGCCTGCCCGACATTAACCCTCCTTGGGAATACATATTTACATGATTGCTGCGAAACTATTTAATTTGTTTTAACTTGAACACATTATGTTTTATTGTTTTCAGATTATGTTGTCAATGTGCAGTGCCTATAGAACCAAATCCTTCTAATATGTGTATTGCTTGTTTGAGAACTCATGTGGATATCACTGATGGTATCCCAAAACAAGTAACTTTATTCTTTTGTCGGGGTTGTGAAAGGTATATAACCTATATAAAATATTTTTACTAATTTACTTATAAGTAACTGTCACATAAAAAGTCGATTGTAGTGTTTAAATATATTTTATGGTACCTACTTACATGAATACTATTATTAGAACCCTTAGTTCTCTAAAGAGAGAAACATTTCGAATATTATAATATTGTTATGTAAATGAAATAAATATTATGTTGTATTTTATGCAATAATAGTAAACAATAATGTAGAAATCAGTATTCAATAAATATTAAATAATTATATACTATTTATTCTAAATCATTCATTCTTTTTATTTAATGATTATTATCAATCTCAAATAGAGTTAGTTATGTAGAAGAGATAGTTAATTTATTAGAATATTTAATTATTTATTTACTCCCTTTCTTTAGAAAACTAAGATTAGAAGATATCAAAAGAATTTAAGAATTATCAATTTTATTGATATATTAATGTGTTTTAGATACTTACAACCTCCAAATGAATGGTTGGTGTGTGCACTAGAATCACGTGAATTACTTGCTTTATGTCTAAAACGGCTCAAAGCTCTTAATAGAGTGAAGCTGGTTAATGCTGTATTTGATTGGACTGAGCCACATTCTAAAAGAATTAAAGTAAGTATTACTCTGTGTAATAGTCACTTACCACTTTTTAATTTTGGCTTAAGTTTATTAAGTGTTATTGAAGACATACAATTCATGTAAGTTATACACTTAAAATCAACTAATAAATGGGTTACAGGGCTGATGTTTAGATGTTAAGAAAAGTGGTTCACATTTTTGAATAGTGGAAGCTTAGAGAATTGTAGATAAATTATACTTGTTTCAGGGAAATGAAAGAGATGAATGTTCAGAAGGGCTTATGTTACAACAATATTATACTATTTATTTTTAACTACCTTATTTTTAATTGACACTTCAAAACATTAACACTTGCAGTGCTTTTTTTAAATTCAAACTTAGTGACAAATCCAAAAACCACTGACTGACTGACTGACTGACTGAAGCTTCTAATAGAGAACCTAGAAACCCCCTGTGCTGTATGTTCAATTTTGCTTTGCAGGCTGTGTCGATTCTATAAACTAAACTTATGTTAGCTATAGCATAAAAAGGTGATTTCCTCTATTAAAATGTTATATAATTTGTACATTATATAATTAACCAGTGACTTACTCTGCTTTTCTCGTGTGCATGCCTAGGTATGTGGATTAAATTCACAATTTCATTGGGTTAAATTTTTTTATGCCTTGATTCTTTTTCTAAAATAAAATTAGTCTATGTTACTCTTTATAACATCAGCTATCTGCCAGTGAAGGTCCCATCACAATCGGTTAAGCTTAGGAGATTAGCCAGAACAAACATCAAAAAATTTAAATATATTGTTTTCTTATAAGTACTATATCTACTACTTTCAAAAGTTTATTTAGTTAAAAGCTGTTATTTAGACATTACAAACAGACAATTCAATTTTATATATTTGTGTAGATTATATGTATAGATAAACAAAAGCTAGACACTTGATTTTTTTTTACTTCACTAGGACAGTACAATATTAATAGCCAAAAGTTTAATAGTGCGGGTGACCTCTTTTGTCATTTATCCTATAATGTGACCAGTCTTTACCATGGTATCCATGAATTTTTCTACACATTTTACACATATAAAAACAATGAAAATACTTTTACAGGTTTCTCTGACAGTACAAGGGGAAGTTATGGGAGGAGCGGTACTTCAGCAATCATTCTTGGTTGAATATGTTATTCAGCATCAAATGTGTGATGCGTGCCATCGCTCGGAAGCGCAGGACTATTGGCGTGCACTAGTGCAAGTTAGGCAAAGAGCAAATAACAGAAAGACCTTTTACTATTTGGAACAGTTGATATTGAAACATAAAGCACATGCTAACACACTTGGGATCAAGCCTAAGCATGGTATGATTATTTTTTGAAATAATAATTATTGGCTGCAGCTTAGTATATGGGACGCGGCCCCTGGAGGAGTGGGTGGTATTTTTGGTTAGGGGAGTCCAAATATATAAAAATTATTTTGAGGAAACAAAAGAGTCAAAAGTTATTGATGAATGACAAATACAGGAATATTTTTAATTTTAATTATAATATAATAGTTTATGATAATATACTCATATTATGAGGAGAAAAGATTTTTTTGTTGGTTTGTTTGTTTGTGCTGAATAAGCTCCGAAACTACTGGACCAATTTAGATGAAATTTGGTAATAAGATAGTTTGAGACCCTGGAAAGGACAGAGTGAAAATGGGGATGAAAGTTTATATGGGGAATCAACCTATGGACGAGGCCGTGCGAAGCGAGGATGAGTCACTAGTCATAATATTTTTTGTCAATTAGTAATTGGTTTTAGTATTGTTGAAGAGCAAAATATTTCTCAAGAAAGATAAAGAAAGTTACCATATTTTTCTAACAATTTATATACATATATGTGTTATAATTTATAACATTTTTAACTACAGTAGAATCTGCTTATAATGACATCAAAGGGCAGTGACAGACGGGTCATACTAAGCAAAACGTCATACAAAACATAAGTGTTAGAAAATAAATAATTATGTTAGGTATTTCGTTTAATAGAAAGTATAACTACAAATTTTATGTGTGCGTATCTATTTAATAAAAAAAAAGAGACACGATTTGACACAAAACATAAATGTATGTATTTAAAACGATAAAAATTGTACATGTATACATTACATAATATCTATATATATAAAAGAAAGTCGTGTTAGTTACACTATTTATAATTCAAGAACGGCTAAACCGATTTGGCTGAAACTTGGTGGGGAGGTAGCTTAGAACCAGGAGACGGACATAGGATACTTTTTAGCCCGTTCGACTGCGTTCCCGTATACAAGACTCAAGAACGGCTGGACCAAATTTTATGATATTTGAATTTTTGGATTTCTCTCATTCCGGAATAGGTTAATACCTAAGTATTAAAACGTCAGAAAAATTAACGAAAAAAAAATATTTATATGGCTAATAACACTGGCTAATAACTATTTATATCTATTTAAAACGTACCTAGCGACGAACCCGAGCGAAGCGAGGGTGAGCCGCTAATTTTTTACATAAGAAATCAATCATTTTGTTTTTTCTTTAGACTGTTATAACAGTACCGAAAAGTATTGTGTAAAGAAGACACTGCCTTGGCCAAATTTTCATTTTCGATATATATACAAGCAAAGGTGTTAGGAATCATGTTGGTCACTATGACCGAACATAATTTCTTAAAAATAGGTCATAATATGCGACATGTCACTATAAGAAAAGTCATTATATCGGACTTTATTGTAAAGAATTTTATATGAAAACCAAACTTCGCACGTAATTACGTTAAACAGTTGGTCAATATAAACGGAGTCATAATAAATGGATTTCACTGTATTTAATAATTATTCTGTTTGCAGATGGTTTGGACTTCTTCTATGCCACTGAAAGTCATGCAAGAAAGATGGTTGATTTTATCCAATCAGTTTTACCAATTAAGTGCCAGCATTCCAAAAAACTTATATCGCACGACATTCACAGCAATATTTACAATTACAAATTTACCTTTAGTGTGGAAATAGTGCCATTGTCAAAAGACAGTATTGTTTGCTTGCCAAAGAAATTGACTCAAAATCTTGGTTCGATATCTCCTATTTGCTTAGTGCAGAGAGTAACAAGTGCAATACATTTGATTGATGCATACACAGGACAAGGTAAAAACAGTTTATTATTATATATTGAGCCCTCTATGGGATAGTGATGAAATTATTTCTAATCGAATATGTCTGAAAATGCTATAACACAATTATATTATATTCATATTTTTTTTTATTTATTATCTTTGAAATAAAGTATAGTTGCATTGCGTATGTATTAACTTTTTGTTGGATATAAAATTTTCAATAATGGTGTGTTTTGTAATATTAATTATACCCATAAACTCAGAAATGTCTCTCCATAAAAAAATGTAAATAAATGTTTCAATTTGAATAAATAACTTTTTTATTTATTCTTTTCAGTTTGTGACCTATCTTCAACTCAGTATTGGCGTTATCCATTCAACGCCATATGCAATCCAAAGCAGCTTGTTGAATACATTGTTATGGACATTGATATATTGAAAGAACATGTATGTATACAATTTTATATATTTCTCGTTATATATTTTTTTGTCCTGGGGTTACTGTTTGAATAACAAAAGCGTATTGTGATATTTTTCTATGCGAACTTTATATATATAATACGTTCGTCAGTGAGCTAATGAAACCCGGTGTGCATATTATGCCCTTTTATCAGCGCTGACTACACTGCGTACGTTTGCGGTGCTTTAAAAAGTCACAATGTGTATAGACCCTTATTCCTTATAGCTCTAAGGGTGACATACAAAGCAATTTTTAATAAAACTATCTTTTCGGAATTTTTTGCGGATTTTTTGATTTTTGGTTCCCCACGTTTCGAATGCTTTACAGCAATCATGGTACACGGGAGAGACTAAGGTTTTAAATGTCTCGAAGGCATTATATAGTCGTTACAGACAAAAAATCCGAAAAGATGGTTTCATTTAAAATGTCAAATATTAGAAAATTATTAATTTTCTTAGATTTATAATTATTATTATTAATCTAAGAAAATGATATGTAAAGCGATGTTAAAGTATGTGCACCTTTTTAATTAGTAAGTAATTATGTTAACTTACTTAATTCCATTTTAAGTCTATATTTTATTTATTGTACTACAGGAAAAGAAAACATTCCCTGGTCAAGGTATGGTCTCGAACAAGCACGTTCTAGCTGACGTGTGGGTTGTGAAAGCGAGCGAGCTAGGCTTGGACAGCAATCCTGTTCACACTAAAACTCATTTAGGCCACATATTGAAACCCGGGGACAGTGTTTTAGGGTAAGTAAATATAATTTATACAAGACCTTGATATATTTAATTACTAGAAATTATTAGGATGCGTTCCTAGGTACGATTTTGTTCACTATTTGATAGGTTTTAATTCTGAAAAAAATCTAAAATAAAAGTAGCCTACGTTACTCCATATAACATCAGCTATCTGCCAGTGATTGTCCCGTGAAAATCAGTCCGTTTCGGAGATTAGCTAGAATAAACCGACAGACAGACACAAACATTTTAAAAATTGTGTTTTTCTTATTAGTACCGTATAGTAATTTCATATGCATTTAGTAAAAATCTGTTTTAATTTTGACATTACAAACAGCCACTTTATTGTATTTATCTGCATAGATTACGCAGCAATTTGTGCCTACATATATTATATATTAGCATAAAATGTTACACGAGTCTATTTAAAAATTTTAATCAAAAAATATAAATTTGGTTTATTGTAGATACAATTTGGCGGAATCCAACGTGAATGACGTGAATTTGGACAAATTAGACCGCAGTGTTGTACCTGATGTGTATTTGGTGAAGAAGTTCTATGGAGAGAAGGCGGCTAGAAGGCGCGCTAGAGGATGGAAACTACGACACATGAATGAAGACGTCGTACAGTTTAGTTCTACTACTGATGAGTAAGTTTTTACAAGCTTTTATTTAACTTGCAATGTTTGTAGGTATGTTTGTTCGGGTCAAATCTTGCAATTGAATTTTAAAGCAGTTATCCTCAATTGATTGAGCTGAAATTAGATGATATTGCATGATTACATAAGTGACGTCATTCTAAATCCAACATGGCGAACTATGTTTTTTTATGTACCCACATGATATAGATACTAAATGAAAGGGTTTGCTGAGAAAAATACGAATAAATACGTAAAAAATAGAAAATAAACTAAATTAAATCAAACCTGATTATTACATTACACAATTTATATGATATAAAAGCTTGTTGTTTAATTTTTTTTTTCAAATTAATTTATGTTCATTTTCTTTTTTTAAACAAGTTTTTAGGTTTCTGTAACTTAAGATTCAATATGGAACTATACTTAGCTTAAGCCATCCATCTGTTCGATCAAAGTAGTTAGGAGATGTATCCCGCTGGGGGTATTCATTTGTGTGATGAGCATGAATGTTTGTACTCGAGTCATGGTTGTTTATATTTATAATATGTATGTATTTAAAGCTATATGTGTGTAGTGTATAAACTATTTGGTATCCATAACACAAGCCTCGTAGCTTACCATGGAACTATAAGGTGCTGCGTGTTATGTCCCAACGTAATATTTATTTATATATTTTGAACCGGCTATGTACCAGTTTAAATTTACATGGAATAATCACTGCCCAATGTCCATACAACAAACATTTTAGTGATTGTAAAATGATAACATATGCAAAGATTGAATGTGGTAATATTATATAGTAAGTAACAACAAACCAATGCAAAGTAATTTATTTATTTATTTTTGGGAAACAAACAGTACAATATTACATAAATAATAAATAATAATAGATAACACATAAACCAATGAAGTTTCCACATATTAAAAAATACAAATAAGAAGCAGACCACAATGAAAATAAAAACAAAAAGTTAAACACTAAACTAAAAATTTACAAAAAGAAACACTGATTAACATGAATAATAAAAAATAATATATAAAATAATAAAAAATATTATATAATATATATATAAAAAATATAAAAAAATAATATATATATAAAATCGTTATGCATTTTAAATTTAAATTGAGTTTGGGTTTTTTTACAAATTATATGATACCATGTAATCAGTGCAAATCTGTTAATTATTTTTATAAGATAATATTTATTTGTAATGAAAGCCAATTAATTGTCTTATTACCTATACAATAGATTTGATTTATTATTATTTTATGGTTTTTACAAATTATCGTCTATCTAATTGCCGACATATTCTTGTATGCGACGTCATGTTGTGGTTGAATATGAAATCTATACTATTCTAAAGAGGTAAGTTTGTGACATTGTAGGGGGTAATCTACTATACCGATTTAGATGAAATTTGATAAGAAGATAGTTTGAGACCCTGGGAAGGATATAGGATACTTTTTATCCCGGAAATCATCCCTTAAGGGCGTGAAAATGGGTATGAAAGTTTATATGGAGAATCAACCTAGGGACGCTAGTGGGCTATAAATTTATTTTGTGAACTACTGAACTACTTTTTTTATCTACAGTCTATTTAACTGTATATAAGATTATATGGGAGTATACAATAACAGGTGAAATATTTAATTTTTAAATAGATAAACGAGTGTTAAAATCAGTGTTGGAAACATAGTTTCTTTTTAATGGTTCAAATATAAAATAATTAACAATAGGTACACACATTTATAAGGCAATGTAGCTATGGAGTACATTATAGGGATATTTAATTGAAGTTTGAAGAAATTTATTTTGTTTGTGATTAATTACAGTGGACTTATCGAACTTAAAGATAATATCTAGTATTCTTTATTCACGTAATCTATTAGAAGCGTTCCTTATTATATTAACACAATATAAACGTAAGATTTGTTTGTACGTATATGATTATTTTATATTATATATGTATAATATTATATATATGCGAAAGTAAAATTATGTCCATGTTAAAAATTTTACTTATGTCATTGAGATTGTTTAAAAGATCATCTATTACAACTTTTACCTACAGCTTCAAATCAAAATTCCCTCTATTTAAATACATTTTTACAAGTACTTTTGAATCGTCGATGTCTACATTTTACAATTTAAATTAAATCACAATATGTAAGTCCATGAGAAAACTACCACTGGCTTGGATGGCAGTTCTGCTGAGAAGAGCAGACTAGAAATTAAATAGTTCAGAATATAAGATTTTATTGCCATTCCAAATTTTGTTTAAATCGTATACGTAAAAATAGCCTATATTTTTAATATTCATTATACGTGTTGTGGACTGTACGTGTTTTTACTCCAGGTTATAGTTTATTTGTGTACTTTTCATCCAAGTTCGTCCACACGCACATACAGACTCATGTATATTGTCCAATAAAACATTTTAACTAATTTATTATTCCTTGTTTATAGCGATTACAACGACTTCTTGGACGATTTAGAAGAGGACCCAGCTCTAAGGCAGAACATCAATATTTTCAAGGACGAAAACAAAATACCCATAGACACTGATGAAATAGACCCGTCTCTGCCAAGAATTACTTTGGCCGAAATGTTAGACGATTTGGTCATTGAAGATGTTGATATGACAGAAGTTTAAACAAATATATAAAACTTGTAATCAATAAGCTTATTGGTTTTTTTTAACTTTGTGAAATATTTACTTTATTTATATATGATATAGAGGTTTTTTATTTGGAATATTTCTTCTTATAAATTAGGTTCGGTTAGTTTGTTTACAATATCTTGTGGTGTTTTATAACTCAAGTAAAATGACTTCAATAATTCATATTCTAAACAGTGGAAAATCAATTATGATAATTAAATAGCATACTTCGCTCCTAATTTCTTTGCAAAAAAAGGTTATAATTTTTAAAAGGACCAAAGATTACATTGTAATAGTTATTTCGTAATAGTTGAATCGTTTCGTATAAAATCTTCGGAAGGTGTCACTTTAATTGCTCCATTCTTTATGCTGTCGGCCGCTGCATGCGAAAATGTACTTTAAGGTAAGAGCGTTAAGTTAAAATTGCATTGGCTTTATTTACAGTCAGTATAATGAAGTCTAAGCGGCCTGTTTCTATAAAGGGATTTGAACCTTTTAGGCATTATATTTTTTTTCTTTCGCCAGTAATAAAACTTATAACTAGAAGTCTATGTAAGAAGTCTATATAAGAAGAAACCAATTAATTAAACCGAAACGATCAAGAGATATTGTGCTATTCCTTTTTATAAGGCGTTATCTATACAGATAAATACAATTGAAATTTCTTTTTGTAATGTCTAAATAATAGTTTTTTTGTTAAATGCATATGTAACTTTATACAGTACTTATAAGAAAACCACAATTTTTTAATTTTTTGTCTCTGTCCGTTTGTTCCGGCTAATCTCCGAAACGACTGGATTGATTTTGATGGGATTTTCACTGGCAGATAGCGTATGTTTTAAGGAGTAACTAAGGTTACTTGCATTTTAGAAAAAAGAACTAGGGTTCCGCTCAAAAAAAAATAAAACATATTCAAGGACGCACGCGACCGAAGTAAGGTTAAGTTGCTAGTGATATATATTTTGATTATAATAATTAATAGTTTATATTTAAGATAATATGATCGATCATGGATTAGGTACAGATAAACAACAGTTCGTACTAACATGGCCAGTAGTGCCGTATCCGTATACAGCACACAATGCGTGAGACAAACGTGCTATAGGTTTTTTGTAAATAACTTCGCGCGTGTGTACTTATATAAAGCCTGCAAAACCCTTATCGTTCATTGAGACATCAAACTGTCGAAATGAAAGTGTTTATTATATTTTTGTTACTGGGTTCTACTGTTGCAACAGAGTTTATATCTCCAGGTAAGATATTTTGAAGTTTTTTTATCCATACCAATTAATAAGTATATTCATTCTAATAAATAGGCAATTTAATTTGAAAGGAATATTCATACTAATATCATAAATGTGAAAGTGTGTTTGTTTGTCTTTTATTCACGTCGAAACAGAGTGACGGATTGGCATGATTTTTACCGCGGGAGATTTTCTAATTCCCACGGGAAAACACGTTATAATACAACACAAAAAATATTTATGATCAGAATTACTTGAAACTTGGTATTAATGCTCTTCAAAACAATTAAATAAATACGTGTTTTGGCATTTTCCGAATTCATCCCATAAGGGGGTAAAACTGGGAATGAAAGTTTATATGAAACCTACCTTTTTAGAGTTTTTTTGTAGTTTTAGCGCGAGCAAAGCCGCGGGTTCTGCTAGTAAATTATAAACATATGGCATAAATAGTATTTTTTTAAATATATTTAGAATCTATTATTATTTATCAAATTTTTGATTGAATAAATACTGAGATGACTTAGAACCGTTTAAAATTTGATTTATATATTAACATAAATGCTAGATGAGATAAGATCCTCTTACAATCTCTTTTTTTAAGTGGATGATAAAAAAGCCCATGGATTTGAAAGTATAGGGCCAAACTTGAATAGGATTCAAACAACTATTGTTAAGTGACGTAAGGATAATCTCATCGCGCAACAGAAAATACCGCTTATGTATTTAGGGAATTGATTACCAATAATTCGGTTTTGCTTATTGAGAGCTATAAAATAAACTTAATTTTTGCCTTTTGGTTAAGAAAACCTAAAATAATACGTTTTCGTCAGATAGGTAGGTGCTTTTTTCTAAAAATGAAACAACTTTGTTCAATATTTTTGTGTTTTTAGATGAACTAGAAGAACTATTCTATAGAGCTGGTAAGAATGAAGCCTCAGAAAATGATATAAATACACTCAGAGATGTGTTTGAAATATACAAGCCAGGGTCAAAGGCGTATGGGCGACTAAACCAAGCTAGTAGCCGAACAGTAAGATTTATCATTTTTATAGTTAAAATTACTTTGCGGTCGTTAAAAATCAGTCAATTGTGAGTCGGACTCGCACACGAAGGGTTCCGTACCATAATCGATTCCTTTTTAATTCGCCATCTAGGTTTTTTATTACTTAATTTTAATAAAAATTTCAACTCTCTACCTATTACGATTTATGAGATACTTACCTCTGACAGACGGACAGCGGAGGCATAGTAATAGGGTTCCGTTGGCACCCTTCGGGTACGGAACCCTAAAAATAATATGAATTTAAGACAATAATACAAGCCAATTTGTTTTTTTAATAGGTTCATCTTACATCTTTATTTTTTTTAAATTGCTAATTGCTACCCAATAATTTCAGTTATTTTTGTGTGTTGTTCGTAGAGGAAGATAAATGAAGATAATGTTCTTAAAGTAGAATAAATGTAGGATACCTATTCGTAAATCAATAAATACATTCGCAATTTTGATTAGTAGGGAATTTCGTCCGTGAACTTCTGAGATCTTCTTACTACTTAGAAACAAATTTTACTGAAGAAACCTAAAATGAATTTAAATTTAATTCGTGGAGAATTTTGGTGAAACAAATAAGTAGTTATTTGGTATTTACGTCTTTTTATAATATCATAATTAAATGCAGTATAAAATAATATATTTCCATACTAATATTATGTGAAAGTGTGTTTGTTTGTTTGTCCTTCTTTCACGTCGAAACAGAATGACGGATTAGCGTGACTTTTTGTGTGGAGATAGTTGGAGGGCTGTAGAGTGACATAGGCTACTTTTTACCGCGGCAGATTATCTCATTCCCATGGGAAAACACGTTAAAGTACAACCCAAAATATGTGTTTTTGTATTTTTGGACATTCATCTCATAAAGGGGTAGTTTTAGCGCGAGCAAAGGCGCGGGCACTGCTAGTATATATAAATATATAGTAAATGTGCCTGTTGCTACATGATGGCATTAAAACAAAGTTTTGCGCAAAAATGTTAATTAGGTGGTATCAGAAGTTCACGGACGATATGTAGGTACGATATAACCTAATGAAGCTCTATAAAGCTTAAATGCAAGAATTTATCTATCAATTTAAAGAGTTCACTAACTTGTATCAATTGTTTACGTATTGTTTCAATTGCAATATTTTGTACCTAACTAGGTCCTTGAGGTTTGCAACATTTTCTTAGCCCTTCACTCAATTAGCTGATAAACTTGAGTATGGATATATGTAGGTTCTGAGTGATCTTTAGATGAGAGCCTTTAGTTGATAATAATCTTATATCTCCTTATAAAATCTATTTACCTGATATTATATTTTTACTGATAGAATTAAAGTGATAGCAATTAGTGATTCATTACAAGAAGGTAATTACCATTATAATCAAATTGATAATCTTCCCGCGGAAGCTACTAATTTATTTATATTTAGCCTTTTTTTTAACATCCCACTGCTGGGCTCGGGCCTCCCTTTAATACGAGAGGGATCAGGTCATAGTCCACCACGCTGGCAAGTACAGGTTGGCGGACTTCACATGTCTTTTAAAAACTTGCTAAGTTCTCTTAGACATGCAGGTTCCCTCACGATGTTTTCCTTCACCGTAACACAAGTGGTAATTATGTTGGAAATAATTCGCACATGAAAATATCAGAGGTGCGAAACCCGAGATTTGAACTAGCTTCACTCGGTTTCCCAAGCGAGCGCGATACCGCTGGGCTACCACTGCCTTAGTTAATTTATTTTGAGAAATAAATTATGCGCCTAAAACTAATAAATATTATTTAATTTTTTCAGAGCATCAATTGTATCGTTTGCCGGAGTGCGTTTTCCGCCTTTTTCACCCTCGTCAATCAGGGAATGTCAGATGACAGGTTAAATGAGGCTGTGGTAAATCTTTGCATATCCCTTTCAATCGTTAGTCCCCCGACTTGCAAGGGGGTTGTACCATTGAACGTGGTAAGTTGAACCTATATAACTCTTATTTTTGCCCGCAGCTTCGCTCGCATGGTAGATACCATGATAAAAAGTTGCCTTTGCGTTAGTCCAAAATTCTGAAAATCTATCAAATTAGTCGAAGAAGTAGAAGAAAAAGAATCAGCGTGAAGAAGTAATAAACACACATACATATATGTATGTATGTACGTATTCAGCCCTTTTTAACGTCCCACTGCTGGGCACGGGCCTCCCTTCAATACGAGGGGGATCAGGCCATAGTCCACCACGCTGGCCAAGTGCGGATTGGCGGACTTCACATGTCTTTCGAAAACTTGCTAAGTTCTTTCAGACATGCAGGTTTCCTCACGGTGTTTTCCTTCACCGTAAGGCAAGTGGTAAGCATATTAAAAATGATTCGCACATGAAAACATCAGAGGTGTGAGACCCGGGATTTGAACCCGCTTCACTCGGTTTCCAAGCGAGCGCGTTACCACTGGGCTATCACTGCCTATTATACATATATATTTAAGTATATTTAAAAATGATAAATACCTATAGTACCTACCTGTAATCTTCTCACAATATTATCAGTAAAGCAATCTACATTTAGATATATTTACTTATAGGTACAAATTGATAACGATAAGCTTATAATGGCTATTATATGTATTTTTTTTAACAGCCAATTCTAACTCACATCATACGAACAACCCCAGAAGCAGCCCCACGCACGTTTTGTGGTTTAATCTTTCAAACTGTTGGCGACCCTAACAATTGTCCATACGATGATCCTAGATTTGAATGGACAATCGATCTGCCCGAGCGAGTCAATGCACTGCCGCTAGTAAGTACCTAGTTCCAATGCGATATTATTGTCTTTATATATATAATTCTTCTGTGAGTGTGTATGTCACTGAACTTCTCTCAAACGACTGGACCGATTTTGATGAAATTTTTTGTGTGTGTTCAAGGGGATCTGGGAATGGTTTAGATTCACAATTTGAATAATAATTTTCATCAAAAAAATTATTAAAAAAAGTTTGAAATTTTCAAATTAAAGACGTGTAGACAGGACAACGTCTGTCGGGTCCGCTAGTCTATACATATAGTTTTTAGAATTTTTATCTGTCTGTCTGTTACCGCATCACGGAAAAACCACTGGAGAGATTTTGATGAAATTTGGTAGGATGATATCTGGTTACCCAGGTCAAAATATAGAATACTTTTTACAGCGGGAAAATATCTCATCTCTAAGAAATCAATACTGAACGTTAAAACGTAAGTAAGGACGAACCCGAGCGAAGCGAGGGTGAGTCGCTAGTTTACCTAATTAAATATAATTATAATAGATAAGTTCTTGATATTTTTCGTAAAATATAGTCAGGTAGGTATCCGTCTAATTAATACTGCCTGAAGACGCAATAACATGAGGTCTTTTCTCGAACTGAACATGGAATTGGCATATTTAAGACTTAATCTCAAATACAAAAAGTTCTATGTTATTTTAAAAGGATTGTAACTAATGATTCGGCCTGTGTTCACTCAGGTGTAATGTGCACATATGTACGTATATGGGTATACACTATACACTATGCAATTAAAATAGTAGACGAATTATCCATATTTTCTACATGGATGTTAGAAAGATTTGTCATATGAATGCTATTGGGAACCATACGTTAGAAACTAATAGACAAACATCATATTTTTCATTCACATTTTATTTTTCTCTCTTTTTTCATATAACAAAATGTTTTAATCAATTACAGATTAAAAAGTATAATGAGAAACCACTAACAGTAGCTCTTATTACTGACGCTCATATCGACCCCTACTATGAACCTAATGGGGTAGCCGACTGTAATGAACCAACATGCTGTAGATTAGGTCAAACTCCCCGAACAAAAAACGACATGGTCTATGCAAGGACATTCTTTGAAGATGGGTCAATGGAAGAAAATTATGATTTGGATGCAATAGAATTGTCTCAAAGGAACTCAGAGCCAGCCGGTTATTGGGGTGACTTTAGAAATTGCGACACTCCTATTTGGGCGTATGACGATGTAATTGAGAGAGTTGCTTCAATGCACAAGGTAAGATTTATATATAATTAGGTATGTTTTTGATCGTTACAGTGGAATTAATAGACTAGATTTATATTTTCTATATACATACATAAGTATGATGATGATGATGTTGTGAAACTCACTACGTATTATAACGTGTTTTCCCGTGAGAATGAGATAATCTCCCGCGGTAAAAAGTCCATGTCACTCTCCAGCCCTCCAACTATCTCCACACAAAAAATCACGCCAATCTGTCACTCCGTTTCGACGTGAAAGAAAGATAAACAAACAAACACACTTTCACATTTATAATATTAAGTATGGAATATGTATGTTTTGAAGAAAGCTTTGTTTTATAGTTTTTACAAAATTTCTTTTTATTCATTCAGCCTTTGTAAGAATGGAGAGAAATCATAATCGATACTTTCTATATTAGATGATTTTGTTTTTGAATTATTTTTTGTTTGTTTGTCTGTCTGTCTGTCGGTAAATCAATATTTCCAGTGGCCTATAAAAGCTACATATTTTGCGTGAGTACACAAATACGCCCAAAACTACCAATAACACAGTTAAAAAAATAACGGTATGCGTGGTTTTTCATCACTATGAAATACTTAATTATGTATATTGTATAATATTAAAAGTTTTCCATGAAAATATTTCAATATCTCTAAATTGCAGGATATAGACATTGTGTATTATATGGGAGATAGCATCGACCATCACGTGTGGGAAACGACGTATGAGATGATCAATGACATTAATTTGTACATTATTAGTAAAATGAGGAGAGAATTTGGTGATAATATACTTATTTTGCCTTCCATTGGTAACCATGAGTCACAACCTACCAACCAGTAAGTCTGCTTAAGATCCTACATTCCTAACTATATTAAAGACTAGCATTGCCCGCGGCTCCGCCCGCGTTCAGATGACTTAAAATCAAATTCTTAGGTTTTACAAATAAGTATACTCTTACATTGCAGTTTTTGTATTTTTCCTCAAAAATGAGATATTTTCCCGCGGTAAAAAGTGTCCTATATGTTGACCAGGATAACCAGCTATCATCATACCAAATTTCATCAAAATCCCTCCTGTGGTTTTTCTGTGATACGGTAACAGACAGACAGAATTCTAAAAACTATAGATTCGGCCTCTGTATCGATGATAAAGTCTATTTCAATAAGATTTTCCAAAAAATATTCACTGTACAGATTCGGCTTAGTTACGATTTTATTATATGTATAGATATACAAAAATAAGGTATTTCTTATACAATTACCGGTAACGTTTAGATATATAAGTATAGATTAAAGTATTGACAAAGTATACGGTATCTAATTAAAATTCACTAATCATAAAGTTTAAAGAACTGTATACTGCCACTAAATATTGGTATATAAAAAGATAAAATATTTTAAAGTTTTATAAAGTTAAATGCTAATCATGTCTAAACAAACTTAAGTATCGTATTCAGCCCTTTATAACGTCCCACTGCTGGGCACGGGCCTCCCTTCAGAACGAGGGGAATCAGGCCATAGTCCACCACGCTGGCAGAGTGCGGGTTGGCGGAATTCACATGTCTTTCGAAACTTGCTAGATCCCTCAGATATGCATGTTTCCTCACGATGTTTTCCTTCACCGTAAGACAAGTGGTAATCACGTTGGATATAATTCGCACATAAAATAACAGGGGTGTGAGACCCAGGATTTGAATTCACTTCACACGTTTTCTTAAGTAAGCGCGTTACCACTTGCTACCATTGCTCTTAAACTTAAGTATGATGTATGGCAAATACTTGCATGCCATCTTATCTCACACGAGGAATGGAATGGACATGCGTCGCAGTGACAAACACTTCAATAATTAAAATACTACACTAATTCATATAAATATATAACATATGTTATATAATATTATGTTTAAAACGGATAAATAAAATTATTAAATTTTCTTTCCTAGATTCGCACCAAGTTCGGTCAAAGGTGAAAAATTAAATACTACATGGTTATACGAGTCTCTTGCCAATAAATGGGGCTACTATTTGACTGAAGAAGCGAAGGCGACCGTGCGCGAGCATGGTGGGTTCTCGATGCTTGTCCGACCAGGCCTGCGAGTTATATCCATCAACAGTAACATTGCTTACAGATATAATTGGTAAGTTATTTATTATTATGATGATTCCGGCCACGGCGGCCAATCTCATTGAGACTAGCCAACTGCGCAGGAGATATTATAGTGCACAAGTGTACGCGCAGACACAAGTACACTCTCTATTCCCGTCACCCTCATATTCCGGTGGGACGACTGCTCGACACGACCAGTGAGAGTTAAGGCGCAGGACCGACGGCTTTACGTGCTCTCCGAGGCACGGGGGTGAAACACCGCCAACTTCCCAACTCCAGGCTGTTACTGAGGCTTACTTATACAGAAAGACTCATCTTAACTTATTAAGAAAATTATATTTAAACTATGCAAATATGTTATAATACACCTAAAAATAACTATGCTAGTGGAAAACAAGTGAAAAGGACCGAGTATCAGACATATTGGGAAAATTTCAAATTGCAATCGGTTAGGTTAGGTTAGGTTAGGTTATAACTAAACTTGGCCCGACCCGGGACTCGAACCCAGGACTTCCGGGTGTGCAGCCGTACATGCTAGCCACTACACCACGGAGGCAGTTAGATTTATTATTATACCTATATATTAGCGACTCACCCTCGCTGCGCTTGGGTTCTTCCTTAGTTTGATTCCCCGTATAAACTTTTCATCCCCATTTTCACCTACTTAAGGGATGATCCGGGATAAAAACTATCCTATGTCCTTCCCAGGGTCTCAAACTATCTTCTTACCAAATTTCATTTAAATCGGTTTCAGTAATTTCGGAGCCTATTCAGTACAAACAAACAAATCTTTCCTTTTTATAATATTGGTGTAGATAAAATTTGTGTAGCATTAACATCTCCAGGTAAATTTCTAAGAAATTAATTAAATTTCTAAAAAATCTATTGTTAACTGACACGCCGGCGTGTCCGCGGTCGTGGAGGAATTAATATTTCACTTTAAACAGTAACGAAAACACATTGGTAAAATATTTGATTAATTTCAGGTGGCTCGTCTACGATCCATTGGACACTAAAAGACATTTAGACTGGCTTGTACAAGAGCTGTACAAAGCAGAAATAGCCGGCGAAAGTGTTCACATTCTGTCTCACATACCGCCGGGCGTCCATGACTTCACTTACACATGGACGAGAGAATATAACAGGATTGTTAATAGGTAAACTCGTATAAGTATAGCTCAGAGATGAGATATTTTCCAACAGTAAAAAGTATCCTATATGTTGACCCTGATAACGAGCTATCATCATATCAAATTTCATCAAAATCTGTCCAGTGGTTATCTCGTGATGCGGTCACAGACAGACAGACAAAAATTTTACTACTACTATAGATTACTACTACTACTGTAGATAATATCGATATATTTAATGTACAGATTCGGCTTAGTTAGAATTTTGTTATTATGTATAATGTATATTGTATATTATATAATATTTATCCTTATTTTATTATATACTAGCGACTCACCCTCGCTTTGCTCGGGTTCGTCCATAGCTTGTTTAACCATACAAACTTTCATACCCATTTTCACCCCCTTAAGGGATGATTTCCGGGATAAAAGTAGCCTATGTCCTTCCCAGGGTCTCTATCTTCTTACCAAATTTCATCTAAATCGGTTCAGTAGATCCAAACATTACCCCCTATAACCTAACATACTCACAAACTTTACCTCTTTATAATAAGTATTAGTATAGATATCCTCTTAAAAAGTAGCTGTTACATTTAAACAAAATCTAACAAATTAGCAAACAATTACAGATTCTCGTCGACAATCAAAGCGGAATTCAATGGCCACACGCATTCCGATCAGTTCAAGATCTTCTACAGCTTAGAGGACGGGTCACCTATCAACATGGCGTGGGGGGCCGGCAGCGCCACCGCATACACATTTTATAATCTAAATTATAAAATTGCTACTTTCGACAGCTCGACTTTTGTAAGCATTTCTAATTAATAATTATTCTATGGAGTGTAAGTGTAGTGTATATGATTTGAAAGAATTTTAAATAAAACTATCTTTTCGGATTTTTCGCGGATTTATTTAGATTTTTGGACAGCAATAACGGGAGAGACCATGATTTAAAATGCCAAATATTCGCGTAAATATAAGTAAGGACTTGAGAGTAATTCAAAAAATTGTTTATGTTGATACATACTCGTATAGATTTAGATCTTTAGATTGGCGTAGTATGGACATTGGAAACGTTTTTGTGATTGGTTTGTTGATGCGTTACCATGGTAACACATGGCGTCATAACAATTAGTGTCAACAGGTACTGAAAATTGTATGCTATAATGCTATCTTTCTCTGACATAATAGACCAGGGTAGAAGCCTTTAAAAATAATAAAAAGTGAAAAAAATAATAATAGTAGGATGCAACCCATTAGAAAAGGAGGGGAATATTATAAAAATGAAAGGAAAAATAATTTACGGGCGATCTGAGGTCGGGAAGGGGGTGGGGGGGAGCTTTTAAGGGTAAAAAACGGTTTTTCTCAATTTCCGGCAAAACTAAAAGTCCTATCGAAAAAAATCGAATGGCAAAGTTGTAGGTAATAAAAAGATCTAAAACTTTTGTATTTACGCTTTTTTCACATAACCTCAAAATTTATGTGAAAAATTCAAAAAACCAAGTTTTTGGTTTTTTATTTTAATCTTTTACAAAAATGTTTTTGTTTTAACGAAATTTGGTGAAAACTTACCTTTTTATGTCCCAAATACGCTGTAATTTATTTGATTAAAAATATTTATTTTTTCACCTTATTTTGAATTAATATCGAAAAAACACCCTAATTTTCAATCGAAAATTCACCCGTCAAAATATCAGTTTTTTTTCAAAATGTTGGTGTGTTTTCTGTTCGTTGAAATCTCTACTTTCCGATGGTGAAAAAAAAAATATATGTTACTATAGTAAATCTTCTGAGAAAATGCAAAAAACAAAAAACCTTTTTTATTTCATACGCTTGCTTATCAATAACTTTTTTTATTTGCAATAGATATTTAAAAATATTGAATAGCAAGTAACTTTGAAAGTAGAAAGTAGTATATATATCCTACAAATGAAAAATAACAATTCTTGTGTAATAATACTTTCTTGAATTATTAGAGCATTTGCTTCATTGTGTTTTCGATTAGTTGACAACAAAGTGTGTCACGCTCTACGAAGACGACGACGGCAACTTGTTATTATATTATGAAATTACTTTAATCTAAAAATGGCTTCGATCGCGTAGCTAATACATATAAGAAAATAAAGCAAAAAAAATTTGTTACAGGAACCGTTAAACATTATCAACTACGCATATAATTTGACTGAAGCGAACCTAACACCATATAGACGACCACATTGGTTCCAACTTTACAATATGAAGAGTAATTATAGGATCAATGACCTTTCAGCAGTCACAATGGACGCTTTAGTGCACAGAATGGTTACAGACGACTTATTTTCCTTAGACCTATACGCGGCATTTTATTCCAAACTCAGCGATGTAAGATGGCCGACTTGTGACAGATATTGTAAAATTAATAATCTGTGCAAAGCAGTTGTTACAGTTTTGTGGCAACAGGAGAAATGTGAAGAACTTCGTCGATTATATAGTCAAGCACACTACGCAATTTAGCTAAGTTTATCAATTATAATTAACAGTGTTCCAATAAATTTTGTATGGATATATAGAACAGAAGAAATTAATAAAAATTTTCATAAAATGAAAAAATATATGTATGTACTGATTTATATTGATGTTTGTTGTTTGTACTTTTTGATATATTTTTTTCTCACACGAGGGCTTCTTGAAGAAATCTTAAAGAGATAAGTCTTTCTTTGTACACAATATATTAATTATAATCAACCATTTTTTTATTTTTATACGTATTTTTTTGTGGTATATAAATAAATAAAATATAACCTTTAACATAGATTTACTTAATTTATAATCTTCAACAATATTTATTCTTAATTCAAAACGAATTTATGTCAATGCTTAAGTATACTCAGCCAATTAATTTGAGGCTTCCACCTTAAGTTTTCACTTGGTATTTTATCCAATTCAGACAGCTGAAACGAAAAGAAATTAATTATATATCTTAACAATGTAATAACATATTTAATATATTAAACAGTTCAGTTAGTGTTGCAATATATAATGTTTCATTTCATATCAAAATATAAGGAAAATGTTGCACATATTTACTTTAGTTATAGAAAAACATTAAAAAAATATTATTGAATAAAATGAAGAAAATAATTACATGAATTTAGATATATTTATTTGAGTTGTAAAATTGAATAATAATAAAATCATATTATAAGCTTCATCATGGTACATACTAAATGTATATGTATAATGTATTTTACATTTCCACAATATTCCCACTTCCACTAAATCTCCTAAAAGACTTCCACTACCATTCATGAATAACTATTTCTAATACTAGAAAAACTGTTTTTAAAATCATATAATAGAAGTAAATTACCTGATGTCTTATAAAATTGACAATTTTTGCAATATGCTCTACTTTTGTGTCTTCAGAAAGTGAATAAAACCTTCTCCATATTGCTGCAGCTAACACTTTGTCTTCTACCAAACCTTCATCATAACCAACTAATGCCGCTTGAAATTGTTCTGAGAGTTCTGTTACTTGCTTCCTAGCTATAGCTGGATTTGCTCCCTAGAAATAGTTATGATTTCTATGATCAATATTCAATAAGAAATCGAGATAAAAATGTGACTTATGTATGCACATAAGAAGTTATACTTCTTTGGCTTATCAGAACAAAAATAGCTAGTTTTCATCCCATATGTCACAACTCTCTGTAAAAGGAATGCAGCTAACTTCATCATCATCGCTTTTCGGCTGTCGGTGTACGCGCGCATCGTAAAAATTTTACTCTTATAATTTTTTCTAAACGTGCCAAAAGAAGTATAAATTCAAAAATGTAATTGTTTTCTGATGAAAACGAAATTTAAAAACAATTACTATTAATAAGAATTTTATAATAAGTATGAGGTTACTTATTTAGGAAGAATCCTAAGTATTCTACAAAAATATAAATAACTTAATATGAAAATATCAAATATAGTACCTCCAAAAACTTAATTCTGTTTGCAACATCTGCCCATAAAGCTTCTATGATGCAATTCCTTACAAAGTGCCCATCGCCTGTTACATATTTGCTCTTCTCACTTGTAGAAGGGGTAACATCTTCTGCCATATATCTTACCAGTAGAAGCCATACATGTAGCTCAGTAATAATAAACCAGGAGGCAAACGTATCAGGCAGCTCCAGGTCTTCAAACCATTCATTGTATGCTACTCTATCAGGCACACATTCATAGAGAAAATATCCAGTTAGCTTTAATCGCTAAAATGATAATAATATAGCTATTTATAATTACCGTAATTAGATCACACTGAACTATATTGAATGAAATGAAACTTTCTTCAAATAGACTTAATATAAGAACTTTTGAATTATAAATTAATTTAAAGAGCATCAGTGTATAGTCAGTCTGTAAGGAAACTACCACCAGTTCGGAAAGCAGTTCTGCTGAGAAGAGCCAGCAAGAAACACAATAGTTACTCTTTTAAATGTCGAAGTTACATTTTATTTATTTTATTAACATAACAACTTGACATGTTTGGCTCAGTTTGTAGTGACCCTACTTGCAGTGCCAGTGGTCGCGGGTTCGAGCCCCGCTGGGCGTATTCATTTGTATGATGAGCACGAATGTTTGCACCCCAGTCATGGGTGTTTATATTTATAATATGTATGTATTTAAAAGTTATATATGTGTAGTGTATCAAATATCTGGTATCCATAACAAGCCTCGTAGCTTACCATGGAACTAGATGACGCTGTGTGTTAATGTCCCCAACATATTTATTTATATTTATAACATTATAGGCAGCCCACATATGAGCCTATATGTATTTCTCAATTTCACACATTTGCATCAACAAGAACCTTTTGAACAGAGTAATAAACTTTGTTCAATAAAATATTTTTGATTTCTATACATATAATAAAATTGTAACCAAGCCGAATCTGTACATTAAACATTTTTTGGAAATTCTTATTGAAATAAACATTATTATTGCTACAGAGGACGAATCTATAGTTTTTAATTTTTTTTGTCTGTCTGTCTGTTACCGCATCATAGAAAATCCTTTGGAGGGAATTTTGATGAAATTTGGTATGGGTATAGCTGGTTATCCGGGGCAACATATAGGATACTTTTTACCGCGGGAAAATGTCTCATTTCTGAGAAAAAATACAAAAACTACAATGTAAGAGTATACTAATATGTAAAACCTTAGAATTTGGTTCTTGCTCACCTGAACACGGGCGGAGCCACGGGCAATGCTAGTTATCTTAAAATTGTTAAAAAGGTAAATCTAGAACAGTTAGTAAAATCTTATTCATAGTATTGTATTGTCTTATTTACTCAGGTCTATAAAATCACCAGCTTTTGAAGTCGAAATCACTGTTTTATAATTATTTAAACTTTCGCTTGGATCGTAAATACGCACACATTTTAATCACACATCAAGTCAAGAGTATGAGGTGAAAAGTGAGGTTATAAAATAACAATAATTACCGTTCGTTCTTGGTCCATCCATCCTACAGCTTTCATAAATTTCTTAATATAACTTTCTTTAAGAGCTATGGTACCTTGTTCTCGTATATTCAACGATTTCGTACATGGACTAAGAGCACAGGGTCTTGCATAATCAATTCTATTATATAGTCCTTGTCGCCATAATATCTAAAAATTAATTACTCTCTTTATTATTAAAACACTTTTATTATTGTATTTTAATGATTATCTTTTTATATCAATGTACTTACACGTGATATAATCCTACCTCTATTCATTTTCAAAATTTGTTAAGGACAAAAAATAATCATAAAAACAATTAGTTTAAAGAAAGTACATATTAACAAGAAAACATATTAATTCAGAATCAATGAAAAGAGATATATTTTTTTAACAATGCGATTGCAATTTGAAATTTCTATTTTTATTTATCTTTTAAATTTTGAAATGTCAAAACTCAAAAGTCAAAACTCGAAATAGTTGTGACTTGTGAGACTGACACAACGTTTTAATATTCTTCAAGTCTCAACCTTATTTGATGGTGTTAAGTTTTAAATTTGCTAAACTCTTAAAATGGAACTAAAAACATTGATAGATTTCATTTTACGCTACATATATTTAGCTAACGTATTAAATGTTTCCCTATTACATTATAATGATTACTTTGTCAAATAGATAATTATATTAATAGTTTTCCTCTTCTTTCTTTATATTTTATTGAGAACTAGTGACGAACACTCGCTTTGCTCGGGTGCGTCCTTGGGTACCGTATAAATAGTATAGCTATTAGCTAAAGTTTAATAGATATTTTTAAAGAATAATAAACCCGTAATACATGGATATTATATAACTTTATTGGCGTTCGTTTTCACGGTGCACGCCAGTAAAACTGATGGACAATGGACATGATTTTTTCCCGCCATTTTCAACAATCGTCCTCATGAATCACTATTCACTAGTTTATTGCAGTCAGACAGACAGACAGACGCGTCGTGTCACTAAAAAATCCACATAAAGGTGTATACTTGGAAATGTCAACATATGTATGGCATAGTGGAATAATTAAGTAACTCAGATAGAAAAAACGACGACACATATTTAAAACAAAGAATTTGCTTATTCGACTCATGATTTTGATCCCAGCTTATGAATTATATATATTTATCTACATTTTTTTTTCCCTTGATAACAAAAATTGAAAGATTAAAATCAAAAACTAATTAAAATATCTGCTTAAAAGCATATATTTTAATTAAATACCCTCACCATTATCATCCCGTTTTCGTCTACCGATGAACAAAGGTCTCTTTTAGTGGAAAGCCATTGAGCTCGAGTTTCCCTACCGAGATGTGATTCTCAAAGTAAATTCCTATATGGTAAACTATTTCTTTTTTATATGCTTAAGTTTTTATGTGCTATTTTATTTCCATAAGTCTTCAAAACCCATCCTGATTGCTGTGTTTAAAGTAAATTCGAATCTTCTATTTTTGTGGGTGTTACCAGTACAGTTTTGTATTTTATTTTTTGAAGTTATTGATTTTAGCATTTAAAAGTTGTTATCTGTGGTCTATTTTCACGTCGTTGACGGTCGCCCTTAAGACCAGATAATTTTATAGGTTACATAATTTTACTTTGCAATCACCCTTAAACACTTCGCCCGACAAAATCATTTTAAAATGTTTGGCGCAATAAGTAGGGTTGGTGGCGGTTTTTTAGCCGCAAAATCAGTTGCCGAAAAAGCTTTAGCAGAATGTGGCAAAATTACAGCAGTCTCTGCTCAAAGGAGAGACTATGCTGCCAAAGCCGCTGGAAAAGGGCAAGGTAAGGTGGTTGCAGTTATCGGTGCCGTCGTCGACGTACAGTTTGAGGACAATCTTCCACCAATTCTAAATGCCCTCGAAGTACAGAATCGCTCCCCCAGGCTCGTCCTGGAAGTGGCGCAGCACTTGGGTGAGAACACCGTACGTACCATCGCTATGGACGGTACCGAAGGTCTCGTCCGCGGACAGCCCGTCCTTGACTCCGGGTCTCCCATCCGTATCCCAGTCGGTGTCGAGACTCTGGGCCGTATCATGAACGTCATCGGAGAGCCAATCGACGAGCGCGGCCCCATCCCGACTGACAAGACTGCCTCAATCCACGCTGATGCGCCCGAGTTCGTCGACATGTCTGTGCAGCAGGAGATCCTTGTCACCGGCATTAAGGTCGTAGATCTGCTTGCGCCCTACGCCAAGGGAGGTAAGATCGGTCTCTTCGGCGGTGCCGGTGTCGGTAAGACCGTACTTATCATGGAACTTATTAACAATGTCGCCAAAGCCCACGGTGGTTACTCCGTGTTCGCCGGCGTAGGAGAGCGTACCCGTGAAGGTAACGATTTGTACCACGAGATGATAGAGTCTGGTGTCATTTCCCTCACGGACAAGACATCCAAGGTAGCGCTTGTGTACGGTCAGATGAACGAGCCTCCCGGCGCGCGTGCCCGTGTCGCTTTGACTGGATTAACCGTCGCCGAGTACTTCCGTGACCAGGAAGGTCAAGATGTGCTGCTCTTCATTGACAACATTTTCCGTTTCACTCAAGCTGGATCTGAGGTGTCGGCTTTGCTGGGTCGTATCCCCTCTGCTGTAGGTTACCAACCAACTTTGGCCACTGACATGGGTACTATGCAGGAGCGTATCACTACCACCAAGAAGGGTTCTATTACCTCTGTACAGGCCATCTATGTGCCAGCTGATGACTTGACAGATCCTGCCCCTGCTACCACCTTTGCTCACTTGGACGCCACTACTGTGTTATCTCGTGCTATTGCTGAATTAGGTATCTACCCTGCAGTGGACCCTCTCGACTCCACCTCCCGTATCATGGACCCAAACATTATTGGAGCAGAGCACTACAATGTTGCTCGTGGTGTACAAAAGATTCTGCAGGATTACAAATCTCTGCAGGACATCATTGCTATCTTGGGTATGGATGAATTGTCTGAAGAAGATAAGCTGACAGTAGCTCGTGCACGTAAAATCCAAAGGTTCCTTTCCCAGCCCTTCCAGGTAGCCGAAGTGTTTACTGGCCATGCTGGAAAACTTGTGCCTCTTGAGGAAACAATCAAAGGATTCTCCAAAATCCTTCAAGGAGAGTATGATCACTTACCTGAAGTTGCATTCTACATGGTTGGACCTATTGAGGAGGTTGTTGCTAAAGCTGAAACTTTGGCCAAGAATGCATAATAATCATCAGAATACAATGTGGGTGAATGAAAATGTAATCTTATATCATAATAAATTTAGTTATACCTGAAATGGACATTTTAATTCTCCACAAAATAATCCACAATTATGTAAAAGTTTCAATTTTTTAAGTTAAATTATGTAACCAAAATTGCTTCATATTCTTAACTTTGATTAATTATGACACATATTATTACACTAGGTTGCAATATGAATTTATAATCCAAGTGTACCGATAAGAATGCAAAAAACCTAAAAATAGGTAAAATTCTTATGTAACACTTTCAAATCGAGTTATAAAAATATAACTTCAATTCAATTCTTATTACCTATGTGGCTTTTAGGTATGCTACTTGGTCACAGAACAATTTGTTATTGCTATATTATATTGTTATGCACATATCAAAATATACGAATTTGGAATAAAAATATAAGTATTAAAGAGTATTTAATCAAAAAAATTTTAAATATTTATGCATGCATGAAAAGTATTATAATGAATCAGTTTTTTCATTGGCTATGATTTAAAATATATATTATTTACTTTTCTCCCACGACTTAATGTAGTGATATATATATGTCCAGTCATATCCAGTCAAGGCAACCTTTAAAGTTTAACACCTCCAGGTAAATTTCTATGAAATTAATTAAATTTCTAAAAAATCTATTGTTAACTGTAACGCTGGCGTGTCCGCGGTCGTGGAGGGGTTATGATTATGTTTATGTTCTTGTTATATTTATTATTATGGTAGTTACGTCATAATTTATCAGTTTCATTATAATTGGACGAATGATACAGGAACCCATAAAAAACTATCAAAAAAAAATATTTCTATATAAATATTCAAAATACCATGACCATGAATATCCCTTGACCCATACATATCAAATGTTACCTGAAATTATATTTAAGGTATAAGACCTAAAAACGGCTGGACGGATTTGGATGAAATTTGGTATACAGATATAGATTATATTTCAATGATATCAATAAAAACTGTAATTAGGGGATAGGACAAAAATAAAGTTTAAGGCATGGCAGCTTTATTTATTTTCTAGCTAGACTTAAAATAATAACTGTACACATTTATATTTAATGTTTCCTTTAAACATAAAATAATACTAATTAGCAACCTTCTAGGTTTTCAGTTTTATGTGAATCAACAGTAGCTTCATCAACTTCTGTATTTGACTCAGCATCAAATAATGCATGTTCAGGAGAGTTATCATTTGTTTTTTCAGGTACAACATTGTCAACTTCATTGGGTGGCGTATCTGTAATAACTTTATTTTCAGTAACAGAATTTTCGGCTTCAGAAATGGCCGGTGATATTACATTTGAAGAATTATTAGGTACTGGTTTACTTATAGCACATTCCACTTTAGGTACTTTAACAACAACAACTTGGTCTTTCTTCTCTTCACTGGAAGTAGTTTTAGTGGGATCTTTCAGTTTTATTGTTTGAAATTTAAGTGGTGCATTACGAGAATTTGTCCCATCAGTACTTCTGTTAATAGGTTTAATGACTAATATTTTTGTTTTCATGCCGGCTTTTGTAAAGTCTTTAATGTTTTTCTTTATCAGGGGATTTTTGATAACTTCTAAGCTCTGTCTGCGGAATTTTATAGGAACTAGTGGTACATTTATATTGGGTTTGGGAGTTTCCAATGAATTTCTTTTTTCACTTTCTACGTTTTTGATTTCATCTATTTCTTTATTGGACTCATTTACGATTATTTCACTTTTAATATCATTAACGGGCGTATCTTCAACATCTTTTGGAACTTCTAATTCAGACGTTTCAGAAGATTTTTGTTCTGATTCTTCTTGCTTTTCAATTTTAGGTTCATTTTTTTGTGGACTAGGTGAATTCGGCAATTCTGTTACTTTTACGGGACTAGGGCTATTTTCCTTAATTTCTTTCTCATCCTTTTTCGGAGATATTTTGTCCGTTTTTGTCACTTTAGGTACCATTGGTCTCGCGAAAATATTTGATATTCGTGATTCTTTTGTAGCGGCACCAAATACGCCAATAGTTTTCATGTGGCATTGTGATTTTCCTGCAGATTTCCAGGACAAAGTAACTAGAGCTCCACAACAATCTCTATTGATAATTTCATAATTTTGTATTATTTCTTGTGGAGATTTTCTCCTATAGTAATGGGATTTAGTCACGGCAGTTTGAGAACCTCGATACCCCTGCGCCTCCATTTTTAACAAATTAGATAGATCATATTCAAAATCTTCATTTTTAGGTTTAGTTTTTTTACGAACAGGGCGACGAGATGCAACTGAGGTCTTTTCAATACTTTGACGCTTTGATATTTTCTCATCAACCTCATCGAAATCGGACGAGTTCTCTTCAAACACTTTAGAATTCGACGACGAATCGTTTTCTATAACCATAACATCCTTTTCTTTTTTAACTTCTTCCTCTTTATTAATCTCAACATCATCTGGAAATTAAAATTTATATATGAAATATTTGCATTTATACCTGAAAATATTTATTGATAATCTAATCTTTGCCATCAGAATCTCGAAACATTATTGTAAGAATATAAAACTAGCTATCTCTCACTAAAAAAAATTCAGTAGGTGAAAAATCAATAATTCCCTATTTCCAACACTTAGGGGTGGATTTTTTTTTTGAAATTTAAATGGGACCAACTTTGAGGTAAAACCTATCCAATAAAAAAAGTATCATTGAAATTGGGCTACACTGTAAAAAGTTATTTGCATTTACAGATACAGTTATAAATCCCCAATATTTTTAAATTCTATATACAAACTTCCTTCCCTTAATGTTTTTGACCGACTTTAAAAAGAGGAGATACTGAATTCGGGAATGGCTGTGTATGTTACGCGATATTTTCGACAATTATGAACCGATTTTCATGATTCTTTAGTTAATTAATATTTTTAGAAATAATTTATAAAATAAATAAAATATCTCATATAAATTTTAAGAAAAAAAAAATACTCTTAATTAAGGATGAAAACTTTGAAAGTGATTTTGAAATCAGTGTTAATATCTACAAAAAACGCTTTTTTTAGCAAATCACCAAATGTTTATCATATTAAACTAAAATTTCTATTTCGTACAAACCTGCAACATAAGTCGCCTTTTTCTTTTTCGCATTATTTCTGTATTTATTAACTTTACGTTTCCTCGAACCTTCTATTCTTACACTACTGGAGGAACTGTCATCAGACAATCGGCTCGAGTCACTTGAACATCTACTTGGTCGTCTTGAATCCGGACTAACTTCCTGCCTTTCATTTGTCTCATCTGTAGAATCAGCCAATTCCAAAGCTTCAGTACCATCAACTGCTTTAACCGTACTGTAGTAGAAATCGGTATCACCTTTTAATTTATGTACAACTTTCACGTGTTCTGGAAGTTTCTCAAAGTTGAAATGTTTGAAATTGCACAATTTACACGCGTATCGAAGCCATTTGTAATGTGCAGCCATGTGATTTAATAGTTCATTCATTTCTTTATATTTAGTGTTACATTTCTTGCACATTAACTGGTCTTTTTCGATATCTGGTAGTAATTTCTGTTTGAAAGCATTTAAATTACTCTTCTCAGCTTGTTGGGCGAAGGGCAGTTTATTCATAAGCATGCTGTCAAAGAAAAATGGCTTTTCTATTGTACTTATTTCGGAAACTATATCCTTCTCTACGTCTTGCTCTTTTGCAATTTCTATTACAGTCATTTCTGCTTCGACTAAAGTGTTTTCTTCACTTCTTTCATTAGTAACTTTGTCATTGGTTTTACTTACTGGTTGTATTTCTTCAGTAACTGTTGGAACTATCTTGGTATCTGTAAAAAATATATATCATTATAAACAATAGAAAACAGGTCTCTTAATGAATTAGGGATTTGTAATTTATTTAAGATAACTGTGATATTTGAAATATACTATCTCATTATGAATCCATAAGTCATCTTCGTATGAGTAAATCATTATTTCAAATTTCAACAGTTGATATCTAAAAACAAAATAATCCACAGGATAGAAAAAAGAAACTAAAAATCAAATTTTTCAGTCAATCAAATTAATTAGGTTTTCAGAGCTAAAGCAGTGCACTTTAGAGGAATTGAACCACCGAATAAGAGTGTTCACCACATATATATGTATATCACAACTGCCTCGGTGGCGTAGTAGCTAGCATGTACGACTGCATATCATCATAGCTGTCAGATTAATCTATGGTGGGGTAATTACATCCTGAAAAGTGTGCAATTCAATAATCTGCCAAATTGCACAATCCGAAGAGGCAAAAATTAACTATAAAGTTTATGTTGATTTTTGCCTTATATTAATTGTGACTTATATTATGGTGGAGGTACTCAACAGAGTGCAAGGTATCCCCCCTTAATCCTTATGTTAATCTACCGCGCTTGAGTAACTGCAAAAATCCCCTCTTGGGCTCCCCTACTATTATACCATACCCGTCCCCTACATTTATAAAATGTGAAGCATAACGTTGGAGATCCTAATAAAAATAAATACCAGAACAGTGACTCACCTCGTCCACTCGCGCACAGGTAGGGGTTGGCCTGCTCCTTGTGGTAGTCCTTGCGTATCTGTATGCCGATGCGGCGGCGGTGGCGGCGCGCGCAGGTGTGCGCGTGCGCGGCCAGCGCGGCGCGGCGCTCGAACGTGCGCCCGCACACGCAGCGCCGGCCCTCGCCCTCGCCGTCGAGCTCCTCCAGCCACGCCTGGGGGATAATAATAATAATGACCTCCTGACTAATTTCGGCCACGGCGGCCAGTCTCATAGAGACAAGCCATCTGCGCAGGAGATATTATAGTGCAGTGGTGAAAGTTAAGGCTTTACGTGCTCTCCGAGACACGGGGGTCAAACACCGCCAACTTCCCAACTCTGGGCTGTTACTGAGACTTACTAAACAGAAAGACTCAATAACTTTGATCGGGTATGGCACAAAGCGCTTCTTTCGAAGATACCTTCCTATGGGCTCCCCGAGAAATTTTGCAACTGGATCACCAGCTTCTTGGCAGATCGGAGCATCAAGGTCGTTGTCGACGGTGCTTGCTCTGATCCTAAATATGTCAATGCTGGTGTTCCACAAGGCTGTGTACTGTCTCCTACTCTGTTTCTTCTGCATATCAATGACATGTTGCAAATCAGCAACATTCATTGCTATGCAGACGATAGCACTGTGGATGCCCTGTACACTGGCCGCGCTAATCTTTCTCGGGAATACGTCGACGTGAGCCGGAACAAACTTGTGTCTGAAGTCGAATCTTTGTTAACTAAAGTCTCGGAGTGGGGTCGACTAAACTTAGTCCAATTTAACCCCAAAAAGACACAAGTTTGCGCGTTAACCGCTAAAAAGTCGCCATTTGTCGTAGCTCCTCAATTTGAGGACACTCCTCTGTCTCCTACAGCCAGTATCGGAATACTTGGCGTCGACATCTCGAGCAACGTCCAGTTCCGTGGTCAATTGGAAGGTAAGGCCAAACAGCCTCAAAGAAGCTTGGTGTGCTCAGCAAGGCGAGACAGTACTTCACGTCGCGTCAGCGTCTTATTTTTTATAAGGCGCAAATTCGGCCCCACATGGAGTACTGTTCTCATCTTTGGGCGGGAGCTCCCCAGTACCAGCTACTTCCATTTGACCGCATTCAACGTAGGGCGGCTCGAGTTATCGACGATCAAGCTCTCTCCGATCGGCTTGATCCTTTAGCTCTGCGTAGAGATATTGGATCACTCTGCATCTTCTACCGCATTTATCACGGGGAGTGTTCCGAGGAATTGTTCGGACTGATCCCGGCTGCTGAATTTCATCATCGGACATCGCGCCAAAATATTAAATTCCATCCACACCACCTCGATGTCCAGCGTTCCACAACAGTGCGATATTTAAGACATTTTGTGCCCCGCACAACCACTCTGTGGAACCAGCTATCGCCGGCGGTCTTTCCGAACCGCTACGACTTGGCCACCTTCAAGAAGAGAGCGTATTCTTTCCTTAAAGGCCGGCAACGCATCTGCAAGCCTTGCGGTGTTGCAGTTGTCCATGGGCGGCGGTGATCACTTTCCATCAGGTGAGCCTCCTGCCCGTTTGCCCTCTTAGTCCCATAAAAAAAAACTGAACCTGGCCTGACCCAGAACACGAACCCAGGATCTCTCGATGTGCCGCCGTACTTGCTAGCCATTATACAACCCAGGCAGTTTTAAGCCTCGGGGATACATAATGATGTTTTATTATAGGTTAGACACTTCTAGCCGTGCGTGGTAGACAAAGACTATACATACTGTTTATTAGAGTTCCGTAGCGAAATGGCTAAAATGTAATCCTTATAATTTCGGCATGTCCGTCTGTCCGTATGTTATAGACATTTTACTAGAACATTATTGGAACTACATAGCTGTAGGTCATGGGTCACGGGTCATGTAAATCGTTAGACAATTCTGTAGTTAAATTATTACACAAACAAAAATAGGGTATGCATAATCGTAATATGAATCTGGATAATTTTTTGTCCAGAACCCGACCGAACCAAAACCGAACCCAGAACCTGAAGGTTTGCAACTGTATATGAAATATTTACCTAAAAGGTCAAACGGAAACGAGAGTAAAAGGGATAGAGAATTAACGAGTGCCTCCAGGAAAAAATAAGCGTAATTCATTCACTTTTTTATCGTACACCACACCCACAAATAAGACAAATCTACTTCTTTATATCATTAATTCAATCACATTGCCAAGTCAGAGCGTGATAATGACATAGACATACCTATAATCAAAAATCATTACCCTCATTTTCTCCGGACATCCTGATAAAAAAGGTACTATTATTAGAGGTAATGTCCAGAGCTGCTGATGGGAATTTAAAAATCTTATAGACACTAATAATAAGAAGCTACATTAACTCAGTATCATACACTATAATATGGTCATCCGGTTTGTCATACAAGAAAGTATCTAAATCATAGAATAAGAATAATTATATATTTTTCTATAATTTTGCCAACACAAACCTGGTTCTCTTGATCGAGTCGTTCTTCTTCAGTGATCTTCTGCGGCGGAACAACTTTAGGCACAGTCTTCCGTTTCTCGTAGAAAGCCGGCGGATTGTCCATACGGAATGCTTTCGCTTGGATCGACTCGCGCAGTCGTCTGATTTGTGCTGCGGTTTTTCTGTAATTAAAGTAAAATCAAAATTTAATAATCTTGTCATATGATTAATATTTTATTAACGGACCCGACAGACATTGCCTTGTCCAAATATATAAATAAATCTTAATTACGTGTGTATATAAAAATAAAAAATCCTAGAACCCGACTTCAGCGCCACCTACCGGGTTCAGTTGTGTATCTAAACCATTCAGGGAACTTCTCAAACACACACACAAAAATATCTTCAAAATCGGTCCAACCGTTTAGGAGGAGTTCAGTGACATACACACGTACAGAAGAATTATATACGAGTATATATTATAAGTTATAACACTTTATTGCACAATAAAATAGTAGAAAATTATTATAAGTGTATCTTAATATCTTGCCATCAAGAATGGAGCTTCCTACACCGCAATAAATATGCACTAATATTATAAAGAGGAAAGATTTGTTTGTTTGTATGTTTATAACACATTCAAAAACTACTGGACCGATTTAGAATAATAAGATACTTTGAGACACTGGGGAGGACATAGGATATTTTTTATTCCGGAAATCGTCTCGTAAGGAGATGAAAATGGAGATGAAAGTTTGTATGGGGAATCAATCTAGTGTTTTATATATATACCCGCGACCTTCCGTGAAGAGACACATTTAAAAAAAAATGTAACTATATACTACACTACATACTATATTATACTTTACATATATACGGGAAGAGTAATTTTCAAGTGTTTATAAATGATAGCCGATACCTTCCTATATAATCCCCCTTTCTATTGGTGAAAACCATATGAGATCCACCCATGTGTATCCACTTGTTTTAGAGATTAGCACAAACAAACACAAACAGTACTTTAATCTATATAAATAAATAAAATTGTCGTGTCTGTTTGATGAAAGTATATACGGTACTTATAAGATAAAAACAATTTTCAATATTTTTGTCCATTTGTTCCGGTTAATTTCCGAAACGGCTGGACCGATTTTGACGGGACTTTCACTGGCAGATAGCTGATGTTATAAAAAGTAATTCAGGTTACTTTTATTTTAGAAAAAGAATTAGGGCTCCGCACAAAAAAATGAAAACCCGTGAAACTGTGAGGAAAATCCGCTTACCAAGGGTGAAGGGACGCACCGAGCAAGCGAGTCGCTAGTTAGAAATAAGCGTGGGCGTAAATATTATGTAAATAAAAATTAAGAAAATTACGTTATTTTATGATTATTGAATGAAAGAGAATAACATTTACATTAAAATATTAAATAACTATTCTATAAAAAGAAGAAAATGCAATTCTGTATATAACTGTCGAATTTTGACAAAACACTCTTCTTTTTTTGAAATCGGTAAAAAATTCTTACCTATGAACTTTGAACAGATGCCGATAAACGCTCCAAGAAGTGGAAAAGATGTCGACGCAGTCCGGACACGGGTAGACGAGGCGACTCTCCACATGTTTATATTTCATATGGAACTTAAGCGTCTTGAGAGTTGAAAATTGAAGGTCGCCTGCAAATTATGTAATCGCCTTTATAAATAAAAATGTTTCTTTATATATTTGCAATAATCTATATATGTATTTATCCTATTGTGATGAAACTTTGTCGAGTTGTTCTGCGTACACCCGAAAGTTAGGTAGCTGAGTATAATTATAATTAGCGACGTGGAAGGCAGGGCCGCATACTTAATAGAGGTCGGCAATTCTATACCGGTATAATTTTCTTTTGACCACTTACCAATATTTGTTTGTCTATGTTTGTATAATATAAAAGCAGCACACTTTCTGAATTTCATTTTTTTCATTTTTTAAAGGACTTTTAATGTTAATATACCTACATTATGAAATAAATTCTTATTCACATTACTCAAATTATTTGTCTTCACTTATTTTTGAAGGAATTGCAATTTTGTTACAAATTTCTGAGATTTGTCAATACAACATCTTTATGAACAAATAATTACTTAAGATAAATTTAGTCAAAATAACTTAACATAAATAATATATTATGTAAAACTTACATATTTTACATTTAAGTCCATCTGTGTCTTCATTTTCATCATCATCACTTATCTGTATAACATTGTCCGTAGACACATTACTTTGCACTTTAAATGTACCATCGCTTTGTAAAACTGCTTTTTCTTGAGATAAAATCTCATCTAATTCCTTTATCTGAAATAGAAATAAATAAACAATTACATATAGTGTAGTAATAATTGTAAATAGTTAAGTAATTTAATTCTAAAGTGCTACTAATATTTATATGAAGTTTGTTTCTTACTTGAGTTCTCATATTGTCAGTGCTTGAATTCCTAGTGTCAATATTTTGAAAAACAGCAACTGAACTCTTCGGTATTTTCTGGAATGACAATTGTTGATCTTGGATTTGTTTATCTTTAACTCCTTTAGATTTTACAATACGTTCTAAGATTTCAGTCAAATCCTTAGACATTGGTATTTGTTCATCATTCTCGTCTTCATCCATAGATTTTAAGCTATTATTTTCAGCTAGAGACTCTTGATAGCTCTCTTCTAACTTTCTAATTTTTAATAAGTCCTGGATCTATAAAATTATTATCAATATTATTTATAATGTACGCTTTGGCATTTTTGTAAATTTTATGTTATAAAATAAATCAATCATTACTTACTGTACAAGTTTCCTTAATAAAATGGCCATGTATTGAGGAATTAAAGCTCTCCTTGCAATATACACGTTTATGAGATATAAAATTTGCTAAGCTTCTAAATATGTTTCTGCAAACCTTACATTCATATAATATATCACATTCATTTGTCAGTAAGCTCTTAAGCTGAAAATGTAAACAAATATTTTTAGAATATAATTAGCATTTTATATAATAAATTTTCACATATTTTAGATTTAGAATATGTTTTAATTACTTCTTCAGTGGCTTGATCAAAAATTTTTCTTGCTTGTGCAAAGCCTGTTATACTAGTTAATATGGGCTTTCTTAGCAAAGAAAAGTCTATATCATCATTTTCTTCAACAGCTTGGCCAGTACCTCTGTTTAATTTACTCTTGTCCTCCTTTTTCTTTGTATTTATTTTATTACCAGCCATTCTGACACCTAAAAAAATATTTACGTAATTAAAGTATTCATAGGTTCATTCATAAGTACTGTTTGCTATTATTTAAATAACGTTAATAAACGCATTTGTTGCCTGAAATAATTACGTTCTCAAATTGGCACAGTTTTGAATAACGCCGACCGACTAATATGTGATAGGTATATACGACTATACTATTTACTACTTATGTGTTATCTAACCATACACGTTAAACTGATACATCTCAACGCTATTTCAATAATATCTCACTTCTAAATTAAAAAGGCAACTTTGCAATCGTATTTCAAGCATGGTTTTACATCACGAGGTATATACCAAGATGTTCGAAGTCTGTCAGTCTCTCCCTCAAATATCCACGATAATGTTGATTCTCATCTCAGAAAAACATATTAGTCAATCATGGTACATAACGGAGAAAACTAATCAAGTATTTAAATGTTCCCACTTACCAGAAAATCTTGAAATCTATGAACTTGAAAATCCTTATGTTTCGACAAATGTACCACCATCACGCCATTTTTAACAAATGAATACATACTAACAATACTAGCTAGCCAGCCATCTACTAACAAAGTAGTATGTGCTTATATTTGTGTATAATTAAAGGAACTTTTAGTTACGATTTTTGAGTAAAGTTTTTTATTTTATTAATTAGTACAATTTTTTCTATGTACTTATTTTATAAATAACATTTTATTCTATATTCATTTTAAAAAATATTCTTTTATTTTAAATGTCAATATTGCGATCTATGGTTGGCGGTTGGATGTCATTTTCGTTAAATGTCTATTCAATGACATTTATTAAATTGACAATTGGTCAAATAAACCTGAAATCTGAATGACAATCAGCCCCGGCCGAGCTCCATACAAGCGCATATTCATAAAACCGAAGGCGAATAAGACGAAGCGGGGGCCGGGGGGGTCAAGATAGTCAAAGAAAGATTTTTCCCGATTTAACCATTATAAATTAAAAATAGCTACATGGGATATGTTAATTAATATCTTATTATATTATAAAATATACTTAAGTTAAATATGTTTATAATGATTTTTTTTATAAATCATATGTGCTATATATTGATTTATATAATTATATTCTAAATGATTTTAACTATTATCGAATATCTTATATTTTAATTATATTTCATATCAAACATAAAATATCTATTAACATAGGTTTTTATGTTATAAAAATTGATTTATATTTTAGAGCTGTGTCATGATATTTGCCTTAATATGGGGACAGTTATGGCATAAATGGCAAGTCAAAATATGCTGTCACTTTCACGGCTATTGTATTTCTTTTGAGTCGCCACGCATCTCTTTCTAAGGGTATGACGTCATATGCGAATCTGGGAGAATTTAGTTCGTAGTGATGTGAAAATCGGTATTCATTACGATTAAGTAGGGATGTTTTTATCGTAATGTTATCGGTATTCAACAACTGTTATCGGTTTTATAGTAAGGTTTTCATTTTTATGATATTAATTATAATTAGAAATAAAATACAAAGATAGGTTTCTCGTTTTTTTATTTTACTATTTTAATGCTACCACTAGTTTGGAAAAATGCCTCAGACCTGAGAAGAATTAGCAAGGACTGAGGTCCTTGACGGGATAACCTTTTTTTTAACATTTATAACACATTGTTATTACAATAAAAGGACATTTTTAAAGAATTTTATCAATTGAATACAAAATACAAAAAATATAAATTAGTACAACGATTTGGTATAAAATATTACAATGCAATAAAATTAGAAGTAACATAGAACAATAGTTTTTGTTAATAACAATATCATATTAAGCGAGTAGTAGGTTTAATTGTAGGTATAAATTAAAATCTAGCTTTTGTTTGAAGTTTTAGCTCTAGAACCACCTTCATCTTCAGTTTATAAAATGCAAAGATTCGAGATTAGCGCATTTGAAAAAACAAACATTTTAATCTTATATAAATTAAAAAAAAAATGCAAATTTCAGTAAAAAATGAATAATAAAATTAATTTTCTTAAAAGCTTAAGAAATTTAAAATCAATATGTACATAGTAATAGTAAAAATTTGGTGTAAAAAGAAATAACAGCTAAACATACTCTAAAATAAAATTTCTAAATGCATATTTCTATCAAATGTAACAATTATAATTAATATATTAAAATTATATACTGCTATAGTAGTATATTTTAAGAAATTATAATATTATTTCACAGAAATCAATTGAAATATTCATACATTATTTTTATACTTAATAGAAACATAATGAAAATGGAAAATTCCAAGTGATTATCTTTTAAATAACCAAGAAATGAAACAAACAAGACTAATAAATATTAAAAGTTAATTAATGAAAAAATATTGGAAAATCATTCACTACTCTGAATCTAGTCTTCAGACTAGATGAGTTCAACCATAGCTAGGCCCTTCTGAAACTTTCATATTAAGCAAATTTTCAATTCTTCAATTAAAATTTATATACCTGTGTCTAACTTTTATACATATCATAAATAATGAGAATGCTCTTAAAAATATTTCTCTATGATCTACACAAGTGTACCAAGAGGTATCAGATTTTCAAATGCTTTTATTAAATCGGGAAATATGTAAACTTTACAAATCTTTGGTAATTGTCTTTTAATTATTTAAATTGCATACCATACTAGAGATGACAGATTCTTAGAAGGATCATGTATTTTATTATTAATGAATAAAATAATCTCAGATGTGAATAAGCCATTCTCAATATTTATGTTTAATGTATTACAATAATTGTGTTCTTCCTGGAAACTAAAAGCCTTTATCAGGAGACTTATAGATGTTGAAACACTTCAACTGCTGAAACACCTGCGCAGCATATACTTCACCTGTAAATATATTATTATAATAATGTAATACAACAAATAGTCACCATAACTATATAGTATATGAACTAGTAACTACTGTAGATGAATAGTAGCTTATTTAAATATAGTAATAGTTTAGTATTATTAGGGTCTAGGTAGATAAGCCAATTAGGCCCTTAAATAGCTGTTAACATTATACAATAGATAGGCTATAGAGTTGATAAATTGTTTTTAATGGACTGAGCATTACATGGATAAGTGCATTCAAACAATAAACAAACTATTCAATTTTACATATTAGAATAGAATAGTATAATAATAAATAGTATAATAATATCAATAGCTTCAAGAAGTTCCTTCTTAAAAACAAATTCATATTAAAAATAATATCCAAGATCTAAAGTAATATAATAATATCTTAATTTACTAAACTGAACAATATAGTTACCTTCATCTTAACAAAAGAGTTTGGATAAATATGCCTGTCAGTAAGTTTGTTAGCCTTGCAGCACCTTTATGGTCATCTACTTTATACAACATATAAACATAATCCCATTGAGCATGCTGACTGCCAAGGAGCAAATTCTTTTTCTGAAAATTATTACTGAAACATTTCAGTAAATGAGGTACATCATACTTATGATAGGTTTTGTTCCCACTTCCCATTAACTTCATAATGGATAGCACTTGATGCATCATTGGCACTACAAAGTATATTTACCTTAGTATCAGAAATTAATGAATTTATTGCAGCTACATTGGCAGAAACCTGGTCAGATAGAGTTACTCTAGAAATAAACCGTTTATAAGAATTTCTATAAGTATACGTTATAAAATTGAAGTGCATCTTTATAAGGCATTCTATGGCATGAAAAATCTTCTGTTACTTCCTGACAATTCGGAATTACAATGCTTTCCCATGATTACACAACATTAATAAAAAACCAAAAAAAGGAAGAGAAACACTAATGAAGAAATAACAAATTATGTATCCAAGCACAAATCTTAACTATATCACTGATCTACATTAATCCGCACTTATCCACATTAATTAATACTAATCTACAAATTGATAAAATGTAAATTTTAAGTGTAAAATAATATAAAAAACGGCAAGCCCTCACACCCTAGTCCCCAGGGGCGAGTAATAACGACGGTTAAAACTTGAATATTTCAAAAATGACAAAATATTGCAGTGACGTCACAGTAGTGACGTATGTAACTGCGACAGAAATAAGTTGTTGTCCCACTCGTTGTCGCCAAATGTAGAGATAGCATGCTAGTTACCAAGCAAATGAAAGGGATAGATAGATGCACCAAGAGCTCGTATGGAACTAATTCATCTATTTTATTTGTCATCCATGATGACAATTAGTGGCGATTATTTTGTCGGCATTTATTTGTATTCAAATTAGAGTTTTAACTTCAATTAATTTCATTTTTAACAATATAACTTATTTTTCTAAAACGTCCAATATAGTAGGTTGCATTACATTACTTAGATTGAATAGCTACAGTGATCTAAAATTTGCGAACTAATCTTATTGCGAAATTACTTAGCAGCTTCTTTAAAATACTTTATAAATATTAATAGCAATGGCAGAAGGAGAAGCTCAAACTTTGGATTATCAACAAAGACGATGGCATAACATAAGAAAACTTTTAGAAAGGTCTGGCCCTTTCTGTCATCCTGATTTTGAGCCATCACCTGAAATTTTGGATTTTATAATGAATTCCTGTAAAGTATTAATCGTGGGTGCTGGTGGTCTTGGTTGCGAGCTTCTTAAGGATTTAGCATTAATGGGATTTAAAAAAATACATATAGTAGACATGGACACTATAGAACTTTCAAACCTTAACAGACAATTTTTATTTCGTAAGAATGATATAGGACTATCCAAAGCTAAATGTGCAGTGGAATTTGTTAATAAAAGGTATTTAAATATTCTAAATTCTTTAATAACCTCATGTATATTTACTCAATCTTATTTATAATACTTTAAAGAGTACCTGGATGTGAAGCAATAGCTCATCATTGTGCAATTCAAGATTTAGATGATGGATTTTATCGACAGTTCCATATTGTAGTATGTGGACTTGATTCAATAGTGGCAAGACGTTGGTTAAATGGCATGCTAATGTCATTACTGCAGTATAATGATGATAGTAAGTGTTTCATTATTGTTGGCTAACTGCTAATCATATTTTATAAAGAAATTTGAGTACAACATAAACAAAAGCCTATTTTGTAATTGTGTCATTGTCTGGTGTGAATCATAAATATTTTAAAAAATATTAAAGAGATTCAAAAAAGTTTTGATAAACTATTATATTATAGTGAAAAATATTATTAACTAATGTTATTCTTATAGGAAGTTTGGATCAAAGTAGTGTTATTCCACTAGTTGATGGCGGCACTGAAGGATTTAAGGGGAATGCCAGAGTAATACTTCCTGGAATGAGTGCTTGCATTGAATGCACACTTGATTTGTATCCACCACAAAAAACATTCCCCTTGTGTACAATAGCCAATACTCCAAGGTATTTCAGATATATTTTAAAGTAATCAAAGCTTATTGAAAAAAATAATGTTTTAATTTGTCACATTTTTTTAATCAATTTAGATCAGTGTTTATTGTAAATTTTATAAATCTTAAAGTATGTTTATTTATTTCAAACAAAATTAAATAAATTATTAAAATATTTTAGATTGCCAGAACACTGTATAGAATATGTTAAAGTTCTCCAATGGAGTAAAGAAAACCCATGGGGTAGTTCTACCATTCTTGATGGAGATGATCCTCAACATGTGGCATGGGTTTATGAGAAAGCACAAGAGAGAGCTATGAAATATGGCATAACATCTGTTACATACAGACTGACACAGGGTGTATTAAAGAATATTATACCTGCTGTAGCCAGTACTAATGCTGCAATTGCTGCAGTTTGTGCTACTGAGGTAAAACTGATTATAATTTATTTTGATAAGTTGTAATTTTAATTTTTATTTAATATCCATACTAATATTATAAATGTGAAAGTGTGTTTGTTTGTCCTTCTTTCATGTCGAAACAGAGTGACGGATTGGTGTGATTTTTTGTGAGCAGATAGTTGAAGTTGAAGGGCTGGAGAGTAACATATCACTTAGGCTACTATCTCAGGAGATCATCTCATTCCCACGGGAAAACATGTTATAATAAAAAAATATTTTTGATCAGAATTACTTGAAACTTGGTATTAATCCTCTTCAATAAAATTAAATAAATAGGTGTTTTAGCATTTTCTGAAATTCATCCTATAAGGGGGTAAAATAGGGGATGAAAGTTTGTATGACCATTTTAGAGATTTTTGTATAGATTTAGCGCGAGCGAAGCTGCGGTTTCTGCTAGTACTGTATATTTAACAGTATAATAATCTCTATATAATATTATCTCAATTTCCATAAAAATAGTGTTTTTTTTTATATTTTTCAATAGGTATTCAAACTAGCTACCTCATGTTGTACAAACATGAACAACTACATGGTTCTAAATATGTCTGATGGAGTATACACTTATACATTTAATGCTGAAAAACAACCAGATTGTGTAGCCTGCAGTAATACTACTAGGATCATGGCAATAGAACCTGATGCTACATTACAAGCCATATATGATAAACTATGTGAGGATAAAGGATATTTAATGAAAAGTCCAGGTTAGCATTTTTTTGTTATAAAATGTATTATATATTTGTATTGCCTTATAAAGTTCTTGTTAATATACTTTTTGCTGAATTATGTACAAAAAATATTCTATACATATTATACTTCCACATGTCTATCTCTTTTGGTTTTCTTAGTATAATTTCTCAGTTTTATGAATTCTTAACAAATTGCTATCACCATTTTGAAAAGTGCATCCTTATTAAAGAAGACTATTAAAAAAATATTATTTTGTATTTCTAATTGGCCGAGCAAGCGAAGGGTCTGCTTTGAGTCTACAAAATTGCTTTCCTCTGTTAGTTTGTTGATACTCCATTACAGGTCGTATTTTACAACCGATCTAGACGAAACTTGATATACAGGTTTTACGAATTTATAGTTTCTTTTTGTCATTCGGGACTTTTGATAAGAGGGGTACTTCCTCCAAAAAGGCGGTTACTGGATATCTCTGCCTTATGATGTCCGATTTCGATGGTGCTTTTTGTATTTGAAAGGTAGAAACTTTAAGTGGAGACCACTTAAAAAACTATTTAACTATAAAAATTTGGTGAAGATCTGATTAGGATCTTCGGCATGATGAGCAAAATCTAGTAAAAAAAGTAAAAGAACTCCTTAAAATGTAGTAAATTGCTCATATAACTTTAGTGGTATATTAATTGTTGGAAAAAAGTTTGTGTTCGCGAGGTCTATTGTTCATAGAACTACTTGTGGTATTATGTACTTGTCTCTTTGTTTTTCTCAGGCATAACAACAATTATCAATGGTCGCAATAAAACTTTGTATATGTCATCAATTAAGAGTATTGAGGAAAAGACAAGAGATAATTTGAAGAAGAAGATAACTGAGCTAGGATTGTACAATGGAGCTGATATACTTGTAGCTGATGCAACAACACCTAACACTCTTACAATAAAATTGAAATTTTCAGAGAATGTTGATGTAGAGATGGGACGATAATAATAAATAAACAATAATTTGATAATTTCTAGAATTTTTGTAATGGCTTGAAATCTCTAATATGATTATTTTGCTTCTTTTACTGTAATTTTAAAAATAAGGCTTAATATATTATTATAAACTATGTTTGAATTGTAATTATACCCAAAACTCAATCCCTACTATCTTTTTCTCATTCTTCAACAAAACTTGGATGAGTATAAATATGTTGGCACATTAACACAAAGCATCATGGTAAGCTACGAGGCTTGTGTTATGGATACCAGATAGTTGATACACTACACATATATAACTTTAAATACATACACATTATAAATACCTATGACTGGAGTACAAGCATTTGTGCTCATCACATAAATGAATGCCTCCAGCGGGACTCAAACCCACGACCGTTGGCACAGCAAGTAGGGTCACTACAAAGTACGCCAAACGTGTCGTCAAATCAAATCAATGTATTTTTTTGCATGTGGGATGCTATATAAATGTTTTTTTTCGAAATAATATAATTAGTTCCTATTCAGAATCAAGTGATTATTATTAGCCTGTTGAAAAAGATATTTAGAGGCACGATTAAGCGCAGCGGGAGTAGATCTAATAAGATATTATAATTTATCGATTATATTTCTTTATGATTTGATCCGGCTATTTGTACCTTGTTCACTACGCGGGTAGTGTTTTAATTATATCAATAATAATAATATGGAATTGAAATTGATGAATATTATATATAATTGTGAGAAAAATCAGGCAGGAATGACGTCAGATATTTTTTTTCGGGATATGGAAGAAGAAAGAAAAGGTTAAGAATAATGGAACTTTCATTTTCGAGTTGAAGCTGAGTATTCATTACTTTTACTAACTTGACCTTAAGTATAATCGCGGGAGAAAGATATACTATATTACTTTTATAATAGAATTAATTTGAAAATGTCTGAATGTAATTTCGAAGTAACAATTTTTATATGTGTGCATTATCAAAACGTTAATAAAACTATATGGGTTAGTAAAACTATATAATTAAGAAATAATTCCTTTTAAATATAAAAAAGAAACATGGAAAAGGAGGATTATACATCAGATTAAATACCTTAGTGTTAATTGTTATGTCATATAATAAATATGTAATTTGAGGGTTAAAAAATTAAAACATTGATATTTACTATTTTTTATGCTATTTTAGTAATTTAATGAAATCTAGCTATTGGTATTTTTGGTAACGGTGTATTGTACATAGTATGCATTTTTTTGCAATGTTGAATGCATTTTATTACGTTGATGTAAAACTTAGTATTTTGTAGTCTATGGTGGCATGGCATGGTTGTTTTGAAGTTTTGATCTGACGTGGTGCTGTCGAGCTGTCGTATCTAAAATTTGGCTTTCTTTCAGGCTAAGGTTAACCAAAACGTACAATTAATAATCCTTTAAACTTATTTTCAATTAAAAGAAACAAAAATGTTAGACAGTTTATTTGACGATGTAAAACGCATGAACAAGAGACAGGTAACTTTCATTGATTATTGTTGAAATAAGATGACGTGAACATAGTACCGGTTGTTATTTGGTGATTTTTATTGTATTTCCAGTTTATTTACCAAGTACTTAGTTTTGGTATGATAGTATCGTCAGCTTTGATGATATGGAAAGGTTTAATGGTTGTAACGGGAAGCGAAAGCCCCATTGTAGTGGTGCTCTCTGGAAGTATGGAGCCCGCTTTTCATAGAGGCGATCTTCTATTTCTAACAAACTACCCTGATGAGCCCGTACGTGTTGGTGAGATTGTAGTTTTCAAAGTTGAAGGCCGAGACATTCCCATTGTTCACAGAGTCCTAAAGCTTCATGAAAAGTAAGTGTCTGAAACAAATCATTTTTTGTACAAATTATGTATATATGATTTATTATACTTGGAAGTGTTCATTTTATAGTAATCATTCTTTTTGTGTAGTAGTAATCTTTGATTTTCTTGAAAGTAATTCAAGAAAACCAAAGACTTATTAGGAAGTTATATTAGTTATTCTATGTTTACATATTTGATTTGAATGGAATATCAAATGATAGTATTGCATTATGTACTACAATAATTCTTTCTGTGTAATAAGATATAGAGCCACTTATTTATATATTTATATTTAAAAATTGTATGTTATGTATAAATCATTTTATTAAATATAAAAATTAACTATTTTACAGAAATAATGGAACTGTAAAGTTTCTTACAAAAGGTGATAATAACAGTGTGGATGATCGAGGCTTATATGCACAAGGCCAGCTTTGGCTAACTAAAAAAGATGTAGTTGGTCGTACTAGAGGATTCCTGCCATATGTTGGAATGGTCACAATTTATATGAATGAATATCCTAAATTTAAGGTATAATTATTTTTAATATGTTGTCTAAAACTACATTTTCTTAATTATGAATATAATTAAAAATGTAATACTATTATTCTTAATTTTGGAAAAATATCGATATTCAAATTTATAATTTAAATTGAATATATTACAATTGAGGATTTTAGATACTGTATATTTTCTGATTATTTCCTTATGGGTTTTTCATCTTATTTATATTAGGTATTAATTATGTAAGAAGTAAAATAATATTTATAACTAGCACTGCTCGCAGCTCCGCCCGCATTCAAATGACCAAAAACCAAATTCTTAGGTTTTAGATTAGTATACTCTTACATTGCAGTTTTTGCATTTTTTCTCAGAAATGAGATTTTTTCCCGCGGTAAAAAGTATCCTATATGTTCACCCGGATATCCAGCTATCACTATACCAAATTTCATCAAAATCCCTCCAGTGGTTTTTCTGTGATGCGGTAACAGACAAAATTCTAAAAACTATAGATTCGGCCTCTGTATCAATAATAATGTTTATTTAAATAAGATTTTCCAAAAAATATTTAATGTACAGATTCGGCTTATTTACAATTTTATTATATGTATAGATATACATTTTTGTTGTTATCAAACTGTAAAGAAATTGCATTATACATATTACATACACTTATTATACAAACATCACAAAAATGAGTACATAAATATCAGTTTTATCTGATATGATATGTATGTTGCCTAATATTTGTTGTATTGAGTGCCTTATTGGGTAAATAATAATATGAGCAAAATAATTACTGGACTTTCTGTCACAAAATACATAGTAGTAGCTTATATTGCAAAGGCTGAAGTGTGATGAGACCTGTGCTTCTGGGAACGTGTTTGTTATTAGTATTGAAGTCCTTCTTGAAATTTATCTTGAACAAATGAATAGAACAGATGTACATCAATTTGTTTATGTTATATAATATTATTATTTATTTATTATAAATTGAATATATGTATCAATCATAAGTAATATTTATGTATTTTATTTAATTATATGTTTGTATTATGACTATATGTAATTTATTATTTTTATATATACTGTAACTTTTTTTAAATTATTTTCTTATTATCTTGCACTTTATTCCTCCGCTAAGTGACAATCTTTCTAAGACTCATAAGTTGACTGTAAGTGATTTCTATATAGTAAAGTATACCTTTGCCCTCAATTTACTCTTAATGCAGTATATTTTAATTTTTATGTGTAATAAAGAATATATTTCAACTCTGTTATTGATTGCAGTTTGCTGTATTGGGATGTTTGGCAATCTATGTGCTGGTGCATAGAGAGTGAAACTTAATGATCTGAAAAGATGGAGGCACTCTGCTATTTGTTATGGACTTGCAGATGTATTTCTTAATAAATGAAGTTCTCTCTACAATGAAATATATTTATTTTTTAAATTTTACCGTCACATTTCTTTATTTCCAAAACAACCACTATTTGAGATTTAGTTTAAAATATTACAAAGTGTGAATGTGATAATAGGGATTCTATTTTTTTTTGTATAATACTAGAGTGTCAATTTTGAATGCTTTCTATATAAAGTGATTTTTTAAAAGATTTGTTTTTAGAGTTGTGGTGAAACTTGAGCATTTTACTTAACTATGTAATTAAAATGATTGTAAAAAACTTAAGATATAGTATATTATATTAAAATAAAGTACTAGAACTTTATTGATTTTACTTTAAAATTACCCCATTCTTAAACAGTTTATGAAAAAGAGGAATTACTTTTGTTGCTATAAGTTTTACAAACGAATAATTAGTAATTAATTTTATGTACCTAATAGCAAATCAATGTTACATTTAAATTACAATTTATACCTGAAAGTGAAATGGTAATTTAAGTATTTGTATTTGTGATCTTAACACGAATAAGCTACTTCTCTTCATAGTTACTTGCTGTATTTCGTAGTAACTGCCTCAGTGGTGTAGTGGCTAGCATGTACGGCTGCACACCCGGGGGTCTCGGGTTGGGCCAAGTTTAGTTATTGAGTCTTTCTGTATAGTAAGTAACAGCCCGGAGTTGGGAAGTTGGCGGTGTTTGACTTCCGTGAAGCCGCCGGTCCTGCGCCTTAACTCACCGATCGTGTCGAATAGTCCTACCGGAGTATGAGAGTTCCAGGAATTCTTATTCCTGTCACTCTCATACTCCGGTATGCACTCTCTTGAGTGCACTTGTGTCTGCGCGCACTCTCTGTTCCTGTGTCGGCTAGTCTCAATGAGATTGGCCGCTGTGGCCGGAATCGGTCAGAGGGCATTATACTTGCTGTGTACAGTATATAGTAAGTAGGTATACAATTTCCTACGAGTAATTGGTTTTTGTATTTTACTTCTGTATTCATTAGGTATTTGTCTCCCTGCGAATAATTTCCATTGGTTGTAATTGTTGTCCATAATTATTCCATGAAACATGCTTTTCTAAATACTAGATTTGCAAAGTTGAATGTTAGGTAGGTTGTAGTCCTGTTAGTATTGCGTAATTATAGTGCATGTATACTAATGATTTCATTATCATTGTTTCGCCAGTATTTGGGGGTCTGTAGAAGAAAATAGTGTTTTCTCTCTAGTTTTCCCATAGAAGTGTAATTTTGTTTGAATTGCAAATTAATAAAAGTTTTGTACACCTCCAGGTAAATTTCTAAGAAATTAATTAAATTCCTAAGAAATATATTGTTAACTGTAACGCCGGCGTGTCCGCGGTCGTTGAGGGATTAAAGTTAATTTGTAATATTATGTGTTCTATGTTTGTTATTACGTCTAATATTGTCATAGGGTGCTTTGCTTTTCCTTGCGTTTTTAGATATTTTACTTTTGCTCTCTGTAGTCTGCTCTTTGGACTCCTGATATATCAGTGTTTTTGATATTGATAGAACGGTTATGAGGGGTTCATCAAAGTTTCTTGTAAATTGAAGGGCAATCCCTTCAAGCATTTGTTGCTTCTCCTTCGTCGCTTGGTTTTTACATAAACGAAGCACAAGCTTTTGATTTTCTCTTACCCAGTATCTCTTACGTCCTCCGTCCTCGACCATCATGCATTTTTACATAGTAGGTACCTACCTCGCCTTCTACAATCCATTTACGAGTGACTTACCCTCGTTTCGCTCTGATATGACCACAGGTACGTTTTGAATAGATAATGTGAATAGTTACAGCGAGTGTACTTTAGGAGAAGATTTATTATATTGCAGATTTTTCTGATTTTTCTGCCTTATTAAGAACTACAGTTTTTTAGTACAAGTACATTGTTTTGATGTACCTACCTATCTCTTAAGGCTTAGCCAGCGTTAGACCTGTGAATTTCTAAGAACGACTCGACAGAACCAGTTATTGTGTTTTCCCGTGGGAATGAAAGATTTTTACTACACAAAATTTAGTTAAAATCGGTTCAGTAGGTAGGTACTTTTTGCGTGAAACGTGAACACAAAAACAGACAAAACACAAAAATTTTAATTAACTATATTCCGTACACAATACTTTACAGTCCTTACAGTTTTCTATACTATAATAAAACAGTAGAGGTCGAATGTCTGTACATAGCAAAAAAATGCTAAAAACCGAGTCAAGGGGTTGTAAGAAGACAAATAGAATAAATCCAGTTTTTTTTTCAATTTTTTTGTTTCTCTGTCTGTTTGTCTGTTTGTACGGGCTAATCTCCGAATCTATCGGACCGATTTAAATGAAATTTTGCATGGTGGTACCTTATATACCCGGGCAACATCTTAGATACTTTTTATCCAGGAAAATTGAAGGGTTCCCGTGGGACAGTCAAAAAATTATAGTAATTTATACAGCTTAGTACACAAAAACTACTGATTGGATTTTGATGAAACTTTACAATAAATAATATAGGTCATACATCAAAATAACAAATAGGTTACTTTTTATCCCGGAAAAATTTACGGTTCCCGTGGGATAGATGTTTTCGTTTATTTGTAACGTATTATGTACACAACATAGAACCCAAAACAATAGTTATTAAAAAAATGTCTGTTTGTCTGTTTGCCTGTATGTCTGTTTGTCTGTTTTTGTATGCGCGTTTCACGCGAAAAGTAATGAACTGATTTCAACGAAATTTGGTGAAGTAATAACTTATTAATCGAGTCAACATTTAGGATACCTTTTACTTCAAGAAAATCTTTCTTTCTTACGGGAAGATACAATAACTGGTTTTATCGAGTCCTCCCTAGAAACCTTCCGCTGGCTAAACCTTAAGACATACATACATTAAAACAATATAGTACTAAAAAAATTTAGGTCTTGAAAAATCCTACAGGAAAGTTCTGAATAGTATATGTATATCTCCTAAGCAATATCTATTCTTATCTATACCTATAATAAAACTAACTTAGTCAAATTGATGTGCGCGTTTCACGCTAAAAGTACTGAACCGATTTTAACTAAATTTTGTATAGTGATAACTTAGTACTCGGGTCAACTTTTAGGATACCTTTTACGACAGGCAAATTATTCATTTCCACGAGAAAACAACAATAACTGGTTCTATCGAATTGTCCTTAGAAATTTATATGGCTAACGCTGGCTCAACTTTTAGAGATAGATCAAAACATTGTACAAGAATATTGTAACTCTTTAAAAGGTCGATAGGAAAGTATATGTCTCTCTCCTAAGGTACACTCGGTATAACTATTTTCATTATTATATATTACTGTTTTATTATACGTTATTTAATCTATCTAAAAATATAATAAAAACTTAAAAAAATAATAAATACCGACTTTTAGGCACTAAAATGCAAAAAATAACTAAACGGGGGTTTTCATTTAGAATAGATACCTAATCAGATATTTTCGGAGTCGGTGCCAGCCGATACAAAGCAAATCTAATATATTTCGATTCTATTCTAAATGAAAACCGCCGTTTAGTTATTTTTGTCATTTTAGTGTCTAGAAGTCGGTTTTTTTAAGTTTTAATTTTTCCATTTTTAGTGTAGATAATAAGCAGGTAATTTGTAAGAAGAGAGTATTTTAATAACATATTCGATTAAACAATTTATTTAAAAAATATATTTATTGTTGATTTTTAAAAAAACCGCTCGACAGATTTCGATAAAATTTTATATGGGACCACCTAGGAAGTATACCCTTTGAAACAAAAAAAAATCCAAATCGGTTCAGGCGTCTTCGAGTAATCAATCGGTGAACATACATAAAAAAAAAGAAAAAAAAGATTCCGACGAGTTGATAACCTCCTCCTTTTTGGAAGTCGGTTAATAAACCTGTAGAGGTCGAATGTCTGTACATAGAAAAAAATGCTAAAAACCGAGTCAGTTATCTTCTTACATCCCGTAAGAAAAAAAAATAGAACAAATCCAGATTTTTTTCAATTTTTTAGTTTCTCTGTCTGTTTGTCTGTTTGTACGGGCTAATCTCCAAAAGTGTTGGACTGGTTTGAATGAAATTTTGCATGGTGGTACCTTATATCCCCGGTCAATATCTTAGATACTTTTCATCCCACAAAATTAAAGGGTTCCCGTGGGATAGTTAAAAAACTGTAGTATCTTATACAGCTTAGTACACAACAACTTATGCACCTAATTTAGTAAAATTTAATATTCTGATACCGTATATTGCCGATCAAACAACAGGTTTTCATCCCGGAAAAATGAACGGTTTCCGTGGGTACTAATAGATCTCTATTGGTGTTTTTCTAGAGGTGAACCCGAGCGAAGCGAGGGTTAGCCGCTAGTTAAAAAATAATTCATGTACAAATTTCGCTAAGTTACTGTTTTATTATAATTGTACTATAAATTGTACTATAAAACTTCAAAAGTTATTTTTAATTTCTGCTCGCAGCGCCGCCTGCGTAAAATGAGTTATTTTCTATTTTTTATTCGATCTTGGGCAGGCTATCGATAAATATTTTAAAACTAAATTATATGTAGTTCAAATAAAATTATAATTGAACTACACGGAAAGTATTGCCGTTATAAAAATTATCACGTGTTAGTTTAGTATACTGACTAGATACTCGTATATCTGCTTATCAAGTCATACTAAATCCGTACAGGTACGAGAGGTTTTACAACTGGGTTACATAAGTTTTATTCTCACAGAAATCTTAATAATATTAAGATTTCTGTGGTTATTCTATAATCGTTGGATATTTGTAACCCAGTCTTTTACGTTCATATTTTTATGTATTATCTATGTAATTTAAAATTTTAAAACCTTCCAAACGTAAAAACAATTTGATTCAATGTATTCAATAATATAAATCTATTACTAAAAATGAACTGTTACTAAAATTACTACTTTTAACGTATTCTTACAAAGATTGATCACTATTAGATCCCTAATAGACACATCCAAGATCTGGGATTTTCGTAATGATGCGGACCATTGATCTGACTCGAATCATCTTTAAAAGAACGCTTAGTCATTACTTAGGCCTCTAAGGTTAACAAAAGGTCATTCACTATATTTCATAACCTATATAGGTTATTAATATATGTAGTTTTAAAAAGTTCTCATATCCTATATATTTTCTATAAAGGTGTTATGTTCATATTTTTTTAATTTAATTACTCTAAAATGTTGATAGAGTTCAAACTATCTGCTTTTTTTTAAAAGTCGGCTTTTTGTTCGTTGAAATCTCTACTTTATGATGGTGTAAAAATTTATACATTACTATCGTAAATTTTCTCAGAAAATGTAAAAAGTATAGACCAGACCAGACTCTCCTAGCCCCTTCCCCATTTCTTTAAGAAATGCCTTTCGATGGGCTAAAATTTTCCGCAGATCACTCAAAGTTATCTTAAAATAGCAATAAATAGACATCTACGCAACTTTCTCAAAATATTGAATTATATTTCTTATTAAATATTAACTGTATTAATTGCATTTTCTAAGACGGAGAAAAATTAGATTAAATTAAATTTATTAAATACGTTTAGGAGAAAAATTATTATAGATAATTGCATAATCTACAATTTTTGTCTGATCTATTTTAATCATAAAACTTACCGTTTGGCTAAAACACGCAAAATGCAAAAAATATGGGTTATATTTGCGAACTTTGACCTTGAATAATTTTTTTTATAAGTCTGGGATCGATGGGGACTTTTTACATTTCATTTACACCTAATAGTGTTCTGAACATTCAGCTCTATGCGAATTTTTGCATAACCTTATATAGTATAGTCCATTTATAGTAAGTAAAACGATAGAAATGTTTATAAATATGTTACTTATTTTCCTAACAAAAATACGCGATTTTATTAGGCATTGGTTGGGTTCCTTAATCCTTTAATAAAGTAAAACGCAGGCCATTTTAAATTCAATAAAAAAAATCTCGTATACAAGGACGTACTTCTAAAATTTATGGGTTTCGTAAATTTTTAGCTCGTTAGGGCTTTGGAGGGCTGACTGCATTTCCTTAACACCCGAGTGAATCTCTAAACACTCAAATCTGATTCACGTCTACGGAGTACTAGATATAAAAGCAGCAAGTGGCATTGAAGTGGTTATCCCCTATATTTTTATCTTTGTTCGTTCATTTCTTCAACACTTAAGCATAATTGGTCAAAAATTGTTTATTTATTGTATTAGTTTGGTATTATTTGTAATTTTCTTTTTATTACGTTTTCATTTATAAATGTAAAATAGAATATGAGTTTAAATAAGAACTTCGCAATTTAATTTTTAGTAGATGAAGTCTTATACAAAAATGTTTGTTGGTATTTTACCCAAATCCCAATAGTAGGTATTGAATAGTCTTACTATCTATACTAATATTTTATAATATACCTCTTTATAGAGGTAAAGTTTGTGAGATTGTGATTTTGTGAGTTTGTGACGTTGTAGGGGGTAATCTCTGGATCCGATTTAGATGAAATTTGGTAAGAAGATAGTTTGAGACCCTGGGAAGGATATACAGACATAGGATAATTTTTATCCCGGAAATCATTCCTTAAGGGGGTGAAAATGGGGATGAATGTTTGTGGAAATGAAAATTTGGAAGCAAGCCAGGGACGAACCCTTTTTCTTTTTTTTTTTTTTTTTTTTTTTAACGTTGGGAAATGCATTTACGCACGAGGTGTGGGACTCACCGGCAAAGCCAGTACTACCCACTAAAACCCAACAAAACCATCCCCCGTCTTAATGGGGCGTCGCAGGATCGCTTACGCATTCAACTACGACGCCCCGACGGCAGGTCTGCCGAAGCAGACCACAACAACCACGGGGTTGCTCCACAGTCCACTCTGCTATCAGAGAAGTACCAGGAGCAACCCGCATGGTACACTGCCCTCCGAAGAGGGCCACCTCCCACCGCCCACCGAAGTGGGCCACCTCCCTGTGCGTTTCTTGGCTTCGCGCCCGGTTGGGTTGCCGGGCACTACTGAGCCCCCCCACCACGACAAGGTGAACGCACGTTGGGGGGGAGCCAGGGACGAACCCGAGCAAAGCGAGGGTGAGTCGCTAGTTCTGCAATAACGGACGACCCCTACTATTGTTAAAGTTTCTATTCGATTTATGTTAACTGAACAGAAATTTACATATGTAATTAAGAAAGTAGGTATAGTATAAGGAGTTATTTACGAATAATTATTGTAGCTATTAGAATGGTCTGATACTGTTTTATTTCCATACTCACGAACGTTGCGGTGAAAAATCAGTCGTAAAAGTAGGGTTTGACCATTCGAGGAACATATTATGTCGCATTATAGCTTTTATGTTGAGTGTAGTTAGAACGACTGTTATGCCTGGTTCTTAGACGTGGCCGTGTGTACGCTGCAGTACCAGACTGCTAGCGTGAGAAACTTTTTATGTGTTTGCTTTACGTGCAGCAGTAAAGAAGTTCTTGTTTAATGGGGTTATTTAAACTTTTAACGTTATCATCCTATCGGCATATCAGGCTAGAAAATCTGTCTATAATAAACTACCGATGTGGATTTTGCATATTATTGAACACTAGCGATTTACCGTCGTTTTAATACGTCTGTGTGTGTGAATCTGCGTTACATATACATACGTTATATATATGTAGATGAAAATAGTTAATGTGAGTGTGTCTCAGTAAATAGACATGCTCTCGCGGACTGTAAACCTTTTTAGGACCTACAATTCTGTAGTAGGTTCATTGTTTTGATGTATCTCTTAATCCTTCCACGACCGCGGACAGTCAGTTAACAATAGATTTCTTAGAATTTTTATTAATTTCTTAGAAATTTACCTGGAGGTGTTAATGTTTAGCCAACGTTAGCTATGCAAACGTAGATACGAAAACTATTTTTTTGACATAACCAACCCTTATTTATCGCGCTTTCTATAAGTGAAAACCATATAAAAAAATTATTGCGTAGTTTAAAAGACGTAAGCGGAGAAACAGACAAATAGCTTTTTGCATTTTGTATTTTCCCCTGAAAATGATGAACCTCACTAAATTGTTAAATATTTTCATGTACAATAAAAGGTATCTTAAAGGTTGACTCGAGTAAAATTATTAATACACAAAATTTGGTTAAAATCTTTTCAATACATTTTGCGTGAAAAAGAGAAGAGAAGAAATAGACGGTATACAGAAAAACAGATAAACAGACGCAAAAACATACAGCCAGACAAAAAATTTCAACACCTATTGTTTTGGGGTCTATATTCTAAACACAATATGTAACAGCCATTGTTTTTTTTAAAAAAAATCATGTAACGATTTCGCTTTGTTATTATTTCATAATTTAATGTATCTGTAAATGAGAAGTTTTTGTTACAACGTTAATATTGGTAATGATTATCATTTTAAAGCATTATGTATATAAATGATCTGTGACATTATTAAAGAATCGAGTGAGGCGTTGGATTAATTGAAGTAGGTAAATCAAATGAATTCAAATTCGAAGTCATTGAAGAAAGTTAATATGTTATCTTTCTCTTGGCTTATGACATATAATCTAGGTACTTAAGTACTTCAAAATCGATGTGATAATTATAAAAAGCTTTCAAACGCTGAATATAAGAATAAACTTAAAATTATTTGAAAGAGAATTAATAAGTTCGTTATTACTTCCTGTCTACATCGTGATATGTATAACAATGTCAGATGAATTAAATAATTCATTTATTCGGTATATAAACTATCATAATAATTATGAAAATACATTAAAGAGAAAAGAAAGATGTGATACCTGAGTATAATGGTGCATCCACACGATACAGACTGTGTATAAATTTTCGTCGTACAGACATCTATACAGAATGAGAAATCTTAGTGAACTAATGCACGCAAATATGTCGACCTAATGTACCTAATTTCATGACTCCAAATATTACGCAGACATACATGCATACTTTCAAGTTTTATGCATAGCTCCGATATTTTCAAGCATACTTCTGTTTTTTGCACAGACAAAATTCGTCGGACGTTCGTGTGGACGGACCATAATGTAAGTTTTTATAAGTATACTAGCACTGCCCGCGGCTCCGCCCGCGTTCAGATGACCAAAACCGAAATTCTTAGGTTTTACATATTAGTATACTCTTATATATATATATATATATATATATATATATATATATATATTAGTATACTTTTACATATATATATTACATTGCATTTTTTGTATTTTTCTGAGAAATGAGATATTTTCCCGCGGTAAAAAGTATCCTATATGTTGACCCGGATAACCAGCTATCACTATACCAAATTTCATCAAAATCTCTCCAGTGGTTTTTCCGTGATGCGGTAACAGACAGACAGACAGACAAAAATTCTAAAAACTATAGATTCGGCCTCTGTAACGATAATAATGTATATTTCAATAAGATTTTTACATATTATGTACAGATTCGTCTTAGTTAGAATTTTATTATATGTAGGTATAGATATTTAACAAGTGTGGTGTATTAACGTTATGTGTAAACACACAGTGTCCTATCGATTTATTATTCAAGATACAATCATCCTGTCATTCAAAAAGGTTTTAGGAAATTACTGATCAAATATTATTTTTTAATGATCGGATAATACGCCACGGTAATATTATTGTATACATTACCGTGAATACGCTATATAGACATAGTGTTTACAAATATTTCAATAAGTACCACAATATGTAGTGCAATGGTTATACAAAATGCTACTTTCGGGCTCACGAACTAGGGTTATGTACCGGCTATAGAGTGTATTTACCATTATGTTATTATTTGTTAAAATATCTTTGTCGATTGCTTATAGATTGTTTAATAATAATAATACTTCATATTCTGCGTAACAGGATATCCGCTACAGTTCAGGAATAAGATCTCTATCCTTTGATTACAATTTTCAGAACCCTAAAACATATAATAAAAGAATTATGACAGGATTCAAATTAATATTATTTGAAAAGTTTACGTATGATACTACTTAATAGCTAAAAAGGTTTAAAATCTTAAAATAGGTAAAAAGGCAATTATTGCAACCTTAGGAGCGACTTCTTTCCTTAACATACAACGGCTGCGGTAGCCCAGTGAAGCGGGATTAAGCCCCGGATCTCGTACATCTGAATTTTTCATGTGTGAATTATTTACAACATGATTACGACTTGTGAAGTAAAATTATCCTGAGGAAACAAGCATGTCTAAGAAAAATAACTAGATTTCGAAAACAAAAACATAACATGTGAAAACATGTGTCTGTCGACTTGGCCAGCATGGCTGTAAGGAGGAGGCCCGTGCTCAGCAGTGTAACTTCAAATAAATGAATGAATTATTAATATAATTCTTATTATTTTATTACAGCAAATCTCCTGCAATTTTTCCCCGATAGTTGCTTTGAAATTTTTATAAAAGTATTTTTACGTGGAGAAGGTTGTATTATGCAATCCCTTTTACTGTAACCCGCCACAAGACGGCGCTGCAGTGCATGAACTTCTAAATTGTTTAACTGATAGCTATGAAAATTTTCAATTTTGAGTCCGCAGAATATATATTTTTTATGGAGGGTTGAAGGCGTAGGTAATATATGTATAATAAAAAATACTTTCGAAATGCATGCTGCAACAACAAGTTGTCTACAATGAGCTAATATTATAAACGAAAAGAGTACAATCACTTAAAGAGAGCATCGATAAATTATCTAGGTACAGAGTACCTACAGATAGTCTTGTTGAGAAATGCAATATCTGCGATAAATCGTTTTTGGAAAATATTCTGCGATTTATTTTTATTTGCAGAAAAAAAAAGTTTTCTCAGAATTTTATTCCACGTACTGAACTTCTCGATTAGACTATAGAATATTCGCCATAAAAATAATATTATTTTTGAGTTAACTTTTTGTATAATTTATATTTATTGCTTTTCTTTTCTTTTTAATATAAGCCATAAACTTCTGTAGTTTTATAAAGCAGATTATATATATTTCTGCCTTTTTCAATTTTAATTAACAACAATAAGTTTTCTTTTAAGTCGATCTAATATAAGTATTATAGTTTGAACTCACCCTTATTTGGTCTCCAATATAAAGCGGGGGTCATGTACATACATGTTTAACAGCTACTGCACTACTAATATACAAAGGGTGAAACTACTGTTGAAATAGTAGTAATAAACAGTTCAACCAAGAAGAGAACTTCCAACTATAGGTAATTGGCGTATTCTAATCATTGTTCTTAGTAACGATTCATAAACGTAATAAAACGATTTTGCACCGGGTTCGTTTGCCAAAAGTCGCATATTGATAGTGGCCAGTGCTTGCCCCTCGGTGCTATAAATACAGAAAAACTTTCCTGCCAAACTTTCGCTGCACTTGTTTATGAATATGATTCCCACTAGGGATGGAACATGGCTATAAATGATGAAGAGTTCTATTTCAGTGTTCGTTAAACTTTTTAACAAATCTATTTTTGTTCTCAAATTAAATATTAATATAACATGGTATTCATTTTTCACTTTAATATTTTTAACCCAACATTATCATGTATTTTATAGACACTTTTTATTTAAAGATTTGTACCAAATAGGTTCTTTCCTACTCCCGACTTAAATTTTTCATTTCTCACTATGAGAAACATCAAGCTAAATTGGCTCAGTTAATAAAACAACAAACAAACTCTTTTAAACTAATATTCGCGTAGATTTACAAAGTGTCTGAATCAAGAGACAAGTTTTACTGCCATAAAACCCGGTTTAGTGGGTCACGGTATAACGAAATGGACATTTCATTTTGTAATCCTTTTTAGGTGTTTCTACTTGCATTTGAGTTTGAGCAGTACTCGGAGTTTTTAAAATGTCTCTTTATGGCGTATGAAAAGCTCTCGCATGGCTGGTCAAGAAACAAATTCATTGCAAGAAAGCATATTTCCCCCGCGGCCTTTTACAAAGTTAACAAGCTGTAACCTGGGAAATAAATACGAAAAAGCGACGATTAATATTAAAAATTCGCACCCACACTTTACAAAACAGAGTGTTCTGCTTTTGTTAAAGTGGTACTTTAGGGCGAATCGGATATAATTGGATTTCATTATGTTTATAAAGAAGGAATCTTTATAAGTATCGTTTGTATACATCGGCGGAGGTGGTTTTGTTATTGATGTTTACTCAATCATCTAAAATTTTTCATTTTCTTTTGATAGTGAAAATTTTACTTAGGTAGACACTTACTAAAAGCTATTTTTAATTTCAAGTCAATACGTCTTTACTTGTAATAAACGAAAGTGTGGTAATCGGTTTGTTGATATTGATATAGACTTCTAAAAAAATTATGTACTCTTAGATGATTTCGGTTACAACAGCAGATTCTTACTGTGATAAGCCAACTGCTAGCAGAACATATTATAATGCACAAGTGCAGTCTTTATCCTTTTATATATATATGTTTTACTTTCATATTCTGTGAGCAAAGTTCTCTTCTCATTTAGTCTTCAGTAAGATAAGCCGTTGTGGTCGAATTTGACATTTAGGGCTTTCTAACACGAAATAAACATAGTTTATTGGCCGGAGACTGATATGCAAAATACATTTTACTCCGGTCCATTCAAACTCTTAATATACAGTAACTTACACAAAAAAATAATTATCTTTAGAAAAGAACTAGATCTTTGTATATATTTAGGTATATTATACTGTAAATGTTTACAACTTTTGGGTATTTAGTGGGGACATGGCGGCATTCCTTTGCTTCTGAGGCTTAGTTGTTAACATTTCACGGGGTCATTAACTATGTTCAGGCGTTAAACGAATTATTACGGCCGTTTACGTACTCTCTCTCTATTTAGGGGTGAGGGCTTAAACTGTCCTCATTTGTTTTACGCTAAATATTTAATCGATTGCTTTGTTTCTGCCCCACGTGAGAATAATTGATTAGATACGTTTCAAGTGTTACATGAGTTAGTACTTGTTTATTTAATTTGACTATTGGAAATCGAGTTGAAACGAATTAGCTTACATTAAAACTTATTTAATTATCTGTGAAGTAATTGAGTAGTTTTTGATATATGTTAGTTATAATTTTTGTACATTTACTTTATTATCTCTTCTTTATATATTACTTACTAGCAGAAGCTGCGGCTTCGCTCGCGCTAAAACTACAAAAAAGAACTCTAAAATTGAAGGTCATATACAATCTTTCATCCGCTATTTTACACCCTTATAGGATGAATTTCGAAAAGTGCTAAAACATGTATTTAATTAATTTTATTGAGGAGCATTAATACCAAGTTTTAAGCAATTCTGATCATACATATTTTTTTGGCTTGTATTATAACGTGTGTTCCCGTAGGAAAGAGATAATCTCCCGCGGTAAAAAGTAACCTATGTCACTCTCAAGTCCTCCAACTATCTCCACACAAAAAATCACGCCAATCCGCCAAGCTATTTCAAACAAAAAAACAAACACACTTTCACATTTATAATATAAAAAAAATAGTATGGATATCACATAAAGCCACTTGATAAACTGTATGACAGAGTGGTTATCGAACGGACAGACATTCAAGTCATCCTATAAGGCCTCTAATTTTTTTTTACTTAAGTAGCTAAATATGGTCGCTAGTGACTGAAAAACGAAACAACAATATATTAAGACCTGCAAAATAGACTAAGCCGTTATATTAAAAAAATGGTAATAAAATAATCTAGTTATATTCAGAATATAATCAAACATTCTGATAGTAATCGCTGAAGTGGAAAATCCGACGTAGCGTGACCAAATATACCTCGTCAACCTAATATTATGCGAAATGAGAAAGTCCAAATGAGTCCCCTAATGTAATACCGGCTTATTATTTCTTGAAATAGCATTATTGGCAGTAGGAACACGAAAGAATTTAACTAACTAAACAAAAAAATGTTTGGCCTATGGAAATATTAACGATCCTTCTCCCTATTACTGTTTTCCGGTAAATGACATTTTGGAGCAAATTGTAGTCGGAGTTAAATTCGAAATTGTTTTTCTCATTATATGTTTTGGGTTAAGCTTAAGGCGTGAATATAGAAATGGACTTTACAAGTACTATGAATATTCGTAGCATTTGTATTCTGTTTATGGTCTTTTTCATGACCTTAATAATGATTTGATTAAAATATTTTGTGAAAATAGGAAAAACATAGGGTTACCTCACTTCCCCCCCAATGTGCGTTCACCTTGTCGTGGTGGGGGGGCTCAGTAGCAGTAGCGAAGCTAAGAAACGCACAGGGAGGTTGCCCACTTCGGTGGGCGGTGGGAGGTGGCCCTCTTCGGAGGGCGGTGTACCATGCGGGTTGCTCCTGGTACTTCTCGGATAGCAGAGTGGACTGTGGAGCAACCCCATGGTTGTGGTGGTCTGCTTCGGCGGACCTGCCGTCGGGGCGTCGTAGTTGAATGCGTAAGCGATCCTGCGACGCCCCATTAAGACGGGGGAAGGTTTTGTTGGGTTTTAGTGGGTAGTACTGGCTGTATTACGCCGGTGAGTCCCACACGTCGTGCGTAAATGCATTTCCCAACGTTAAAAAAAAAAAGGGTTACCTCATTTAAAAAAAATGTATAAAAGATGATATAAAAAAAGATGATTTATAATATGAGCATGATTATCTAATATATAAAAATCTCGTGCTTCAATCACACATCACAGTGTTTGTGGTCGCACTCCTCCGAAACGGTTCGACCGATTTCAATGTTTGTTTTTGTATATTTGGTAGACATGAGAATAGGTTGTAACATATTTTTCACCTTCCTACCACTACCCTGACTACTACTACACTACACTGACTACTCATTTATAAATAAGAGTCTTCATAATTTTTGTTCGAAGGCGAGGAATTTGTGTACCTTTGTATCCCAACACCTCAAAAATATAGTTTGCTCCTCTAGAATCGTTTGAACATGGAAGCTTCGCATTTGCTAATATTATCACGGTTTATATAGGTAGGTTATTGATACGTATAAGCCCTTATTAATGTCCTATTGCTAGTCTAAGGACTCGTGTCAATACTAGAGGTTGTACTATTTGAGGTAGGAGGATCAGGTCCCCCCCCCCAACGTGCGTTCACCTTGTCGTGGTGGAGGGGCTCAGTAGTGCCCGGCAATCCAACCGGGCGCGAAGCTAAGAAACGCACAGAGAGGTTGCCCACTTCGGTGGGCGGTGGGAGGTGGCCCTCTTCGAGGGGCGGTGTATCATGCGGGTTGCTCCTGGTACTTCTCTGATAGCAGAGTGGACCTTGAAGCAACCCCGTGGTTAATGGGGTCTGCTTCGGCAGACCCGCCGTCAGGGCGTCGTAGTTGAATGTAAGCGATCCTGCGACGCCCCATTAAGACGGGAGAAGGTTTTGTAGGGTTTTAGTGGGTAGTACTGGCTCCGCCGGTGAGTCCCACACTTCGTGCGAAAATGCATTTCCCAACGTTAAAAAAAAGGAGGAACAGCCCCCCCCCCCAACGTGCGTTCACCTGAGCTTTCAGCTGGCCCCAATATTCACGATAAATGTGTGCACACCATCTGGATAAGACGGTTGTCTTTGGATACTTAAACTGTCTGGATAAACGTCAGGGTTTTTAGAATACCAGGTAAAGATTTCGAATCGACTTATAGATGTTCCAGTAACATCAGCACATTATAGTAACATAGTTCGTTAGTAATAACTAAGTCATGTCAATAAACTTACAGCTTAATAGAAGGAGCCATTTTTGGAACAAAGAAAATAATAGTGACCGCTCACGAACTCGAACGGAATCCAGCTATACCTAATTAATACCTGTTATGCAATACCATTCAAAATTTAAGCAACAAAGCCCACTGACGCGTTCGTCTAGGCAATTTTATGCAGGAAACTCTAACGGTGGTTGGTAATGGCGGCTGCCGATTGCCCACATAAATCTAGTCACCTATTTTCCACAGACCGAAAAACTTAGTCTCTGATTGATATTGAAATACCTGAGACAAAATAATTTCGGGCAATGTTGACCAATAGTATTGTAATGGAGAACGGAGAATGGAATGAAATGGAATCGAATGGAGAACCACTGGTCAAAACCTCTACATCTAGCGAAGAAAAACAATCGACAGTTGACGTACATACATGTGGAGACGTCATGAGACTACATTTAACATTGGTACCTTATTGAATATATTCAAATTTTTAGTACCATTGATCTAGTAAAAGTACGTATATAATCTAATAGCTGCCAACTCTGATCATATTTTAAAAAACGCCAAACTAGTTGCTTACCTACTCTGGGTCTGTGAAATTGTAATCTACGCAAAGATATATTTATACATATTTTATATTTGATTCTATGTACATATAATGAAATTCTTTCATCTTTTATAGTGCCGTCGTATATTTTATGTTTCTGACATGTGGTTTAAAAAAGCTATGGTAAAGAAAGAAATAAAAGAGGATTATCGTTTATCATAGGTATGATTATATTTTAATTTGTAATTGTATTTTAACTTAATAATTTATAAACAATCCCGCAACCGGCGGGCATGAGATAATGAATATACGTATTTTTTCAAATTTCGAATTTGTTATTAACCCGCCGCCATTTTTTTTTCAAAGTAGCGATGCAACATGTTTTTGATATTTTTATTTATTTATATCAAATTAATTGTGAGCAGCACGTTTGAAAAAAATGCCGGGATGTTATAACGCAAAAAAGTCTCTGTCCTCTTTCGACTTCCTGATTTTGATCGAGATTTTTAGATAAGTTAGAACTGATAGCTGATCAAAAGGTACATTTATGTTTTTAGCTTTTCTATTGAGGGTAACTATAGTTGTGGAGGATAGTAATATGTTAGATCATTTGGAATGATTTTTTATATTTTCCTAATTCTTTTTAATGTTAAGGATATTTTTATTAGGTACCTACTAGAGAAAAATTTCAACATAATAACTAATTGGCTATTTTGTTTTTGGTCAAATTTTAAGTATCATAAAGTTAAACCCGGCGGTTCACTACAAAGTATGAACATGAACTAGTCCCATTTAATGAGGGAGTTTTTATGATATCATTTACACGCTTACAGCGTACATAATGTTGGAAATTTGAAAATTTTGCACTTCCATTCTAAAGAGCTTTATTTTTTAGTAAGTTGACGATGTATTACATGAAACATTTGAAATCTTTAAACGATAATAACGAAAGCAAACGCGCTAACCCATACACAGTATCTAATATTTACTTTTAAAATGTTATTTTGAAAGCGTAATTTTTGCTTTGCTCTTCTTTAATACAGCAATGATACAAAGAAAGTAATGATTTTTTGTTTACAGATACGTACATGACGTAGAGTGAAATAGGCTGCTTATCATCCCGATCTTTCTCGGCACTTTTTATACGGTAATAGTTCCCGTGAGTTATTGAAGAAATTAATATGATTAGCGTAAGCGGTAAAGTACATTATAAAGTTAATCTTTGAAAGATTATATATAAATTATATTTGAGACGTTAATTCGACAATCGCAGACTACTTCAGCCATTTGTTTACAAGTGTAGGCAAGTGATATTTGAAATGACTGCCTGGATCATTAGTCGCCGAGACTGCACGAAGGATCAAAGGATGTGCTCGCCCTCTTACCCCGAGAGGCTGTTACAAGCCCTTTTCTTTGACTCTGCTTAAAACTCGAAAAAGGCTAAATTCAATTAGCATATTACCTTTCACGTCTTTTGTTTTATTATATATTTAAATATTTATAGCGTAGTTTTAAATATAGGTTTCTTAAGAATAGGATTACTTGTATGCAAATTTTATTTTACTTTAAATGTCTAATTGTAAAATAAATAAATATGTTCAATAAATAAATATGTTAGGACATTAACAAGTGGATACTATATATTTGCATAAGCTTTATTAATGTACAAAAATATTTTTCAATAATATTTAATACATAATATTATTTTATAAACTTGGCTATTTATTTGCATATTACAAACATTACTTACTTTATACAAATACATGATGTTTGAATTTAAATGCGCGATTAGCACTATTTGTCTTTCGTTCCAGTGATTTAGCGATTAGTCGGTAAAAGCTATGGATTTATCTACGTACAATTGTTTTCATCTCTCTCCCTTTGCGATTTATAGAATCATAGATGTATAATGTGGAAATATTAGACGTTTTTACAAAATATTGTGAAGTATGGTATGGTATATGGTATATTCGGGCTTGTTTCCGCAACTCGACGTCTGCGCGCCTATTTTGCGTGTGTTATATTGTGAAGTATTAAAAGAATATAATGGACATTACTAATAAAAGCTTGGAAGATAAACAGTGTGTAACAGTTCTGGATAAGAAATGAAAAGTTCTTCCGAAAATCCTGTAAAGCATTTGCTGAATTGTTTATAAGTGACTTTAATATAATAAAAACGAACAAATGTTATGATAATAATAAATTATTTTATTTATTTTATTCTTCGTTAAAAGCAATTCGCGTTTCAACTATTCATATAGATTAGAAGTTGTTGAGAAGACCAAGTAATAGAAATATGTCTATTTAGTCAAAACGAAGTCGAGAGTTTCAGTAAGTTATAAAAGTTACTAATAAAAGTTCCTTTCATTAATATACAAAAAACGTTGTTGAAAGAAAATTGTCTTGTGCGGAATTCTTTCGTAGTGGCCTCTTTATTTTAACGAGCACATTTTAATACTATGCAATTTACTGCAAGACTTTATAAAGAGAATTTTCTAGAAAATGTGAAAGAATGTCTAATGGATGTGTAAGGCGGGTTTTCCATTTTGGACTTTGTGGGTTCGTTCTTTTGTCCAGATAAAAGTGTTCTAAGCTGAATAACAAATGCTATATATAATTTTTATATTTTTCTTTCAGTTTACTGTAAGATATATCCATGCTATTTCAATTAAAAAAAAAACTATCTTATTAATATTAGTATAGTTAAAGACAATATAAAAAAACAATCGGCTATTTTACTTTTCTTTTATTTCGGCCCTTTTGTCAGATCTGAGGTTTTTTTTTAAATTGGTGTCACTTATCGGTTGGCAAAAGTTTTCATAAAAAATATTTAATTTGGTATATTACCGACTACTAAATTACTTGCTACTTATACTTAACCTTGACTTTTTATATAGACGGAGTTGGCTAAAAAAATGTCAAAGTCAAAAATAATAGCGTGATGTTTCTGTTGTTATATATATATGTATGTGTAGGTTACGTTTGGACCAATTTTCCTGTTTTTTTTTTCAAATAACAGGCTTCAGACCTGCCTTCAAATATATTTAATTTTACGAATATATATATATATATATATATATATATATATATATATATATTTATATATATATATATATATATATATATATATATATATATATATATATATATGCGATTCTTAAACCACTAAGTTAACGCTAATTATTAGAATACAAATATTACTATACCTACCGTTACACATTAACAATGTGTGTATTGGCAACTTAGACAGCGAGACAGTTTCATTTTGTCTATATTCTTCGTAAGGCAAAACGTAAAGCTACTCCATGAACAAGTGGTTAATATTTACATTAGGTATGAATTTCTTACACTTTACAGAACTTTTTCATACTATGAACTTGCGAATCGAATCACTTTGTTACGATCCTTATTCCACTTTATGTGTTTTTAAGTAGCTAAAATATACTATTCCATACCATTGAACCATTTCATTTACATAAAAAGTAGCTCATATTGACCGGCAGACCTAATCTATGTATTAAAAACTTGTTATTCTCCGTTCCATATCTATTTTTTTGTTAAAGAAAGGCAACCCTACAAACATATGCCTCCAAATATAATTTCAGCTTTTTAGAATTGTGTACGTAGTTAGCAGAAACTATAGTGTTATGACGTCATTTCTGATCTTTACCGTTACGAAATAGCTAATGCCCTGAGCGTGATATACAGGAAGGCAGTAAAAATGTGTCCCCCTCAGGGCATCGGGAAATAATTCACGCGATCTCCCGCTTTGCCAGTAGTTTCAGTCGGTTATGATTTTGCTATTTTTTGTTGGCTCCTATTTTGAAATTGTATCCAGTGCATGTCTATGATACTTAATAGTAGACTATGAATATGTATGACTATAGAAGTTTATTTTTTGTTCTATTAAATTATTTTCTATCATATAAAAGCCTATATATAATATTGTTTTGTGTCGCTATGTGGGAAATTTAGTTTAGTTTGAAACTGCCAGACCAATGTGGTCTATGTTTTCTTTGATCCAAAACCCATATTCATCATAAACCAACAGAAAGCTTAAACCGCTGTAAATTAATATCTGTATTTTCTAAATCAAAACTTTCATTCCCATTAAAACTCGTCAAGCGTCACGTAAACTTTTTGTTGGCTGGTTTAGTTATCAGAGAACTTTCGAAGAAAGGACCTTTATTACGGATGGACGGACGTTGTCACTGATGTCTGATATCTTGGGCTAAACAAAATTGAAATAGCGAGCAAGGTTAGTTTGAAATATTGTTGGCAGCTTTTTATGTAGCAAAATATATTGTACAATATTTATTATTCTAGTAGATTCATGAAATGTGTAACTTAGAATGTCTGATAGCGTTGTCGAGGGAGTCGTAAAAAGAGATTGCTCCAATTGACGCCAGTTTATTGACTTATTAAATCGATCTCAACACGAGTATTTGCTTGGCGAGCTTTTACAGGATTACACTACAATAACAAAATATTTGTAGACGTCTCATCTGAGTTATAAGTATTTCAATATTCATGTTCTTGTCTTTAAGCGGTTATTTCCCTTATTGTTTGTAGAGAATTAGCAGTTTATTTGTTGAGATGTAGATGTAGTTATATATAGTTATATATCAGTTCTATATATTATATATTCTATATATTATAGTTCAGTACTACTAATTACTATTTATTTTACTTTTATTCATTAAGAAAGAGTTTTTAACTTTGAATAAAATGAAGCTTCTTTTAATATGTATAAAAACTACAAAAGAAAGTTAGACACATAATTGTTTCATATTTAAGGTAAAATATATATTTAATTAAACAATAAAACTAACACTAAATAATTATGTTTATACTTTTTTAAAAGCATGCTTTTGATCGATTGTAATGAATTGAACTTGTGGCAGAGAAAAACGAACGAAAGCGTTCGAAGTTTTGTGTAGATTAGAAGCAAATTCGAGTTCTTTTATTGTGTTTATATTTAAGTGAAGGTATTAAAAGTGTTAAAGTTGTTATAAAAATTGTGTATGTTAACTAGCGACTCACCTTTGATTCGCTCGGGTTCGTCCCTAAGCTTGATTCCCCATACAAACTTTGATTCCATTTTCACCCCCTTAAAGGATGATTTTCGGAATAAAAAGTATCATATGTCCTTTCCAGGGTCTCAAACTATCTTCCTACCAAATTTCAATACTAAATCGGTTCAGTAGATCCAGAGATTACCCCCTACTACGTCACAAACTCAACATTTACCTCTTTATATTATTAGTATAGATTGGTGTCAATGTACCCTTAGGGACGAACCCTAATATGAGTTTCCGAAAAGATAATATTTAATATTATAATATAGAACTACAATTTTTAGCTGGTCTGAACAACTTTTTATTTGTATATGGTATGTATACTTTACATTAATTTAATTTAGTACTATTTCTAATTGTAATATGTTTAGTTTCGGAAGTGGGCAGCGGTCACGAAGAAGACGGACTGCAATGCATGTGATCGCTTACAAGTTTCAAGTTCCCAGAGTGTTTTAGAACTTTAAAACCAAAAACAGCTTCTCGCATTAAACTTAAATGAATGGAAAAAGTAGTTCTATTAGTTTTAAGACATATTTAGTTTCCTTTTGAGTAATATTTCAAATTCAATAAATTTTTGTTCCGCCTAATCGTCTTAAATTGTTATTCCAGACGGGTTTTTTAAGAATATTTAAATGAATAAAAGAAACGTAAGCAAAAGTAAAGATTGTGATTAAAAAAAGTATTTTTGTCACATGTACAGGAAAATTCAATAAAATCTATAAAAATACATGATTGTCTTAGTACTTACAGCAGTCGGGAAATTTAGAGTAAGAAGTATGTGAAACTAAACTTTATTTACCTCAGTCTTGTGCTCGAGACAGACCGACTATTAATGTTTGATACCAGTGCAGGCTCACATGCAGCAGTCTTAACCAAAACATCTAACAGCAAAAGTTTAAGCTTGCAAATAATTTCCTTCGATGTTTGATGCTACGAGTCGTTTTACTTCCTAAAATATATCCGTACTAGTACTACTTCGTAATATACGACAAAAGAAATAAAAAGTATTTTTTTAGAAAAAAAAACTAAACTATAAAGACCCAAATTAGATATAACATCAAAATTGTGATTCCAAAACCATTCAAAAACTGAAAAGTTACAAAAAAAATCTACTACAGATTATTAGAACGAAAAATTCAGCTTTTTTTACTAAACTTTAATTCCAGACCTTATTATAAAAAACTGCATACATAATGTAGAGCCCAATATAATAAAATAAACAAATCATCACCTGAATGAATTAAGTCAAAAAAGTAATAAATAAAATAGTAATCCACTATTTTAAAAACATAATATTAGTCCATCAAAATATGTAGGCCATTGCCTAAACTTAGAAACCAATGAGAGCAGGAGAGCTAGAGCGAGTGGACGATTTAGTCAAATGAAATATTAAAAATGGGGCAGAAGGTAATTAATAACGCGCTTTCATCTACTACCCGCTTTAGCTTACATGTAATAAAAAATTTCGGATCAAGCGAGTTATTTTGAAATTCTGTTAGCAGCTTATAAATTCGAATTTAAGAGTTGTTTCACTGAAAATCGATGAATAGTTAAATAAGATCGAACAAGTGTAGGTTAGATCCGCCTACCGAATGTTCCGTACCACCCAATACATTTGTGTTATATTTTGTATGTAATTAGTGAGGGATACAATATTAAAAACTAGAAAGGAAAGAAACCCCCTCAACCCTGAGAAAACTAGCAAAACAAAATCTATCATTCGTTTTTAAGACAAGGAACCATTACGGTCACACGCTCATTTACAGTAAAGCCATCATATGTTTTTATTTTTTTACGATTCTTGTTCTCTCAAAAACGCTGGTCACTCACCTCACGATTTTTTTACTTCACTGTTAGGCAAGTGGTAATCATGTTGAAATTTGAAAATGATTCGCATATGGAAATAGCAGATTTGTTACTTGTTAGACCCGGGCTTTGAATACACATCGTTTTAGGTTTACGACCTACAATATTATAAAGAAGACCTTAAAGTAGTAATTGTTTAAAACATTAATTAACAATACAGTAACAGTATATTGTGAAACGCAATGATTTTTAATGCATGAAATTATTTCAGTAAACTTTTAGTTGTATGAAAACTTTTTTTGATAAAATTTTTGTTAATATTTTCGCTATCTCGTTTATGAAACGTGATCGATGTAATGGACGACTAACAGATTGACACCAAGTTGTAACTTTGAAGTTGAAATTTTTGTTTGTCTGTATATTTGTATGCATTTCGCAGAAAGAACTAAAGGGATTTTATCCTTTTGTGTAGTGATTACTAATGAACTTATTTCTCGGGCCAACTTTTAATTTAGGATACCTTTCACTACCGGAATATCTCTCATACCCATGGGAAAACACAATAAATCATACAAAAATTTAAATGATTCATTATACTTATATATCAGTTGATCTATTTTTTATTTGTATTCCTTCGATTTAATTAACAAAGTTGCTTTATTCATTTTTACTAAGACGTAACTTGATAGTGACCCAATCTTACTTTGCTTAGTGCTAAACTATTTTCAAGTATTACTCGTGTAAATAAACATAAATTTGCATCTTAATGTTTCATCTGAACGGGTGCGCCTTAGACCAGCTTGGCAACTGGCTTCCCTCACGGCAGTGGTACCCCAGTGGGAACGCGCTCGTTTGGGAAACCGAGTGATAGACCAGGGTTGAAGCCTTCCCCCCCAACGTGCGTTCACCTTGTCGTGGTGGGGGGGCTCAGTAGTGTACTCGCGAAGCCAAGAAACGCACAATTAAGACGGGGGAAGGTTTTGTTGGGTTTTAGTGGGTAGTACTGGCTTCGCCGGTGAGTCCCACACTTCGTGCGTAAATGCATTTCCCAACGTAAAAAAAAAAAAAGGGTAGAAGCCTTTGAAAATGGTAAAAAGTGAAAAAAAAAATAATAATAGTAGGATAAAACTCATTGGAAAAGGAAGAGAATATAACAAAAATTACAGAAAAAATAATTTACGGGCGATCTGAGGTCGGGAAGTGGGAGGGGGTGAGTTTTTAAAGGTAAAAAACGGCTTATCTCGATTTCCGGCAAAACTACAAGTCCTATGGAAAAAAGTTAAATGGCAAAGTTGCAGATAATAAAAAGATCTACAACTTTTGTATTTACACTCTTTTCACATAACTTCAAAATTTATGTGAAAAATTCTAATAACCAAGTTTTTTGTTTTTTATTTTTATATTTTACAAAAAAAAAAATCCTTTACGAAATTTGGTGAAAACTTACCTTTTTCTGTCCCAAATATACCGTAATTATTTTGATTTAAAATATTTACTTTTTCGTCTTATTTTAACTTAATATCGAAAAGGCACCCTAATTTTCAATCGAAAATTCTCGCATCAAAATATCTACTTTCTTAAAAAAGTCGGTGGGATTTTTGTTCGTTGAAATCTCTACTTTCTGATGGTGTAACAAAATACATTACTATAGTAAATTTTCTCAGAAAATGCAAAAAAGTATAGGCCAGACCCTCCTAGCCCCTTCTCCACTTCTCTATGAAATACTTTTTGTTGGGCTAAAATTTTCCGTAGTAACTCAGGTATACAAGTTATCTTAAAATAGCAATAAATAGGCATCTACGCATATAATTTAAAGAAGATTCTACAACTTTCTCAAAATATTGTAGATATCTTATTCAATATTAACTTTATTAATTGCATGCATTAAGGCAGTGGTAGCTTAGTGGCAACGCGCTTGCTTGGGAAACCGAGTGAAGCGGGCTTAAATATCGGGTCTCGCATATCTGATATTTTCATGTGCGAATCATTTCTAACATGACTACCACTGGCCTTATTGTGAAGGAAAACATTGTGAGGAAACCTGCATGTCTGAGAGAACCTAGCAAGTTTTCGAAGGATATGTGAAGTCCGCCAACCCGCACTTGGCCAGCGTGGTGGACTATAGCCTGATCTCCCTCGTATTGAAGGGAGGCCCGTGCCCAGCAGTGGGACGTTAAAAAAGGGCTGAATACAGATAAATTTAACCAGGTTTTACCATAAAACCACAAACATACTCTCATAGGCCAGAGTCCTCGTGTCAGCAACGCTATGCTGGCAGGGTGAGATCTAAAAAGTTAATTATTCTATTCTGCGTAATTTATTTCTTGATGTCGACCCGCAGAGGTATAAGCTTTTTTAACATATTTATAAAAAAAATCAGAATTATGAAAATAAAAATGTAAGTTAATGTTAAGTAATGGGTTCACAATTGCAGAAAATATATCGTAACGTGAGCAGAAAAAAAACGAAACCAAGAACCTCTTCCCTTTTTTTAAGTCGATCAATTAGGTAATATCAGTAGAATGCCAAGTGCAATGGCAAAGTATATTTTACTCTTTGAGAAAACCCTACGTTAGCATTTTCAGGTACGTTCAAATGAAAAATTTCTGCATTTAAATTTTCTTTTCATTCGTACAAAATCATCGCTCCATAACATATTTTAATTTTATTCATTGGTTTCAAAAATATTGACAGAACTACTTTTTCTTTATTTTAATAATTATAATACAAATACGTTGCGTACTTAAAATGACAAAGAGTTATTTAAGCGAACTGCGTAATAAAGACCCTTTTTGGAGTTTGAATCGAAAGGTAGCATAAAAGTATATTCACCTACCTACTATTTACTACCTTATAACTGCCTCGGTGGTGTAGTGGCTAGCATGTACGGCTGCATACTCGCAGGTCCTGGGTTCGAGTCCCGGGTCGAGCCAAGTTTAGTTATTGAGTCTTTCTGTATAGTAAGTCTCAGTAACAGCCCGAAGTTGGGAAGTTGGCGGTGTTTCATCCCCGTGCCTCGGAGAGCACGTAAAGCCGTTGGTCCTGCGCCTTAACTCTCACTGGTCGTGTCAAGCAATCGACTCACCGGAGTATGAGAGTGACAGGAATAGAGAGTGCACTTATGTCTGCGCGTACACTTGTGCACTATAATATCTCCTGCGCAGTTGGCTAGTTTCAATGAGATTGGCCGCCGTGGCCGGAATCGGCTAGGAGAACATCACATCATTTCCTACCTTTTATTTAAATCTCATATTGCGATATTACATAACACTTTTACAAACTTCTTTATTCTTCCTCTCTTTTACTTTAATAAAATTGCTTAACCTCCTTCTGGAGAAAAAGTAAGTAAATATTAAACGAATAACTTTTTGATGACAGGACATTGCGTTAAAAATTTCATTAGCCTCAAACATTTTTTATAGTATCCCTTTCAAAACTTTACAATATATTATTGAAATCGTAGCGAACGTAAAATGTGTGAGCTTTGACACGAAAGAAGATATCATTTTTATTGAATTTCATAGAACTTTCCTTTAATAATAGTATTTGCTATTTATCCTCAGCTAGCGATTTCTTCCCCATACAAACTTTCATCCCCATTTTCACCCCGTTAAGGGATGATTTCCGGGATAAAAATCCTATGTCCTTTCCAGGGTCTCAAACTATCTTCTTACCAAATTTTATCTAAATCGGTTCAATAGTATCGGAGCTTATTCGGTACAAATAAACAAACAAAAAAAAATCTTTCCTCTTTATAATATTAGTATAGATAACATCTCACATGCTACATGTTTATATTTTAATAACACATAGCTTTCTTTTATCTATCACTTTGATAAAGTTAGCGTTACCAAGCGGGCAGTTATTTAAATAACAAAATAATATTTTCTTGAAATGAATACGGCATCCCGCATCCTTTAAACTATTCATTAATAGATATCGCTTGACGTATATTTGTTTGTACTTAATAAACAAACATCCAAATTAGTAATATCTAAGTCAGTAAAAAGAAATTACAAAATCCTTTAACGAAAACGATGATCTGATATATAAAATTCTTAAAGCTACTTAAACGATATAACGAAGAATTAAGTGAGTATTAGGACCGCGGCAATTGTGGATGATCCAGTCAAGTGAATTATTAAAGAAGGGGCAGATTAATTAATAATGCGCCCGTGCGGCCCCGCTCGCTCGTATGTAATGAAAAAATTGACGGCTCTGGCGAGTCCCTTTAAAATTCTGTTAGGAGGTTTAGAGTGGATAAATATATTAGCTGTGGTTTCAGGAACGTTCATCGATCAGTTTTATATTAACAGTAGCGTATTTTTTCTTCCTTTAAGCAATCTATCATGTAAAATGTTAGCTGTGCGCAGTGAAACATGCATGTATAATTTAAAAATAATGTGTTATTTAAATAACTTTAAGCAATAACACAATATTAGTTTAAAAACTAAATACCGTCTACGGATAAAATCGCACACTAAAAATATTTTTGTTTTAATTCAGAACTTTATGTCCTCTAGATTGTGCCTTATTGAATTTAGTGTGACGTCACATACCTTAGAACCAACGGATGTTCAAGACACTTCTAACATTTGCCAAATTATGATAAGTAGCTTAGAAGTTATGCTGGAACAGACGAACATACATACATATGTACATAGCTTCGTCAAATCAGGAACCTCTGTAATCATGTAAAGAAACATTTCTGAATTCTAAATTCCAAATTTAAAATATTACGCCATTTTCATCGGAAACCAGCCAGAAATTAGCTTATTTGCCGATTTAAATTTGACGACTGAACGATTGTGAATGTATAGATAATTAACGTTGTGAAATGAAATTGACTGATGTAAATATAGTAAAGTATTAGTTTATACTTGTTTACGCACATATATAAAAACCATTAACACTATAATTAACATAATATCATGATAAAAATGAAAAAAATCACGACCTATATGTAAGTTTTATAATTGTTACGTTGTATTAAACAATGATTATAAAATGAAAAGAAAAAAATAAGGGTGTTAATACAAATATTATATACATACATACTATAGACTCACCCTTGCTTCGGATAACCAGCTATCATCATACCAAATTTCATCTAAAATATGTTCAATGGTTTTTTCGTGATGCGTTCCCAGATAGACAGACAGACAGACAGACAGACAGACAGACAAAAATTCTCTTAATTGTAGATTCGGCCCCCTGTATCGATAATAATAATTATTTGAATAAGATTTTAAAAAAAATGTTCAGTTTCGACTCATAATTTTATTATATGTGTAGATAATTTTTAAATAATTGATTAAAGTGTGTATATACTCGTAGTAATATAAATAATGAAATGAAATTAAACTTGATTCAATTAGACTTTTGAATCTACTCCTTGAGAAAAAAAAATTGAATTCAATTTAAATTTCTTTTGTCATTCATATTGTCCCTACAAATCGTTAATAATAAGATATGTTACACTGTATGATGCCATAACATATATGCAATATAACAAGCATCCGACTCATAGTATAAGTTACATCGATCTAACTGGAACGCTCTCGAATGCAATATCCGTTTTTAAACGAGTTTTGGTCCAAAAACTATTTTTCTTTAGTGTATTTTTACATACAGGTACAGTTTAGTTGTAAATTCAAAATAAGGCACAAATCATACTGTTTATATTACAACATATATCTCTGTATTTCATATTCAAATTAACGTATAGGATTGAAAGATTTTTTGTGTTCATAGCGTGACGATACATTTTATGCTAAGTAAACAAAGATAATACTTACCTTTTTGATTTAGGAGCATTATATGTTCCTTAAGAGCTGATTATTGTAGTATTTTTTTAAGTACGTTCCAGCCCAAGCCTTTACTTTAGATGCTTAAGAAATATCGTTGGTGTAATTTTATACTCACTCATTTCATGTGTGTAGATGGCTTAGGACAAAATATAGTGTAAATATATTGTAATAAATAACATTCATTGATTCGAGAGACGGATTTCAGTCGTTCATTTTTAAATAATACAATTCTTTTCACCTGAATGCATAGTTTCTTATGCCTACGCCTAGTTCGGTGGTCTAGTGGCGTATACGGCCGGAAATCCTGAGTTCGAGTCCCGGGTCAGGCCAAGTCGTCGGTCCTGCGCTTTAATTATCACCAGTCTTTGTATGTCCTTGTGACTTGTGCTCTATAATATTTATCTCCTGCGCAGTTGGCTAGTCTCAGTGAGATTGGCCACTGTGGCCAAAATCAATCAGAAGGATATTATCAATATAACTAGGAATGGCCTAGTGAAAGGATCGGGTGAATATCACCATGCAATAGTCACATTTTTAAAATAATTCAGCTGTTTTTAACGTTCTACTGCTGGGCAACAGTAATGGGCCTAAACGTGAAGGGATTAAGTTATATACACCACGCTGGTCAATTATTGGTTGACAGTCTTCAATATAGTCCGAAAGCTAGTTAGGTTCTCTCCAATAAGCAGTTCCCCTCACGATACTTTCCTTCATCATATTGTAAGTGGAAAGTAATTATTGTCGTGGTATGTTTATTATATACTGGTTCAAACTCCGAATCATGTTGAAAATTATTCCGTGTTTGAATCAGTTTCAATTGAATAACACTTTCTTAGAAGTTACGGAAATCTTAAAAAAAGTAAATAACAAATATTCTATGATATTTTAATGCCATTTTTGTATTTTTTGAGGTCATTATGTAATTTTGTGGGTAGATATTGTTTTTAATAATTACATGTGTAATGATCAGAATCCGCGATAAAATAGGAGAAGATAGTTTTATTTAAACAATTATAGTTGAATTTTGAGTATTACAAATATTCTTTCATTTTGTCAAAATAAAATGTAAAATACGTAATGTTATTGGCACAGCATTGTGATTGCTAATGAACTTAACAAGTACTTAAGCATTGGGGGACTGTTTATTGCCTCATCGGTGTTTCTCTTGACGCGTGATCGTAAATTTTTTACGTCACGATTGAATGGTTTCGCCCTAAGCTAAAGCAGGCTGTAAACTTTCATGATTCCACTTTATGGTACCATTCGTGTTCATTTTATAAATGATGCGCCCTAACTCTGTTGTATTGTTGTCTATTGTTGCTTTTAATTTGTTTTATATAAATAGGCTTGTTCTATAGGACACAGAGGTGAAGTGAAGCTTTTTTATATGTTTTTTTTTAATATGTTTCGATCGTTTTGCTTTACGTTAACTGGTTGACGATCTTTTTGATAGTGTCCACTTACAGATATCGTGGGTTCAATTACTATTTAAGTATTTATCTTCTGCTATTGCATTCACAAAATATTATAGTAAAAATGGGTACACGTGACATAATTACTTTAACAATTAGTGGATGTCCCATTAAAATTAGCCATGCTATTCTTTTTTTTTCGTTTACTCTATACTTGTTTTTGAAATAAACCTATAAGTACAAGTCCTCTTAGAAACGTTAATTTTTAACTGTTATTTGGATTATGGTTTATTGAAAATAATTATAGTACGTTAATATAAAGTAGCTACTATGAAATATTGATTAATTTTATTTACAAGTATTTTTAATAAGACAATCGTATAAAACTAAAAATATATATAAAATTTTCAAAACAAGCTTACCGAATATAGTTGGTAGAAATCGATTTCAATATAACTTAGTCTGAAAGTCCTACAGGTGAACTTTTTCATACTTCCCAAACATGTACAAACAAATAAATACTTTAAGGTACTTGCCTTGTAAGCTAAAGTTCATTGAAAAGGAAGTAAGTACTAAAGCATACATTGGGGTTAGAGTCGTGGTCAGGTTTAGATGGTAATTTGTATAAGGGGATTACATCCGGATTTTATCTAAAAACTTACTTAGTGCTTGTAATTCACTGTTTTAAACCATTTTTTATCGTGCTTTACATTGATAGATATTTTCAGGTTTATATTTTAGCTGTATTCGCATTTGCAATAGTTTATATATGAAATTTATTTTAAAATATTGGGAAAAAAGGACAGCTTTTTATATTTTATTTATCTTTACATGAAAGTGAATGGGTTTAATTTGAATGAGTTTTCAATTAATTATAATTACTGGGAAATTCCCATTTGTTTTGTCATTTTTCGTGGTTTTAAAACAATTGTCATAAACAATAATATACAGCCGCAAAAATACGGTACTACAAAAAGATAAAAGAGTTTCATCATATACCAAATTAAACATAAACTTGTGTGGTAACTGGTAGGTATATATGTAATTATTATGACACCTTTTTTAACGCTAGGAAATACATTTATGCATACCACCTGCATACATACAGGTGGTAATGATGGACTCACCGGCTAGAAAAGCCAGAACTACCCACTTAAACCCAACGGAACCTCCCCCGTCTTAATGGGGCGCCACAGGATCGCTCACGCTCTTAATCGCAATGCACCGACCACAAAAACCATGGGTTTACTCCAACGGTCCACTCTGCTATTTAATATATACCTATATGACTTGAAAGCTAACCTTAGTCAAGCGGTAGATATGTAAGTCACGGTGAATCTATGTATCTGTTACGTCTCATTCGGTCATACAATAATTATTTTTTAAAGAGGAACACCTTAAAATCCCTTAAGGTACTTAAATATTTTTGACCTACCTTAATATAAACTTATATATAACTTATATAAATTATGAAAATTGTATCACAATTGGCGACAAGGGTTAAATAACAATGAAAACACAAAAACATACAACCGCATTGTGTAAAAAAATCCTTTTGATGTAACGCATAAATATAAAAGGACTTATTGAACAACTGTAGGCTGAATAGCAACATGTAGATAAAATTGGAGAATGAATTAAATTTTAAAAAGTATAAAAGAGCGGTTGTTTATAAAAGGCAACAATAAAACAATAATTTTTTTTTATAAAACACACTTTGGGAATGATGTGATCGCCTCCAGGCTTTTTCAATGTTTGAGACAAGTAATATAATCGTACATACATATATTGTATATGAAACTAGCATTGCCCGCGGCTCCGCCCGCGTTCATATGACCAAAAACCAAATTCTTAGGTTTAACATATTAGTATATTCTTACATTGCAGTTTTTGTATTTTTTCTCAGAAATGAGACATTTTCCCGCGGTAAAAAGTATCCTATATTTGTTGACCCGTACCAAATTTCACCATACCAAATTTCATCAAAATCTGTCCAGTAGTTTTCTCGTGATGCAGTAACAGACAGACAGACAGACAAAAATTCTAAAAACTATAGATTCGGCCTCTGTATCGATAATAATGTTTATTTCAATAAGAATCAAATCAAAAATATTTAATGTACAGATTAGGCTTAGTTACAATTTTATTATATGTATAGATAATTAAATAATGAAAAACATTTAATAATTGATTAAATTTTTATGTTAACTGTACTCAGGACTAAATAATTTTTCCAGATGGTAGTTTTTTACTTGCTTGAGATTATATAAAATTCCTCAAATTAAAAATTATTTTATGATTTCCGAAAGACTAAGTTATACCTCTATGGCTACCCTGTAAGTATAGGTTACACGAATAAAGGTATATTAATATAGATATTACAAGAACGTTTCAAGCTTTGGTGGACACTATCAATTACCGCATTCCTTTTAGGAAAGAGACAAAATGGTCTAAATCAGATGTCACGTAGCGAGTTTATTGCACGTCTTTCTCTGTACGCCGTACCGGTGTCCAATATACGTGTCCGATTGATCGTGGTACATTTCATATCAAAAGAAAAGTCATAAAGGATTTTTTTGAATATTATTTATTTTAACATTCAAAAGGACGAAGCTTAAAATCATGTATATAATCACATTACTATTATAAATGTGTGTTTGTTTGTTAATCCTTCAGGTTGAAACGATTGGACGGATTTGCATGATATTTAGTAGTAACAGATAAACTATAATCTAGAGTAATGTATACAGTACTAGCGGCTCTCACTCTCACTCACAAAAACAAATCTATCCCACGGGAACCGTACATTTTCCGGGATAAAAGTAGCCTATGTGCTATTCCAGACTACAATCTATCTCTGTGCCAAAGACCATCCAGATTCGTACAGCCATTCTGGCGTGATTCAGCAACAAGCATTCAGAGATCTAAATTTTCACATTTATAATATTAGTAAGATAGGCTACTGTTGAAGTCATAAGTTGCTAGTTTTTAATAGCTAAATGTTTACAATTGAGGTTCAGATATAAAATATATCAGCTATTAAACTAACTGTACTAATATTTATTACCTTTTTTACGCAGCAAGGGAGCAATGAATCGACTTTATATTCAAGCTTATCAAGTTTTTTCCGTAGAACGTTCGAATAGCATAATATTATTTTAGTAAAAGACGCGCGGAGCCGGCTGCCGTTTATTTCTAGGTGGATCACTAGTACCTGCACGATAAGTTTTAAACGTATACCTAAAGGAGTTAGTGATTCTAATGCTAACGGTAGTTACTTATACATATATGTGCATATACTATCTAATATGTTGATATGATTCAATAACTTAGTTAATTTTTCATGCCATTGCCAAGCCATTAAAAGAATATAGAAAAAAATAAAAAATAAATCAAACCTCATTTTAGTTGTGTTTAGCAGCACGATTCTTAAGGTAATAACTTTTCATGACTAATAATTTACGTTAATAAATTTAATTGTGATTCGTAGTAAGCATTGTATGAAAATATGACTTAATTTATAGCACTTCATTTGACTGTAAATCACTGCTTGTTGTGGAAAAGGTATTAAACTTGCTTTTGCATCTAACTATCAAATTTTGACTTTTTTTATTCGATGCTGATAATTATTAATTAATAAAACATCTATCTAATTTATTATTTTATAAAGTAGATAATAATTTCAAGGAATAAAAACTTTTTTCTGGAATTTACTGCACGAAAATAATACCTACTTATTTATTACTACGTTTTAAGGTTAGTATAGATTTCTCAGAGATGAGACATTTTCCCACAATGAAAAGTATCCTATATGTTGGTTGACCAGGATAACCAGCTATCATCATACCAAATTTTATCAAAATCCGTCCAGTGGTTTTCTCGTGATGCGTTCCCAGACAGACAGACAGACAAAAATTGTAAAAACTATAAATTCAGACTCTCTATCGATAATAATACCTATTTTAATAAGATTTTCCAAAAAATATTTAATTTACACATTCGAATCAGCATTTTATTTGTATACATTTAGGTACATACATGAAAGTTATTTTTTTTTTAATTTGTGTTGTTGAAATATCTTAATTTTGACAGGGATTTATTTGTCACCATTTCCTTCTTCAAATGAATAACACGATTAGAATAATCAATTCATAATAGAGAAATAGAACAGTAAAAATATATTTTTTTCCTGATAAATAAATATAAAAAAATATGCAAGCAAATTTCATTTATATTTTAAGCAAATAAAATTTTATATATGGTTAGTTTCATTCCCATAGTCCGCGTCTTAATAATAAAAAACCCAAAAATTGTTTTATATCCTTTTAGGAAATAGTAAATGCAGAGCTTTGTATTTTCTCGGTTGGGTGAAAGCCCGTCTTTGGTAGCAGAAAGGCCGTTTAAATATTGCGCATGGATTTATCCCAGTGAAGCCTCACAAACATTTTCTAACACGAATTACTTTTGGGGAACGTACACTTATTTTATTTTATACGTACATAAACCACTGTTTATTTAGATTAAGTAATAGGGAGTTCATTAAAAACCATGAAAATATTATAAATAAAATTATCTTTTTGGATTTTTTCGCGTATTTATTTGGATTTTTGGTTCCCGACGTTTCGAATGCTTTACAGCAATCATGGTCACGGGAGAGACAGATGAAAATACACTTCTTTTATTCCTCAAATACTATTTTTACCTAGTTTTGTAGTAATCTTACTAATTTTTCTTGTCTATATTAAAACATCATGTGCTAATGTGCACAATTATTTTCAAATAGCCTCTGCCATTATTCTTATATTATACCCATTTATACCATATTTCATGGCAATTTGTCAAATAGTGTATAGTGTATACTGTATATATATTGTATAATTAGATGTGATGTAGCTTCAATTACTACTAATTATAACATGTTGATACACTTGTATCCGTCAATTTAAGCAATCGGTGAATAGTTTTCATAGATTTGCAGTTTTGTACAAACGAACATTTACATTTTTATTTATATAGTTACAATTACCCGTTAAAAATTAAACCTGTGAAGTACCTCAGACGTAAATAGTTGTTATATATTTGCTCTATACGACAAAAATAATGTTTTGTTTGTTTCTCTATATGTTTATAGCCTATGCATTCCTATATCATTTATCCAACTCAATCCAATTATAATGGAACTGATTGGGTGAGTTATTGTGCTCTCTAAATCATATTCCACACACCTTTATCTACGTAGAATAAATAGGTGGTGCGCGATTTTACCAAAAACAAAGAGTTCTAGAAGACACGTTTCTTGTATGGAGATTTTTAATAGTGGTTTTTACTACTTATTAGTTATTCATCATCAACATTACGCCACTTATTATTTGAACATTTTAACCTAAAAACGTATAAAGATATAATTCTAGATACCTAAGACAGTCTAATTGATAAACAGAATAGTCATAATTTTAATCATTTTTATGAGTGTAGAAAGTATTCCCAAAACATATTATATACAAATAATATGTACCTATATACAAAATGGATATCTATAGAAATGAAAAAAGTTGCCGAAAATTTCATACAATATTTGCATACAGTGGAAATGGAACGACAACAGGGCAGTGAAATGGATGGGCTGTTATAATAGAATAAAAAATATTTTTACATTGTAAACATAAACATAGCATACTTCAAATTAAAATGAAACTTGATAAATCAATTATTATGTAAAGACTTTTTTCTAAGTTTTTATTTAACTTGTCTATCGAGTAATTGTAAAATAAAACATAAATTAAAAATAAAAAAAAACAAAAAAAAGATTGTGACATGAAAAAGACTTCAAATAAAAAACTGTGCATATTAAGTAGTATGTGCTAGTAGCTTTATTGTTAATGAATGTGAATTCTACAACACAGGTAACGCACGACGCTTGTTAATAATTAATCTATACTAATATTATAAAGAGGTAAAGTTTGTGAGTTTGCGACGTTGTAGGGAGTAATCTCTGGATCTACTGAACCGATTTAGATGAAATTTGGTAAGAAGATAGTTTGAGACTCTGGAAAGGACATAGGATGCTTTTTATCCCGGAAATCTTCCCTTAAGGGAGTGAAAATGGAGATGAAACTTCGTATTGGGTAGTCACTAGTATTCTATATTACGCTTTAATGTCGTGTATTTTTGTCATTTTTTATTTTAAGTTTTTTTCATGTTAGAATTTTCCGTCGGGGATTTTTTTAATTTTGAATTTATATTTTCACTTGTGGATTTATTAAATTTTAAAATTTAGTAGTAAATACAAAACATTTATTGAAATAAAATGACTGTTTTGGAGAAACATATGCATACATAGCACAGCACCCTCTGGCGATCTGTAACATTATAGAACTTAGCTAAGAACATGTTCTGAAATGAGACTTATACAAATCAAAAAACCGTTTCAAAATCGGCCTAGTCGTTTCAGAGAAAGATGACAGACACACACACAAACACTTCTCACCCCAAACGCATATACCGTCTCTGTGGCCGCAGCGGGTAAAAAATGTAATTGTATTAGATTGAGCTATTATCGACCCTCAATCACACGACTAGTTTATATGGAGATGAAAGCCTGTTTTAAAAATATTTTTTAATCACAACAAAACGTAGCTCAAATGTAACTCGATTATATATTTATGATAACAGTCATTTTTTGCTGTTTGACGTTGACTATGTCTAGAAACCCTTTGATATAATTAAGAAAAAAGAAAGTCACTGAGCTAACTAAAAGGTATTGAATATCGAGTGCTACGAGTACGTCGCTACGCTGCTACGAGTATAAGTATTATCAAAGGAAGAAAATTATTCCTCAAAAGTTTCATATAGAACGACGTCAAAAGTAGGAAATTGCGACACGATGATCGTAGTAAAAATATGTTATATTTAATTCTAGCATACTTATATTGCTTTATAAATAATTCGGGTAAAATTGATACAAATATTATAGGTTGCTTTTTCATTTAAGTTTCATTTATAATAATCTACTCTGTAATATATTAGTTTCCGGTTACGATCGTAAGCAAGTGTTGTTTAGGGTTCCGTAGCTAAATAGTTAAAATAGAACCCTTATAATTTAACTGTTAGTTTTGTCACTAAACAATTCAGTAGTAAAATTACTACAAATAAAAAAAAATCATGCTACGGAGCCCTCGGTATGCGAATCGTACTCGAGCTGGTCCGATTTTTTATGTTAGACTCATAATTCCCAGATAAAATAAGAACTGAGATACGATTTTATGGGACTGCAATATGCATTTTTATTGTAATTTTCTTGAATCAATTACAGTGAAAGGTTTTCGCAGCTATCGTTACATTTATTTGGTAATCAAAAACAAAGAAATAAAAAGAAAGCAAAAGTTCCTTAGATTTAAAGTCACACAGAGATTTTTGCGTGACGTGAACACGCAGTAGAGAGACTAGTATAAATTTTAAATATATTCATCAAATAGAAACTTATTTCACGATTGGAAGAGGTGATGAAGATGTATATAAAGTTTCATCCGGCTTTTAACCCTTTTAAGGGTTGAATTTCGAAACATCCTTTCTTGGCGGTTACCTAAGTTATTAAATTGGGCGTCAAATTTTTAATCCTTCACGTATAACAATTTTATCTGGGCGTTGATTAATCAGTCAGGATAAGTAACTTTTATATATTTTTTAATGGAAAAAATATTTTGATATTTATTAAGAAACGATGTTAGTTATTTATAAGGCATAAACCATTGAACAGATTCGTAAGCACTTGGTATGGTATGAAGATGCGCTTTATTCTGCGTAAATACATTGGATAGTTTTATCCCAACGCGAAATTTTAATACTTTTCATAAATGCTGTTGCAAAAAGTCACATAAGGTGAGCTGTGTGTAGTAGGAATCTTCTATACCCTCTATCTATATAAATAAAAATGAATGTTGGTAAGCGCATAACTCAAGAATGGCTGGACCAATTTGGCAAAAAAAATTTTTCGGATGTTTCTTAAGGTCCACGGAAGGTTTTAATAAAGAGAAAAAATGAATAATTTACGAAAAAATATATTTAAAATTTATATGTCTAACGCTGGCTAATATCTATTTATCATCACCATTTCTATTTATATCATCATCTAATAACTATATATATAATATTAATAATTATTTATATAATAATAATTTAATATAATAACGATAAAAGTACCACTTTCATAGCAACATGATAAGATGTCGTATTTTTATCAGAAGTCCCATAGTCTAAATCTTATATTCCTCAGATATGATAGGTTTTCATATCAAATGATGACTATACTAACATTCAAAACCGCTGCAGAAGGCTGTAACTTAGCTACATCTGTATCCCGTGGGGTGTGTTACACGAGTCAATATTGAGTTCCGCGCCAAACTTTTGTCAGTAACGACTCCGCTTACAATCGAGTATTTCGCTTGGTTTCCTTTTTTCCTAAATAAACAAATACGCTAACTGGAGGTTGCAGATGAGTCGCTCTGATGTTATTTACACAAAAAGTTAAAGCTTACACAAACAACCGAAACAATATGATTTGCATGTCAGGAAATACAATAGTAAATAAAAGTAATGCCTTACACAACCAGAAGGATTCTGTTAACTGGAAATAAAATTTCACGATACTTGTATGACGATTGCATTAGCTTGTGTCAAACTTAACCGTAAACAGCGACCATGCTAGTGTACCATTCAATATATGCGAACAAACAGTATATAATTATATATTTAATATTTAAGTATACACACATTAAAAAATATTAATTTATATTCAAAACCTATATTAATATTCTATTATGAATAAAAAAGTTTTCTACTGCTATGTACAAGTTTTAAAACTAGAGTGAACGTAGAATTATTATATTAGTATTTTTTTCTGATATATTACATAATAATTGTTCATCTTGTTAATATATACTCTTATACGTAATATGTTATAATCTAGATCTACGCTTGGTTCTCAACGGATTATTTTTTGTGTAGATATGTAGTTGGAGGGCTGGAGAGTGACATAGGCTATTTTTTATCGCGGGAGATTACTAAATTCCCACGGGAGACACGTTATAATACAATCCAAAAATATATTTAATATCAGAATTACTTGATACTTGGTATTAGGGGATGAAAGTTTGTATGAAACTACCCTTTTTAGAGATTTTTTTTGTAGTTTTAGCGAGAGCGAAGCCGCGGGTTCTGCTAGTTTTCTTATAATTGAAAGACAATCCTAAGAGTCGTTAAATAAATGCGAATATATGTTTGTATATTCTAACACATATAATCGTCATTAAGTAGTAAATGAGTTTCCTGCTATCGTAATACTGGGGGTCTATTCGCAATGAAACCTATATTACGAACTAAGCCTTTCAATAACAGAATGATTGCACGTGAAGGGGAATGACAAGAGATGATAGAGCCATCTAGGTAAGTAGATGATGATAGTTTATTTTCAAGTGAGATATTTTAATAGTGTATAGTTGCTTATTTAATAAAAAAAATTTTACGAACTGAAATATCGATAATTAAACAAAAAAAAATGGTACAAAATTGGATAGATCATGTATTTTGTATTATCAATAGTTAATAGTGACAGACTTATTTGACATATTTTAATGATTTTTCAAGTATATCATAAAATATATTATTAATAAAGGACAGAAAATATCAGTAATAAAATTATCGTATTTCAGTTCGTAAGAGCAAAAATTTGAAAAATAAATATTCGTGAGCCTGTAACTTTGTTGTTATTAATGATATGAAAAAGTTGACAAGGACTTTTTTATAGGATTTTAAACGTACTACAAATTTGCCGTTTAACATTTTTCTGTAACTCTTACAGTTTAGCTAAAAAATGCAAAAAACCATAAATTTCAACTTTAAAGCTATATAACAAATAAAATATTGATGATAGAAATTCGACTCAATGGAACTTTTTGTAGTAAATTTAATACTAAAAAAGGTCCATTCATTTATTTTTTTGAAAAATATTTTCGTCACAGTTTGCATGGCAAAAAAGTGTTAAAAATAATATTTCCCATACAATTTGTATGGGAAAACTTAAAGTTCGACGGAGAACCTCTTAGAATTGGAATTTTAAGCTCCGCTTTTAACAGGAGCTTTGTTGGAACATTTTCTGAGATATATTGGGGTGAGAGCGAAGAAAAAAAATATCGTCATTTTTTGGCACACCCTAATATATATATATATATATATATATATATATATATATACGAGTATACAAGTATACTAATAAATAGTCTATCTATTCCCTACTAACCGTTAAAACGTACCTAGGGACGAACCCGAGAGAGGCGAGGTTGAGTATTATAATGATATTAGTTTAATATTATGAAAAATATCATAATATTTACCTATTATCAGTACACCTTTTCCACGTAAGTACAGGAAAATCTAATAAAAATATATTAGAGTTTTTAGAATCGACGAAAAATCCTAGTAATATAGCTTAAACGTCAACTTCCGACCCTACGAGACCACACCACACACCTGCTGATTTTATCTCAGTGAGTTATGGTTTCTCGCGCGTTAGTAGGTACATCATTTTCGTGTAAAATCGAGGAATTCTAACATATTGTTCACTTTCTTAATATATTTAAAGTGTATGCAGATTAGTCAAATGCAGTAAATTTAAAAAAAAATATGTTTGTACTTATGAGTGAATGACTAGACTTAAAATATTTTTAACTACTAGAAAATATGTTCTTTAATCAATAAGAGAGAGATGAATTTCATTGTTCAATACCAATAATCTGAAATATTTGTAGAGTAAAAGTAGTACAGTAAAAAGTATCCTATATATTGACCTGGATAACGAGTTATCATAACACAAATATCATCAAAATCTGTCGAATGGTTTTCTCGTGATGCATTCACAGACAGACAAAATGAGACAGACAGACAAAAATTCTAAATACTATAGATTCGGCGTCTTTATCAATAATAATGACTATTTCAATAAGATTTTCCAAAAAATATTTAATGTACAGATTCGACTCGGTTAGATTTTTATTATACCTATGTATAATATGTAAATATAGTAGTTATAACAATAGAATTTTACTAAAATTAAATGGAGCGTGTATAAAGTACAAACACGATCAATGAGGATCGCAAATAACCAGCTATTATTTATAAAGTCAATTATTTAATTAATGAATTATTTGCTTAATAAATGTATATAATACACTATATAGTTTAGTTTAGACTTATTTAGGAATAATATGATTATAATATATCTTTCTTCTTACTATCTTATTATAAATGTGAAAATTTAGATGTTTGGATAGATGTTTGTTACTCAAACACGGCAGAAAGACTAAACGGATCTGGATGAAATTTGGCACAGAGATAGATTATAGTCTGAAATAGCATATAGGCTACTTTTGGTCTCGGAAATATGTTCGGTTCCCGTGGGATTTTGTTTTTGTTTTCCGCTAGTTATAATATAAATTAAACAAGCAATACAAAGATAGGTTTAATATAGAAAAAATCTTACTATTAATATGAAGAAATAACTTCTAGTGAAGCTCTTATGTACAACCGAAAGTTACATTAGCAAATGCAATATGAAAAAATAAAAAAGCTTAAAATTTTAACCAAATCTCGGAAATATTATTTCATATAATATTTTCTAGCAGATGTTAAAATCTTTTATTTAAAAACACTTTTTATAATATTCCAATCTAAACGCAGACGATGTATTGATTTTACTCTCTGTTAGTCCATTTTTGTTTACTTTAGATAAAAAAGACGTACAAACATACCAAATTCACAACACCGAGCCTTTCCAGTAGAATAAACAGTAATTCATATCATGACAACGAGAATCGAAAATGATATTTCGCTGTAAATATTTCAGAAACAATTGGATAAAGTGCTTTATATTCTCAAAGCTGTAGCGCAATTGCAATCAATTTCCGAGGACAATTAGCACAGGGCCGAGTTTATCGGTTAATTCTTTAATTAACGAGCACAGGTTATAAAATGACTACTTTTCATATGATCATCTGGAGATTTGTAGTTATTCTGTAAAAATCTTTATGTAACACGACTATTATACTTCATACACCTATATGAAGTAAGTTTGCGGATTTAGCTATTAGATACTATTACTCCCTCCACGACCGCGGACATGCCGGCGTTACAATTTACAATAAATTTCTTAGAAATTTACCTGGAGGTGTTATAAATAACAAAGTTTGTATGTTTGTATATATATATATGTGTATATTTGTACTCCCTCACGCTAAAATGGCTGGCAGAAATTTGATGAATTTTCGTCCAAACATAGATTAAGACCAGGGACAACACATAGGTTATTGTTTGGCACCCGAGTGAGGGTGGAGGTAAGTCGCTAGTCGTGTTATATTAAAAAGCTTACTGAACTGGATTGAACGTACTACCCACAAACAAGTTTTATGTAAAGCAATTCTACAAGTGCACTTTGTACTTGTATGTTCATGGAGATGAATCAACTTGGAGTTGTAGTTGGTGGATATTAATTTTGTTTCTACACCGAAAATTCTCATAAGCCGCACTCGTATTATTAAAGCAATATAAGTACGTTTCTATCCTACTTTTTCACGTTACAGATAGCAAATTGAGAGCGTGCCGTAATTAAGAATTATATAATAAAATATTCTATATACCGACATATTTTCCCAGTAAATATATAGTGAATTTGGATAACATAAAAATATTTGTCATTTTGTATACATATTTAATCACAGATTAAATGAGTATATTTAATAAAAAAATGTAAAGATTAAAAGCTTAGATATTGGTATACTCGTAAGTAGATTATTTTTAACACGCTTTTATTAGCTTCACTTGTGAATTGTTAACAAGTTAATCAAAACTTGGCAGTCAATTTTAACTTTCCTCTAATTGTTGTATCGAAATGAAACTTTGTATGTACATATGTAGTTCGGATGGCAATACTATAATTTGGTATCTTGGAGCTGATCTGATGATGGAGCCAAATAGTGGAACTCTTCAGTGCCAGCTAGTAAACCCCACCCGTCCAAGCTGTTTTGTCGAGTCCCATGAATGTTAATTAAAGCATATTTTTTAGCTTTTGAAAATTATAGTTATTATAGTAGGATATCCCGATCTATGTGGTGGACTCCTTGTCACCAAACATTTGCTCCAGAATATTTAAAAAAAAAGTATTTTTTTAAAGTACCGGAACTCTTTTTCTGTGACAATTTATCAATTAAAAATAGAAGGCTTCTCAAAAATTGAACCAAGAATCAAAATGTTGATAATTTTATTACAAATTTTACGATATAGGGTTGTCATACCAAAACATATCCAGACTAGAGGTTTTTTAGTAAAAAATAGCCCGGAGCAAAGTTTTGGTGACAACCCCTCTGGGTCATGTTTGTTAATATGTTTTATGGTTTAAAAAATATATTTCGTCTGGAAAAAGAATGAGGGGTCCACCACATAGATCGGGATATTAGACTAATAAATAAAGATATAAAAAACACTCTTTCTTGGTATTAATATGTGTCAGTGGTATTTGATAGAAATTACTTGTTTAATATTGTGTACTGCGGGTTCCAATAACGTGGTTTTTCTTATTAGTGATAGGAATTTGACTTAACTTATATGTAGTTTCTATCAAATTACTACTACTACTACTTCAGATAAATTATTAGATGCTACAAATGGTAATATTAAAGTATCGTTTTTATAAAATAAATTGGCTTGATCTATTCCTATAATGTATAAATTTTCAAAGAGCACTAAACTCTAATACGCGTCAAATTGTTTATATTTCAATCTCAGATTGAGATCTTTAACCCTTGGTGAAGGTTCATGACAGACGGACGAGCAAACTGACAGATGTCGGAGGTTTAGTCAAAGGACAATGTATATTAAAATGATTAATATACTAGCAGAATCCGCAGCTTCGTTTGCGCTAAAACTACAAATAAAAACTCTAAAAAGGTAGGTTCCGTATAAACTTTCATGCCTTAATTTACCCCCTTATGGGATGAATTTCGAAATATGCTAAAACAGGTATTTAATTATATTGAAGAGCATTAATACTAAAGTAAAGTATCAAGACTACTCTATTTATTTTAATCCTATAAAGTATTTTCTTTCCAAAAGATATTTAATGAATCTTTAACACATGCAAAACTGTTCGCTACGTAATGCCAAGATACTAAATGAGTATACATATAAGATATAATACTTAATAATACTAATAAGATACTAAATAAATATTTACTCGTATTTGTTAACATACTAATAAAAGTTTATTTAAAAACAAATATTTTTAAGAGGCTTTTTTATGTAATATTTTAAATATACGTACTTCTTTATATAACGGTGGACAGTCAACTATCTATTAAAGATTCAAACTAAACATGTGATTAATTATCTATCACGGGCCATTGACGAGCTCTGTCCAGTCATTAGTTATTGTGAGTTTGAGAACATATCATCTAATTAGATCATTTGGAACTGTCAGTCTTAAATCGTTAAGTTTAAACGTGCTATGGTAATAGCGTAACTAATCATTAAGTAAATTTAGCAATTATATATATAACTAGCGGCTCACCCTCACATCGCTCGGGTTCGTCCCTGGGTGACTAAGTTTTACAGGTTTATCTTTATACAAAATTTTATTTAAATTCAGGCAGTTTGAGAGTTACATACATACACATTTATGTATTATAGTAACATGATTCTATTATTATTTTTCGTATATTATATCTAAAACGCATAAAATTTATCTATTTATATAACAAAATCTTAAATTTACTCATTTAGCCTTAACCACTGATTAGAGGCATGAAACTTTGCACAAGGCTTTCTTATATAAAAAAAAATATATTAAGGAAATGTTTTTAAAAATGTACCCATTAAAGGGATTAAATAAGGGATGAAAAAAAATAGTTTTATTTAATACTAGCGACTCACCCTCGCTTCGCTCGGGTTCGTCCCTACTTACGTTTTAACGTTTAGTATTGATTTCTCAAAGATGAGATATTTTCCCGTAGTAAAAATTATCCTATATGTTGACCCGGATAACCAGCTATCATCATACCAAATTTCATCAAAATCCCTCCAGTAGTTTTTCCATGATGCGGTAACTGAAAGACAGACAGACAGACAAAAATTCTAAAATCTATAGATACGGTCTCTGTATCGATAATAATGTCTATTTCAATAAGATTTTCCAAAAAATATTTAATGTACAAATTCGACTTAGTTGCAATTTTATTATATGTATAGATATCTTCTTTAAGTGGAGGGTGTTGCCACATTTTCTCATATATCTCTCTATTTGGTTTCACTAACAGAGAACTGGCTGATAATGCATAATATTATACTTTCACTTTATACGGAGATATCAAAATGACAAAATAGATAATATAGTATATATATATATAGTGCGATATTTATTTTTTGTATTAACTGTTTTTCCCAAAATAAAAACTGATTTTCTGTATTCAAAATATGAATGTACGGCAGATAAAAAGAATTAGTTCGGTATAGACTGTCGAAATCAAATTTAAGCTATATATTTCTGGTGTTAGTTATTTCTAAATTTAGTATATTTGGTTCGTTTCCATATTAGCTTATATATATAGTAAATAAATACAAACAAAAATGCTAGAAACAAAAATAGGGATACGCCAACAGAGACAGACAGCTGTCAGTAGAATTGAACATTATTAAAAAACAACCAGGACAATTCTCCACAAATTGAACATAAAAAGCTTTTTCACATTTGAATAGGTTATGCAATCATGAAAACTATTAGTGAATATAAAATTTAAAAGGAAGCTTTTAAAATTCTCAAAGACTCACCCGCATCGGAACCCGCACTTGAGATAAGAGGAATATTCTAACAATTAGGTGGTCGTTTTGTCTTTGTGTATAAAATTTATCATCGCAATTTGATTTAAAACTTAAAACGCAATATTTGTTTCAACATTTTAGACATTTCAAAACTTTATTTATGTTCTTTCTAACATGATTACCACTTGTCTTACGGTGAACGAAAAACATCGTAAGGAAACCTGCGTGTCTGAGAGAACCTAGCAAGTTTTCGAAAGACATGTGAAGGCTGCCAACTCGCACTTGGCCAGCGTGGTGGACTATGGCCTGATCCCCCTCGTATTGAAGGGAGGCCCGTGCCCAGCAGTGGGACGTTAAGAAGGGCTGAATACAATACAATATTTATTTCATGTTTATTTAAAAAATCTACTTAATGCTAATGTTGAAATACCTTTTTATTAAATATCACTTGTAGCTATCAAAAGTTAACAAAGTAATGAACTAAGAGTGTATACATAAATCTTGAAAGTTTATTTCAACTTAATTATAATTTGTCCTATCAATTTGAAACTTTACTAATTCAGTTGACATCTCAATTATATTGACGGCCATTGACATTATCTGTTGATGGTGTTGGGAGGATACACCTTGTTATTTTTTTTAAATTCGAAGAAAACTTAGAAATATACCTATATACTCGTACAGTTAATTAGTAGTTATATCAATAAAAAGTTTTTGCATTTTATAAACTTATTTTAATGTTTTATTCATTTTTTTTGACTTTTTTGGTATAGGCACATATATATTTCATTTAACGCTTAACCTAACATTTGACTCTGCTAACAGATATTTAATTCAATTCAATTTAAAATATTTTATTCAGCAAAAATTATTACATTTTTTTACTGAACGTCATGAGTCTACTACCAGTTCGGAAAGAAGTACCCTCAGACCTGAGAAGAACCGGCGAAAGAAACTCAGCGGGACTAATATTAACTATAAAAACAGACATTTTAAGTTTTTACTTTAAAGATAATAGTAGTATTATTAAAAGGCTGTGAATATTTGTACAGGACTATATACATGTAACGTAAGCGTCAAGGATCAAATGGGATTGCGAAGCTTGTGATCGGGAGGATATGACGGATTTATTTTAAATCGGGACGTAGAAAATTAATAGTCTAAGCACATGCTTGAGCTCCTAAACTAGATGTTGCATATTCAACGAGTGATTTGCGTAGGTAAGCATTCGCTAATATACATAATGGAATCTATGTATGTTTAATTAGTCCGCGTATACTGATTTTTGTTTCATTTTAATTTCTTTATACTTTTAACCAAGCCAACCACAACAATTTTTATTTAATCTATGTTTGATTTTTATAATATTTTTTTCATGAATAAGTTATATAGTTTACGTAGGTATACTTCGGGAGTCGTCTTATAAAAATCTATAAAAAATCGGTTAAGTGCGAGCTGAATTCGTACACGAAGGGTTCCGTACCATCGTACATGTAATCTCTATTATTATGACTTTTACTCTATGTATTTATGTGGTGTATTACTACGATGATCGATTACAAACGTTAAAAAAATGTTTCTTGTATTTTATTTCTATTATTTTTATTATTTTCTCTGCCTATTACCGTTCATGAGATACAGCCCTCTGACAGACGGACGGACGGACAGCAGAGGCATAGTAATAGGGTTCCGTTGGCACCCTTCGGTATGGAGACCTAAAAAGAAACTCCTCCCATAAGAAATCGGTGTACCATTTTATAAGTTAATATAAATTAGATTATTTTGTCGTAGACATATTTAAATAGGAGCCTGCTTTCTATTTATCACGTAATCTTGGGCGTCCTTCTGAAATTGTTACTTTGATGATAAGTTATTTTCTGAAATATTATATTTCTGTTATTATTAGGTTTTTTTCATATATTAACATTATGCTGTGGAATAAATGAGTTATTTTTCATAAGCTATAGATAAATAATGTATAGAAGGTAGACTTTGGCTTAATTTTATTTAAAAATATTGACTTTTCAGGTTACTTGCGGTGTAAAGAGAAAACGTGTTAAATTATTCTTTCACATTGTTCGTATGGTACGTATTATACTCGTTCTTTACAAACTCAATGTATGTACATACTACTAGAGCTCACGAATCCACAATGCACCTTGCGGACTTAGTTATTTTACAAAGTATAATATTTTTGTTCTATGTTATCCCATTTTATAAATTCAATGATTTAATTCTAACCGTAAGATTTATTATTCGTAAATTTTCAAACCAAATAAAATTGTTAAAAAGCTTAATAATACAATATAATTAGATATAATAAAAATATCTTGTGAATGCTTAGGATATAGAATTTTTGGAAAAGCATTACTTTAAGAATAAGCTCAATTTGGGTTTGTATATCAGAGCCTATTAATTGTATTGAATATCGAGGCTTAGTTATTCCAAATGCAAATGAGATGAGACGCGACGTTAGAATCTGGTACACGCAAATATTATGTTTTATATATATATATATATATATATATATATATATAATAATAAATGTTCGTGTGTTTGTTTTCTTTGCTTTCCTAAAGCATTGATCCAATTGTGATGAAACTCTGGTGGATTATTCTATATACACCTGCGAAAGTACCTGGTGCAAAAAAAGAATTTCTCTTTGGACGTTTGTCTTTTATGCGTCCCTAAACCAGTCAAGCTCAGGCAAGCACCCGAGCGAAGTGAGAGTAAATCCCTAGTATATTGTATAAGATGATTAGTTATCTCAATGTAAATTCTGTTATGAATAACTAAATGTGTAAGTTACTACGAGTAATACCAAAACGTTGCAACATTATGAAAGGATTTGTTTGATTTGGATTATGAACCAGTTTGTTTTTCTTTAATGTAGCTACGGCTAGCGAGAATGGATAGTAAAATGTTTTATTTATTTATTTATTAAGATCTATAAGTGATTTGCATTAATACAATATCCGTATTAATATTATAAATGTGAAAGTTTGTGAGTATGTATGTTTGTTACTCTTCCACGCTAAAACGGCTAAATGGATCTGGATGAAATTTGGCACAGAGATAGATTATAGTATGAAATAACACATAGGCTACTTTTTATCCCGGAAAAATGTACGGTTTCCGTGGGATAGGTTTGTTCTTGTTTTCCTAAAGGCGATCCCGAGTTAAGCGAGGGTGAGCCGTTAGTATTTAAATAAAAAAAAAACAACATATGTAACTTAATTCTAAATGCATCTTCAAGGGTGGATGAATGGCAGCATGAATTAATTTGGAAGTTTACTATTTATACACAATTTTAACAAGAAAATAACTATGTAAATATGTATTTTAAGCTTCGTATATTATTTTTGAACTATAAATAATCCGCCTAACTATAGTTAAGAAGTAACCGCCTATATACTACACCTGAAAGTACGCTAGGCCCTAGCGGCTAGGGGCACCACTCGTGCGTTACCTCCGTGAGCCTCCGCGGGCATTCTAGTTCAGTGGACAAAACGGTACGAAAACTGCTAGTTTACGTCGATATTCAGTGAGAGAATATTCGGCAGATACTTTACCGGTTGGGGCGACCATTTTATGTTAACACGGCTGTTTCCTATCTTAAACGAGCAATTGTTGTACATATGTAATATTACTTCATAAATCTCGGAAACGGCTCTAACGATTTGGATCAAATTTTGTATTTAGATAAGGTTTTGATTTTTAAGTTTATCTATAGGGGTCTTTTCTAAAAAATATGCGATTTTTACATCTTTTTCGAAAAACGTCGAGCAAATCTCTGTCGCCCAGGTACTAGAATATATATAGATCTTTCGAGAGGAAATGAATACAAGCAGTATTAATTGGCTCTCAAAAGATCTTGTTATAGCTAAACTTATGTATATTAACAAGAAATCAAATAAGTGATTGTTATAATAAATCGACATCAATTAATTTTTCTTACTTCATGAATCCCTGGTGTAAACAAAACAATTACGATACTTGGACGTAACCGATAGCAATTAATTTGTTTTCGCATCAACGAGGTTGCGTTCAGAACTTCGATGTCTTTACGCTCAATTTCCATAAATATTGGGAAAGCCAAATAAATCATGACATTGAGGCTACTTTACACGGTCTTCTTGACCTTTGTTCTTTGTAAATTGAATTTGAAAGTGTTTGGGCAAGTTAACTCACTCAATCACGTTATTTAGGCAATAAAACAATAATTAATTTTATTTAGGTTCACCAACAACTGTTTACATAATTTATATAAACAGTACACAATTTTTGTTATTCTTGTAACAATTACTTAAAGGTAAACTTCACATGCAATCCATACTTAATATTTGTAAAGTGTGTTTTTTGTTTGTTTGTCCTTCTTTTACGTTGAAATAGATTGACGGATTGGTGTGATTTTTGTGTCGAGAGTGTTGGAGGGATCGAGAGAGTCATATAGGTTACTTTTTATCGCGGAAGATCATCTCATCTTCACGGGAAAACACGTTATAATACAATTCAAAAAATATTTATGCAAATATTTACTTGAAACTGCATATTAATGCTTCCTCAATACAATAAAATAAATACGTGTTTTAGCATTTTTCGAAATTCATGCCATAAGGGAGTTAAATAGGGGATAAAAGTTTTTATTGTAGTTTTAGCGCGAGTGACGCTGTGGTTTATGATGCTATTATAGTTTGCTTATAATTGTTACAATGTAACTCCTCAAAGTCAGTAAAAGTAATGCCTATTGTATTAATATACTTATAATATTTAGTTTATCTAAAATCTGTTTCTAACTACTTCTAATTTAAGTAAAATGTTATTTTGAATTCACAGTAAATGCATTCGTTGAAGTTTTTGGTGCCGTTCCAATGGTTACTGTTGCCAATTAAATTGATGACTTACTAAAGGAATATTTTAATGATTTTACTCATTTTCTTTGTGAAAGTAATTGAGAATTTTTGCCTCCGAGAGAATCTGAAATCTCTATCATCGTATATACTCGTATTCTTTCTAAACTATTTTTTGTCGGTAAGTCATATCAAAGTTCATAATTTAAGATATTTTGTTTTGATGATTATATTTCCGTTGATAACGAAACTAATCCAATAGTTAAATATTAACATTTTCGTTAAAAAGCATAATTCACATAGCATTTCGCTTTTGAAGACAAATATCATATATAGGTTAAAGAAATATTTTATTACGTTCAGCAAATATGTTCCAATATACTATGAATATTATTAATACATATTTTTTATTACACACAACACAGCCTAAATAATATGAACTAATTTAGTATCAGATAAAGCTTATTTTCTGAGTAAAATATTACGATTTATATTATTGTGGTTGTTATTATTGGTAAAACGAAAACAACCAATATTTGAAATATCAAAATAATAATTATTCAGCCCATTCAGTGGTAGCCCAGTGGTGATGTGCTTGCTTGGGAAACTAAGTGCATCGAGTTCAAATCGCTAGACTTCGCACCTCTGATATTTCCACATGCGAATAATTTCCAACATGATTACCACTAGTCTTACGGCGACGGAAAACATCGCGAAAAAGGTCTGAGAGAACCTAGCAAGTTTTCAGCATCCTGAAGAGAGGCCCGAGCCAAGCAGTGGGACGTTAAACAGGGCTGAATACGTACACTTCACTATAATGTATGTACATAAAATATAAAAAGAGATTTACTCCGAATAAAAGCTGTTATTAAACGTATACATAAACGCTTAATCACGGGCCGATCTGGATAGTGTTCAATTCTCAGAGCCCAAGCAAACCCTCGTCAGTATCGCGCAAGTAATTCAATCCAGGCCGACCCATCACTCTGTGAGTTCTCACGCATATATTTCTGCTGATTTGACAAATGAGTAGGGTATCGGACCATCAGGTGTCAATAACTTAATAGTTCGGGACTACAATATTTATTTGGCAAGAATAACATTATTTTAATTTTCTTTTGAACACGTTGGAATAAAATGTAACACTGCCTTAGATTTATTACGTGTATAAAGCTTAGGACGACTCACAGGTGAGTCTTATTCTCATATGGGTTAACTTGTTGACTAGTTTAATCTTCGGTTCCGCTCGTATGGTAAAAATAGTGAGGATATAACGTAATTTATGTCCGTCCTCATGATGCGATTTACGGTTTTGCCAAATTTCATCGAAATCTGTTCAGTGGTTTATACTTGAAAATGTAAACGTGACAGAGTTACTTTAACATGTAAAATATAGTGTGGAAATACGGTTGTAATCTATCCTTTCTTCGCTTTCTACTTTGAATTACTAATTATCTAATAAATGTCAGCGAAGAATTTTGTAGATGATGGCGTGGTCTATAAGAGTTTTTGTCTGCTACAGGTATCGAACCTTCGACCTCCGGTGCTTAACGGAGTATAAATATAAGCATTCAATTATTTTTTCTAATCATTTCATATATAATTTTTTCATGCACTCACTAGAATGTACTTGATTCTTGAACCATCATTATCCGCAAGCATTGCCGTCGATAGGTTTGAGGTACTAGGTCGGTACTACTGCGATTGGAATCGATGTAGAATGCTAGAATAAGTAAAGTCGACAAAATAATTATTTTAGTATTAATATAGCGTATATTTACGTTATTACAAAGTTTTATTGCAATAATATTCTTTTATTTTTGCAAAGTCTAATCTAACTGGTCTCTTATATACAAATATATTTTTTTTGTAATTTTAACAAAATGAAGTTGTTTAAAAGGTAACAAATAAAAAAATTAATTTTCGCGAATATTATATATTTTTCTAAACAGTTAAAGTAAATCTTTATATTTATTGTTGGTCCTTTTAAGATTTTCTTAAGTGTGTTGCCATTTTATTGCAAATCTTTTATAACTTAATACTACATTTATGTAGCTTTATTTCGCGTGATAGAATGATTTTAGCATCTATTCTATAAGGTTTCTATTTTTGAATACTAGAATTTATTGTTTTTTTAAATAAGTTTCTGAGTTCATAACATACTCCCTAGTGTAAATTAACAAGATTAAGATTAAATATTTGCGCAGTATACATTACAATAGAGACATCGATTTTCTATTAACGTGTCATTGTTTCATAACAATAATTTGGGATAATGTATAGATTTTAATGCTGATTCTGTATACGTAATTGTTTTTAATTATATTAAATAATAATAATATAATAATTTAATGTATTTATATTATAAAGTTGTAAAAATATCTTGTTTATTTTATTGGGACGCGCTTATATCTGGATTTATCAATCTGCTTTAAAAATACTTTTTGCATGTTATAACCTACTAGCGGCTCACCCTCGCTTCGTTCGAATTCGCCTCTAGAAAAGCAAAAGCAAATCTTTCCTAAAGGTACCGTACATTTTCCGAAATAAAAATACTTATTATGGATAAAAAATCCAGACTATAATCTATCTTTGTGCCAAATTTCATCCAGATCCGTTCAGCCGTTCTGGCGTGATTGAGTTACAAACGTCCATCTAAACATCTAAATTTTCACAGTTATAATATTAGTAACATTTATTGAGGTAGGTTTTAGGTAATTTAACACTAGGTCAGAGTACCCTAATATTGGAGTAATTATCTATACTATTATTATAAACAGGTAACGTTTGTGAGTTGTGAGTTTATGATGTTGTAGGGGGTAATCTCTCGATCTACTGAACCGATTTAAATAAAATTTGGTAAAAAGATAGTTTGAGACCCTGGGAAGGACATAGGATACTTTTTATCCCGGAAATTATTTCATCATTTGTATGAGGAATTAACCTAGGGACGAACCCGAGCGAAGCGAGGGTGAATCGCTAGTAAAAAAATGAACTAGACCGTAGTCACGCGTAAATTCTAGCGATTGAATAAATAATAAAACGATAATAAAATGAAGTAGTGTATAAATTCGTTTAAATTGATATCATATCATATGTAATAACAAATATATATTACGATAAAACTTCTTTTAGGCATCATTATAATAAAAAGTTGCTTCAATATTTCGTGCCGCTACGTCGCTACGCGGGTGACTTTTATTTACATCCAACGAAAGTACGCAGCGATCGTGTTCCACCTCCGGCCCTTTCATAATATGTTATTATAAGAAATAAACGCGCAAACTCCAGCCTAACTGGCCTCTTATACACTTATCGCTCAAATTACCTTATCACTAAAACCGGAGGTCGCCCGTCTAATTAAAATATATGATTTCCAATGGAATTTATTTATACATTTCTTTGAAATCAAATAAAAATCAAGCAATTTGTTATAATTATTAATTTAGTTAGCTTTTATGGGACATAATTAACTTAATAAGGTTGGTGCTACTTTACTTTGTTAAAAGTACTTAATGTTAAAACCAATAAGTATTAGAAAAACTCGGTAGAGTTTAATAAAATCTTTTTAAATAATATTTATTTCTGGTGAATGTGTGTATTAATTGCTTAATTTAATTTAAAGCGATTCGTTTTAACCCCCGACGCAAAAACGACGGGGTGTTATAAGTTTGACGTGTCTGTGTGTGTGTTTGTCTGTGGCATCGTAGCTACCGAACGGATGAACCGATTTTAATTTTGTTTTTGTTTGTTTGAAAGGTGAATTTTAGTAACAATAAATTAAATTATTACTCTTTGTTTTTTTTTGATTTCATTGAATCTGAAGGAAAATTTATAAGAAATAGAAGAAAAAATTTATAAGATCAGGTCGTAATCCACCACGCTTATCAAATGTGGATGATCGACTATATAGGTTTTTAGAAAATTACTTAGGTTCTTTTAGATACGCAGGTTTATTCACTAGGATTTCTTTTACCGCATTAGGAAGTGTAATTATATTGAAAATGAAATATTAAAATATCAGTTTTTTTCCTAGATTTGAACCTACTACGCATGGTTTTACTTAAGCGTCTTATTGTACTATATGCCTAAAATAGTACATGAATACTATATAAAGGTAAAAACTTTTATTTGATCCATTACAAAAATATTAAAGTACTGACGCTATTTCTAAAAAATAATATACGTAATTATAAACAGTTCAAACCTTGATTAAGTCCTTTGAAGCTTTCAGGTTATAATGTTCGGCATTTTTTCCAAATGAAAACGCAATCCTAACATGACTTCAAAGAAATTACCCGAGAGAAACTGTCAAGTAACAGGCACTCGTTCCAGCTTTAAAGCAATCTCGTACGTTAGTAAAATCAAAGGCATTCGTATGTTATTTGTGGCTCAATATTCATAATAGGTATACAGTTTGAATGTCAGCCGAGACGTTTCAAATAAGGAATATGTTCGACAGCGCTGTCACGTTCAGATGGCGTGTTCGGGCGCAATTTGCTTCATCGCACCGTCTACTGTAATAACGACTTCCGTACCCCGTCGTGGCGCCTCCTCAAATTGGTCGCTTATCACCGATCTTCGCAGTTGCAGTCTCAAATATCACTTCGATTTGGCCATTTCTCAATAGAACTATTTTAAGATGAATTTATTATTTTTAGAATATACATTATATGTACATATAGTATTTTAAATAGCTTGTCTATATAGCAATATATAGCAATTTAAGCATAGAAATTGTCATCGTACTATCAAGTAACAAATAAATCATAGTTTGTTCAATGAATAAATACCGATTAGTTTAGGGGAGAATTACTAACGAAGCTAATAAAGTTGTTCAATTATGGAAATATCTTGAAATGTATCAATTAACGCTTTAGCTTCTAATTTGTATTATTGGTGATTGATCAAGTTCCATTATTTTGGAATATTACCTATTTGCGTTGTTTATAAATGACTAGTGACTCACCCTCGCTTCGCTTGGGTTCGTCCCTAGCTTGATTCCCCATACAAACTTTGATCTCCATTTTCAACCCTTTAAGGGATTATTTTCGAAATAAAAGTATCCTATGTCCTTCCCAGGGTCTCAAAATATCTTTTTACCAAATTTCTTCTAAATCGGTTCAGTAGATCCAGAGATTACCCCCTACAACATCACAAACTCACAATCTCACAAACTCACAAACTTTACCTCTATATTAGTATAGGAAATCGTTTTGTAATCATAATAATATGTAGTTTGAATCTATTTACTTTGACGAATATTCGCTCGCGGCTCTACTTGCGACCATAAAAAGTCATAAGCAGAATTCGCACTTAAAAAACCTATAAAAATTAAAATAAGTAAGAAGAATAAGCCCTTCTCCTTCATTGCGTAGCAATTTTTCGAGGAATATATACCTACCTATATCACTTTCTTTCGCTCTATCCGTACATATTATTCATGTTAGTTGGCATTGAGAAAATAAATATTTGAACTTTTTATAAAGAATCATTATCGATTTTTAAGTTTATTCACTATTTAACTACGAACTATTTATTAAGTTGATTAGTAAGTTCTCGAAAGACATGTGAAGTTCGCCAAACCGCACTTGGCCAGCGTGGTGGACTATGGCCTGCTCCCCATCGTAGTGAAGGGAGGCCCACCCCCAGCAGTGGGACGTTAAATAGGGCTAAATATACATTATAAAAAAATAAGTTAAAGGATTCATACGAATATTTTACTAACAATTAAAATTAAAAATTAAACATAACCCTGCGCAAATTGTCATTTAACGATTACATTTGCACGCGTATAGCACTTAATCGAGTCATCATACTACCTTACATCATTTTAGAAGCTAGCTAGTAGTAATAGCTAAGAACCACCGCAAGGAAACTGGCTTTCAAATGAAAAAAAAACCGCATCGAAATCGGTTCATCCGTGTGAAAGCTACGACGCCACACACACGCACGCACGCACGCACGGACGCACGGAAGGACGGACGCACGGACGGACGGACGGACGGACGGACAGACAGACAGACATCGACGTTAAACTTATAACACCCCTCTTTTTGCTTCGGGGGTTAAAAAAAGCAGACTTGACGCGTTCGTTATATAAAAACTACATGCTAATTAATACTTTTTGTGTAAACTGCGTCTGACGCATTGTCACGTGGTACAGCTTTATTCGCAATATTTTCTACACAATACATACCGCTTTGAACACAACACAAGTGAGTTCGTTATGCTCGCTCCTCTGTATTTTTTGTATTGTAATCCGAACATTGCGTCCGTTCTTTGATACTTTTATAAATTTAATTTAATTCACTATTCCAGTGATATAGTTGAATTTGTAAAATATACTTTGTTAATTGTTAGAAACGATGATGATTGACAATTAAGCATGGTAAATGTGATGCTTCTTTTTATATTTAAAGTCCTTAATCTAGATTTTCGTTGGTCTAGTGATGTAGCATGTACGGCTGCAGATCCGATGCTGGGTTCAGATCCATGTTGGGCTTTTGGGTTTTGGTTTTGGTTTGTTATAAGTAAATTCTTAGTAGCAGCTCGGAGTTGAGAATTGTCGTCTCACCAGACTTTGAGAGTGTAAAGAGTAGAAGGTACACTAACATAATATACATGGCTAGTTTTAGTGAGATTCGCTGAGGTTATTAATATTTTAATATGATGTAGATTTAGAAAAGAAATATAAATATATATAAATATATATCTCCTCATTATAAGAAATAGATGTAAATATTTTTTATATTTTCTATTCAAGAAGTTAACTGCGACAAATATCACCCAAACTACATGTGCGTGACAGTGAAACATAATATAATTTAATAATACCTTCATCTAATATCGCTCGAGGTCTTTATGTCAATTCCGAGACCGTGTCGTAAATAGCGTACCTATTTTTACGATTTATGACGTACGAATAAAGTTAGTTTTTATGAAACTTCTGTCGTATTAAAGATATTAGAATACGAACAAATTGTGAATATGTGAATATACTCATAAATTTAAATTCGTTGTGGCAAAACTGAAACGAGAAAAATATTATATTTTTGTATGTCATATAAGTATTTTAAAAAATTATTTATTTGAAATTTATTCATATTTTATATCGCAGATGAAAAGTTATCACAGTTGAAGAGTGAAATAAAGAATGTATGCTGTTAAAAGTTCGTTATTGTAACACCACTATTTTTTTACTCTGTGTTGTTACCTATTGAGATTTTAACATAAAATTTAAAAAAAAAATCTAATCGATCCATCAAAGTAAGCCTACAATCTTTAGCTCTCTCTCTCTCTATTTTATATTATATTTATTCTCCTCTGTCAACCGTTTTTCATTATTTGTTTATTGGCTATTGACGAGCTTAGTGTTACCAATACAAAAACATTTGGAAACAGGATTTTTTATATAGATAAGTTAATTCTATTCATATACATATGTTTCTCCCAAATTTTCACTAATGTATACAGTCGAAATTCGACCACTGGGCGAAGAATAGTTATATTGAACACAGGTTTGTCTCCTGCAGTAACATAAAACTATACTATTAACATGTTGAGTTTTGAAATATGAGAAGAATACATCCTATTAGTCCGAGCAAATACGTTCTAAAGATATTTACTATCCGACAGGATGTTTGAACTAAGTACCAAATAAGAGCCTCAGGGATTACTTTTACCCGCGAACGCGAGAAATATATTCTGAACTCACTGAAATAATACCACCGAAAGCAATAAACCAGTAAGTTAGAATATACTCCAACGTAATAGAAGTGTTCCAAACTTTGCAGTCGATATCATAAAGCGTTGAACGATCCTAAATATTTCAAGCCTCACCCGGTTAAATGTACTAAACATAGGTATTGAGGCTGTGCGAGTGGATTCGTAAGTCACGATATTAATATCTATTATCGTTAGTAAATATTTTCGTCAATGCAGGTGTTTATATGGGTCTTCTTGGATCATTGTCTAAACGGGCGTTACAGGTTCGCAAGCTCGCGCTGCTTGTGTCACTTCCGATTCGTGATTCATTACCGTTGCGCTGTAAACATGGAGATCAAATATTAGCTTGCTTTTCCAAATGTCTTTAACTAAACCGTGTATCAGTTGGCATTCAGGCAATACGAGCTTTTTATGATCAATATAAATAATTAACATAATATATGGTTCATATTGGATGCAATGGCAGTGCGTATTCATCGTAAGCTAATGTTAGCTGTTGTTATGTGTCAGATTTAAGATATCATTTAGAATAGAGACAAAATTTATGGTCGTCAATAATTTATATGTTTTTATTTTTCCACACATTTCACAGTAATGATATTATTAATTATTGTTTATCAGAATATATCTTTACATAGTATAAAATAAAACTTAAAAAAAAATCGACTTCCAGGCACTAAAATGTAAGAAATAACTAAACGGGGGTTTTCATTTAGAATAGATACCTAATCAGATATTTTTGATGGTGCCATCCGATAGATACAAAGTAAATCTAATATAATATGTATTTCGATACGTAAAATACATATTTACTTATTAGATATTCATATCTTAAAAAAATGTCTAGGCTAGGAAGGTATAAGCTACAATTTATGAATATTTTGTAAAAATAATATTATACCAGTATGGTAATATTTGTGAGTAAAAATTGACTTTTTTAAGGACGCACCTGCAAGCGAAGCGAGAGTAAGCCTCTAGTTTTAATTAATATTCATTCATAATAAATCAATGCCTGAAAGATTTTAAAGAATTTTTAAGCGATCGTGCAAAGTGAAACAGTAGAATGAAGTCGCATGTAAAAGGGGAGAGCCGACCCTACTTAGGTATTAAGCACTCATTTAGTGCAGACCGCGACTGGGACCCTTGTGTCATCTACGGCAGAGCGGGCGCGGTAATGACGAGTTACGTACAAGTAATTTACGCAAGTCTTTTAAATTAACAGATATTTTAAAATCTTATTGTTAACTTCTAATATTACGTTGTTATTTGAAATAATAACGAAATATTTAATTTAAGAAATTAAAGCATTTGTGTTTGTAATTTAAGCCTCTGAAGTAAATTTTTACTTGTTTATATGATTTTCTTAATTGACTTTGTGTCATATGACGAGTATTACTGTTGAAATGAAACTTTAAACACGTCTGCCGAACTATTTAGAAAAGAAATACTATTTAATTTATTTATAGTCAGCTTAGATATTGTATATATCTTTGTTTTCTTTTCACGCTTAAAACTAAAGAACAAAATTCAATGAAATCCGGGAAAGGCATAAATTGAATTATGGGAATGAACATAGGCTTCCTTTTTATTCCCGCCTTGCTTACCATGAGAGCGAACATACGAGCAAAAACTCATGATATATTAGTCAATAGCTTTAATACTTGGTATAAACTTGTGCAAGTCCTTTAGGTGAAGTTGTAAATAAAGAGAACCTATATGGCTTGTTTAAGAGTATAATAGTACGATTGCATATGAAGGGATAATGCGAACCGTTCTTAGGTACAAAGTTGTATGCCGGACCCCTGTGTCATCCCCTGCGATAATGAGGGTGAGCTGCGTAATTTACGCCGAAGGAATATGAACATACGCGGTACAAGTGTTTGAACTTTTTACGCGTGTTTGACTTGGATACACCTGGACGAGATTGCATTCGTTAGCCATTTCCCATAGACATACTTTGTGAATAAAAATTTTACCAGATTTTTAACAAAATAATTAAAAGTATATTTTGCTTTTATATTTTTGAAGTGAAATTTCTTTAGGCGCGCCATGAGAGGGGAAAAAAGAATTGGCGTTACGATTTTTGTAATGGAAACGGTTGTTACGGATGTGAATAAATACTTAATTAAAAATTATTTAAACCATTATATGGATATTTCAAAGAATAAATTGAATAAAAATAAATATTTATAAAAGAATACTTCTTTCAATTATTTTTAAATGAGCGAAGAAAACATATCAAATGAATATTTACTCAAAATATTTTTTATACAGTATAAGTATAATTTTTTTCATTAAAAAATTTGCATCGCTGTATTATATTTTTTTATTATCTCCTATATCCTAATTATTTAAAACATAAATTGAATTTCATAAAAAAGTACCATTATATTCTACAGAAGTTTCACTTCTTGCGCGTGAACATTGATGACATACGCACTCTTTAATTTTTTTCTTAGTTTCAAACTTTAGAGGGTCTCTAGCTGTTTTGAGATATTATTGTGTTTTAATCAGAATAGTATAAACAAGTAGCATGTTTGATACAAATAATTTTCCAATTGTTAACTATTTGATAACTTATAGCGTTGTTAATTTGAATCATATTTATGTCACGCTATTACGTAACAGCAGGATCGTCTATTAGAAGTATAAAACATACTGATATAATTATGTAGAAAAATACCTAAATATTTTACCTTCACTAAAATTGTAACAAAAATTTTATGGTCTAATTAAGATTTTTTTTGGGCACTTGGAACCGCGCACTATATTGTAGATTTATCGAAGAAACAATTATAACAAAATAGATTTTTTTGTTTTGGTATTCTTTCTGTTTTTTATAGATAGATATTAAAAAAGAATGTTTTTGCGATGCTTAGCATTATTGTTTTTAAATAAAAATATAGGAATAATAAATTACTCATCCAATACGTTAAACGTTGAGAACTATGCCAGGAATAAGTCTTGTTTACTTATATAATATGGCAATTGTGGCGTGACAATAAGCCACAGTTAACATAGAATTATAAAGCCATAACGGCCAAATCTTTGAGGGTTTATGCTCAAAATAATTAAGCTAAGGCCCCGTTAAAACATGATTGTATATTCCTTTTAGGAATAATGTTATATTTTTAATCACAGAGGAAAATTTTTAGAGCAAAGCCTCTGTTTTGTTTAATATTCATTTTGTGGGTATTTCATTTAGACCAGTTTTGCTTTTTCGTACGATATTACACTAGCTCGAGTCCTCATATAAAACTGTAGTTTTAAAAATTAAGATAAATATCAGATTTTTAATCACAGTATATGTATGTACATAGTTGTTATTATATATAAATATACTAATTAGGAATACAGTAGTATGTGATATTAGGTATATAATTGAAACATAAATTATAATTATAAAATTACACTTTATACTGGTCATTGCCCGCGGCTCTGCTTGTGTGGTCGTTACGTCGATTAAACCAATATGCTAATATAGCATAAACATTAAATCCGTTAAAGTTACAAGAAATAAAAAATACACATTCAATTAAAGGAAAAAATACAATAAGTAGGTATTACTTTAGAATGATATATATTGGGTCAGTGACCCTTTTATATTATTATGTATATCTACAACAACAATGAGGTTGTTATTTATCGATAATCTTTTGACAGTGTGAATTCCCCTCATTTATTATCATGTTATGACTGTCATACAACACGATAAGACCAATTAAATTAAAATAAAACATAAAATACTACGTTTACCTTTACGATAACGTCATCTGGGTTTTTAGTTATACATATACTAGTATTATATGATTTGTGGTTATATGTATATTATATGTATAAACACCTGGGCAAAATTTTCAAAAAAGATTAAAATGTGGTGTTTTTTCAGAAAATACACTTATATAGATAAACTTAAAAACAAAACCCGACTGCGCCAGCGGGTGCAAAAGACGGGGCATAGTTAATATTTTGAAATCGGTGTAACTATTTTAGTAAAAAGTAATAATTTTCTCTATTTTCTATTAGTACTAAGATACTCCATTTGATAGTATCCAATTAATATGAACTCATTCACCCCCATATGAATTGATAGTATATTTTATAGGATTATTGAAAATTCATATTATTATGTTGCGAATGTTCGATTAAGTCTTGTCTAACCTAGTCGGTACAGGAGTACTACTAGAGGCCTCTCAAAGTTTTAACAACTGTATAACGACTCACTTCTGAGTTGGAGCTTGTTGGTAAACGATAGATAACAAAACTTTTGTAATATTATGCAAAGAATATTATTAAGACTGAAATATGATTATTTTGTTCATAATATTCAGTTATTATATTTAATTCTTGCTTATATTATAAACAGTTATTTTTTACTTTTTAGTGCTTTTGTTTGAAGTCGGTTTTTATTTTTTTGTTATTGTTTTGCATGCTTGAACATAATGCTTGATATAGAAAGATGGCCTGGATATAGTCATAATTGCCATATATACGATGAGGATTTCCACGAAATAAGAGGTTTAAATAAGAAATTTAGACCAACTTTTAGAAAGCGTTTTAAATCAACAAAAAATCTGATGTAAGTTGGCTTGTTTAATACTTACTCTATATTCCAGTCAACATTTAGAATATTATTCAGTGAATTCGTGGGGTTATCAGTGTTGTATAAAACAGCTATCATAAAAATAAATTGTAATGAAATATATAACTTATAATAAAATTTAAACAAAACCAGAGTGTTTTTGTTTTTGAGATGAAAAAGAAGCCAAAGAACTATTAATGTATGTTTGTTTGTATATGATTTACTCGAACACCACTTGGTTCAATGGTAGATTTTAAATTTGATGAATTAAAAACATAGAGAAGCTCGCTTGGCTGTTTTCAGCGGTTAGACTAAATAGATCCCACACAGACTAAGCTGCATGAAGCAGCTAGTATGTGACTATCTACCTTAATTATAATAGTTTGTATTAATATTAGCATTAGACCAAAAACCAAATTTTTAGGTTTTACATATTAGTATACTCTTACATTGCAGTTTTTATATTTTTTCTCAGAAATGAGATATTTTCCCGCGGTAAAAAGTATGTTATATGTTGACCCGGATAACCAGCTACCACCATACCAAATTTCGTCAAAATCCCTCTAGTGGTTTTACCGTGATGCGGTAACAGACAGACAGACAGACAGACAAAAATTCTAAAAACTATAGATCCGGCCTCTGTATCGATAATAATGTTTATGAAATAAGATTTTTCAAAAAATATTTCATGTACAGATTCGGCTTAGTTAGAATTTTATTATATGTACTAGCATTGCCTGCGACTCCGCCCGCGTTCAGATGACCAAAAAACCAATTTTCTTAGGTTTTACATATTAGTATACTCTTACAATGCAGTTTTTGTATTTTTTCTCAGAAATGAGATATTTCCCGGCTGTAAAAAGTATCCTATATGTTGACCCGGATAACCAGCTATCATTATACCAAATTTCATCAAAATCTGTATAGTGGTTTTCTCGTGATGCGGTAACAGACAGATAGACAGACAGACAGACAGACAAAAATTCTAAAAACTATAGATTCGCACTCTGCATCGATAATAATGCCTATTTCAATAAGATTTTCAAAAAAAAATATTTAATGTACAGATTCGGCTCAGTTAGAATTTTATTATATGTATAGATAGATAATCTTTCTCTGACATGCCCGTCTTACTTTTTATTTTTCCAGTGTATTTGTTCTCTTTAGAGATGAAATTCTAATAGTCTTTTCTTAGTGGTTACTTATGCCATTATTGGAATACACTGTCGAAAGTTCATCCCTCAGGTCCACTGGTCAGCGTTAATGAATCAATTAGAACAAGCAACTTTATAATAATTATATTATATCATAATACGACTTTTGGTCGCGTTGAGCAAAGAGGTATTAAAAATACCACTCTTTTATTATACAAATACTAGATTTAATAAATGCTTATATTCTAATATTATAATAATTTTAAAGACTTTTTATAGCTATCTGTAAACCGACATTAGAAAACCGTATGTCATTTGCATATACATTAAATTTCATGTACCAAAGAACTTAGGCTTATATTAAGCCTAAATTTATATAATCATATTGTAAAAGTATACATAGTGTGAGTTTATTTAAAAGTGTTTAGTGCAATTATTATTGCTAAGCTGTTTCAAATAATTTTAATATTTCGATTTAGACCGTTTTTCCACTGATGGCATGATTTATAGGTTTGGTTTTCTTTTATTGAATAAAACACTGTTTAAATGTGACATTGCTTCGGGTATCAAATATGTACTATGTTTATTTCCCAAAAAATTCTATCTTACGTATAATTAAAGGGTTTCAAAGTTCCATTGAGGTCTGAGCAAAAAGCGGGCTGTTTTTTATAATCCCATAAATTTTATAAATGCGAAAGTTTGGATGTATGTTTGTTACTGTATCACGCCAGAACGGCTGAACGGATCTGGATGAAATTTGGCACAGATATAGATTATAGTCTGTCATAACTTACTTTTTCTCCCGTAAAAATAAAAAAGATTTGTTTTTATTTTCCACACAGTATATAAATGTAGAATTTCTGTATCCATTTCCACATCTTTTATAATGTTTTATGTTTTGTAAAATAATCAAAAATCTAGAATGATCATATTCTCTTACATCTTCTCTTGAACTGCTGATTATTATGATGTGTGCCTTATACTAGTAGATTGCAATATAAAAATAACTATTTTACTTTTATTTTACCATAAAAGTAATATGGCGTTAGGTGAGCCATTTTATTTATTTATTTTAAAAGTTTAACAAATTGGTAAGGTAATAATATTTTTTTTCATGTGATATTAATTAATAAAAGGGCTCGATATGATAGATAAATATTATAATTTTTTAAATTATTTTTATATTTTTTTAAGTGCATGATTTAGAAAAGGAAATAGTCAATGACAACACATATTTATAAAGAATTGTCATTTCTCTTGTCAGTTATCACCGAAAATAGTGAACGAAAACTTTTGCAAATGAATACCCGTATTTTATAATATTTATGATAAATATTATGAAAACTTAAAGTTTTTTTTAAATTAAAGTAACTCTATTAACCTATAGATAATAATTGTATATAACTCATTTTTATATACAAGCAGTCTCGCCGGTATAAACGTTAGTAATTTCATTTATTTAAATATGTTTAAGTAAACAATTAAATTGTTTTCATATAATAACGAATAATTCATTACTTAATTTTTATTTGGAAGGAATAAATTCTCTATTGAGTTTCATTTACATTAAATTAATTTTATAATAAAACAAAAAAAATATAATTCTTATGGTATTTTAATTTTTATATAATTGAAAAATATTTTTTATGATAATAATAATGTGTTTATTATGTAATTGAAGTATATAGGAGCTTTATTTTTAGTTTCTTCTACTAAAAATTTAAAATTATAAATAATTCAGAGGCTAATGCAAATAATTTTATTACACAATCATGGGTGCGGGACCAATTCCAATAAAAGATTCAAGTCTTACTATGAAAAATCTGAATAGCGCTGATCAGTTCCGTGAGGCTCATAATTATAAAGACCATCCGGGCTTGAGATATACACTTTATTATTATTACGATATCCGTTTCCAATTTGAATAATTTTTGGTTTACTTGACAGATCTCGGCCCTGAAAATAAAATATAGTTAAACTTAAAATAAAGCTCTTAGTATAACAAATATTTTCGTAATAGTGTATTTACTACGAAGTGATACTACTTGGTAAAGAAAAATAAAGGCCTAAAACTATCTCTATGTAAAAATCACTTTTAGTATAAGATCCCGATCTATGTGGTGGACCCCTCATTCATTTTCCAAGCGAAATATAATTCAAAATTCGTATTAATAAACACGAACCAGGAGGCTGTCACCAAAAATTTGCTTCTGGCTAATTTTAATTAAATAAAATTTTCATTGTTTTTTTTTTTAAGTACAACAATTCTTTTTCTGTGACAAATTAGTATCAATCGGAAGTAAAAGAAGTACGTTTTAAATAAAACTATCTTTTCGGATTATTTTGCGGATTTATTTTCATTTTTGGTTCCTGACGTTCAAATATTCGCGTAAATCTAAGAAAGTATTATAAAAGAAGTACGTACTAAAAATATGTATATTAAAGGAATAACAAATATCTCATTATAACATTAACAATAATATCATAATAATATATAGACTTTGCAATAATAATTTAAAAACTACTTAGCAATAATTAGCATAACTAAGTTAGTCCTAAGAACTTTTTATTTTAAGATTACTTACAAATATTAAATTGTCCACGAAATGTCTCATTCCAAGAATAATATCTCTCAAACACCGTTTCGTTCGGGTTATATTCTGTAATAGAGTGTATTTTTTTTATTATTAGTTATTTATTATCTATGCATCAAAAGATTGCTACAGTTTATAACGAAATTAAAAAAAAACATGTTGTAGTATTTTCACGACGTTCAAAAATGTATTGTCTAATTTTTATATTCTTTCATAGTTTTACCTCTTTAATTTAATTAACTCTGTCTCTTTTTAACGTAAAAACGTTAAAAGCATATATATATATATATATATATATATATATATATCTAAACATGCAATAATAATGCATACGAAATAAATATCACAATATAATATATGTGTCTATCTCAGGGAGCAGACAAAATAACTTCATCAGTTTCAGTAAGCCTAAACATGTCATAAGGATATACTATATAATTGCATATTTATTTCGATATATATAAATATAGAATAATATAAATAGATTACCTCTGGCGGATTACATCCTACACACGGAACTTTTTCTATATCGCTGAAACAAAAAAATATATTTATCAATATATTATAACATATGGTTCGTACAATGTACATAAATATGTACAGGAGATACTTTTTAAATAAAACTATCTTTTTGATTTTTTTTTGTGAAGAGTCTCTCTCATTATCATGATGATTACTGTAAAGCATTCGAAACGTAGGGAACCATTTAAATGAAAATAAATTTGCGAATAAAATCAGAAAATCTGATTTTAGTTTTATTTCAATTGTCAAATATTCGCGTAAATCTAAGAAAGTATTATTTCATGATACTTTTATTTTATTTCAATATTATTAGAATTAAAATAACAGCGGCTTGATTTTTATTTAAATCATTAAAAAATATTAAATTAAAAGTATGTGTATTTTTTTACATCTATAGGAGATAAAATTATAATCCAATTATTACCTTGATGGTCTTGACTCTACCATAGCCACAACAGCCAGTATTGCGAGACACATCAATATTTTTGGCATTGTTATTTTTGAATAGCTTTAGAAAAGGCTGATATATGATGAGGCACTTACTAGTATGCCCTGATTGCCCTATTACCTGCAAATTATGGACGCCACTGATAAAGTTATAACGATCATCGATACAAGAAGAATGAGAGAAAAGCTTCATCATTGTATAATACATTGTATTGAGTAAAAGAAACGCAAACTTTACAGATAGAACAAACCTTAGAAACAGAACAGACAGACAAGTTAATTTTAATTTTTAATTTTAATTAACATAATAATATAAATAATATTACAAGCAACATAAAAATGGTTTAGATTATAACAGTTTATGTCAAATTCACCTACCTTTTACTTTATAAATATCTATAATTTATACGGGGTAAGTAGACACTGGTTAAATACGATTTGTAGTGACTTTGTTTCACACATATGATAAATTATGGAATGAGTTCATCGTATACTAAACGGGAATATATAAATACGATATCTTCGTATTTTACACACTATCTGTAGGTCACAAGTTATGAAAATTTCTCAAATAGGTATTTTTGTATTATGAAATAAACAAAACAAAGCAATCTTAAGGCACTTTATCAAAAGGTTTTTTTTAATGTAAATAGTATAAAATATTCATATTTATTTTTTATTATAAATATATATATATATATATATATATATATATATATGAAATTGGCGTTTTATTTGAAAAGAGAAAAACGAAAAAAATTATATTATGAAATTATATATTAAATCAATCAAGTTAAGTATTATTGTTACCCATTCACTTTCACCATTGATTTTTTTCCTTGCAAGTAATTCTCCAAATTCCGCATAAAGTGGTAATCTGTTGGACCAAGGTCATAGCTAGCTTTTTCATCATGGCTTGTAATTATTGATACAGGTCAACCGTAATCATCTGGCCAGGTCTTAGGAAGCTGTAGTGGACGACACCAGCACTGGGCCACCAGACATATACCAGTACCTTTTTCTGAGTCAACTTTCATTTGGGACAGGATTTGGCCAGTTCTCCTGGGCTAAACCATTGTGATTAGCGTTTCCGATTAACGTACAGGATCCAATTTTCATCACAAGTAACGATATGATTTAAAATCCAGTCGTTATTGTGACGGTTGAGTAATATAACGCTGCACTCGATGCGTGTTTGTTGGTGTGCTTCACTCAATTCATGCGGTTCCTTATTTGCGAGCTTTTAAGTCAACTTTACTTTTGACTATAAAGTAAATATGTATGTATGTATGTATATATGTATGTATGTGTACTTGTATATTTATATTATAATTGATATTTGTAGTTTGTACCTACACCGCACCTCATTATTATTTTTATATTTTCTCACGCTAGTAGAGATCTCTTAAAGAGATAAGTCATCCTTTATACACATGGTATTTGTTTTCACTTTTGTTTCTTTTCTGGTACTTAAATAAATAAATAAAATAAAAAAATAAATGATATTAATTATTGAACTATAGTAATGAGATAAAATCGGCATAAATAAAACATAAGTAATATAATATTTATGTTATTTCAATTTTTACATTTAAAGAATAATTTTAATAATGATAGCCATCTTTTGGATTTAAATGAATCGTTACTTGAATATAATTATTGTCTCCGTCTCCAACGAAAATATTTCGTTTACTTTCACGCATAGCAAGAATTCGTTCAATGTGTGACCAATTTTCGTGCTGAAAATAAAATATCGTTAAACTTAAAATAAAGTTCTTATTATAAAAAATATTTTAGTAATTGTGTATTTACCAATAAATTTAGGGATACTATGAAAATAGTAAAAAAACGTAAACTATATAGTAATAAAAGGTACAGGTATGTACAGATTACAAAGACGCATTTACTCTCCAGGCGTGAAAACTATATCTATGTAAAAATCACATCAATCTATTGCTATGATTAAAGGCGGACCGACCACTGAACCAATAAACTAATGATAATAGCTTTCGCATTAAGAGTTTGTAAGAAGTAATATTTATATATTATATCTAAGCCAGAGTGAGGCTAGTTTTGTGAGTACTACAAATATGTATACATATATGTTTTTCTTTCAGGAGTCAACATTTTTTTGAAGTCGGTTTATTAAAAATAATATTATATTAATAGACTAGCGGCTCACCCTCGCTTCGCTAGGGTTCGCCTCTAGAAAAACACTAATAGAGATCTATTAGTTCCCACGGGAACCGTTTATTTTTCCGGGATGAAAAGTAATCTGTTGTTTGACTGGCAATATAAGGTATCAGCATGCCAAATTGCCCTAAGAACTATCGACCAATATCTCTTCTATGTCACACATATAAGCTTTTCGAGAGAATGCTTCTGAACCGACTTACGACTGCTATTGACCCTAAACTAATCCCGGAGCAAGCCGGTTTCAGGCCTATTAAGTCTTGCTGCAACCAGACCCTCAAACTCGTGCAATATATTGAGGATGGTTTTGAGGCAGGAATGGTCACAGGCGCTGTATTCGTCGACCTATCTTCAGCTTACGATACAGTTAACCTAAAACGTCTGCTGTGGAAGGTGGAGACCATGACAAATGACATGAATTTTGTCAAAATACTCCGAGAACTTCTTCACAACCGGCATTTCCAAGTCCATCTCCTCTCAGAGAAAAGTCGTTGGAGATCACTAAAGAACGGACTACCCCAAGGTAGCGTCCTGGCTCCGCTTCTTTTTAATATATACACCAACGACCAACCATCTAGTTTAAACACGTCCCGCTTCCTCTATGCAGATGATCTTGCACTCACCTCCCAGGCCACCACTTTCGAAGAGGTCGAGGCGAACCTTTCAAATGCTCTCACTAACTTAGATCAGTATTACTCCGCAAACTCGCTGAAACCAAATCCGAGCAAAACTCAATCCTGCGCATTTCACCTTCGCAATAGAGAGGCAGGGCGAAAACTAAACATTGTCTGGGGTGAGGTGTCTATTGAACACAGTAACTTCCCCAAATACCTCGGCATTACTCTGGATAGGTCACTCACCTTTCGTAAAAACTGCGAGAACATCAAGCAGAAAGTCCATAGCCGGAATCAAATCCTGCGTCGCCTAGTCACTTCTAAGTGGGGTGCCTCGCCTGATGTTCTGCGAACTACTGGGTTGGCCGTTTCCTTCGCTGCTGGTGAATATGCGTGCCCCGTGTGATGCCGCTCTTCCCACGTAAAACTAGTGGATACAGCACTAAACGAAACGTGTCGTATTATTACTGGCTGTTTGAAACCGACTCCGATACCAATGCTGTACCCACTGGCAGGAATTGCGCCTCCAAAAGTGCGCAGAGCAGTGGCGAGCTCCAGTGAAAGGACCAAAATGGAACAAGACACGCGACACCCCTTGCACGACAACATCCTGGTGCCACAAAGGGTAAAAAGCCGTAAAAGTTTTATGAAGTGTGTCTTACCACTTGGAGATGAACGACCACAGGCAAGATGCAGGATGTGGCGGGACAGTTATGGTCCTTTGCCAATCCCATTTGTTCCACCGTCTGAGAATCTTGCGCCTGGACATAGTTTGCCTTGGCAGACCTGGAAGTCTCTCAACAGACTCCGGACTCAGGTTGGCCGAAGCAAGGAAAACTTGTCCAGGTGGGGATTTTCAGCGGGCGGCCTGGAGTGTAGATGTGGTACTGTTCCACAAACGATGAGGCACTTACTGGCCTGCCCTGCTTGCCCTGTTACTTGCAGCTTACAGGAGCTTATGGACGCCACTGACAAAGCAACGATCGTGGCTGAGTTTTGGGCTGACTCCATTTAAAACTTGCCATCGACACGAAAAGAAGAAGAAGATGCCAAATTTTACTAAATTAGGTGCATAAGTTGTTGTGTACTAAGCTGTATAAGTTACTATATTTTTTTAACTATCCCACGGGAACTCTTTAATATTCCGGAATGAAAAGTATCTTACATGTTGACCGGGGATATAAGGTATGACCATGCAAAATTTCATTTTAATCGGTCTAATAGTTTCGGAGATTAACCCGTACAAACAGACAAACAGACAGAGAAACAAAAAAATTGAAAAAAAAAAATAACTGGATTTGTTCTATTTGTCTTCTTACATCCCCCTGACTCGGTTTTTAGCATTTTTTTGCTATGTACAGACAATCGACCGTTTTTTTAATAGTATAGATATAATTATAAATATACTTAGCAATCATAACAACGTCAATAAAAACCTTATTATTTTAAGATTACTTACTAGTATATTGTCCACTAGTCCAGTAACTGCACCAACACTGTTCCGCATCCCGTTTCGCTCGAGTTACAATCTGTAATAAAATATATTTATTTATTTTCTTATTATTTATTTATTATCTATGCATTGTTAAGATTATAGCAACCTTTGTAATTTCTAGTTCATTCGAATTCACGAAATTAAAAAAAAATTGTTATAGATAGTTGTAGTATTTTTTACGACGTTTAAAAATAATTTCATCAGTTTAAGCACCCGCTAAGTTAACCGTAAACATTTAATAAGGATACTATTTACTATTTACTATAATCATTGCATATTTATTTCGAGTAAAAATATGGAAAATATAAATAGACTAGCGACTCACCCTCGCTCCGCTCGGGTTCGTCCCTGGGGTGGGGTCTGGGAGGACCACCCTTATCCTTATCACTTAGGGGTATGGAAAATAGATAGTAGCCGATTCTCAGACCTACTGAATACGCATATAAAATTTGGTAAAAATCGGTAAAGCCGTTTCGGAGGAGTACGGTAACAAACATTGTGACTTGGAAATTTTATATATAAGATTACCTCTAGCGGACTACATCCTACACTTGGAACTTCTTCCATATCGCTGAAATAAAAAAATATACATTTATCTATAGAAGTATGTCACATACCTATCCGTGAGATACTTATTAAATAAAACTATCTCTTCGTATGTTTTCGCTATGAGTATCTCCCGTGACCATGATTCCTGCAGAGCATTCGAAACGTTGGGAACCAAAATCAAAATAAATCTGAAAAGATAGTTTTATTTAAAAAGTCAAATATTCGAGTGAATCTAAGAAAGTATTATTCCATGTGATACTTTTTTTATCGTTATTAGATCTAAGATTACTGCGCTAAAGTGTTATTCTTATTACAGATCGCTTTATATTTAAATCAATTTAAAATATCAAATATTATTTATGATTAAATTTATATTATTTTATTCATTAAATGAATAAAATAATCATAAATTTATAATACCAATTACCTTGATGGTCTTGACTCTACCATAGCCGCGCAAGCCGGTATTGCGAGACACATTAATAATAATTTTGCCATTAGCTATATTGCTAAAAAAATCAATAAAATGTATTAATTTATATATTATTATAATAAAATATTAAGAATCTTACTAAAAAATAACAAGCTTTACAAAAGGTAAACATATACACATACATAATATATTTTAAATTATTATCATTTACATCGCGGCATTTGGTTCACTAATCATGGGTTGCTGAAACAGCGTTATTAATAAATATGCATAACGACACTCAACTCAAAGAAAGTCGAAGAAAGATATACATCATTTTTTTATATTTTTCAGGATAATAAATAATATGTATTTATTTTTAATTAAAATACTAATACAAATAATATTATAAGCAAAATAAAAATTTGATTATAATATACATAAATTCACCTACCTTTTAGTTTTCAAATATTTGTAATTTATATGGGGCGATTAAATACTGGTTAAATACCATTTGTAACTTTGTTTCACACGTATAATAGACTATGGAAGGAGTTATTCGTATAATAAACGGGAATATATAATATGTAAGTGCGATATCTACGTTCGTATTTTACAGATTATCTGTAGGTCACAGGCTATTAAAATTTCCCGACTTGGTAGAAATAAGAAAATCAATCTTAAGGTAACTTTATCAAACGCTATTTTATATAATTAATATGAAATATTAAATATATTTTTAATATAATATTTTTTTGGCCAAATAGTCTTTCTGCGATTTTTTTTAATAATAATCGTTTCTTTAATTATAATAAAAGTATCGGGTAAAATATTTTAATTTGCAGGTGTGTAAAACCAATGTTTTCGAAAAACACATCTTTCATAATATTTTTATGTTTTGTAAGATAATCAAAAATCTAGAATGATTCTATTCTCTTACATCTTCTCTTGAACTGCTGATTATTATGATGTGTGCCTTATACTAGTAAATTCTAATATAAAAATAACTATTTTTCTTTTATTGTACCATAAAAGTAATATGGCGTTAGGTGACCCAATTAGTTTATTTATTTTAAAAATTTAGCTAATTGGTAAGTTAATAATATTTTTTGTCATGTGATATTAATTAATAAAAGGGCTCGATATGATAGATAAAAAAATATATTTTTTTAAATTATTTTGATATTTTTTAAGTGCATGATTTAGAAAAGGAAATACGTCACTAGTCAATGACAATACATATTTATAAAGAATTGTCATTTCTCTTGTCAGTTATCACCGAAAATAGTGAACGAAAACTTTTGCAAATGAATACCCGTATTTTATAATATTTATGATAAATATTATGAAAACTTAAAGTTTTTTTTTAAATTAAAGTAACTCTATTAACCTATAGATAATAATTGTATATAACTCATTTTTATATACAAGCAGTCTCGCCGGTATAAACGTTAGTAATTTCATTTATTTAAATATGTTTAAGTAAACAATTAAATTGTTTTCATATAATAACGAATAATTAATTACTTAATTTTTATTTTGAAGGAATAAATTCTCTATTGAGTTTCATTTACATTAAATTAATTTTATAATAAAACAAAAAAAATATAATTCTTATGGTATTTTAATGTTTATATATTTGAAAAATATTTTTTATGATAATAATAATGTGTTTATTATGTAATTGAAGTATATAGGAGCTTCATTTTTAGTTTCTTCTACTAAAAATTTAAAATTATAAATAATTCAGAGGCTAATGCAAATAATTTTATTACACAATCATGGGTGCGGGACCAATTCCAATAAAAGATTCAAGTCTTACTATGAAACACCCGAATAGCGCTAAGCAGTTCCGTAAGGATTATAATAATAACGACCATCCGGGCTTGAAATAATCACAGTATTATTATTATGATGTCCGTTTCCAATGTAAATAAGTTTTGGTTTCCTTGACCGATTACCGCCCTGAAAATAAAATATAGTTAAACTTAAAATAAAGCTTTTAGTATAACAAATAATTTTGTAATAGTGTATTTACTACTAAGTGATACTACTTGGTAAAGAAAAATAAAGGCCTAAAACTATCTCTATGTAAAAATTATTTTTAGTATAAGATCCCGATCTATGTGGTGGACCCCTCATTCATTTTCCAAGCGAAATATAATTCGAAATTCGTATTAATAAACACGACCCAGGAGGCTGTCACCAAAAATTTGCTTCAGGCTAATTTTAATTAAATAAAATTTTCATTGTTTTTTTTTAAGTACAACAATTCTTTTTCTGTGACAAATTAGTATCAATCGGAAGTAAAAGAAGTACGTTTTAAATAAAACTATCTTTTCGGATTATTTAGCGGATTTATTTTGATTTTTGGTTCCAGACGTTCAAATATTCGCGTAATTCTAAGAAAGTATTATAAAAGAAGTACGTACTAAAAATATGTATATTAAAGGAATAATAAATATCTCATTATAACATTAACAATAATATTATAATAATATATAGACTTAGCAATAATAATTTATAAACTACTTAGCAATAATTAGCATAACTAAGTAAATCCTAAGAACTTTTTATTTTAAGATTACTTACCAATAATATATCAATAATATCCAACAAACACCGTTTCTTTCGGGTTATATTCTGTAATAGTGTTTATTTTTGTATTATTAGTTATTTATTATCTATGTACCAAAAGATTGCTACAGTTTATAACGAAATTGAAAAAAAATCGTGTTGTAGTATTTTTACGAAGTTCAAAAAAGTATTGTCTGATTTTTATTTTCTTTGATAGTTTTACCTGTTTAATTTAATTAACTCTGTCTCTTTTTATAAATATATATACATTATTATTGCATGTTTATATATATCTAAACATGCAATAATAATGCATACGAAATAAATATCACAATATAATATATGTGTCTATCTCAGGGAGCAGACAAAATAACTTCATCAGTTTAAGTAAGCCTAAACTTTTAATAAGGATATACTATATCAACGCATATTTATTTAGATATATATAAATATAGAATAATATAAATAGATTACCTCTGGCGGATTACATCCTACACACGGAACTTTTTCTATATCGCTGAAACAAAAAAATATATTTATCAATATATTATAACATATGGTTCATACAATGTATATATGTCCAGGAGATACTTTTTAAATAAAACTATCTTTTTGATTTTTTTTGTGAAGAGTCTCTCTCATTATCATGATGATTACTGTAAAGCATTCGAAACGTAGGGAACCATTTAAATGAAAATAAATTTGCGAAAAAAATCAGAAAATCTTATTTTAGTTTTATTTCAATTGTCAAATATTCGCGTAAATCTAAGAAAGTATTATTCCATGATACTTTTATTTTATTTCAATATTATTAGAATTAAAATAACAGCGGTTCGATTTTTATTTAAATCATAAAAAAATATTAAATTAAAAGTATGTGTATTTTTTTACATCTATAGGAGATAAAATTATAACCCAATTATTACCTTGATGGTCTTGACTCTACCATAGCCACAACAGCCAGTATTGCGAGACACATCAATATTTTTGGCATTGTTATTTTTGAATAGCTTCAGAAAAGGCTGATATATGATGAGGCACTTACTAGTATGCCCTGATTGCCCTGTTACCTGCAAATTATAGGAGCTTATGGACGCCGCTGAAAAAGCTATAACGATCATCGATACAAGAAGAAGGACAGAAAAGCTTCATTATTGTATAATACATTGTATTGAATAAAAGAAACGCAAATTTTACAGATAGAACAGACTTTAGAAACAGAACAGACAGACAAGTTAATTTTAATTAACATAATAATAAAAATAATATTACAAGCAAAATAAAAATGGTTTAGATTATAACAGTTTATGTCAAATTCACCTACCTTTTAGTTTTTAAATATTTATAACTTACATGGGGTAATTATACACTGGTTAAATACGATTTGTAGTGACTTTGTTTCTCACATATGATAAATTATGGAATGAGTTCATCGTATACTAAAAGGGGATATATATATACGATATCTTCGTACCATATCTGTAGGTCACAAGTTATTAAAATTTCTCGAATGGGTATTTTTGCATTATGAAATAAACAAAACAAAGCAATCTTAAGGCACTTTATCAAACGCTATTTTTTATTTAGCTAAACGCTATTTTTTATTTATGAAAATATTTGATTAGGTATGTATAGTAAATGAAAACTACCAATCAGTTATTCATATGTATAGTAAACGAAAACTACCAATCAGTTATTTTTTACTTTTTAGTGCTTTAGCTTGAAGTCGGTTTTTATTTTTTTGTTAAAAAGTTTTTATTTTTCCCTTTTTAGTGTAGACAGTAGTAGCAAAGTAAGAATTCCCACGTGTTAGGCTTGTCAAATCAAACAAAATAAGCCCAAACTCAAAGTATCTACTATTAGCCGTTGAAGAGTTCCACCTATCCACCTTCTGGTCTTACCATCAGATCAGGTCAACAATACCGAACCACTGTACTATCAACGGAAATAGAAACACTTGCAAAGTTTCAAAGCTTAAGTATAAAAAAAAGGAAAAACTCAAAAATGGCTGGAATATAGAAAAGTTCAGAATTATTTATTTTGTATTCATGTATAATATATAGTCTATATACTCCTTACTGACCGTTAAAACGTATCTAGGGATGAACCCGAACGATGCGAGCGTGAGTCGCTAGTAGGTAATGTATATAATGCAAAGTTTTAAAATAGTATACAAATGACAATTTGTGTACTGAGTGATAAGCAAATAAATGTTGATAAATAAAAATGTCTTACGAATTTTATTATAATTCAATAATATAAATAGCTAAAGCTTATAAATAATATTAAAATATTCTCTCTTTCAGAGGTAAGAGAAATTATGCTTAAAAAAGAAAAGAATATAGTATTATTTATTTTTATTATTCATAACTTATTCTCAAAAATTGTTTATTAATTTACCTATTACATAATAGATATGCATATGAAATTTCCCTTATAAAGAAAGTAAATGATCTGTATGACAGAATCAAAAATAGTAGCATAAACAGCTAATCACGCTACTATTTTAGACTTTGACATTTCTTTTAGCGGACTCCGTCTCTATTAGTCGGAGACGTTATATTAGTCGAGATATATTTGTTTTGTATGTTTGAACATAATGCTTGTTAATATCATAGAAAGATGGCCTGGATATAGTCATAATTGTCATTTTATACGATGAAGATTTTCACGAAATAAGAGGTTTATTTTAGACCAACTATTAGAAAGCGTTTTAATTTAACAAAAAATCTGATGTAAGTTGGCTTGTTTAATACTTACTTTATATTCCAGTCAACATTTAGAATATTATTCAGCGAATTCGTGGGTGTATCAGTGTTGTATAAAATAGCTGTCATAAAAATAAATTGTAATGAAATATAATACTTATAATAAAATTCAAACAAAACCAGAGTGTTTTTGTTTTTGAGATGCAATAGAAGCCGAATAACTATTAATAATCGTATGTTTGTTTGTATATGATTTACTCGAACACCACTAGGTTCAATGGTAGATTTTAAATTTGATGAATTAAAAACATAGAGAAGCTCGCTTGGCTGTTTTCAGCGGTTAGACTAAATAGATCCCACACAGACTAAGCTGCATGAAGCAGCTAGTATGTGACTATCTACCTTAATTATAATAGTTTGTATTAATATTAGCATTAGACCAAAAACCAAATTTTTAGGTTTTACATATTAGTATACTCTTACATTGCAGTTTTTATATTTTTTCTCAGAAATGAGATATTTTCCCGCGGTAAAAAGTATGTTGTATGTTGACCCGGATAACCAGCTACCACCATACCAAATTTCTTCAAAATCCCTCCAGTGGTTTTACCGTGATGCGGTAACAGACAGACAGACAGACAGACAAAAATTCTAAAAACTATAGATCCGGCCTCTGTTTCGATAATAATGTTAATTTCAATAAGATTTTTCAAACAATAATTCAAGTACAGATTTGGCTTAGTTAGAATTTTATTATATGTACTAGCATTGCCCGCAGCTTTGCCCGCGTTCAGATTACCAAAAACAAAATTCTTAGGTTTTACATATTAGTATATTATACTCTTACAATGCAGTTTTTGTATTTTTTCTCAGAAATGAGATATTTCCCGGCTGTAAAAACTATCTTATATGTTGACCCGGATAACCAGCTATCATCATACTAAATTTCATCAAAATCTGTCCAGTGGTTTTCTCGTGATGCAGTAACAGACAGACAGACAGACAAAAATTCTAAAACCTATAGATTCGCACTCTGCATCGATAATAATGCCTATTTCAATAAGATTTTCAAAAAAATATTTAATGTACAGATTCGGCTCAGAATTTTATTATATCTATAGATAGATAATCTTTCTCTGACATGCCCGGCTTACTTTTTATTTTTCCAGTGTATTTGTTCTCTTTAGAGATGTAATTCTAATAGTCTTTTCTTAGTGGTTACTTATGCCATTATTGGAATACACTGTTGAAAGTTTAGCCCTCAGGTCCACTGGTCAGCGTTAATGAATCAATTAGAACAAGCAACTTTATAATAATTATGTTATATCATAATACGACTTTTAGTCGCGTTGAGCAAAGAGGTATTAAAAATACCACTCTTTTATTATACAAATACTAGATTTAATAAATGCTTATATTCTAATATTATAATAATTTTAAAGACTTTTTATAGCTATCTGTAAACCGACATTAGAAAACCGTATGTCATTTGCATATACATTAAATTTCATGTACCAACGAACTTAGGCTTATATTAACCCTAAATTTATATAATCATATTGTAAAAGTATACATAGTGTGAGTTTATTTAAAAGTGTTTAGTGCACATTATTATTGCTAAGCTTTTTCAAATAATTTTAATATTTCGATTTAGACCGTTTTTTCCACTGATGGCATGATTTATAGGTTTGGTTTTCTTTTAATGAATAAAACACTGTTTAAATGTGACATTGCTTCGGATATCAAATATGTACTATGTTTATTTCCCAAAAAATTCTATCTTACGTATAATTAAAGGGTTTCAAAGTTCCATTGAGGTCTGAGCAAAAAGCGGGCTGTTTTTTATAATCCCATAAATCTTATAAATGCGAAAGTTTGGATGTATGTTTGTTACTGAATCACGCCAGAACGGCTGAACGGATCTGGATGAAATTTGGCACAGATATAGATTATAGTCTGTCATAACTTACTTTTTCTCCCGTAAAAATAAAAAAGATTTGTTTTTATTTTCCACACAGTATATAAATGTAGAATTTCTGTATCCATTTCCACATCTTTTATAATGTTTTTATGTTTTGTAAAATAATCAAAAATCTAGAATGATCATATTCTCTTACGTCTTCTCTTGAACTGCAGATTATTATGTGTGCCTTATACTACTAGATTGTAATATAAAAATAGCTATTTTACTTTTATTTTACCATAAAAGTAATATGGCGTTAGGTGAGCCATTTTATTTATTTATTTTAAAAGTTTAACAAATTGGTAAGTTAATAATATTTTTTTTCATGTGATATTAAGTAATATTAAGTAATAAAAGGGCTCGATATGATAGATAAAAAATTATATTTTTTTAAATAATTTTTATATTTTTTTAAGTGCATGATTTAGATAAAAACTTTTTAACAAAAAAATAAAAACCGACTTCAAACAAAAGCACTAAAAAGTAAAAATTAACTGATTGGTAGTTTTCATTTACTATACATACCTAATTAAATATTTTCGAAGTCGGTGTGCTTTGCTTTGTATGGGCTGGCACCGATTTCGAAAGTATTTGATTAGGTATGTATTTAATAGGTAGGCTTTAATTACTTAGCCAAAGCACACCGACTTCGAAAATATTTGATTAGGTATGTATAGTAAATGAAAACTACCAATCAGTTATTTTTTACTTTTTAGTGCTTTTGTTTGAAGTCGGTTTTTATTTTTTTGTTAAAAAGTTTTTATTTTTCCCTTTTTAGTGTAGACAGTAGTAGCATAGTAAGGATTCTAACGTGTTAGGCTTGTCAAATCAAACAAAATAAGCCCAAACTCAAAGTATCTACTATTAGCCGTTGAAGAGTTCCACCTATCCACCTTCTGGCCTTGCCATCAGATCAGGTCAACAACACCGAACCACTGTACTATCAACGGAAATAGAAATACTTGCAAAGTTTCAAGTCAATATGACAATTAGAAGTAGGTTAAATTTATCATTAGTTGTTTTTCCACCCTTAGGGGTGGTATTTTTTTTTAAATTTAAATGGGACCAATCTGGAAGTATACCCTTTCAAACAAAACAAAAATTGTCCAAATCGGTTAATAAATGACGGAGTTCTGAGGTAACAAACATAAAAAAAAATGACATACAGTCGAATTGAGAACCTCATCCTTTTTGAAGTCGGTTGAAAAGGAAATACGTCACTAGTCAATGACAACACATATCTATAAAGATTTATCATTTCTCTGGTCAGTTATCACCGAAAATAGTAAGCGAAAACTTTTGCAAATGAATACCCGTATTTTATAATATTTATGATAAATATTATGAAAACTTAAAGTTTTTTTTATATTAAAGTAACTCTATTAACCTATAGATAATAATTGTATATAACTCATTTTTATATACAAGCAGTCTCGCCAATATAAACGTTAGTAAATTCATTTATTTAAATATGTTTAAGTAAACATTTAAATTGTTTTCATATAATAACGAATAATTCATTACTTAATTTGTTATTTGGAAGGAATAAATTCTCTATTGAGTTTCATTTACATTAAATTAATTTTATAATAAAACAAAAAAAATATAATTCTTATGGTATTTTAATTTTTATATAATTGAAAAATATTTTTTATGATAATAATAATGTGTTTATTATGTAATTGAAGTATATAGGAGCTTCATTTTTAGTTTCTTCTACTAAAAATTTAAAATTGTAAATAATTCAGAGGCTAATGCAAATAATTTTATTACACAATAATGGGTGCGGGATCAATTCCAATAAAAGATTCAAGTCTTACTATGAAAAACCCGAATAGCGCTGATTAGTTCTCATAAGAGAAAAGATCATCCGGGAGCAGAGCCTCATAATTATAACGACCATCCGGGCTTAAAATAATCACTTTATTTTTATTATGATGTCCGTTTCCAATGTAAATATGTTTTGGTTCCCTTGACCGATTTCCGCCCTGAAAATAAAATATAGTTAAACTTAAAATAAAGCTTTTAGTATAACAAATAATTTTTGTAATAGTGTATTTATTACTAAGTGATACTACTTGGTAAAGAAAAATAAAGGCCTAAAACTATCTCTATGTAAAAATCACTTTTAGTATAAGATCCCGATCTATGTGGTGGACCCCTCATTCATTTTCCAAGCGAAATATAATTCGAAATTCGTATTAATAAACACGACCCAGGAGGCTGTCACCAAAAATTTGCTTCAGGCTAATTTTAATTAAATAAAATTTTCATTGTTTTTTTTTAAGTACAACAATTCTTTTTCTGTGACAAATTAGTATCAATCGGAAGTAAAAGAAGTACGTTTTAAATAAAACTATCTTTTCGGATTATTTAGCGGATTTATTTTGATTTTTGGTTCCAGACGTTCAAATATTCGCGTAATTCTAAGAAAGTATTATAAAAGAAGTACGTACTAAAAATATGTATATTAAAGGAATAATAAATATCTCATTATAACATTAACAATAATATTATAATAATATATAGACTTAGCAATAATAATTTATAAACTACTTAGCAATAATTAGCATAACTAAGTAAATCCTAAGAACTTTTTATTTTAAGATTACTTACCAATAATATATCAATAATATCCAACAAACACCGTTTCTTTCGGGTTATATTCTGTAATAGTGTTTATTTTTGTATTATTAGTTATTTATTATCTATGTACCAAAAGATTGCTACAGTTTATAACGAAATTGAAAAAAAATCGTGTTGTAGTATTTTTACGAAGTTCAAAAAAGTATTGTCTGATTTTTATTTTCTTTGATAGTTTTACCTGTTTAATTTAATGAACTCTGTCTCTTTTTATAAATATATATACATTATTATTGCATGTTTATATATATCTAAACATGCAATAATAATGCATACGAAATAAATATCACAATATAATATATGTGTCTATCTCAGGGAGCAGACAAAATAACTTCATCAGTTTAAGTAAGCCTAAACTTTTAATAAGGATATACTATATCAACGCATATTTATTTAGATATATATAAATATAGAATAATATAAATAGATTACCTCTGGCGGATTACATCCTACACACGGAACTTTTTCTATATCGCTGAAACAAAAAAATATATTTATCAATATATTATAACATATGGTTCATACAATGTATATATGTCCAGGAGATACTTTTTAAATAAAACTATCTTTTTGATTTTTTTTGTGAAGAGTCTCTCTCATTATCATGATGATTACTGTAAAGCATTCGAAACGTAGGGAACCATTTAAATGAAAATAAATTTGCGAAAAAAATCAGAAAATCTTATTTTAGTTTTATTTCAATTGTCAAATATTCGCGTAAATCTAAGAAAGTATTATTTCATGATAGTTTTATTTTATTTCAATATTATTAGAATTAAAATAACAGCGGCTCGATTTTTATTTAAATCATTAAAAATTTTAAATTAAAAGTATGTGTATTTTTTTACACCTATAGGAGATAAAATTATAACCCAATTATTACCTTGATGGTCTTGACTCTACCATAGCCACAACAGCCAGTATTGCGAGACACATCAATATTTTTGGCATTGTTATTTTTGAATAGCTTTAGAAAAGGCTGATATATGATGAGGCACTTACTAGTATGCCCTGATTGCCTTGTTACCTGCAAATTATAGGAGCTTATGGACGCCGCTGAAAAAGCTATAACGATCATCGATACAAGAAGAAGGACAGAAAAGCTTCATTATTGTATAATACATTGTATTGAATAAAAGAAACGCAAATTTTACAGATAGAACAGACTTTAGAAACAGAACAGACAGACAAGTTAATTTTAATTAACATAATAATAAAAATAATATTACAAGCAAAATAAAAATGGTTTAGATTATAACAGTTTATGTCAAATTCACCTACCTTTTAGTTTTTAAATATTTATAACTTACATGGGGTAATTATACACTGGTTAAATACGATTTGTAGTGACTTTGTTTCTCACATATGATAAATTATGGAATGAGTTCATCGTATACTAAAAGGGGATATATATATACGATATCTTCGTACCATATCTGTAGGTCACAAGTTATTAAAATTTCTCGAATGGGTATTTTTGCATTATGAAATAAACAAAACAAAGCAATCTTAAGGCACTTTATCAAACGCTATTTTTTATTTAGCTAAACGCTATTTTTTATTTATGAAAATATTTGATTAGGTATGTATAGTAAATGAAAACTACCAATCAGTTATTCATATGTATAGTAAACGAAAACTACCAATCAGTTATTTTTTACTTTTTAGTGCTTTAGCTTGAAGTCGGTTTTTATTTTTTTGTTAAAAAGTTTTTATTTTTCCCTTTTTAGTGTAGACAGTAGTAGCAAAGTAAGAATTCCCACGTGTTAGGCTTGTCAAATCAAACAAAATAAGCCCAAACTCAAAGTATCTACTATTAGCCGTTGAAGAGTTCCACCTATCCACCTTCTGGTCTTACCATCAGATCAGGTCAACAATACCGAACCACTGTACTATCAACGGAAATAGAAACACTTGCAAAGTTTCAAAGCTTAAGTATAAAAAAAAGGAAAAACTCAAAAATGGCTGGAATATAGAAAAGTTCAGAATTATTTATTTTGTATTCATGTATAATATATAGTCTATATACTCCTTACTGACCGTTAAAACGTATCTAGGGATGAACCCGAACGATGCGAGCGTGAGTCGCTAGTAGGTAATGTATATAATGCAAAGTTTTAAAATAGTATACAAATGACAATTTGTGTACTGAGTGATAAGCAAATAAATGTTGATAAATAAAAATGTCTTACGAATTTTATTATAATTCAATAATATAAATAGCTAAAGCTTATAAATAATATTAAAATATTCTCTCTTTCAGAGGTAAGAGAAATTATGCTTAAAAAAGAAAAGAATATAGTATTATTTATTTTTATTATTCATAACTTATTCTCAAAAATTGTTTATTAATTTACCTATTACATAATAGATATGCATATGAAATTTCCCTTATAAAGAAAGTAAATGATCTGTATGACAGAATCAAAAATAGTAGCATAAACAGCTAATCACGCTACTATTTTAGACTTTGACATTTCTTTTAGCGGACTCCGTCTCTATTAGTCGGAGACGTTATATTAGTCGAGATATATTTGTTTTGTATGTTTGAACATAATGCTTGTTAATATCATAGAAAGATGGCCTGGATATAGTCATAATTGTCATTTTATACGATGAAGATTTTCACGAAATAAGAGGTTTATTTTAGACCAACTATTAGAAAGCGTTTTAATTTAACAAAAAATCTGATGTAAGTTGGCTTGTTTAATACTTACTTTATATTCCAGTCAACATTTAGAATATTATTCAGCGAATTCGTGGGTGTATCAGTGTTGTATAAAATAGCTGTCATAAAAATAAATTGTAATGAAATATAATACTTATAATAAAATTCAAACAAAACCAGAGTGTTTTTGTTTTTGAGATGCAATAGAAGCCGAATAACTATTAATAATCGTATGTTTGTTTGTATATGATTTACTCGAACACCACTAGGTTCAATGGTAGATTTTAAATTTGATGAATTAAAAACATAGAGAAGCTCGCTTGGCTGTTTTCAGCGGTTAGACTAAATAGATCCCACACAGACTAAGCTGCATGAAGCAGCTAGTATGTGACTATCTACCTTAATTATAATAGTTTGTATTAATATTAGCATTAGACCAAAAACCAAATTTTTAGGTTTTACATATTAGTATACTCTTACATTGCAGTTTTTATATTTTTTCTCAGAAATGAGATATTTTCCCGCGGTAAAAAGTATGTTGTATGTTGACCCGGATAACCAGCTACCACCATACCAAATTTCTTCAAAATCCCTCCAGTGGTTTTACCGTGATGCGGTAACAGACAGACAGACAGACAGACAAAAATTCTAAAAACTATAGATCCGGCCTCTGTTTCGATAATAATGTTAATTTCAATAAGATTTTTCAAACAATAATTCAAGTACAGATTTGGCTTAGTTAGAATTTTATTATATGTACTAGCATTGCCCGCAGCTTTGCCCGCGTTCAGATTACCAAAAACAAAATTCTTAGGTTTTACATATTAGTATATTATACTCTTACAATGCAGTTTTTGTATTTTTTCTCAGAAATGAGATATTTCCCGGCTGTAAAAACTATCTTATATGTTGACCCGGATAACCAGCTATCATCATACTAAATTTCATCAAAATCTGTCCAGTGGTTTTCTCGTGATGCAGTAACAGACAGACAGACAGACAAAAATTCTAAAACCTATAGATTCGCACTCTGCATCGATAATAATGCCTATTTCAATAAGATTTTCAAAAAAAATATTTAATGTACAGATTCGGCTCAGAATTTTATTATATCTATAGATAGATAATCTTTCTCTGACATGCCCGGCTTACTTTTTATTTTTCCAGTGTATTTGTTCTCTTTAGAGATGTAATTCTAATAGTCTTTTCTTAGTGGTTACTTATGCCATTATTGGAATACACTGTTGAAAGTTTAGCCCTCAGGTCCACTGGTCAGCGTTAATGAATCAATTAGAACAAGCAACTTTATAATAATTATGTTATATCATAATACGACTTTTAGTCGCGTTGAGCAAAGAGGTATTAAAAATACCACTCTTTTATTATACAAATACTAGATTTAATAAATGCTTATATTCTAATATTATAATAATTTTAAAGACTTTTTATAGCTATCTGTAAACCGACATTAGAAAACCGTATGTCATTTGCATATACATTAAATTTCATGTACCAACGAACTTAGGCTTATATTAACCCTAAATTTATATAATCATATTGTAAAAGTATACATAGTGTGAGTTTATTTAAAAGTGTTTAGTGCACATTATTATTGCTAAGCTTTTTCAAATAATTTTAATATTTCGATTTAGACCGTTTTTCCACTGATGGCATGATTTATAGGTTTGGTTTTCTTTTAATGAATAAAACACTGTTTAAATGTGACATTGCTTCGGATATCAAATATGTACTATGTTTATTTCCCAAAAAATTCTATCTTACGTATAATTAAAGGGTTTCAAAGTTCCATTGAGGTCTGAGCAAAAAGCGGGCTGTTTTTTATAATCCCATAAATCTTATAAATGCGAAAGTTTGGATGTATGTTTGTTACTGAATCACGCCAGAACGGCTGAACGGATCTGGATGAAATTTGGCACAGATATAGATTATAGTCTGTCATAACTTACTTTTTCTCCCGTAAAAATAAAAAAGATTTGTTTTTATTTTCCACACAGTATATAAATGTAGAATTTCTGTATCCATTTCCACATCTTTTATAATGTTTTTATGTTTTGTAAAATAATCAAAAATCTAGAATGATCATATTCTCTTACGTCTTCTCTTGAACTGCAGATTATTATGTGTGCCTTATACTACTAGATTGTAATATAAAAATAGCTATTTTACTTTTATTTTACCATAAAAGTAATATGGCGTTAGGTGAGCCATTTTATTTATTTATTTTAAAAGTTTAACAAATTGGTAAGTTAATAATATTTTTTTTCATGTGATATTAAGTAATATTAAGTAATAAAAGGGCTCGATATGATAGATAAAAAATTATATTTTTTTAAATAATTTTTATATTTTTTTAAGTGCATGATTTAGATAAAAACTTTTTAACAAAAAAATAAAAACCGACTTCAAACAAAAGCACTAAAAAGTAAAAATTAACTGATTGGTAGTTTTCATTTACTATACATACCTAATTAAATATTTTCGAAGTCGGTGTGCTTTGCTTTGTATGGGCTGGCACCGATTTCGAAAGTATTTGATTAGGTATGTATTTAATAGGTAGGCTTTAATTACTTAGCCAAAGCACACCGACTTCGAAAATATTTGATTAGGTATGTATAGTAAATGAAAACTACCAATCAGTTATTTTTTACTTTTTAGTGCTTTTGTTTGAAGTCGGTTTTTATTTTTTTGTTAAAAAGTTTTTATTTTTCCCTTTTTAGTGTAGACAGTAGTAGCATAGTAAGGATTCTAACGTGTTAGGCTTGTCAAATCAAACAAAATAAGCCCAAACTCAAAGTATCTACTATTAGCCGTTGAAGAGTTCCACCTATCCACCTTCTGGCCTTGCCATCAGATCAGGTCAACAACACCGAACCACTGTACTATCAACGGAAATAGAAATACTTGCAAAGTTTCAAGTCAATATGACAATTAGAAGTAGGTTAAATTTATCATTAGTTGTTTTTCCACCCTTAGGGGTGGTATTTTTTTTTAAATTTAAATGGGACCAATCTGGAAGTATACCCTTTCAAACAAAACAAAAATTGTCCAAATCGGTTAATAAATGACGGAGTTCTGAGGTAACAAACATAAAAAAAAATGACATACAGTCGAATTGAGAACCTCATCCTTTTTGAAGTCGGTTGAAAAGGAAATACGTCACTAGTCAATGACAACACATATCTATAAAGATTTATCATTTCTCTGGTCAGTTATCACCGAAAATAGTAAGCGAAAACTTTTGCAAATGAATACCCGTATTTTATAATATTTATGATAAATATTATGAAAACTTAAAGTTTTTTTTATATTAAAGTAACTCTATTAACCTATAGATAATAATTGTATATAACTCATTTTTATATACAAGCAGTCTCGCCAATATAAACGTTAGTAAATTCATTTATTTAAATATGTTTAAGTAAACATTTAAATTGTTTTCATATAATAACGAATAATTCATTACTTAATTTGTTATTTGGAAGGAATAAATTCTCTATTGAGTTTCATTTACATTAAATTAATTTTATAATAAAACAAAAAAATATAATTCTTATGGTATTTTAATTTTTATATAATTGAAAAATATTTTTTATGATAATAATAATGTGTTTATTATGTAATTGAAGTATATAGGAGCTTCATTTTTAGTTTCTTCTACTAAAAATTTAAAATTGTAAATAATTCAGAGGCTAATGCAAATAATTTTATTACACAATAATGGGTGCGGGATCAATTCCAATAAAAGATTCAAGTCTTACTATGAAAAACCCGAATAGCGCTGATTAGTTCTCATAAGAGAAAAGATCATCCGGGAGCAGAGCCTCATAATTATAACGACCATCCGGGCTTAAAATAATCACTTTATTTTTATTATGATGTCCGTTTCCAATGTAAATATGTTTTGGTTCCCTTGACCGATTTCCGCCCTGAAAATAAAATATAGTTAAACTTAAAATAAAGCTTTTAGTATAACAAATATTTTTGTAATAGTGTATTTATTACTAAGTGATACTACTTGGTAAAGAAAAATAAAGGCCTAAAACTATCTCTATGTAAAAATCACTTTTAGTATAAGATCCCGATCTATGTGGTGGACCCCTCATTCATTTTCCAAGCGAAATATAATTCGAAATTCGTATTAATAAACACGACCCAGGAGGCTGTCACCAAAAATTTGCTTCAGGCTAATTTTAATTAAATGAAATTTTCATTGTTTTTTTTTAAGTACAACAATTCTTTTTCTGTGACAAATTAGTATCAATCGGAAGTAAAAGAAGTACGTTTTAAATAAAACTATCTTTTCGGATTATTTAGCGGATTTATTTTGATTTTTGGTTCCAGACGTTCAAATATTCGCGTAATTCTAAGAAAGTATTATAAAAGAAGTACGTACTAAAAATATGTATATTAAAGGAATAATAAATATCTCATTATAACATTAACAATAATATTATAATAATATATAGACTTAGCAATAATAATTTATAAACTACTTAGCAATAATTAGCATAACTAAGTAAATCCTAAGAACTTTTTATTTTAAGATTACTTACCAATAATATATCAATAATATCCAACAAACACCGTTTCTTTCGGGTTATATTCTGTAATAGTGTTTATTTTTGTATTATTAGTTATTTATTATCTATGTACCAAAAGATTGCTACAGTTTATAACGAAATTGAAAAAAAATCGTGTTGTAGTATTTTTACGAAGTTCAAAAAAGTATTGTCTGATTTTTATTTTCTTTGATAGTTTTACCTGTTTAATTTAATGAACTCTGTCTCTTTTTATAAATATATATACATTATTATTGCATGTTTATATATATCTAAACATGCAATAATAATGCATACGAAATAAATATCACAATATAATATATGTGTCTATCTCAGGGAGCAGACAAAATAACTTCATCAGTTTAAGTAAGCCTAAACTTTTAATAAGGATATACTATATCAACGCATATTTATTTAGATATATATAAATATAGAATAATATAAATAGATTACCTCTGGCGGATTACATCCTACACACGGAACTTTTTCTATATCGCTGAAACAAAAAAATATATTTATCAATATATTATAACATATGGTTCATACAATGTATATATGTCCAGGAGATACTTTTTAAATAAAACTATCTTTTTGATTTTTTTTGTGAAGAGTCTCTCTCATTATCATGATGATTACTGTAAAGCATTCGAAACGTAGGGAACCATTTAAATGAAAATAAATTTGCGAAAAAAATCAGAAAATCTTATTTTAGTTTTATTTCAATTGTCAAATATTCGCGTAAATCTAAGAAAGTATTATTTCATGATAGTTTTATTTTATTTCAATATTATTAGAATTAAAATAACAGCGGCTCGATTTTTATTTAAATCATTAAAAATTTTAAATTAAAAGTATGTGTATTTTTTTACACCTATAGGAGATAAAATTATAACCCAATTATTACCTTGATGGTCTTGACTCTACCATAGCCACAACAGCCAGTATTGCGAGACACATCAATATTTTTGGCATTGTTATTTTTGAATAGCTTTAGAAAAGGCTGATATATGATGAGGCACTTACTAGTATGCCCTGATTGCCTTGTTACCTGCAAATTATAGGAGCTTATGGACGCCGCTGAAAAAGCTATAACGATCATCGATACAAGAAGAAGGACAGAAAAGCTTCATTATTGTATAATACATTGTATTGAATAAAAGAAACGCAAATTTTACAGATAGAACAGACTTTAGAAACAGAACAGACAGACAAGTTAATTTTAATTAACATAATAATAAAAATAATATTACAAGCAAAATAAAAATGGTTTAGATTATAACAGTTTATGTCAAATTCACCTACCTTTTAGTTTTTAAATATTTATAATTTACATGGGGTAATTATACCCTGGTTAAATACGATTTGTAGTGACTTTGTTTCTCACATATGATAAATTATGGAATGAGTTCATCGTATACTAAAAGGGGATATATATATATACGATATCTTCGTACCATATCTGTAGGTCACAAGTTATTAAAATTTCTCGAATGGGTATTTTTGCATTATGAAATAAACAAAACAAAGCAATCTTGAGGCACTTTATCAAACGCTATTTTTTAATGTAAATAATATAAAATAAACATATATATTTTGAATATTATACTTACATATGAAATTGCCATTTTATATAGAAAGAGAAAAACGTATTAAAAAAATATATAGTAAATCAATTAAAGTAGGTAAGTATTATTGTTACCCATGCACTTTCACCATTGATTTTTTTCCTTGCTTTGTGCTTTCCTTTGCCTTGGCTGGCACCGACTTCGAAAATATCTGATTAGGTATCTATTCTAAATGAAAACTCCCGTTTCGTTAATTTTTCCATTTTACTGCCTGGATGTCTGTTTATATATATTTTTTTTAAGTTTTTATTTTTCCATTTTTAATCTAGACGTAATAAGCAGGTAATTTGTAAGAGAAAGTTTTTTTAATAACATATTCGATTACGCGATTTATTTAAAAAAAATATTTATTGTTGATTTTTTTAAAAACCGCTCGACCGATATCGGCAAATTTTATATAATTTTACTTGGGAAGTATAATATATACCCCTTGACACAAAAAAAAAATACAAATCGGTTCAGGCGCCTTCGATAATCGATGAACATAAATAAAAACTTTTTAACAAAAAAATAAAAACCGACTTCAAACAAAAGCACTAAAAAGTAAAAAATAACTGATTGGTAGTTTTCATTTACTATACATACCTAATCAAATATTTTCGAAGTCGGTGTGCTTTGCTTTGTATGGGCTGGCACCGATTTCGAAAATATTTGATTAGGTATGTATTTAATAGGTAGGCTTTAATTACTTAGCCAAACTATATGTTATTAAAAACTTTCTTCTTACCGATTTCGATAAAATTTAAATGGGACCACCTGGGAAGTATATATACCCTTTGAAACAAAAAAAAAATATTTCCAAATCGGTTCAGGTGTCTTCGAGTAATCGGTGATCATACATAAAAAAAGATTCCGATGAATTGAGAACCTCTTCCTTTTTGGAACTCGGTTAAAAGTAATCAAAATCCTCAATATTTGTTTTAAGTCAACTTTACTATTGACTATAAAGTAAATATGTATGTATGTATCTATGTACGTATGTATGTTTGTGTATGTGTATTTTTATATTATAATTGATGTTTGTAGTTTGTACCTACACTTTTTTTTATTTTATTTTTTTTATTTTTTTTTATTTTTTTTTTAACGTTGGGAAATGCATTTACGCACGACGTGTGGGACTCACCGGCTCGGATCTTTTCTTCTTTTCTTTCGGTTTTTTATGAATTGTTACTTGATTATAATTATTGTCTTCGTCTCCAACGAAAATATTTTGTCTACCCTCACGCATAGCACGAATTCGTTCAATGTGTGACCAATTTTTGTGCTGAAAATAAAGTATCGTTAAAATTAAAATAAAGTTCTTAGTATAAAAAATGTTTTTGTTATTGTGTATTTGCTAATAAATTTAGTAATACTATGAAAATAGTAAAAAAAGTAAAGTATAGTTTTAATAAAAGGTACAGGTATGTACAGATAAATTACTATACTTAAAGTTGATTACAAAGACGCATTTACTCTTCAGGCGTGAAAACTATATCTATGTAAAAATCACTTCAATCAGATGCTATGATCAAAGGCGGGCCGACCACTGAACCAATAAACTAATGATAATAGCCTTCGCATTAATAGTTTTGTAAGAAGTAATATTTATATATTACGAGTATATCTAAGCCAGAGTGAGCCTAGTTTTGTGAGTACTACAAATATGTATACATATATGTTTTTCTTTCAGGAGTCAACATTTTTTTGAAGTCGGTTTATTAAAAATAATATTATATTAATAGACTAGCGGCTCACCCTGTCTTCGCTCGGGTTCGCCTCTAGAAAAACACTAATAGAGATCTATTAGTTTCCACGGGAACCGTTAATTTTTCCGGGATGAAAAGTAACCTGTTGTTTGACCAGCAATATAAGGTATCAGCATGCCAAATTTTACTAAATTAGGTACATAAGTTGTTGTGTACTAAGCTGTATAAGTTACTATAGTTTTTTAACTATCCCATGGGAACTCTTTAATATTCCGGAATGAAAAGTATCTTAGATGTTGACCGGGGATATAAGGTCCAACCATGCAGAATTTTATTTTAATCTGTCCAATAGTTTCGGAGATTAGCCTGTACAAATAGACAAACAGATAGAGAAACAAAAAAATTGAAAAAGAAACTGGATTTGTTCTATTTGTCTTCTTACATCCCCTTGACTCGGTTTTTAGCGTTTATTTGCTATGTACAGACATTCTACCGTTTTTTTATAGTATAGATATTATATAGACTTAGCATTCATAACTAAGTCAATACTTAAAACTTTTTATTTTAAGATTACTTACTAATATATTGCCCACTAGCCCAGTAACTGCACCAACACTGTTCCGCATCCCGTTTCGTTCGAGTTACAAACTGTAATAAAATATATATTTATTTATTTTCTTATTAGTTATTTATTATCTATGCATTGTTAAGATTATAGCAATCTGAGTAATTTCTAGTTCATTCGAATTCACGAAATTAAAAAATCTTGTTATAGATAGATGTAGTATTTATTACGACGTTTAAAAATGATTTCATCAGTTTAAGCACCCGTTAAGTTAACCGTAAACATTTAATAAGGACATGGGTATTTCTCAGCGCCTAAAATTTTCGATTTCTGGAGGTTTATCTCCGTAACTAGCTAATAAAACGGTCTAAAATATTTTTTTAATGCACCTTAGACTATTATCTAACTTGGACCAATTCCGTTTGTTTATTAATTGCATTATAAAAGTATAAAAAAATCGTTTGAAACTCATTCTTCTGACTCATATGACGTGTCCGTTCCCCATTTTTATGAACAAAATTATAAATAACACGTTATCTTATTAAAAAAACAATATAAATTATAATCACATCGAAAGAAGATTAGTAATCTATTAACAAAATTTTTTTTTATTATATCTCCGTTAGTTTACTTATTATAAATAAAGAAATAAAAGATGTCCGGCATAAAATTCTGATTAATATCACACGATCGTACTCGGTGAAATACAAAAAGTGAGACCATCACTACCCACATGGGGGGGTAGTCTGTTGTGCGACGAATGGGCCCGAAGGTAGACGTTCGGCCAGGTCAGCGTCGATCAGGAGATACAAAAGTAAGTATTTGATTCATATGTTCTTGATTCAGGTGGTGATTTATCTGGGTCTGATTCATGTGGTCAAAACCCATATGAATCATAAAGTGGTACATTTTGCTTAAGTTATTTATCATATAATCATCATTAAGATCAGGTCCCAAGCATCATGACACCGCGACTACGTACGACACAGCGAAAGAAAAATGATATAATATATAGTAGAGGATGTCACATAGATGGATGCAGTGCAAATAGCCATAGCTATGCTGATGATAAGGTGCTGCTCAGTCCATCAATTAGATGTTTGCAGAGGCTCCTTTCTATTTGTGAAAAATATATTAAAAGTCATGGTTTAGTTTACAATAGTAAAACATCAGTTGCTATGGTATTTAAATATAAAAATGGATCTGACTATGTACCTGACGTTCCCGGGGGAGAAGCCAACTCCTACCGGGCGCGTCCCCAGGTGGCGGATAGGGGAATGCCACCCGCTTAGAGGGGCGGGTGGTACCGGAGAAATCCGGCGCGGACCAAATGGCTTGTGGGGGCCGCTCGTCGAGGCCTTGAGCCGAAAGGTTTGACCGAAGACGTTGCGGCCACCAGTAGTGGGACCGCTTTGGCGGTCCCGCGATCGGATCGGGGGCTGCCGGTTGTGGGACTGTGGTGACAGGCCTGCGACTGGCAGACGAGGGGCCGCGGCGGGAGAGGAGTGCCGGTATTACGGTGCGCCGCTCTCCCTGCCCTCCGCGGTCTCGGCGGGGCCGCCACCGTTAGATGGCGGACACGGTGGGGCTGCAGGGGAAGAGGAGTGTGGGTGTGTCGTTGCCGCTCTCCCTGTCCTCTGCAGCCGGATGTGGGGTGGCCCACTTCAGTGGGGGTGAAGGTGCCAGAGGGCGGTCGACTTGGGGAGGTTGGCCGTCCAGTGTTCTGGCGGAGGAGACCGTCAGGGGTGGTCAAACATCTCAGCCCCTGACATTGGGACGGGCCTTAACAGGCACTCGTCGTCGGGGTCATGGAAGAATCTTTTTGGTACCCGTGGCCCCGGCCTTAAGGCGAAGGAGGTTCTTTGTCAGGTTTTTTAGTGGGCAGGCTGCCGCGCGTTCACCATCTTTGCGCGGCAGGAGCCCCACATAACCCGTCTCGCATCCCCGATTGGCGAGTGGGTACCCGGGAACAGGGTTTTTCCTGACAGAAAAAAAAAGTACCTGACGTTGTTCTAAATAATGTTAAGCTTGATCGTGTTATAAAATTTTAATACCTTGGACATGTAATAAATGAAATGTTAACAGATGAGGACGACATAGAGAGGGAACGTAGAGCATTGCCGATACGTGGGAACATGTTGGCCCGTAGATTTGCTGCGTGTACAGGCCAGGTTAAAATTACACTTTTTAAGACCTATTGTCACGTACACGTTTTTTTTAATTTATTAAGAACACCAACAACATAACACATAAATACATTTTAAATTCATTCCTAATACACAAGTTCTAGTATGTTAGTCTCTTACAGGTGTCCATAGCGCTGACCAACAAATTACATACATGCACTGCTAATATAAAAAGAAGATAAAGTGACTACAAAATAAGGGCAAAAAATTGAAAAACATTAAAATTTATAAATAGGGTTTAAGTTATTTTAACTAATTTTATGTATATAAAAAAAATAAAAACTGAGATATATGTAAAAAATATTTAAATTACTTACCCCTAAAATGTAAACACATAATGTCTTAAGAACTTTGCTAAAATAATAGTGGTAGGGACAGATAATGAACTACATAAAATAATGCCGTTTAACTTACAATGATTTACAATTCTCCGCGGATTTTTCCGACCAATGTATTCTTTAGTTTGAGCAAATTGTTATGATATAGATCAATGTCACACCCGAAAGACAGAGTACTCAGTTCATTATATGCTTTAAGCATTCGAGGAAGAGGAGAGTTCGAGCAAGATACCGTCCTAGAAACTGGCATATCAAACGGGCCTTTGTTTATTGCGCGCGACCCAGGTCGCGGAATCCTGAAATAAATATTCTCTAATATTAGTGGACAATCCATCATTCTATTTAGTATCTTAAATAATGTGCAAATATCAATTATACGTCTCCTATTAAATAAAGTGTCAATTTTAAAAGTCGTCAACCTATCCTGATAATCGCTTCCCTTACTTATATCGCTATTATACACAAGATACTTGGCAAAGGAACGCTGTATTCGTTCGATTCTTTCGGAATGATATGCTTGGTAGGGATTCCAAATGACGCTTGCATATTCCAATATGCTTCTTACTAAGGCATTAAAGATAACTATCCTAGTCTTTGGAGAACGCAAGTCTTTACATGTTCGCCTCAAAAAACCAAAAGATTTTAATGCTTTCTCTATCATATGATCATAATGTCTCGTAAAACTCAACTTGTTGTCAATAATAACTCCCAGGTCTCTGACAAATGGGGTTTCTCTTATACACACCCCGTTAATGTGGTACGAAGCATCAATTTTTTTTTTGTGATTTTTATAAAGCAACATTTGGAAGCATTTATTATCATATCGTTTTCAATGTTTCTTCTGTTCTCTCAAATGTTTAGACTGCCTAGATATTGTTGTGCGTCGTGAATGTTCTACGAGGCACACACTGATAGTTTTGTTGCTGTCATAAAAAAGAGGATCGCATGTCTGAGACAGAGGATAAATGACAGCACAAATTCTATCATAAGAGTTGTAGAAGATTTTGGGCCAAATTTCTACAGACATAGATTTAAGGATTTTTCATATTATGTTTTAGTTTAAATATTTAATTTTATTTATTGTCCTTAATGTAGAAAACCTTTGTATTAATTTTATTTAGTTTATAATTTAATTTAAGTTTTATTTACCTACTTTTCGTACTGCGTAGACAAATGCACTCTCTATTCCTTTAATTGTCACATTCCAGTGGGTCGACAAGTCAACATGCCTGATGAGTAAAAAGGCGCAGATTGATAGCTTAACTTTCTTTTCGAGGCGCAGGAGTGTAAATACCTCCAACTATCCATCTCCGGGCTGCTAGTTGCTACTAAGTTTTTGGTGACAGAAAAATCCAATAATTATTTAGGTTCAGCCCGAGACTCGAATTCTAAAACAAGTAGATCCTCTTGCTTGCTAGCTTGATTAGCCATATTAGCTACTAGATCAATGAGGCTATCAACACATATAAATAATATAAATACAAACACAGTATTTTCAGTGTAGGTTTATAATAATAAGCCTTTAGATTTTTAAATTAAATGTGTACTTTGATAAAAACCTATGTATGTTCTGGATATATTAAAAATATAAAAACAAAATTTTGAAATACTCCTTTGTTGTAGAAAACAGGAGCTGAACTATAGCTGTTTCTTAGTTTTTTGATAAAAGTCGCATTTTCCATTATATTTTTGCAGTTTAAATATATCAAAAGACTTTAAAGAAATCTGTTATTTTGATATTGTTTTTGTAATTAATTAAAAGTTAAAATTAAAACGAATGATTTTTTTTAAATAAAACTATTTTTTCGGATTATTTTGCGGATTTATTTAGATTTTTGGTTACCGACATTTCGAATGCTTTACAGCAATCATGGTCCCAACCAAATCACATGACCAAAATAAAAATAAATCCGCGAAATAATTCGAAAAGATAGTTTTATTTAAAATGTCAAAAATTCACGTAAATCTAAGAAAGTATTAAATGAAAAAATGTAGTAAGTGCATACATACTATGTCAATAAAAACAAAGTGTTTGTGTATACTTACGTATGCACGTAAGAAGTTATACTTCTTTGATTTTTAGAGCATTTAAATAAAAGCTTGTTTTTTTGCTTTTCTTTTTAATTTACTGTTTATATTAATTCTAGTTTTTTTTTTCATTCTTTTTATTCGTATGCTTATCAGCGAAACCTTTCATTTGATATCTATACTCCATGGAGTTGCATAAAAAAAACAAAGTCCGACATCTTTGGCAGTCCGCCATATTAGATTTACACTGATGTTACTTTACTTAATATGTTTCGCTCCTCAAGCCCCTTCATTTGATGCCCATATCATAAGGGTCACTATGGAAATGGTAAATCGCCATTTTGTAACGTCAATCATTGGATTAAAAATTGCGGCATTTAGGTAATCGTGCAGCCACGAGAACCAAACGTGTGTGTCGAATTTCAGCTCAATTAGACCTTGGGAATTGGGTCAAATTGAACTTGTAAGATTTGACTGCAGACAGACACCGGGACAGGTGAAAGTAAATGAAAGTTTGTAATAATATTTATTTTTAAGCATATAAAACACGCGTTATGTATATAGAAATACCGGAATAAATATCTTGATTCTTGAATACAGACATCACTTCACACTATACTAAAGATATTTAACGACTAACTTAATGCTGTAGCCAATAGCGACTAACTTTATGGTGTAGTCTAAATCTGCCGCATCATAAATAATTTATTCCTATCATTCTTTTCCCTAACGCGCCAAAAGAAGTATAAGTTCAATAATTTTATATTTATTTCTATTTGAAATAGTTCTTTCTTTGATATTCTATATCCAACAATTCATTGAATTAAATCCTTATCTTTGAAATGACTACTTTGTTTTTAAATTTTTTTATACTAAGGCATGTTTTTGTGATTTGTCAGTAAATAATAGACTTTAGTTTAAGTTGAATTAAGTTGTTATTGTATAAATATTTAAAATTATTGGCGACATTATTTTGACTTTATCTACACAACTTAAATCATTTTATTATTATTACATTGACAATAATAATCTACAGATAATTAAGTTATATTAAACATAACTAGAAGCATCCTAATTAAATGCATTGAAATTAAGAGACGTAGTTCATATTTAACTATTATAATTAACTAAAGCAAATATAATCAGATCTCTAAATCTTCTAAGATCTCAAGATGTAGAAAATCTATAATATTCCAATGCTTAACCGAGTGCAGTGCACTCACATATATTATGTATGTATATTGTGTGTCATGCACCATGTACATATTATATGCTACGAGTATACATATATATGTATGTATCTAAAAAAATATTTCAAATTATAAATTCTTTTTTAATATTAATACTAGCGACTCACCCTCTCTTCGCTTCGGGTTCGTCTCTCGACAAAAACAAAATTTTCCGGGATGATATACCTATAGCCTCAGTTAACTGGCTATCGAATACAAAAAGAATTTATCAAATTGGATTAGTAGTTCGTGAGATTAACGCGTTCAACCAAACACACATACTTGTCAGCTTTGTAATAAATATCTTATCTCGCTATATCGTAGACCTATGTCTATGCCTTCGAGCTAAGATGCATAGTCAAGTATAAGCCCATTTGTAATAAATTTTTTTTAGTATAGATTGTCAAAATTATGAAAAAAGTTTACACTAATAACATACTTTATACAAGTACATAACATTAGATCTAATATTGTTATTAAAAACTGAATATGAAGTATAGGGATTTGTTTGTGAAAATGAAATAAAAAAATAAATGCATAGTAAAAAATATTTTAAAAACAAGCTTTTATTTAAATGTTCTAAAAAGAAGAAAATAAATCCATCAAACCCATCAAATAATTACATTACTGTGACATAACGCACACTGTGTTTATACGCGCAAGTTCTAATTTGTGTTAACATAATCAGAACGTTCGATTTTTGAGTATTATTGTTTTAGTTTGATTTAAGGTGACTTACGACGCCACTTTTAACAAAATTTAGTCATAGTTTTGTTAAAAAATCATAAGAAAATGTAAAAATCAACAAAAAATATTTTTTACTAAACTCTTTAATTCGATTTTTTTCCTAAGATATTCGACTTTCAATGAAAAAGGATCCTTTTCTTTTTTATCATCAATATTTAATGGATGCACAGTAGATTAAAGGGTAATTTTAAAAATTCAAGTAATTTTTATACAAGGATGTATTATAGTTTTCTTAAAAAAATATTTTGTAAATCTTATAATATTTAGATTTCAAAAATGGAAACTTTAAGCCTTTGCATCAAAATTTACAAAAATAGTACTTAATCACTCCACAACTGCGGACACGTCGGCGTGTCAGTTAACATTAGATTTCTTAGAATTTTAATTAATTTCTTAGAAATTTACCTGGAGATGTTAAAAATAATGGAAATCCTCAGTATTTGTTTTAAGTCAACTTAACTTTTGACAATAAAGAAAATGAAATGAATTCTTAAACTATGATGAGATAAAATCGGCATAAATAAAACATAAAAAATATAATATTTATGGTATTTTAATTTTTACATAATTAAATAATAATTTTAATAATAATAGGCATCATCCGGGTTTGAATAAATCGTCACTTGATTTTCATTATGGTGTCCGTCCCCAACGAAAATATTTCGTTTACTCTCACGCATAGCACGTATTCGTTCAATGTGTGACCAATTTTCGTGCTGAAAATAAAATAAAGTTCTCAGTATAAAAAATGTCTTTGTAATTGTGTATTTACTAATAAAATTTAGTGACACTACTAAAATAGTAAAAACAATAAAATATATATATATTAATAAGTACAGGTATGTATGTACAGATTACAAATTCGCATTTACTTTCCAGGTCTAAGAACTACAAGAACTACGATACGGTAATGTTATACATAAACAATACCGTGACTACGAGTATCTCAATTTAAAAATCACTTCAATCTGATGCTAGAATCAAAGGCGGGCCGACCACTAAACCAATGAACTAATAATAATTGCTTTCGCATTAATAGTTTTGTAAAAAGCTATATTTATATATTATCTAAGCCAGAGTGAGGCTAGTTTTTGAGAGTACTAAAAATATGTACAAGTGTTGTTCTTTCAGGAGTCAAGATTTTTTTTGAACTCGGTTTATAAAAATGATATTATATTAATACATAGATTTAGCATTTATAACTACGAGTAAGTCAATACTAAGAGCTTTTTGGTTTAAGATTACTTACTAATATATTGCCCACTAATCCAGTAACTGCACCAATAATATCTTCCGCTCCACGTTTCACTCGGGCTACAATCTGTAATAAAATATGTTTATTTATTTTCTTATAAGTTATTTATTATCTATACATTTTTGAGATTATAGCAATCTGTGTAATTTCTAGTTCATTGAATTCACGAAATTAAAAAAATCTTACTTTATAGGTAGTTTTTAGTTTTTTTATAGTATTTATTACGACGTTAAAAAATGTATTGTATTATTTTACTTTTCTTTCATTTTCTTACCTTTAATTTCATTTAATCTGCCTCTTTTAAAGTAAAATGGCATATATGTATCGAATAATATTAATTATTAAACCGCATAGGAAATAAACATCACAATATACATATTTGTATCTATCTATCTTAGGGAGTCTTAGGGAGCAGATAAAATAATTTCATCGGTTTGAGTAATTGTAAACAATCAATAAAGACATACTATATACGAAAATCACTGCATATTTATTTCGAATAAAAATATTGAAAATATAAATAGATTACCTCTAGCGGAGTACATCCTACACACGGAACATTTTCTAGTTCGCTGAAACAAAAGAATATATATTGATCTACGAGTACATATGTCATAATTTGTCATATATCCATGAGATACTTTATAAATAAAACTATCTTTTCGAATTTTTTCGCGATGAGTCTCTCTTGTGACCATGATTGCTGTAAAGCATTCGAAACGTCGCGTCGGGAACCAAAAGTCAAAATAAAACCGCGAAAAAATCTGAATTATAGTTTTGTTAAAAAAGTATCTCTAAGTCTTATTCTAGATCGGTTTTTATTTAAATCATTAAAAAATATTACATAATAAATAAAATAATAATAAAATTATAAGACCAATTACCTTGATGGTCTTGACTGTACCATAGCCGCACAAGCCAGTATTGCGAGACACATCAATAATTTTGCCATTGTTGTTATAGCTAAAAAAAGTTTCAAATCTATTAATATATATAATAATATTAAAATATTAAGAATCTTACTTCTAAATAACAAGCTTTACAAAAGAAAAATATATACACATACATAATATATTTTAGATTATTATCATTTAGCGATACCTAGAAGAGCACCGGCTGATTAGCGACCGCCAGTACGGCTTCCGTCGAGGTCGCTCAGCCGGTGATCTTCTAATTTACCTGACACATAGATGGGCAGAAGCAGTTGAGACCAAGGGGGAGGCGCTTGCTGCCAGTCTGGACATAGCGAAGGCCTTTGATCGGGTATGGCACAAAGCGCTTCTTTCGAAGCTACCTTCCTATGGGCTCCCCGAGAAATTTTGCAACTGGATCACCAGCTTTTTGGCAGATCGGAGCATTAAGGTCGTTGTCGACGGTGCTTGCTCTGATCCTAAATATGTCAATGCTGGTGTTCCACAAGGCTGTGTACTGTCTCCTACTCTGTTCCTTCTGCATATCAATGACATGTTGCAAATTAGCAACATTCATTGCTATGCAGACGATAGCACTGTGGATGCGCTGTACACTGGCCGCGCTAATATTTCTCGGGAATACGTCAACGAGAGCCGGAACAAACTTGTGTCTGAAGTCGAATCTCTGTTAACCAAAGTCTCGGATTGGGGTCGACTAAACTTAGTCCAATTCAACCCCAAAAAGACACAAGTTTGCGCGTTAACCGCTAAAAAGTCGCCATTTATCGTAGCTCCTCAATTTGAGGACACTCCTCTGTCTCCCACAGCCAGTATCGGAATACTTGGCGTCGACATCTCGAGCAACGTCCAGTTCCGTGGTCAATTGGAAGGTAAGGCCAAACTGGCCTCAAAGAAGCTTGGTGTGCTCAGCAAGGCGAGACAGTACTTCACGTCGCGTCAGCGTCTTATTCTTTATAAGGCGCAAATTCGGCCCCACATGGAGTACTGTTCTCATCTTTGGGCGGGAGCTCCCCAGTACCAGCTACTTCCATTTGACCGCATTCAACGTAGGGCGATTCGAGTTATCGACGATCAAGCTCTCTCCGATCGGCTTGATCCTTTAGCTCTGCGTAGAGATGTTGGATCACTCTGCATCTTCTACCGCATCTATCACGGGGAGTGTTCTGAGGAATTGTTCGGACTGATCCCGGCTGCTGAATTTCACCATCGGACATCGCGCCAAAATAGTAAATTCCATCCACACCATCTCGATGTCCAGCGTTCCACAACAGTGCGATTTTTAAGGCATTTTCTGCCCCGCACAACCACTCTGTGGAACCAGCTATCGCCGGCGGTCTTTCCGAACCGCTACGACCTGGCCACCTTCAAGAAGAGAGCGTATTCCTTTCTTAAAGGCCGGCAACGCGTCTGCAAGCCCTGCGGTGTTGCAGATGTCCATGGGCGGCGGTGATCACTTTTCATCAGGTGAGCCTCCTGCCCGTTTGCCCCCTTAGTCCCATAAAAAAAAAAAAAAAAAATTAGATCGCGGCATTAGGTCCATTATTCGTGTATTGCTGAAAAAGCGTTATTAATAAATGCATAACGACACTCGACGTCTGAAGTAGGTAACGATTTGTTCAGGAATGAAAAACATACACAAACACTCACTGTTAAGAAGTTATGCTTTAGTCATTTAATTTAATTGTTTTATGAAGAAATTGGTAAAGTTACTATATACGGAGTAAATGTTTTAATAAATTAAAATATATATGTACATTTTTTATTGACAGCCGATATAATTTGCGTGCCAATTAATGTTCTCACAACATTAAAAAGGCAAGGAATAATTTGCGCAAGCTGACGAACGAGCCCTCTCGACCCTCTCTACCAAGCTAAGTTACCGTCAGCCAAATATACCATCAGCACTTCTCAATGGGAAACCAACCCGACCGAGTCCCTAAACTAAAGGCCTAATCGTGTCGTGGTTGCGGCAATTTTGAAACAACTGTCTGAAAGCTACTTCAGGCTCTGGAGAAAACCTAGCATCATAGCTATTCTGAAACCAGGCAAGGCAGCAAATGATTCAAAGAACTATCGACCAATATCTACTATGCCACATGTATAAACTTTTCGAGAGACTGCTGCTGAACCGACTGTACTAATCTCGAAGCAAGGTGGTTTCTGTCCTATTTATTAAGTCTTGCTGCAATTAGACCTTCAATCTTGTGATAGATCGTTTATAATATTTGATTAATCAAATCTATAATAAATATTATGTTTTTTTTAATTAACACACTTACTAATATAAATAATATTCCAGGAAAAATAAAAATGATTTAGATTATAACACACATAAATTCACCTACCTTTTAGTTTATATATTTTTATAATTTATATGGGGCGATTAAATGCTGGTCAAATACGATTTGTAACTGTAACTTTGTTTCGCACATACGATGAACTATGGAATGAGTTAATAAAACGCGAATATATAAATACGATATCTACGTTCGTATTTTACAGGTTATCTGTAGGTCACAGGCAATTAAAAATTTTCAAGTGGGTTTTTGCATTACGAAATAAATAAAACAAATCAATCTTAAGGTAACTTTATCAAACGCTATTTTATATAATAAATATGAAATATTTATAAATATATTTAGTATGATATTTATTTATAATGGAATCGATTCGATGTTATATAGTACTTATTCGAGATATCAAAAATAATAGCCTTAGGATCAAAATTTAAAAAATGCTTATCATAATAAAGGTCAAAATTTTTGTTAAGTAACTTAACTTTTGACAATAAAGTAAATAAAATAAATTATATTGAACTTGGATAATTTCTAAATTCGTATGTATGTATTCGCGTAAATTTAAGAAAGTACTATGGTAATGAGTTAAAATCGGCATAAATAAAACATAAAAAATACAATATTTATGGTATTTTAATTTTTACATACTTAAAGAATAATTTTAATAATAAAATAAGCATCATCCGGGTTTGAATAAACCTTCACTCGATTATAATTATAGTGTCCGTTTCCAATGAAAATATTTCGGGTATTATTATTATGATCATGTCCGCCAACTCGCACTTGACCAGCGTGGTGGACTATGGCCTATTCCCCCTTGTATGGATGGGAAGTCCGTGGGAAGCAGTTGGTCGATAAATGACGGGTGAATACATTATTATGTATAACGTGTATTCCTTCAATGGGTGACCAACATGGATCCTGAAAATAAAATATCGTTAAACTTAAAATAAAATTCTTAGTTTAAAAAGTAACGCAGCTCTAAGCCATATAGAGAAAAATAAAGTACAAAAAATATTTTTGTAATTGTGTATTTACTGCAAAAATTTAGTAACTACTAAAATAGTAAAAAAAGTGAAATATATATTATTAATAAAAGGTACAGGTATGTACAGATTACAAATTCGCATTTACTCTCCAGGCCTGAAAACTATCTGTGTAAAAATCACTTCAATCAGATGCTATGAACAAAGGCGGGCCGACCACTGAACCAATAAACTAATGATAATTACTTTCGCATTATTAGTTATATATTATTATGTAAAAAGCAATATTTATATATTATCTAAGCCAGAGTGAGGCTAGTTTTTGTTAGTACTTAAAATATTTACATATGTTTTTCTTTCAGGAGTCAACATTTTTTTGAAGTTGGTTTGTTAAAAATAATATTATATTAATATATAGACTTAGCATTCATAACTAAGTCAATACAAAGAGCTTTTTAGTTTAAGATTATTTACCAATATATTTCTCACTAGTTCATTAACTGTATCTATAATACTCGTATGTTTTGGACCCCGTTTCGCTCGGGCTGCAGTCTGTAATAAAAGGTGTTTATTTTTTTTTATTCGTTATTTATTATCTATGCATTGTTAAGATTATAGCAATCTCTTAAATTTCTAGTCCATTCACATTCACAAAATAAAAAAAATCTTGTTATAGGTAGTTGTAGTATTTATTGCGACGTTAAAAATTATTTTACTTTTCTTTCATCGTCTTACCTTTAATTTCATTTAATGTGCCACTTTTTAAAGTAAAAGGGCATATATGTATATCGACTAATATTAATTATTAAATCGTAACCAAAATAAACATCACAATACCGACAAACCTCGGTCGAAAAAGATTTTCTACAAAAGTTGTAGGTCTAGTAAAAATCTACAACTTTTATAAATAACACTTTTTACAATAACCTTAAAGTTTACGAGGTATTTGCAGAAAACTCGGTTTTTAACTTTTTCTGGCTTTTTTGTTTTTAATTTCTAGAATAATATTTTCCGTGATGCGGTAACAGACAGACAGGCAAAAATTCTAAAAATTATAGATTCGGCTTCTGTATCGATAATAATGTTTATTTCAATAAGATTTTCCAAAAAATATTTAATGTACAGATTCGGCTTAGTTACAATTTTATTACATATATGTATAGATATGTTATAAATATAAGAATGGCAACACTAAATATAGATTATTAATTAATAAAGTTTTCTGTGAAAAGTCGAATAATTATAATAATAACAGCTAAAATAAAATAAATAATATTCTATATTTAATTATTAAAGTAATTAAAATTATAAAAAAGTTTTAAAAATAAATTTAACAAATATTGTAGGGCACTTTGGTGCCATTTTTCAATTTTTGGATTCATTTTTGTTATTTTGTGAATAAATAAGTAATAAATCTAAGAAAGCATTATATTTGTACCTAAGTTAGATCGTTTCTTTAGACTATTTCAAAAACACAAATATATCGACGATTTATTAACTATGAATATATTAACAAAAAAGCCAAATAAATATTACAACAAAAAGAAAATATTAAAAGAAAACAAAAAAGAACAATAATAATATTATTTTTCAATTCTAAAGTTAAGTCTTCCGTATTTTTGACTCATTTCTTACAATTTAAATTTCGAAAATGTATATAGGTATATGCAAATATAGTATTGAGATATCAAAAATGTATCAAAATTTATAAAAATAGTATTTTTAAATAATGAAAATCTTCAATATTTGATCTAAGTCAATTTAACTATTGACTATAAATTAAATGAAATAAATGGTAATTGAACTATGATAATAAGATAAAATTAACATAAATAAAACAAAAAAATACAAAAATACAATATTTATGATATTTTAATTTTTACATACTAAAAATATCATTTTAATAATAATAACCATCAAGGTTTTCTATGAATCGTCACTCGATTATAATTATCATGTCCGTCTCCAACGAAAATGTTTGGTTTCCTCTCACGCATAGCACGTATTCGTTCAATGTGTGACCAATTTTCGTGCTGAAAATAAAATATCGTTAAACTTAAAATAAAGTTCTTAGTACAAAAGATGTTTTTGTAATTGTGTATTAACTACTAAAATTTAGTGATACTACAAAAACAGTAAAAAAGTACCTAAAATCTCTCCGCTCGGGTTTGTCCCTACTTACGTTTTACGTTTAGTATAGATTTCTCAGAGATGAGATATTTTCCCGCAGTAAAAAGTATCCTATATGTTGACCCGGATAACCAGCTATCATCATTCCAAATTTTATCAAAATCCCTTCAGTGGTTTTTCCGGAATGCGGTCACAGACAGACAGTCAGACCGACAGACAGACAAAAATTCTTTAGATTCTCAAACATTCTTATAGATTCGCCATCTGTATCGATAATAATATCTATTTCAATAAGATTTTCCAAATATATTTAATGAATAGATTCGGCTTAGTTACAATTTTATTATATGTGTGATAGAAAGTACAAGCATGCATAGATTACAAAGTCGGATTTACTTTCCAGGCCTGAAAAGTATCTCAATGTAAAAATCACTTCAATCTGATGCTATATTCAAAGGCGGGCCGACCAGTGAACCAATAAACTAATAATAATAGCTTTCGCATTAATAGTTTTGTAAAAAGCAATATTTATATATTATCTAAGCCAGAGTGAGGCTAGTTTTTGTGGGTAGGTTAGGTTAGTAAAAATTATTATGTACATATGTTTTTCGTGTAGGAGTCAACATTTTTTTGAAGCGGCTTATATTAATATATAGACTTAGCGTTCATAACTAAGTCAATACTAAGAATTTTTTAGTTTAAGATTACTTACTAATATGTTGCCCACTAGTCCAGTAACTGCACCAATAATATGTTCCGCACCCCGCTTCGCTCGAGGTACAATCTGTAATAAAATATGTTTATTTATTTTCTTATAAGTTATTTATTATCTATGCGTTGTTAAGATTATAGCAATCTTTTAATATTCTAGTCCATTAACAATCACGAAATTAAAAAAATCTTGTTATAGATAGTTGAAGTATTATTGCGACGTTAAAAAATGTATTGTATTATTTTACTTTTCTTTCATAGTCTTACTTCTAATTTCATTTAATCTGCCTCTTTTTAAAGTAAAATGGCATAGTATTGAATAATATCAATTATTAAACCGCATAGGAAATAAACATCACAATATACATATTTGTATATATCTCAGGGAGCAGACTAAATAATTTCATCGGTTTAAGTAATCGTAAACAATCAATAAGGACATACTATCTACGAAAATCACTGCATATTTATTTCGAATAAAAATATTGAAAATATAAATAGATTACCTCTAGCGGAGTACATCCTTCACACGGAACATTTTCTAGTTCGCTGAAACAAAAGAATATATATTGATCTACGAGTACATATGTCATAATTTGTCATATATCCATGAGATACTTTATAAATAAAACTATCTTTTCGAATTTTTTCGCGATGAGTCTCTCTTGTGACCATGATTGCTGTAAAGCATTCGAAACGTCGCGTCGGGAACCAAAAGTCAAAATAAAACCGCGAAAAAATCTGAATTATAGTTTTGTTAAAAAAGTATCTCTAAGTCTTATTCTAGATCGGTTTTTATTTAAATCATTAAAAAATATTACATAATAAATAAAATAATAATAAAATTATAAGACCAATTACCTTGATGGTCTTGACTGTACCATAGCCGCACAAGCCAGTATTGCGAGACACATCAATAATTTTGCCATTGTTGTTATAGCTAAAAAAAGTTTCAAATCTATTAATATATATAATAACAATAAAATATTAAGAATCTTACTTTTTAATAACAAGCTTTACAAAAGATAAATATTTACACATACATAATATATTTTAGATTTAATTATCATTTAGCATTTTGTTCATTAATGAATATACATAAGGACACTCGACGTCTAAAGTAGGTAACTTTTTGTTCAGGGTTGAAAAGCATACGTAAACACGCACTGTATAAAAGTTATTCTTTAGTCGTTAAATTTAGTTTTTTTAGGAAGAAATTGGCAATTACTATTTACATAGTAAATGATACATACAATAAAATTCTAACTGAGTCGAATCTGTACATTAAATATTTTTTGGAAAATATTATTGAAATAGTCATATACAGAGGCCGAATCTATAGTTTTTAGAATTTTTGCTTGTCTGTGTCTGTGACCACATCATAGAAAGACCATTGGAGGGATTTGATAAAATATGGTATGACGATAGCTGGTGGGCCCGGGGCTACTTATACGATACTTTTTACTGTGGAAAAATATTTCATATCTGAGAAATCTATACTAAACGTTAAAGCGTATGTAGGGACGAACCCGAGCGGAGCAAGGGTGAATCTTTAGTTTATATATATATATATATATATATATATATATATATATATATATATATAATATGTGTATTTGGATGTGACAGCTATATATAATTCGCGTGCCAATTAATGTGGCAGAAATTTTGAAGTGAATGCGTACTACAGCAAAGGGTGAATGAAAGAAAGGCTCCCCGAGTGACGTATACGTCCTGTACGTCCGTCCGGTGTACACTGATTGGCTAATCCTTTCATCACGATGATAATTCAAAGTCAAACTATAAAATCCTCTGTATAAAGATTTAACTATATTAAGGCTGATTAATAGGCAAAATAAAATAGACGTGATAGATAAATCAAACAGTGACTAGCATGTGACTCACAACAGTAAAAAGGCATGGAGTACCATGTGCAAGCTGACGAACGAGCCTCCTTGACACTCTATACCAAGCTAAGTTACCGTCAACCAAATATCCCATCAGCACTCGTCAATGGGACACCTTTTACCATTTAAAGTCGAATAAGCTTTATGAAGCGTGTTTTACTAATTAGTAATGAACGGTCACGGGCACGATGCAAGATAATATATTTATTCTACTTTGCCTACTTCATTCATCCCACCGTTAGAGAATTTCATGCCCGGACATACTTTGCTTTCTTTTAGCAGACTTCGGACTTAGGTTGGCCAAAGTTAAAAAAAAAACTTGGCAAGGTTGGGATTTACGGAGAAAGGCCTGGAATGCACATTTGGGGCTGCGCACAAACGATGAGGCATTTACTAGCCCTGATTGGCCTCTTACATGTAACTTATAGAAGTTTATGGACGCCACAGATAAAGCTATAACGACCATCGATACAAGAAGAAGAACAGACAAAGCGTCATCATTGTATTCATTGTATTGAGTAAAAGGAACATAAACTTTACAAACAGATAGACATCCATCAATTTGTAATATTTTTGTAGATAATAAATAATATTATAACATACATAAGTTCACCTACCTTTTATTTTATAAATATTTATAATTTATATGGGGCGATTAAATGCTGGTTAAATACGATTTGTAACTGTAACTTTGTTTCGCACATACAATGAACTATGGAATGAGTTAATCGTATACTGAACGGGAATATATAAATACGATATCTACGTTCGTATTTTACAGGTTATCTGCAGGTCACCGGCAATTAAAAATTTTCAAGTGGGTTTTTGCATTACGAAATAAATAAAACAAATCAATCTTAAGTTGACTTTATCATACGCTATTTTATATAATTAGTATGAAATATTCATGTATATTTTTATTAAGATTTTAATTTATAATGAAATCTGTAGTTCCTTATTTTTAGCCCAAATAGCGCTTCTTTTATTTATAATAAATGTACCAAGCAAAAGATTTTAGTTTGTATGTGTGTAATACCAATGTTTTAGTAAAATATTTAATATAGCATTATGTTTAAGTATACAAAAGCCAAAAGTGTGTGCGCAGACATATAACTCTTTATACCTTACACTGTCACGTTCCAGTGGGTAAGTCAACATGCACGGTGAGTGAAGAGGCGCAGATTGATAACCTAACTTTCTTTCCGAGGCACGGCAGTGTAAATACCTCCAACTTTTGGTGACAGAAAAATAAGTAATTATTTAGGCTCGGCCCGGGACTCGAATCCTGAAACATCCACTTTTTTGCTATCTTGATATGGCTAATATTAGCCAATGAGGCTATCGGCACAAACAAATATTATAAATACAAATACAATATTTTTGTGTAGATTTATAGTAAGAGGCCTTTAGATTTTTAAATTAAATGTGTACTTTGATAAAGAACTATATTCTATATTATATATATTAGTATTAAAAATATAAAACAAAATTTTGAAATACTCCTTTGAGCTGAACTATAGACGTTTCTTAGTTTTTTTGATAAAAGTTGCATTTTCCATTATATTCTTGCAGTTAGTTATAAATATAATCAATAGTGCAGGTTATTTTGATATTATTATTGTATTTACTTAAAAAGTTAAAATTAAAACAAATGAAAAATTTAAAATATGTAATAAGTACATCAGTACTTACGAATGCCCGCAAGAAGTTTTACTTTTTTGTTTTTTTTTTTATTTACTATAACTGAATTCTGTTTTCTTTTTTTAATGTTTATTTTATTCGTATTTTTCTCAACAAACCCTTTCATTGGATGCCCATATCATAAGGGTCACAATGGAAATGACAAATCGCCATTTTATAACGTCCGCCGTATTTGATAAAAAATGGCTGCATTTAGATTACCGTGGAGTCACGAGAAGCAAACGTGTGTGCCAAATTTCAGTTGAATCGGACTCTGGGAATTGGGTCAAATTTAACTTGCAATATTTGACTACAGACAGACACCGGGGCAGTTGAAACTAAATAAAAGCTAGTAATAATATTTATTTTTAAGCATATAAAATACTTGTTGTATATATAGAAATACCGGAATAAATATCTTGGATATAGACATCACTTCACACTATACTAAAAGGAGATTTAACAACCAACTTCACGCTGTGGCCAATAACGACTAACTTCATACTGTAGTCTAAATCTGTCGCATCGTAAAGTATTCACTTCTATCATTTTTTCCCTAACGCGCCAAAAGAAGTATAACTTCAATAATTTTATTTTTATTTCTTTTTAAAATAGTTCTTTCTTTGATATTCTATATCAAATTATAATTAATTGATTTAAATCCTTATCTTTGACACAACTTTTTTGTTTTTAAAATTCTAATGTTAAAAGGTATTTTTTAGTGTTTTTTTTTAGTAAAGAATAGCCTTTAGTTTGAGTTGTTATTATATTAATATTATAATTATTGGCAACATTAATTTTACTTTCTCTTACACACAGCTTAGAGCACTTTATTATTATTACATTGACAATAACAATCTACAGATAATTAAGTTATAATAAACATAACTAAGTAGCATCCTAATTAAATGCATTTAAATTAAGAGACGTATTTCGAATTTAACTACTACAATATTATTACCTGAAGCAAATATTCAATATTATTAAGAGATAAAGTTTGTGAGTTTGTGAATTGTGAGTTTGTGACGTTGTAAGGGGTTAATTAATAAGGGGTAATTGACTTAAATCCTTATCTTTGACACAACTTCTTTGTTTTTTTAGTAAAGAATAGCCTTTAGTTTGAGTTGTTATTATATTAATATTATAATTATTGGCGACATTAACTTTTTCTTCACAGCTTAGAGTATTTTATTATTATTACATTGACAATAACAATCTACAGACAATTAAGTTATAATAAACATAACTAAGTAGCATCCTAATTAAATGCATTTAAATTAAGAGACGTATTTCGAATTTAACTACTACAATATTATTACCTGAAGCAAATATTCAATATTATAAAGAGATAAAGTTTGTGAGTTTGTGAATTGTGAGTTTGTGACGTTGTAAGGGGTTAATTAATAAGGGGTAATTGACTTAAATCCTTATCTTTGACACAACTTCTTTGTTTTTTTAGTAAAGAATAGCCTTTAGTTTGAGTTGTTATTATATTAATATTATAATTATTGGCGACATTAACTTTTTCTTCACAGCTTAGAGTATTTTATTATTATTACATTGACAATAACAATCTACAGACAATTAAGTTATAATAAACATAACTAAGAAGCATCCTAATTAAATGCATTTAAATTAAGAGACATGTTTCGTATTTAACTACTACAATTACCTAAAGCATTATATTCAGATCTCTAAATCTTCTAAGATCTGCAGATGTGAAGATCTATAATATTCTAATGTTTAACGAAATGTAGTGCACTCACGCATGTGTACTATATGCTGTGAATATATGTATGTATATATATTATATTTGTTATTTTAGTTATTTTGTAAATTAGAAATACTTTTTATATTAACTTTGAAAAAATAAGCAATATAGGTATAAGTTGATAACACATTAATAACATACTTTATATATGTATTATACTAGATCTTAATAATACAATTAATAACTGTATATAAAACGATTTTATTAATAGAAAATTTCTGATAAAATTGTGTAAATAATTTTTTAAACGCTATAAATAAAATATTATATATTTTTCGAAGTGTTTATTCGTCCTTTAGTAGGACGAAAAAAAACCTTAACCTACCGAACTGAACCGAGCTACTTATTCTACTTACTTATTAATTAGTTTATTCGTTATTGCTTATAATTTATATCTGTACTAATATTATAAAGAGATAAAGTTTGTGAGTTTGTGACGTTGTAAGGGGTAGTCTCTGGATCTACTGAATCGACTTAGATGAAATTTGGTAAGAGGATAGTTTAAGACCCTGAGAAGGACATAGGATACTTGTTATCCTGGAAATGATCCCTTAAGGGGGTGAAAATAGGGATGAAAGTTCGTATTGGGTAACAAGCTAGGGACGAACTCGAGCGAAGCGAGTTTGATTCGCTAGTATTTTATAAAGGACGAATAATTATTTTTTATTCGTCCTTATTTTAAGTACGGATAACAACAGCCTATATTTTTTATTTAATTTATTTATTATATATAACTAAACTACATGCTACGTACCTATCATACAAAGTAGATTCTTTTATATTTTACAAGTGAATATAAGTAAGTGACGTTCACATTCAACTTTTGCAACGAAGCGTATTATACATAGCTTGCAAAAATTGAAGGCTTTGTGTTGTGTACTCTAAAAGTTGGCACAAAAGGTTACTTATGTTCCTATATATAAAACTAACAAATATTAGCGGCGGTAACAAGTTGCGAGCTTACTCTCGAGCCGTGCAAGAGTACATTCTGCTATTGTCTCGTTCAGGAGACTTCAGGGGTACGAGACGTTGGACCTCATATGCTTTTGTTTACTTTTCTTCACCTGTCAAGGCGGATTTCACACAAAGCCGCTCGTTTCGACACTAGTGTTTGTTTGTTACATGCAATTGTAGGTTTCGAGTGAGGCACGCGAGGCCGACCATTCTCGCTTGTTTGCATTGGAGTGCACCCAGCACGCATGCTATTCTTTCTTTTGCACTGGGAATGAGATAATATTATGTTACTGACAGTGTGGTTGTTATTTTTATGACCGTACTGAATTATAATTTAGCTTCTTTTATTTTTGTATGGAGATATTACAGAAATGATGTTCTCCTGACCGATCCCGGCTACGGCGGCCAATCTCATTGAGACTAGCCAACTGCGCAGGAGATATTGTAGTGCACAAGTATACGCGCAAACACAACGTGCACCCTCTATTCCTGTCACTCTCATGCTCTGGTAGGACGACCATTCGACACGACCAGTGAGAGTTAAGGCGCAGGACCGACGGCTTTACGTGCTCTCCGAGTCACGGGGGTGAAACACCGCCAACTTCCCAACTCCGGGCTGTTACTGAGGCTTAATATACAGTAAGACTCAAGAACTATACTTGGCCCGACCCAGGACTCGAACCCAGGACCTCCGGGTGTGCAGCCGTACATGCTAGCCACTACACCACCGAGGCAGTTATTACAGAAATATATGATTGATTATTAGAACTATTGATTTTTTTTAACTATAAAGGCGTGTAATTTTCTTTTATATAATCGGACTTTCACGCTCAAACAGTTGGACGGATTTCGATAAAATTTAGTACACAGATAAGAAATGACCTGGAACAACACATAAGCTATTGTCATCTAGGGACGCTCCTGAGAGAAGCGTGGTTTAGTCGCTAATTTATACATATATTTTTTTAAATTAAGTCGTTATTTTACCGACTTAATTTAAAAAAAATACTTATATTTAATATTTTGTAAAATATATTTTATCTGATTAAGCTTTTGGAAGGTAATATTGTTCTTTAACTAATCTTTCTCAACATTGCAACTTCGCGTCGTGTCCATAAGAAGTTGTAAAGCGTTTAATGTTTACGATACGCCTACATTCCTTTATTGCGCTGGGTTACACCCCTAATCTTTAACTGTCGGTTAAATAAACGGGGTTTCTTTTCCGGTATTCCCTTAGAAGAGGTTAAATAGATTAACAAAGAATATTCTTGTTAAAATGTAAGACATGTTAAAAGTAACAAAAATAGATAGTACTGTTAAAATATGAAAGGTGTATGTTAATATTGTTTTCTTACAGGAAATTTAATTATAGTGTCAACTTATACTAGTACTAACGTTTTAACGTTTAGTATAGATTTCTCAGATATGAGATATTTTCCCGCAGTAAAAAGTATCCTATGTGTTGACCCGGATTATCAGCTACCATCGTACCAAATATTATCAAAATCTGTCCAGTGGTTTTCGTCTGATGCGTTTCCAGACAGACATACATACAAAAATTCATAAAAATTATAGATTCGGCCTTTGTATAAGTAATAATGATGTTTTTTTAATTTCGCCTTGTACCATCACTTGTAAAGTGGACTTAAAGAAATAACACTATAAATAAATAATACTACATGTTCAATGCCTTCTAGGATATGATATGCGGGGTGTCGTGATATTTATGAAAAAACACACAGGAAGAAACCCCAGCCTGCGTTAAATAATTATAGAAAATTTAAATGCTTGTTTTGAGTGGTTTTCGAACTTTCAACTTCTAACACACGTTTTAAAAAAAACTAACCTTTGCAGTTATTTAAATTAGACCAGTGTCTTACAGTGGCGAAAGGTTAAATTTTAGCAGAGGTAAGCCGTTCCAAAAAAAATACATATACAATTTTTATAAACGTATTAATGCAAAAAGAAATAAAGCTGATATATATATATATAGATATATATATATATATATATATATATATATATTATATATATATATATAATGTTTATAAATTTAAAAAATTAAATGTATGTAAAATTATAGCAAAATACATTTTAAGGTAAGACGTCTTATATGGACCCTTCGCCACTGGTGTTTATACACGTTTTCATAAAGAAGCCCTTAGGGTTGAGTAGACGGGCTGATTATGCTTTTTTGGTAAGAACGGGCGATAAATGCTATGAATTTAGGGTGTGCATAGGTCCCATCGCGGTCGTAACTTCACGCGCGGCCGCTGCCGGTAACGAGCAGTCGAATAAAACAAAATGCCACTAGGAAAGGGAATCTGTGAATTGCTACGATACTTATAAAACTTGTTTTATTAAGGTATAACCATTCTAGAATTTCCAATGGGTAATAAATTTTGTCTTAATGAGTTTTAAAACGCAAAATAATATTTTATATAGCTATTTTTCATTTTATTTAGTTTTGTTAAATTAAACTCATAGTAATATTATATAGTATGGTAATAAAATTGTTTTATTTAAACCTATAAATAAATAAATATGTCGGGATATTAGCACACAGCACCATCTAGATCCATGGTAAGCTACGAGGCTTGTGTTATGGATACCAGATAGTTGATATATTACACATAACTTTAAATACATACATATTATAAATATAAATATCAAATACTAATAACTATGTATTATAATTAAAATATATTTAATATATTTAAACAAGCTGACAATTCTACAATTTAACAGTGCAAAATATAATAATGTAAGGAAATGATATAGCATAAGTGCAAAGCAGCGTAAGGTATAGCGTTGAATTATATCATTCTTATACTTTTTAGTTTTCTACTAGCCATATCGATTATAGAAATCTATTAGTATAAGATTATCGAGATCTCTAACGTTAAAAGGAATCAGATTTACTTAACAACGTATTGGTCATAGTATTTGTCTCGAGGAAGTATATTTAAACTAAAAAAAACATTGTTTTTAAATATATTCTTAAAAATATTTCATTTTAAAGGGGAAAAAATTGTAATTAAAACTTTATAGACTATGCACTAAAAGTTAAATGTGATTCTAACTTTCATAAGGTTCAATTAAATAGTTTAGTAACTTTATTTAGGTTTTACTTCTACTCTATCTATCTACTTCCACAATAACTACTTCAGTACGGTCTCTGCTACTAAATTAATTTTTACATTAAAAAAAATAAAGAACGAATGGAATAACACTTTATAAGATCTAGAGTATGGGTTAATCTAGCAAAAGCAAAGAAGTTGACTTCAATTAATAGTCTGCAGTCCATCACGAGTTTTTTTTAAATGATTAATAACAGCTAAAACTTCTCGAGTAACTTCATTTTGACGAGACGTCCAAATTTTTTTTCTACGAAAATTTGATAGTGTAAGGTACAATTATGGATTGATACAGAACATGGTGAAATGGTGATTGTCTAAAATTTATTACTAAAGAGTGAGATAATCCAACACAAAAAAAATCCTACAAAACAGATGGTTTGGATCAAACCGAACTTGTTAATATAATAACACCATATTTTTTTTAATAACCGGCTGATTTTCATAGTATTTATTATAAAAAATGATACTCGTGAAGTTCAGCTTGTTATTAATCATAAAAAAAAACTTGTGGTGGACTGTTGACTATAAATTGTGTTGGTGTTGTATTGATTTACTTAACTAGGACAGATGAAAACCTTATCTATATTTAAAAAAAAACGTTGATAGGAATAGCAGTTCTACCAAGATTTTCTTTCAATTTTATAAAGATTTTTTATTAATTATCATTATTTCTTATATTTAAAATAAAGCCAAATTTTTAAACAGTGTTACCGTACTCATCCTCAGACAAGGAGCAACCGAGACGTCTATTATTTGCAAATAAAGGCTGAGTAAATCCATTTTCCTTTTTTCATTTCCCAAGATTCCACGTTACTCATAGAGCCCGGTCCCTTGTCAAATAGAAACTTTTCTCGTGTCTTATCGAACCAATTACTTTAATAGCGAAGAAGTCGTTTTATGACTGAATTTTCAGTGTTGTCCTGTTCTGTTGGGATTAATTTTGTCCGTTACAAAAGTTTATGTTTTAGAATAAAGTGACTGGTTGTTTAAGAGGTCTCTCTTAAGTGGCACTCGCGCACGTTTTTAGAATACGTACATACATACATACGTACGTATTTCAAATTGTGTCGTTTTATACTTGTAAAGTTATCTAAGTATATATAATACCCTTAACACCTAGTAAATTGCAGTTTTATATCTTGTTATTTATATTTTATGACAAGCTAAATGTCGAACAGGGGGAGTCAAACAGAAATGTTTTTATTTTGAAAATAAGCATACAAAATATTTTATGACTTCTCGAGACAGATATTTGTTTGAGTTATCGGTTGAGGGCTATTTACCCAAAATGTTTCATTCAAAGAGAGACTGGATATTACTGTTTTGCCAACGTAATTTTCTGCTAAGTTCAAAAAGGGATTTAAGGCAAGTCAAGAATTCAAGTCGTCTCAATAAAATTTTTGAAAATTTTCTTCTTTAACGATTATAGAATTATATCTTGTCCAGGCCAATATCGCTAAAGGTAAACTAGATTAACTAGACTAGACTAACTCGACTAGGCCAATAGTTTATCTATATATTATATTATATATATATTAGTGAAAAAAAGGCATAAAATACAGTTTTTGCCAGGTTTTGCCAGGCATTTAGTTCATTATATTTTAATAATCAAGCTGGATTACTCTTGCGCGAGCTATTCACTTATATGTGAGAGCTTGTATACACAAGACCACCTATATCACCGACTTTACCTTGTTTCCATAGTCACCAGTGGCAAAGAGTGAAATTTTAGCAGAGCCGTTTAAGCCGTTTCAAAAAATTAAGTCGGTCCAAAAAAACAGATTAAAAAAAATATACATCAAGTACAATTTTTATTTATCAATGCAAAAAAATAAAATAAAAATATAAGTGTACCTAAACATATATTTTTTCTTAATAAATGTATTCTATTGTTTTTTTTTTAAATATATGTTCCATACTGTAGCAAAATAAATTTAACACTTAATAAAATAAAACGTCATAAAATATTAATAACGTCATCTGTGAAACCTTATTATGCATCACTTAATAAGTACGAAAATTTGATATAAAACCGTATATTTTATTTTTCCTTCACAAAGTTATACATAATAAATAAATATATTTAAGTAAATTTAAACCGAGTCCGCTATTTAGAAGTGCAGTGAATATCCAAACCCTTGGCCTCGTAAAGTATTTCGGCTTGATGGTGCACGCAAGTTTAGCCAGCTGTACGCCGAATTGGCAAACTTTCTTGCTAATATCGATTCAAAGTGCATACGAGTGGAAGTAGCCCGAGCTCTGCGAAACATCTACTTTACAAATACCCCTTCCATCAAATATTTAAGCTACTACTTCATACTTTATATTCGTTATAGTAAAATAGCTTTTTGCTACATATTGCTATTCCATTGAAAAGCGGATTACTCCAAGCGGATACAAAACTTACTTCTACAATATGGATGAAAAAATGAAAGCATTACATCGGATTAGATTTGGACTTGCTGTTTTTACAACTAAATAAACACAAACTGGTGAAAGCTTTTACTTTTTAAGTCGTTATTTAGGTCATTCAAAATGTATTGGTATTATTTCGAGTTACACTGTTGAAGGCGGCAACATTGTTAGAATTTCAGGTAAGAAAATTCTGAAAAAGAAAATTGCACTTGGCTAAGAAAAAGCACGTCTATTCTACGAAAGATGTCTTATTTCAAGACTACATAGTTTAAACTATAATAGTTTATGTAATTATCTGTTTTATGGTTAGGGTACCTTACATTCAACAATGAAACCCTTAAAACTGCTATTTATCTGGTTTAAATAAACTAGCTTTTGTTTGTGTTGTGGTATATACGGTTTCTTTAATTTTATAACACCCTTTTTTGATAATATTCAGTTTGGCTATATATGAAAAGATTGATATCGTTTTGATGTTCATTATTCTAATCGATATGTAATGCTACCCTCTATTTTAACCAGGAGGGAATTGCGTGATGGTGAATACATGCTCAGGAATCAAACTCGTATATAAGTACATACTATGCAATGTCACATAAATTGATTATTTTAATCAAATATTAAAGTTTTATATCTACAGTTACCCGATTTGAGTTAGGCAAAAGGAGTTTTTCTGCCACAGAAATTCTCATTAATATCTCGAAGTTATAAGTTACCCTCCTGCTTCAAAACAACGTAAAGTCGTTGGCGTTACGCTTATGATTCCAGTCGTGTCGCTTCTCGTCCCATTGGACTATGCATGCGAGGAAATATACACTATATACAAATTTAAATAACTTGTGTTTGTAAAAATCTGTCTGCACTTTATTTTCTAATGCGTAAACAGATTACTTTTCGTGTGATTATCCACAATCACCATAAATCGGTTATGTAAGTTAAATATACCCTATATTTAATACAATTACAAAACATACTAAGGTACTCTTAATTAAAGAGATTGTTTTTATTTCTAATCTACTCATAAATATAAAGAAATAACTTTGCTTTATTTATCTAGAAATGTAATATTTTCAAACGTCTGACCGTCGATCCGTAGCAGATATAAACATGTACAAATCACCGGATAGGGACGAGTACATACCAGTTCAGTCCTTCTTCCACAGGCTTATGTTACAAGGATCGTAAAATATTTCAAGAGAGTAGCACGTGTACATGCGCATAGTTTGTATGGAAGAGAAAGTTAGTTTTGGAAAGTTACGAAAACTTTTTAAAATGAATACAAATCTATACATTTACGAGTAATAAAGTTCTAACTCAATCAAATCTGTACATTAAATATTTATTGGAAAATCTTATTGAAATAGTTATTATTATTGATACAGAGGCCGAATCTATAGTTTTTAGAATTTTTCTCTGTCTGTCTGTTTGTGACCGCATCACGAGAAAACCACTGGACAGATTTTGATGAAATTTGGTATGGTATGGTTATCCGGGTCAATATATAGGATACTTTTTACTGCGGAAAAATATCTAATATCTGAGCTAAATGTAAAAACGTAACTAGGGACGAACCCGAGCGGAGCGAGGGTGACTTGCTAGTTATTAATAAAAGTCTCATAATGGGATCGTTGTTCTGTGGCTGTAAGCTGTAAATTATAAGATTCTGTGTTTGAGTCCGAGTCAAAATAGGCGATTCCGTCTCAAAATACTCAAGAAGTACCAGCGCTTTCGAAACTAGTTAGCTAGTCTCAGTGAGTCAGTGGCTACAATCAGTTACGAGAACGTCACTCATAATTTAATAGCCTATATTATGTATTGGGGATGTGATTTTTCTGTTGTTAATGCTTTGTTTATTTTTCAACTTGAAAATGTTAATTTTTTAACTAATGACCCCAAAAATGATTAAGTATAATTTATAATGATTATTTATCTCTATAATGAATTATAATATACTTAATATTATTAATGTGTCTGTCTGTTACGTCTTTACGCTTATTATTATATACGCTTATAAAATTTATAAGGAAATACATTGTATCTTGGGATCTGCCCGATTCCAGGGTGGAATTTATGTTATGTTGCTATAGTCAAAAACTAGTATTTTATATAATAAATCAAGGCACTTCCAGTGTTACAAATCTGGGCGGGATCAGTCGAAGTCTCGGAAGCGGCCAATTCAGCCGGTAACTGCATGAATGTTACCATACCCGAGGAACAAGTGTAGATTGGCCGTGAATCGCTCCCTCCGTAAAGCGCTGTCTTATTACGTCCCGCTCCCAATAAACAGAATTTATGAAAAGTTCTACCCTTTGAATTGTTGGAATATTTTTTTATATGGCTTTAATAAATCAAATTTTTGTTGTGAATATTTATATCATTGTAACATATTATAACATATGAGTATACATATATTTTAAATTTAAAGGACTTTCATGTGTAATTTGACACTGGTCAAGGTAAGTTAATAAAATAAATAAATATGTTGCGACATTAACACACCATTTAGTTCCATGGTAAGCTTGATACACTACACATATTATACAAATTAAAATAAATACATGTTATAAATATCCATCTATGACTGGAGTACAAACATTCGTGCTCATCACAAAAATGAAAAAGTCCCCAGCGGGACTCGAACCCGCGACCACTGGCATAGCGAGTAGGGTCACTACAAACTGACAAACTGAGCCAAGCATGTCGTCAAATATACATCATGTATTTACAATGTACATTGTACTCGTATATGTATGTACCTTGGTCATCAAACGATTGAGCCTAATATGAAAAAACCTAAGAATAAAGAGAAGAAAAAGTAGATAAAGTATAGAAGAGAAGCATTAATTGCGCCTGATTCTAAAGAATCCAAATATTGTTTTGTTATGCTGATATGATCAGCTATAATACTTTCTTAGATTTACGCGAATGTTTGACATTATTAAATAAAACTATCTTTTCGGATTATTTCGCGGATTTATTTTGATTTTTGGTTCCCGACGTTTCGAATGCTTTACAGCATCCATGGTCACGGGAGAGACTGAGGTGTTACATGTCTTAAAGATATAGTTGTTACAGACAGCCTACCCACAATCAACAAAATGAAAATTGCACCAATTACATTACAATATTTTAACTTTAAACATTTTTATAATTTTAATTATAATTGAATATGGAAAATTATTTATTTAATTTTTGCTATTATTTTTATAATTATTACAATTTTAAAAATATTAATTAGTAATCTATATTTAGTGTTGCCATTATTATATTTATAACCATAAAGAAAAATATAAAATATAGTATTAATTATTTAAGCCATATAATTGTTCAATGTGTAATTTAAAAAAGTTAAATTTAATTAAGGATTATAATTTTAATTTAGTTTGCTATTATTTAAAAACAACTTACTAAGCAACACTATTAATATGTACTTTTACAAATGAAAAATGAAAAATATTAATCTGTTAAGCTGTCATTTTGATCTACACAGTATGAACTTACTACATCTGCCTGTCTGATATGTTTATATTTATTATTTGATTTTATTATATTAATAACAGGATCCCATGACGATGGTAGTACCCAGCCATCTTCCCTATTGAAATTTGGATGTTTTTTAATTTCTATGGCTTCTCGAATCATTCTAGGGCGATATCGGTTTTCTTTCGCCAGGATTTGAGGTCTATCGAAACGAATATAATGGCTTGGGCTCACCTCAAGCTGTTGTCAATCTGTCAAAACAAACGTTGGACGAACCTACTATTCGGGTACTAAATAAAGGTTTGAATTTTGCTGTAACGCCTACGCGCATTCCTTATGAAAACATTATTTGCGCAGTTAGAGATGCCCTGGCCCAAAACATTATGAAAACTGAGGATATGGAGGCCATACGTCAAGATGTTTCGTCTTTATTACGTCGTAGTACTAGGCCCAAACCAAACCTCAATAAATAAGAGTATTTAGCGTTGAAGAACCTACGCAATAGGTCAGACATCACCGTTCTACGCGCAGACAAAGGAAATGCAACCGTTGTGATGGATACATCAGATTATAATGATAAAATAAAACAACTTTTGTCGGACGAGAGCACGTACAAAAAGGTTAAAACGGATCCAACTACCACCGTTTTAAATAATATTAAAAAGCTAATTAAGGAACACTCCGACACATTAAATCTTGATGTTAAAAATCTTATTCCATCATGTGCAAAACCACCTAAGTTGTATGGGCTTTCGAAAATACACAAGACTAACGCTCCGCTACGTCCAATTGTGAGTCAGATCGACTCACCGACTTACAAATTGGCTAAACTAGTAGCAAAAGTACTCTCACCACTCAGAGGATTAACAAGAGCGTTCACAAAGGACTCTTACCATTTTGTCAATGAAGTTAAACACCTAAAACTCATGGACAATGAAACAATGGTTAGTTTCGATGTACAGTCTTTATTTACTAGCCTACCAGTGGAAGACTGTATTGAAATAATATCTAGGAAGCTACTAGATCACAACATGTCAATAGAATACATTGAACTTTTAAAACACTGCCTAACATCTGGCTATCTACTGTGGAATGGTGAATTCTATAGGCAAGTGGATGGAGTGGCCATGGGTTCGCCAGTCTCCCCCGTCGTAGCGGACATCTTCATGGAGGACTTCGAGGAGACTGCTCTGAACACATCACCCGTGACCCCTCGTTTCTACAAGCGGTATGTAGATGACACTTTCACAATATTACCATCTGATAAAATAACTGTATTCTTAGAACACCTTAATTCTATAAATCCTAAAATACAATTTACAATGGAATTAGAATCAGACAATACCTTAACTTTCCTAGATGTATTAGTTAAACGTAACACAGATAACACCTTGAGTCATACTGTGTATAGAAAGAAGACCCATACTGATAGGTACCTGAACGGTGAATCTCACCACCATCCTTCACAGTTAGCTACCGTGGGAAAATCTTTGTTTCAGAGAGCGCGCGGAATCTGTGACGAGCAACACCTGGCCGGAGAACTGCAACATGTCAAGCAAGTTCTGCGTGACAACAAGCTGCAAGTGCCGCGCCTGCGTCACAGTGACCGAGTAAAACCAGCCACAGTCGAGCGCGTCCCTGCAGTCTTGCCATACATGAAAGGAGTCACTGACAAGATTGGCTAAAGCGAGCTTCAATTAAAACTTACTTCAAGCCGCCAAAGAAAAATTAGTCAGTTCTTACCACCTGTCAAGTGCCACATCCCTCTACAAGATGCAGGAGTTTACAAACTTGATTGTGATTGTGGGCTCTCTTACATTGGACAAACAAAGCGATCCATTAGTACCCGGGTCAAAGAACACATAGCTGATGTGAAGCACCGTCGCAATACAACATCTGCTGTCTGCAAATATAGCCAGGACCGCCCAAGCCATTATATTCGTTTCGATAGACCTCAAATCCTGGCGAAAGAAAACCAATATCGCCCTAGAATGATTCGAGAAGCCATAGAAATTAAAAAAAACATCCAAATTTCAATAGGGAAGATGGCTGGGTACTACCATCGTCATGGGATCCTGTTATTAATATAATAAAATCAAATAATAAATATAAACATATCAGACAGGCAGATGTAGTAAGTTCATACTGTGTAGATCAAAATGACAGCTTATCAGATTAATATTTTTCATTTTTCATTTGTAAAAGTATATATTAATAGTGTTGCTTAGTAAGTTGTTTTTAAATAATAGCAAACTAAATTAAAATTATAATCCTTAATTAAATTTAACTTTTTTAAATTACACATTGAACAATTATATGGCTTAAATAATTAATACTATATTTTATATTTTTCTTTATGGTTATAAATATAATAATGGCAACACTAAATATAGATTACTAATTAATATTTTTAAAATTGTAATAATTATAAAAATAATAGCAAAAATTAAATAAATAATTTTCCATATTCAATTATAATTAAAATTATAAAAATGTTTAAAGTTAAAATATTGTAATGTAATTGGTGCAATTTTCATTTTGTTGATTGTGGGTAGGCTGTCTGTAACAACTATATCTTTAAGACATGTAACACCTCAGTCTCTCCCGTGACCATGGATGCTGTAAAGCATTCGAAACGTCGGGAACCAAAAATCAAAATAAATCCGCGAAATAATCCGAAAAGATAGTTTTATGTAATAATGATCAGCTATTTATCGAAGCCATTAGTACTTACATATAAAAAGTAAAACTATAGTTGCATCAGCAAGTTTTTATCAAAAATTGACTCTAATATCTCTAAAGAACAATTTATACGGTCCAAGGTACATCGGGTCTGTTGTATCTTGAACAGTTTTCATTTTTTTTTCAAAAGGTTTTTGATCCTAGTTTTAATATATTATCCACAATAAATGTTCTTTCCATATATACATAATGCATATTTTACAGGTATAATTATTTACTATTTAATGTTTTAAAACGAAACTGTAAAAAACTGGCATAAGTACAACGGGTTCCGTTTCCAGGCTACGTTAAAAGAGGTAATTTAGCGAGTTTCTATAATTAAAGTAGATTTTACTTGTATATGAGTTTTAATTTATGTACTAAGAAAAATGTTCTGGTTATCTCTCATACGCTTCCTAGAGCCCATAAATCTGTTAAAAGTATCCTATGAATTATTTAGTAATGTAAGAGTAATAAATAATAACAGTATAAAACTTGAAATATGCGCATATGATATTAGCTTTGTTTCATAGGAAAACGTGTACTTACAAGTTACAACGTCTGCTTTGTCAGTTAAAAACCTTTATCCAAAAAATTGTTTCTACATAATATAATTTCCAGTAACAAATTTTATATTTTAAGTAAATAATAATAATTAATATAAGATTGACGATCAAAAAAGATTTATTTAATATAGAAAAAATAGTCATTGATTTTTGACATTTTTGATCAAACATAGCGTGGCTTTATTCTTCATCTGTACATATAATAAAATTGTAATTAAGCCGAATCTGTACATTAAATATTTTTTGGAAAATCTTATTGAAATAAACATTATTATCAATACAGATGCCGAATCTATAGTTTTTAGAATTTTTGTCTGTCTATCTGTCTGTCTGTCAGTTACTGCATCACAGAACAACCACTGGAGGGATTTTGGTGAAATTTGGTATGGTGATAGCTGGTTATCCGAGTCAACATATAGGATACTTTTTACCGCGGGAAAATATCTCGTTTATGGGAAAAAATACAAAATTGTATTGTAAAAGTATACTAATATGTAAAACCTAAGAAATTGGTTTTTGGTCATCTGAATGCGGGCGGAGCCGCGGGCAATGCTAGTTTTTAATAAAGCAGGACATATTGCTGTGGTGAAATGACTTAATTGACCTACTAAATAACCAAATAACCAAAAAATGGGACTAGCATGAAACATTAAAATATTTTTATAATCACAAAAAAAAATGTGATGTAACTACAATATTGGGATTTTCGGATGTTTCCTTTAATTGTGCAATTTAAGACATTACTCCTTGTCAAATTTCATGATTCTAGGTTTACGGGAAGTACTCTATAGGTTTTGATCATTTTTTTATAGCTCCAAGGGATTGCAGATACCTATTAATTAAACAATTCAACTTGATTCCTCCACGCGTTCCTGAGAAAAAGAGTCTTGATAGACAGACAGACAGACGGACAACAAAGTGATCCTATAAAGATTCCTTTTTTCCTTTTGTCGTACGGAACCCTAAAAACATCGATTTTATCATAAAAATAATTAATTTAAAATTATTTTCCTTATAATATAATTATATAATAAAATTCTGATCAATTTGAACATTGGAAAAGTAACCAGGAACTATCGCGGTGTCATAATTCAAATGACCGGCGAGCTTATCTGTGCATTCCAAGGCGGAATGTGGCGTGCCGCCTCGTCACTGCCTTACCTCCTTACCTTCTTGCTAGAATTCCACTGCTTTACATGTATTTCACGACAAAATTCGTAAAATATAAGTATTGCATCTTTTATTTAAATTATATGGATTTATATTTTTAAACTCATAGATATTTTTATTACTATACAGTAGGTATTGGCGACTTATGCTTGCTTCACTGGAGTCCTTAGGTGCCTTTCTTGGGAAATGCATTTACGCACGAAGTATGGGACTCACCGGCGAAGCTAGTACTACCCACTAAAACCCAACAAAACCTTCCCCCGTTTTAATGGGGCGTCGCAGGATCGCTTACGCATTTAACTGCGACGCCCCGACGGCAGGTCTGCCGAAGCTGACCACAAGAACCACAGGGTTGCTCCAAGGTTCACTCTGCTATCAGAGAAGTACCAGGAGCAACCCGTATGGTACACCGCCCTCCGAAGAGGGCCGCCTCCCACCGCCCACCGAAGCGGGCAACCTCCCTGTGCGTTTCTTGGCTTCGCGCCCGGCTGATTTGCCGGGCACTACTGAGCCCCCCCCACCACGACAAGGTGAACGCACGTTGGGGGGGGGGGGCCTTTCAGCTACTACCCAAATCCGACCAGCCTTTTAAGCGTTAAGATGTATACAAACATATAGAGTAAGGAATAAAACAACATTATTACTAGCAGAACCCGCGGCTTCGCTCATTTATCTCAGCAAACACTTTCATTTGATATCCATATCATAGGGGTACATAAAAACAGTCCTCTATCTTTGAGAATTCGCCATATTGGATTTACAAAGACGTCACGTTGCTTACTGTGTTTTGCTCATCAAGCCCTTTCATTTGATATCCATATCATGGGGGTGCATAAAAAAAACAATCCGTCATCTTTGGGAGTCTGTCATATTGGATTTGCAATGGAATCACTTTGCTTATTGTGTTTCACTCGCATTTTTGAAATGGGCTCAGTAGTTTCTGAGCTTAAAGTATTTAAACATTATTATTATTATTATAACGTATGGAAGTCTGCCCGATTTGTTGACATTTATGTATATTGCTCCACTCCCTTGGGTAGTAGCATGATGATATAATATAAGCGTATGCCTTCCTCAATAAACAGGCTATCTAATGCAAAAAAAATCAAATCCGATTAGTAGTTCCTGAGATTAGCGCGTTCAAACAAACAAACTAACTCTGCCTCTTTATAATATTATAATACATCGAAAATATCTATATACGACTTCGAAAATATCTGATTAGGTATCTATTCTAAATAAAAACCCCCGTTTAGTTATTTTTTACATTTTAGTGCCTGGAAGTCGGCTTTTTTTTAAGTTTTTATAGAATGTTATCTTTGAAGATTTTGAATTATTTTATTTAAAAAAAGAAATATTCTACCTTGAGATGTTATTTGAGAACATTTTTGATCATTTTAAGAATAAATTCAAGCTGAAGCTTTATTTTATAAAGTTTAATTATATTTTTAATAAGACCATCGTTATATTTTGTGATCACTCGCGGCTTTTATACGGAAAGACGGCGATTTAATTTGCGAGTGCGAAGTAAATAGAGACGACGCTATTGAATCCTAGTCTTTATCTTCACGGGTAATAAATAAGTGGAACTCCTCACACAATAAACAAAGAAAATATGATTTTTAACTAAAAACAAAATTTGGGTATGTCCATATGTTTACTTTTATTCAATGAGGGTAGACAGGTCAAAACAAAATTTATTGTGCATTCAAAATTTCTAAATATATCAGAAAATTACATTAAAACTTTGAGTAATATCATAAAAAAAATGTTTTAAAAGAAAACAATATCGAATGTGCATATTAAAAAACATCCGCAATAAACAATAGCATTTCCAAGGAGGGTTGATGTCGGGCAGGCGGCCGGTCTTAAAACTTTTGCCAAATCCTATCAGCAGTACGGAAGATGTACTGCGCCGACATCAAGTGATTGGGAAATAGGCAGGGAGATGATGACGATTGGAGGTAGACAGGAACTACTAGTAATTCTCTTAAGTTTCATGTCATTTGGTTTATTTTAACGAGTCTCATAACTGTTAGAAGCCACTAAACAAAAGAATTCAATTGAATTGAGTCTCATGATATAGATTATTTTTTAGTTTGTATGTGCATTTTTAATATATATATATATATATATATATATAGACCAGTATAATAGATAACCTAACATATTATAATCTTTAAAAAAATATTAGAAGCCTCTCCCAAGTTTATCTCATACCTCGGCAAATTGTTTAAAACAAACGAAAATAGCATTTACATTTAACGGATCAACACGTTCCTATTTCATTCATATATGTTTATCGGAAACCAAACAGAAGTGGAGCGAAACTATCTTCGAAATATTATGCAATGCTCTTCAACTCTGCAGTGTATGCATGAGAGTGTTCACGGTCGTTACATCCAGTTTGTTCTTTGATCCAGCGATAGGAAAACATTAGTATATGGGCAACAATGTATACATACATGTGTATTAATAATACCTATACACTTTATTATGAAAGCTGAAATGCTTCGTAACAAGTTTTAGTCACATTTTGTTCTATTATTAAAATAGTATAGCTTGTTTTATATTAATAATATAATACGTAGAAAGTATTAATAAAATGAATCATCAATATTTCTCATTAACTTTGCACCTGTATAGCCTTTGAGGGATGGAATAATTTTTATTTACTTAGCGGTCATATGAAAATAGTTTTACACAGTCAAGATAAAAAACTATAATTAATATAAAGAACCTCTCTCTACTTCGTTTAAACGGATAAACTGGTAAAATCATTTTATTGAAATTTTGGTATCGGGATAACTGAAGCTCTGTGGAAGAATATTATATTTATTCGAAAGAATTTTATCTATAAAAAGGTTTACTTTTTAAAATTGTTTTAGGAAAAAAATAAATTGATATAAAAAATATCTAAAACAAAGATCAAAGTAATTTAATCAAAAAAAAGTGTCACAATAAAATAAGTATTAAAGTTGGAAAAGTGGCAAGTTATGTATAAGCGATAGTAAAACTATTATTTGACAAACCAGACTGAAATAATAATGGAATTAAATATAATATATACTATAGGACATGTTTCATCCAATTGTCTGATCCAACTTCCAACCGACTTGATGTCTATTGATTCCCCGGAGATAAATACTTCGGCAAATCCTTTTCGACAAAATCTTGTGACGGGAATTATTGTGAGTGACAGTTATATTTTCTATTTTATTTTAGGTAAAAATTGCGAATATAGAATGTCATTATTAAGATTAATTTTTCTTTCGTGACTTCTCTAATCTACGTGACATTGGCGAAGTAATCTGTGCTCAACTGACACGCTTTGAAGCCATTAATTAGCAAGAGAATTGAATTGAATTGAAGATTAATTTTTGTTCTTAATATTAGAATTAATGATTACAACGACTATGGTCTGATTCGTTCCTAGCTTGCGTCCCAATACAAACTTTCATCCCCATTTTCACCTCCTTAAAGATTATTTCCGGAATAAAAAGTATTCTATGTCCTTTTCAGGGTGTCAAACTATCTTCTTACTAAATTTTATCTAATTCGGTTCAGTAGATCCAGAGATTACCTCCTACAACGTCACAAGCTTACAAACTTTACCTCTGTATAATATTAGTATAGGTTTATGTTTGTCGAAATTTTAAAGCAAATATTAGCCTTCACGGTACCATTTTACCAAGTTACTTAATATTTCGAAGACGACTATTTAAAAGGTATAAAGCCATTATCAAGAGAATTGATTTGATTGGCTATTTAAAAAAGAAGAAAATTATTACAATTTGCAAAAAGGGGTTGGTGAAATCAATATGAAAGTGAAATTTCACGGGGAAGTATTGGTAAACCCGCAAAATAAGTAAATCAAAGTAAGCACGTGCGAAAAAAGGTAATATAGACTTCAATTTTTGGTACAGTTTTAAGCCAATGTATGTACAAAAAAACATACGGAAAAATCTACAGAATGCTATTGCTACGAGTATGCCCAAGTGTTTACAAGTTTCATTTCTCTATGTAAAACATAAGTGAAGTATATCGGAAAAATCACACGTGATATTTTGTGACATGGTTCTAGAAAATAGTAATATTTTACTAAATAATATTTAACTTTAGAAATATCTTCTAAAAAAATATAAATTTGAAAGTTACTATCAGTAAAGTAAAACAAAAGCTTGCTAGCTACGTAAGAGTTTTCCAAACAGCCGCTTGTTGCTTCAAAACTTACGCTCGTATAAGTGCTTATAGTGATAAAAATCTTTAACAACTCTGGCCCAAAAATATGACGAATTGCCATGAGATATGAAAACCTACATATTATTTATAAATAAAAGCTTTATAAGGAATAAATATGGTTTACACTTATAAAAAATATAATAATAAAGCTTTATTTATTCTATGCATGCTTACTTATAATTTTAAATTATGATTACTTTTACTTAATTAATAATTTTTAACATTGTATTTTAACAGATCATATTTATAACTTATTTGGTTATCTTTAATTTAACTTCAATTTTTGGTTAATGGCTATTTATTAACTTATCATTTTTTAACTAATAATTTTCTAATCTGCAATTAAATTATTTTAAAAATCTTTACTATTATTTGACATGATATTGTATGTTGTGATAACCTATTTAGTTACATCCAACTTGTTGTTAACTTATGAGTAATTAATTAATTGATTAATATATAAATTATCATTAACAAATAAATAAATAAATTAAAAAAAAATCAATTGAAAAAATACTAAACATTGTATTAAATACTAAACATTTTACAATAATAAATATAAATAAAATCTCTTTCCATAAATTAATTCTGACAATACTTATAAATTAGGTATTTAAGTTCATAATTAAATGTATTTATTTAGTAAATGTCTTTTGTGAATTTCCTATTAGGTTTCATGTATAGACCCCTCTCGGGTAAAAGCCTCCTCCAAAGTAGTCCTGCTAGAGCTCTCCGTTGGAGATTATGCTTGTATGATTGCAAAGGGTTTCTTTTCAAATTCTGTTTCCAATAAATAATTTGTTTCTGATATACCTATAAAGTTTAAAATTTTATCTTTGTGTTCTTTTGATTTGTTGTAGGAAATGCTGCTTTTAATTCTAGAAGTTTTTCTGGTGAAGATATGTATATCTTTGTTCATTGTATATTTGATTTTCTTTGGAGGGTTTACAGTCGAACTCCCCCACGGTGACCGTACTGGGAAATAAAGATGAGGAGGTTCCTACTGTGTTTACTATACCGTATCTTGCTGCGTTGTTTTTAGTTGTTCCTGGTTATCATTTGTGTATTTGAAAGTTAATTTTGGTTTTTGCAACAAAAAGTCTTTAATATTAGAAGGTTTGGTTTTCTTTGTATGTTGTTTATTTGTTTGTTGTTTGGTTTACAGTTATACTCTGTACTAATTTGTATAACAATACTATTATATTTGATAATTTGCTTAGAGCGATGTAATTTCGATTAGGTAGTTATTTGACTTCTGAGATAGAAGGGGAAGCAAGAAAGTTTGACTTCCTTTTATCTTCAGCTTAAAGCTTGTACTCGACAGGTTAAAATAGAACTACGTTTTTAATTTTAAAAATAACTGCTTACCAAAAATCCCATTCTAAATCTCCGGTTGTTATCAGCTTTTACTGAATGATGAGTGATTAAACAGAGAGATGTATAAAAGTTCTGCAAGTATTGTTTTTGTGGATATGGCTTTTATTTTTAAATAAAAATAGAAGCCATATCCACATTTTTACATTGTAACTAAAAAATACGTACAACTTTGACTCCATTACAATTCCATTATATGCATGGATATAATTAATTTATACAAGTACCATTTTTAGGATAAAATAACGTAAATTTTTCAATGAAACGATTAAGGTAAGCGTGTAAAGCGTATCTTGCTAAGCGGAGGTTTGGCTTCTGGCCAGTACCGAGTCGAATGGATGAAGGTGAACAGCATTATGCAAATTACCACTCTTTTGTTCTGTTTCGTAATCTGATTTACATCTTATTTATCTGAAACAATTGCCCAGCATTTTGTAGAAAAACCTGGTCCACTAACAGTTCATGCACATTTTTTGTTAAATTTATATGCTTTAAACAAATTTACTATACCTAAAATAAGTTTGAACTTTTATTATTTTATCGTAATAAGCAAAATATAAACTTAAAGTAAAACACAAAAAAGAAAATGTAATATAGAGATAGTCTAGCCTTTTGTCAGTGAAAGGATTTTTGAAATCGATTTAGCTTATCCAGGTTTTATCCCCTATATACATATGTATATTTATATATCTACTATACTATAAACCAAAAATAACGTACTGTTTTAGTAATGTAAGAGCTGAATACTTTTGGGTACTCTTGACAGAATCGAACTTGTTACCTTAAGTATTTTACTATTACGTTATACAAAATATGCATTATCACTATTTGTTCATTATTTCGAAACGTAACGAAGTAACTTCAAATAGAAAGAGTACAAATACTATCCAGAAGGTTATCTGGGTAGTATTTGTACTTTTTTCACCAACAGTAGTAACAAATTTTTTCGAAACGCAAAATTCAGACCGCCTCTCTTGAAATGAATATCATTTGAACTACATATTTCTGTCTGAAAATCAACATACATTTTATTTAATACTGCAGTTATTATAAAATTGTATATGTTATTGTATTTCTGACTCAACACAACTTGGCAAACAACAATCTTGCAAAGGCAAATGAAGATTTTAAATAGGGCTTGTTATCTTAAAATATGAACCTACTATTATATACGCGAAAATGTATAATATGTTTATAGTCGTAGTTTATGCTTGTAATATTTAGGAGTACCTTCTTGCTGAAATAGCTAGTTTTGGGGACTGATTTGGAATTATACATAGCTTATGGCTTTTTTTAACGTTGGGAAATGCCTAAATGGCATTTCACCTACAGGTTATGTGGGATATACAAGTTAGACAATCCAGTACAACCCTCTTAAACCCTCCCCCGGCTGCCTGCCGAAGTAGATCACAATAGCCAAGGGGTTGCTCCCACGGTTCACTCTTCTATCAGAGAAGTACCAGAAGCAAGCTTGCACCCCGCCCATCGAGGTGGGCCGCCTCTCAGTGTGTCTCTTCTCTCTTGGTTTCACACTCGGATTGTCGGACGCTAATGAGTCTTCCCACCACGTCGAGATGAACACATATCGGAAAGAATATAGGCACCTGGAGTGACCTGGAGTATTACGAAGGCTACTGTTAGGCACTCGAGTCACGAGAGGTTAAGTATCTAGTATTATATGGAAAGAAAACTCAGTGTTTTTTATCAAGTCGCAGGAGGCATCTAAGGACGCACCTGAGCGAAGTGAAAGTATGTTTCTAATAATGCAATAAAATTCACGTCCTTTATTCTATAATAATGGCTTCACAGTTAAAAATATCAAAGCGGTGGCATATAAACATAACTAACGTAAAAAATTGAGTATTCATACTCCAATTCTCAAACGAGCGGTGTTCCGCGTGCCCTCGCGTGGCTCACTCAAAACCTACAATTGTATGTAACAAACAAAAATAAACAAGTGTCGGGGGGAGCGAAGGCTTTGTATGAAATCCGTCTTTGTAGGTGAAGAAAACTAAACAATAGGTTGTGACGTCTGAGGGACTCCACACATGTGTTGAAGTACAACTTTTTAGTCTCTATGAACAAGTTTCAAGGTTATTATAACATTTTGAAACTTTCGCCAATAAGAATTATGAAGTATGTCAAGGATTTTGATGTTTTTGATAATGTAGGTGATGTATATGTAATTTGTATATTTTTTTTAATTTAAACACGCTCGCAATGATAATATAATAGAGTAATTTTTTTTAAATATTACACTTGGAAAAATGGCTGAAGCTGTAAAAGCAAGTAATGTATTTTTTTTAATTTCTTACGCTTTCTTTATTATATATGAGATTTTTTTTAAGTAATTATTTTTTGGTTTAGTTAAAATAAAGTGTGGATATTCCCACAGATAGCGCATTGAAGCCCCTGAAGTCTACCGAGCAAGACAATGGCGCAGCGAATATGGGCTCAAGAGAAACGCTTCTGTCTTGTTACCGCTAGCAATATTGTTAGTTTTATGAAGCAACTTTAGGAACCTTTTGTACACAACACAAGGCCTTCAATTTTTGCACGAGTCTAACTCACTACGTTGAAACACACATTACTCTACATGAAAATATTAATTTTGGTATAGCCGAAATTCGTTAAAAAAATCTACAATAAAGTAATGAATAATATGTAATAAAAGAAACATTATATTATAAAATTTGACGAAATGTTTGGCTCAGTTTGTAGTGACCCTACTTGCTGTGCCAGCGGTCGCGGGTTCGAGCCCCGTTGGGGGCATTCATTTGTGTATAAGCACGAATGTTTGTACTTCAGTCATGGGTGTTTATATTTATAATATATATCTTTTTAAAAGTTATATATTATGTGTAGTGTATCAACTATCTGGTATCCATAACACAGGCCTCGTAGCTTACCATGGAACTAGATGGTGTTGTGTGTTAACGTCCCGATATATTTATTTATAAAAATATAAAAAAAAAACTTATAATAGATATTCGAATATTTTGTTAAATAATAGATCTTTACTGACTGTCATACAAGGCACAGGTTAAATCACTGGCTCTAGAAATATCAAACTTTATACAGGTGTTCCTTATATAACGAATGAAATGTGCCAGTATTAGTACTAAGAGAAGATTAATGAAAATTCATTCCTTAAAGGATTTAATTTGATTACGTAGTTTGCACTGAAGTTTTTTAAAGTTAGAAATGTGGGCATTGATATTTAAACATTTGCTTATATTGCCGTTAGACCGTAAATCCCATCAGAATCGTTGCTTGAATTAAATAAACTAGTAAATGACAATATTGACATTATTAAAATACTAATGGTTGATAAACAGTAAACAAAGTTATCGCTAAAACTAAGTTACTATTTTAATAACGTCATCTATACATACAATAAAACAGTAGAGGTCGAATGTCTGTACATAGAAAATAATGCTAAAAACGAGTCATGGGTATGTCAGAAGAAAAATTGAATAAGTCCAGATTTTTTTCATTTTTTTTTGTTTCTCTGTCTGTTTGTACGGGTTAATCTCCGAAATTGTAACGATTTAAATGAAATTTGCATGGTGGTACCGTATACCCCCGGTCAACATTTTAGATTCTTTTCATCCCGAAAAGTTAAAGCGTTCCCGTGGGATAGTTAAAAACTATAATAACTTATACAGCTTAGTACACAATAACTTATGCACCTAATTTAGTTAAATTTGGCATGCTGATACCGTATATTGCCTGTCAAACAACAGGTTACTTTTTATCCCGGAAAAATGAATGGTACCAGTGGGATAGATCTATTTGTGTTTTTCTAGTCATAAACAATTGAAATAAATAAGTCTTTCGACCTGGTTTTCAGAAGCCGATCGGAAAGACGACTTACAAATTTTTACGTTATGCTCATCACACTATTTGTATATTTTACTAATTTATGACATTTAATGTTCATTGCTATGTAGTGATTCATAGTGTAAAACAAAGTCGCTTCCCACTGTCTGTCCCTATGTATGCTTAGAACTTTAAAACTACGCAGTGGATTTTGATGCAGTTTTTTTAATAAATAGTGATTCAAGAGGATTTATCTGTACAATACATGTATATTATAGTACAGAATAATCAAAAATTAAAAAAAAACTATTTCCGTATCCGTTAAAACGTACCTAGGGACGGACCCGAGCGAAGCGAGTAACAAATAAAATTAAAACAAAAACAAAATTCTGTTTTCTATTTTACTAGAATATATTAAAATTAAGTAACAGGTACATATTTTAAGAGGATAAATTACGACGCGTGTTGAGAGAGGAAGCTTAAAGATTCAACAGTTTCAAGTGTACATAAAGTGGGTAATTTGCGCTGCTACGACGTATTTTTACTTCCTCTACGTTTAATGACTCACAAACTGACCGAATTTAATCCACTAGCGTTGTAATTAAATAAGTAATTAGTTGTGGAAGAAATAATAAAATGTTATATACCATGTATTTATATATATTAAATATATTTAAACGAGCAATTCTTGTATATATATTTATATATCACTATATATATAATCTGAATCTCGGAAACGGCTCCTACGATTTTCATGAAATTTAGTACACGAGGGTTTCGGGGGCGATAAATTATTCTAGATTAGTCTTATGTCTGAGAAAACGCATGTTTTCGAATTTTCATGCGGTTTTCTTTTGTATTATTCCACGCAAAATATTATGTTCGATAATTTCACACACTCGGGTGTAAGCATCATGGTCAAGCGACCAAGGTGCAAGATTGAATAAGTGTCCGGGTTCGAATCCCGGTTGGATACAAAAGTATAATTAATTTTTGTTTTTTTTTGTATTTATTCAAGTTTTTTGCTTTTTTTTTTGAAAGAAAATTCTACTTTTGACCAAAAACTTCGAACGAAGTTCGGTGGCCTAGGTACTAGTAATTAAGTAACATCTTTAAGTACTAATATTATAAATGTGAATGTGCGTTGGTTTTTCTTTCATTCAATAATAAAGCAACGCATTAATATAATATTTTCATGGAGACGTGGGCTATTTGTTATTCCGGTTTAATAATATAATATGTAGCATAAATACTAACCTACCATAGGTTGACTGGCTCAAAATAAATAGACCAGTCAACCAGGTAAGATAATATTATGTGGAAATATAAGTAATGTAGCAGTACCTATTGTAGCTTTATCTTAGGCTAGACCAATGTGTGTGATTAACAAAAAGATTTACTCCTTGCTGTATCTGTGCTTAGCTTGTTTGTTTGTTGTTGTGCTAGCTTGGTCATAGTCCACCACGCTGGCCCGATGTGAATGTGCGGACTTCACTTATCTTTCGATTTCCTGCTTGGTTTTCTCAGGCATGCAGGTTTCCTCACGATGTTTTCCTTCACCGTTAAGACAAGTGGTAATCATGTTGGAAATGATTTGCTCTTGAAAATATCAGAGGTGCAAGGGATTTGACCCCGTTACACTGGGTTTTCCAAACGAGCGCGTTACCACTGTACTACCTCCCACGCCTCCCATGCCTATTAAGACAAATTAATTATTATGATAAATGTTTATCGTAGTAATTAAAAAATGTTTAACAAATTCATTTATTAAAAATTATTCTTAATATAATGTTGGCTCATTAAGCAAAGTGTTGGTTTAGAACCAGTTTTGAATGAGATTTGAGGCTGAAAGTGAACAGTGTGCAAAATTATCATACTATTGTTAGAACAGTAAAATGATTTATAATTTTGACATATTTTATTTACAACATATTTAACACTACTTAATTTGACATCAGACGGTCAAAGTATTGACCATTTTAACTACAAGTTACTATTAGTAATGTCCTTATGCTTGGTTAAAGTAATAAGCAACGATGATGAAAAATTGAAAGGACGAAAAATATACTAATCTTTAACCACCGTGACTTTAAATCGTGGAGCATTTAAATATAATATGTTTGTTGACCACTGAATGAAATCATAAAATCTGTTAATGGTGGAACGTGGTCTAGTTTTTGATTATTAAACGTGCTAATCTCTAGAGCTACCTGCCAGATTGGAAAAAGCATTTTATAGCTTATTTATTGAGGAAGGTGACTATTAAAATAATCGGGATATAACACAAATTTTAATATATATATATATATATATATATATATATATATATATATATAAACGAAAACTAAGTTAATAAGGAAAAACTAATGTGCTTTACTTACATCCCGCGTCTGGGGGATAAGATTCCTACACTCAATCATGTTGCAGGCGATCAATTCATTTCACCCCGTCTTCCGACATCTTAAGACCATTGTTGATTTTAGCTATGTTTGTTAATGCCCTTTTGCAAGCTATCGCATATCCTAATCACCCTTGTCATTTTCGGAATTTATAAATAAACTTAGTGTAAAAAGAGACTTTTTGGTTATTTCTTCAAAGTGAGTGCTTAGGAGAAAAGGAAAAGCTCAATATCAAAAGATGTAAATGAGCTTTCTAGCATTTTTGAATATCTTGAAATATGGTTCACATTATATTTTAGTGAATAATTTTAAATTATTGAAACTAAATGAAAGTTGTTCTGAGGAAAAGCTCGAGTCTGCAAATGCATATATAAAGAATAAGAAGTAAACAAGATTCATTGTGTCAACTCTACAATAGGTTGTGAGGTCCAACACAAAGCTTAAGCTTCAGAAGTCGTGAAAATATCACAACTTATAAAACGTCACATTCAGCAAAGTTGATTTATTTGTTTAAAATATATTTTTTGGGTTTCCAGCTTTAAAATAGGACTAACATTTAGAGTTTTTCATGTCTAATACACTCTTAAGGAGTACTTAAAATAATAAATTATTAAAAAATATATAATAGTATTAGTTTATATAAAATATTTTGAACGTGAATAAAATGTTATTCATTTCTTAGAACTTCAGAGCATTAAGAGCTTTTGATATATCTTGTTTCTTTGAATACTGTTATTAAAATCATAAAACAAATTAAATGAATAATTAAAGTTAATTAGTAGAAGTATGACTATTCAAAACAAAAATTAAAATCATCTTCTAGTTTAATATACATAATATACCTAATATATAGACATTAAATATTTTTTAGATATTTTGGGATTTATAATTTTCTTAGTTATATCTAAGTTATAATCATATTTTTTTGATATAATTATTATTATCTTGATAATTTAGTCTTTAATCGCTGTAATAATTGATTGTGTCCAATACAATGTGCGTTGTCATTAGGTAAAGGCTGAGTTGATCAAATGCCATGATTGGAACGGAACGTATCTAGCAGTACGCATACACCGCTTGCAGACAATGAAACTAAGCGGTATTTGCTTTGCTATCGGCCACTTTGTTTGTTCAACTTGCACAGTGATTAACTTGTTCTTTTTTCTAGTATTAAATATATGTAAACAGTCTTGTTTCAAGTCAGCTTATGTGTCGTGTGTATCACCAACGTTTAAGGCTATGGATTTCATACTTTAATCTATATATATAACTAGCGGACCCGACAGACGTTGTCCTGACTACACGTCTTTAATTTGAAAATTTCAAACTTTTTTTAATAATTTTTTTGATGAAAATTATTATCGATACAGAGGCTGAATCTAAACCATTCCCAGATCCCCTTGAACACACACAAAAAATTTCATCAAAATCGGTCCAGTCGTTTGAGAGAAGTTCAGTGACATACACACTCACAGAAGAATTATATATATAAAGATATTCTAAGTCGAATCTGTACATTAAATATTTTTTGGAAAATCTTATTGAAGTAGACATTAATATCGATACAGAGGCTGAATCTATAGTTATTAGAATTTTTGTCTGTCTATCTGTCTGTTCACGTCGTATCACGGAAAAACCACTGGAGGGATTTTGATGAAATTTGGTATGATGGTAACTGGTTATCCGGGTTAACATATTATAGGACACTTTTTATCGCGAGAAATACTAATATGTAAAACTTAAAAATTTGGTTTTTGGTCATCGGAACGCGGGCGGAGCCGCGGGCAATGCTAGTTAAGCGTAAAACTTTTAAGTAATGCGAAATATTGATTTAGAGATTCTGCATGTAAATTGCATTGAAATACATGTGATTATTTTTGTTGATTTGTCCTTACTGTGCGAAACAGGGGGTAATTTTTCGCATAAAATATAGCCCTACATTGATGATGATGTTCTCCCGACCGATTCCGGCCACGGCGGCCAATCTCATTGAGACTAGCCAACTGCGCAGGAGATATTATAGTGCACAAGTGTACGCGCAGACACAAGTGCACTCTCTATTCCTGTCACTCTCATATTCTGGTGGGACGACCACTCGACACGACCAGTGAGAGTTAAGGCGCAGGACCGACGGCTTTACGTGCTCTCCGAGGCACGGGGGTGAAACACCGCCAACTTCCCAACTCCGGGCTGTTACTGAGGCTTACTATACAGAAAGACTCAATAACTAAACTTGGCCCGACCCGGGACTCGAACCCAGGACCTCCGGGTGTGCGGCCGTACTTGCTAACCACTACACCACCGAGGCATTAAGTTACCGCTGGATATACAGTAACAAAAAAAGTATTTCGAATATAAATTGTTCAAACGTATCAAAATTTATTTCATTTAATTCTAGATTACTTCAAGCATTTTAGAATAAACTAGCATTGCCCGCGGCTCCGCCCGCGTTCAGATGACCAAAAACCAAATTTTTAGGTTTTACGTATTAGTATTGTATTGTAAGAGACAATGCAGTTTTTGTATTTTTTCTCAGAAATTGAAATATATTCCCGTGGTAAAAAGTATCCTATATGTTGACCCGGATAACCAGCTATCACCATACCAAATTTCACCAAAATCCCTCAGTGGTTTACTGTGATGCGGTAACAGACAGACAGACAGACAGACAGACAGACAGGCAGACAAACAGACAGACAAAATTCCAAAAACTATAGATTCGGCCTCTGTATCGATAATCATGTTTATTTCAATAAGATTTTCCAAAAAATATTTAATGTACAGGTTCGGCTTAGTTACAATTTTATTATATATATAGATTTAACATTAAAATTAAATGTCAGTTGTATAAGTACGCGAGGATATGCTATCATTAGCTAAGCAGGCAGTTTTGCTGAGAAGAGCGCTCTGCTATAAGAAACTCAGCAATTGCTCTATAAAATTAATAACTTTTCGGAACTGGAATACATTAACTTTGTACTTCATCTTCTTCTCCCTGCCCATTTCCCAATCACTTGGGATCGGTGCAGTACATCTTCTGTACTGCTGATAGGATTTGGCAAAAGTTTTACGACTGGCCGCCTGCCTGACGTCAACCCTCCTTGGGAATGCTATTGTCTCTCTTTGTCTGAATGGTGTCGCGGAAGTCTTGTAATTACTACACTTTCGATTTTGTTATCTTTTAAAACATTTTTTATACTATTGCTTAAATTTTTAATGTTATTTTCGGATATATTTTAAAATAAATTTTGAGTACACAATGAATTTTGTAAAAAAAAAGTTTGTACTTATGCTAAATAAAATGTAATAAACTAGCTATTTAATTAAAATATTAAAACGTTATAAATATTGGTTTATCAAACTGAAAGATTGACAAATTCAACAATGCAGATTCTCGCTCCGGTCAGTTAAGTTTGAGTGCAGTCAATACCGTGGTGCGGTCAACAACTGAGTAACAACTAGAATTACAAGTAACAGTCATTTGTCACGCGACTGAACCGGCTTGTACTTAAAAAGTTAAAGTGAATGTTGAATTGTTCCTTCATATTGTAAATCTTATATAATTTTAATGAATTTTATATGCAAAATGTCTTTTTTTTTCTTTTTTCTTGAATATATTCTTGTTAGAAAACGCATCGACACTTCTTAGTTTTCAGGTGGCTTCCAGACGCTTTCTACAAGCTCGCTTTGACTGGTGCAAATGAAATAAATATTATAATTTAAATGACATAAATCAGTGTTTTAGTATATGTTTAATAATCGATATATGTAGTTATAGAATATAAGACATCAACTTTAATTACAGCCATCTAATTAGATTTTCCTTTCGTTAGTTAACAACGATCTCAAAAATAATTTATTTACTAAATAGTAAATAGCATCTTCTTCCACAACCAGGGGTTGACTGGAAGAGATCTCTTTTAGAGATAAGTCCACCTTTGTGAACTATGTTTACTTTGTTATTTTTTTTCTGTATCATATTTTAAGTGCAATAAAAAAAAATTGAAAACTCCATTCAGGTATTTCTTACTTTTTAACCGATTTCCAAAAGGGAGGAGGTTTTCAATTCATCGGAATCTTTTTTTTATGTATGTTCATCGATTACTCGAAGACGCCTGAACCGATTTGGAATTTTTTTTTCGTTTCAAAGTTTCCCAGGTCCCATATAAATTTAATCGAAATTGGTCGAGCGGTTTTTAAAAAAAATTAAGAATAAATATATTTTTTAAATAAATTGTTTAATTGAATATGTTATAAAAAACTTTCTTCCTACAAATTATCTGCTTATTACGTCTACCTTAAAAATGGAAAAATAATTAATACCTTGAATTTGCGTAGGTTTCAAATAAAATTGATAAATAATTAATAATAAAAGGTAGATAATATCGATTCACATTAACTAATATTTTTATAGTACAAAGGATGTTACAAAACGTTTATGTTATTCAGATTTTATAATTATTACACGAATTAAACAACGAAGAAACTAACTAAATATTAGATCTTCTATGCCAGCTGTATTAGCTTGCTAAAACAAACCAAATAAGCACAAATCTAAAGGGCTGGTTTGTGGCCTATGAAGAGCTTTACTATTTACCTAATGGTTCCATCGTCAGATTAGTCCTCTCTCTATGATACCAAATTATTGTTCTGTCATCGGAATGTACACTCGCATTCAACATTTCAAGTCAAGATTACAATTAAAATTAAATGAAGTTTATTTACTAAATTTTAATTATTTGTCTGATTTTCTTGAAAACGGTATGGTATATAAAAATTATATGAAACTTCTTCGGGATATAATTTAATACGTACAAATTAAACTAATCAAATCAAGCTTTTCTCGAGAAATCGATGAATAAAACAAATTATCGCATCTAATAGTCTTTCTTCGAAGTCGGTCATAAAACAAGATGGATATCATGCATTAGGAAATAACAAAAATGTGCATTTGTTAGCTAAAAAGCTTACATTAGAACCATTTATATGTAAAGTTGAATAAAACCTATGATTAACACTCACACCTAAAATAAATGTAATAACCATTTCCTGCTAACGTGATTTTAATGTGAGGAACGCGATGACTCCGGCTTATCACTATCGGTGGCGCACTACGTCATGCGATAGCGGTCAGCGCTCGATTAACGCATTTGCACACTACTCTTTGTTACACTACATTTATTTTATGTTACAAATTGATTATAATTTCATATTTAATTTATTTTTTTATTATCATGCGGTTTTTTGATTTTGTATAACTGGCTTTTGATCGCGGTTCAGTTTTTAATTGATACCTTCAATGTATAGCGTGGTAAATGAGTAGAAGGTAAATAAGTACGAGTAGAAACACATACGTAAGGTATTTGTTTTCTACTTATTTACCTTCAACATATTTTTACTGTTCCACAGAACTCTTGAACTTAAAAATCGTTGGGATCTAAAATAATAAGTTTTCAGCTGGGTAGGGTAAGGTTATATATTTTTTGTATATAGAAACGCCCGTGCCTAAAAATCACTTATTTTACATTAGAAAACAAAAACTGGTAGGTATTTATAAAAGTGATAATAGCCGGGCGAATAATATATTTTTTATTCATCCGATTAACGGACGAATAGCTACAGTCTAGGTTAAAATATAATAATATCTACTACTCACCTTCATATTTTTTAACTTTAGCCCTATATTTTTGTATAAAATGAAAATAAATCTAACCAAAATATCATCTCAAAGCAAATATATCCAAGGGCAATATCGAATATTGCTCACTTTACCGCGAATAAATAAAGTGAAAGTGAGGTTTTATTGGCGGTACGAAATTGTTGAGGCCATTACTTACTCTTTCCGAATCTCCTGATATTGGAGTGGTTGTTACATTTTGAAACTTTACCTTGATGGAAATTCAATAACTGTTTAAAGAAAATTGTTATTATATACTAATAAAGGTTATTTATATTTAACCTATGCCCTGTATTTTTTTTAGGTTTCCTTCTGTAAATAGCCCTACGGTGTTCATCCATAGCTCCATCTATACGACTTCTAAAAGAGGTTTTATTCCTTGAATCGCAATAGCAAAAAATCTGTTTTAAATGGCCTATAAGTTTTTTTGCTCTATTTTAAACTATTATACAAAATGATTTTCATAAACCGTGTATAAAGTCCAGCAAAGTATCCACTTTTGGCTGATATCCCTGATCTAGTGCTTCATGTAGCCTTGTTCTATTCAGGAGTTGTGGATTAAGTTGCTGCTTATCGTAAAAGTTTTGTAGGCTGTACAGGTATTTGTTACAATCTGTGTACACGGTATCTCCCTGAGAACAGATTTTTTGACGAAAGCTTACAACTTCCATAATGTTATAAATTCCAAAGTTGGCTTTTTAGTCCATAATGTGCGAGTAAAGAACATGTGTACTGTTCAATTATAATTATTAATGAAGAAAACACTAGACTGATTTTGATTAATAATAAGTAAACTCAAGCTCGATTTTTATGTCAAAAGGTACTGAGTAAATTGATATTAGATGATATGTTTTTTTTTGATATTTTTTTTATTTACGCTGTTCGTCCGACTTTCGGTCATCTTACGCTATACTGTACGTCTCTATCAATTTCCGTTTAATAGATTTAGAGAAAAATAACGCTAAATCAATTTTGAAAAAAAATATATGGGACCACCTCTAAAGTATGGCCTATCAAACAAAAAAAAGAATCATTAAAAGCAATTAATAATTTTCGGAATAAACGCATAACAACCATACAAAAATAAGTACAGTTGAATTGAGAACCTCCTTCATGTTGAAGTCGGTTAAAAATAGTTTTCACCATACCTAGAGAACGAAAGTCGCGATCGTCAAAGATTCCGTTTCTACACAAATACTTTTATTAAAAAATATTTGAGATTTTAAGCAAATAATACCACAAAATGATATTTTGAGTCAGTCTCTAACTAATCTGGGTAGGTGAAGGAAGGAAGACAATAGGTAGTGTAATCTTAGAGCGTATGTTAGTTCTGATATCTTCAAAGTTAGACAATAATTCTAGTAATAGAACAGTAAATTTCTGTTAACATTGTTAGTTTTGTAGTGTACCTAACTAAAACTTGTACGTACCATTTTCTTTTTTTAAAACATTATCTAATATATTTAAACGAGATTCAAATTATATATATATATATATATATATATATATATATCTCGGAAACGGCTCCAACGATTTTCATGAAATTTAGTGTACAAAGGGTTTCGGTGGCAATAAATCGATCTAGATTAGTCTTATGTCTGGGAAAACGCGTGTTTTCAAATTTTCATGCGATTTTCTTTTGCATTATTCCACGCAAAATATTATGTTTGATAATTTCGCACGGTCGGACATAAGCATCATGGTCAAGGCGCAAGATTGAGTAAGTGTCCGGGTTCGAATCCCGGTCGGTTGCAAAGGTATAATTTATTTTTGTTTTTTTTTTGTATTTATACAAGTTTTTAGTTTTTTTTTTAAAGAAAACTATACTTTTCAACCAAAAACTCCGAGCGAAGCTCGGTGGCCTAGGTACTGATATATAATATTCGGTTCAACGGCAAACAGAAAATGAAGTCGTCTGCCAAGCGTTGACTTAATAATTTAATGATTATGTAGGCAAAAAAATGTATTGTAAAAACTACGCATGTAGTTAAAAATAATAATAATTTTGATTAATAGTCAAAACCTTATTTTTATAATACTTTCTTAGATTTTTGATTGAGATTGCCAAAAAACCTTATTTTTAATTACTAGTTATATATTTTAAGTTTATGAAAACAAACAGATTTGTTGCTAAAAGTTGAGTATCATAAATATAAGATCTAAAAGTACCTTTTGTACTAAAATAATTGGTAATTCAGAAAAAACTTATTCTATAGATTAAATATAAGTGACTGTCAGAACTCTAACAATCTATCTGTCACTGAATTAATACTTTGAACGAGACGTCTTGACAAAATATAGCAAAAATTAAGTCTTTATATTGGAATTATTGAAGTGAAATATTTTAGTTTCAATTCACTAAGTAGTAGATATATGAGTTAGATAATTTAGTGCTAGTTCGTAGTCTATACATATAATATAATTGTAACTAAGCCGAATCTGTACATTAGATATTTTTTTGGAAAATCTTATTGAAATAAACATTATTATCGATACAGAGGCCGAAGCTATAGTTTTTAGAATTTTTGTCTGTATGTCTGTCTGTTACCGCATCACAGAAAAACCATTGGAGAGATTTTGATGAAATTTGGTATGGTGATAGCTGGTTATCCGGGTCAACATATAGGATACTTTTTACCGCGGGAAATAATCATTTTTGAGAAAAAATACAAACACTGCAATGTAAGAGTATACTAATATGTAAAATCTAAGAATTTGGTTTTTGGTCATCTGAACACGGGCGGAGCCGCGGGCAATGCTAGTATACTATAATAATTGATGTTTTCGGTCTGATGTATTTGTCGTTAGACAGAAGCCGGACTGATCAAATGCGACCATCATTGTTAACGTATCTGATTGTACGACTGTGTGAAACAATGGCTTTGAGTAAATATTTCAATATCTACAAACAACCAGATTTAGTAAATATCTTACTAATATATCTTTTGTTTATTTATTTATTTAATAGGTTTATTTACAATCACTTACAATAATACATACAAATATCAAAAATAGAAATATAAACTAGGATCTAAATATAGTAAATACTTACAAATAAACACAGCATGCACCGAAATAATTAAATAATTAATTAAAATTTAAAAAAAATTAAAAGTTATGGATACCAGATAGTTGATACACTACACACACACACACACACACACACACACACATATATATATATATATATAATAAATAACCACCACCCAACACAACACCCGGGACTGCTATTATTGTTATTGTTATGTACCAATTATCGCATTTACTATAGTAATGATATGAAAACGGAATAAAACTCTTAGTAAAGACACAAAATAAAAAAAAATACTTAATTGTAGTTTAACAAAGTATTTAAGAACATTTAGCAACTTTTTGTGAAAGAAAGCTAAAATAAGGGTAAGGCTAAGTCGAGATTAGGCACAAAAAACCAAGTGCGCCAGATACTCAACGCTACGTCAAAAGAGAACTCCCCGATGAGTATGCATGAAGAAAATTGAAAGCATTGAAGAAATAAAAGAAGTTTTCCTGGATGGCTTTTCGTGGCTCTTGGCATTCCCTTTTATATATTGGGTATATATGGGGGACGTAATTTAAACTACGAAAATTGATTAATTATGGTGACTATGTGACGGATACATAAAATATGGTTCAATACAATATATCAATTATTTGACCAAAATATAAAATTCATCACTTATTCGAACTTGTCTAAGCCCTTTTGTACACATTTTTAACAGATTATCACTGTTGTAACTGGAACTTGGCCATATTAATAAATCTTAAATAGCCTCACGTCGTCTTATTTTATACCTATCGTATTAAGATGATACTATGTCAAAAACGTTGACAGGAAGAATTAATAAAACTTTAAAAAGCTTTATCGCAATTCAATCATTGAAATAGGAATTTAATGTTTTATATCCATGTATCTAGAAATTAGCCACTGCAGCTTTGTGTACCGCATGTATAGGTACGAGTATATTACATAAGTATACAAGAATTTCCGTAAAAACATTTTTTTGGATAGTAATCAAACTCATGATCTCCATATTAAATGTTTGTTTGTTTATAATATAGTCATTAATAAAGTTTCTTTTTGTTAACAGGAAATGAAAGGAAATTAGAGAAAAAAATTGATCAAGTCCGATCCAAGCTCACGTGAACGGGCGATCTATTCATTATTGGATTTTAATGGCTTTTAAAGTTTTCGTTATATTCTCTCTCTATATATATACCACCCTTCAAATATTTTCATTTACTAATTTCTGAGAAAATAGACTGTGACACAAAAATACGCGAGTAAGGTTAAGGGGTTTTTTTTTGATTTACCGATTCCTAAAAATAAAATACGATAAATTTTCCAAACACACAATTCTATATTAAAATTTTCCTCCATTACACTCTATTAGTTCTAATTCTGAATACTGCAAAATGAAAATTGCATACCGCGGTGCCATAATTCAAAGTTCAAATAGCGCCCAACGGACGGCTTTATCTCTGCATCCCGTGACGTCAGCCTCACCTACGATCCCTTTTGCTGGAATTCGTCCGCAATACAGTAAGCACTTTCATATCGGCATTTTCGTAGCTCGGATTTGATTCAGTGTGAAATTAATTGGCACATGTATAGTTCGTTTGGATAGTACATAACCAAAATGCTGTTTCTCTCTGTGTCAAAGTTTTATTCTTTTAAGATTTGGAATTAGTTATATAATATAATAATAAATTATTAAGAATCCACCCTAGAATATGCCTAATTAGTCATAAAAGTTAGCCGGCAGATTTTTATGAATGTTATGTTTTTTGTGGTAATCTAAGAAATAATTAAAACGTTAAAATTTACATTGATAAAAATCAATCGGATAAAAATCCGACTAAGACGATTAATCTGTTGGGCCCGTATGTATTAACGATCCAATTCTAAGTTCCCATCTGATTACTTAACGGCTTAACTGATTTTAATGATGCATACGTCGTTAGATTCGTCTTGATAACGCGAGAGTTTTGTCTTGAAAACTTTTTTCTTTCATACTTAACGAGTGGAGTATCAAAAAGAAATGTTATAATACAACTAAAACACATATATAATATATGTATATGAAATTTATATGTTTAATAATAATTTAGGACAACAAATTGTTAAATAAAGCTATCCATTTTTATAGTGAAATAATAAATGTCTGGTGCAATAAAAGGATTTTGCTAATAATATTAATTATGCCAAGAATATACGTAAAAAATTCTATCAAAATTGGGTTATGAAAACATCAGAACAGTGTTGAAAGCCAAACATACAGTATTCAGATTACGAAGCTAACTAGCAGTGTCTATCTTTGAGCTGCGCAATGTACGTCCCTCGGGCGGGTACCTTTGTTTGAAAATTAATAAAGCCAACGCAACTTCACTCTAATTGAGTACAATACTCGTATACTCTTTTACTCACGCAGCTGCATTGGAGTGAAATAAGAAGTAATAACGTTTAATAAGATTATGTTAACATGTAAGGTTTAAAAAATCTGCATTTTTTTATTACAACGTTAGATCATGTAAAAAAAATGTTTCTTTATAATATTTTTTGTTCAACGTAAAAATTAAATCGTAAAAATTCGTGATAGATTAGAAGATACTTTCTTCGATTAACGCAAATATTTGACTTTTTAAATATATAAAATTTTTGAATTTTTCGCAGTATTTTTGCTTAAGTAATTTTTGCTAAGTTTTAATGCTTTACAGCAATTAAGGCCACAGGAGAAAGCGAGGTTTTTGACATGACATGACAAAATCAAAAGTTATAGATATAAAAGACGATTACCGTCAAAAAATTGTTTTATTTAAAATTGTTTGTGTAAACAAAAAAATTATGACATGTAATGAAACTATATATAATACAAGCAAATTTAAATTGAATTGTTTAAAATGTTTTAAATAAATTATCAAATCAAAGACGTATAGCTATTTAGTAAGGATTTATAATTTCCTTTACGATATAATTGGCCTGTTGAGCCGTTAACCACGCTGATAGTGTCGTGCTGCGGTCAACAATTGAAAAACAATGAGAAATACAAGACGTAATAATCATTAGTCACGCAAGCAACGCGACGTGCTGCTGAAATGTTTTCAGAACCAACAGTAACTTCATTGAAAATCTATTAAGCTGTGCAAAAAGATTTTAATTTTTTCTGAAAGAAATAGCTTACATGTAGAGCTTTTCATCTTAAAAGCACTGATATAAATCTTGAATCAGGTTTTTATGTATATTTGTACTCTATGCGTGCTTGAAACATTCATTCGATCGTGATGAAAGTTTAGCGAGTTGTTTTGTGTAGGCTCGCTAAGGTTGGCTTACAAAAAAAAAGAAAAAAAATCTTTATATGTTGTCTTCTATGTGTTTTTAAACTGTTCAACCCCAGGAACGCACACGCAAGCGCGTGTAAGGTACTAGTAGACTGTATAATTTTCTAAACGTGTAGGACTAGTGCTTTTAAATATTAGTACTAAAAAATATTATATAGATAAGGTATTTTCTGTAATTGAAATTTGAAACAGTTATAGTCAACACTAAAAAAGAAAGTTTGTGTGTGTGTGTACTTATGTACGCACGTAAGAAGTTATACTTCTTTGGTGTAACAGAAGAAAAATAGCTAAAGATATCATCCCGTATGTCACAATTCTGTTTGTAAAAGGAATGCAGCTAACTTCATCATGTCACTTTCAGCTAACTTCACCATGTCGCTTTTTGGCTGTCGGTGTGCGCGCTTATCGTAGAAATTTTACTCTCATAATGTTATCTAAACGTGTTAAAAGAAGTATAACTTCAATAAAAACCAGACCCACTTTATCGTCTATATATGTATGTATATATAGTTTTTAGTAGAACTGGGATGTTTAGTATTCTGAGTAGGTGTTTTCCAAAACTTACAAGCGCTGAGGTAAATTTTGAATAAATCATAAACATTCTAAATGTGTAAAGGCGCTATTGCTATCAAGTATGCGTAGTAATAATAAAGTTACTTTAAAATAAATGGATTATGTTATGATTAAAATTCGAAACTGTTATAACCAAAGCTAAAGTAGAAATTCAAATATTTTTCACCACTTATTCTTCCAAGTATAAATTGTATAGGCTCAAGAATACTGTTTAGTTTTTCTAGCTAATAACAGCCATAGTTGGTTCAAGGTTTTCTAAAATATTTCTTAAATTGAAAATTTAATTTATATATTAATTTTAATTTTAAATTTACAAATGATGTACAATTTCAGTGATCATAATATGTGAGAGATCTCTAAATAGTAATTAACTGTTGATTACACTCATAATTTTCATACAAATCTGATCCAATTAAAACTACATTTGAAAATCTAATGGTCATTTCGCTAACGTGATTTTAATGTGTGGAACACGATGACTCCAGCTTATCACTATCGGTAGCGCATTACATCATATGATAGCGAGTGCTGTCTGCATGAAAATAAAGTCTCATATGATCTTGGTGTTAGGTCTAACTTAGAATGCTAACTTTAAAAGTAGAATATTTTACTCTTTTCGGTTATTCTCAGTAGTGTTACATTTTTGGATATTTCAAGATCGAACGGGATGGCGATGCACTGTGGACGCCCTCTGCCTCACCTAGGGGACATAGGAACATAAGTCAACTTCATTATATCTATACATATAATAAAATTCTAACTAAGTCAAATCTGTACATTCACTATTTTTTAGAAAATCTTATTGAAATAGACATTATTATCGATACAGAGGCCGAATCTATAGTTTTTAGAATTTTTGTCTGTCTGTCTGTCTGTCACCGTAAAGTCTGTCTGTAATAGCTGGTTATGGCTCAACTAATATACTTATAAGAGTATACTAATAAAAATAAGAATTTGGTTTTGGTCATATGAACGCGGGCGGAGCCGCGGGCAATGCTAGTGTTAATATATAGTTCGTTATATTATATTATCCTTTGATTGACCGTCCAAGGGCATGATACGTCTAACGGAACTGACCACTAAAGAGCGCGGTAGCGCTTAATCATTATGTCACTAAACAACCATCTACTTTGTTTGAATGTGCTGATTAGCAAGTGTTTTTGTAAGCTAGCAATTTACCCTCGCTTTGTTCGGGTTCGTCCCAATTTATCTAACAGGGACCTATGTGGTACTCCAGATCGTAATCTAACTGTGTACATCCAATTCCATTTAGCTGATTGAACATGAAGAAGTAACAGACATACACACATTGACACAAACTGTTCTATTTTGAACTTAAAAAATATTTTTAACATAATCCATACGTGTTTTTTTTATGTATCTTACTTACATAGTATTCACTTTGATACAATTGTTATTTTTTTATCAACACGGTTTTTTTATACTCGTAGTTGCTGAAATTGTTACCTTTTTCGTTTAATATTGCTTATTGTTTTCTATTCTAATGTTTATGTACTACTGTTTGTTTCTCCAAAAATAAATAAATACAATTTTTTGCAATTATACTATAGTAATATGATTCTAAATAGCCAATTAAATGAATGTCACAATAATAAAATAATCCTAAACAAATTGACTCTTAAAGTACCTTCAAACCAACTTCTACAACCTACGCTCGTTGTTTTGTCTATCAAACCAATTTAATAACCGAGAAAAATAAAACAAACAAGCGGTAAAACGAAAACCTCGTAGATCTCAGCAAATCCTCGTCCGAAGTCGCGGTAAAGTCTGTTAGGGGAAATTTGCTTAACTCGAGTTGAAAAGGGGCAAATATCCCCGAATAAAAGTAAAATATTCTTGGGACAACTTTGAATTGAGACAACGTGGGATAATATTAAGAAGCGCTTATCTGCCCATTAAAATTTGACAGCGGTAATACTTTTCTCCGTTCACGAGTATGCTTAACTTCATTAAAATATTTTTGATATGACAAAATTATAGGACGGTATACAATATTTTAACGTGTAAGATATAAAATTCACTTGTTATACGGTGATTGTTTGTAAATAATTTGTTTTGTGTTTATTTTCGTGGTGTTTTTATTTGTTTCTCCTCTCACTAGATAACACGACCGAGGTAAAATTACGATGTACATTAAACTGAAGAGCAAGGTTGATGTGTACTAACACGTGAAGCGGAAAATACGTAGTTTAAATAGCATAATATATACATTCATACATATATATGTACACAGAAGTATCGCTAGATACAGAAATGCTAGTAAAACTAGAATTTTTAAATAAAACTATCTTTTCGGATTATTTCGCGGATTTATTTTGATTTTTTTTATTTCTGGTTCCCGACGTTTCGAATGCTTTACAGCATCCATGGTCACGGGAGAGTCTCTCCCGTGAACATGGATGCTGTAAAGAGAGTCTCTCCCGTGAACATGGATGCTGTAAAGCATTCGAAACGTCGGGAACCAAAAATCAAAATAAATCCGCGAAATAATCCGAAAAGATAGTTTTATTTAAAAATGTCAAACATTCGCGTAAATCTAAGAAAGTATTATGAAAACTAGAATTTTACATGCTTTCTGACCACTTATGTTAGCACTACTATTTATCCACGTCTCTTCTAGGGTGGATGCTAATCAGGCATTTTTTTCAGATACAACTAAAATTCTATGAGTTCCCCATACTTTATAATATCAGCCACTTGATAAGCGATTGGGTAAAATATCTCTGCATCTAGCCGAGGCGACAGTAAACCAGTAATCTAGTATTATATTACAATCATCTTTATATTTATTATTGGCTTTGTATATATTTCTCACAATACGTAGTTAAAGATTGAAAATATTAAAAAAAAACATATTGTATAATGTAGATATATATAAAAAAAGTAATAAGAAGAAAAAGTTGTTCATATTTGAATTAAGAACAAGTTTTATCTCTCCTCAAATTCTACACAACTAGAAAACCAAACAATAATAAAATGAAATGATATAAAAATAATATAAAATGGAACAACTAATAAAATTGTTTTATGTGATATCTACTTTTTCAAGTGAAAGAGAACTATAGACTGTGAGGTAGACCTTAGACCTGCGCTAGAGCGCAGTGAATGTTAGATTCTTATGACTTCAATTTGAGACCACAGGGAGACTACTATTATATGAAAGTTTGTATATGTGTATGTATGTTTGTTATTCCTTCAAACTTAAACACCTGAACAGATTTGGATGAAATTTAGTACACAGATAGGCATTAGACAATAACCTAGAATAACATGTGAGGCAGTGGTAGCCCAGTGGTAGCGCACTCGCTTGAGAAACCGAGTGAAGCGGTTTCAAATCCGGGTCTTGCACCTCTAATATTTTTATATGCGAATCATTTCCAACGTGATTAACACTTATCTTACGGCGAAGGAAAACATTGTGAGGAAACCTGCATGTCTGTGAGAACCTAGCAAGTTTTCAAAAGAGATTTGTAGTCCGCCAACCCGCACTTGGCCAGCGTGGTGGACTATGGCCTGATACCCCTCGTATTGAAGAGAGGCCCGTGTCCAGCAGTGGGATGTAAAAAAGGGCTGAATACGAAGACTATTAGGTACCTAGGGAATACGACCGACGTTAAGTCGTTAGTACTGTATTTTATAAAACGCCTTCATTCTTGCATGTTGGTGTTACATATATTATAGGTTACGGTACATTTCTAACAATGGAACTACATAAAAATAAATAACTTTTCCTAAGCTACGGGTTGTATATAATAAATCTATGTTTACATTTAACCATAGCGTATGCTGTTAAATGGTTTTTCCTTAGTTAATTTAAAAATTTGACTGTAAATGATAAAAACAATCGCTGTATTTTCTATGTCAAATCAAATTAAATCAAAATATTTTATTCAGCATTAAATTATTACAATTTTTTACTGAACGTCACGAGTCTACTACCAGTTCGGAAAGAAGAAGCCTCAGACCTGAGAAGAACTGGCGAAAGAAACTCAGCGGGACTAATATTGACTTGTTATGTTGTGGGATAGTAGTGGAGTGTGGACTGTGGAGTTATTTTATTCGAACTTTGTTTATTTTCAATTTAAATCAATTGCTAGTAAGCGATGCTTTACAACGTCCGACTTAATTGAATTTAATTCAAATTCTTTCAATTAAAATTTTATCTTCGATTCTTAAAGTTATATAAATACATAAAACCCAATGTATACCTATACCATACTATTAAAAATAATATATAATATAAAGATAATATATACAATATACTATTAAAAAAAATTATACTACTAAATATTAATATTATAAACGCGGAAGTTTGTGAGGATCGATGGATGTAAGGAGGATGTTACTCGTTGACACAAAAAATACTGAATGGATTCTGATGAAACTTTACAGTATATAATATAGCTCATACATCAGACTAACACATATTATATTATAAACTTCAACGACATAGCAATACATAATTGAGTTACGCGCGCGGAATTAATTTCAGCTATCGGGTCGCGTCTTGGATATGGACTTTGTACAGCAAAAGCCGCTCTTTATTCATACTCATTCATCACTCAATTAAGCCGTTTAGTAATTATAAAGGAACATAAGATCGGACTAACATACATACAGGTCAAACACATAACTCTCCTTTGGGCTTCGCCGCAGTTGTGCAATAAAATACTCAAACATCAATCCAATCTTTTTTATATATTAATTAAACTTAATTATGTTACTCTTGAAATAAGGAGATACCTGTCACATGATAGATTTTTATATTTTATCTCTATTTAACCTGTCATTATTTTAAAATTTTCCAAGGTTATTACTAGACTAGTGATTTACCCTCGCACCGCTCGGGTGCATCCCTAGGTACGTTTTAAATAGATTTCTAAGAACGACTCGATAGACCAGTTAATGTGTTTTTCCGTGGGAATAAAAGATTTTCCTGTAATAAAAGGTATCCTAAATGTTGATCTGTGAAATAAGTTATCTCTATACAAAATTTAGTTAAAATCGGTTCAGTATTTTGATGTCGCTAAGTTACTGTTTAGTTATTATATGTATAGCGATGCTCTATCTGTTGTGCATTGTCATTATTCAAAGGCCGAGCTTCTCAAACGCCGTGATTGAAAGGGTATCTATGAGTATAGTGGTATACAAACAGACTATGGATAATAGACCTCAGCGAACTGGTTACATCGAAAAACCACTTTTGTTGGTAGGTTCCAATGATTAGTTCATTTTAACAGTTCAAGGCTGTTAGTATTTAGAGAGTACTAGCGTCTTACCCTCTACTGTATTAAGCGTATGTATAAAATGGATTTACTATAGGTATGCACGTGTGATAGTTTAATAATAGTTCAATATTAATTGGTCTACATATTTTTCATAGAAGATTAGATCGAGAGTACGGAAGTTACCTGGCCAGAGTGATTATGCTGCGCTTTTCTTAGCCAGTTCGGAAACGTTTAGCACTCACAAGAATCAAACCCACTATTCACGCAGCCAGTCACTATATCGCATCAACATCACACCGCTCTTAAAATTAAGGAATTATGTTAAAATATTCATATCACATATGAATTCAAAACTGTAATTTAAAATATGCAAAAATACACAAATTAGTATAATTATAATTTAGTTTAATATCAAAATACATTACATGTATGCAAATGCTCGACCTACATTCATCAATATATATTCTAATATATAAATGCTATACGAAATCAGTTCAACGAGATGCATATATCATTAATTTGGACAGTTTAATAACGGCTGACGGATTTGAAAACGTTGCAGTGCTCGCGCACCGTGCTAGTGCCAACGTTTCTCTATCTGTGACAGCCGCTCTAGATCGTCACTAATTATTACATCTAAGTCAGGAATTGAGTCAGTTGTTCTTGATGGCATTTATGCATATACGATTGTTATTATTATGATACACATTGTTTCATTATAATATATATTTTTTAAATTAATTGACAATAAAGAAAATTACAATTATATATATAAAACAAATATGTGTACACTTAGTTATTACTCATAAATTATTAAAATATCAACATAAATGTCAAGAAAGGTTTGGTCACTTTTAAATTTATTTTGACTCCTATGTACTTATTATAATGTTATAATGTACTTATTATAATGTTATAATGTTATAATGTTATATATTAATAATGTTATATGTATATAAGCTAACAATATTTTTATAAAGGTTTACTCTGTATGATGGCCTTAGGTGTGTATAGCACGTACGAATTTAGGGCTTCACTTTTATGGACTGCGTTCAAATGATTAACGGTGCTTTTGGCAATAATACTAATAGACGTGCTCGTTTGTTTTTAATACATTACGCCTAGAATTCATGTCAGATTAAAAACTATTATTTGAATGAATGGATTGGTGTATTTCTGACTGATTCTATTAAATATAATAAATGAATTCTCTAATTATTGAATTCATATTGAAATTTTTACTAATTATTAAAATTTAAAATGTTTAGAAATCATTTTGTGAAATTGCGGGTAGATACTGTCTGTAACAAGTATATAATGACCTTTAAGACGTCTAAGACTCTCCCGTGACCATGATTTCGTGATGTCAGGATCAAGAAATCAAAATAAATCCGCGAAAAAATCCGAAAACATAGTTTTATTTAATTATAATCTGATAAATACGATTCACTCTTTTTTATTACAAGCAATTTTATTTTGCAAAAATAATAATAGCCATTATCTGTGTATATATTATACACAGGCCAAATAATTAATTTTGAAGTTTTGTGTCTGTTTGTGAACTTATCATGCGAAAACCGTGTGACAGATTTTGATGAAATTGGAATGGTATCAGCTGATTATCCGGGTGAACGTATATGGTAGTTTTTACTCAAAAAAAGTCCCAATCCGTATATAAAAAAACATGGTTTTAGTAAAATGCACCAAAACTTTGTATTTACTTAGTTACTTACAAAATAAGTCAGGAAGTAATTACGAATACTTATGTAAAATAAATAACGAAATTTTAAACGTAAGAGAAACTTAATAATTACTAATGATTCGATGTTGGTTGTTTAGCAAATCACCAATAGATGTCACCATGAGTTTGTGAAATATGCATCTACGTAGTTTAAATTCTATGCAATGGACAGACATGACTTTTATGATTTTTTTGTATTTTACATGGTATTATCTCTATATTACAGTACTAGTGACTCACCCTCGCTTCGCTCGGGGTCGTCCCTAGCTTGATTCGCCATACAACCTTACATCCCCATTATCACCCCCTTAAGGGATGATTTCCGGGATAAAAAGTATCCTATGTCCTTTGTCGGGCCTCAAACTATCTTCTTACCAAATTTCATCTAAATCAGTTCAGTAGGTCCGGAGATTACCCCATACAACGTCACAAACTCACAATATCACAAATTTACAAACTTTACCTCTTTATAACATTATTAGTATAGATATCTTCTCCTTTCAAGGAGGACCCTTTAAAATTATGACTAACCAGTTATCGGGCCAATTTGTACCAAAATCAATGTATAAGTTTTCGTGTAAGAAAAAATATACACTTTTTTCATATATCCCCAGATAATTACGAGTGTCATAGTTCACGGCAGAATCTTGATAACTTATAATAAAAATCTTTAGCGACAGATGAGAGATATCAAAGGAATCGTACTCGTAAATCGTACATAACGATAATAATAAGTATCAAGTATTTCTGCCTTTTTAGTTTACGTAAAAGGCACAGATTTGATTTTAATTGAATATTGTACAATAACCAACCTATTAAGGTTAGGAACTCATGCTATAATAATAAATAAACACAAAGCATTAACACAAAGCACCATCTAGTTCCATGGTAAGCTACGAGGCTTGTGTTATGGATACCAGATAGTTGATACACTACACATGTATAACTTTAAATACATACATATTATAAATATAAACACCCATGACTGGAGTACAAACATTCGATCTCATCACACAAATGAATTCCCCCAGCGGGAACCCGCGACCGCTGCCACAGCAAGTAGGGTCACTACAAACTGAGCCAAACGTGTCGTCAAATAGAATATTTTTGGTCCGTGTTGGAATTTTAAAAGTACAAAGATGTAAAATACTCCGGATGGGACAATATATTTTTATGATTATTCTTCAATGCATTGGAAACTGCTATATTATGGAAAGTAACAAAAATATTTTTCTTTCCATCGAAGGATATATTTATTTGTGACAATAAAAAAAAATACCGAGGTCCTCCAAAATATACACAAAACATACAATCAGATTGCAGAACATGTACTAACTAAATACGATATGTATACGAGTAAATATTTGCCCGGGATTAATACCTCCACGACCGCGGACACGCCGGCGCGGCGTTACAGTTTACAATAGATTTCTTAGAAATTTAATTAATTTCTTAGAAATTTACCTGGAGGTGTTAAATATGTAATTTGTTGCATAATTACAAGGTGCTAAAAAAATTATACAGTCTGTTTTTCAATGTAGCTATCTATGCCTTTCTATTTTTCATCTCATCATTCTTTTAAATAAACCGAAGTATATCTCGTTTTAGTTGGAAAATAACTTATCTCCACGTAGATAATTTAATTACTAAACTGTATATAATTTTAAATATCTATATTATGCTTAAAATTTTATCAAAACAGACTCGACTCGTACGCTTTCGATGTTTCGCATAATTATTGTGAGGTTCCGACCATTTCCTCACCCAAACTCCTGCGTACTGTTATCTCAGTATCTGGTTAAAGTTAGTTAAACAAATTAAACACGGGTCATTAATTTTAAGGCTCTGCCTGTTTTTATCGAGAAGTTTTAACACTTTTTCAGTAAAGCAATCGTCGTATATTTTAATCTTTAAGTTTACGCGCGTTTGGTCGTAGCTGAGGCAGGCTGGTACGGGTGTCGCCTAATCAGTTATGCATCTTAGTTTTACTACTAACAGGGTATGAGAAATGGTTGTCATATAACAGAATTGATAGTGATCACTATAAGTTGATATTTTACATTATTATTATCATTTCCATATCTTTTGTTACTTCATTAACTGGGTTGTGAAATATTTATAATGACTTTTGTCATTTCAACGGCTTCAACGGCTTTACTTAACGTACTTAAGAAACTGGACTTATACATGAGAAAATATTTTGTTTTTAATATGAAATCATTATTTATTTTAGTAATTTAAAAAAAAAAACGATTTTAGGATTACGTGTTCTATAAATGAAATGTATTGACTGTGTTAATAATAATTACGCCTCTATAGCCACTTATTGTAGGAGGCCACAATTCGCAGAAACATTGTTACGGCGACGGCTAGTCGACAAGTCGGTACTTGGATTTCAACGAACCGGTAAATAATATAGTTTTTTAAATTATGTAATAGGTATATTCATTCTAACTTCTTTATTTGTTACCTATTTACAAACATAGACATCTTTGTGTGTTCTATCGTGTAGTTAATCTATACTAATATTATAAAGAGGTAAAGTTTGTGACTTTGTGACGTTGTAGGGGGTAATCTCTGAATCTACTGAATGGATTTAGATGAAATATTTTGGTAAGAATATAGTTTGAGACCCTGGGAAGGACATAGGATACTTTTTATCTCCGAAATTATCCCTTAAGGGGGTGTACATGCGGATGAAAGTTTGTATGGGGAATCAAGCTAGGGACAAAACCGAGCGAAGCGAGGGACGAAACCGAGCGAAGCGAGGGTGAGTCGCTAGTACAAAGATAATTAGGTTTACCTACCTTTTTAACAATTCCTCCGTTTTTAAAGTTTCATCGACGAAAGGTAAAAATAAAACCCCATAATTCCGTGATATCTGCTTGTCCGTACGTTATATCATTATACATCTGATTTTTAGAAGATAGGTGTCTAGATACGAAGAAAATTGGGGCACATAAAGGCTACTTTATTCATAGGGATTGTACTGGATACGTGTTTTAAAAATCTATACTAATATTATAAATGTGAATGTTTATGAGGATGAATGTATGTTTGTTACTATTTCACGTTAGGACGGCTGAACGGATCTGGATGAAATTTAGCATAGCGATAGATTATACTCTGGAATAGTATATAGGTTACTTTTCGTCCCGTAAAATGTACAGTTTCCGTGGAATAGTTTTTTTGTCGTTGTTGTTATGTGTTGTACAATTAAATATGGCTGAAAAAATTAAATATGCATATGCGAGCTTTAGACAGGTACTTAACATTGAGATAGATATTTCAAAACGACTGTCTTTAAGCCAATGTTGCTAATTAATAGATTGATATTCCGTTTGCTTAACTAAACAAACCCCCGTGATCCCTAAAATTTTAAAGTATGGGGGTGGAAAATTAGAAAAAAATAAAATAAAACAGACAACATCTACCAAAAATCTAAAATTATTTTAACTATTTAGTTAGCACTTTTGCGATTTTACTAATTTTCTAATACTTTTTATGTATTCCTACTATGCCTACATACATTTAAAAATACATAAGTATTTCTAAAAGAGATCCATATATTCATGAACGTGTCACTGTAACATGTTAATTAAAACAGATTATAGTTTAAAATAAACTTTTTCTAGAACGGCGTATTTTAGAAGCTCAAAATGGTCTGAATTGAATTTTGAATGTAAATTATAGTATGATGACAGTAAAATAATTAAATTTGATATGAGCGACCTTTTAAAAACGTGTCTCAACAATCTAGCATTCATGTACAGTGAAAAATTGTACAATGAAAAGTACAATTTGAAGAATAATAAACACTCAACATTAAGTAGGAAAAGAGAATGGCGCTTTTACCCTAGTTTTCAATAGCGTTATATTCAATACGTTTTGTGCTAAAATAATAGACAATTTCCGCAGCTCCTTGACTTTTTGCGAGGAATGTTTGCTTCAATTGCTTATCAGTAACGAGTTTTTTTAACTATACTAGGTTTATGTTTTACAGACACTTAGCATAATTACGCCTACATAAAATTATAAAATAAATTAATTTGATATATCAAGATAAATTAATGTTGATATATTAATAAAAATATATGAACAAAGTCATGTTATTGCAACAAGTAAAAGTGATAGTCAAAGTTAATAAAAAAAAAACTTAAAATGTAGAAAAAAGACATCCACGTCATGTTATAGTGGAAAGTCCTTTTGTCATTAAACGATTCCAAGATATAAGAGAAAATTATAAGGCTACGATGGTTTTGAGTTGTTCTACGTATTCCGTGGTGGCTTTGCGAAAGGGGAGGCGCCGCGCCGGTGCAACCCCTTGCACCATTCTTAGGCATTCAGTAGTCCGCGAGACTCCACGGCGAGCAGTCGTGTGCTCCGCTAACCGAAATCAAGCCAAACTTTTCACGGACTTCGAAGAAACAGATTACAAGTTTACCGCCCTCTTAATCACTACTTCGCGTGTGTTGAATGCTATCCAATGATGGCTAACGATGTGTTTCGTTCCTTAAAATGTTTTTATAAAAGTGTTATTTTTTAGTTTTTTTTACATTAGAATTATGTTGTCATTATTTTAATGTCGCGTTTAAAATCAAATGTTACGTACGTACGATTTGTGTTGGTTTTATATCTTGGCGCCCGATGTGGGGCTGTAATGTTTTAATGGTTTTATTTTTGACACAAATATAAAAAAAAACTTACTAAAAGATGAATAATACTCATATACATTTTATAAAAGTTCACAATATGATTTTAATATTAGTCCTACTGGATTGGCTTCTGGCAAGAAGTATTTATGCAACTATTCGTAAGTATTTCTCGACTTTATTTAAAATATATAATTAATATAAATATGTCACGTTACTCATTTCGTGATGTTAGCATTTTTAAACCGATAATACTTTAGCTTTGTGTTGAAAGGTCAATGTCAAGCGTATAAAAATATTATAACACATAGAGTTTTCTTTATAAGTCATGCACGTTACGTTTTCCGGGTTCGTTATAACTTATACTTTTATCGCTTTATTTAATAGTTATATTTCATGCATAACTGGGCATTTAAGAATTGAAAATATGAGTGGTATTTAAAATATTTCATTTTATTGTTGTTAGATTTTATTGTTTAATAACAAAATTTTAAATTTTATATATTTCTCTCAAAAAGAATATTTTAAAATTGATCCAAACAATTCCTAAAAATTATTAATCTAAAATATATCTGGTGAGTTTTATTATAATCAACGACACATATTCAATGTACATTTTGTCTTTGTGTAGTAAACATGCACGAGTGTCTCAAAAGCGTTCGACAATATTTTTATTTACTTTCTAAACTTTACTAGAAGTAATACGAATTATAATGTATATGTATAATGCAACTTGGATGTTTATAAAGCTGATAGACTAGAGCAAAACGTAAAATATTTCTTTTGTTTATAAAATATACGAGTAACACGTGGGTTTGAAGGCTTCGTTTGGCATTTGAGTTACGAACAAAACACTATTGTTATTGTTTGGTATATCGGAGTATACATATTCATATATGAATTTCATAGCGACGTTGTTTTTAAGCCCCGACGCAAAAAGAGTGGTGTTATAAGTTTGACGTCGATGTCTGTCTGTCTGTGTGAGTGTGTGTATCTGTCTGTGGCATCGTAGCTCTCAAACGGATGGACCGATTTCGATGCGGTTTTTTTTTCATTTGAAAGCCAGTTTCCTTCCAGTGGTTCTTAGCTATGTTTGGTTAATATTGGTCTGGCAGTGTAAGAGTATCAGCTCTTTTCCAAAATGATGTAAGGCATTTTGGCGTATCATTACTCGATTAAGTGCTTCACTCGTGCCAGTGTAATTGTTAAATGACAATTAATTTGCGTAGGGGGTTTTAAATTTTTTTAATTTATAATATAATTACGTTTCCTGATTATTTTGATAAAGTGATTGAACGATTTCAAGAAGTAATTGAAATACTAGATTTGGCCTACAATTTATGACGTTTTCACGTGATGCGCTGGTCTACATGAACTATACATAAATTGAAAAGTTTATTTATTATTTTTCATATATATTCTTAGTGAATACTTGAAAATGTTGATAACATTAATAAAATATTTGTAACTTATGTATCTATATATATTGAAATTTTACATGTATCAGTCAGTACATATATTTTTTTACAGATAGCAAAATAGCCTTTTTAAAAATGTTATCTTTATTTTCCTTTTTCTTTCTACCTAATAAATATATTACGTCTTACTATATTCGCTAATTACTTCAAAATTTGAAATTGATTTTAATTAAATTATATACTATAAAAACAAAAACTTACATGTACTTTTATCCTAAAAAATTAAACCTTTAATAATATAAAAATATGTTGGGACATTAACACACAGTACCATCTAGTTTCATGGTAAGCTACGAGGCTTGTGTTATGGATACCAGATAGTTGATACACTACACATATTGAACTTTAAATACATTCATATTATAAATATAAACACCCATGATTGGAGTACAAAAAACCCCAGCGGGACTCAAACTCGCGACCGCTGGCACAGCGAGAAGGGTCACTACAAACTGAGCCAAACGTGTTGTCAAAACCACCATTGATCGAGAAAAAGTGAAAGTAATGTTATAAAAATTCCACTCTTGTGTAGAATCTGTTGAATCAAATTTGATTTAAAATGAGTTGATTATTACTTAATAGGTCAGCGAAGTTGAGCTTGATTTTTATTGCGAAAAGAAATCTTATGTTATTTTAAATTTTTATGAAAGTTCTAAGTTTGTGGAATCTTCATTAGCTTCAATATTTGTAAATGGAAACAATTATATATTACTAGCAGAACCCGCGGCTTCGCTCGCGCTAAAACTACAGTATAACTCTAAAATGGTAGGTTTCATACAAACTTACATCCGCTATTTTACCCTCTTATGGGATGAATTTCCAAAAATGCTAAAACACGTATTTAATTAATTGTATTAAGGAAAATTTATACCAAGTTTCAAGTATTTCTGAGCATAAATATGTTTTTGGATTGTACTATAACGTGTTTTCCCGTGGGAAAGAGATAATTTCCCGCCGTAAAAGTAGCCTATGTTACTCTCCAGTCCTCTAACTATTTCCACACAAAAAATCACGCCAATCCGCCAAGCCCTTTCGACGTGAAAGAAAGACAAACAAACAAACACACTGTCACATTTTTAATATTAGTATGGAGTTAATATGAAATATTCATCAAAGAGATTCTTTATTGGCCCATTAAATAAGGGGGTTAGGTATACGAAGATTTTTGCTTGGATCGTTTATATTCCTTGTTTATATAATAACATTTCTTGTATAAATAAACATGATAAAATAGTGATCGCTGGTAATACTTAACTTATTTCCAAAGTATCCCGACATCAATTAATTTGTGACGATACTAGCATTGCCCGCGGCTCCGCCCGCGTTCAGATGACTAAAACCCAAATTCTTAGGTTTTACATATTAGTATACTCTTACAATGGCAGTTTTTGTATTTTTACTCATAAATGCGACATTTTCCCGAGGTAAGAAGTATACTATATGTTGACCCGGATAACCAGCTTTCAATATAACAAATTTCATCAAAATCCCTCCAGTAGTTTTCTGTGATGCGGTAACACACAGACAGACGGACACAAAAATTCTAAAAACTATAGATTCCGACTCTGTATCGATAATAATGTCAATTTCAATTAGATTTTCCAAAAAATATTTAATGTACAGATTCGACTCAGTTACAATTTTATTATATGTATAGATAAACAATGCTTCACTAGGTTTTTCCTGTTCTCCTCCTAAGTCATAGTCTACCTGTGTACTAAATTTTATACAAATCCATCCAGCTTTTTCAACATGACGAAAAAGAAAGTAACAAACACTCACTAACACCAACACGTACAGACATACAAACTTTGGCTTTTACAATATTAGTCGGATAATTTATTATTAAAGACTTAGTGTCAACAATCACCATATTATTATCACTATATAATGAAAAAAGTGTTAAATAGCCGTTCTCCTAAAAGTACACTAACTTTCAAGACATTACAATAGATTCTATATTGCTATATCCCATAAGCGCCATCATTTTATATAGCATACTACTATTGAGTAATCTAATATTATAAATGCGAAAGTTTGTGAGGATGTATGCATATCTGGATGTATAGATGTAGGTATGGATGTTTGTTACGCTTTCACGCAAAAACTACTAAATGGATTTTAAAGAAACTTTACAGTAATAAAGCACATTCATTATCACCATTAGAATAACAGGTAGGCTACTTTTTGTCCCAAAAAAAAGGTACGGTTCCCGTGGGATTTGTTTTTGTTTTTTTTTAGAGGTGAACCCGAGCGAAGAGAGCCGCTAGGAATAAATATACCTAATCTACACAAAAAACTAAAAAAAACTATTGATACAATTAATAGCTATAGTTCCTAGAGTAAAATTTAAGAAAATAAATAATTTGATTTACGGCTTAATATGTACATGAAAATATTATGTACATGTCTCAATAACATCAATTACTTTCCCAAATACAAATAACATTTATATTACTCTCAAAAAATAAAATTTAAAAACTTAAAAAAATTTAACTAACTTTAAAATTATTTATCTATTGTAAAAATAGAAAAATAATTTCATATTTCTTGAGCGAAGCAGACAGCGTGAATAGGTAGAAAGATAGATAGATACATATCTTTCGCCCTATTCCAACGTTTAATCGACCTCTATGTAAATTTTCATTTGAATCTGTTGATACATTATTTCATGCTTGAGAAACAACATATTACATGTACAGATATGAAAAATAATGGTATATAGTACATTGAGTTCATATTAATTGGTAATATCTATACATAATATTATAAATGTGAAAGTTTGTGAGTATGTATGTTTGTTACTCTTTCACGCCGAAATGGCTGAACGGATTTGGATGAAATTTGGTATAACAATAGATTACAGTCTGGAATACTACATAAGCTATTTTTTATCCCGGAAAAATATACGGTTCCCGAGGTTCGTCTTCGTTCGGGTTCGTCCCTACTTACGTTTTAACGTTTAGTATAGATTTCTCAGAGATGAGATATTTTCCCGCAGTAAATATCTTTCTATACTATAGGTATGTTGACCCGGATAACCAGCTATCCTCATACCAAATTGTATCAAAATCCCTCCAGTGGCTTTTCCGTGATGCGGTAACAGACAGTCAAAAGTGGCACAGAAAGTCTAAAAACTATAGATTCGGCCTCTGTATCGATAATAATTACTATTTCAATTAGATTTAAAAAAAATATGTACAGATTCGACTCAGAATTTTATTATATGTATAGATTTGAAGACACCTTTAGCTCAGTTTGTAGTGACCCTACTTGCTGTGCCAGCGGTGGCGGGTTCGAGTCCCGCTGGGTGCGTTCACCTGTGTGATAAGCACGAATGTTTATACTCCAGTAATGAATGTTCATTTTATAATATGTTTGTATTTAAAGTTAACATATGTGTATTGTGTAGTGTATCAACTATCTGGTATCCATAACACAAGCCTCGTAGTTTACTATGTAACTAGATAGTGCTGTGTGGATGTCCCAACATATTTATTATTCATTAATGAAATGATAGTTTATACTACTGGAGAGTTTAAGAATTATTTTACTTGTCCAATGAAGATTGAATTACATATATAATTCAATTGGATTTTATTGTTGTGTTTACAGTTTTAGTTAAAAAGTAAGGTTAGTAAAACGTTATACTAAACAGAAATAGACTTCTGTTTGATGATAGATAACAAAAGTGACATATGTACGTACCATTTTATCCCAGAAAAGGCAAGGCTGAAGAACGAGTCGCTAGTATATTAATATAAAATAGAAGTATTTTTTGTGATTTTAAAGGAATATATATATATATATATATATATATATATATATATATTCCTATATATATATATATATATATATATATATAATATATATATTGAAATAATTTTCATTTATAATCACGGGAAAAGTCAAGGGGGACCCTTATATACGATCCCGGGACGATATATTACATTCGATATATTTGATTGTGAATCAGCACAATTATTACTCAAATTATAGAAATCATTAATATTTTGTCATAATTTAAGAATGAATTAATGAAAAAATTAAAGTGCTTTTTTATTTTAATAAAAAGATCATTATAAACTAAATAACTTAGGCGCACACAATACCCAAAACGAATGAATCTAAAATTAAATTAGAGTTGTCAAAGAAAATAAAGTAACGAATCCATTTCTTTGTATCTATTTTTTACATTGAAAAAACTAAAATGCAAAATGTTTTGTTAATGTTAACAAAAATTAGACATCGTTAATGTTAATAACTTATAAAAGCTAAAAAAGCTAATAAGTTCAAGCATCCAGTACTCTACTAATATTTTTTTGAAATAAATTCTGTAAACGTGAATGAAAATATATGTTTTCCAACGATATTTAAATGTAGAGGAGTAATATTTTAATGACTTTTGAGATTCTCGCTGTGCTACTTGGCCTGCAAAAAATATAGTGTTAAGTAGGCCACTTATGTACGGTACGTTTTTACAGATTATTATAAAAAAATATTGAAATATTAACTCAATATGATTGTTGAATATTCTGTTTTACATTTTATTATAATAAATTAGTTAAAATTATTAATTAATAATGTGAATGAGGCTTACAATTGAGTTCATACAAAGATTAATAAAGAAATGTACGTTTGGAATAAAACACGAGAAGATGTACAGAAGGAGTAAAGCTGCTGCTAATTGTATTCCGGCGAATTTTCAAGCTAAATTTGCAGTTTTACGTGGCTTTCGTTCCACGAATGGTCCATGCCACTGAAGAGATCTCAAGCGGTGTCCACCTACTATAATAAATAAAAATAAGCGAGGGTGAGCCGCTAGTAAATAAATAAAGCCGTAGTAGAAACAGGTTCATTACATTCATTATAATCAATATAATATCAGCCGTGGCTAAAATATAGTATAAATTAGAAAGTATATATGTATATAAGTATGATGATGACCTCCTGGTCGATTTTAGCTAAAGCTGCCAATCTCATTGAAACTGGCCAACTGAGAAGGGGATATTTTAGTACACAAGTGTACGCGCAGATACAAGTGCAATCTCTGTTCCTGTCACTGTCACACTCCGGTGGGACGACAATGTGATACGGCCGGTGAGACTGGACCGACGGTTTTATGTACTCATCGATGCACGGGGGTACTACCGCCAACTTTAAAACTCCGGGCTGCTACTGAGAATTTTTTGACTAAAAAATTTAATAACTAAACTTGACCCGACCTGGGACTCGAACCCGGATCATTCGGATCTGCAGCATTACACGCTAGCCATTAGACCACTGAGGCAATATTTAGTATTTACTTGTCCAACGAGAACTGTTCAAAGAAAGTATGCATAATAATATAATTCAGAAGTGCTTATTCTAGTTTCTGTTATAAAAGTGGAGTTAGTAAAATATTTCCGAAATAAAAATATATGTATTTTGTTAATCAGTACATTAATAACTTATCGGCATTGATATTTCAGTTGATTAAACAGGTTAATAGCAATTTGCATTTATAACTAACTTCTAAAGATTGTAACCGAGATTGTGTCAGGAGTAATACCTAAAACCAGCTAAGTTTAATTTATTTTGATAATAATGCATAGGAAACCGTAACTTTATAAAGAGTAGCATCCTATGTAAATATTTAGACTTTTCGAATCCCACGGGATGTTGATGTATGGATAAAAGTTTCCTATGGCTCTTTCTAATCAATAACATTTTAGTGGCTTGTACATACTATTAGCTGCTGCTAGCAGTGTATTCTATTTATTTCACAAGTTTTAATTCTGTGCTTGAAACTCATTGACAGACTGAAATTAAAAATTACTATATTTTTAGTTCAACATTGCATGATACGTGTCATATATGTACTTATATTTTGTAAAAATTAAAATACAACAACGAACACATATCAGAAGCATTTTCTTTCTCTATATCTTGAATACTTGCTTTTTTATAAATAAAAAAAATGCTTGAAAATATCTCTATAATTTACATGTAAAAATTCATCGAGATAATGGAATTCTACACAAAATGAAAATAATAATTTAAATTATTAATTTATTTTGGAAATCTTCTATTCGTTCTGCTTCTTAATGATATCATTAAATAAAGCCTTTTTAATTGTATATATTTTAGCTTAACAAATAATATAATGCTTTACGAAATGTTCTCTGAATTCAAATGTTAAATCTGAACTTTTATTGCAAAAGATTCAGTTTGGAAAAAGCTTTTTGGTTTATCGAAATTAATGAACCTCTAACCTATATAAATGTCACTTAAGCCAAATAGTATAAAAATAGGAAAAATATTTATCCTCTTTAAATTTTTTCACAAACTTTTTACCAAGTGCAATCATTCACGCGAGATGCACTTACTGGTTTTCTTTAATTTGTTGGTTTAAATTCGCCTCTGAAATATTAGGGTTCGACTTTTTTAAAGTTAACTAACTTATTTTATGCTATTATGATATGTACTTTATACAGTACGTTAATATACATTATACAATATATTTTAATACTAGCGACTCACCCTCGCTTCGCTCGGTTAAAAATAGTTATTGTGAGTGTCTTACGAGACATGATATATGCTATAAAGGATTTTTCATGAAATCGTGAATTCAAATTTTGCGTATTTTTAAGGGTTTTCGATTTTTGCGCAGGAATCCCAAAGATTTCCGGAATATATTATACCCTATTTATAGTCCTACAAACTCTAATATCTTTCAGTGACAGCTTCATTATAATCGGTTAAGCCGTTCCAAAGATTATCCCGGTCAAACAGAACGACAGACGGATAAGAAATTTAAAAAGGATTGTTAGGTATCATATAAATAAATAACTCTGTATATTTGAGAAAACATAATTATTTTAAAATCACAGATAGATACTTCAATTTTATTTATATGTATAGATAACTTTCTGAACAACTACTCACTTTAAAGTCACAAATAAATTAAGAATATCATTTATGATTTAAGATTTACTTGCATTATTAGTTTATACGAGTGTAAGCTATTAACGAAAAAGCTAGGGTGGAATTTATTCATATACATGTCTATACATATAAAATTGTAACTGAGCCGAATTTGTACCTTAAATATTTTTTGGAAAATCTTATGTTTATTTCAACATTATTATCGATACAGAGGCCGAATCTATACTGTTTAGAGTTTTTGTCTGTCTGTCTGTTACCGCATCACAGAAAAACCACTAGAGAGATTTTGATGAAATTTGGTATGATGATAGCTAGTTATCAGGGTCAACATATAGGATACTTTTGACCACGGCAAAATGTCTCAATTCTGAGAAAAAATACGAAAACTGCAATTAAAGAATATACTAATATGTAAAACCAAAGAATTTGGTTTCTGGTCATCTGAACGCAGGTGAAGCCGCGGGCAATGCTAGTATAAAATATAGATATAGGTACTATATCAATCAACAACTTTATATTATCGCTTAAAACTATTTGATAGTGTGATACAAATTTTAAAGAAACTATTGGCAAGAAACTTGATGGCGATATGGTTTATTGTAAAAGCAGGGTTCATGAAACTTCCGGAGCTGTCACTGACAAATTGCGAGGCCCGGACCACGCCGCGCCGCTAATTGACTGCGCGTCAAATTTAGCCACGATAATCCAAATAGGGGTAGTGATTTTAATACAACGTTTCTAATCATCGCTGTCAGTGCGGCTATTAGTCTGGCTAATGTGCTCGAAAAAACATTACAGTAGTTTGTTACGTCTACTGAGTAGACCTTTTAGATTAATTGAAGTCTGTTCTGGAATGTTTGGTAACAAATGGCTTGATGCAGGATTCTTTGGTTTTTATGAAACAATATTTTCTAACTAGCGGTTCACCTTGCTCCGCTCGGGTTCGTCTCTAAACAAACAAAAACTAATCTATCCGACGGGAACCGTACAGTTTTCCGAGATAAATTTCCGAGATAATAAAAGTAGCCTATTTGTTATTCTGATAATTGTACTATATTATTGTAAAGTTTCATTAAAATCCAATCAGTAGTTTTTGTGTACTACGCTGTATAAGTTACTATATTTTTCACTATCCCACGGACGGCAATTCTTTAAATTTCTGGGATAAAAAATATCTAAAATGTTGACCGGGGATATAAGGTACCACCATGCAATATTTCATTAAATTCAAAAAAACTGGGATTATTCCATTTCTTTTCTTACATCCCCCTGACTCGCTTTTTAGCATTTTTTATGTTCAGACATTCAACCTCTACAGTTTTATTATATTTATAGATACATATTATAACGCTGTAATTAGTAGATTGCTGTAATCATGTTTTATTGTTTTATTTATATTTTGTTTAATTCAAGTAAATTATGTAAAGCCAAATATTATTGCATTGTACACGTGGTAGTGTTCAACCGCGGCGCCAATATGGCAATCGACACGTTTCGTTGGCACTATTAAATTAACTGTATTAAGAGATATATATACATATGAAAGTACTTTAATTCTATACTAATATACATACATAAATTTTTATCGTAAAATCAATATACAAATAAACAAAATCGAGAAGATATTTATTAAATATGTATTAGTAGATTTGTCTTTCCAGCTTGTGGTAGCCCGACGGCCAGCATTGACCCTTTTAAGTTAAACATGCGACTCAAAAGTGCTTGTAAAAGTCTTTCAATAAAACAGATTTCAACATTTCCTAAATAAATAAATATGTATATTGTATATTCCAAAATATAACAAAACTAACTTTTTCTTTTTAAATTCAGAAAAAATATGGGATGTTTTCACTGATAGGTTTTGGAACATTTACAGACAGAATTTCACTTTAATGTCTATATCAAAATATAAGCATAATGATGATGATGATGAACTCCCGACCGATTTCGATCTTGGCGACTGCTTCAGCTTTGGAGCGACATTTGTCGCTCATGTGCTCTCATATGGCTATTGTAGCCAATCTTCTTTGAAAAGGTCCGCATACACTGTGGACATGTGAGCACACCATTATGAATATTGTATCTGATCGCCACAGATGGTCGGGCTTTCAGATAATCGCGTCTGGTATCAAGCTCGAACCGACGTCGCTCCTCAAAATTAAGAGTTTTCTTCTTCACTTGAGCTCTCCAGTTCGAACGTAAAGCTGCGTGCTTCTCCCATTCTGAATGTTCAATGCCACACTTTTTCATGTGACGCTTAAGTACATCTTGATATCGAAGCATCTGACCACCCTGCTTTCGCTTACCCTCTTGCAGCTCGGAATAAAGGATACGCTTAGCCAGTCGCTCCTCTGCCATACGTGACACGTGACCGCACCATTGAAGCTGCCGACGCATAAGATAGGCTTCAATGCCATGAACATTGGCTCGTCGCAGTACTTCAGTGTTTCGTACACGATCAGACCATCGAATGTTAAGTATTTTCCGTAGGCACTTAAGGTGGAACTGATCTAGTGTACGGATATGCCGACGGTATACAGTCCACGTCTCAGCAGCGTACAAGATGTTAGGTAGTACTATTGCCATGTACACAGAGACTTTTGTAGCTAGTTTTAGGTCGTGCGAGCGGAAGACCTTGGGATCTAGCTTGCCGAATGCTGCTGCAGCAGCACAGATTCTTCTACTGATTTCAGCGTCAAGGTCACACTTAGTTGTTATAGTGCTCCCCAGGTAGCAGAATTTATCAGTCTGCTTTAGCAAATCCTCTCCGAGATTAATGGCCAGCGTCTCACGACCGTGACTGTCCATGGACATTACTTCCGTCTTCTTGACACTGATCTTTAGCCCGAATTTAAGGCAAGTATGATAGAAATCATAAATTAGTTGCTGTAGACCGTCTGGGGTTTCCGCCACGAAACACAAATCATCTGCATACATGATTTCAGATACAAGTGCATGAGATACTTTAGTGCGAGCTTTTAATCTGGCTAGATTAAAAAGATTGCCGTCTGTGCGAAAGCGGATGCGAACTCCTTCAGATGATAACTGCACGCTCTCACGCACAACAACAGCAAAATATAACGCGAACAGTGTAGGTGCCAGAACACATCCTTGCTTCACTCCACATGTAACGGGAAAGAATTGTGACTGATCACCATTGATTGCGACGCAGCACTCCATGCCGTCGTGCAGAAGTCTTAACAGCCTAATAAACTTTTTTGTACATCCCAGTTTTTCTAGTACAATCCAAAGAGCTTCACGAGGCACGCTGTCGAAAGCCTTCTCAAGATCAATAAAGCAAAGGTATAGCTGTCGCCCCTGTTCTCTACTTTTCTCCTGCAGTTGACGTAATGAGAAGATTGCCTCACAGGTACCTCGGCTAGGTCGGAAGCCAAATTGGGTCTCTGGCAAAATCTTTTCAGAAAGTGGTATTAAGCGATTTAGTAGAATTCTGGCAAAAATTTTTCCAGGGACTGATAGAAGTGAAATACCGCGGTAGGAGTTGCAGTCGGAGCGGTCACCCTTATTTTTGTATAGGGTACTGATGCGAGAGACTTTAAAATCTATTGGCACACGCTCTAATTCCCACATAAGTGTGAAAATTTCCCAAATAGCTGAATGCAACTCCTCGCCACCATATTTGATGAGTTCACCCGGTATAGAATCAATGCCAGTAGCGCGCTTATTTTGTTGCTGTTTAATGGCAAGGACAATCTCATGACGCGTCAGTGGCTCGTCCAGCTCCTTTGCTATTGACAATTGAGGCAAGGACTTGATGTGATGTAGGTCAGCAGATCGATCCACATTCAGCAATGTGTTAAAGTGTTCTGCCCAACGCTTTAATATTGCTTCTTTGGATTTCATAAGATCTTTTCCGTCCATAGACTTCAAAGGTACCTTAGATGGAGATTTCGTGCCAATTAGTTTTCGCACCTCTCTGTAAAATTCACCGAGCTGGTTACTATTAGCAAGCCACTGCATCTGTACGGCTTTTTCTTGCCACCATCGATTTTTTAATTCCCTAGCCAGCTTCCGTAACTTGTAGTCACTCTGTCTAATCTCTGCAATACTTACACCTCGCTTTTTCCGCTATTTTGTCTAAGAAGGGTATGATGGTTATTTAAGGCATCCATGAGAATTTCGTCATTCTCATCAAACCAATCCTCTTTGTTTTGTAATTTAAAGCCTAAAATATTTTTGGCTGTTTCTAGAATACGAGAAGCTAAAACTCCCCACTTAGCATCAACATCTACTGTCTCCTTTTCTAGATATGGAAGCGTACTAGCCAAGGTTTCAGTAAATAATTGTCTAGTCTCTAGATTCTGAAGCCTTTTTATGTGAATGCATGGCGGCTTTTTTATACCTGACCTCCGAGGACGACGTAAACAGAGATTTAATTTGGTAAGGACTAGTCGGTGGTCAGTCCAACAATGTGCTCCGCGCATTACGCGGGTTATCTGAACTTTTGAAATATCTCTTTGGCGGACGATTGCGTAGTCAATTAAATGCCAGTGTTTTGATCGCGGGTGCATCCATGTGGTCTTGTATTTGGCTCGTAGTCGAAACATGGTGTTTGTAATAGCAAGATTGAATTGAGCACATAGACTAAGCAATAACCGGCCGTTGCTGTTTATGTTGCCAATTCCGTGCCTTCCTAAGACTTTAGGCCAACATTCATAGTCCCGGCCGACCCTGGCATTAAAATCTCCCAGTAATAAAATTTGCTCGCCGGGAGGTACACTTTCGAGATAATGTGTCAATTCCTCATAAAACTTATCCTTAACGTCATCAGGTTTATCCAGCGTCGGAGCGTAGACACTGATGACGTTAAGGTAATTGCCTTTGTTCAAGTGTAAGCGCAGTGTGGTTACGCGATCAGAAATATGCACAGGATATTCCAGAAGACGGCTCATAAGCTGGTTTTTGATAGCAAAGCCAACACCTGACCGCCGTGCCTCAGAAGCAGAGGTACCTTTCCAAAGGAATGTATATCCACCTCCGCATTCCACTAGCTCACCTTCATCGGGAAGATGTGTTTCGCTAAGAGCGGCTACATCTATATTGTAACGACCCAACTCTCGAGCTATTATAGCAGTTTTCCGCTCGGGGCATATATTAGCTTCACTATCTAGAAGCGTCCGCACGTTCCACGCGCCAAACGTCATAGCAGTGGTTTGTCTTTTTGAGTGGTTATTTTTCAGTTCTCCTTTGTTGCATCGACCACGTGAAAATAGATGCAGAGGCAGCCGTGGTTACTACCATCTTTCAGGTTGGGGTAAGCATTTTTTTAGGACACCTTTTCTAGCCCCCTCCCTGGCTGAGCAGGGAAAGCAGTGCCTCCCTAAATAGGGCTGCTTTGTCACCCTGAGTGTTGCCGAATCCATTCTGTTACCCCGAGGCAGAACGAAAGCGACCATGGCATATATTCATATACCCTCGGGGCCGCCTATGTGCAGGCATCAGACAAAGCCTAGTTCGCATCAACCTAGACCTTTCTACCTCAACCCATCGCCATAGGACTTTTCTATCTCCGAGTCCATTATTCAGAAGCAGTCCGGTGCGCAGGAAATATTAAGGTGCACAAGTATTCGCGCAAATACTGATGCACACACTCGTCCTTACTCCCCTATACCCAGTGGAACGGAAAACCGCTACGACCAGAGGAGAGTTCGGATGATGTGTCTAGCCGACGGTAACTAAATACGCTCTCTACCGCCGCCCTTGGCCTTCCACCATTGCCTCGCTGCTGCGCCAAGTCCGCCAAACCCGCCACATATCTGCTATGGGATGTCTTCCTTGCCACAGTAGACTTTTTGTACGGTGCGGGAGAGAACCGTTACACTACATTCGATTGTACTTGTCGAATGCAAGGCAGTTTAACGTCATACCCAGGACGACAGATAATAATAATATTAATACATACTGAGGCAGTGGTAGCCCAGTGGTAACGCGCTTGCTTGGGAAATCGAGTGAAGCGGGTTCAAATTCCGGGTCTCGCACCTCTGATATTTTCAAGTGCGAATCATTTCTAATATGATTACCACTTGCCCTACGGTGAAGGAAAACTTCGTAAGGAAACCTACATGTCTTAGAGAACTTAGCAAGTTTTCGAAAGACATGTGAAGTACGCCAACCCGCACTTGGCCAGCGTGGTGAACTATAGCCTGATCCTCTCGTATTGAACCACCCCACCCCCCACGGGGAACGTTAAAAAGAACTGGTTACAATATTAATACATTAAGACTTAAAAAAAATCTTGACCAGATAATGGGACTCAAAACGAACGAAATAAATCCAAAATGTAAGGTTTTATTTATTAGCAAAAAAAACGACCTTTCACTGCTAGCTCTATTATATGCTGGTCAGCTCTTGAAGATATCAAACGATTTTGAAAGTTTCAAATTAATACCTTTTTATTAGCTTCACTTAAGAAGAAGTAGGTTAAAATCGACTTCCAAGTTTTGATTACATAGTAAGTTACAAGTGAACCTAATAAAAGTGTTAAAAACCAAAAAGCTAATTTTGCCCGCTTTAGTATAGAAGCAATGCCAGCGATCACAGTATTTTCAACCCATGTGTTCATTTAGCAGATTTATCGATGCACTTAAGTGGCAAATTCTATTATATAATACTATCGATTTTGACAATTATTTTATATTTATTAAGATTTTGTCCGTCTGTGTATATCAATTTTGTTCGCCGATATGACATGAACTCTGATTATACGGGACATGCAATTATGATAATGAATGATCAATGATTTTAAAATATTTATACATAAAGACGACTAGTTTTTTTACGTTTCGCGTCCACTCGTGTGGTAAGCACTTATATTCTATATCTTCATTTCACACGCTTTCACATTTCCGGTATTAGAGTGTAAAATATGGATAGGTTATATATATATATATATATATATATATATATATATATATATATAGCTAACCTCCTTGTATATTTACATACTATTTTATTTATTAAGAATAAATCACTTCAGCTGTCATCGTTATATTTTTACCTATTCTAGCTTATTTACCATAATCCTTTACTAGTTTTTATTATAAACAATAGTATACTTACTCCATAGTATTGTTATTTTAGCCTCCTTAAGCGACAATCCATATTTTACACTCTAATACCGGAAATGTGAAAGCGTGTGAAATGAAGATATAGAATATAAGTGCTTACCACACGAGTGGACGCGAAACGTAAAAAAACTAGTCGTCTTTATGTATAAATATTTTAAAATCATTGATCATTCATTATCATAATTGCATGTCCCGTATAATCAGAGTTCATGTCATATCGGCGAACAAAATTGATATACACAGACGGACAAAATCTTAATAAATATAAAATAATTGTCAAAATCGATAGTATTATATAATAGAATTTGCCACTTAAGTGCATCGATAAATCTGCTAAATGAACACATGGGTTGAAAATACTGTGATCGCTGGCATTGCTTCTATACTAAAGCGGGCAAAATTAGCTTTTTGGTTTTTAACACTTTTATTAGGTTCACTTGTAACTTACTATGTAATCAAAACTTGGAAGTCGATTTTAACCTACTTCTTCTTAAGTGAAGCTAATAAAAAGGTATTAATTTGAAACTTTCAAAATCGTTTGATATCTTCAAGAGCTGACCAGCATATAATAGAGCTAGCAGTGAAAGGTCGTTTTTTTTGCTAATAAATAAAACCTTACATTTTGGATTTATTTCGTTCGTTTTGAGTCCCATTATCTGGTCAAGATTTTTTTTAAGTCTTAATGTATTAATATTGTAACCAGTTCTTTTTAACGTTCCCCGTGGGGGGTGGGTGGTTCAATACGAGAGGATCAGGCTATAGTTCACCACGCTGGCCAAGTGCGGGTTGGCGTACTTCACATGTCTTTCGAAAACTTGCTAAGTTCTCTAAGACATGTAGGTTTCCTTACGAAGTTTTCCTTCACCGTAGGGCAAGTGGTAATCATATTAGAAATGATTCGCACTTGAAAATATCAGAGGTGCGAGACCCGGAATTTGAACCCGCTTCACTCGATTTCCCAAGCAAGCGCGTTACCACTGGGCTACCACTGCCTCAGTATGTATTAATATTATTATTATCTGTCGTCCTGGGTATGACGTTAAACTGCCTTGCATTCGACAAGTACAATCGAATGTAGTGTAGCGGTTCTCTCCCGCACCGTACAAAAAGTCTACTGTGGCAAGGAAGACATCCCATAGCAGATATGTGGCGGGTTTGGCGGACTTGGCGCAGCAGCGAGGCAATGGTGGAAGGCCAAGGGCGGCGGTAGAGAGCGTATTTAGTTACCGTCGGCTAGACACATCATCCGAACTCTCCTCTGGTCGTAGCGGTTTTCCGTTCCACTGGGTATAGGGGAGTAAGGACGAGTGTGTGCATCAGTATTTGCGCGAATACTTGTGCACCTTAATATTTCCTGCGCACCGGACTGCTTCTGAATAATGGACTCGGAGATAGAAAAGTCCTATGGCGATGGGTTGAGGTAGAAAGGTCTAGGTTGATGCGAACTAGGCTTTATCTGATGCCTGCACATAGGCGGCCCCGAGGGTATATGAATATATGCCATGGTCGCTTTCGTTCTGCCTCGGGGTAACAGAATGGATTCGGCAACACTCAGGGTGACAAAGCAGCCCTATTTAGGGAGGCACTGCTTTCCCTGCTCAGCCAGGGAGGGGGCTAGAAAAGGTGTCCTAAAAAAATGCTTACCCCAACCTGAAAGATGGTAGTAACCACGGCTGCCTCTGCATCTATTTTCACGTGGTCGATGCAACAAAGGAGAACTGAAAAATAACCACTCAAAAAGACAAACCACTGCTATGACGTTTGGCGCGTGGAACGTGCGGACGCTTCTAGATAGTGAAGCTAATATATGCCCCGAGCGGAAAACTGCTATAATAGCTCGAGAGTTGGGTCGTTACAATATAGATGTAGCCGCTCTTAGCGAAACACATCTTCCCGATGAAGGTGAGCTAGTGGAATGCGGAGGTGGATATACATTCCTTTGGAAAGGTACCTCTGCTTCTGAGGCACGGCGGTCAGGTGTTGGCTTTGCTATCAAAAACCAGCTTATGAGCCGTCTTCTGGAATATCCTGTGCATATTTCTGATCGCGTAACCACACTGCGCTTACACTTGAACAAAGGCAATTACCTTAACGTCATCAGTGTCTACGCTCCGACGCTGGATAAACCTGATGACGTTAAGGATAAGTTTTATGAGGAATTGACACATTATCTCGAAAGTGTACCTCCCGGCGAGCAAATTTTATTACTGGGAGATTTTAATGCCAGGGTCGGCCGGGACTATGAATGTTGGCCTAAAGTCTTAGGAAGGCACGGAATTGGCAACATAAACAGCAACGGCCGGTTATTGCTTAGTCTATGTGCTCAATTCAATCTTGCTATTACAAACACCATGTTTCGACTACGAGCCAAATACAAGACCACATGGATGCACCCGCGATCAAAACACTGGCATTTAATTGACTACGCAATCGTCCGCCAAAGAGATATTTCAAAAGTTCAGATAACCCGCGTAATGCGCGGAGCACATTGTTGGACTGACCACCGACTAGTCCTTACCAAATTAAATCTCTGTTTACGTCGTCCTCGGAGGTCAGGTATAAAAAAGCCGCCATGCATTCACATAAAAAGGCTTCAGAATCTAGAGACTAGACAATTATTTACTGAAACCTTGGCTAGTACGCTTCCATATCTAGAAAAGGAGACAGTAGATGTTGATGCTAAGTGGGGAGTTTTAGCTTCTCGTATTCTAGAAACAGCCAAAAATATTTTAGGCTTTAAATTACAAAACAAAGAGGATTGGTTTGATGAGAATGACGAAATTCTCATGGATGCCTTAAATAACCATCATACCCTTCTTAGACAAAATAGCGGAAAAAAGCGAGGTGTAAGTATTGCAGAGATTAGACAGAGTGACTACAAGTTACGGAAGCTGGCTAGGGAATTAAAAAATCGATGGTGGCAAGAAAAAGCCGTACAGATGCAGTGGCTTGCTAATAGTAACCAGCTCGGTGAATTTTACAGAGAGGTGCGAAAACTAATTGGCACGAAATCTCCATCTAAGGTACCTTTGAAGTCTATGGACGGAAAAGATCTTATGAAATCCAAAGAAGCAATATTAAAGCGTTGGGCAGAACACTTTAACACATTGCTGAATGTGGATCGATCTGCTGACCTACATCACATCAAGTCCTTGCCTCAATTGTCAATAGCAAAGGAGCTGGACGAGCCACTGACGCGTCATGAGATTGTCCTTGCCATTAAACAGCAACAAAATAAGCGCGCTACTGGCATTGATTCTATACCGGGTGAACTCATCAAATATGGTGGCGAGGAGTTGCATTCAGCTATTTGGGAAATTTTCACACTTATGTGGGAATTAGAGCGTGTGCCAATAGATTTTAAAGTCTCTCGCATCAGTACCCTATACAAAAATAAGGGTGACCGCTCCGACTGCAACTCCTACCGCGGTATTTCACTTCTATCAGTCCCTGGAAAAATTTTTGCCAGAATTCTACTAAATCGCTTAATACCACTTTCTGAAAAGATTTTGCCAGAGACCCAATTTGGCTTCCGACCTAGCCGAGGTACCTGTGAGGCAATCTTCTCATTACGTCAACTGCAGGAGAAAAGTAGAGAACAGGGGCGACAGCTATACCTTTGCTTTATTGATCTTGAGAAGGCTTTACTACAATTATTTTATATTTATTAAGATTTTGTCCGTCTGTGTATATCAATTTTGTTCGCCGATATGACATGAACTCTGATTATACGGGACATGCAATTATGATAATGAATGATCAATGATTTTAAAATATTTATACATAAAGACGACTAGTTTTTTTACGTTTCGCGTCCACTCGTGTGGTAAGCACTTATATTCTATATCTTCATTTCACACGCTTTCACATTTCCGGTATTAGAGTGTAAAATATGGATTGTCGCTTAAGGAGGCTAAAATAACAATACTATGGAGTAAGTATACTATTGTTTATAATAAAAACTAGTAAAGGATTATGGTAAATAAGCTAGAATAGGTAAAAATATAACGATGACAGCTGAAGTGATTTATTCTTAATAAATAAAATAGTATGTAAATATACAAGGAGGTTAGCTATATATATATATATATATATATATATATATATATATATATATATACACAATATATTGTGTGATCTATCCTTTATAAAGGACTGCGTTCATATTTCAATATATATATAATATTGGGGGTGATTATCTAGAGGTCATTGTGTACATTTTATGACCCAAATTTATTTATCCAGTTTCGTGTGTCGCGTGCCCAACTAATTTAATCAAAACATGGTTTGGTTCAACATTAAACCTTATTTGGCAATAACGCGTCGCCTTTCCATTTCTTACTAACTGATCAATTAAATAGAGCTGTAAAAATACAGTGATTATTTCAATATTAGGTCAAATATTTATCAGAAATATTAATCAGAAAACTGAGTATTCATTGTTTCCGGAAAGAACTTATAATCTGTAAATAATGTTAAAGATATTGAATTGTTTAATGTTTAAAGAATTTGAGTTTTTTTTAATATAACATATTATTGAGAGGTGTAAATATATACACGTATATTTAGGCAGTGTATTTTGCGAATAATAATTATTGTTGTATATTTTATAAGTAGACTCCACTTAAAATTATTTATTTATATATTATCAATTGAGGAAAAAACAGCTTTTATAATAATATATAACATTGGTTCATAATTATAATATATACTAATATTACAAAAAGGTAAAGTCTGTGAGTTTGTGACGTTGTAGGGGGTAATCTTTGGATCTACTGAATTGATTTAGATAAAATTTGGTAAGAAGATAGTTTGAGACCCTGGGGAGGACATAGGATACTTTTCATGCCAGAAATCATTCCTTAATGGGGTGAAAATAGAGATGAAAATTTGTATGGGGAATCAAGCTAGAGACGAAACCGAGAAGCGAGGTTGAGTCGCTAGTAATTAAATATATTTTTTATGCAAATTAAAAACTTTCCCCAAACAATAATATTTTTTCCATAAAATAGCACAATTTATTATCAATTCAACTCGACCAATAATTTTTGGCTGAGCGAGTTTATCGAAAAATAATTGGATACCTTTTTGTAAAATAGTAAAATGCAAGAGTGACAAAGAAACAATTACACGTTAGTTTTGTTGTTGTATGTAAAATTACCCATGTATGTTTTCGAGCTACTATCGATGTTTAATGAAGGACATAATATAATATTGTACAAGCTATTATTTAAAATAAATTCAATTTAATAATAAATATAAAAAAAAACTAAACCGTAAACTTCCATGGCTTGAAATATTGGAATAATTTTGTGAAAACTATAAATATTAAAAATGGTTTTATACCACCCGCGTAACTCCTCTTGGGAATCGATTTTTACTTAAAATCCGTTCTTAGCGGATCTCTAACAGTCAGTAAAAGAACATGTCTACTAAAAAGTAAGTCGGAAAATCCCAGCAATCTTGTAATGAGCTAGTCAGGAATAGATTTCCTGCTATATGTATATGTATGTATATAAAATATTGATATAATTCATTTAAATGCTTTTATTTACCGCAATGAATGCCAGAAATTGATTTCGTACATCTATATTCTATAACCTATATTATAAGTGCGAAAGCTTGTACGTGTGTGTTTGTCCTATTTTATCCGACTGCGCGAAGCCAAGGAGGGTAATGTGTTTATCAGTCTATGTATGTATGTATGTTTTTCATGTTGTAATGGTTAATGAATAAGTACGCACTTGAGCGAAGTGAGGGTACGCTGCTTGTAAACACTTTGTGTGACATGAGTGCATTCAGGTACACAAAGGAAAACGGATTCCGAAATCGAATTAGTAAATCACATGTTCACGATTTATTAATATTTTTTATTGTTACTCTTATTTCATCTTAAATCTATTATATTTTTTTATAAAATTATAATTGATTTAAGATACTGCGTTTCCAATATTTACTACATTTTCAAAATATCTAATAATAAAATCTCGTGACAGTAATTGGATTTACTGGCATAAAAAGTAGCCCATGCCACTCTGTAAGCTATGTAATAATTATATGAATAATACTCAACGTCAATCAATTCCATTGCCCTGACTCAGTGTAGATAAAGGATAAACAAAAATAATTGAAAATTTCTTTAAATTTTTAGTTTTAATACAAAGCTCTACAAATCGTCAAGCAACATTTGTGTACTAACAGAAAGATTGATGGGTTTTAATTTAATAAATACCCAGATGAAATCAGTAACAATGTATCATCTATATATATAAAAGAAAGTCGTGTTAGTTACTTCGCTTATAACTCAAGAACGGCTGAACCGATTTAGCTGAAAATTGGCAGGGAGGTAGTTTAGAGCCAGGAGAAGGACATAGGATACTTTTTATCCCGTTCGACCGCGTTCCAATTTTTATGATATTTTAATTTTTGGATTTCTCTTAGTCCGGAATAGGTAAGTATTAAAACATATAATTAAAATGTGAGAAAGAAAGATTTTTTCTTTTTATATCTATTTAAAACGTACCTAGCGACGAACCCGAGCGAAGCGAGGGTGAGCCGCTAGTATAGAATAAGAAGAAATATTATAAGGTTATATCTCGATGTATCGACATAACTACCCTTGAATAATCTTGTCCCAGACACAAGATATGAGATATTTATTTTTATTTAAAGAACAATAAGGTAAAGTTACATTTTATATCACATTTTCCTGCGCTATTCTCGAGAGGCTTGAAAACAAACATTACAGTACTAATACGCTCTTTTACTTCATAACATTCCGATAAAACATGTTTAAGAAACTTTTATTGTTCGTAATATTACAAAATCGATGCAACCTTTTACTTTTAAAACTTTAAAATATACACATAGATTTAAAACTAAATTATGTTATTATTCACAGAACTGCAAACCTAATACAATGTGTATTATTATTATTGCTATTCGCTCATGTGAATCCCTAGGTAAGTAAGTGGATTTTCTTCACAATTTCATAGGTTTTAATTTTTATGTGCGAAACTCTAATTCTTTTTTTAATAAATAAAGTAGCCTAAATAACACCTTATAACATCAGTTACCTGCCAGTGAAAGCGGTTTAGCCGTTTCAGAGATTAGCCTGAACAAACAGACATACAGACAGACAGGCAAAAATAAAAAAAGAATGTTTTTTCGTATAAGTACCGTATATATTTTTATGCCCATTTAGTAAAACAATCCATTTAGTTTTACAAACAGACTTTTTAATTTTATTTATTTGTATACTATATTTGTATATTTGTATAGATAGTTTCCAAATTGTTGGCTTTATTAGAGTCTGAATTAATTTTGTATATTAATTTTCGGTTTACGTAACCTTGTACCGTTAACTTTGATTTGTTTTACTTCATTGTTTATTATTTCTAACTTATAAGCAATACGTTTAAGTGGATGGTATTGAGAGTGCCGCTTTCCCACGGGACCGGGTTATGTTCGTTCCACAAAATTCCAGAAAATCCATTTTTGTTCTGAGTTATCTGTATAATTTCTGCTGGGTCATATCATTTTAGCCAATTTTAAAATTAATAATAGATTTGTTTAAACCAGTCTGTCGCTATATCACAGCTATTTTACTTGGACACTTTTGAAATGCTAAGAAAAAATAAGTGGCACTTGATACAAGTAACTGAGGCTTCCCCCCCAACGTGCGTTCACCTTGTCGTGGTGGGGGGGCTCAGTAGTAGTAGCGAAGCTAAGAAACGCACAGGGAGGTTGCCCACTTCGGTGGGCGGTGGGAGGTGGCCCTCTTCGGGGGGCGGTGTACCTTGCGGGTTGCTCCTGGTACTTCTCTGATAGCAGAGTGGACCTTGGAGCAACCCCATGGTTGTGGTGGTCTGCTGTGGCAGACCTGCCGTCGGGGCGTCGTAGTTGAATGCGTAAGCGATCCTGCGACGCCCCACTAAGACGGGGGAAGGTTTTGTTGGGTTTTAGTGGGTAGTACTGGCTGTATTACGCCGGTGAGTCCCACACGTCGTGCGTAAATGCATTTCCCAACGTTAAAAAAAAAAAGTAACTGAGGCTTGAAGAAATTAAGTGTTAGTAAGGTTTTTTTAATAGGTCTTTAAAATTATGTAGATGTTTTAGGCCACTTTTTTATTTTAGCCAATAGTTGCTTGATCCTCGATATATATATATATATATATATATATATATATATATATATATATATATATGTATATTTAATTTACTGAAAACCTTTTGGGAATATACTATTTACATCATAACAACAACATCTGTAACAAGAAAAAATAATATTTCTTAAATTTTTATTTTCATACAAAAATAAAAATATTTTTTTTTGCACCTTCTAAACTTTGAAGTTCTAGCATCTGGCCAAGTTTAAATGACTAAGCGCTTCTGGCCAAGTTTAAATGACTAAGGTTTCCTACAACCCTCCACCCCTCCCCCTCCACCGGACAAGCACTTTCTTTTGCTAATGTTGGACTATTACCGTTGAGAAGGTACAATAATTTATTTTTTATTTTTGATAAATTTAAGATATATTTTTTTTTCTTATAGATGTTGTTGTTATGTTGTAAATAGTGTATTCCCAAAAGGTTTTCAGTAAATTCAAAATGACACTATATATATACTGTAGACAGCAAAAATAATATAATCTATACATATAATAAAATTGTATAAAATTGGTATAAAATTTGATCCAAACCAACTTCACATTTACAGTTTAAAAAACAATGTTTCTGATATCGTTTTTAAACATTCAAGTTATTTTATTTCTATATGTAAGATGTAATCTTACTAAAATAACTAACATACTCCTACGCGTATATTATAATTAATAGGTTCTGCTTGCGGCTTGGCATTTGGTTAAGGTTGAACTCCGTCTTCTAATAATTTTATTTAATTAATATCTACAATTATAATATATTAATGGGCTAGAATTTCAAAGAAGTACAATTTACGAAATCGGCATCATTAACACTCTTTTGACTACCACATGACATTGTTCTTTAACAAATAAATTCACAATTTCCCAAAATTAAATTTCATCATCTATACATATAATAAAATTGTAACTGAGTACAATCTGTGTATTAAATATTTTTTTGGAAAATCTTATTGAAATAGTAATTTTTATTGATACGGAGGCCGAATCTATAGTTTTTAGAATTTTTCTGTGACCGCATCGCGAGAAAACTACTAGACAAATTTTGATGAAATTTGGCATTATGATAGTTGGTTATCGGGGCAACATAGGGTACTTTTTACTGCAGGAAAATATTAAATCTCTGAGCGTTACATTAAATTTCAATTAACCGGTTATGTATTTATATTTTGTTTGTTCCCAGATGAACCAGGCTTCAGTGGACCTATAGAGAATGTGACAGCGCCTTTAGGCAGGGAGGCGATATTGGCGTGTACAGTACATAATCTCTCCTCATACAAGGTGCTCATTATTAGCCATATTGAAGCCCGATACGGTATTGTGGGTGGTGTTTACTCTGCATTCACAGGAAACTTAGCATTTATTGTTAAACCCATTTCCAACAATTGCTTACTCGTAGAATGTTAAATGGATGCTTTGTTATAATATAATACAGAAAATAATCACTACATATTGTATATATGTGCGTGTAAAAGAAGAATAGGTATATACTGAGTTCTATTCAAGATAAGTTAGAAATGTTATAATTAGAAATTGGCTATATCTGCTTTTATAAATATACATAGGAATATATAGCATTTTTTTATGTATTATAACTGGCCATCAATATTTGCTTTTGTTTGATAGGTAACACGTGCGTGAGCGTTTCTAAAGGCCGTATATTGTATCGTATCGTATAGTCCGGGAAATTCAAACGTATCTTTGGTTTTTAACTTAGCAATGTTTAAAATAAAACTATATTTTCGAACTTTATTATATCCATACTTCCATACTTAATATTATAAATGTGAAAATGTGTTTGTTTGTTTGTCCTTTTTTTCACGTCAAAACAGCGTGACGGATTGACCAGATTTTTGTGTGGAGATAGTTGGAGGGCTTGAGAATATTATAACCTATCCTAGAGACGTACCCGAGCGAAGCAAGTGTACGGCACTAGTATTATATAATTTATTTATCAACTAGCCACTTATCCATGATAGCCACTCGATTTCTTAGCAACTTAATCATAAAACTTTCATCCTCTATCCCAAAAAGACATTTCTCTTTCGACAGGATAAAAGTTAGCTTATGCTCTTTTCATCTGAAATCTTCCTTTTATACATCAGTAAATCTTCCACTAAAACAGATCAGCCAGTGATTATTGGGTACAACCAGACACAGACTGACAAACATTTTTTTTAATATGGTCTAGAGTCTAGACATGAGTATCCAATTAGCTATATGTGCTAAATATGAAGTATCTATTTTAAAATCACAGAGACGTAACTTCATTCTTCATTCAACTTTAATTACAGACAAGTATACATAGAATAGACATTAAATATGTACACGAGCTAATAACCAAGCTCGTATTCTAATAATATCACAGATTTAATTTAATTTTAATGTCGCCTGTTAGCTCTCCCGCAGCATTCATTGATTTTGTACCAGTTCTAGTGGATTTTGCACCCACTATTTATATTCAGTTCGATACATACACGATTGTGTATTTTAAGTTATATAGATATATTAGGTGCTAAGTATATTAGAAAAGCCTAAGATTTATTTTTGGATCGTAATGAAGCTTAGGTACGTTTTGTGTGGTTAACTATAAAGAAACGGTCATATGTTTGTCTGAATGTCATATCGAGAAATATTTTTAGTTTGTGTATGATTTTTTGTGCATGCAATGAGATATATTTTCAAATAATTTGTGATTTTTAACCGACTGTCAAAAAGGAGGATGTTCTATTTATGTTTTTTTAATGAATACGTATATAGAAATACATCTTATTTGGAACAACCTTTACATATAATCAAGTAAGCAATTAGGTCAGGGCATCGGTAAAAAAAAATCATTGTCTAAAGGGTAAAATACACAAGTGAATTGAAATTAAGTGTACAATTTTAGTTAAAAAGTTATTTATTGACATGTTCTCATTTCATACATCATACAAGTAGATTACAATAAATGGTTATTGTTCAATAGATTCAACCAATCAATCTATATAGATAGAGCGTTCTATTCTGATGCTTTCTAAGCGTTAAATTATAAATTGATGTCTCGATCAATGGTGTGTAAACATATGTATGTGTGTATGGAGATTACACGCACTTTGTTAGCGTAGTTTCTTTCTTGGATTCTAGATGCTAATGAGCCTTTCTAAGAAACTGTCACGAAGAAAGGCAACAGAGGAACAAGTAATGTTAGCTGTGTCAGCTTAAACTTTTTCAAAACCCTTTCATAATTCGATTATCTAGTAGTCTTACTAGCTTTTTATGCTTAAGTTCACTCAATAAGAGTATCTTAAGTACACACTTGTTCCTAACATCTTAACTTGCATCTCAAATTCACTAGCGAGGCTTTAATAATATGTTGAACGAGTACGTTGGAGAGAATACAGATTATATGCAAACAGACTTAAACTTCATGTTGTCACAGTAACAACTTAAAGGATCAGCTACTGAACAACGATCTGACAGGTCTTTATAAAAATAACTTTCTGAATAGATAAGTTAATATATAAACTAGCGACTTACCCGGCTTTGCTTGGGTGCGTCCCATACGTTTTAAATAGATACTAGCGGCTCAACCTCGCTTCGCTCGGGTTCGCCTCTAGAAAAACACTAATAGAAATCTATTAGTTCCCACGGGAACCGTTCATTTTTCCCGGATAAAAAGTAACCTGTTGTTTGACCGGCAATATGTTATGGTATCAGAATGTTAAATTTTACTAAATTAGGTGCATAAGTTGTATAAGTTATAATAGTTTTTTAACTATCCCACGGGAATCATTTAATTTTCCGGGATAAAAAATATCTAAGACGTTGTCCGGGGATATAAGGTACCACCATGCAAAATTTCATGTAAATCGGTCCAATAGATTCGGAGATTAGCCCGTACAAACAGACAAACAGACAGAGAAACAAAAAAATTGAAAAAATCTGGATTTGTTCTATTTGTCTTCTTACATCCCCCTGACTCGCGATGGCTTATTATTAGCGTATTTCATGTATAACTTTGGTGTTTCTATACCGATTTCTATGATTCTTTTTTATAAAATAGTTTATAATGTTAACTTTTTTAATTAGGGATGACTGAGATTGTTATAAACGTAAGAGTAGACAAATATAAATCGGAAAGCTTCGAACTGCTAAGCTATCAGGAGTTACACGTGTTATTGTGAGTCAACCATAAAAGATAGACATATGCTGTCGTGGGATATTTTTTATATAATTTTAAGGAAAACATTTCCGTCATACATGATTTCCGTGTAGCTTTAACCATTAAGGTTGCACATGCGACGGAAACTTAAAAAATGGAGTAACTTCTCCCATTTTCCCAAAATTTCCCTTCACTGCTCTGCTCCTATTGATTGTAGCGTGATGAAAAGTATACTATAACCAGCTCAGGAGTATGAACAATAATTGTACCAAGTTTCGTTAAAATCCGTCGAGTAGTTTTTGTTTCTATAACGGTTATACAGACAGACAGACAAAAATTTTACTGATTGTATTTTTGGCATCAGTATCGATCCCTAATCACCCCCTGATAGTTATTTTGGAAATATATTTCATGTACAGAATTGACCTCTCTACAGATTTATTATAAGTATAGATAAATAGTTATTAGTCAGCGTTAGCCGTGTTAATATTTTTTTATGATTTTTTCCGATGTTTTATTAGTTATTCTGCTATTCGGGGCGAAGACCAATCCAACAAATCAAAGATCATAAAAATCGGTCCAGCCGTTCATAAGTTATAAATAGTGAAACTAAACCGACTTTGTTTTATATAGATGAAAAGTTTTTTCCTATTTCTGAATTCGTATATGGTAGCTATAAGTTAATTTTTCTGTACGTGATTGTGGGCTTATCGCAGAAATGTCATAATCGATTTTTACCAAGTTCTGGAGAAACTAAACTTGTTTATAGAGAGATGAAATGTACTTTAAGATTATGGCGTTAGATGCTGTATCTGATTAAAATGTAACATACTCGTATATTTTTGGGCGGTACATTAAAAAAAATGACTTTGGATTTCAATAGATGTCTAGTACAGTAAGCGTTTTTTTCTACTTTCTGTATTGATTATTAAGTGATAGAGTGAATATGAAGTAATTTTAAAGATTTTCGTTTTGAATTTTGATCAACTTAGTACTTTTCAATGAAATAAAATGTAGAGAACTTAATAAACCAGTAAAAAGTCATGAATTTGTTAAAACATCGTCCCGTTTGCAATTCGCATTCATTCTGTCAGCATTGAAATACTGAGTTTTAGTTAACGGTGATTTATCTTAGAAATCCAGCGAATAGTATAGAAATTACTCACAGTCTTCTTATTTTTTTAATCAGCATCTTCTTCATATATTTAGAACGAAGTGAGAATATATCATTCAAATAAAACCTGCCGTGAACTTTCTATGATCAACTAGTAAGCCTCTACGAGCTCAAATATCCCACATTTAAAAACCTCGTTGAAACAAAAATAGGACAAACATTTATAGGTCAAACACACTAATTCTGTATGGGCATCGAACCTGCGATATCCGACTCTATTACAGTGATGTTCATTTTTATGCGTATGCAATTTATGTTAATGAAAATATTTTATATAGTCATTTATCATGGCGAAGGAGGGCGTGCTACGGATTTCCGCATACCTTAAAAAATCCCAGCCATGTATATTCCGTTGCCCAAGTGATACATCATACTGCGCTCATATTTATTCTTTATTTAAATTATGGTGCTAAGATAAGATATTTTGTTCTAACTTATTTCAATAACCTTGGTATTAGCATTTTAATTGTATTCCTCTTTCATATATTATAATTATTTTATCAGTAGTTAATGCTAAAAGGCAATGAAGCTTACATAGACTAAAATTTCTAAAATTGCAATTCTAAGCGATTAAAGAAGAATTAGATGTAAGAATACACTTTCGTGTTGATGAAATTAATTAAAACATATTGAAATCAGTCTCTCTGTGATCATGATTGCTGTAAAGCATTCGAAACGCTGGGAACCAAAAATCAAAATAAACCGAAAAAATTGATCGGTGTTAAAAATGTTAAATATTCTCGTAAATGTAAGAAAGTATAATAAAGTATAAATTAAATACGTAGATAAATGCAAACAACATAGATGCGTAGATTTTATTATATAACATATATTAATTATTGCAAAACTTTGTGTTATAACACTTGTGATGGGTAAAGAAAAATTACTGACTAAATATTCCGTTACGAATTTTCCACCGAACTTAGGATAGTACTGAGTTATTTAATTTTATTACAAACAGTTGAGTATTTGTAAAAGTTTTTTATCGTACAGTAAGAAATATGAATTTTCATATTATAAATATGTATAAAAGGTTTTGAAAACAATATTTAACTTTATAAGAACGCTTATAACGATTCCGTTCTATATTTTTCTCAATCTGTTTTCTTCTCTTCACAAAATTCTGTATTCTCCAAAAAAAAAACGTGAAGGCGTTAGTAATTATTTATATAAAACAGGTCGCCTGGCTAAGAGTGGATACGCAGACAATTCTAACTATCCACACTCACGTAATATCTCGGAGCAGACGCGTGGGTGTCACGCATAGTGACCAAAGGACCTGGTTTCTGCACATCCGGGAACTTCGGGAGACGGATAGAGGATGGTACATGTGTCAGATCAACACGGATCCCATGAAGAGTCAACTCGGCTTCTTAGATATTGTTGGTAAGTGTCTCAACAATTTAAAAGAAAACGAAAATTCACACTTTTATAATCTCTTAATCTAACACATTCTTAGAAGTTTTTTTAGTTTCCTAAATTACAAGTCTTCTATGGTTAGTTATTATTTTATTGTTAATTACACTTAATAAATCAATTCAAAATATACATATATTATAAGTAAAAAAGCCATGGATGCAAATAATTTTACTTATAAAACATTTTTTTAAATACTTTTTAATCGGACTAAATCAAAAAAATAGATTTTATATTAATAATATTTTTTAAAGAAAATGAACGTATAATATCGGTACCGCATTTCTTTGAATTAAATGTACATTCGTACATGTGTACTCGTAGTATTTGCTGAACTTAGATCGATACGTTTAGATAGTTTCAAATACCACGTTTTCATTTTAACAAGATAAGCTAACTAACGCCCGTGTCTAATAACCTATGTTACTCATGAAATCAAGATTACCGAAGCTTTATATTAATAAAAAGAAACTTTTAAAATTACTTTAACAGCTCCAAGGAATAAAATTGTTATAAATATTTTTCTCTTCTTTTTGATATTATTACTAAGTTTAATTATATTTGTTTTATTAAGTTGAATAATTGTCGCATAAAACCGAAAAAAGTTGTTGTGAAAAAAATATAGGTATATCTGTAATGTCTTATAATCTATATAATACACAACAGTCAGAAATAATAATAATAATAAAAAAATCAAAGAAATAAGGTAATCTTTGGTGTCATTCTATAATCATTGAAGAATACAAATCTATAAAAGCACTAGCAGACTCGATCATGCGTTACTGTTGCACACATATGAAAATTGTTACTTTTCCAATAAAAAAAAAATAATCGGGATAAAACTATACTATCTTTTAAGTTGGGACAAATCTCACATTTAAAAAAAAGTTACGTTAACTTCAGATAAGTGATTTCGGCGTTCATCGCGGACCAACATCGCGACACGGGAATTTGGTAGGTTTATTAAAATATGCCAACGACATTATATCATTCTATAACATGTTATGTTTAATTTATTAAATACTAACTCCGCCCGATTCAATTTATTTTTTCGAATTTCAATTAGATTTTCCAAAAAAATATTTAATGTACAGATTCGACTTATATTCAATTTTATTATATGTATAGATATTCAATTTGTCATTTCAATATAATCTTTAAAATTTCCATTCTTCAAGGATCAAATCATTGCTTACTTTATTTTTTTGTCTTTTCTTTTATATTATATCTGTAATGGATTATACAACAACAGTTAGACATAAGTAAAAACTAAAAAAATGTATAATAAAAACAGAAAAAAGAATTAGAAGAAGAATTTATAGCTATTTATTGTGAGCTTTGAGTGTAACGGTTGCACCTATCTACTTGTATATAACATATACAATATACATGCAAATAATATGCGGTAATGTTATAAGGATAGCTTTACCTGTACAGGTAATTGACAGAGACGTACTATCTTCACAGTATAATAGTATACATGCTAAGAATATTAAGCAAGTTTGATTCATTAATTATACATAACTCGTATAATTTGTATATAAAGGCTTTCAGTAAATCATAAACATAGTTTGTAAATTCCAATTATGTGCAGTGGCTTCCAATTTAAAATAAGCAGTGTGTTTATATTTACCAGCATATGAGTAATATTGTTTTTGAAGATACGTTTGGCTTAGTTTGTAGTGATCCTACTTGCTGTGCTAGCGGTCGCGGATTCGAATCTCGCTGGGGGTTGGGGGCATTCATATGTGTGAAGAGCACGAATGTGTGTACTCCAGTCATGTGTGTTTGTATTTATAATATATATGTATTTAAAGTTATATATGTGTAGTGTATCAACTATCTAGTATCCATAACAGAAGCCTGGTAGCATACGACGGAACTAGATAGTGTTGTATGTTAATGTCCCAACATATTGATTTATTCTTAAATACATTGTTTACAAAATCAGTGAAAGTAGACTTATGTATCGGATTAACTGGATTTGATAATATTATTCTTTTCAACCGACTTCACAAAGTAGGAGGTTCTCAATTTAAAAAAAATACCACCGCTAAAGGTGGAAAAATAGCTAATTTAAAAATTTAACCTACTTCTTATTGTCATATTGACTTGAAATTTTACAAGTATTTCTATTGCCGTTGATAATGTAGTAATTTAGTATCGTCAACCTGATCTGATGGTAAGGCCAGAAGGTGGATAGTTGGATCTCTTCAACGGGTACTAGTTGGTACTTTGAGTTTGGGCTTGTTTTGTTTGATTTGACAAACCAAATACGTTAGAATTGGATTTTAAAGCCTGATTTTTTATAGCGTAAAAACTTAATGTAAAGAAATATTTTTGAACCACATATCTAAGTTTCAATTAATATTTATAATTAACGTAATAATTTCATTAGTTTAGCGATAGTATATATTGCAGAACTGATTATTAGACTTTTTTAATAAATTGTAAATATTAATACCTCAATTCACAAGTCGGTTTCATTTCAATTAACTTTTCGGAGAGAACTAGGAACGTACTAAATTAAAAAAGAAAACGGAATTTTTTTTTCCCATTTTCATGTTCATTAAAAATATTACAATCTAAAATGAGAAAAATAAGGTTTTCTGCGGGACAGTTGTCTCTAAAAGTTAAATTGAGAGTATTTAAATATTAACGCATCATAAATATTTCATACTAGCATTGCTCACGGCTCCGCCCGCGTTCAGATGACCGAAAACCAGATTCTTAGGTTTTACATATTAGTATACTCTTACTTTGCAGATTTTGCATTTTTTCTCAGAAATAAAATATTTTTCCGCGGTAAAAAGTATCCTATATGTTGACCCGGATAAACAGCTATCACCATACCAAATTTCGTCAAAATCCCTCCAGTGATTTTTCTGTGATGCGGTAACAGACAGACAGACAGACAAACATTCTAAAAACTGTAGATTCGGCCTCTGTATCGATAATAATGTCTATTTCAATAAGATTTTCAAAAAAATATTTAATGTACAGATTCGGCTTTGTTACAATTTTATTATACGTATAGGTAGATTAACATTTAACAATTTCCACTATAGTACCTATATTAAATATTTTGGGAAAACATGAATTTTGAATTGCAAATTTTGCACTTTAAACTTAAGAACTGGTACGCTTTGACTTTATCCCTGTTCAAACAATGTTCGATCTACGAATAATATTATGATCATCTAAGTAATATTATTGTATGATGAAGTTTCCCATTCGATAAAGCTATAGGAAACTAAAAATAAATACAGTGTAAACTATTTGTAACGAAAAGGGACCTAACACGTTATTCTTTTAGGGAGTTTTCGCTATATCGTTATTGAGTGAAGGAAGAAAAATAATCAAATTTCAATAATCACAAAAAAATTACAATTTTGTATTTCAATAGGTAGGCAGTTAAGTTATTTTAAATACATACATATTAGTCTGTTAACTTCACGTAACGTTTTTTTTGATATGCCAGTATTTGTTTTGTACTTTATATATGTCTTGGGATGTGGTGGGATCATTCTTATGAAATAATAAGAATTCTATTCGCTTGGCACCATCAAGTGCTTGTTGAGCAGTAGGTGGTTCAGGTTCGTCTTTTTCACCATTTTTGTTTTATTTTTGCGTATTTTTGATACGACGTATATTAATACTGACGTCTAAATATGGACGTATTGTGCTATGAGGGGTGTATCAATGTATGGATTTTAAAGTAAACCAACTAAATTGATGTAATTTCTATGATTAAAGAAGTTTTTCGTCATTCCGTCATATTTATAAGTATATTTAGATGTATGTATGTATTTAAGTTATATATGTTTAGTGTATCAAATATCTGGTATCCATAACACAAGCCTCGCAGCTTACCGTGAACTAGATAGTGCTGTGTTAATGTCCCAACATATTATATTTATCACGAGCGACGTTATAAAGAGATTACACTGTACAAACAATATACCAGAAGTCAATAGTTAGATTAATATTTGAAAAATTTTAGTTTTGTATAGGTGTTTATTCAAGTTGTCAGGCTTATATTAAGGGACTTATATGAGTACTTAATACTCATTATCCTGTAGGTATCGCACCTATAACTGGTAAATCTCTTACACCGTCGTCTTAAAGTACAGGCTGGGTATTTCTCCGAGATTGCGTCCTTCGTCTGATTTATCTGGCCAAAAAATATTTTCATTTTTGGCTCTATGTAACATAGGTACTCTTATGATTAAAGACATGTCAAATATTATTTGCATGTCTTTAATCATAAGAGTATGTTGAATAGAGCCAAAAATGAAAATAATTTTTGGCCAGATAAATCAGATGAAGAACGCAATCTCGGAGAAATACCCAGGTCTACATATTTTATTCGAGTATGTTTTTGTACAATAGCTTACATCGTTATGTAATAATTTGTAAAATATATCCAGCTTTAAAGAACTAAAATTTAATATAAACAAAGCATTTAAAAATATCATACTGAAACGGACACTTTAAAATATGCCCACCATTTTGGCGCACTTGGCGTGACGTCATAGTCTATGACCACATTGCAATCAGTGAATGAACAGATCTAGATTGTTTAGAGTACAAATCGTAAACGCCAAACAACAGCGCTGTAATAGACTTTGATGTTACTTTCGGTCTAACCAATGGCGTTGCGTTTTAACTAATTTGAATTTCTTACGTATATTTACACGTTTTAAGTAATAATTATTTTCTTAAAAAAAAGAAATTATTTAAAAAATATTCATATAAGCTTAATTCAGAAGGAATAAAGATTATAAAAAAAATTATCTCTATTTAAATCACTCGGATATTCCATATTGTGTAGAGAAGTATAATCATATTTATCCCCCCCCCCCTCGTTCCCGCCCCCTAGTCCCGCCCCTAGTTCCACTTCGATCGCCAATTACTGACTAATTTAAGCGGTTGCAGATATTAAGTGTCTGGGTTCGAGTCCTGGTAACGAACTAAAAGAGTTATTGGTTTTTTGGGGATACTATGCCGTCAGTGTTACTGCGCTTTGATTTCTCTGAGAATGAGGAAATAATCTCATAAATCTCATTAAGTTCGTTTGCTATAATCGAAATTCGGTGAAAAGTTAATTAAATTATGATTAAATAATACACAATATGTATTATGTGAGTACAATATAATATAAGTCGATTACAATAATTTGTAACTTTATGAACAAAGTTAATTATTCATATTATTATGTACATTTAATAGGTTTTAACTGACTTCAAAAAAAGAGAACTTTTTTGTATGTTATAATATTAAGTTGGAAATAAATAGCCAATTGATTTTTTTTTATATTCAATATTTTCAATTTATACCTCAATGGTCCCATACAAATTTTAATAATGAACTCCATATCTAGAGTGTCATAGTAAATATTTTTATACCCTATGTACAATATAAATTAAAAATCATTAATCAAATCATTCACATACGTCATTTTTGTTAGTACCGCCGGACATCCTAGACCGCGGTACAAGTGCCGATCAAACCGTACGGGAAGGTTCGTCAATAAGTCTGACGTGTGCGGCCACCGGCTCCCCACATCCGCAGATCACGTGGCGAAGGGAACACTCTAAGCCCATTACAATTTCTGACGGCATACAAGGTAAGAATGTAGAAGCCGTACAAATATTGCGGTAAGCTTGTAGGGAAAAGATACCTTGGTTTTTAGTTGTTACTTGTGCCTATGATTAGGGCTGTTACTATTGTATTTCAATTTTATATACTATTTTTTGTTTTTATACTATATTTAGTTTAAAAATATAAAAACAATTGTCCCTAATAATAATTATAGAGTACATATATAAATAGTTTATAATTTTTCATTATTTCTCTTAAATAATTCAATATTTTGATTATTTTTTAAAATAACAACTTAGGAATTATATAATTGTAAATAGAAAGTAATACAGCCATAGAATAATATAAATTAAAGGCTGAATTGAAAATTATCAACCCTGGCTTTAACTTACATATAATAACACATCATCGTAAGTGAAACATGTGTTAATTGCTATTAGGTATACTCATATATTTTAATAGCAACTAAACAAATATTTACATGTTTATTAGTGACTAATAGTACCCGCGGCTTCGCCCGCGTTCAAATTCCCGATCACTACCAAACTTGACAGGATCACTCGCTGGGATAATCTAAAGGTTGTCTGATTTCATCAAAATCGCTCCAGCCGTTTTGGTATCCATAGGGAGCGTATATACACACATTGGTTTTTATACGATATATTTTTATATAATACTTTTTATCGTAAATATAAAACATATAATTTCATATTGAATAAGCTGTATTTGTTTTGTAAATTATTTAATAGCATAGCTTATACATTATGAAACTAGTATTGCCCGCAGCTCCGCCGGAGTTCAGATGACCAAAAACCAAATCCTTATGTTTTACACATTAGTATACTCTTACATTGTAATTTTTGTATCTTTTCCCGCGGTAAAAAGTATTCTATATGTTGACCCGGATAACCAGCTATCATCGTACCAAATTTCATCAAAATCTGTCCAGTGGTTTTCTCGTGATGCGGTAACAGACAGACAGGCAGACAGACAAAAATTCTAAAAACTATAGATTCGGACTCTGTATCGATAATAATGTCTATTTCAATTAGATTTTCCAAAAAATATTTAATGTAGGTGCAGATTCGGCTTAGTTACAATTTAAATATATGTATAGATAACGATTAGCTTAAATGTAGATATAGAGATTTAATATAAAGAACATATTTCAGTATCTTCCCTGGAAGGACCGGTACTGAATATAAGTCGAGTTAGTCGTCAGCACGCAGGTGCGTATTTGTGCATCGCGTCGAATGGAGTCCCGCCGACTGTCAGCAAACGAATTATGATCACAGTTGAATGTGAGTATTGGAAGCGATCATATTTTATATTTCCTTTTAAAAATATACCTGCTTATTATATAACTAGAATTGCCCGCGGCTCCGCCCACGTTTAGATGACCAAAAACCAAATTCTTAGGTTTTACATATTAGTATACTCTTACGTACATATAATAATTTCATTGCGCATCCCATGGTTGTTAAATAATGGCAGTGATTTTCCCTATATGTTGAGCTGGATAACCAGCTATTACCATATCAAATTTCTTTAAAATCCCTCTAGTGGTATTTCTATGATTCGGTCCCAGACAGACAGACAAAAATTATAGAAACTAGGTTCGGCCTCTGCATCGATAATAATGTGTATTTCAATAAGATTTTCCAAAAAAATATTTAATGTACAGATTGGACTCAGTTAGAATTTTATTATATGTATAGATAAAAAAACATTTACTATGCTTATTGAAATATCGATTTTGATATTACATATTATAGGATTCAAATTAGGTAGGCACGAGTTCTGCTGACGGACGTTGTATTAATTTATCAAAGTCTAATGCTAAAATTGAATGTTTTGGTTTGAAAGAAAACACCTCAAACCCGTAAAGAAATAGCTTAAATTACTTAGCAGAATTAATAGTTTTTAGCTTTTATCTTATTTTTAAATTAAAAACTATATAGGTACGTACCTACGTCGAATTATTTTTTATTGAAATAGCATCCGCAGAACAAAAGAATCGGATTCAAATAAAATAGCATTAATTTCAGAGATCTTGTCTTTATGCTAGCGACTCACGCTTGCTCCGCTCGGGTTCGTCCATTGGTACGTTTTAACGGTTAGTATAGATTTCTCAGAGATGAAATATTTTCCTACAGTAAAAAATATCCTATATGTTGACCTGGATAACCAGGTATTATAATACCAAATTTCATCAAAATCTGTCCAGTGGTTTTCTCGTGATGCGTTCCCAGACAGACAGACAAACAAACAAAAATTCTAAAACTACAGGTTCGGCCTCTGTAGTGATAATAATGACTATTTCAATAAGATTTTCAAAAAAAATATTTAATGTACAGATTCAAATCAGTTAGAATTTTATTAAAAGTATATATAATTGTACGTTTTACACGTGAAGTGTGTATAATGTGTACTTGAATGTTTTAATTTATGTTTACTTATATTGCAATAGAAACTGCGTGAACATAAAGATATATATATATATACACACATATATATATATATATATATATATATATATATTTTGTTTCCGAGATATATACGAATGACGTTCCTAAGCTAGTTAGTTCAGAAGTATCTATTTTTATTTGTTTATGTAACACAATATCTTTTTTAAATGATACGATTTTTAGCTCAAAGATGAGGTTAAAGATGATTATACCTCAAAAAATTTAGTTAAATAGTCATTATATAAATTCTAAACATTAAATGTCTAGTTTTTATGTCTTCACAATCGTATTTCTGAACCACGATTTTTTTCTTGATGCAATTTAATACTGAATAGCTTGCATTTTCTACAGTCACATTATTATTTTTTATTCCAGGAAATAAAGACGGGATATAAAGTAAAATATGGTTGCATAAAAAATCTGATTTCATACTAATGTTACTTCATTGCTATGTAAATTAATACACACAATTATTCTTACAAAATTAATTACTATTTAATATGCAAAGTTTCAAATTCTTAGATCTTATGTATCGAAAAAAATAAAGTATTCCATTATATTTTTTTTTTGAATTCAACAAATACATAATTTGTGACATAATATAATGTTAAATTGACTCAGTAAGAATTGAATTTACGACCTTCATTTTCCAGGTTGGTATAATGCCAAGTGGTCATTCTTTATGGATAAATAATTTGTTAATTAACATTTTTCCTTCCTTGCCAGTTCCACCAGTAATTGTGATAAAGAACCAGCTTGTTGGCGCGTCGCTTGGCTCAGATTTAGTACTGGAGTGTGAAACTGAAGCCTATCCTAAGCCAGTCAGTTACTGGAGTAGAGATAATGAAATTGTTCCTATAGGTAAGGATTTATAAATACCTAGTTTAAATTTCTAAAGTCTTAAATTTTTCAGGTCTAAATAATAGTTTTAAAAAACTAAAAAACAAGCTTTTGTCGAACTTTAATGTATCAGAAATGTTAAAACAAACCAAATGAGCCCAACCACGAGCGATTTAAAAAAAACATTGAAGAATTGTGCTATCCACTCGTGGTTTCATCATCATATCAGCTTCAAGATACCAAATTTTAGTGTCATCTGAACCAAATATACATACAAAGTTTCATTTCAATACGACAGTTAGAAGTTGGTAAAAAATTACCTTTCTTACAAACGTAGTTACGGAAGAAGCTATTATAATAAGTGTGCTAAAAAGCATACAATAAGAATTTTATATATTTTAGATGTTAAAACTTTATAATAAATAACGTAATATGTATAAAGTTAATTGAATCACTTATTTATTGGATATAAAACGTGAAAGGAACACGAATCTTCGATATGTTTTCGTTGAATTACTATGATCAATATTTCAGAAGGCCAAGTTATAGGTAATAACTAACATTTGAAATAAGATGTTATTTTCATATGTAAATAATAAACAATACAGCCTTTTTTATCGCCACTGCTTTTAGCTTCATCGTACGGTGAGTGATAATCACGTTGTTAGGTACAATGATTCGTATATGAAAATATCAGAAATGTGACACCCGGGGGATGAATTCGCTCCACTATTTTATCTCTATTTTTAAAGAGGGTTTGTTCATACATTGAACATGCCACCCTCATTGGAGTAACTACAAAAAATTCACCGACGCTTTACAGCTATGAATTCGTTTCACTGTGGTGTACTAAGTGAACACGTTATCATCTTATGTAATTTAAGAATAATCAATAATATTTCTATAATTTATGTTAATTTATTAAATTTTATCTGGGGACAGACCTTAATATATATATATATATAGGGGAAGGTGGGGGGACACCGGATAGTTAAGAAGAAGACACAATAAATAAATCACTATGTTATTTATAGAGATAATCAATATTATAAACGTTTAAGTATATCTTAGGCATAACTTTGGTATGAAAATGTTTGAGATCAATGTTAATAACTATAAAATAGAACAATTTTAATTAAAAATTATAAATCCGAATTCACCCCATACCTATGGGTCAAACCGGATAGGTATTTTATATTCTAGGGGTGAATACAGATACTAACAATAAAACGAAATATTCAAATTATTCGCAGTTTTTGCATACAAAAAATATTAATTCTTGCTCAGAACAACCGATGCAACTTCATGAGCCCATTTAAGTCAAGCAGTGCATTGGTACCATTCATTTGAGGACTTAGATTGACTGTACTTTTCTCCTCAAACCAAATACTCCAAATCCTCCTGATAGTTTTTTATTCGTCTTTCTACCGATTCGAAAATATCTGATTAGGTATCTATTCTTAATGAAATCCATCGTTTAGTTATTTTTTACATTTTAGTGCCTGGAAGTCGATTTTTTAAGATTGTATTGTAGTACAGAGGTCAATCCAGTCTCGTCCATGTAATAAATTTTCGTGGGATTGAAAGCGTGCTTAGCGTAAATGGTATCTAAAACATTAAAAAATGATGACACTACAGCTCTATTAAATCTGTAATATAAATTATCTGACTTTTTCACATATGTTCGTGGCATGTTGACGCTCGCGCTCTGTAAAAAATAAATAGTAATTAAAAAAAGGATTTAAAACAAACACCCACAATACCTACCTACATATAAAATCGATCGGGGTGAAACCGGGTAGTCGAACTCACCCCGTCCGCTTGTACCCCACAAGTACCATGTTTGAAATTGTAATAACTAACAGGTTATGTTTACACTCACAGCAACAACCAATACCGTTTTAAAAGGTTAAATATGTATTACTTCTTAAAAATACAACTGTATATGATAGCACACAGCTAAGTTTAATGATAACACTTTAAAAAAAATTAAATATTAGATAACTTACCCTTGTTTTTAAATTTCGTTATAAAGACTCACGCGCCGAGATGATACCGTCGCCGCGATTTGCAACCGCACTGAGTAAGCGTTCGCGCGTATTTCTCCACTAGCTAAAATGAGACAGCTGTACGTGGAGCAATGAAATAGGAACTATCTGTTTTCACCCCCTATCCGGTTCCCCCCCTCATTCCCCTATATATATATATATATATATATATATATATATATATATATATATGTATATTATAATCAAAATATTTTGCCATGTACAATGTACATTATATACTCGTACATTGACTGTCTTATTAAGTCATAGCGGAACTATTCTGTGATAAATTCCATTTTAATATCAGCTACGCTTCTTAGCACCTTCAAGTTTATTAATTTAACCTATATAACAGGTCACTAGTTTTCATTCAGCTTGATTGTCATCTGACCTCTGGTCCTAATCAAAGGCAAAGCATGTTAGGTCACCTAACTAGAAACATTAATTGATTGACGTGAGCATAAAAGGTCGTGCCACCTATAAAATATAAAGATTTAATTATATAAAACCTAACCCAGGTTTTATATTATTTAGATTTGACACTTAAATAAGTTGTAACTATAAAATATTTTAAGATTCTAATTTTCTCATTTTATTTGAATTGATAAAATAAGGTTTATGAAACTATATTTCATTTCTGACGACACGTTTGGCTCAGTTTGTAGTAACCCTACTTGCTGTGTCAGCGGTCGCGGGTTCGAATCCCGCTGGAGGCATTCATTTGTGTAATGAATGTTTGTACTCCAGTCAAGAATGTTTATATTGTATATGTATATGTATGTATTTAAAGTTACATATGTGTCTCAACTATCTGGTATCCATAACACAAGCCTCGTAGTTTACAATAGAACTAGATGGTGCTGTGTCTTAATGTCCCAACATATTTATATCATTTAGTAAAACTATTTTGGTATCTTAGTTAAGTTTTCAAAAAAATCTGCAGCTACTAATGTTAATGAAAACAATTAAACAATTTACAAGAGAAAGCTCATATAAAACTTAATGCGATCAAGCCTCTGAATGGAAATGCAATCAATTATTTTAATGACACAGTTTAAATCAGAAAAGGTTTTTCTCTGATAAGTATATTAAATAAAATTTTGATGAGACCAATGCAAGGGTTTATGTCTTTAGGAGTATAATTAATTAGTTGTCATGTTAATCGTTTTTTCATTTCAACACAGCTTAAAGTTTTAATATATTTAAGTTCATAATATCTAACTGTACTATAGTGGGTTCGAATCCCAGACCTCGTACCTCTTATATTCTCATGTGCAAATCATTTTCAACATGATTACCACTTGCTTTATGGCGAAGGAAAACATCGCGAGGAAACCTGCTTGTCTGAGAGAAGCTAGCAAGTTTTTGAAAGATATGTACGTGAAGTCCGTCAAGCCCCACCTGGCCAGTATGGTGGACTATGGTCTGATCCCCATCATCAGGCGGGAATTGAAGGGAGAGCCGAGACCAGTAGAGGAACTAAATATCGTACTGTTCATTTATATATGTATTATGTATCTTGTTTTGATAGGAAGCGGTTTAGAACCACAAAAAGTTGCTGGCTCATATCGTTCTAAGCTGCGACTCCCTATACGAAAAGTAACGAACGCAGACTACGGCACGTACAAGTGTGTCTCGAAGAATTCCTTGGGAGACACTGAAGGCACTATAAAATTATACCGTAAGTCAATTTAATAAAAAATACAGTGAAAAGTTACGATTTATTGTCTATTTTTTCTAATATAATAATAAATATATAATAAAGTAAATAAAATAATATAATAACTTTTTGGTAGTTCTTGTAGATTTTACTTTGCTGGAGAGACACATTGAGATTAGATGAGATTCTAAGTATCCATTTAAAATTCAAAAGTTAATAATTAAAATAGAAATCATTTGCAAATAATATATCATCACTTTGGTAATATTTGGTTTTAGCATTTTGGTAATATTTACATATTATAAAAACAAGCTCAATTAAGTGAGTGATTATTATTATATTTTTACAGCTATGCAAGCACCGATGGAAAATAGAAACGGTGTGTAATCTAGTTATATCTAATATAAGCGAAAGAATAATATTTTTTAACAAAATATGAAGTATGTTTATATTAATTTTCTTTTCAGCTATCCAAAAGCTTAATATAGTAGCGGGAAAACCTTCTGAAACTACGCTATTTGGTACACAAGGTCAGTCAATAGTAAACTAATGATATGAAGCTCTCACATCTTAACTCACATAGATAATCTAAAATATAATTTAATGTATTTATATACATTAGTGGCTTATATATGAATATATTTCATAGTGGAACAATGAAATTCTTTATAAAATAAGGAAACATACTAATTGTAAAGGGTTGTTTTCATTAAATAACATTGCAATTTTCTTTTAACATAAAAGAAAATACATTTTTAAAATTTTAATAAAATAACAACAGCAAGAAAAATGTTTTAGATTCAATACAAAAGTGGCTAATTAAGAAATAATTTCAGATTTCAGATTACAGGACTACAACAAGGGAGTCTTGAAGCATCGCTTTTGTTACCGATCGTTATTTTCTCTAATTATCATAATAAACTTAATATCCTAAGAATCGCCTTCAGATATTATAATTATAGCTTGTTATCAATTTTCAGTATTATAAAACAAAAACTGTCTGTATTAGGTCTATACTCAGTCTTTACGTAAATACTATATCTATATGCAAATGAGCCTTTGAAACTCGTGTGTAAATGATTTTTGAATTATTAAACCTAATATTTATATCTTCACGTACCTGTGAAAATAATATTTTTTGCTATACCGAAGTTATTTCAAATTATAGCTTAAATAATAACAAATTATAATTTAGTCTATTTGGTTATTTATTTAAGTTTATTTTAAATAAAGGTTAAATGTTCTATAAAATACATATTAATTGTGTTTTTATATCATTTAGAGATTAAATTACTCTTACTCCGTTCGCACACTAGGCGACTGCGACCCTAGTCCACAAAGAGTAACGGTATGTATTGTCAAATCTCGCACTACGATATCAGCACGCATACTTAACTATATTCGTAATATATCAGAAAAGGCCATCGCGACTATGACCTAAATAAGATTATATTCGACAATCGTTGAAACATACAAATCTTATATAATACTAGCAACTCACCCTCGCTCCACTCGGGTTCGTCCCTAGGTTAGACCACCCTTATCACTTAGGGGTATGAAAAATAGTTTACGTCCTATTCTCAGACCTACTGAATATACACACAAAATTTTACAAGAATCGATCAAGCCGTTTCGGAGGAGTTTTGTTACAAACACTGTGACACGAGAATTTTATATATTGGATATGGGAATGGCATTTTAATGATTCGACGAATTATGTATCTACATATAAATAGGCAAATAGAAAATACTTCAGTACCTTTTTATATTCCATTTTTTTTTCAATCGATTTTCTTTCTTTTTTATATTTAATGGCTATTGACGAGCTTTCGTGTTGTCAATGAATATTTTTTGGAAGCAGTTTACATTTTAGTAAAGACAAAACTGTATAGGACTTTTTTCACCTGTTTGTCAACGAATTTTCCTTTTTAATGTTTAGTTTGAAAAGCTTTATTGATGTCAATAAAAAATTATTATGAAGGAATATCGATCACTGTCTGAATACTAGTATATATTAATTTGAAAATTTGTAAATTATTGTAGAATGAAATCTTGTCCAAGTCCCGTGGTCTTGGTAAGTGACGCCTAGTACGCGTGGGCTTAGGTTTCACTGCAGTTTGCAAGAAACAACAAACTTATAAACAGAGGATAAGATAAAAATTTCTCGCTGGAAAAATGAAACATTTTCTTTGTTAGGTTATCAAACATTTGTCTAATAAGCTTATTATTATATGTTACTTATTAGTTTCTTTAGAATATTTCTTCAAAATGAATTCTATCTCTAAGAAAATGGTATATATATACATACATATATATATATATATATATGTATATATATGTATATATATGTATATATATGTATATATATGTATTTATATGGTTACCAAGATTAAAAAGCATTTAAATAAAACTGAAAAATGAAAGTAACCAATGACACAATTTTAACCTTTTTCCAGTTTTTTTCCATCCTAACCACGAGTAGTCAGCGTAAATGGACTACTATTTTAAATGCGAAACTTTGCATGTGTGTGTATGTTTGTTCGTTTCTCCCTCACACTGGACAGATTTGGATAAAATTTAGTATATACATATATAGACTAGGAACTCGCCACTAGAGCCGAGCGAAGCCAGGTGAGTCGCTAGTCATTAATATTTTTAATGAAAAAGGTTGTGAGTGCGTACATGAGTGGATGGAGATCGCTTACATCCTGGATGACATATAATAGCCCACTTTTATACAGACGACGCGACGGCGAGGGCAAAAGCTAGCCGTAAATTTATGTTATTATTCTTTAGTAATTAATTTTAATTATTATTTATTACCGTACATATAAACTAAAGTTAACTTACTTATATACAGCTGCTGTTATCTGAATTATATAAATGTCGCAATTCGTTAGAAATCAGTACAACATTGAATAAGATAGATTAATAATTATTATTTCATAAACGTCTTATTAGCCTTAATTCTCTTTTTAGTCTATATTTTCTAATTATATTGCTAATATGTACATAGAATCTTAACACATCCTCGAATTATAACATTTATTTCCTCTTTAAATAAACTTTAGCTCATCTAATTAAAACTAAGTTCAAAATAACCAATTATGAGTTAATAAAATGTTAAATAAAAAAAAATGAAAATTGTAAAATAATTTCTTTAATATAAAAAAAATAGATATAAAAATATATAAATTATTTTGTTACTGTAACATAGTAGAAGCCTATTTAGCTTGCGAGTAACTAAATATAGAATAGATACTAATTTAAACATATCGCTGTATTGTAAATTACATAAAGTATTATATAAATAGGTAATAATAAGTATAGACTGAGGTAAATAAGCTTGTAAATAAAGAGGCAAGTAGTATTTTTGTGCTTAAGGTCCAAGATAAATCATTCCGCAGACGTTCAATTACGAGAACAAAGGCCTCTATGGCGAGCTTTTGTTTGTTGTAAACGAAGTATCGGCATTTATAAACGAAAATTAACCAAACACATATTAAATTTTAGCTTTAATAATATTTCTAGTGTCATCCTAAGCTTTTCAGTAATAATGTTTTTTTTTAATATTATGTTTAAATCTTTTTTTTAATATAATTAATTGTATAAAGTTATTAAAAAAACTATTTTTTTTGAAGTTATACTTCTTTTTTCACGTTTAGAAAAATATGAGAGTAAAATTTTTACTATGCGCGCGCACGCCGACAGCTGAAAGCGACATGATGGAGTTAACTGTATTCCTTTTACAAACAGAAAGATGTGACATACGGGATAAAATCATTAGCTATTTTTGTTCTGTTACGCCAAAGGAGTATAAATTCTTACGTGCGTACATAAGTACACAAACGCGTTTTTTTTTAATTTAGTTGCCGTAACAACTAACAAGTGTAATTTAATGTGTTTATTGTGAAAAGAATTTGTATACAAACCGAAGTATCTCACTTCTGCGCTATGACGTCTGAACTAAAAAGGAGAGATTTTTAATAAGACAAAATGGATCTAGAATAAGGTATTGTTTTTGTAAAAAACCTTTTAACAAGGCACTAGCTTAAGATTTCAACCGTAAAGCTGATTTCATACTATTGCGATGTTTTACTTTTTTACAAAAGCTAACCATATTAGTATTCAGCCCTTTTTGACTTCCTACTATTGGGCATAGGCCTCCCTTCAATATGAGAGAGAGAGGCCATAATCCACCACGCTGGCCAAGTGCGGGTTGGCGGACTTTACATGTCTTTATAAAACTTGCTAGGTTCTCTCAGACATGCAGGTTTTCTCACGATGTTTTCCTTCACCATACGACAAGTGGTAATCATGTCGAAAAATTCATTTTATATTATTTTAACTGACATAAATAACATACTTTGAATTTTTAGGATGCTTTTAGTTTTTTTTAATATATTTCATATGAGTTCTTATAAAAACAGTAGGAGGATGAGTATTCTACTAAAAATATTTTACATTTTATCGTCATAGTGTGAACCAGCTTTTTGATGTAAACAACGTCTAGTCAACATTTGCATAACTTATTGAAACTTTTCTTATATAAAGCAATATATAACAATTCAGCGACTGCAAGGAACAAAATTGTAACTCATTATTATTGTATCAGTTTATTAATTATATTTTTAATGTTAAAATTGTAAATAAATTTTAATAATAGCAACCCCAATTAATTAATTTGAATTATTAAACAATGTATGTGTATGTGGTAAAATAAATGAGTAGGTGCACGTCGTCTGTAATCACTATATAACCTTAGTTTATCCCATGACCACGACTGCTGTATAGCATTCGACACGTTGGATGTTAAAAATTAAAATAAAACTAAAAATAATAAATTGTTTTATTTAAAACGTCAAATGTTCGTGTTTAAATTACCTCAATATTGAGTTGCAATATTGTTCTTAGCAGGCGTTGATATATAATAGTAAAGCCATAAATAACAATAACTTTTATTGTTTGCTTTTGATATTTATTTCATAATGGTTTTTGTTAAGCGCGGACCATTTCGCTGATTAGTAAAGAAATAAAATAGTTATACAATTACTATGTTTTTGTTTTATTTATTCTAAAAAACACTTTACTAAACATATATTATATGTATGTTGAAGTCATTAATATATACAATCACGAGCGTTTTCCTGCGGCTCCGCCTGCATAGTACATGAATCACCAACATATCATATATTAAACCCTTCTACGAAACACGCTGCATCTTATGGTATGAGTATTATTTCTATCGGTTCAGTAGTTATCGCAGTATAACCGAACAAAAAGCTTAGCTTAGCTTAACTTCGATTTGTTAAAACAAAGACAATATAATGAATCTCATTTTCATTAAATTAAGGGAAGACAGAGGATATTACTATGTGTCTCTCTCTGTCTCTCCTGTAAGGGAAATAGTGTAAATTAACTATAAAATACACAAACTTAAACGTCCCAAAGGCGGTTTGCCAACTCCACAATCCTTAGGTAAATACAGGTTATAATGAATACATTATTATTAATCATGTTCATGTTGGTAAATACACCATTTTCCTAGTAATGTAAATATGTCTTAATGGCTTTGCCTACTACCAAAGAGGTGGAGGGTTCGATCCCTGTAAGCGAAGAATATACGACGCTTGTAAATTATATTCAGTCCTTTTTAACGTCCGAATGCTGAGCACAATCCTCCTTTTAATATGATAAGGCCATAGTCCACCGCGATGGCCAAGTGCGAGTTGGTAAACTTCACATGTCTTTCGAAAACTTGGTAGGTTAGCTGCTTTACTCAGACATGCAGGTTGATGTTTTCTTTCACTATAAGACTATATTAGCAATGCGAGACCTGGGATTCGAATCCATTTCACTTATTTTGCCAAGCGAGCGCGCTACCACTGGGCTACACCATTGCCTCGTAATTTCTGCTACGCTTACTCCGTCATCATTTACGTGGTATTGAGTATTCTTATCTCATTGTCACGTTTTCTCTGTTACATATTTAGTCTGTGTTGTAAGTCTAAAAGCTCTGTCAGACAATGTTGCTGGAATCGACTAGTGCAGTTACATAAGTTTGATTTCTAATGTGTCTTGTAGGTAATAAAACGATCATAGCCCTATCAAGAGACGGATAGTAATTGCTTTTGGATGAATCCATTTTACACCATCAGTTTGTCAACCATGTGGTAATCAATTTGTTTCTAGACTCCTCTTACTTTATGATATTTGTTTACATATTCTATGGGTAGAACTACTAACTTGATTTAACCTGTTATAAATAATTGATTAGGATGTATTAATTTTTATATGAACTTTTAAATATTTATTAGAACTTTTAGATATGTTAAGGAAAAAATTAAATGATTCTGGTACCTACGAGTATATCATCGCACTACGAATATGTGTAGAATATAATAATATTTATATCTCGATATTATCGGGTTGTAGCTACCCAGTGTGTTTTTTTAAAAGCAAAGAGTTTGATTTCTGATAGATACAAAGTCCATGTTTTCCAGAAAAACTCAACCTGGATATACATTGTTTTAAATTGCCAGAGATATGAGTTTATTATTATTATCTTAGATAAAAGATGACTATTTATTAGTTTGCGCAGCAGCAAGAACTATAATGAGGTCTTATTGCTTTTTCCTGTATCTCGAAAGAGGCGGAAGTTAGAAAGTAATTGCTTCCAATGAACAGCTTTTGAAGATCAATAACAAAGATTCATTGTAATTGAGCACTTAATAAATATATTACATAATTAATAAGTAAAATAAGTCAATTAGTAATAAAAAAGTAGTCAAATAAGCAATAAAATAAAAAATAGTCATATAACACTATTTCTCACTTCCATAGGTTGGCTGGAAGAGATCTCTTCTAGAGATAAGTCCACCTTTGCCCACATTGTTCTCTGTGTTATCTGTGTTACTCTGTTAATATGCAATAAAGAATATACATAATATTAGGTAGGTATATATTTTTCACCGTTTTTCGTTGGGTTTTAAGAATACTAATGCGATTGAATCGAATTCATTTTTTAAATTCGCATGATGATTCAATTGCAAGTCAATTAGATTACATATATAGTTTTTGTGCATGTAAAGTCCGTTAACCCGCATATGGCCAGCATGGTGGACTATGGCCTGATCCCCTTTGTATTGTAGGGAGGCCAGGGCACAGCAGTGTGAGTGCGATGTTAAAAAGGACAGAATACATATATATACTATATAGATATACAGTATACACTATGTTAAAAAACCAACCCACGTACTTTGTAAAAAATTTAAAAGGTAAATTTATTAATCTACACATATAACAAAATTCTGAATCGAATATACTCGTATACATTAAATATTTATTTGAAAATTTTATTGAAATCTAAGTCATTATTATCGATACAAAGGCCGAATGTATAGTTTTTAGAATTTCTGTGTGTGTGTCTGTCTGTTTGAGAACGCATCAATTTTGAAATTGATGAAGACAGAGTATCATTTTAGTAAAAAAATAAACATTCAATATCAATTCTTTTATTAAATATTTATTTCTATATTAATATAATACTAGCATTAAAATAAGCACTCATAATAATGTCAGTGCCTTCGTTTATTGGCTAGCTGACTTGTCTTAGAGTCGGTTCATTGGTTGGCCCTTCTTTATCACACTTATTTTGTTCAAAGCCAATGTAATTGTTACTTTATGCTCTAAAGTTTAGGTACATTTTCGCATGCAGCAGCTAACAGCCTGAACGAGTTGCCTAATTAAGTAATCTGTGCTTGAACAACCAATCTTTGATGTAACGTTGAAAAGAAATATAACTTAATTAGTACCTTTAACAATTAAACTCATTAGTAGCCCTTCACTAATATTATTTGCAAAGGATTGATAAAAGGCGTGTTTTGATTTTATATTTTATTGTTATAGCCGTATTTATATACATATAAAATATAAAAGTTTATTAATTCTAAATTTTGAAAGTGTTCATATGTCGTAGGATGATTTGATTATTCGAATTTTCGCGAAAACTCTAGGGATATTGTGAAAACACGGATAATTATTAGACAATAGTAAAAACATTTCTCAATCTTACTGGAAAAAGATAGGGTTTTTGTAAAAACTCGCTTCGCTCTTTCGGCTCGTGCGTTGTGGTCACTGTTCTAACCTATTCAACCTAGAAAGAAAGAAAGGGTTCTTCTGAGTAAGACTTTTCTTCTTAGCCTTCTCAACCTACGTTATCGTCGGAACTGTCACGTAATCAAAAAATAAAACTTACCTAACCATTATCTAACTATCCGTAGTTTCGCAATATCCCTAGGGTTTTCACGAAAACTCTAATCATCAAGTCATCCTACGACATATATACAAAAAAAACATTTTTTATTATTTTTTTAATTTCGTATATTTTTTTATTTCAGTTAATTTTAAATGTTTCATAGAATAATCATGAAATGTGAAAAAATATTTCCTATGGCTTTCTATGATAATAAGAACTTAGGTACATATAAAATTTCATAAAAGAACTTGTAAGAATAAAGTTTAATGCAACAGAGTTTTAGCTTTCTTAGGAATTGAAAAAAGGAGAAAATGAAGTTTCCATGAATTTAAAACGCTATCTAGGGATGTTCTCTATAGTGCCAACTTAATATCTAATATTCTAATCTAATTAAACTTCATATTGTCACTGTAAGTACCATATCATTCCTTTTTAAACACGTCTAAGCCATTTTGAAAATATATTTCATAATCCGATCATCGAATAAAATAGAAATTCTTTTTGGCACTCTCAAAGTCGGTTAAACTTATGCACTTCATTCGAAATAAACTTAAAACGCAGTAATAGAGTGAAATTTGGTTTCATGTGGCAAGCTGCCCAGCATGCCGGCTATATTTCGTTGCATTTTAGTTTATGCAATAGTTGCCCGGAAACTGCCGCACCTCCTCATCATTTTTGTTGTGTTTAGAACTTATAATATTGTAAAATATTTTAATTCAAATTACCATTTGTAGGTAGTAAGGCTGCGATCGTTTACAAAGCAAGAATGAATTTGAGATTTTTTTCTACTGGAATCACTAATAATTGTAATACATATATAATAACATTAAATTTCAAAAGTATTTTAATAAGGTTGATCTAGTGGCTGGTACATACACAGATCCGTAGGTACTGGGTTCGAGTCTCGAGTCAGGCCAAGTTTAGGTATTATCTGTGAAATTCTCAATAGCAGCTCTGAGCTGGGAAGTTAGTAGTGTTTTACTTCCGTGCCTCGGAGAGCTAATAAGTGTCGGTCCTGCGCCTTACCGGCCGTGTCGAAGTATCAGACTATCAGACTTTGAAAGTGAAAGGAATAGAGAATGCACATGTGTTAGATGGCAATATACGATCTCCTTGAGTTGGCCGCTCCTTGAATACGAAAAAATTAAATAAAAGATAAATCACTGTCGTTGAAAAGTTTATATATTTTACCATATACTTACATATTTTGTTGACCAAAGCAATACTAAGGTAAAATATTTCAATATTATAAAATGTATTTTACATTCAGTGTATATTTTTATTTATCTATCTAACATATCTTCCTGTGAAACGCTTTTAATTCATAACAACTTTTTGATTTTATTTCATTGGAGTAAAACCCACCACAGAGAAATAACCACAGTTTTAAAAAATATTTTTTCTTCAGGATTTAATATTTTTTATTTATTTAACTCAAAATACAGAGTAGATGTACATGATAACATATTATCTATCTTTTAACATGTATTTGAAAATGTTATTTAAAGAAGCAAATTATAATAAACATAAATATTTGTTCAGTATTTAACATTGATTTAGAACCTAGAGGTAAGTTAAACAGTCTTGTAATTTTGGAAGCCAGCCAAAATGCACGTGTCACCTGCAAAAATGAATTATTGTTTTGGCATCACAGTGAAACATCGCATAAAATAATAAAATTTTATTAGTTATACTATAATTCCATCCTCATCTTATCAATCATTCATATGATAAATTGATTTTTTGTTTCATAAATATATTGGCATAAATTGATTTTTAGCTCCTAGGCTCGGGATCGGGTTCAGCAAATAATATAGATTCAAATTCCAAATATTTTATTCAGCATTAAATTATTACATTTTTTTACTGAACGTCAGAGTCTACTACCAGTTCGGAAAGAAGAAGCCTCAGACCTGAGAAGAACTGGCGATAGAAACTCATCGGGACTAATATTAGACAAGAGTGCGCCTAGTAATCGAAATTCAGCCATAATAATGATTGAATTTCTTTTATTGATTGTTATCAACATATAAACTAAAGCTTGTCAATAGCTACTTAAAAAAAGAAAAAATGAAAATGGGTTATCAAACAGAAGAGAAAAAGTTACTGTTAACTGTTTTATCATATTTGATACTTCATGCATCCAGAATAATAAGGCTTTAGTAGATCGTGATATGAAGACGGTTATATATTTTATTACGTGTTAAATTTAAATGGTTAAATTCCAAAATTGTACAATTTAGTTACGCATTATCAATAGCAATGGTAGAAAATCAACTTGCCCCTAACAGGTAAAATATTTGACAGCTGACGTATGCGTAAGCCAATTAAAGTGAAAATATCCACTAATACAAAGCACATAGACTGATGCGCATGTAGCGGCATCTCCAGAGAACTATCAATCAATTAGCTATGTTAAGTTAGGCAACTTTAAGAACTCATTTATTTCCTTAGGGTCGATGCGCAAACTCTTAAGAGGATTCCGACCTAGTTATGAACAGTTAGCAACTACTAAAAAAGATTTTATAGTAAGATAAAGTGCTGCGAATTTTCGAAGAGCATTTTTATATCATTCATTACGACCTAGTTAGTAGTAGTCATGGAATAACAAAAGAATTTTACACGTAAATTAAATAAGAAAGCATACGAACCTAACCGTATATTTGAATATAATTAAGAGCTAATCCTACAAGCTTTTAAGGGTTAAAAATCAAGACATAATAAACGTGAGTTGCAGGTTAATTCAGTTGGATAACTGCTGGCTCATTAAGCAAACCCTGGATTATCAAGTTGGAATTGTCCGACCGAGCGATATGAACACAATGTAAAAAGCCATGATTTCCCTCGTATTTCATTTGCTATAAAAACTTGGGATTTCGTTTTATATTAGGAGGTCAGTGAGAACGATATTACAGGTAAATGTTCCGTTTTACATTCGCGTCCGCGGGTAATGTGCGAATATTGCTGTAATGGGTTTCACCAGACCTAAACAAGACCCTCGGTAAACAGACGAGTAAATATTTAATTTAATTCTTTATATCGTTATCTAAATGATTCGACGGATCAAGGTACAACATTAAGTATATACTTATACTTTTTTATAATTATTTTAAACGTAGATTTTATTATAAACACTACGAGTAATTAGCTTATTATTGAAATATATGTAGGTAACTATTAATAATTAAAATATATTTTATTTGTATTCAGCCCTTTTTAACATCCTTCCTTCAATACGAGGGGGATCAGGCCACAGTCCACCACGCTGGCCAAGTGCGGGTTGGCGGCCTTCACATATATTTCGAAAACTTGCTAGGTTCTCTCAGACATGCAGGTTTCCGAGCATTCGTTTTCAGGATGTTTTCCTTCACCGTATGACAAGTGGTAATTATGTTGGAAATTATTCGCATATGAAAATATCACAGGTGCTTGACTCGGGATTTGAACATTCTACCACTGGGCTACCACTGCATATTTTAGTTATTACATGCATATAACTAACGTCTTTAACTTCAGGTGAAAGATAGCATAATTTTATATGCGTTTATTTACAGAGGCATAAGTATCTAAATTCATAATATTTTTCAATTACGTAAGCTGAAATTAAGTAGCTACGTGAATTTCATGGTTTTTTTTAATTAAAAATGGGCTCACTCTTGATCCTCATCTTAGCTCTAAGACATATAGATAAGGTTTATGATCTAGTTCTAGCGAGTTTGCCCAGGAGAACCCTGTTAACACGCACCTAAATAGTTTCAGGTTGTACGCGTTTTAATTTTTTTTCTAAAATAAATTTCATTCTTTTTCTAGAATAAAAGTAGCTTGCGTCACTCCTGATAGTATCAGCTATTTGGCAATGATAGTGCCGTCAAAATTAGTCCATTTCAGAGATAAGAAATTTTTAAAAACCTTTTTTTTTCTTATAAGTACCGTATGTATGTACTTTCATATGTATTTAGTAAAAAGATGTTATTTTAACATTACAAATGGACACTTTAATTTTATCTACATATATAGATAAATAAATAATTATATCTAAGACTATTTATTATTACGCTTTCATACAAACGCTTCATATACGAGTACTTTAAAAAATATATGTAATGTTAGAATATTTTGAGTATACGAAATCAAAATTTTTATTTTTTTAGTTGAAAGCTTTAGGGAAGATGGATGTCGGCAATGTTTTATACTGAAATATTTCAGGCTTGATACGGGAATTGTTACTCTCGTAGATTTTTAAAGCCAGGCTACGGGCTAGCTGAAAATAGCTAATTATTTTTGAAGTTACTAATTACATACATTTTTCAGCGTACTTTTTTAGCGGTATTTATATTGATCAATATTGACAGCTAGAAGTATAAGCGATTTTATTTATTACTAGCATAGCCCGCGGCTTTGTCCGCGTTCAGGTGACTAAAAACCAAATTCTTAGGTTTTACGTATTTGTATACTCTTATATTGCAGTTTTTGTATTTTTCTCAGAAATGAGATGTTTTCCCGCGGTAAAAAGTATCCTATATGTTGACTCGGATAACCAGCTATCACCATACCAAATTTCATCATAATCCCTCCAGTGGTTTTTCTGTGATGCGGTAACAGTCAGACAGACAGACAGAGAATGTTTCTAAAAACTATAGATTCGGCCTCTGTATCGATAATAATGTTAATTTCAATAAGATTTTCCAAAATAATCTAATGTTCGGCTTAGTTATAAAAAAAAAAATGTTCTCTAAGCGTAAGACGCACTCGAGCGAGGCGAGGGTAAGTCGTTTGTTAAATTCCTTATATTCGTCTTCGACCGTCTTCGTCTTAATTTTGAACTTATGATGCGTCACGTAGATACACTTTTTGTTCTATATAAGTTACATGAAAAGAGTGTATCCAACACATAGACTAATTGGCATAGAACTCAGGACGAGTTTCCCAGAGGGCTAAAACTTCTTACCTCGTTATGCTTGAAACTTAAATGAAATTTGCTTTGACATGTTCATATTGGATATATAAATGTTATTTTATTTTGCTAGAATATTTTATTTACATAACACTTAAAGTATTTTTCCATGACACGTTTGGCTCAGTTTGTAGTGACCCTACTTGCTTTACCAGCGGTCGCGGGTTCGAGTCCCACTGGGGGCATTCTGTTGGTTGATAAGCACGATGTTTTGTATTTAAAGTTATATATGTGTAACCATAAAACAGGCCTTGTAGCTTACCATAGAACTAGATGGTTCTGTGTGATAATGCCCCAACGTATTTATTTATTTATTCCTTTTGGCATACTAATGGCATTACGCCACATTACATTGGTCTCTGAGTGCGTTGTATTTCATAGTTTGAAACTTTGTTTTAAATTTTTCATCTAACTTCATACGTCTTTCGTTAATCGATTGTATCTTCTTCAAACTAACAATAAATAACGAGTTAATTGGCAGTGGTAGATCAGTGGTAACCCGCTCGCTTGTGAAACCAAGTGAAGCGGGTTCAAATCTCGGGTCTCACACCTCTGATATTTTCATGTGCGAATAATTTCTAACATGATTCCCACTTGTCTTACGGTGAAGGAAAACATCGTGAGAAAACCTGCATGTCTGAGAGAACCTAGCAAGTTTTCGAAAGGCATGTGAAGTTCACTAACCCCTCACTTGGCCAACGTGTAGAACTATGACCTGATCCCCCTCTTACCTATTGAAGGCGGGCCCGTGCCAGCAGGGCTGAATGCAATAATGTTTGTTTAAATTTATAATTTATCTTGCCATCATATTTTGTTTTGAATAAAATTTTCAAGGTACCTATTAAGAGAAGTTACAAACAAAGTTGTAAATTTTCAATAAATTCGAGCAAATAAAAAACCTGAAAATGTTTCAAGAGTTATACTCGGCCGTACCTCTTTATTTGATATTTAAGAATGATTTTATTTCAAGGAAACCCCAAAAAGAAACAAATATTGAGTTACTTTGTAAAGGTTGTGTAATCTATACATTATGTATAAGTTTACGTTTGAATGTTTCGGCTCATTATATGGCTTATTAGTGGACGACGTTATGCAAAGGTGAGGGAGCGGTACAATTTTGAATTAAATATTTTACATTTACTAACAATTATAACAAAAAAAAAATTGTATAATTTTACAAGAAAATCGAATTAAATGAGGGTTTAAAGTCTTTTTTAAATTTAGATGAAAAAACTGTTTTTGCTGACAGATAGATGTAAAAGTGACATATTCTGAGTAGTTACACATAAATTAACCAATTCACAATGCTAATTAATAGATCAAGAGTTATATGTTATCTAATGAGATAATAATAAAAGATTAATAAATTCAAATTTAATTTTTGCTGAATATTCGAGTATAAAAAATAAAATTTTGTTTATTGTTATACCATTTCTTTGTAAATAAAATAAAAGAATTCTAACAAAAAGATTGTGGCACAATAAGAGGTCTTAATGGTATGTACCTAATCTATGTTTTCCATGTATTTCTAAAATAATTTTCTTTTTATAGAAATAAATACAAAAACTATGTTAATAATATTTAATAATTATTATTTTTAATTAAATATCATTTTTATTTTTTAATTAAATAAAACTTAAGGAATATTTAAAAAAGAACGTTTGTGTGTACGCACGTAAGAAGTTATACTTCTTTGGGGTACCAGAAGAAAAATAGCTAAAGACTTTATCCCGTATGTCACAACTCTCTGTTTGTAAAAGGAATGCAGCTAACTTCATCATGCCGCTTTCAGCTAACTTCATTATGTCGCTTTATGGCTGTCGGTGTGCGCGCGCATTGTAAAAATTTAACTCTTATTTTTTTTCCAAACGTGCCAAAAAAGTATAAGTTCAAAAATACAAGTTTCTGTGATTTTTTGTGTAATACTCTTCGATTGTAGGTATGCAGTAAAGCGTTGACCCTTGATTCGGTCTCGATAAAACCCCTAAATACTTTGTCGACTACTAGGTATAAAATTGGGTCGTATAAATAAATAATTTAACGATGTTACCCTCATAATAAAGCTCGTGTGCCCTTTAAAGAAACCTTAGCCAAGAGCTTAAAATGTCGTTATATAGTTTTTCAATATTGAAAAGTTATTTAGTAGCCTAGCCTTGTAACGTATTCGTATACTAGAATACAATGGCTTAGAGCTTTAGAGTTTTGCGACAGCCAATTTATTGAATTTTATACAAAATATATAATTTTGCACATATTTTCATTGTTATTATAGAAAGCAACAACTTACTTATATATCGACGACGACCACTTTGCAAGTGGAATGGAAACAAGTTATTATTTACTATAAATTAAAAATCAAAAATTGTCTAATAGTCTTTGGGTGAGACAACCTGTAGGACTCAGTGATGACCCGGAAGTGGGATCGCATTCGTTGTATGCATTTACGCATTGGTTTCAGAAGCTGAAAAAACCAGTACTATATACTACTAAAATCCAACGTAACCTCCCCAGTCTTAATGGGGCGCCACAGGATCACTTACGCACTCAACCACGAAGCCCTAACGGGTGCCTGTCAAGTAGACTACAACGACGAAGGGGTTGCTCCCACGGTCCACTTTCCTAACAGGGAAGTACCAGAAGCAACCCTCATGGTACACCACCCACAGAGGTGGGTTGCCCATCAGATGCTACGCTTCGCGCCCACACTAAACTTAGGGGAAACGATAGCAACCTAATATTTATTACCAACTAAGGCTACCTTTCATCCCCATTCCACTTAACTGAACAGAGTCGCAGGCAAAAACTAACAAATAAGGCAAAACAAACATCGGTTATTTCAAACTTTAAAGTTATATATTCTCTGAGTGTCCAAGACATTACAGTAATGCAAAGATGAATTGTGTTTTGAAGTAATTTTCAAAGTTCCAACAAGACTGCACGTAAAACTTCGAGGACAAAGTCACATACGAGCTAATAGTGGATACATATCATCTGTTATTTGTTCTCTTCTTAATTTAAATAAGAACCAAGATATTTCTATTCTTTATATATATGTATGTATATAATTTTGACGTGTTATTGAAGTATTTTGTTGCAACTTCTATTTAATGAAAATGCAACCAAATTTAGTATGAATTGAATTTTTATTTTATTAATATACAAAAATGAAAAAGAACTAACATGTTTTATATATTAATATTAATTACTTTGTGCAGTACCTACCTCAAAGGAGTTTTCTTTCATAATATAATTATGAGAGACAAAGTTGATCACAGAATATAAAAGGTACGAAGATGCTACTGTAATAATGGCCACCAGCATATTTTCCTGAACAAAAAATTTATATTTACATACATTTATTTTGCTTTCCTTATTTGATATTTACTTAATTAGGAATAAATATTCGACATATGTACATCGTTTCTTTAAATATTTTTGAACTAGTTTCCTCTTTCCCCACTTTGCTTGTGACTTCAATATTTCATATTTGAAATCATATGTGTACTGTAGCGTATACTGTTTGGTGTTGCTGGAACTTACTGTGTCGAAGAATATGGGTTGTTTCCTTATAAGGCTGTTCCATACTTATTGCTTGAAACTAGCTAAGTAAGCATTTTTGTTAGGTATATTAATATTTTTTTTAACTTCGCATAAATTCTTATTTTTGTATTTTTATGTTTATTATATATTTTTTTTAATTGTATATTACATTAAAATTTGTATTATACATCAACTATATTTATAACATAAAACTTCTAGTCGGCCATATTTTCTTTAATTTTTGTCTATCATAACAATTAAAAATAAAAATTAGATTTCGTTGTTATAAGCTACCAGTTTTTACAGTATAAAAATATGAACAAAACACGTCATAAATATACTTAAGCAAAATAGCAACAGTTCTACATTATTTCCTGAAATTATTATTATAGTTTACATTTTGGCGAATGACATAAATCGCGTTTAGATGGCAGTCTTATTTCCTGGTGCATGTGTTTATGTGTTGTTTCGATTGCTATTGAAATCCACTCAATTAAATAACAGTCATAGTGTTATTTGCATTCCGTTATATCAGAAGACCCAATATATGGGTTATTTTAAAAAAATGATTTTTCATTTATAAACTCATATTCGATACTTTACTAAATTGTACAGAATCAAAATTTAAGTCGATTTGAACAATTTTATTCATCTATACTAATATTATAAATGTGAAAGTTTGTGAGGCTGTATGAACGGATGTTTGGATGTATATATGTATGGATGTTTGTTACTAATTCACGCAAAAACTACTGAATGGATTTTGTTACCTTTCTTGCATTAGTAATTATGCTAATAAAGTCTTAGCAAATTTTGAATACTATATAATATTACCTACTTGATATTATCTATATTACCTACTTTGATTTTAATTCGTTTTGTGCATGTCACATTTATCATTTTCCTTTTGAGCTTCTATTCATTGAACTTAATTAATTAAACAAAATAACTCATCGTTGTAACGTCTCTAGCGGCAAAATTATAAGACAATCAAATAAAATTACGACCCCCTTAATTTAGATCTGTTGAAAAAAAAAATATTTTCAAGAATTTCAGTTCAATTCCCTAGCTACCAAATTTCAGCCTCACAAGTAAAATAGTTTTAAGATTTCGTTTTTAGTCATTAAATGCTTCCTTTTGTTTTTATGTACAGATTATACCTATATGCAATTCAATACAATAAAGGTATGTGTACTGCGTCGCATACGTAAATAATATGCACCAAACGACCTACCTTTTATAGGCTGTCATCAAGAATTAATCACTGACCAGCGACTGCGAATATTTTTGTTCAAGTATGAATGCATATATTAAAAAAGTTGACTCTAACATATCTATATGTAAATTATAAAATTGATACAGATCTATAGCCACATTGAGTAGATTAAAAATTATATTTAAATAATATCATCGTATTTGGTTACCATATACAAAAGTAAAACTAACAGCTTTATGGATTTTCATCAGTTTGCTTGTTTAATCGTGCATCAGAAACGGTTGGACGGGTTTCAACAGGATGTTTTACAGTTTAAATTAAAAAAGTAGGTAAATTTTAATACAATTTGTCCAGAACTTCTAAAAAAATATATAGTTAAAACTACGTGTATTGTGTGCACGTATATGTTAATTTTGTGTCTGCTGTGTTTATTTGTAAGTAATCACTACATTTAGTTCTTAGTTCTTTGTATATTTATGTGTCTACCTATATGTTTATTTTATTTAAAATGTTTTTGCCCAATTTCACTAACAACCCATAAGCTACCACCTATGTATGGGATCCCTAGCCTAAAATTCCCCTAAACTAGCCCCTAAATTAAATTTCGTTTTACCATCGTCTTTATGCCCATATTTCGGGCACCTAAATTTAGGGGGCCTTTTAACATTTAGGTGACCTCTAACTGTCGGTGAAACAGAAACTGTCCCCTAACAGCCCCCTAACCATGCTTAGGGGATCCCTTAAACTTAGGTGACGTTGGTGAAATTGGGCAAAAAAATTGCATAAATCTAAAAAAGTATTAAGTCTGACTAAGTTATAGCTTAATATAAAAAATATGGTGGTTGCATTATAGCTATAATATACTGACATCATCCCACAGCTTCTGATGCACGTGGTTCAATTTAGATCGCCGCCACAACATAATCGTAGTCCTTGCTTTTATATGGTACCGCAGAGTGTGGGAGCTTAAACTGTAACTAGCGATCTGATCAAGTGATTGTATTCAAACCTAGTTATATTTATTCTTGCAAGAGTAAAACTATTGTTTAAATAAATTAGTAAGTAAATAAATAGTGCGCCGGTATATAAGTATATTGCAATGTATGTATGTATATGTATGTCCTTCAGGTTATACAATTCTCGGCGAAAGAAAGACAAGCAAAAGGTTTTATTATATTTCTGCAACGATGTACCATGTGTCTGTATGTAAATGTGTGTATACTCGTATACACTCATTCACGGTAAGACAGTTGGATATAGACGGCATGTATGCATGTAGTATGCATAAATGCATTTTCCAATATTAAAAAAGGCATCTAGGGACGCACGCACAGCAACCGAGTTAACCGAGAACAACCGAGTTAAATCAACGTCTGTTATTTTGTTATTTTTTAAAATAATAATTTCATTTTCAATATCCTGTATAGACTGAAATATTTTATTAGTTATTCAGACTATACAATTCCTACTTGTCTTGATTTAAAGCTAACTAAGGAGGTTTAAGTTTTCTATTCTCACAACTCAAAAACTATTACTTCAACAATCTCATTATCGACTAAAATTATTATGAAGTTGATACTGCTAAGAAAGACGAAAATAATATATAAAGTACATAAATTATTAATCTAATGTTTATCAATTGAAAATCTATATAAGGTTTCTTTTGGGTTACGGTTAAATAATAATTATTTAAGGAAAGCAACTATCAACGTCACAGGGATCATTTTTGATTCATTTCAGTGTTGGGTTTTTCATAAAGAATTTTACGTTTTGTTAGAATGGAAGAATTTAGGTTGGAATGAATGGATTTAAGTTTTTTCAATTGAATTTCTCTTTGAAAGTGCATAACATGAAGACGTAACTTCATGTTTTTGCATTCATTTCCTTCGGAAAGAAGATAATGCGGCTGATTATTTCAAAAAGATAATTTTTCAAACGTAAGCTACGTCTTAAACATACTTGAAACAAGGTATTATAATACAAGCCCGGGGGAGAAGCCAACTCCTACCGGGCGCGTCCCCAGGTGGCGGATAGGGGCATGCCACCCGCTTAGAGGGGCGGGTGGTACCGGAGAAATCCGGCGCGGACCAAATGGCTTGGATGAGGCCGCTCGTCTAGGCCTCGAGCTGAAGACGTTGCGGCCACCGGTGGTGGGACCGCTTGGTCCCACAACCGGATGATGGGTGCTGGTTGCGGGACTGTGGTCGCAGGCCCGCATTCGGCGGAGGGGTAGGCCGCGGCGGGAGAGGAGTGCCGGTATTTCGGTGCGCCGTTCTCCCTACCTTCCGCGGCCTAGACGGGGCCGCCACCGTTTGATGGCGGACGCGGTGGGGCTGCAGGGGAAGAGGAGTGTCGGTGTTTCGTTGCCGCTCTCCCTGTCCTCTGCAGCCGATTGGAGGTGGCCCACTTCGGTGGGCGGTGTATTGGATTTATGGGGCTGCTCCGGGTACCTCTCTGACGTAGCAGAGTTGACTGTGGAGCAACCCCATTGGTTTGGTGGTCTGCCTAGTATTTAGGCAGACCTGCCGCCGGGGCGCCGTAGTAGTTATGCGCAAGCGATCCTGCGGCGTCCCACTAAGGCGGGGGGAAGGGATGTCGGGTTTTAGTGGGTAGTACCGGCTCTTCTAGCCGGTGAGCCCCACATCACCACCTGGGCGATCAGGTGGTATGCGTAAATGCATTTCCCGACGATAAAAAAAAAAAAAAAAAAAAAAAAAAAAAAAAAAAAAAAAAAGGTATTATAATACAAACATTGTCAATATGACTCTAACAAACGTTTAATGTCGCCCCTTAAACGTTATACTTGAAACCAATTTGTTACACCCCATACAATGCAATAAATTATCGCCATTAGGATTCGCCATAAAGATTAAATTGGTATAACGCATTCATGTTATATTTACTCAAATAAATACTAGTACCTGGGAGACCGAGCTTCACCCGATGTTATTTTTTGTTACATGTTATTTTTTTAATAAAAAAAAACAAAAAAATTGAATAAATACAAAAAAAGACAAAAGTAAAAACTGTATAGATTTTTTGCCCCCGAAAACCCCCACATACCAAATTTCAGCGAAATCGTTAAAGCCGTTTCTGAGATTGCCGGTATAAATAAATATACAAGAATTGCTCGTGTAAATATATTAGATAGATCAGATACACGTTGTGATAAGTAGATGAAACAACAGCATAATTTATGATTTAAATAAAACTATCTTTTTGGATTTTTTCGCGGATTTATTTTGATTTTTGGTTCCTAACGTTTGGAATGTTTTACAGCAATCATGGTCACGGGAGAGAAATGTCAAAAAAAATCAAATATTCAAGTAAATCTAAGAAAATATTAAGCATCGCTTATGACTTACTTAGCCTAAAATCTTAAACTCAAGCCCTATTCCAGTGTCACAGAAACCAATTTTAATATACTTACAAAATAACGAGTAGAAAAATGTTGACGAAGATCAAAGAATCAAGTGTTACGATCTGATATCGATGTTAATAAGTCAATAAAACGTCGTTCGAGTAAAAGCAATCTCTTTTTATAGGTCCCAAGACGATGGCTACTGGAAATCAGCCCTTGGTACTTGTTATCCTACCTAGTATGAAATATTAACACTAACTTATTACGAGCTATTACCTTAAAAGGACTTTTTTAAAATAAATTTAACATAATACGTTCTTAGATTTACGCGAATATTTGATATTTTAAATAAAACTATCTTTTCGGATTTTTTCGAGGATTTATTTTGATTTTTGGTTCCCGGATTGATTCGCGAATTTATTTTATTTCAAAAGAAATAGCATTGTAAGGTTTTAAAGTATTTTTGGTGCGTACTTCGAATTCTTTATTAAATCATATTAAAAGTACCTCCGCTCGGAGTTTTTGGCGATAGTAAAGTTTTCTTTTTTGAAAGAAAAACTAAAAACTTGAATGAATATTAATAAAATAACAAAAGTAAAAACTTTGTATCTGACCGGCATTCGAACCCACTGCGATTGTCAATCTTGCGCCTTGGCCGCTTGACCACGATGCTCATACCTTAGAAAGAAAACCGCATGAAAACTCGAAAACACGCGTTTTCCCAAACATAAAACTAATCTAGATCGATTTTTTGCTACCGAAAACCCCCACTTATCAAATTTCAGTGAAATCGTTAGAGCCGTTTTCCAGATTGCCGTTATAAATAAATATACAAGAATTGCTCATTTAAATATATTAGATATACAATACTTTCCTTTATCATTTTATTAGCTTCTATCATTTCCTATTACATCATTTACTGTTTCTATATAAAAATTATATGTAATATAATAATATTTTCTTGATCGATTTTTAGTCATGGGAATTAGACGGACGTAAAGCCATTTATGACGGAAATATGTATATTGATTTCAAGTTTCTATGCACAAGCATATTGGCATTTCATTCTCTAACTCACGCATTCCCTTGGTAGGTAAGCTAATTTGATCCGATAGATATATATAGCCGATAACTTTCTTGCCTTACAATGTAGGAATTTACGAATACCATTTCAACTTCAGACAGGTTTTGAGATTTCTCTTGATAGAAAACCACCATAAGCTCCTTGGTAAAATTTTCAACTCGAACCTGGGAACAGGAAAAAGAAATACCTACAGATAAACTAACCAATAGGATATAAAATAGAAATGCAATCACTTTATCAATTGAAATATAGACATCTCTTCTCAACTGTTTGTTCTTAATAGGAAAAGAATAACAATATGGAGTTCTATATGGGAGACCAAGAAGGGTTGTGACAATTTTTACTTCAACTAACGTAAGTTTGTAAGTAATAGTAATAATTGACTGCCTCGATGGTGTAGTAGCTACCATGTATAGCTGCACACCCGGAGGTCCTGGGTTCGAGTCCCGGGTCGGGGCATGTTTAGTTATTGAGTCTTTCTGTATAGTAAGCCTCAGTAACATCCCGGAGTTGGGAAGTTGGCAGTGTTTCACCCCCGTGCCTCGGAGAGTACGTAAAGCCGTCGGTCCTGCGCATTAACTCTCACTGGTCGTATCGAGTGGTCGTCCCACCAGAGTATGAGAGTGACAGGAATAGAGAGTGCACTTGTGTCTGCGCGTACACTTGTGCACTATAATATCTCCTGCGCAGTTGGCTAGTCTCAATGAGATTGGGCGCCGTGGTTGGAATCGGTCAGGAGAACCAAAAACAATATAAGTTAGTAGTTAGTTAACTTAGTAAAGAAACATTCTCTATAAAAGAGTTCTATTACATTCTTATAATTCAATATAGCTCAATTCATACTTGAGTTTCTGAAAAATTTTGCAAAAATAAAAGTTTGAATAAAAGCCTAAAAAAATGAAGAAGAAGGTTTAACCATGTCACAACTCTCCTTTGTCACAACACTCCTCGCTCTCCCCTACTCCATATTATTATTCTCCTCAAAAAAACAATAGTTACCATAGTTTTATTCACTCTATATTTTTGTATATTACCATAATATTATGTAATCGTATAAGTAAAATAGCTATGCAGCTATTTTCGATAACCAAATAAATGTCCACGAAATTATTGGAATGGAATAACATGTGAGAATATTTGTAACAATTTCCTTTACAAAAATATTCCCAATATTTCTGGTAGTCATATTTTTGGAGTGTTTTTTATTAATTGTACGTTTCTTTAATTACGTTTAACTTTTTCTAAAGCTACAAGCTTAGCAAATATACGTTGGAATTAAAATTAATACAATTTTCCGAAGAAGATTAATGAATATCAATAACTACTTTAATCACCTCGATCAGTAGCGATGGGTGAGATCTTGAAAGAACAGCAAGTAAAGCTATTAGCATTTGCTACAATGAGACTGTATCGCAATTGTAATAGAACAAAATGTAGTTGAAGTAACGGTGTCAGAGAAAATAGAAGCTTTCGTTCTACGGTCGGGGCTGTAATGCAAATATAATGGCGCTTAATTATATATATAGAATAAACTTGAATTGGAATTTAGTTCTAGGTATCTTTTCTTGGATATTATAAAGCTGTTAGTTAGTAGTGATGTGAAAATATTAATAAGCTATAGAAGTTAGTTAATTAAAGAGCAGGTCGTGGTAGGTACTTGGCATTGTGAACAGCGCGTAAAATATTATTAAAAAGCACTTGGAATCTAAATATTGGGTGAGTTTAAGGGGTATATGGTTTAGTGACGATTGGTTTTATCGTTTTTGTTATCGATGAAGGCTTCCAGAAATAAATTATATTTGAATGCTTATGCGATCCTACCATGTGCTGGCAACCAGTCTTATCAAGTTAAAATTACTATTTGGGCTCAATATGAGAAAGCAATTTAGAATCATATATAGACACTTTAAAAATGTATAAATATATCTAGATATTATAAGTACTTATAATACTATAGATAAAATAACTTTACACATAATTATAAAATTACACCTTTTAATTATAAAAATATATTTATTTATACAAAAAATAATATTATTTTAATAAAATAATATGAATCAGCTACAAACTTTTGTATTTTTACTTCCATATTACACAGTAACATTGTAGCAATGAAAGCATATCATGTCAGTGGGCCTGAGGCATTGTAGTATGCATTGGAATCTTGCGATCTCAGATGTTCCACGTATAAACTGCATGCCAATAATACTAACTCATTTAATTTGTGCATCTGAATTCAATGGCATAGCTTACTTGGTGAAATTATGTGTGATTCTATTTATTTATTAGGATAACGATTATATTTAGTCAATAAGTGAAATCAATAAAATCACTGGCATTGGTTAATATGCTGGATGGTGCGGGTTCGATTTTTGCAATACTGTTTATTTACTACATATAAACAAATATGCAATATAACGTCATATTTGGTATATAATATGTTATGTAGGAAACAAATAGGAATTGTGTATGTAATATTTTGTTTCTAGTTTACTCAGTGTCTTTTTCAATACTTATTGATAATCAGAATTCATTTTTCAATCGACCGTAGATGTTTCAATAACCTAGAGTCACTTTTATCATAATAGGTTTGGAGACCGTTTAGATGGTTTTCAAATGTTTTCTAGTTTCAAGTTTATTCTCGCACCCATATCCACCTTACATAATAGGTTAAATAAATTAATTAACCAAATGATTATTATAAGTAATTATAATAATAGATAGTGTTCAAGCCAATATGCCTTTGAATATCATAAAATGACATATTTTATGATATTATATAGCATATTTACTTATACGTCAAGTGTTTGTACAAAATATTGCAACATTGCACGCGACAATCAGTCAATGATTTGATTGGGCTCTATTAGTGACACAGTTTATTTGTTCGCGAAAATTCGTTATGTAAATTAAGAGAAAAATAAAAGCGTTAGTGTCCATGGCTTTGAGAGCGAATTTTATAATAAAAAATCTTTTTTTATATAAAAATTTAAAATTTTACAGTTTTATACTACAGCTATATTTAAAAAAATATTTTATCTTTACAGGTTTGAATTTTGTGAGCCACGACAGTGAATCTTGAAGTAGATAACTTTGAAAAATAAGTTTAAGCATACCTGGATCGATTTTGATAAAGTTAAGTGTATTAATTGATTTAAACTTCATATATGGCGTTTAGAAACATTTCATATTAAAGGGAGGCCCCTGCCCTGTAATGGAACATATAAAAGGGCTGAATACTAATGTTAGTCTCAGTGAGATTAACCGCGGTAAATATGAACGGGATTTTTTTCTTAGAGAAATCCCAATAACTCGTTGGGTCTAACCAGGATCTGCATCAACGATCTAAAAAAACCAAATGACCTCATTAGCACCAAGTACTTAAGAAATCCGAGCATGCATTCTTAGTAGGCGTGCAAAAGCGATCCCTGGGCATCCCATTATGACAGCTGGTGAGTTCTATATGGCAACTGCATGAATGGAACTATTTGTATAAGTTAAAAAGCGGAATTATACCTTAAAGTTTAAAGTCTGAACCAAAGTTTTTAAACCACAATAAAGACGGTATTATAAATAGCTTTCATTACATATTATCTATATAGTAGCTAATTCTATTTTTTTTTAATGCTTCAATGTTTAAAAAGGATTCTGATATTGCTTTAGATAAAGTACTTTGATTCTAAGAATGTACTATAAGTACTTTGTGTTACATTTATTCTTAAAGTGCTTCTCGGTATCGTTATTCAGTTTAAAGGATAAATAGATGGATAAAAAATCAATAAAAAAAAAAAACTTTAAAAAGGTCGGTTTCATACAAACTTTCATCCCCTATGGGATGAATTTCAAAAAATACTAAAACATGTATTTATTTAATTATATTGAAGAGCATTAATATCAAGTCTCAAGTAATTCTGATCTTAAATATTTTTTTGGGTTGTATTATAACGTGTTTTCCCGTGTTAATGAGATAAAAAAAGGTAAAATTACTTTCTCATGTAACTTACTTTGTTATTAAATCATAGAAGACAACGCCTACTCTTAATTGGATATAACAATTAGAAAATATTTTAAATGCTGTAAAAATATTTGAAATTTTGTATACGAAATCCGGATCACAATACAACAATTTAATAACATCGAGCTAAATTTATAAAGGAGGAAGTGAGTAGCTGAACACTTCAATGACTAGTTAATTCTTTGAATTAACTATTGATTTCTATACACAATTGTCGATCAAAAGCGTGTTTTTTAAATATTTTTTTAAACTATAATAATTATTAACTATTCTATAATGCAGTGCAAACAAAGTCGAGTGATTTTTACTTACGTATATATACATAAATAACACATCAATTGGAGGGTACCATGTAACAAGAATATATAAAGCCAGATTTAATTGGCTAACACGAAATATATTGTTGACAATAAAAATCTAGTGGATGGAAAATATCTAATGAATTTAGTTATAAAAATTGTTAGGTTGATCAATTAAAGGTTGTGCTCTCTGGCAGCCGTGTATTTCATTAAGTTACATATATTTTGCTTTTAGAATGTTAAATAAACGTAAAACATTCACGAAATTGAGGTTTCTAATTAATTGTAATATAATCTATACATATTATAATAAAGTTGTAACTAAGCCGAATCTGTACATAAAATATTTTTTGGAAGATCTTATTTAAATACACATTATTATCGATACAGAGGCCGAATCTATTGTTTTTAGAATTTTTATCTATCTGTTTGTCTGTCTGTTACCGCATCACGAGAAAACCACTGGACAGATTTTGATGAAATTTGGTATGATGATAGCTGGTTATCCGGGTTAACATAATATAGGATACTTTTTACTGCGAGAAAATATCGCATCTCTGAGAAATCTATACTAAACGATTTATTGAATTTTTTTTATAAATATCTACGGTTTATCAATTTGGGACTGATATTTTATTAATTAATCAAGATTTTTTTATCAAGCAACACTGTATATGTATAACCAAAATAAAAGTAAACAAGACTCATTCTAAAAACTAATCAAAGCTTTCCATCGGCACTTAAAATACTTATACAATGTACAAAACAAAAGCTTACCACTGAAATTAAATGGCTTCGTATACTTTCCGTGAGCATGGAAGTCATGAAATTAGGAACCAAAAATAATTACCAAGTCGAAAGCGTGAATTACTGTTACGCACGCTAACAATTCTTATTATTTTGTAGTTAGAGACGTAATTAAACGTACATTATACTTGAATTTACGCAAAAATTGGTCCGTCCGTCCGATTTTCTTATGATTTCTGTACTAATATTGTTTGTGTAGTCGGAAAAAGTTTACAAAGAACTACCCTAGTTCCGACTTATTCACACGTTTTGACATATTATTTTTCCCATCCAATTTTCTTTCTAATAAACTTGTGTAGAATACAGGCCGATCCACACTATAGTGCCGCCTCTGTTCTCGGTCCGACATCGGTTTGGTAAAGTATTTTTGTATAAGAAAAGTTGCTGGAGTGTGACTTAGCTGGAACTTGTCTTGTTCTGATAGTGTGACAGCACTCATTGCTTTGGCACTATAATGTGTTATATTTAAATAACAATCTGTTTTATTAGATTTATTATAAATTTAAAAAATATGTATGGGATATTTAGGTATACAATAAAATTAAAGCATACTGAGATAATAAAAGCCTCATTAAGGAGCTTCTTGAAATGGTATCATATGTATTAAAAGTGACTTACAATTTATTCACTATAAATTCCCTTATTCACTTTATAAAAAGATATTATCTTTACCTGGTCATATCGCTAAAGGGGTGTTTAAGTATTTGAAATTAATTGCTAAGTTTTATGTCAACAGTTCCTCCGAATACACGCTTCATAAATTTGAGACTTTACACGTCATATTTTTAACCGACTTCAAAAAGGAGGAGGTTCTCAGTTCGGCTGTATTTTTTATGCTTATTACCTAAGAACTCTGTTATTTACTAACCGATTTGGACGATTTTGTTTGAAAGTGTATATTTGTATAAGTCCGTGCCAGCCGATACAAATCAAAGCACACCGACTTCGAAATTATCTAGATTAGGTATTTATTGTAAATGAAAACTACCAATCAGATTATCACTTTTTATGTATTTTAGGTCGGTTTTTAATAAATACAATCAGTTTTTATTTAATTTAACCTGTCAATATAACCTTGTTAATCATTACTGGTGTTCAAAATTTAACCACGATCATTTTTTTATTGATATATCTAAAGCTCATTAATAGCTATTAAACAAAAAAAAAGATAACATGTTGACAAACATAAGAAAAAAGGAACTGAACTGTTTTGTCTTTGCCTATTGATATATTTATTATATTAGTAGCGACTCACTCTCGCTTCGCTCAGGTTTGTCTCTAGGTAAGTTTTGACGCTAATCGTTTTTTTTTCAATATATTCTTTTGTGATTTTTTCGATGTTTTTATAGTTATTCTACTGCAAATCGTGACGGAGATAAATCCAAGGAATCAAAGATCATAAAAATCGGTCAAGTCGTTATTGAATTTTCTATGGTGTAACTAACCCGCCTTTCTTTTATAATATATAGATTATTATTATAATTCATTGGGTTAAATATAACCCAAAGAAATATTGTGTAAAGTGAGAAATATATTTTTAAACGAAAACATTAAAATTTGTGTATCTTTCTGAGTTAATTGTGATAAAAATATATTATTTTGAAATTATAGTATTTCCCGTGGCTCCGCCCGCGTTTAGATGACCAAAAACCAAACTCTTAAGTTTTACATATTAGTATACTCTTACATCGCAGTTTTTATATTTTTTCTCAGAAATGAGATATTTTCTCGAAGTAAAAAGTATCCTATATGTTGACCCGGATAACCAGCTATCACCATACCAAATTTCATCAAAATCCCTCCAGTGGTTTTCTGTGATGCGGTAACAGACAGATAGACAGACAAAAATTCTAAAAACTATAGATTTTTCCTCTGTATCTATAATAATGTCTACTTTAATAAGATTTTCCAAAAAATATCTAATGTACAGATTCGGCTTGGTTATAATTTTATTATATGTATAGATAATCCCTATATTTCTATATTATATTTAATTGGTGGCACATATTTTAGGTGTTTCCTCATTTCTTAGTTTTATAATTGTTTTTATTATATAGCATTGTTTTTGTGGATTTACTCAAACTAAAACAATATTAAAATCTATATTCCCATGACTTTGGATTTACTAATCTAATCAAGTTAGATTAAAGTGATTTAGATATTTTGAACATTTATTGTATGGGAAAGCTAAAAAAAAACATTTTTTTTAGCAAATAATGTATATATTCAAAAAATGCAAGTGAGTATTTGTATATTATAAAATATGAAAAAAAAAACACATTTTATTCCAAAAACCTAGGATAAGATTTTTGTGGGAATGCATCAAAATTTTAATGATTGTGGAGAAAAGGTTGTAAAAGTACCTAATGCAGCGGCATAAGTACCAAAAAAAAAACAAAAAGAAAAATAACAAGTCAAATACTGAAAGCTGAAAATATTAAAGAAATAATAATGTTCTTCTGACCGTTTTCTGTCACGCCAATCTCACTGAGACTGACACATAATATATGAGGATAAGACTATTTATAAAATGTAATATATTTTTGTCAAGTAACTAACGAGTAGCTTACTTTTTTACCCAACTGCGAAGTTTGTGGCTCAAAAGTATCTTTGTCCAATCTCGGAACTGCCTCGGTTGTTAGTGGTTAGCATGTACGGCTATAGATCCGGACGTCCTGGGCTCGAGTCCCGGGTCTGGCAATGTTTAATTACTGAGTTTCTTTTAAGATATTCTTACAAACAGCCCGGATTTGGGAAGTTAGCGGTGTCTCGCCCCCTTGCCTCGGAGCACGTAAAGCTGCCGGTCCTGCACCTTAACTCTCATCGGTCATGTCGCAGTATTGTCTCATCGGACTTTGAAAATAAAAGGAATAGAGAGTGCACGTTGTGTCTGCGCGTACACTTGTGCAATGTGCACTATAATATCTCCTGAAGATCTGGCTAGTCTCAGTGAGGTTGGCGGCCGTGACCGAAATCGGTCAGGTGGACATTATTATGTCCGATCCTATGTTCCCACGTAATTACTAAAGGCCTTAGCCAATTAAATTAGATTATACATACACGTAGCAAGACTCGCAGTAAATACAATATACATATATATGTATGCATGTACATATATATATATATCTATGTCTCGAATTTCGTAAACTTTTTACTTCTTCAACTTGTTCCCTTCTTTTTTAGATATTCTAGACTACTAGTTTTTACTACATTTACCTATTGCGCCGGTCTTCATGACTGCTTCGAATAGTGTTCAAAGCTAATAAAAGCTTCACGATGAAAAGTAAATCTGTATCTAACCGATATACTACATATAAAATATATAGAGTTACGAACAGGAATTTTATATTAAATTAGTCAGCTTTCTATAAGAAGGGCGAGGAATTTCTTAATTAACTTTGTTACTTCAAGAGTGAGCTGCTGTGTTATTGTAACAAATACTTCATTTTTTTGGTTTCAATGTAAGTTACGTTATTCTGATCAAAGTTATTAGTTAATATTTAAAAAAAATGTGTAGATTTTAATAGGATATATTGGTACTTTAAACAGACTAAATATTATAATAGACTCTTCCATAGATTGGCTGGAAGAGATCTCTTCTAGAGATAAGTCCACCTTTGCCCACATTGGTCTCTGTATTATCTGTATTACTCTGTTAATATGCAATAAAGAATATATACGTATATACGTATATTCGTAAGAATAGACGTTGCTGGGCACATTTTTTGAACCCTATATCACTTGCCTCAGATTAAAAAAAGTGGTACAATCCGGTACAACCTTAGTAATAAATTAATGGAAGTCACAAAATTTAAACGTTGTCTAGTGAACGTGAGTAAGAATTACATATAGGTGGTAATAGTAGCAAAATGTATAATATATTGGTGTGTGGCCAAAATTCTCTCAGTTTTCTGACATTGATGTGATCGAACAATCTTACCATTCAAAAATCGATAAAAGAATGACACCACGCAGAACTCATTTAACAACTCGACTAGGATCATAAATAGCAAGACTTTTAGTTTTATATTAAAATTTCAAATGTACCTATTAGTATGTTATATATTATATAACCATAAAAAATGTTTATGGTATAAAACTATAAAACTTAGGTACAAATGCTGATTACAAATTATAGAATCGAGTCGCAGGTTGGGTCAAGTGACGTTGGATTATTCTGTCAATTATTCTGTCTTTGTAGCAGCCCTAAAATGGATAGTCAATTATGCGAGCATTATACCTCCGTACGTCGAAGAGTACGTTATCCGATTGTATCGAATTGTCATCCCATCAGACTTTGAAAGTGAAAGCAGTAGTTTGTAAATATTTATACACATGCGCTACACGATAATAAATAAATATGTTGGGACATTAACACACAACACCATCTAATTCCATGGTAAGCTACGAGGCTTGAGTTATGGATACCAGATAGTTGATACACTACACATATATAACTTAAAAACATATATATTATAAATATGAACACCCATGACTCGAGTACAAACATTCGTGCTCATCACACAAATGAATGCCGCAGCGGGATTCAAACCCGTGACCGCTGGCACAGCTAGTAGGGTCACTACAAACTGAGCCATACGGGTCGTCATACATAATATATCTCTCCTGCTATATTTATATCTCCTGCTTAGTTCATCCCTGAGCTTAGAGTCAGTAGAACTTATTCACTAAAGTTTGTCGCTTTCGTTCGTTTCGTTGATGGCTTTATGCGTGACTTTTATTTGTGTAGAATTGCCCCACTTCTAATGGCTGTAGTATAATATTAGATCGACTATAGCCTTCCTCATTAAAAAGCATAGAGATTTTTTTGCATTGATAGTTTCAGAGATACCGCAGTAGATTTAAAAAAGAAATATATATTTATTCAAATTGAACCAAATTATTATCGATTATCGATTTTCAAACAACGTTATACATACATATACATTGGTTTTGATGAATTCACATAACGAGATAGAATTTTATCCATATAATTTTTATTCAGAATGTTTATTAAAATAAAATTTTATCATTATTTAAAAAAAATGCAAAAACAGGATTATACGTAATGTATATTTACCAAAAACAAATATTTATATAAGAAACCTCAAGCTTAGTAATAGAAAATCTGAAACAGTAACATAAGCTATCAGCATTCATCTCACGTATTAACAAGCAGGGAAACATAAATAACGAGTGAAACAATTTACCTACGAACCAGTGAGGTATTCTTACAGCTGTTTAGTTTGTTCAATACACCAGGCGATGGTACGTGCTGCGAATATTTGAATACATTTACCCACTGGTTATAAAGGCATGAGATTAACAATTATAAGGTTTTTAGTCATATATTTATGTCGATTTTAACCAAAAGGCGAATAATAATATTATTTTTTCGCATCTACGTTTATCTGTCCGATTTTTTCGGCTTTATAGAGCTTTTTTTACATTTCTTGTTTAATTATTTCTTAAACAATTATTTCTTAACATATTTTAATTAAAATATACTAATAATTTACATAATCTAGATATTATTAGATTATTATTAATAAGTTAAGTTTTATGTTATGGTATAATTTAAGACTTGGAAATGCCGATTAATATACGATACTAGCGACTCACCCTCGCTTCGCTCGGGTTCGTTCCTAGCTTACTTGCCAATACAAAATTTCATCCCGATTTTCACCTTCTTAAGGGATAATTTCCGGGATAGAAAGTATCCTATGTCCCAGGGTCTCAAACTATCTTCTTATCAAATTTCATCTAAATTGGTTCAGTAGATCCATAGATTACCCCCTACAACCTCACAAATTCACAAACTCACAAACCTCTTTATAATATTAGTATAGATAAATATTATTTATATTTTTTTATTTATTATCTATATTTTGACAAAACTGTCAAATTAGCTGCCGAATTAGCGAAATAGGTATAGCCGTTCTGAAATAGTTTGCTTACATACATTTGGCACTTGATTTTTAAGTATATAAGATACATTTTTACAATAATATCATCCTATATCACAGTGTGTCGAAATAATGTCACTGATTGATGTACAATACGTTTTTTTTCATTAATTATAAGTAAAAAAAATCGATGCACGAACTTTGACTATAACTCAAATAAAACGAACCGCAAAAATAATAAAACAATCCTTTTTGTTTTAATTTAAAAACCGCGAATTTATTTTTGCAAATTCAATTTATTAAACTGATAGATTTTTAAGTAACTAGTGACATGCCGTGACTTATCTTTGTTATTTATTTTAAGTGACTTCCAAAAAGGCGGAGGTTTTATCTTCATATGTAATATGTATGTATTTTTTTATGTATGTTCATGGATTTCTCGGAAACAGCTTGACCGATTTTTGCCATTTTAAACTGTATTTTGTTAAGGTATGCCCCGAAGGTTGTCTCATAAAATGTTTTTAGACATATTTGTTCTTAATGTATACCGTTTTAGAGAAAATCAAGAAAATCGATGTTTGAAGTATATTAACAGATCTAATTAGGTTTTTTACCCATATCATATTGACTTGGAACTTTGCAAGTGCATGTATTTCTGATGATAGTACAGTTATTTGGTATCTTCGAGCTGATCTGATGGTGACGCCATAAGGGAAGGAAAGATAACTTAAGACTGAAAATATTTGATTAGATATCTATAGTGAATGTAAACCGCAGTTCAGCTATTTTTTCCTTTTTTGAAACTAGAAGTAGATTTTTTAAGTTTGTACATACTTTTTAGTGTCTGGAAGTCAAATTTATTTTACAACTAGCATTGCCCGCGGCTCCGCCCGCGTTCAGATGACCAAAACCCAAATTCCTAGGTTTTACATATTAGTATACTCTTACATTGCAGCTTTTGTATGTTTTCTCAAAAATGAGATATTTTCCGGCGGTAAAAAGTATCCTATATGTTGACCCGGATAACCAGCTATCATCATATCAAATTTCATCAAAATCCATCCAGTGGTTTTTCCGTGATGCGGTAACAGACAGACAGACAGATAGACAGACAAAAATTCTAAAAGCTATAGATTCGGCCTCTGTATCGATAATAATGTTTATTTCAATAAGATTTTCCAAAAAATATTTAATGTACAGATTCGGCTTAGTTACAATTTTATTATATGTATAGATTTAGCGAGAAATAAAATTTTCCGCTCTTTTCACGCCTTAACAATATCATCTCTTATTATATTAGTATTTTTAATAATATACGAATAGCTAACCCAATCTCCAATATTATATATAATATGTTATAAAATATATAAAATATTTTAATTTTCTTCAAATTTTGTGTTATAAATTTATTTACGAGTTACTTTGGGTAGTAGCTAATATTATAAAATTATTATATCTCGTAGTATAAATGAAAACTTCGAAGGTCAAAAGGCTAGACGGCAGAGGCAAAAGCTTCATTTCTAATTTGCATACGATATATAAAAACCTTGTTAGCGTAATAAAATGTTTCGAGATAGACTACCAATTTAATTTTAATTTTTATTCATATTTTATTATTTAAGCAATATAATGTATGTATATATGGTCCATGTTAAAGTTTCCCGATTCATTCAATAGTGTCAAATGCAGAAAAGAAAATTTAACAAAGTTTAAAGAAACTAAACAGTGAGAAACTTAAAACTCTGTTTCAAAGAAAAATGCGCCAAAGATCTTATTTTTCTTAGTTTAACTTTTTTTTGTAAAATATTTTTTTTCTTATTTTAACTGTTATGACGTCCACATACTGGCTAATATGCTAGCCTAGGCATAGCTTTGCCTATTAGAGCTTATACCACTATAAAGCCGATCTTAGTCCGTTCTCGGTTTGGTAAACTATTATAGAAATACCTTACCAGACTGATATCGGACCGAGAAAGAACCGTGATCGACACTACAGTATGGATCGGGCCTTAATTTTTTATTTATGTATATTAATATTATAAAGAAGTAAAGTTTGTGAGTTTGTGAGATTGTGAGATTGTGATGTTGTAGGGGGTAATCTCTGGATCTACTAAACCATAAATTGATTTAGTAGATGAAATTTGGTAAGAAGATAGTTTGAGACACTGTAAAGGACATTTTATCACATACTTTTTATCCCGGAAATCATCCCTTAAAGGTATGAAAATGGGGATGAAAGTTTATATGGGGAAGCAAGCTAGGGACGAAACCGAGCGAAGCGAGGGTGCGTCGCTAGTCGCTTTATAATATAGTAGGTACTCTGGATACCTTACGAAGGGCAATAGGGCTACAAATATATTAAATTTGTTAAGAACTCTGATTTGACTAATTAGCAAGATATTGAAGTCCGCTTCGTTAAACCGAGCAAAGCGAGGGTAAGTCACTAGTATATTTTAAAATCAAACTAAGGCCGCCTTTTTCCTTGGAAACCTTATTAAATACAAAGTCACAATCGTTTGGTGTTTATTTATTTGTTATATTAAATTATTGAAATGACGGAAAATTCACAAAATCAAACATAATTAACATGAAAAGCGTACTCTATTTTTCTTGCAGTGGTGAAGTTGGTCTTTCAATTAGGCGAGTTGAGGTTTTTGTACCGGATCTGGCAATGTTTGCGCGCAGTCGAGGACGTAATGTGTAATTGTAACGCTTTCCGAAATTAAGCAAAAGTTTTAGTTAATCTATATGTAGGTACCTTCGTGTGATTTTTTTGTTATCTACAAAATATTTTTTGTCCTATACATATAATAACATCTATACATATAATAATAATATGATAAAATAATAACAATGTGAAATCTATATATATTATTTCAAAAAAAAACAATGAATGCTACGTATTGTGTACAGAATATACCCTAAAACCATTGTTATTGAAATTTGTTTGTCTGTCTGTTTATCTGTTTGATTTTCTCGTAAAAAGTACTAAACGGATTTTGACTAAATTTTGTTTAATAATTTATTACTCGGATCAACATTTAGAATACCTTTTACTACAGGAAAATCTTCCATTCCCACGGGAAAACACAATAACCGATTTTTCCTTCATACAAAAATATCAGTGATGTATTAAACAGAACTATTATAAGCAGGGATAACAATTAACATATTTAATAATTAAGTACGATAAAATCTCCCATTTTTATGGGAAATTGCAAATTTAATTCTATTCGTATTCGTTATCATCATCATGATATATGTATATGTAACTATACAGTATATATATAAAACAAAGACGCTCTCTGCCTCTTTCTGTTTCTCAGCTAACTTCGACTTGTGGTTTAAAACCACACAATTAATTTTGTTACGGTTTTCAATAATAGAAAGAGCGATAAACAAGGAAGGTTTGTGTATACAATTTATTAAATATTCTGTACAAAATGACTGAATAATGGCAGTATTTTGTCAAAAATACGACTTTCGTGCGCTTACATGGCTCGCGCTGGCTAAAGAGATCATTAAAACAATGTACTAGAATTGTGTTCCTTAAAAAGGCCTACACCATATTGCATGTCATCTGTCCACGTCACAATAGTCCCTGATAGTATGTAGGTACCTTCTAAGATACGTTCACAATAACTATTTTTATCTTTTCAAAACGCACCTAGGGACGCACCTGAGCGAAGCGAGGGTAAGTTGCTACTTGCTAGTATTATTAACAAAAAGTTATACTCAAGATTTGCTTGCTTGCTTGGTAAAGCAACTGCTGCGAGTTCAAATTTAAATACAATAAGTCTCGCACCTGTAATATTTTCATATACGAATTTTTCAACATAATTAGTATTTGTCTTACGATGAAGGGTAACATCCTGGGGAAGCCTAACTACACCTCCAATAGAACCTAATTATTTTTGAAAGACGTGTGACGTCCGCGATCCAGCATATAGGCAGCAAAGAAACCCATGCCTAGCAGAGGGCAGTTAAAGAAAGCATCTATATAAACAAGATTTACAAATTGTTATATTTAATAAGTAAACATTTCAACCTGCGATCATTATAATATTTACATAAACATTTTCATTTAGTGAAAAAATATCACCATATCACATTTTATAAGAATTTATCACAAAGTATTATACGTTTCGATAGTTTATATCATATTTATGAACAGCGTTACATAAAATATACATCACGTTTAAAAATCCTACAAATCCCGGCGAATCTGCGCTCAGAATCCAACTCAAAAAGGTAATAAGGCAATTTCGATGAAAATCCCTTAAGTAATAATGTGTCGAAAACGTCCTCTAAATTTACACATATTGTGTTCGCAATCGGCGATGTCGCAGATGATCGGAATACCGAATCACTATGAAATAGACGTACATACAAAGCCATGATTTTATCTTTTTATATTAAATATGATAAAAGATTGACGTAAATGGTTACAAAAAATGGAGTGCTTTTATAAATTTGATCAACATTCTTCTATATTGTAAGCGGAAACTATGGAGTATTTTTTTATTGAAAGCTCTAAATTTTATTGAAATTATGAACTTCGAAGTCATAGTAATAAACTGAAACACTTTTATGAAGTGAGAACATGTCACAACTTGACACAAATTAATATTAAAAGTTAAATTCATATAAATAGAGAGATGCCCACTGGTATTCGTACTACGTACATATGATTGGTAGGTGGGTATCCCAAAATAATCAAAATGTAAAAAGTATGATGGTGAAACACATTTGGTTTACACAAACAAAGGATAAGAACAAGAATAAGGCGGTATACCGCAGATATTATGAAATGTATTCATGACGGCGATACACACTCCTGTGCACCATAACTTGTACTGTATTTACAAATCGAACCTACGACCGTTAACAAAGTAGTTAGTCCCATTCATATATGTAACGCCGATCGTGTTGAAAATGTAAATTAAAACGTTGATTCATATGTGATAGCAATCCATTAGAAAATTGGCTTGAAAAAGCTAAATAATTTCGTTTAGATAGAACATTCTGAGTGTAGAGTATGAAGTAAATTTATTATTTCAACGGCGGTCCGCGGACAAAGGATTCAGCTTTGTTGAATTATGCAAATAAATTCACCATTCTGTAACATTTGTTGGAAATGTCTTTATTTCAGCTGATTTCTTAAAAGGCCCTCAAGACTAATCCCGCTTTAGGCTGTTGAATGTTCTTAAGTGAAATGAATGTTTAGTCATACACCTGCCCGAATCCCGACATTGTATAATAATGGCTGAAAACTAACAAGTACTGCTTTGTTGAATTTCAATGACCTATCTATTAGCTTATCTATACATATAATAAAATCGTAACTAAGCCGAATCTGTACATTAGATATTTTTGAAAAATCTTATTGAAATAAACATTATTATCGATACAGAGGCCGAATCTATAGTTTTTAGAACTTTTGTCTGTCCTTCTGTCTATCTGTCTGTCTGTCTGTTACCGCATCACAGAAAAACCACTGGAGAGATTTTGATGAAATTTAGTATGATGATAGCTGGTTATCCGGGTCAACATATAGGATACTTTTTACCGCGGGAAAATATCTCATTTTTGAGAAAAAATACAAAAACTGCAATGTAAGAGTATACTAAAATGTAAAACCTAAGAATTTGGTTTTGGGTCATCTGAACGCGAGCGGAGCCGCGGGCAATGCTAGTAATATAATAAAAATATTTACAAATTTACTTTAAATAGACATTATATAGTGTTTTTATGGCGGCTTGTTCTTTTTTCTTAAATTGATGATTCACTGCATGTAAAAGCTATTTTAATAATCATAAGCAGATCCGGAGTTCCTGAGTTCACATCCCGTGTCGGACCCAGTTCAGTTATTAAGTTTTCCGTTACAAAAAATATTAGTAACTCACTAACTCACTCTTAGTGTTACCGGGTTAGTAGTTACCGGGTGTATGAGAATTACAGACACACACACAGACGCACACTTGTGCACTATAATATCTCCTGCACGATGGCGTCTCAATAAGATTGCCCGCTGTGGCAGAAATCGGTCAGTATATTAAATACTATTATTATTTCATTAAGTTATAACTATAGTGAAAGCAAACAAATAATTAAAAAAAAATAAGTCCAAGGATCTGGTAAAAATTATCAAGTAGCTATAGAATAACAACATTGTTGATTAATTAGCAATAACTTTATACCAAAAGAAAATATATTTAAATTAATCATATTAAGTATTCTTTTAAAAATATTTCGTAAATCTCGAAGATACTAGAAATTCATCGATATAACGAGTTTTTAATTTTATTGTTCAAAACTGCTGTCTTGGTAAGATTTTTTTTCTTATTCCATAGAAACTTATTGAATGACACCCCTTTGTCTTCTCAATATAATAGCTAAGGTCTTTAGGAAAATACTGATAGTACAAATTCCAAAACTATGTTATTGAAATTTTACATTTTAACATGATAATATTTTTATTTAATTTCTGATCGACTTAAATTAATAAAGTATGTAAAATACGAATACTTTTTTATGTATAATCTTCGACATTTGAATGAATAGATTGAAGATATTCATGATTGTTTTTCAAATTAAAGCTTCTATTAAAACTTCTGCTGCTTAGTTCTCGTAGAAATTTCCAGTTCTTCAAGTACATTGATATGATATCCTCAACATGAAATGCAGACATAAAAACTATAAAATAGGTATTACCAATTGGAAATTCACCGAAATAATCCATCTGGAATCAAAGGAACCGTACTGAAGGTAAGTGCGAAGTAAATACAATAGTGCGATCTGGAAGACATCTCCAGATCTGTTTTCATAGTGATTGAGATTCGCTAACCGGCGTCTCTTCGATAGCTTTGTAAACCGCAGCAGTATGATTGTATACTAACATTTTAACCACATTATCCATATTCAATTTGTGTCTCACCTATATTTACGGTAGCTCTTAGCGGTGAATATGTTTGAGAAATTAAAGTATGTCTGATGAGATATCGCTCTTGATATAGAACTGATTAGATTTGCTATGAAGTTAAAGAGAAGATTAAATAGCTATTAATGACTTATACTAGCGAATCCCCATCGCTTCGCTCGTCTTCATCTCTAGGTACGTTTTAACGGTTAGTATGGAATAGATAGACTATATATTATATTATTGTTGCGTTCTTGGGTAGTAGCATATGATGATATACAATATCCCATATATATTATTTCTTAATAAAAACCTATATATAGCCTTTCTTAATAAACGGGTTATTTAATGCAAAAAGATTTTTTCAAATCGGATAAGTAGTTCCTGAGATTAGCGCGTTCAAACAGACAAATGAACAAACCCTGCCTCTTTATAATATTAGTATAGACTAGCGACTCTTGCTTCGCTCGGGTGCATAGTAGGTTTCTCACAGTAGTCTATGCGCTACTCTAGGCGTGTGGACAAAATGTCATCTAAGCGTTCATTGTCGGATGGGGATCGAAATTACAAAAATACTTTTTTAAACAATTTTGGTAATTTTTCGTCATTATATTTAAAATGATGTCTCAATAATTTTGACAAAGTATAAAGGAGTTTTCTTTGAGAAATATTCATATACCTGTGTTTACAATGGTAAGTAAAAATCCTAAGTAGGTACTATATAGGTACAAAATAAAATTTGTCCACAAACCTGGAGCTGGAGAAGCAATAAGATAATAAGAAAAAAACCCACGTAGAATTCAAAAAAATAAGGAAGGAACGAAATTAAGATTCAGTAATCAGTAATATGGTTTAACGAGGAAATGCACTCCTACTATTCCAGAGGAACATGACTTATACAGTTATATTTAAGTGTTCACTTATATGTAAGTTTATTAAAATACAGCAAATTTAATTTAAATAAAATGTAATAACAAAGATATATTTAAATTAATGGAAAATATTCTATATATGTATAGGCATACAAGGTACCATAATAAGCTAAAAAATTCAAGCACCAACAGGCTCTGAACATAAAAAATTCAGGAGCATGTCCATCTTCAAAGTGTTGTATCTTCTAAGTAGCTTAATGAAGAGGGTCATTGCTCTGATCTACTAGCAAGCATAATCAGGGTACATCTCGTTGCTAAGAAATCTAAATAGAAACTAAAGTCTTTTTAGGGTTCCACAGTTTAATGGGAAGCTGTATCCTTGCTATTCTGAATTAAAAGGGTAAAACAGTAAAAACTTGCCTAGTATATTATCTATTGTAAAACGGACTATTATATCTTACAAAACCTATTTTAATACTAAAAAATACGTCAAAAAATATTAGTTATATTGTTTGGCAGGAATGTGTAAGTTCGACTCGCACTTGACCGTTTTCATGAAACATCATTACAGTCAGCTGTTAGCAAATATTTAAGTGAAGCAAAACGAATGTTCGTTGTTAGGAATCAAAAATCAAAATAAATCCTCGAAAAATCCGAAAATATAGTTTTATTTAAAATGTTAACGTAAACAAACAAATATTCAGGTAAATCTAATAAAGTATTATTGGACGTATGTATATATATATGTATGTTTGTATGTGTGTGTCACATTACATCTGGACGCATCTGGACATTGTTGACAATACCCGCCCATTTGTTATTAAAATCTCACATGTACCTAATCATTTATTTGCATTACCCGCTACACCGTAAGGTAGCGGTAGAAACCAGCATCCACTCATAGGCGAGACCTGAGTTGTTTTGTTCTCTTCGCTTGCCTTACAACAGAAAGTGTTTAAAAATATAATATAAAAAATATTAATATTTCAGCCAAGTAAAAAAAATGTATATTATTGGAAATTTTAGGAATTATGGGGACTTAAAATCTAGCAACTGAACCTATGACAATAATATATACTAAACAAATTATTGACTCATAAATAAATAGGTAGACTTCTTACTATTTCATAGTTGCTTTATCGTTCTTCGAGCGACGACTCACGGTTTTTCCCTTAGAGTATTGATCCAATACTATCATTTAGGGAGAAAGGCAATAAACATCAATGCAACGCTTATTTTGCTGAATTATAGACGAGTTGGGAACAAGCAGGAACATTCCTTATTGGTTTTATAATTTAATATCACTGACCGGCTCCGCAATACAAAATATCCTCCTGATTAATAAAATATTCCCCAACTTCAAACATTATTTAATTGAATGAATCAAAAACGTTACCAATTTAAAGATCTGTCCAAGTTTTAACGGCCTTTCCAAAGACCTGATACTGTGTAACGAAGCGCAATGGCTCATTTTATTTGCATAAATTTGGTTACCACAATTAATATTCTTATTCTGTTTAATTGAAAATTTTAATTATGTTTGGCTTATAACTAATCAAGATGTTAATAATTTAATTTCATACTAGAGACTTAACCTCTCTTTGCTCGGGTGCATTCCTAAGCGACCAATAATAATCTGTACGTTACTCCAGGTCATAGACTATATGTATACAAAATTTCATCTAAATCTGTCCAGCCGTTTGTGTGAACATACCCAAACATACATATACTTGTAAATACTTTCGCAATTATGATAGAAGTTCCATTAGATTTCTTTGAATCCAGAAGATATTATAATAATTTAAAGTCTTTAATTTTGTTAATACGGAAGTGACTGCGATAGACAGTCTCTATATTTTGTTAGTGAAATTGAATGGAGATAGCTTATATTTTTATCACACTACGACTTGAGTAGAGCTATGGGTGAAAGCTAGTAAGAAGAAAACATATAAAGAATTGGTTGTATAAAATATTGTTCAAAATTTTCAACTCATTAACCCTTTTAGGATGGACTGTTGTGAAAATTAAATAAAATATTAAAAATATTTTTAAGTATAATAAAGTCAAATATAAAATATTAAAACATAAGAACACTTCAGTTTGTGCTCCCATTTTTGAAACAAAATACGAACTTTACTTAATTAGTATCTGCTTATTAAACAAAGAGCGATGTACGCCAAACATAAACTTCAGGTAACGTATTCAAAGTGCATAAAAGTAATTAATTGGTAGCATAAATTAAAATCAGTTAGGCAGTGGTAGCCCAGTGTTATCTCTTTCTTGGGAAACCGAGTGAAGCGGGTTCAATTCCAATCTCGTAGCACTGATATTTTTATGTGTGAATCATTTCCAACATGATAAACACTTGTCTTATGGTTAAGGACACATGGTGAGGAAACCTGCATGTCTAAATCTAACAAGATTTCGAAAGACATGTGAAGTCCGCTAACCCGCACTTGGCCAGCGTGGTGGACTATATAGTCTGATTCCCCTTGTATTGTAGGAAGACCTGTGCCCAGAAGCGGGACGTTAAATAGGGCTAAATACATAAATTTAAAAGCAAATTTCTATTGATTATTTATATATTTAGATGCATAAAGCTGTAGATCGAGCTCAATGGCGTGCCATAAAAGAGGCCATGTACAGCAGTGGACGAAAGCAGGCTGATCATGATGATAATATTTAGATGATTCGTTTACGTAATAGAAATTAAATATTCTGCTTCTATTCTATGGAATTCATACTTCTTGTGTTTTCAACGTGTAACTTAATTGGCTTCTACTTGAGAATTTGAGGCAGTAATAAACTATATTTACATATCTGATCGTAAACGTAATGTTAGATAACCTATAATAATCTTACTCAAAAAATAAGCTATAAAATGAGAAAAGAATTTTTCAATTCTGACTGCATGTTCAAGAGATTAGCGCTTTCAAGCAAACAAATAAAATAATCCTTTTTGTCTTATAGTATTAGTTGACTGCAGATTTTGACTGCAATAGTAATAATATTTCACATACCAGCTAAAACTGAGGGTACCTGGTGTAGTGATCTCATTATATCGTATGACGATAATAGTTAAGAAGTAAAACAATAAATATGGTGACAGGTTTTTGTGGGCTACTAAATATATATTATAAATATTATGTACATTGTACATTTAAAAGCGAAAATCTATACTGAAATTATAAAGAGGCAGAGTTTGTTTGTTTGTTTGTTTGTTTGTTTGTTTGTTTGTTTGTTTGTTTGTTTGTTTGTTTATTTGTATATTTGTATGGATGTTTGGTTGTTTGTTTTGTTTATTTATTTGTTTCTTTGTTTGTTTGAACGCAATATAAAAAAATCATTTTACATGAGATAGCCCTTTTATTACGGAAGGCTATAGGCTATATATTATTATGCTACTGCTCAAACGAGTGGAGCAGTAATCATAAATGTCAACCCATCGGTCAGATTTCTATACATCAATGTAAAACTATATATATTATTATATAGGAACAAACTCGAGCGATGCGAGGGCGAGTTACTAGTCTTCTATAACATCAAAATAACTGTTAGATCCAAAGCCTGACGTCAAAGGTACCTATATCATGTTTATTCTTCTCTTAAAATTTTTTATGTGTAAAATGTTTGTTTTTACATTAAAAAATCCTGGAGGCCATCACGTCATTCTGAAATCCTCTATTAAATCATTTAACCTTAAATACAGATGTTATTTCTTTTTTTATGTAATAATAGAAGCTTTTTGATCATTTTACTTGATGCTGTTGTTGAAATATATACATTTTACGGAGACCCTTTCATATATACATATGTATGTATTAAAATAAAATATATGTAACTTATACCAGCAAAACCTTGTAGAAACCCACTCATGAGTCACACTCATTCATGGCACTAGGTAATTATTCAGTAAGAAAATATCATGAACCACGAATACAAAAGTTTTTGTTACTAATTGATGAAAATACTAGTAACTAACTTTGAGAACTGCCCTCTAAGTTTGAGAAGCTTTAGCTTATAGAATATAAGTTTTCTTATAAGATATTAAATTGATATTGGTGGTAATAGCACTTATCCTTATCCATTCGGGTTTTTTGATTATAGAAATAAATAAATATTTTGGGACATTAGCACAGAGCGTCTTCTAGCTCCATAATAAGCTACGAGGCTTGTGTTATGGATATCAGATAGTTGATACACTACACATACACAACTTTAAATACATACATATTATAAATATAAACACCCATGACTGGAGTACAAACATTCGTGCTCATCACACAAATGAATGCCCCCAGCGGGACTCGAACCCACAACCGCTGGTATAGCAAGTAGGGTCACAAGCGTGTCGTCTAAGATGTAGAAAGACGTACGTATATGCTATTTCTATTAATAATATACTCACTAAACCACCACTCCTTTAAAGAGTACTAGTACTATGAGTTCTTCTATAATATTTTTTGAAATATATAGATATTTTTATCGGTTCACAAATTATTTAAGCACAAAATAATATAGAGACTAAAGAATTTAGTATGAGAGAGAGGCATTGCAATTTACGAGTAAATCTACCGGCAAAAACTAGTTTATATATTATATTTGTAAGAAAAACCAAAAATAAACGATACAAAACTATCCATTAAAAACAAAATGTAAATCAACTAGTGCAATGAAAACATTGCAGCGATCGGAAAAGTTCCTTTATCGAATTTCAATATAGCTGCGCCGTGTTTCCGTACAATTGGTAACTTCGATTGTTCGAGATCTTCACTCTCAATTTGCTTCTTCCTTGTTATAAGTGTTATAACTTAATGATAAGTTAGCCATTATAGTATAAATACGTTTTGGTAAAAGATTTTTAATTTCATATATTTTCTTTTTTTTATATGTTATCTACCAAAATAACTCCGTGTTCTAATAATTTAAGTTAGGTTGTTTTAGTTAGTAATTTTGCTTAAGAAAATATTTATTATGTAAGCGTATTAATAATAATTATGTATAGGTACATATATCCACATCCCAAGCCGAATCTGCACATTAAATATTTTTTGGAAAATCTTATTGAAATAGTTATTATTATCGATACAGAGGCCGAATCTATAGTTTTTAGAATTTTTGTCCGTCTGTTACCGCATCACGGAAAAATCACTGGAGGGTTTTTAATGAAATTTGGTATAGTGATAGCTGGTTATTCGGGTCAACATATAGGGTACTTTTTACCGCGGGAAAATATCTCATTTCTGAGAAAAAAAACCTAAAAGTTGCAATGTAAGAGTATACTAATATGTAAAACCTAAGAATTTAGTTTTTGGTCATCTGAACGTGGACGGAGCCACGGGCAATGCTAGTAATTATAATAAATGTCTTTATTTCAGGCTTAATCACCAATATGAAATGTCAACAACGTAATTTACAATAAAGTTATGGTAAAGTATATACTTAATGTATATTAAAGTCGATTACTTTTTATTTATATCGCACTGCTGTGTCAACTAATGCCGGAGTAAGTCAACACTCAAGTGCTTGCCTATTACTCGGAAATCTCATTATTAGAATTACGTTGTCGATTCCAGAATGCAGAAATTCTAGAATGGACCACCGCAAAAAAACTGGTATCCTGGCTGAAGTAAATGTATCAGATACGCTACAGAACCGCGGTAAATTCATCAAAGTCCGGTAAGCATCATTGTACTGAACTCTGATGGCGCTGTACGCGTGCCTCGTATAGTTGAACCACAGTTGACATGTATATAAATTCTGACAGTATGTTTTAAATAGAATTGATTTTACGGACTGGTTACAACAAAAAAAATTGCGTACTATCATGTTACATCTCATAGCAAGGGCTCGACGCTCCCGTTTTATATCACTGTCATCTTTGAGATTCTCCGTCAACAAATGGCCTAGATACTTGAATGTTGACACTCTGAGGATTTATTTACCGTCACAGTATTGAAATTTGAGGACAACATGTGTGAATAGATTTTCCTCAACTATATTAAAAAAAAACTAATATTGCAAAATTATTGATAATACCAAAGCTTGTCATTAGTTACTGAACAAAGAAAAAAGAAAATCGGTTAACAAACAGAGGAGAAAGAGATGATGAACCGTTTTGTCTTTGTATAATTGTGATGATGTTCTCCTAGCCGATTCCGGCCACGGCGGCCAATCTCATTGAGACTAGCCAACTGCGCAGAAGATATTATAGTGCACAAGTGTACGCGCAGACACAGGTGCACTCTCTATTCCTGTCACTCTCATACTTTGGTGGGACGACTGCTCGACACGACCAGTGAGAGTTAAGGCGCAGGACCGACGGCCTTACGTGCTCTCCGAGGCACGGGGGTGAAACACAGCCAACTTCCCAACTCCGGGCTGTTACTGAGACCTACTATACAGAAAAACTCAATAACTAAACTTGGTCCGACCCGGGACTCGAACCTAGGACTTCCGAGTGTGCAGCCGTACATGCTAGCCACTACGCCACCGAGGCAGTTTGTCTATTTATATAGGCTTCTCCGTGTCCTTATACCTCGCTACTTGGGGTCGGTACATCATAATATTTCCTTCTTCTAGTCCTTTCTACCCCTCGTCTTAGTACACATCTTTCACACACATATCCTCTTTCATATGGTCTAGCCATACCTTCCTTGATCTACTTCTATATACTATGAAGTATGCTTTACATCCAATAATCTCTTGCTTAGTATTGCTATTAAGGGTAAAAGGGTAAAGTATTGGTTAAAAAATAATTACACAAGATCTAGCTTCTTTTAATCATAGCAGTTAAAAAGTTTTGAACGGCAACACTTAGCGTAGAAATAGAAGAAAATTTCAAAAACTTCATAAAATTTTAAAGAAAATAAACTTACTTTACTGAACTTCCGTTCGTTAATTAACAAACTGTACTAATTTCATAATTATATAATAATTTTACAAATATTTTTTCTAGGATTCTTAAAATATTATTAGCATTTAATATTCATAAGGTTCACTTGCACAAATGAAAATTAGGCATTCGATAGACAAAGGCAAGACGCCATCTAAGAATCGTAGAGCGTCGAATGAAAAAAAAGGTATATTCCGTATCTATTCGCTCGCCGCATTCGATTTCAATTTCTGGATAATCGAGATCTTGCTCAATTGAATACTCGATTACTCGTTTACGAGGACACCCTCGTTTGAGTTTGCGAAGTTTGATTGTGTTTGCATTGGATATTATCTCGGAATAAAATTAATGCCTGCTTATGTATGACCTGTTTTATGAGATGACAATTTACTCAGTAATAGCTTAAACTCATTCATTTACTTACTGACTCAATTACAATTTTGCTTAAAAGTTCTATCTAAGTGTCTCTAAGTTTTGAATAAAAGGATTTTCAGAAATATTTATGAAAATATAATATACTAGCGACTCACACTCACTCCGCTCGGGTTCGTCGCTACTTACGTTTTGACGCTTAGTATAGATTTCTCAGAGATGAGATACTTTCCCGCAGTAAAATGTATTCTATATGTTGACCCAGATAAGAAGCTATCATTATACCTAATTTCATCAAAATCCCTGCAGTGGTTTTTCATCATGCGGACACAGACAGACAGACAAAAATTCTAAAAACTATAGATTCGACTTCTGTATCGATAAACATGTCTATTTCAATGAAATTTCCAAAAAAATATTAAATGTACAGATTCGGCTTAGTTACAATTTTTCAGGGCTCTCAAGATTTTATAATATGTTGATATTAAACTAAATCAAGCGATAATTTAAATAAAAAAAAATAACGTCGCAGAGGTATAATGAACTGTCTAACTGGTGGCCTATTATTCTGACTGCGAGCTTTGCTGTACTCGAGTAGCAAGCAGAGGGTTAAAATTTGACTAATTAACAAACCACTGACTTGATCTTTTTGGGTCTGAACTCATTAGATATTCTTTATGGAAGGTCTTAGGCACACGAGCATTGTGCCTAGGTTTATTTAAGAAATAATTCTATATTTTTTTATGTTTTCCAATATTATATTATTTAAAATTCTAATAAATTAACTTATTTTCTGTGCAATATAATATAATTATTAGTAGCTGCTGTATATAAAAATAAAGTAAGTTTTGTTATACTATTTATTATTTTTTTAAGTTTTTTTTCAATATATTTATTGTATTGATATATTAAAAATTTACAATAATGTATTTAGATAATATATGAAAAAAAATATATTTTATTCCATATCTAATATTGCTATGAATGTCGTATCATTAATTACTCGTAGGTCACCTAATAATTTTACATTATGACATGGATAAATAATAAATGTTGGCTTAAACTTGTTAGTCTTTTTTTTATGTTCATATTTATAACATCGCTGGGATTAGGATTGTAAAGATTGAAATTCAAAAAATAAATTGATAACTTTTGTTGAAGTGAAGGTGGGCGGATAAAAGCGATTGTGTGTAGGTGTTTACATTGAATAAAAAAAAGGAAAATTTATTATAAGAATATGTTTAAGTTTGAGATTTTTAACAATAATATAATAAAAAATTGCTAGATTAAACTTTATCATAGTTACAGCTAAAATTAAATGTTTTATTGATCATTATCATTTTTAGAGTTATGTATTCGAATTCAATATAAGAATTAAGTTTTATAGGGTTATCTTGTTATAGCTTGCATCTTGTAGTCTGTGCTCGTCTCTATTGTTTGTAAGTCCTCCGAATCGACTAGGTTGATATTTATATAAATATGTACTTTTATATACTAAAATGCGTAGTTTATATTTTACATAACTAACCCTTTTATCTCTGTTATTAGATTTATAGATAAGAATCATGCATAATATTATAAATGCGAAAATGTGTATCAATGGATGTTTGTTACTCTATTACGTCAGAACGGCTGAACGGATCTTGATGAAATTTGGCATAGAGATAGATTATAGATAGTTTGGAATAGAACATATATAGGTAACTTTTTATGCCGAAAAAATGGTTTCTGGGGGATATCCACACTAGCCATTAAAACGTATCTATATACTGTACCGTATATTATATATACGTATATACCGTAGTTTATTATATCCACCCATTATTTGTACGAGAAATGTTATTGAAACTACAAATTTTGAATTACCTTTAAATTTTCCTTTCACGTGAGACAAAATCGTAAGTTACGATTGCCTAATTTTAGCAATTTTACATAACGCTTACTAATATTAAACCTTTTAAACGTAGCTTCTAGTGACCATCCTTAAATTAGCTCTACTAAATCCGTTATACTTATTTCACGCCTGAGTGAAATAATAAGGTTTCTATAAAAAAAAAGAAAAGATCTGGTCTAAATGAACCTACGTAAGTACTTTTCCAGATTCTGTCTGGAGCTAGCTGAATTTTTAATTACAATTCAGATATCTATTTAGCGCTTACTTCTTACGCTTACTTTACATATTATTATGATAAAGTATAAACTTTTTCATATATACTATATATATATATATATATATATATATATATATATATATATATATATATAGTACTAGCGGCTCAGACTCGCTTCGCTCAGGTTCGCCTGTAGAAAAACAAAAACAAATCTATCCCACGGGAACTGTACATTTTCCCGGGATAAAAAGTAGTCTATGTGTTATTCTGATGTATGAGCTATATTATTGTAAAGTTTCATCAAAATCCATTCAGCAGTTTTTGCGTAATAGAGTAACAAACATACATCCATACATACGTTCTTACAAATTTTCGCGTTTATAATATTAGTAGGATGACACACACCCGAAACCCTCGAATAAACGTCTCAATCTTCAAATTAGACTGAAATATTGCAGAGACGTTCTAAAAGCACACTACGAAAAAAGATTTGGATTAAAATTGATGTTATCTTGCTACGTTGATGATATTTGATTTGATAATTTAATATCATAATTTATAGAAGATTATTGCAGTGATTTTTTTTTTTAATTTTATTTCTTAGTAATACTTATTATGTTAATTAACTATTTAGTTACCAATAATGGTATGGAATGTTTTAGTTTTAAATATCTACCAGAATTGGTAACAAAACCGTACTAAGAATGGGTAATTTGACGACACGTTTGGCTCAGCCTATAGTGACCCTACTTGCTGTGCCAGAGGTCGCGGGTTCGAATCCCGCTGGGGGTATTCATTTGTGTGATGAACATGAATGTTTGCTGGGGTACATGGGTGTTTATATTTGTAATATATATATATATATATTTAAAGTTATATATATGTGTAGTGTATTAAATATCTGGTATCCATAACATAAGTCTCGTAGCTTGCCATGGAACTAGATGGTGCTGTGTTAATGTAAAAAAAGAAAAATTGAAATAAAATAATACGATCAATTTGCGCATACGTTAATTAAAATAATGTATGAAAAAATTGAGCTACTTTAATAATTCATATGAACTTTTTTCATATTAAAATCTTTCACGGTCTAAATCTAGCATTTTCGTTTGAATCATATTGAACCTGTGCTAACGGTTATTTATGTATATTAGTTCGTTTTAGGGTGTAATTAGGCAGCGATTTAGAAAACGATAACAATTAACTATGGATTTGCTTAGTATTAAAATGTTTTTATATACATATACTGCTGCCCTTAGCAAAATTAGAACGATAAAATCTCTATTGTGAATATATATACACTAGCAGAACCCGCGGCTTCACTCGCGCTAAAAATACAAAAAAAACTTTGTCTTTATGCTATTAGTAATAATGTATGGAAATCTGCGTTACTTGTTGACATTTATGATTACTAATACGTTTATGATGACATTTATGATATATAAACGGACTATCTATGCAAAAAGACTTTGAAATCGGATTAGTAGTTCCTGAGATTAGCGTGTTGCGTGAACAAACGAACGAACGAACAAACGAACAAACAAGCTCTGCGTCTTTATAATAATATATTAGTAGTGATAAATAATGTATATATGTAATTTTTTTTTTAGTAATAGTAACATTTTAGTTTTCAATGCGCCGGAATCTTTTTTTTATGTATGTTCATCGATTACTCGAAGACGCCAGAACCGATTTCGAAAGTTTTTCATTTCAAAGGGTATACTTCCGAGGCATTTGCTACAATATTTTAAGATATGAATATCTAATAGGTCAATATGTATTTTACGTTTCGAAATAGATTTGCTTTGCATAAGCTGGCACCGACTTCAAAATTATCTGATTAGGTATCTATTCTAAATGAAAGCCTCCGTTTAGTTATTGTTTTTAAATTTTAGTGCCTGGAAGTCGGTTTTTTTTTAAGTTTTTATTTTAATATTAGCTATAGCTTACGGATGAAAACTATGCGAGTGTTACAGTTAAGTTCAAAGTGTAACAGTAGTTCGAAGCAGTAGCAAAAATGTTATATTTATTGGTATCTAGGTATATAAAAATAGGCAAAAGACAAAATAGTTCAGTATTTTTTCTCCTCTGTTTGTGTACCGAATTTCTTTATTTGTTTAATATTATCAAACTACATTAATGTTGTAAAGAGGTAAAGTTTGTAAGTTAGTGAGTTTGTTTGTAATGGATAAGCTAAAAATCCGTGGAACCGATTTAGATCAAATTTGGTATGAAGATAGTTTGACCCTGGGAAGGACAGAATTATTTTTATCCCGGAAATAATCCCTTAAGAGGATGAAAGGGGGGATGAAAGTTTGTATGGAGAATCAATAATTTCTCAAGTAAAGGATAATTAACTCATCATACCTATGTATGTATTAATATATAGTCTATCTATTCCATACTAACAGTTAAAACGTACCCAGGGACAAATCCGAGCGATGCGAGGTTGAGTTGCTAGTAAAAAATAAAGATAATGTTTATGGTCCCATTTGGGGCATAAGAAAAGCTAGTTTCAATAAATCGTCATCCGTTGTCCAACAAAGAGACAAAGCTAAATCAATACGTATGTACATCATATATGACTCAATAATGTTATTGAGTCTTTGTGTATAGTAAGTCTCAGTAACTGCCCGGAGTTGTGAAGTTGGCGGTGTTTCACACCCGTGCCTCGGAGAGCACGTAAAGCCGTCGGTCCTGCGCCTAACTCTCACTGGTCGTGTCGAGTGGTCGTCCCACCAGAGTATGAGAGTGACACGAATAGAGAGTGCACTTGTGTCTGCGCGTGCACTTGTGCACTATAATATCTCCTGCGTAGTTGGCTAGTCTCAATGAGATTGGCCGCCGTGGCCGGATTCGGTCAGGAGAACATCATCACATAATATATGTATATTGTACAGTATAATATTTTTAGCCAAAATTCTATATCACATTAAATATCTAAAAGTGGTAATAAATGGTTAAAAGGCGCGCCAATTTCATTGTGTAAAGTTCAAGAATCCTTGTACAAAGGAAAGTAGTAGCAGTATTTATGAAAGAGCATTTACAATGTCCCTCGTTTGCTTCATTCACTAGGTTTTTGGGCTTTAAAAAATAGGTCAATACGTACATATTTTACTTGTATGGATTTTACGACAATAGTGTTTGATTTGTCGTGAAAATATTGTTTTATGAATAAAAAAAGAAAAGCTTTTTTTAAACATGCTTAAATTTTTATGCGAGCATTTTAGAAAATAGTCTTATGTATATTCTTCTAATGAGTATATATATTAGAAGAATATAATTAATATATATTCTTCTAATATATTCTCGCATAAAATGCGGACTTGATATGATGTAATTCATGTTCTTGTTTAGTTTCATGTAAATCTGTTAAGTTATTAAAATATGAAAATATGAAAAAAGACTGATTAAGTTCGTTTCACATTTCTTATATTAGTATTATCATTATAATTTTTAATAATTATTTTTTCAAGGCAAATAGTGAGGTAAAAACTAGAATAACATCTAAATTCCTTCCATTTTATTTTTCTAATAATACGTACTCCCACTTTGTTCAAATCCAATTTTTGTCAAATTTTCTAAGAAAATTCCAACAATAATATGTAGTATTTGAAATAACTTTTTGTCAATCTTTTATCAAAGATTCCGCATCACAGAAAAACCACTGGAGGGATTTTGATAAAATTTGTTATAGTGATAGCTGGTTATCCGGGTTAACATATAGAATACTTTTACTGCGGGAAAATATCTCATTTCTGAGAAAAAATACAAAAACTGCAATATAAGAGTATACTAATGTGCAAAACGTAAGAATTTGGTTTTTGGTCATCTGAACGCGGGTGGAATCACGGGCAATGACAAAGCTAGTTATTATATAAATATGACAAGAGCCTTAGATTAAATGTGTCTTTAAATCTGTATCTCTAAACCTGAATTTATATAATGTAATATGTAATGTAATATTCAAGCGCCATTTTCTTTTCAATACTTCTATTCTTTCTACTTTAACCAGTTCTGCATAAAATATAAATATATAACTAAATATTTTTTTACTCTGTGTTAAAATGTTGCATTGAAACCTCGACGCGGAATCTACTAAACAACCGAATAAATTCATTGATGCATAGCTGGACGAGGTAAAATGTTTGCAGCGTGTATGTTTTCAGTGAAAGCAAGAGTATTTTTTGTAAAATGAATAAAAACTATTTCAAAAAATATTTCTAAAATCATTCGTCAGTTATAACACTTTTAGAATAGGTTTTTAATGTTTTATTATAATTTTTTGTTGAACTTTAGATTTTTGTCACTTTCTTTTCATTCTTTATATTATCACTTATGAGTCTGTTTGTCAGACACTTCTTCCTTAATTGGGCTTCAAAATTTGGTACATATAAAAGAAAGCGTTCTCACCCACCGTTATAAATGACTGAATTTGATTTCTGGGGTCTGGGTCTGGGGGAATCGATTAAATAAGATCAATGAAACATAAGTTTCATGAAATTTATTTACGACTATTATTATAAATGCGAAAGTTTGTATGTGTGTGAGTCTGTTTGTTACTCTGTCATACTGAAACGGGTGCCAGTAAGTAGGTTACTCACTAAAACCCAACGGAACTTTTCCTGTCTCAATGAGACGTTGTGAGATCGCTTATGAAATTAACACGACACCTGGACTTCAGTCTTACCTCCCGGTCTGTCGGGATCGGCGGGAAGTACACAGATAGACCTGGAGTAGGCTACTGTTAAGCACCTAGGGACCCAAGCGCTATAAGGGTAAGTTGCTAGTAATCTATAAATTAGACGACACGTTTGGCTCAGTTTGTAGTGACTCTACTTGCTGTGCCTACGGTTGCGGATTCGAGTCCCGCTGGGGGCATTCATTTCTATGATTATCACGAATGTTTGTACTCCAGTCATGGATGTTTATGTTTATAATATATATGTATTTAAAGTTATATATGTGTAGTGTATCAACTATCTGGTATCCATAACACAAGCCTCGTAGCTTATCGTGAAACTAGATGGTGCTGTGTGTCAATGTCCAAACATATTTATTTATTATTATTTATAAATCTCTTTTTTTCTAATGTGAGCAATTCTCCATGCGAATCTGACTAGTAAAAGGGATGATTTGGACTTTATGACTTGATTAAAATATACATGCATAAGATGGTGATGCTATAATTTATCTAACATTCAAATATCATATTAATAATTCTTAAATAACTTGTTAGCAAATTATACATATAAGAAATAAGAATACGTATTTACTGTTATATTTTTTCAACAGAACTATTTTGCTACGTCACTTTAGTCTGATTTTATATTCAGTTTGTAATATATTACTTTTTGTTTAGTTTTAGCTATCCTAGCTTAAAACTCGTCGATTTGTTTTGTTATACCTAAAATTAATCTGCACTATCCCTAAACGATTTTTACCAATCTTGTTTCACTATATAAATATTGATTTTGATTTGTGGCTGTCATTATGTATCTTTTTAAAGAAATTTGCCTTAAAGGCTTGTTGGTAATTTTTCATTTTCAAGTAAAATTCTGTTATTATAACTCCATACATTTTCCCCTTAGAGGCGTAGAGACCATAATTTTTATAAGTTAAGTTTAAGTTTAAGTTTAAAATTTGTTTTAAATTAAAATTAACAAGTATTGTAAGGTACTTTGGTGCTATTTTTGTAATTTTTGTATACATTTTGTAATTTTATGGCTAGGCATTATCTGTAACATCTATATTTTATATATGGCCTTTGAGACATCTAAAACCTTAGTCTCTTACGTGATCATGATTGCTATAAAATATACGAAACGTCAAAATCAAAATAAATCTGTAAAAAACCCGAAAACAAATTTTCATTTAAAATCTTTATAAGATGTAAAAATAAAAAAAAACCCATGAATGCCTCCTTAGGTGGATAAAAGTAGCCTATGTGTTACCACAGGTAACACAAGTACATGAGTTGTTGACGCCGCTCTATGCCTTCGCAATAAAGAATTGCATGGGATGACAATAAAGTTATACCCAATGCTATGAATACTGTCATGTTATGGAGATCAACTTGGTAGAACGGTAGTAAATCTTCCATGTAATCAGACTACTATTATACTAAATGCATAAGTTTGTTTGTGCTTGTCTATATTTGTTAATTTTCAGCTTGACCCTTGATATTTGTTACGGCTGAATGGATTTTAAATGAAATTTAGTACACATAGACTCAGACCACGTTCATGATTTAGACTTAAAGTAACACATACGATACTGTTAGAAATAAAATTCGCCAATAGGTGGAGCTGACTGTATATAATGTTATGACTACAAAAGACACTTAGGCGTACTCGATCGAAGCGAAGGCACGTCACTAGTAGTTCATATAAATTTGGAATCTACTTGTTTTTGAAGTTCCTACGTAAGTTCATGTAAATAAGATGATAGTATCAACAGTTGCTCCCGTCTAATCTGTTAGTTTGAGGCTTAGCCAGTAAAACCTTTAATAGTTTAGGTGCTTATACAAGATTAATAGCTTGCGATTTGAAGCAAACGGCTTGAAATCCTGAATAATGTTTAAATTAGTAATGTGCTTCGAACCCTTATTGGACCACAGTTTCGTCTAGCGTTTAGTTTTCAGACATTTTACTTTATAGATGACAGATATATGATAGACTAGCATTGCTCGCGGCCCCGCCCGCGTTCAGATGATCAAAAACCAAATTCTTAGGTTTTACAGATTAGTATACTCTTACATTACAGTTTTTAATTTTTTTCTCAGAAGTAAGATATTTTCCCGCGGTATAAAGTATCCTATATATTGAGCCGAATAACCAGCTATGACCATACCAAATTTCATCAAAATGCCTCTATTCGTTTTTCCGTGATGCGGTAACAGACAGACAGACAATTTTTTTAAAAACTATAGATTCGGCATCTGTGTCGATAATAATGACTATTGCAATAAGATATTCCAAAAAATATTTAATGTACAGATTCGACTTAGTTAGAATTTTATCATATGTATAGATGTATCCGTCTTTTAAAGATTACAGATTCAATTTTCATTTACTATTTTCTTTGGGGAATTTTATTAGGGTAGTCTTTTTTTTGCTTTGCTTTGTAACGACAAAAGAAAAGAAGAAGAGAAAATCATATTATAATTGAATATTATTATTGATTTATTTACAGTACTAATTAGTATGGCAATGTTTTTGAAAATAATTATTATATTTTTGATGGTAACACTCTTTTTGTATATTACATAGTAGGATTCTCACTAGAAAATTAGGGGAAAAAGGTAAAATATAAAAAAGACGATAATTTACTAAAAAATATGAATAATTACTGCTAATTTAAACTCTTTATCTGAAACTATATTATTAAGTAATTACCTTAATATATTGGTATATGTATACAACTTAAATACGTACATTTATTTTACATTATTTTTTAATTTCTCAATGATAAAGTAGGGTATTATCATTGAAAAATAACATAAACATGACTTGAAAATCCCATTCCCATATTTTCCTCTCGCTATTTCTTTTCCCATGTGACTTGAGGGGTGTATCAATATGTTTTTGGACACATTAAATTTATTTTTTTATAAAAGGGCGCCAATAATAGTATTGTTCGCATCATTTATCTTCGGAGATATCCTAACAAATCTTTTTCTGTACCATCGAGATTGATGTTACTACATGTCGTTATGAATTAAAGATAGCTTTCCTTTTTATTGATCAACATTTATGTATATATATTAGTTTGGTAGAGCCTAGCACAAATATATACACGCTTTTTATTTTTTACGTTATTTTATATTGAAAGCTTTTTTTTTTGGAGTTATATTAGCAGACAATGCATTCTGCCAGTGTCACGTATTGTGACCAAGAATGAGTTTGAGCAGTAATTTTAGAACGGGTATGCAACTTTTTTGCATTTTTATTTCTTATCATAACTAGAACACTATTTAAAAAGTCTATTTCAGAAGAAACTATATACTACAACGAACCTGAGATATTGTCATTGCTATTCATTTTTATCAGGCGTTTTTTTTTAATAAATTAGTATTTATTTACTTTATAGTACTCAACCAGCTTATAAAAAGTGACTGGGATTCTTCCTAAATTATATACAAATGTAAAGTTTATATCTGGTTTTCTTTGTTAACAGACTTCTTAAATATATAGATAGTGTTCTAATTATGATCTAAGCTTCATTACTGACGAAAAAAATGCCACCGGTTATGGTTGCATTCTCCTTTAGCAGAGTTAAATTTTATATTTACAACATTGTTTTTGATATGTTATTCCGCAACATTGTTTTTGATAATTGATTTAAAACTGATGCATAGAAACGATAATAAATATTAAATGAATAAATTGTCTTTTATTATATGAATGTGATTTAATGTAAAGTAATTACTCGTAGGTATAATTTAATCTAAAATAATCTATTTTATATTACCGCAATTATTATACTAGTTTACAATCTATAAAGTATGAAATTGTGATATAATAGCGAAATAGCACTCACTCACTTCCAAAATAATTGCGAAATCTCAGAAAGTGTACATAATACGAAGTTGAAATTTCTCAAATTCCTTCTTGAGAGAAGGTATCATGTATAGTATTATATGATCTGTGGCATAACTAAGAGAAGATTTTGATTCGATGTTTAGAGAAAAATACGCTTTTCGATTAAAAAATGACGACTTTGTTGATTCACTTCTTAGGAAAACCCATTATATTTAAAATACAAAACAGCTCGACTATTGGAGATATATAACTTCACAATATAAACGAATTAAGTATAATATGCGTGTTTTCTAAAATATCTCAATAAATAAAAATTATAATTTAAGCTAATCTCGATCTAGCAAAAAAATTACGAAAGGTAAAATCTGACCTAGGCACAGCTACCCCTTTAAACAGAGCCGTTAAAAGTTATAACTTACTTTATAATGTAGCAAAAATTAGATATTTTCAAAAAACTCTATCACGTTATTTAAGCATAAATTGAAAAAATACTAACGCACTAAGTAGCAATAAAGAAAAAAATTATATGCCATCGTCATTTTTTTAGGTATTTTATATATTTTTTTAAATAATTTAAAGTATTGATTATTATTATTTTAAGTGTCTTTGTGAAACCGTTTTGTCGTGAGTAGTTGTCATTAGGATTTTTTTGTAATTTTTTTCTGTTGGATTATTTTTTTCTGTTGCACTATTTTTTACTTTTTAATTGTTTTGAAAAATAATGCCTTTTTTAATATCATGTCGAGCTAGCCTGTAAATGTGATGTACAATGTAATTTTTTTCCAATATTTTATGTTTTAAGTATGTCATATTATAATACGTTGCATTGGCTTGCCTAATAAATAAATAGCAACTACTAAATGCAGATATCGGAGGACATGTATTAAATCTAACATTCAATATTATGGCAATAGATCAAACTGCTACTCGCTTTTCGTTGATTTTCCAATTTCCCGTGTTGCAACGTTCTGGCAAATAGGAATGCGTGCCTAAATCACATTCAGATGAACAACGCTGAGCGTGCAGTTTTAACTGACGGACGAGATTGAACTACAATTAAGTTAGAAAAATAAAACCTATAATACAAAGTTTTTTTTTCAAGTCCACAACGCTTGTCAGACTGACAATGTCCTCTCTGTCTAATTCATATCGTATATTTATGTACATACATATGTACCTGTGTATGTAAATAAAGTTTGTAGTAGAAAAAGTGGTTTAGCAAGTTTTGATTTTAAGTGTAGTTTTTCTGCAGCTTATGGTTTTTATAATTACGATATTATTTACATATTCGATATACTGTAGTATATTAATTTGAGTTTATGTTCTAAAATACCATTTGATATTGATTTTAATGATTTTAATAATTATTATATTTTATTTAATATCTAATGGACTTAAGAAAATTTAAGTCATAATACCTTAGCGTTACAAACAAATCGGGCGTTATTTTACATTATTTTTAACAAAATTTAACTAACCATAGCCGTATAGTTAGTATATAAAAATCGATATGTGTTTGTGTGTTCCCTATGGACTCCCAAAACGGCTGGAGCGATAGTGATGAAATTTCCAGGCAATCTTTAAGTTAGACCAGCAGGTTATCCTGTGAAATTTGGTAGCAATTGGAATTTTAAACACGGGCGAAGCTGTTCGTTTTTTTATAAAAAATATAATTATAATGTTGCACAAAGCAAAATTTGATTGAAATAATCAATTAGTGTCTGTTTGTGGTCTTCTTTAATAAGCAACTGAAAATTGAAGAATAGTTTCAAAGGTACAAAATATATAAATAATAATTATTATTAACGTTTGATGTTTGAGCTGCTTTTGTAATAGGATGGCTGACTTCATAGATTTTCTATGACTGCAGCGCATTTTAACACAAAAAAATTGCTATTTGGTATGACGTGCTATGATAGATTTCTCAGAGATGAGATATTTTCCCGCAGTAAAAAGTATCCTATATATTGACCCGGATAACCAGCTAACATCATACCAAATTTCATCAAAATCTGTCCAATGGTTTTCTCGTTCTCAGATAGACAGACAGACAAAAAATATTAAATTTATAGATTGGGCTTCTTTAGCGATGATAATGACTATTTCTACAAATTTAAAAAAAATATGAATGTGCAGAAATCTCAAAATTTTATTATATGTATAGATTATTCAAGGAAATGGAAAATACTAGCATATAATAATATATATCAACTTTAAAAGTGACTTCGTCTTAAAAAAATAATCCTGTTTTAAAAATTGATCTAAAAATAATACGGAAAGTGGCAAGTTACAGAACAATCTAAAGGAATTGGAGTTTTTCTAGCAAATAACTCCTACTTAGCTACCGGCAATAATCCCCTTAAGTGAACACTTGCACAGAATTTAAGTTGTACTAACTAGATATTGATACTTAAACTTTAATAGAATACTAGCTTTATACTAGTCATAAAAATATTAGTTACTGCTATGACTTATTTATAAGATAACTGGCGACTCAGCGGGTTCGTCCCTAGGTACGTTTTAACGGTTAGTATGGAATATATATTTTATATGTATGTATATACATACATATATTAGTCATAGATATATACATACATATATAGATGTGTGTTTTCCCGCGGAAATGAGACAATCTCCCGCGGTAAAAAGTAGCCTATGTCACTCTTCAGTTCTCCAACTATCTCTACATAACAGTTACGCTAATCTGTTAATCTGTTTCGACGTTAAAGAAGGACGAACAAACAAACACGCTTTTGGGTTTATATTACTATGGATAAAAGGGCTAGATTATGTTATTTTTACTAATAAAAAAACCGAAATTCCTTTTCAAAATTTAAGATTTTGATTATTTTTTTTAGATATTTTTTATCTGCGGCTTCTCAATTGGGTACGATGATGATTTCTGTGGCATCGACTTTTAATAATTTAAATTTCAATAAATCAAAGAAAATAAGATGAAATTAGGGAATAATAGTTAATGTTGACGGAAGTTGGTCAAACAATTTCAATTTAATTTATTATCAAGTATGCAGTGCTACCAATAATAAAATATTTTATAAGAAGTAAATAATATTACATTACAAAGTAAATTATAGTACATATATTATTATGAAGGAAATAATAGAACATATATACAAATATATAATCCTTTATCGAAAAAATAAAGAAGTAATAGATGTATTAAATAAACTCTGTTTCTACTTTTCTGTATCTGATGAAATATAATTTTCTTTAATTATTATTTTTTTCTATAAAATAACAAAAAGAAAATTATAATTAACACAAAATCTGAATCTTATAATTCAATTTTTTATATATAATTAGTGGAAAAATCCTGTTAGATTATATCCTACTAGGAACAAGTCGAGGGAGAATACTAACGTATTACTGTTCCTAGAACGACGTCGCATTGCCGAGAATTCCAATTACTTTATGACTATACTATATTATGACTTTAAAATACTTTGTTTATTTTGCTTTCTACTAAAAACGTGCAATTTCATCTCAGATTCAAATTTTGGCTGAATTTGCATGTATGGTTTATGTGAAAACTTGGCTAACTTTTTCTCAGGTTTGGGGTCGGTATATACGTAACTGTGAGGTATTTTAATCAATCGAAACAAATTTTAACCTATCAGTAAAATTAGCCCTAATACTTTTTAGGGAAAAATGGATAGAATTGGAGGAGGCCTACACCCTATCAAACAGGTTCCTATAAAAAAAGCATTAATAATATTTAAAAGTTATTACTAACATTAGAATTACTTACATACTAACATTAGTTATAATTATACATATTGTAAATATTTTATAAGGCATATAGGAAATAAAAAGGTTTTATTATTATTATTATTAACTTTTTTTTATTTTGCAAATGAAAATGCATTTGTGCATACCACCTGCATACATACAGGTGGTTATGTGAGACTCACCGGATACAAAAGCCAGTACTACCCATTAAATCCCAACGGAACCCGTCTTAATGGGGAAACGCAGGATCATTACGAACTTAACCACGACACCCCGATGGCTAACATGCCGAGGCAGACCACAAGAACTATAGGGTTGCTTTCAGGGTCCACTGTGGCAGAAAAGTACAACGAGCATTGGTATGGTCAGGTTCGTTATAGTATAGCGCCTTGGCTTTATGCTCGGCTGGATTGCCGGTCGCTAATATTTTCTAGAGTAAAGACACAGAAAAAACAATAACCCGACAAAAAATATATATTGATATTTGTATGAATATTATTACAAATTAAGATAATCTCAACTGTTACGGTCGTAAATTATTCTAAAAAACGAAAATATTATTAGACCTAACACACAAAATAGCACATTGTATTTTCGAGATATATTTGTTTTTCTTCTGCTACTCATGTTATGAATAATATGTATAGTAAAACAAAGTAAATATTTTATTATTTTACCTAACAAAATATGTACATATTATATTTATAATTCTAATAAAACTATGTAGGCACTTACGTATCTACTGGTCAAGTATTTACGTATTTCGTAAGTGGAATTCACGCTAAAGTGGTCCAGACAGGCTCAAATATTTGTCTAATCTGTCTAAAAATTTAAACAAGTCTATGTTTTGCCTTAAATTAAAACGTGTTTGGTGTACAAGTATTAAAAGCAAACAAAATATGTTTTGAAACACGTAATAATTTTGATTGTCAAATTCATACTATACTATTAATGTGAAGGTAACTCTGCCAATCTGTATATTACTTTTTATGCTTAAACGGCTTTTTCGAAGATCATGAAAAAAAGACGACATTAAGTACAAATTATATAATCCATACATCTATACATATATATTGTATCTAAGCCGAATCTGTACATTAAATATTTTTTGGAAAATCTTATTAAAATAGACATTATTATCGATACCGATGCCGAATCTATAGTTTTTAGATTTTTTGTCTGTCTGTCTGTTACCGTATCACGGAAAAACCACTGGAAGGATTTTGATAAAATTTGGCATGTTGATACCTGGTTTTCCAGGTTAACATATAGGATACCTTTTACCGCGGGAAAATGTCTCATTTCTTAGAAAAAATACAAAAACTGCAATATAAGAGTATACTAATATGAAAATCCTACGAATTTGGTTTTTGGTCATCTGAACGCGGGCGAAGCCGCGGGCAATGCTAGTACTTAAATAAAAATGTGCAAGATGAAATATACTAAAATATAAAATCTATGGTATTTGAACAGCAATATGTTGCATATTCATAAAATTAAAAAAAAGGCTTTATCTTTTTTTTTTTTAAAGGCTTTATCTTATTTATCTAATAGATGGCTCTATATAATCTCTTTAATATATATTTTTGTTACTAGCAGAACGCGCTAAAACTTCAAAAAAAAAAACTTTAAAAAGGTTAGTTCATACAAACTTTCATCCTCTATTTTACCCTCTTATGGGATAAATTTCGAAAAGTGCTAAAACACGTATTTATTTAATTGTATTGAAGAGCATTAATACCACGTAATTCTGATTATAATTTTTTTTGAGTTGTATTAAACGTGTTTTCCCGTAGGAATAAGTTTACCTCCCGCGGTAAAAAGTAACCTATGTCACTCTCCAGGCCTCCAAATATCTCCACACAAAAGAACACGTCAAACCGTCAATCTGTTTTGACGTGTAGAAGGACAAACAAACAAACAAACAAACAAACAAACAAGCAAACACACTTTCACATTTATAATATTACTATGGAAGTATGGATGTGGATATGAATAATAATATGATTTTGTCAAATTACTGACCCAACGCTCCTTCAGCAAAATCATCGCGAAAGTATAACGACGATATATTACACCGCCTACGGCAAGAAATATCTTCAAATGATATATTCCTATATTACAACTAAAACGTATTTGATGACGTTTTATTCATAACTAGTATTACCCGCGGCTTCGCCCGTCGGAACTTCCGATCGCTACCAAACTTCACAAGAACCGTTGGGCTTATCTGAAAATTGCTCGAAAAATTCATCAAAACCACACACATATGTATAGCGTAAGCACTTAATTCCAAAATAAAAATATTTACAACAAAACAAATTAAAATTGAAATTTACAAAAGCGACAAATTCAAATACATATATAAATAACGACGGTAAAATTTTAGTACATTTTTACTTATTAGTTATATAACATTTATATTCATTTTTCTTATTGATCTAAAAAAAATATTTTTCATGTATAGGTATTTTTTTCTTGCGCCTCATCGCGATTCTAGTCCGCGGTTCAGATGTCCCCGGTCGTCACTCGCACGGCCTCCAGTGCAGCACTCGCTCGCTCGAAAATGTAATCAATTATGCTATAATTTCTTTTGAAGCCAGCTTGCTCTCTCGGTTGATGGAAATCTAAAGTAGTTCTGATTCTTCGCAGTAGTGGGAGTAGAATAGTTTATATAAGCTTTGTAATATTCAGATAAGCAAAAAATATTACAAAAAAAAATGTATTTCCATGAAACAATAAGAGAATTGAAATTTTTATTCAAATTAAAGTAATCTGTTTTTCGTTTTATATGAAATATATATTTTTCCAAGTTGAAAAAAATCTTGGAAGAATTTTGTCAATTTCACAGATTACTTTGGAACACTGATACTCACTTGTATTTTATTTATCTACTAGCGACTTACCCTACGAGGTTCGTCCCTACTTTCGATTTCTCAGAAATGAGATATTTTTCCGGAGTACAAAGTATCCTATATGTTGACCCGTATAACCAGCAATCATCATACCAAATTTCATCAAAATCCCTCCAGTGGTTATCCCGTGATGCGGTAACAGACAGACAGACAGACAAAAATCTAAAAACCATAAGTTCGGCCTCTGTATCGATAATAATATCTATTTCAATAAGATTTCCCAAAAAATATTTAATGTACAGATTCGGCTAAGTTAGTAGTTAGATAGTCGGCGAGGACATGCAAAAACAAGGCAGAAATAATAGATTTTTTTTAAATATCAATACAACTATTACGCCTTTACGCCTTTATTTGCACAGAAAGCTTTATCTACTCAGAAAGTATCTTTATCTTACAAATAAGAGGGGTTGGGATAAAATATTTTAAAATTCTCAAAAGGTTTAAAGCGTATAAAATTTATATTATTGTTGCTGAAAATCAGCATTTAAGTTTGTGTTTGCATATGAAAAAAAGCTAACATAAATGCATTGTTATATTTAGAAATTTTCTATTAAAAAGTCACAGTGTATTACGGCTACAATTTATCAATTTTAAATTTTTCTTCTCGTATTTTCTCAAAATCAGCTCAATTTGATATTATAAGAATAGTTTCGATATTAAACTGGAGGTATTTTAAGTTTTCTTATTGTTATATCAATTAGCATACAAGCTTTTTACCGTCGAGCAAAAGCGCAGCTTACAAAAGAAATAATAAGAATATAAGTAAATTCTTCTTACGAAAAAATATTTATAGGTACGGTAAATTTTTGCTTTATTGGTAATTAAAGCTGAATTTAGAAGTACGCCATCAAAATTCAAAGATCAATTAGTAAAGCGAAGTGCCTTTGATCTTACAAGGGGCTGTACCGGCTTCTTTAATTCGTCGGACACCAAACAGATTATCCACTTTTGTTCGCCGGCTTTAGCATATTTAACAAGCGTTTGTGAAAAAAACATTACTAACGCAAGGTAAATAATGTAAATAGTTTGATATTGATCTAATTAATTAACCATTAACAGAGAGATAATTTTATTATTCTCCAATTATTCTATAAACATTTATCTACAATAAATGAAATATATTAAAATTACATAATTACCTAATTTAAACCATTTAAAAGATATTATGTACTTTACTAACATTGTTAATACAAAAAAAATATATAGTAAAAAGTGGAAATAATAAGAAGCATCGTGCAATAACAAGTACTGTACTAAGAAAACGACGCCTTCCTTTAGGTATTTCTCTCAATTTGCCCCTTTACTGAGAAGGTTTAAGTCTCTAAGTACTTTTAAAGTGAGATAAAAGAATGAGATCATAGCTCACTTAAAATATACATTATTAAAGAATTGCTTATATTCTTATAACTTTAGTGACTGTAGAATATAATTGTATTGATTTCTGATTATTGAACTATCAACACTTATTATGGGTTCCGGGTCAATCTATTGCTGCCTTTTTTAAGTCAATATTAAACTGGAACTTATTTTAGAATAAGAATATGCAATGAGAAGATTTAATCTGAAAAACCTATATCAGATTTTTTTTTAATGAATTGAGCGATTGTAAAAAGGAGGACATACTCAATTGGGTTTTTTTACGTTACATGATCGGCCAGTTCAACCAATTTACATCATTTTTTAATAAAGAGACTATATAACCTCCAAGGGGATGAACTATGGTATCTATTCCCTATATAAATAAAAATGAATCACCGAAATGTATGTACGCGCATAACTTCCGATCGACTGCACCAAATTAGATAATTATTATTATTTTGAGTTTTTTATTGTCAGGACAAGCTTTGTATAAAAAAATGTTAAAATAATAAGAGATTATTTTACTAAAATCAGATTTAAATCTCGTGATATGAAAAGTGAGTGAGTGAATGTGACAGAATAACGTTCAATTGTTCAGCCAGCAGTTGACAACTTCAAACAGACAATGCGCTATATCATAATGTCAATTGAATAGAAAAGTTTGTATGGGAAAGCAAGCAAGCAAGGACGAACCCGAGCGAAGCAAGGGTGAGTCGCTAGTTTTCAAATAAAAGTGATTTTAAAGTTATGGAAACATCTTTCTAGTTTACACACCTTTCACCGTTTGCATTTACTTTGCCGATTACATATTGCAAATTGATATTGGCGGTATCTCATGCCGCGCTTTGTCTAAAATAGATATTTAAAAACATTCATACAGCATAGACATTATTTAAGTACACAATAGCCATTACTTAGAAAGGAATAATACTAGACAGGGCAATACTTTAGAAACTAAAATGATAATTAACGTTTTAAAATAATTAAAACTCTTTTGCTAGTATTGTTTCACGTTTAAACATAAAACTTGATTTATATTAACTATATAAGATGAAATTTCTGTTACAGGAAAGTCGATCCTGAACATATCAACCAGTATTTTGTATGAAATTAGAATTTCGCGACGAATTTTGCAAGTTGGCACAGCGTGAAATTGTATCTGGCTTGCAACCGGCGTCAGCCTGACGCTAAAATACTTCCCGCCATCCCGGACAGACGTCATAAGTTTCTAACCCTATAATGCTTGCTGTACAATGTGATTGAACTGAATGTTGCTAACGACTACAGTGAATGACCGATATTCATTAAACGTATTATTACTATACTCGACCTCAAATTTAAGGCTAACATAAAATATTTTACAAGCAGTAATCTTATCTGTACACCGCGAACGTTATTCCACAAACTTTCCCTTAATTGGACTACGTAGTGGTACAATTATGTAAATTTAAAATCAAACCGCAACTTCGCTACTTACTTTGGAACGGCAGTTCTTGTAGCGATTAAAGTTTTAATCTGAAAGTTTTTATTGAAGTTAATTAACAAAACAGTGTTCCTATTGAGCTGCATTCTGTGTTCGAAATATTTATCTATAAAGTTATCATTGAGAGAGTTTCTGAGTACGTGAGGCGCATCAAGGATCTCAAGAAAATTACTACTACATTTGCTTATTAAGTACCTATCTAGAATCTTTTCTAGATTTTTGCAAATATTTGGTATTTTATATGGATAGGCTATCTGTAACAACTATATAGTGCCTTTAAGACGTCTGAAAGCATTAGAAACTTTGGGAACCAAAAAAAAACAATAAATCCACGAAAAAAATCGAAAAGATTTTTATTTAAAAATACCTAGAATCTTTAAACGATCTAAAGGTTTTGCGGGGATCATATGAGATTTGACATTATTTTAAATACTTGTGCATAACATATGAAATATTAGTATATTATATTACCACTTTCTTACTCTAGCTTCACTTTGATGCGTCACTTTTGGCTAATTTTATTACTAATAATAGCTTATTGTTATCAGGTTATATAAGTCATAGTCTATAGTCTTCCTCTAAGCCCTTTAGGCCGTTGCAGCGTGAAGGAGTAATATAAATATTACATACACAAACCAACTTTCACAATTACGAGCATAATAATAGTGACTTATACACTAATTTTGGCCCGTTTGGAAGAAAATATGAGAGTAAAATTTTTACAGACAGCCAAAAAGTGACATGATGAAGTTAGCTGCATTCCTTTTACAATCTGAGAAATGTGACATACGGGTAGAAATCTTTAGCTATTTTTGTTCTGTTACGCCAAATAAGTATAACTTCTTACGTGCGTACACAAGTAGACATACACACGTTTTTTTTTTGCAACTCCAATTATGCGAGTCATATTTGTTTCGATGGGCGTGCAATTTTGATTGCATTGCAGTTTGTTAACTATTGTCAGTTGCATGTTATCGATAAAATTAATAGAAAATAGATTCGAGATAGAGCATGACGATTTGTATTTAAATTATTAATACGTACAATTTGTGTATTTAAGCAAACATTAGTAATGAGTGAGAAGTCTAAATAATATGCGAATTGTAAACTACAATAATATTATGAAATCCCTAACAATTTGCACGTATCATGCTTTATTTTGTAAGGTTAAATTAATATTGTATTTAGTACTTTTTAAATTCCCACTACTAGATACGGGCCTTCCTTCTATATGACGGACAGATCAGGCCAAATTTCACGCTGGCCAAGTCCGTTAAAACAAACCCGAACGAAGCGAGGTTGAGTCGTTGATGAGTTAATATAATAAATATCAATACTATAGTTTTCAAAAAGATTCTTGGATTCAAAGTGATTGAACGAAATCTCGCTTCGTAATGTGGACATCGCGTGACTGTATGTAGCGTGCTCGAGCGAGTGCCAGAGCGATATGCCCGCAGTAGAACTTTCCTTGTGCATTCTTGAATCTATGTGCCTGACCGTGATGATTGCACCCTAGGTCTACAAAGTATTCTAAATTACATATTACATAATTGTTACAAAGAAATATTTGAATTTTTTTATATTTTTCGCTGGAAATGCACATCATTATTGGATAAATCAAGAAAAATTAGATAGAATAGTAAAACTAATGAAACTCATTGTTGCTATCTAAATTTTACTAATATTTTTCTTATTTATAATAAAAAAACAAGATAACTAAACATATACTTAAATATATGTGTCGGAGACGAGTCATAATCACAACTAATCGGAACGCGAGCGCCACCTTTTTGGGCTCGACAGAGTCTACGTTGTGACACTCGACCGGGCTCGGCTGAGTTACGCTTGGTCGGTCGCACAGTGAACACTAGTAGAAACTGTCTTGCGTTCCGTATTGTCTATACGTGGTAATAGTGAAGTGAAGTGCTTGCTATATGGTTGTGTAGTGAAGTGCTGTGTAACTATGTACAAAGTGATTATTGTTAATTTGAAATACAACTGTGATTGCATCGACTTTTATTTGAACCAACACTTCCCATATAACGCCCACTGTACAAGTCATGATAAAATAATGGAAAATAATAGAGAAAATTAATGCTGCTTCGATATCAGAAGCGGGATCAGTGTTGGTTCAATTGCAAAAAGAACTATCTCTGAGTGAACAATGACGTGCTATGTTTGAACAACAAAATGTCATTATGTGATCTCTTATCGAGGCCATGCAAATGCCTCGGATGAAGAAGAACATCAAGTTACGCGAGTTTGACCCTGACAATATGGATACGGACGCAAGATCTTGATTTGCGACTGTAGATTTGTGTTTTGCCGAATACCCTCCATACGGCGGCTAACTTGTTTTAACAGTCAGTAAGGAATTAAAAGGATAAGGGTCGACGTGGCTGTCACAATTTGTATACCAGAGAATAACATAGGAAGAGTTCAAGGTGATTTTCAAGGCGAGATTTATTTCCACCGAGACATTGGCTGGTACGCTTATTAATTTTAACAGTGACAAACCAAATGAAAAAAGAAACTCGTTACGTACGCAAATCGCCTGATGACGTCACTGACTAATCATTGGAAAGACGCTAGCAAGAATCAGATAGCAATTGCGACTGTCCTTGCTCACTTATGTCAGTTTAATTCGAAATTACAACGATTGGCCTTTTCTACGAAAATTGCTTCGCGAGATCGACTGCAGCAGGGATTGCACGCATTCTCACATTTGAAACGCAATAAAAGTGAGTCTTAAGCGGTCAGAGTGTAGAAGCAAGGTAAATGACAGTGTGGAACGACCTTCGATGACAGCAACGGCATTGCAGCCTGCAGTGAAATCTCTGGTGTGCTTCAAATGTGGCAAGCCTGGTCACATCACGCTCCGGTGCATAAGTAGTGCCAGTCAAGTGGACGGCAGCAATATGGGTGCAACACGAACGGAACGACGCGTGGATGTATGTGTTGTACAACCATCTTCGAATGCTCAATGGCATAGAGGTAATCTGTATTGCTTTTGTTATAATCATGGTGCTGAATATTCGTTAGTAAGATAACATTTAGCAGTCAAATTGTGTGGTTAACGATTTTGTCCTTGCAATTTCTAGTATTGATCAAAACGGAATATTCCGCACAGAGTAAAATTTGTTTTGTAACGATTAGCAGTCATTCTCTTGAAATCTTTTGAAATATTATGTTTTGCCTAATTATTAGTTACAAAATGGTATCATGATAGAACATGAGATATTGAAAGATTTTCTATTAACATGACGGCTATAAATTTTTTACACAAAAATTCTAGTAGGTCATGTACCAATAGAGGTTGATGTAAATAATGATCATCATGCCAAGCAAATGTTTTAATGAAGTCGATGGAAACCGATGTAAGCATTCTGACGGCCGTAGTAGTGTCGACCGTACTAGTAACTATTACGTAGTCATAGCCTGGTAAAAGTCGGTCTTTTGAGGAAGCTCAAACTAAATAGACCGTGGGTGTCTGATGTGCGTTTAGTTCTGGCGGAGGTCGGGGTCTGTTATGACCATAGTGTGTAGTCACCGAGAGGGTGATACGGTGATCCTGTAGTGGATGTGTCGACCGTACTAGTAACTATTACGTAGTCATAGCCTAGTAAAAGTCGGTCTTTTGAGGAAGCTCAAACTAAATAGACCGTGGGTGTGTGATGTGCGTTTGGTTCTGGCGGAGGTCGGGGTCTGTTATGACCATAGTGTGTAGTCATCGAGAGGATGATACATACGGTGATCCCGTAGTGGATGCACCTGGATTGTGGAGCAATTGTGATTGCTGGTTGGCTTGTAAGGCCGTGGCCTAAGAGTGGTTTACAGAGGTGCTAGTAAATTTGAAAATTAGTTTGATTGCTGAAGTGTTGAATGATGTTGGTACATGGCTCTGGATGACTAATGTTATTAGTTAGATTAGAGATAGTTACAGTGACTTGGAGTTAAAAAAAAAAACAAAGGTGTTAGCGTTAAAGCTTTTCATTAGAATAAAGATGATTTAGATTCAAAGTTAAGTTTTATCTGGTCAGGATTGACCGAGTCGAGCAAGTATTTTCGTTGATTATTTGGTTGCAGGCTAACACGCGGTTACGGGCTAACACACGAGGGCGTGTGCATGCAGGATGGCCGTGTCGGAGACGAGTCATAATCACAACTAATCGGAACGCGAGCGCCACCTTTTTGGGCTCGACAGAGTCTACGTTGTGACACTCGACCGGGCTCGGCTGAGTTACGCTTGGTCGGTCGCACAGTGAACACTAGTAGAAACTGTCTTGCGTTCCGTATTGTCTATACGTGGTAATAGTAAAGTGAAGTGCTTGCTATATGGTTGTGTAGTGAAGTGCTGTGTAACTATGTACAAAGTGATTATTGTTAATTTGAAATACAACTGTGATTGCATCGACTTTTATTTGAACCAACACTTCCCATATAACGCCCACTGTACAAGTCATGATAAAATAATGGAAAATAATAGAGAAAATTAATGCTGCTTCGATATATGTATATTGTATATACAAAGCAAATTTACACCTTTATTTAATTCATCGTGAAATTGTGACAGGAATGCTTAAAAGTTATTTAATTAATTTTTAAAATAACGAGTATTTTCCATATCATAAAATCGATACATTTTAATTATCTTTGTTACCTATATTTGTAAGAGTAAGCTTGCTAATAACCTTGGAAATATTTTTTTAATCATACCTTTAAAAAATCTCTCAGATTTATTAATTTTAGAAAAATAGTGATAAATATTTATGTAAGAACTAGCTACGTTACGTTTTACCGTAGTAAAAAGTAACCTATATGTTGACCCGGATAACCAGTCATAATAATACCAAATTTCATCAAAATCTGTCCGCTGATTTTCTCGTGATGCGTTCCCGGACAGACAGAGAGACAAAAATTCTCAAAACCATACATTCGGCCTCTTTATCGATAATAATGACTATTTCAATAAGATTTTCCAAAAAAATATTTAATGTACAGATTCGACCCAGAATTTTATTATATGTATAGATGATTAAAAATCTTAGTTTTTGTTATAAGTAACCATAATTAATATTTTTTAGTCTAAGATATAAGTAAGAATAAGTTAAACTTAAATTGTTTGAGACGTAAACTGATTCTATGTAGAAACTTAATTTTACCGGTGTAATACGAACCACTTCTTGTTTAGTTGCTGTGGAGCCTTTCATCGAGTGTCGGGGCAATGGAACTCGAGCCACATGCTCATGTATTTGTAAGAGTAAAGAGTAATACAAGTTTAAAATTGAACATTTTAAACACTTAAGATAATATTGAGAGGATCTAGTAAATCTATACATATAACGAAATTGTAACTGATCGCTGTCTTTACATGACAGATATTTAAGAAAAACTTTTTTAAATTACACAGAACAATTATATGGCTTAAATATATAATTAATATTTTGTTTTTTCTTTATGGTTGGTTATAAATATAAAAATGGCAACACTAAATATAGATTACTACTTAATATTTTTAAATTGTAATAATTATAATAATAACAGCTAAAATAAATAAATAATATTCCATATTTAACTATAAAATTAAAATTATAAAAATGTTTAAAATAAAAAAAAATATTGTGAGGTACTTTAGTGCCATTTTTCAATTTTTTGAATTCATTTTGTTTTATTGTGGGTAGGCTGTCTGTAACAACTATATAATACCTTTGAGACATTTAACACCTCAGTCTCTCCCGTGACCATGATTGTTGTAAAGCATTCGAAAAGTCGGGAACCAAAACTCAAAAATAAATTGCAAAATAATCCGAAAAGATAGTTTTATTTAAAACGTCAAATATTCGCGTAAATCTATGAAATTTTTTTGTCATTCATATTTTTTTGTCTGTGCGTTTGTGCGCGCTAATCTCAGAAACGACTTAACCAATTTGGGTGCGGTTTTCACTAATGTATTGTGATAAGCTCACTTAACATTTAGTGTTTGTTTTATTTCAATCGGTTCATAAATAAAAAGTCAATTTTAGATAAAACTATCTTTTTGGATCATTTCGCGGATTTATTATGATTTGACGTTTCGAATGCTTTACAGCATCCATGGTGATGGGAGAGACTGAGGTGTTACATGTCTTGAAGGTATAGTTGTTACAGACAGCCTACCCACAATTAACAAAATGAAAATTTTACCAATTACCTTACAATATTTTTTAATTAAAGTAGGACAAAGCAAAAGCTTATCTAAATACAAAATTTGATTCAAATCGATGGAGCCATTTCCACGATATATGAAATAAATACAAGAATAGCTCATTTAATAATACAAATTCTCTTCTGTACCCTAGAATCTTATGCTTTTCTTGGCATTTGTATAAAATAAAATATGAATTTATTTATAGCAAATGTTACCCACGACTTTAAATTTCTAATTTAATTAAGTAACTTGATATACAATATTTACCTCTTGTCCCACGGGATCCTTTTTCCTAAAATAGTAAAATGTTATTTATATTTAAATTCCTTTAGTATCCAAACCTAATCTGATATTTTCATATGTTTTTGCTCGTTCCCTTAGAATTTTGTTGTTTTCCGAGCATTTTAATATGATTTGAGTAAAATTTTTTTTAACAATAATCATATTTTTTTTCTTTTGTCCTTTGGGACTCCTTTACTTAATATAACAAGTTTTAGTAAAGTATCTATTTAATAAAATTGACAAAAATTTGGCTCTTCTTTTTTGGAAATACTTTCTTTTTCCAGTATGTAAAGTAGTTTGTATAAATACAGACTAAATATTCTAGCATCCTATTAGAATCCCATTAAAGTCGTATCTATCGAAGGAATAAAGAACTTAGCCTAGTGACACATTTTAACAACTTTTGATATTGAAAAAATATAGTTTCTAAAGGGTTGTGGATTTAATTATTAATGGATTATAACCAAAACTAGATAAAATATATTTTTTTTATTTTTGCATCGTTTTAGAATATTTAATAAGTTGGTAAGCGGAAAGTTTTATTCTTCAAAAAAAGAGCAGTATGGATCGTTCATGATGTAAGAGTTCGTGATTCCATGCGAGATGTTTAAAAAAATGGTATTCTTACGGTTTCGTCACAATATATACTATTAATATATTACTTGTTCGCAAAAATTTTGATAATTATTTAAAAAAGAGTGTTAGACACACAATAAACACTAGGAATAGAAATAAACTTGTAACGCCCAGATGTCGACACGAAAAGGTAGATAAATCCGTCATGGGTCTAAGTATACGCATATATAATAAGATTTCACAAACTGTCCTAGATTTACCTTTTCAATAATTTAAAGATAAAATTATAAATATTTTACTGAGCAAAGCGTATTACACTGTTCAAAAGTTTCTTGTTGATAGAAATGTGTGAAATTAAGATATACTGACCCATATGCGGACTATCTATATCCTTGATATTTAAAAAAGCAACTGTTGAGTTTCTCGCCGGCTCTTTTCAGCAGAACTGCTTTCCGAGCCGGTGGTAGACTCCTCACGGACTGACTACACTACACACTGACGCTCTTTCAATTAAATTGACGATTCAAAAGTGCTTGTAATGAGTCTATTTGAATAAAGTTTCATTTTCTTTCAAAGGTCCTCAAGCTCCAAACTGAATATACAATGAGAACATCTATTACTTTTGTTACTCTAAAGTATGTATTGTTTCATATCTTGGTATCAGATAACATATATGTACATATATGTATTATTTTACTTGCGACTCACTCTCGCTCCGCTCGGGTTCGTCCCTAGTTTCATTTTAACGTTTAGTATAGACTTCTCAGAAATGAGACATTTTCCCGCAGTAAAAAATATTCTTTATGTTGACCCAATTAACCAGCTTTCACCATACCAAATTTTATCGAAATCTGTCTATTTGTTTTTCCGTGATGCGGTCACAGACAGACAGACAGACAAAAATTCTAAAAAACTATAGATTCGGCCTCTGTATCGATAATAATGACTATTTCAATAAGATTTTCTAAAATATATTTAATGTACAGATTCGACTCGGTTAGAATTTTATTATATGTATGTATTGATAGGTAAATTGAATAATTTGTGCATTTCCAATAATTATGTATAAAAGATAAATTTTCAGATACAAAGTGATAGCTTGTCGAAATCTCTCTGGAGTAATGTGGACATCGCGTGATTGTATACGTCGTGTTTGACCGAATGTTGTAACAATATTACATGTATCCTTGTTGGAATCAGCCGATGTAATTACACAGAATCAAAACTGAACAAATTTTAAATAATATTGCATCAATTTTCCTCTTTCATAAATATGATCTCTTTATATGATAACCCCATTTTAAATGTATATTTAAAATGTATGTAAATGTATTGGAATGAATTTTATTTTAAGATAAGGCTTATAACAAGGATTTAAGAGTAGAGTTCAGCAAACTGCAGAAATATTACTAAGGAAACAGCTGTGCACATCTTCCGTGTACACGACGTTTGTCGTTAGGGCTGTAACTATATGAATATTGTTTATATTTTATAGTACAGAAGTATAGTAATGTATACTTCTATACTATTATTATAAAGAGGAAAGTTTTGTTTGTTTGTTTGTACCGAATAAGCTACGAAACTACTAAGCCGATTTAGATGAAATTTGGTAAAATGATAGTTTGAGACCCTGAGAACGGCAAAAGATAGTTAAAGATAGTTTTTATCGCGGAAATCATCTCTTAATGGGGTGAAAAGAGGGATGAAAGTGTGTATGGGGAAATTTTACATTATTTAGTAACCCACAGTATTTTATTCAGATGCGTCTTTCACGGAATTTTTGTGTCAGTCAGTGACAAAGTGCTAGTTTTGGCGTATCAAGATATGTAGCTCATATAAATCTCTCTTGAAACCCATAAAATATCTGTTTGGTGCCTAAATAACAGAAAAATAAACTCATTAAAATAATTTTACATTCACATCGTTGAATTTATAATTACTTACATTTATAATGTAGAAATATTTTAGATTTTGTATTAATATTAGTAAAAATTCAATAGTAATCCTGTATACATATTTTATTTTCCTTATAATATTATTAGTTGGATTTAAATGAGATATATAAAATTAACTTTGTTATCAACCCTATTCCGTTATCTTACTTACTGGAGTCTCGTGGCTCCGCTCAGGTGTAAATAGCAGCCGGATCGCCATTTTATACTTCACGTATTTTAAACATGTGATTATCATAAATATGATAAATGTAGATCGTTCATTGGAAAGTATTTTCGAATGGAAGCTATATTGAATATATTGTATAAAACAAGCACTTATTTAAATTAAATTACAACCTTGATTTTGAATCGATCGATTATAATAAACCTTAGGTTTCTTTGTATTTCGGATTATGGTAATAGATCCTATAAATTATAATATTAAATGAGCAATACTTTTATATTTATATATGTATGTACAAATTTATTTCTTGCATATCGGAAACGGTTCTATTTTATCTCAGAGGTTTTATTTCTTAATTTAGTGTCATTTCTGAAAAAATCGCAGTTTTTTTTTCTTTTTCTGATAACACGATTTTCCAAAAAAAAATAACACTGAACGAAGCTTGTATGTCTAAGTACTCTTATATTTTAATATGGTATCTTTTGATCATTTTGGTATTGTAAGGTTTCGATATTTTACTGTATAATAAAACAGCCATTAATTGATTGGCCACATTGACGACGCGAACGCACTAATTATGATACTTTTATAAACCAGGCAGTTAAAAATGACGAGAATGGACAGGCCGAAAAAAATAACAAAGAAATACTAATAAAAATAGAAAAACGAGAAAAACCAAAAAAAGGGGCATTGGTTGGCGGGGAGTTGACATAGGTGGATGCTATTCGTTTGCAGTGAGTGCGAAAGCGATCCTGCACGCCCCATTGCACTACGGTGAAGGGTTCCGCTGTGGGTTTTAGTGAGTAGGAGTCTCACAGTACCTTGCCCATGACGGCGGCAGGGTCCCCATGATGGGTTTCCCCAGCGACAACAAAAAAAAAAGGTGGATGCTATTCGTGATTTTTAACTCTTAAATTGTTGATAATATGTATTCCATGATATATTTTACCTATGTCTAGTTTAAAATATACCTGTAAGTTTTGCAAGTTGATGCTGGCTGGCTGAGTAATCCTATGGTTTATATAATAAAATATATTAAAAGAGTTATTCCTTTATACTGAAAAGGCTTTATAGATTTGAATGTACACATGAGAACTATGATCTGGACACTTAAGCTACTGCTAGTAAGCAAATTTGTTAAAATTTAGCGCTGCTTGTATGTTTTATTATAAACACAAAAGACACGTAGAGACGCACTCGAGCGAGGTTAATTTTCTAATATTTTTAATATGTTATTTATTAAATTGTTACAAAACTTCCAAAAAAGCACAAAGTTACACTAATAAAAACTTTTAGCCAATGTTTTGAAGCATGAACATTAAATAAATCACACGGAAGTCCATCGAGACACTAATTAGCTAGCACGTACATGACCGCAACAGATGAACAGACATGGTGATCGGACCGTGTAATTACTCTAACCTATCAGTGAAATATCCTTTCTAACAGTTGCGCAGTTAGAGCGCAAGCTTTTGAACATTTTTTATTCCTTATAAGCTCATTATTTCGTTTCTACCGAGCCACAGCTAAAAAAAGCTCGACTTCAAAATATAATTATATAAAAAAATGTTTTTTTATAAAGTCAGTTTTTCTCTTCCTTATATTCAGTTATGTAAAAATGTTATACAACACTAAAAATCAAAATTATAAAACGATAGAGTATCATTGTTTTGGAAGAATTATCAAAAGAAATTCAGTATGAGAAAAAACTTTTTATTAGGAAAATCGAAACCGCGACCTTCGATTTGGTAAGAAAGTCGACGTCTATTATTAACTTTAATTCTTTTTGCTTCAGCTTCGGTAATTAAATTACACCGTTGCAAAAAACTCATGACATTTCTATCCACTAGGTACATGCAAATTGGAACATGTACCAAATCTTTTACTACGTATCTCTCAGTGAAATTTGTTTAAAGCCTTATCCTTTAAACATATTTGACTGCAGTTGTTCTTCGTAAATTATTTTGCTTAAGTCTTCGTTAAATTTATTTAATGGCTCCTTGTTTCATAGTTTGTTTTTACTGTTATTTGATATAAAAAATGTCTGAGTGCAATTCACACACGGTAGCAGTGAAACTTCAGAAAAATGACCTACGAGAGAATGAGATGAATATATGTAGAGTATCAGGTCGAGTAGAATAATTGTAAGGTTTTTTTAATAATATTTTTAGCAACTTAGTTATTTTACATTTTATTTAACATATATTATTACATATTATTCAGTATCACTTTTATTATTTTTCACTTCCTGTATAATGTATTCTATCTCATTTTCTCGCCGGTTTAATCCTATATATATTTATGTGTTTGTCACTATATAGCATCGCATTTTCGTTTCATCAAGTTTGAAATCTCAACGATTCTAAAAAAAATTTACTTCAATAAATTATGATATTCGGATGATAGACGTGACATATAAAGTACGATATCCATTATTACGTGTAAGTCCATCGCATCACATGTATGTTTACAGATAGTCATTTTTATTTTACATGTTTATTTTCCTAGTATTTTTTCTTTGATCTAAAATATCATAACTTACTTTCAAAGAAATATATTATTTCTCACTAGCGATTCACTCTCGCTTCGCTCGGGTTTGTCCCTAGGTACGTTTTAACGGTTAGTATGGAATGATTGACTATATATTATATAAGCGACTCACCCTCTCTTTGCTCGGGTTCTAAGTTGATTCCCCATACAAACTTTCATTCCCATTTTCACCCTCTGAAGGGATGATTTCCAGGATAAAAAGTATTCTATATCCTTCCCAGGATCTAAACTATCTTTTTACGAAGTTTCATCTAAATCGGTTTAGAAGATCCAGAGATTACCCCCTACAACGTCACAAACTCACAAACTTTGCCTCTTTATTATGTTATTATAGATTATAGTTTATAGATATACATAGGTACAAAATAAACAGTTTTGAACTTATCGGTTATCTAGCTGTTTTTTTTTTGGGGTTTTCCTTATTTTTTTATACTTAAGCCACCAGACACACCCCCCACAAAATAAAAAAAGAATTATTCGTCGGTCAAGCCGTTTTTGAGTTTTTGCTAGACTAACGAACGGCAATATTGATTATTGTATATAGATGGCTTATTCTGACATATTTTCTTTAGAAATATTCCCATTGAATGATGAGAATTTCTGGAAAATTAATTTGCATAAAAAAACGAACGTTGCGGACGAAGAATTTCGATAGAGTTAAAAAGTAATCAACTATTTATCAGAATATCTCTACATTACTAAGATGAAATCGAAGATTATATCTTTAAAGACTTTTATTTTGGAATCAGTTTTTATCGACCTACGATTATTATAAATGCGATATGTGTACTTGTTAGTTTTCAAATATCAAACCAGGTAAGCACAAATAAATCAGGCTATTTGGAAAAATATTTTTATTTTATTTCTGGGAGTAGTAAAACTATTATCAAAAAACAAATCAAATTCATTATTGCTTAAGCTTTTTACCGCCTGAACTTTAGCTAGACGCATTGCTTTTTTTGAAATAAGATAAACTATGTTGTAACTCATGAACTATTCATCTAATTGAAAAATGTTTTATCGAAAAGTTAGTGGAATTTTATCCTCTATATTTTTTACACCAACTACATATTTTTGACCAAAGTTCCGTCAGAGGGAAGACGTGTTATCATCATTTTTCGGATTTAATAAAGTATGTTACAGATAATTAAACAAGAATTAAAAAATTAAAAACCTATTAAATAAAACATAAATTATGTTAATGCTTAGTATTCTTGCTTTTAGTTCGATTAATTGCTGCTAATTTTAAGTTCACTTCGTTTATGTTTTTAGTGGAAACTTCATTGGCTTAAGATTTTTGTTTAGAAGTGTTTAACTAAATTTTATTAATTATACTCTATATTTTTCCCAATGATAAATAAATAAATAAATAAAAAAAACCAAGAAACTCCCAAAGATATATTGAACAAATAATATAAAACCAAAATTTGTAAGTGCGAGTATGTATATATGTACTCAGACAGACCATGACCTAGTGTAACATATAGACTGCTATTAGGTACAAAGGCAAGATGAAGGAAGATAATCGAGATAGGACGGAATAAAGTGAAGTATTATTAGTATTACCGCCTTACGAGCAGTTCTTTACGGACTTACATGTTGACATTTAATTTATATTTCAAATAAAAAATTGACGATTCAAAAGTGCTTTGTAAAAGTCTACTTGAACAAAGTATATTTTGATTTTATCTTCTACTTACCTCTGACCTTTCCATTACATAATTTTTTAGACAGTGCTAGAAACAATTTAGATTTCCAAAACCCAATACTGTAGGGTATATGTAAATGTGTATGCAGTGTGGATTAGATTTTTTGTTTACTTTGCAAGTTCAAAATAGAAGCTAGAATCTGGCTAAAATGGATTCATATCTAAACTATTAACCGGTGCGTGCGTGCATGTTTAAACAGATGGAAACTTTCACATATATAATAGTCCGATGTATGTTTCTGAACTATTTTATGTACATAATATTTGTTTTCTTTTGTTATATAATGGACTCTTTTTATTGATGATGTAAATATAATATTATCTTTTTTATCTCAATAGCTTATTCAACAGAGAGATTATGTCAGAGAAAGAGAAAAATTCTCAAGCATTATCAGATATTACTGAAATTAACTTTTTTAGTTTTATTTGTGGTTTCTAGTTGTTCTTAATTGATATATTTCATAAATGTGAATTTAAACAAACTAAATATTAAAGAATTGCCATAAAAATAATACTTACTGCCTCGAAGAATGAATTAATCCTACAAAAGTTAAACAAATCATATCATTAAATAGAACAAAAATTCATTATTTAGTTTATCCAAAAATTTAATAAAGCAAAATAAATTAGCGTAAGGGTCAATTAGTAATGGTCCTCAACTTTACAGGGCTGTCGTCGGAACGAAGATCCTCTCCAAATAGAGCCAGCTAATTTGGATGACACACTTTTAAATGGTATATAATAAAAGTTAATAGGAGCTGTCCATGATTCCTGGCGGCTCTGAGTGCTCATTTCCCTACTGCCGTTCCGCCACGTTAATTAGCATTTTGGCGTTGATATTCTAATAATTTGAAAAACAGAATCGGGCAGGTAAAATGATTTAATTTTTGAATATAAGTATGTATGTATATAAATTTGTATGTATATAACCAGTTAATAAGTTTGTAAGTTTGGATGTAGGTGGTAATCTTTAAAACTACTCTCATCTAATACTGAAATCTCACACCTCACTCTTCACTAATAGGAAGCTATATGACCGTCGAGTGCTATTTTTATTAAAATATATGGCGAAAAGATACCTAAGGATGCAAATGATACAAATCGCTAGTGAAATTTAATAAGTTCTGTACATTTGTATTGGTACATATTAGCAAGATAAATATAGACACATCGTTTGGCTCAGTTTGTAGTGACCCTACTTGCTGTGCCAGCGGTCACGGGTTCTAGTCCCACTGGGGGCGTTCATTCGTGTGATGAGCACGATTGTTTGTACTCCAGTCATGGGTGTTTATATTTATAATATGTATGTATTTAATGATATATATGTGTGGTGTATCGACTATATGGTATCCATAACACAAGCCTCGTTGCTTACTATGGTACTAGATGGTGCTGTGTATTAATGTCCCAACTGCCTCGATTCATTTTAATTTATTAATGTGAGGATAACCTTGGCCTGATGCTGCAGCGTCACCTGGAATCTGCAAGATACTCATCTCTTTACGAAAATACTAGAGAGATATTTAGGCTCATTGAATTACTCACTCACTCATTGCCTTAATGAATAGGTTATTATGTTGGGGTTTTTAAATTTTCAGTCTTTTATATATTATAGTATCTTTCCAATATATCTTTTTAACTGCCTCGATGGTGTAGTGGCTAGCATGTACGGCTGCACACCCGGAGATCCTGGGTTCTAGTCCCGGGTGAGCCAAGTTTAGTCATTGAGTATTTCTGTAAAGTTAGCCTCAGTAACAGCCCAGAGGTGGGAAGTTGGCGGTGTTTCACCCCCGTGCCTCAGAGAGCACGTAAAGCCGTCGTGTGCCTTAACTCTCACCGGTCGTGTCTCGTGTCGTCCTACCGGAGTATGAGAGTGATAGGAATAGAGAGTGCACTTGTGTCTGCGCGTACACTTGTGCACTATAATATCTCCTGCGAAGTTGGCTAGTCTCAATGAGATTGGCCGCCGTGGCCGGAATCGGTCAGGAGGACATTATAATGTCCCAACATACTTATATTTGTTTACATCATAAAAATACTCTCGAGTATAAAATTCTAATTGTAACTTTATGCATTCAAAATGACGTGAAACCTCTCACACTGCATTAGGCTATACTATATCACCTCGTCGATCATTAATTGTTGCTTAGAGACCAAGCAATGACAAATGTTGACGAATGAGGTGTCAGTCTCATGAGTATTATGTAATGTAAAAGTAAAGTCTATGAGGATGACAAAGTGCTGTTTTAAGACGTCGTATAATTTTTTCAGCTTCTTTTAAGAATGATTGGTTCTATTTGTTTTGTTTTTGTGTTTTATTAAAATAAATTTGCTTTGAAAATTGATAGAAGTTTCAAAAATGAAAGCAAGCTGGTATTTTACAATTGAGGAACGTCGGAACAAATACCGATAAATCACATTTCGACTTATTTTTTTTATGATGCTGATAATATGGCCAAGTTCATGGTGATGAACTTGGCCATATTTTTATAGTTTTCCACAAAAAAAACACAAATGTCATTTATCGGTTTTTGTTCCGACGCTCCTCATATTGTTTACAAATAAAAAAATCTAAAAACCATATTGGAGTGGCGTATTACGATTCAACGATTAAAGAAAGTTCAATATATGATTCAACGATTTAAGTCATTTCAATACAATTTTTTAATTTATTATAATACTACAATTATAGTAAAATCGCAATACTAGTTAAATTAATTATTTTAATAAATTTAACCATAAAAAGGAATATTTTAAATAATGCCTTTTTTATATCTATCTTCAACAAAATATTCCTGTGAAATGAAAACATTCCTTTGTTTATTGGTTTGTGCTAAAATTAGCAAATTAACAGCGCAATCGTCACGTAATTCAAAACTAATTAAGAAAGGAAAACGTTGGCAAGAACGTTTGTTAAGAAAATGGACTTCACAGATACTCGCTAGAGAGGCGGTGATTCTGAACGTTTTAACCAAAGTACTTGCTAAGCAGAAATAGTATTATATATTGAATATAACAATATGGTATGCTTTTATTTATATCTTTTAACTTGTCTTATCTATACATGTAATAAAATTCTAATTAAGCCGAATCTCTTACCAACTGTAAACGACATGACAGATTTTGATGAAATTTGGTATGATTATAGCTGCTTATTCGGGTCAACATATAGGATACTTTTTATTGCGGGAAAATATCTCATTTCTGAGAAATCTATACTAAACGTTAAAATGTAAGTAGGGACGAATCCGAGCGGAGCAAGTGCGAGTTGCTAGTTTAATATAAAAAATTAAATAATCAAGTGAACAAAAAATTTCACCAGGTCCTATATAGCGGTCTTGGAAAATGAACAAAATTCGTTTATAAACAATGAATAGCGTACTTAGTGATATAGAAGTGTTTATTTTATCTATACCAGGAAAAGAAATATAGATATTAAAGATCACATAATTGGTATTATTTATTATCTACAGAACAACAATAGGTACCAATAGAAGAGGAATACCAGTCAAATTCTAGGATCACAGCAGTGCCCCCGCCAAGTCGAGCAAACAAAGGCACTGCCGTATCATCCTTTTCTTGAAGTCATCCTGGGCATTTTTGATCCCTCTCCCTATAACTTCGTGCATACGACGAGTTTGAGATCTTATAGCAGGCTAAAGTAAGTTAGGTATATGTACAAGAAATAGTACCAGAAAAGAAAAAAAGGCGAACTATTTACAAAAAGAAATGAGATCCCATCAACAATTTTGAGATTTGATATAAAAGCAAGATTTAATTTACAGTTCTCGTTTATGAAAGCATCTATTCAACAACTTTGTCAAAAATTGTTACTTAATTGGTTCAATAATAACATTGAATAGTGATATTAGATATCTTTATTTCTTTAATAAATATTGTATAATGACTCTTGAGTTTAAGTTTTTGATGGGATTATTTTTGATAGACATTGCCTAATTGTCAGGTATTGTTAAATAATTATATTTAAAAACTTAGCAGTTTCTTATAATAAGGGTAATAACAACTTACAAAAATATAAATTTAAGTTTTCTTCAAATATTGAACTAATCTAGAAATTTAATATTTTTTGTGACTTTCAAGACTGAATAAAAAATTTACTTACAGCATAATTTCTTTCGCCTATGCCTTGTGATCTTAAAATTTTGAACAAATTTGCGTGCTCAGCGTTATGCAAATACACATTTTCTTTCGCCCTCTATCAACCCTACGCCTATCAACCCATCTTAAAGGCAAATTGTATAAGTTATAGCTTTAGAAACTGCTAACTTTCTATTCTAGAAATTCCTTCTTTCAACCATTCTAGAAATTATAACAACAAGTATAAATAACTGAGAATACGGCGAAAGTGATTGATTTTAGAAATTTGGTATAAGATTTTATAACAAGAAAACTACTAGTTATTTATATAAATTCTTCTGACCGATTTCGGTCACGGCGGCCAATCTCACTGAGACTAGCCAGATGCACAGGAGATATTATAGTGCACAAGTTGATATGAAAAGTTGTGATACTTTTATATTATTGTATGATCATATTGGCCGAAAAGTACTAAACGTAATATGTTTTTGTGTATAGTAGGATATAATTAAGTATAGTAACTTTAATAAAACGTTTATAACAGCGTCGATGGTTACTGCAATTAGTTAGTAGTTGGTTATTACTTGTTGTATTAAACATTGTATTAAGATTTGATTTTAGCACTGAACATTTGGTAGTGAGGTTTTAAGTTTTATCAACATTCTAGACGTATATTAGTAGGTTTACCTTTATCTTTATTTAGTTAATTGTTAAAAAAATATAATTGTGTTACTGGCAACAAAGTGTATACGGCGAAGAGTACAAAAAATATTTAAAATTTAAATTGGAAATTACCATTTTCTCCGTACCTGCTCTGCACAACATTTGCCTATTGTAATTATTATTACAATTTAATACAAAATAATTAAATCATATTTTTTACTATACATATGTATAATAAAATTCTAATTGAGTAGAATCTGTATATTACTTTTTAAATAATCTTATTAAAGTAGTCATTATTATCGATATCGATACCAGAGGCTGAATCTATAGTTTTTGGATTTTTTGTCTGTCTGTCTGTCTGTCTGGAAACGCATCACTAGAAAAACACTTGACGGGTTTTGATGAAATTTAGTATGGTGCTAGCTGTTTATCCGGGTCAACATTTATATACTATTAGTGGATACTTTTTAGTGCGGGAAAATATCTTATCTCTGAGAAATCTAGGTATACCAACCGTTAAAACGTACCTAGAGATGAACCCCGAACAGAGCGAGGGTGAGTCGCTAGTAAATATATATTATGAAGATGGAAAACGGTGGAAATAAAAATGTTAAAGCGAAAAAAGATTTATTTCCTATCTTTATTTAGTCCTTTGTAGAATTAAAACTGAAACTTTATTACTGGACACAGAAAGTTGAGAATATATAATGTAATATTTTATTGAGATTTCAGTTTAACTGCTTTTTATTGAATATTCTTCTTTTTTCTAGGAATATAAAATAATAGTTTTTTCAATTAAAAAATAAATAAAATTATAATGACATGAGTTCTATTGGCATTTTTCAGTACGCCAGAGGTTGTAATTTCGAATCCTGTATTTGAAAAATAATTATATCATTCAAAATAATGTGATTTTTATGTAGCAGGTTACATTTTCTTTTAATAACTGAATAAAAATCCTTGTTAATCATGTATTTCTTAGAATAAATAATAAGATTGCTAAATAAATATTACCATCGCTCTCAAAAATACTGTCTATATATACCAATAAATCCATCTATTCTGCCTCCATATTAATGCAGCGGGGCTCGCAAATTTTCATACATTCCTCAAACGGGACGGAACGACCACAGTGACTGAATATAGGAATTTTTCCGTGCTTTTATATCAAAAATTCTGCTTTTAATCATATATTTATAGTCACAGTGTATAGTAGAATCGCTGAAATAAATTTAAGCAAATATTTTGAAATATGTAATGGATACACTATATAGATACTGCTCGTCTAGTCTACAATCAATAAGAAACCTGCTTAGTTAAAGATGTCGCAGATTGGAGAGCTTAAAGTTTATATCCACTGATTAAATTAAAAAATTACTGTTTTTAATTCAGTTTACGCCTGTACAGCAAAAACAGTGCCAATAAAAACTCAAACAAACAAACAAAAGAAACGAAGAACTCAATTTTGAAATTTTCAATTTTCAAAATGTACAATCTCAGGACAGGATTTTTTCTTGAAAATAAAAATATAACAAAAAAGCTAATTACAATTCAATAATGTAAGAGTGTCTATAAATTGGTCGTTGACATACACAGAGTATGAGTGTGTATGGTAATTTGTAAACTGTTCATTTTCCACCATCTAACTTGGGATTGAAAAAAATGTGATTATTATAAACTAGCGACTCACCTTCGCTTCGCTCGGGTTCGTAACTTGGTTTATTCCCCGTACAAACTTTCATCCCCATTTTCACTCCCTTAAGAGATGATTTTCAAGATAAAAAGTATCCTATGTCCTTTCCAGGGTCTCAAACTATCTTCTTACCAAATTTCATCTAAATCGGTTCAGTAGATAGATAATCTCTGATTACCCCCTACAACGTCACAAGCTCACAATTTACAAACTTTACCTCTTTATAATATTAGTATAGATTAACTAGATAAAATACGTTGTTTAACTTACAAATGAACTTGGTATTCCAAAGTAAAAGTTATAATAAAGCTAATCTACACTATTATAAAGAGGTAAGTTAGTTAAAATATAAAGTGTGGAAGTAAATCGCTAGTATGTTAAATACAGCAAGCAAAATTAATTAAAAATCAAATCATGATTTTAGTAATAAATATATTTCATTGGGTCGATGCTATTTATTAGTACCACTAATATATTAAGCTGCCACTAATTATTACCCTTAGCTGTAATCAAACTTGTAAACCTTAGATATTCTAGGGGCAAAAATCCTACAAACTGTTAGTCTATTCTTTAGTACCTTTCCACAAAAACTCCACAATATGTCCAATGTACTGAAGATAAATGTAAGTATTCCGTCAACCGTCTACTTGATTAATGACTAAGATCTCGAAACAAAATGCTTTACCTTAAACTAATCCTTAACCGAGCTATTAAGTTACAGTCTTGCTAATCTGAGTTTTATTACAATAATATTTTCCTTTTATACAGTTTTCCAGACGATTTTTTATTGTATGGAGAGAATTTTTTGGAAATACTTACCGGAAACGTTATTATTGTTAACAAATATTTTGATTATATTTTTAACATCTTAACTAAGTAGAAGTCTATACTTGTATATTATATACTAGCAAAACACGCGGCTTCGCTCGTGCTAAAACTACAAAAAAATTTTTCTAAAATGATAGGTTTCATACAAACTTTCATCCGCTATTTTACCCCCTTATGGGATGAATTTCGAAAAACGCTAAAACAAGTATTTAAACAATTGTATTGAAGAGCATTTATACCAAGTTTCAAGTAATTCTGCTCATATTTTTTTATTGTATTATAACGTGTTTCATTTTCCCGTGGAAAAGAGATAATCTCCCGCGGTAAAAAGTAGCCTATGTCACTTTCCAGCCCTCCAACTATCTCCTCACAAAAAATTTCGCTAATCAGCCAAGCCGTTGCAACGTGAAAGAAAGAATAAACAAACAAAAAAACACTTTCACATTTATAATAATAGTATGGATACATAATATATATTATATAAGTCGATGTAAAAGTTACTATTATCAATTCTATATCCAGATCCAGATCTATAAATAGATAAAATAAATGTAAAATATAAGGAAGTAACTTGTTAAAATTACTAAACTGTACGACACAGAAATAGTCATAATTAATGATCATCACAATTATAACACATACACACCTAACACACGCTAGCATACATACATACATACTCATATGTACACGGACACATATACACTCGCATAGACACATACCCACTCAAACACACATACGCACACATACCATTTTTTAATTACCTACTCTATATCCTAATATTATAATCTACTAACATAAGTAGGTGTCAACTCTAGTAAGTCTAGAGGAAGCCTGCGGTATTCCTAGTGCATTATTAATTAGAACACTATAATAACAATTGAAAAAAAAGGATTCCGACGTATTTAGAACCTCCTCCTTTTTGGAAGTCGGTTAATAAAATGGGATAAATAATCGATTGACTAATCGTTACAGTCGCGGGTGTAACTTCTAATAACGAGCAATATTTGTACTTATTTGTAATACTGCTTTATTATTATACAAAATCAGGTCAGGAGTCACTTGCTTAACTTTCTTCAAGTACAGAGGAAAGTGCGTGACGAAAGGGAAAGATAAAGATACCCTCATTTTAATATGTATGTTTGAAAATCTTAGTTGTCGTTTGTGCCATTATGGGTTCCAAAAAATTGCAGAACAAGACAATGAACATGTTTGATTTATTCTCTCTCAGTATCTTAACTTGTTTAGAATAGAAAATATATTGAAATTATGTAATAGGAAATATATATTGTCAAGATTACTTGCTACTTATACTTGGATAATAATATCTTTCTTTAGTTTTTTGTAACCAAAAATCTCTTCTACTTGAACCTTGCTTCCCAAGGAGGGTTGACGTCAGGCAGGCGGCCGGTCGTAAAACTTTTGCCAAATCCTTTCAGCAGTACAGAAGATGTACTGCGCCGACCCCAAGTGATTGGGAAATGGGCAGGGAGAAGAAGAAGGAGTTTTTTGTAACCAAAGTATTATCTAATAAAATACAGTAATATATTATTGATAATATATTGACCAGTTTGAATTTTAAAATAGGTAATTTATAAATATAATATGTTATGGAATTTACACACATCTTTAGTATTTTTTTACATATAAGTTGAATCTGTATCCTTAACTTATTTTGGTTTCTTTCAAAGCCTGTCTGACCTTTCCCCGCCATAAGATTGATGATTTGAATTATAAAAAGATGTTTTAAGAGAGTAAAATAAACAGATGCTTTCTTTCGCCTTTTTTTACGAAAAAAAAATCACAGGTATACTCAAGAATGGCGAAACTTAGCTATCTCCAAACCTCTAATTTACATAACTATATATACATCGCACAATATCAAATTTTGATGTATGAAAATGAAATAAATCTAACATAAAAACTTTTTAACAAAAAAATAAAAACCGACTTCAAAAAAAGCACTAAAAAGAAAAAATAACTGATTTGTATTTTCATTTACTATATATACCTAATCAAATATTTTAGAAGTCTTTGCATTGTATCGGCTGGCAAAAATATGTAGGGACATTAACACACAGTTCCATGGTAAGCTACAAGGCTTGTTTTATGGATACCAGATAGTTGATACACTACACATATATAATTTTAAATACATACATATTATAAATATAAATACCCATGACATGACTGGAGTACAAGCATGCGCACAAATGAATGCCCCCAGCAGGACTCGAACCCGCGACCGCTGGCACAGCAAGTAACACTGCAAACTGAGCCTGGTGCTTCTATTCGTATCTAACTGTTGCTTTGCATGTTTTAATTTCATAATTCAAGGAATCATTAAATGAAACCTTAATAGTATCTTTTCTATTAATCAAACTAAGTACATAATTTAAATGCAGAAATGAATTTAGGTTTTAATGTATGATTACGTCTTTAAAAAGTGCGAGTTACTTTTCTTAAAATTTTGTTCGTATGTTTTGTGAAAGACCCGGAAGCTTTTTAACAACATCAACAATATATAATATATACCCAGAGTGAAAGCTTGGGTAGCTTTATAAATAATATCCCGCAAAACCTCTAATGTACCAGGACAAAAGTTAGCCTCTATCACTTGTTGGCTCACAAAATGTTTCTATGCAGAAAACTCGAACCATAGCTCTATTATTGAGTAGTTGAAGGACACCGGTCGGCACTAGTAGTATATAAGAGTATAAAACAGTACCCGTGTATTTTTGTATGGGTTATTTTAATACGTGATTTCCAACATGATTACCACTTGAGTTAAGTTTTTTGCTCTACTCAGCAGAACTGCTTTCCGAGGCGGTGGTAGCTTCCTTACGGACTGACTACACTGAAGCTCTTTCAATTAAATTGACGATTCAAAAGTGCTTGTAATAAGTCCATTTAAATAAAAAAATCATTTTATTTCAGTTTATTCCACTTTTCTCACGATAAAGATAATATTGTGTTCCTCACAACCTGCATGTTTGAGAGAATAGACATGTGAAATCGTAGTGGATTATGGCCTGATCGCCTTCGTATTGAAGACAAGCCCGTGCCCAGCAGTGGGACGTTAAAAAAGGGTGGAATAGAATACTTGATTTTTTCACTACTATACCTATTACAATATTATCTGATTGGATTTAGACAATAGAACGAAAAGTTTAACATTGATTAATTGTATAAAATCTATATAAAACTTACCGTTCACATTGCCACAATATTCGTCGTATCCATATAATTTATTATGGCAACATTATTAATCACTATTGTAGGTATTAAAAAAACAATATTAATAGACATTTACATTTGACTTCGTAAATAACATCAATAAAAGCCTCCTTAGTTGCAACCCTTATTTGATCGCGTGACTGGAAACTTTACAAAACTTTTCCTACATGAAACCGTATCATTGGTTATTATTTTATCGCAAAAATTAAGAAAAGTTTTTTTTATTATACACTACATTCTATGCTAAATTTCCTTGAAGGTTCAATATATCTATACATATAATAAAATTGTAACTAAGTCAAATCTGAACATTAAATATTTTTTGGAAAATCTTATTGAAATAAACATTATTATCGATACACAGGCCGAATCTATAGTTTTTGAATTTTTGTCTGTCTGTCTGTCCGTCCGTCCGTCCGTCTGTCTGTCTGTTACCGCATCACAGAAAAACCACTGGACGCATTTTGATGAAATTTGGTATTATGATAGCTGGTTATCCGGGTCAACATATAGGATACTTTTTATTGCGGGAAAATATCTCATTTCTGAGAAATCTATACTAAAAGTTAAAACGTAAGTAGAGACGAACCCGAGCGGAGCGAGGGTGAGTCTCTAGTTCAATATAAAAACGGAACCTGTAAAATATCACTTGTGCATATAATATATACATACATACAATCATACATTCATACATACAAACATAGACAAAACAGTTCAGTACCTTTTCCTCTGTTGTTTGTCAACCGTTCGGTTATTTTTTGTTCCTATTTATGTTCTATGAGAACTTGAAATAAGAAAACAATTTTTTTGTAATAATTAAAGAAATTTAAGTCAATAAAATATAAAAAGTCCAGAAATTAAATATTTCTACTATCCACCATAATAAGTTCCAGCATTATATCATAAGAAATACATACTCTTGCATACACACATCTGCAGTCTCATATCAATACGATTTATATACTGATTTTGTTTTCATACCTTTAATTCACAGTTTTTTTTGCAGCTTTCAAAAATACTTCCTCCTTTTTTAAAGTCGATAAAAATATACGCGTAAGTATAAACTAAGTATCTGTTAAATCCATCTAAATATAATACTTAGCAAAGAACATTGAACAATGTGAAACGAAAAACGATCTGTCTTACCCATAAGCAAAATATAATGTTTTATTTTTATATTGGACCAATTGTCTAGGGCCACATCCCTCACTTAAGCATATTAGGGCGAGCGTCAAACTTTGAACCCGGTGAGATAACAATGAAAACATTTCAGACACGGTGGAAGCAAACTTTTATAACGATAGTTCGTTGTAAAATTACCTAAGTGTACTTTTTGTGGTAACTTTTTATTACATTTTGAGAAAAATCATGTCTATTACCTTTTTATGAACTATATACTAAGTAGATCTCTCTAGTTTTGTTTGCATTTTTGTTTATTGTAAGCCTTGTTTGTCTTTAAAACATTTTATTCAACTTGTAAGTAGTTCCTTGTACGGCTACATTTGATTAGGTCATGGTTTCGAGTCCTGAGTAGGGCTAAAAGTGTTATTGTTGTATTTTAAAACATTAGCGACACTTTTTCCCCACTTCTGTAAGCTCATAAAGCCAGTCCTGTGCTGTCCAGATGAAAATAGCTAAAATTATGGATTAACACATACTCTATTTTGTAGACGAATCTACCACATAAATTTCATTTTAATATATTTATGTGAGGGTAACCTAACTTGGCCTGATGCTGCAGCGTCACCTGGAATCTGCAAGATACTCATCTCTTTACGAAAATACTACAGAAATATTTAGGCTGATTGAATTACTCACTCACTCATTGCCTTAACGAGGTGTTAAGGCAATGAGTGAGTGAGTAATTCAATAGTAAATTTCTAAGAAATTAATTTCTAAGAAATCTATTGTTAACTGTAACGCCGCCGTTATTATTATGTTGGGGTTTTTAAATTTTCAGTCTTTTATATATTATAGTATCTTTACTAAAATTGGCCTTACTAATAGAAAATTGCTGTCTTCGTTTATATTTAATCTGTATTCATTTGTGGGTTTAATCCGAGCCAAAAGAAGTTGAGAATTTCAAATCTAAAGCCGAATTAATTTTTAGTATACATGCATTAGTTATATTTATACTAGCTTCTATATTATAATATAGCATTCGGCATATAAAAATTATAAATCAAACCTCTTAGGACCTACTTTCATCTTGTCCTTAAATTCTCTCATATGTAGAATTTTAAACTCTAGTACCGGTATTGTATACCTCCTTTCAAAATATTTAATGAAACAATATCATATTATTAATACTTAGATTCCACAAAGAAATACTTAACAGAGGTAAGTGCTCTTCATTTATTTTGGAAAACGTTTATTAATTTTGTAATGACATCTTAAAATAATGTTACCATAAAATATGATTATGTTATTTAGGTATTATAACTATCCGCAGTTTCACTGGTGTTAATTGTCAATCAATGTTAAGAAAAAATATTTAAGAAGCAGTGGTGCCATGGTGGTTAATTGGTTACGCGCTCACTTAAAAACCGAGGGATATAGATTCAAATCTGGATCCCGTACTTCTTGAATTTTCATGAACTTTTAATTTTTCACCTGCTAACCGGAACTTAAACAGTACTGTGTAACAGTAGTATTTATACAATGGACTAATATGATCTGAGAGAAGTCTTGCGATCGGCAGTTGGACGTTAAAATAATCAAATTATCATAAAAAATACATACATATAATTTAGTAATGTAGAGATGATTGAGTTTTTGATTTTTATTAAATTTTAAAGAATATAAAATATACTAAAAAACTTTGACTTTGAAGTCATTTTATTAATTTTTGATACCTATAGATTTCATTGATATAAATTTCAATTTTTTTTTAAATGTCAAAATAGATATTATTTTTTTACTATGAAACTATACATAAATACTTTAATTATCTGCAAATAAATTTTAATTCATTATCGCTAATTAAAAATCTGACGCCTGTAAAATATAATTAGCCACCAATCATTTGCTGTGTAAAGGGATTAGTGCTTTATTGGATGGATTTTCATATTATAACGCGATTACCACAAATTATTCCGGCTCCTCATTAAAACTTCATACATTATTTTTTATCAACTTAAACAAAAACTTAAAAAAAATAATAAAAACCGATTTCAGGCACTTAAAAGTAAAAATACCTAAACGGGGGTTTTCATTTAGAATAGATACCTAATCAGATATTTTCGAAATCGGTGTGCTTTGATTTATATTAGCTGGCATATATATATATATATATATATATATATATATATATATATATATATATATATATATATATATATATATATATATATATATATATATATACAGTTGAATTGCGAATCTCCTCCTTTTTGAATAAGTCTGTTAAAAAATGGAGAGTTAATCGATAAATTGTAACGTGTACATTAATAAAATCTATAAATAAAACTCCCTTAGGATTCTTTTAAGATATTTTCACAATCATGATCACGAAGCGAATAAGGTTTAGACGTCTCAAAGGTATTGATTAAGTATTTAGTTGTTACAGACATTACCAACTTACAATATTATACAACGACTAGCGACTCACTCTCACTTCGCTCGGGTTCGTCCCAAGGTTGATTCCCCATACAAACTTTTATCCCCATTTTCACCCCCTTAAGGGTGATTTCCGGGATAAAAAGTATTCTATGACCATCCCAGGGTCTCAAACTATCCCCCCCAACGTGCGTTCACCTTGTCGTGGTGGGGGGGCTCAGTAGTGCCCGGCAATCCAACCGGGCGCGAAGCTAAGAAACGCACAGGGAGGTTGCCCACTTCGGTGGGCGGTGGGAGGTGGCCCTTTTCGGGGGGCGGTGTACCATGTGGGTTGCTCCTGGTACTTCTCTGATAGCAGAGTGGACTGTGGAGCAACCCCATGGTTGTGGTGGTCTGCTTCGGCAGACCTGCCGTCGGGGCGTCGTAGTTGAATGCGTAAGCGATCCTGCGACGCCCCATTAAGACGGGGGAAGGTTTTGTTGGGTTTTAGTGGGTAGTACTGGCTGTATTACGCCGGTGAGTCCCACACGTCGTGCGTAAATGCATTTCCCAACGTTAAAAAAAAAAAAGGGTCTCAAACTATCTTTTTACCAAATTTCACGTAAATCAGTTCAGTAGATCCAGAGATTACCCCCTACAATGTCACAAACTAATAAACTTTACTTCTTTATAATATTAGTATAGATATCAAAAATGCATTATTTTTTGTTGTTTTTTGTTTTGAAAATTAATTTCAGAATGTCAAATATTCGCGTTCATCTAAGAAAGTATTAAATCCACAACAACATAATAAATCCTTCTTGAGGGATACCTGTGTTAGAGTACTCAAGGAAGATTTCTTCCAAATAAACGTATTAAGTAACTCAGTAAACTTGCTTTAAAGTAGTTTTCTGAAGTTCGACTTTTGCTTATAGTAAAATATGTATATTAGCCAATACGTTGCCAAACTATTAAGTGTTATGCTAACGTATTATTGAAAAACTCATATATTGTATAATTGTACTGCTCGAAATATTTATATTAATCAAGCTAATATAAAATAATTTACCGAATTTAGTATAATATAATTAATAAGTTCAAAATATTGACTGTAGTGCCAATGCTAGCATTGGTTGTTTTGTTACTTTAAGCTTCTATAATGAACTAGCGGTTTGCATTGACTATGCTTAGCTGTTTCTTTTTTAAATAGGAGGCCAAAAATATTAATCATCACATTTTGACTGTCTGCCTGTCTGGGAACGCGTCAGGAGAATTTTGATGAAATTTAGTGTGGTGAGAGCTGGTTATCCGGTCAATATGTATATAGGATACTTTATACTGCGGGGAAATATCTGATCTCTGAAAAAAAAAACATTTAAATCCTTCCTCTTTGTAATGTTAGTGTAAATGTATTTTATTGTTAAAACATTTTGTTGTTAAAACGGAAAATGCAATATTACCACATTAAGATATATGAGATTAAAAAAACAACATTTGTGAAATTTAAAAACATCACCATTTCTTCTCAATCTTGCGTTGCGCAATGAAACTGGTAATACACCTACTTGTAAAAAATATGTAAAACCAAGGAATTTGGTTTTCGGTCGTCTGTATTCATATCGAATCCCGGGTAATGCTAGTGTTTCTATAAATTTTAACAGTTTATCAAATTTTATAAATTAACTAGCATTACCCGAGGCCCCGCCCGCGTTCAGATGACCAAAAATTAAATTCTTAAGTTTTATATATACTCTTATATTCTTACATTACAGTTTTTGTATTTTTTCTCAGAAATGAGATATTTTCCTGCAGTAAAAAGTATCCTATATGTTGACCCGACTATCACCATACCAAAATTACATCAAAATCCCTCCAGTGGTTTTTCTGTGATGCGGTAACAGACAGACAGACAAAAATTCTAAAAACCATAGATTCGGCCTCTGTATCGATAATAATGTTTATTTCAATAAGATTTTCGAAAAAATATTTAATGTACAGATTCGGCTTAGTTACAATTTTATTATACGTATAGAAGAATACATTAAAATGTTTAGTACATTGTTTACCCTCAAAAAGCTTTAGAATATCATTCAAAAAGAAAAAAATAAATGTCATAAGTTACTGAAAAATCATAACCACAAAACCAAGGTAATTCTATGTTATTATTCCCTTACGTATAATCAGATATACGTTAAAGCAAATTACTAGTTCGCCTATTTCTTTAAGATAGCTGTAAGCATTTTCCCGGTAAATGTGATGATGCCGTTCCATTACGCATCAGTTACTATTCGTTCCGAGTCACGCGATCTTGGAATTATCAACTTAAGCATGCCGTTTTCTATTTACATGTTTTCTTATATTATTTGATCATAAGCCTTATTATTGGGCGGTTTATATATTTATTTGTTGGTTGTTTTGTAAAATTTGGTTTAGATTTCATATTCCTACCTATATATGTATATGATATATATTTATCGATTGTATTAAATAAATATTTTATAAAGATTATTATTATTATTATGATATATATTTTAGACAGTGGTAGCCCAGTGGTAACGCGCTCGCTTGGGAAACCGAATGAAGTGAGTTCAAATCCCGGGTCTCGCACCTCTAATATTTTCATGTGCTAATCATTTCCAACATGATTACCACTTGTCTTAACGGTGAAGGAAAACATCGTGAGGAAACCTGCATGTCTGAAAGAATCTAGCAAGATTTCAAAAGACATGTGAAGTCGGCCAACCCGCACTTGGCCAGCGTGGTGGACTATGGCCTGATTCCCCTCGTGCTGAAGGGAGGCCCGTGCCCAGCAGTGGGACTTTAAAAAGGGCTGAATACATACATACAAATATTTTATTGTTAAAAAAAATAAAAATAAATTGGGCATAGCATCATGTAGTTCCATGGTAAACTACGAGGTTTGTGTTATGGATACCAGATAGTTGATACACTACACGTCATATATAATTTTAAATACATACATATTATGTTACAAAAACCTTTACGACATCCATACTTACCTATATTTGTTTGTTTGTTTGTTTGTTTGTTTGTTTGTTTGTTTGTTTGTTTGTTTGTCTTTTTTTCACGTCGAAACGGAGTGACGGATTGGCGTTATTTTTTGTGTTTAGATAGTTAGAGGGCTGGAGAGTGACATAGGCTACTTTTTACCGCGGGAAATTCTAATATCGGGGATATTAAAATTATTTATTAAAGTAAAATGTGTATTTAATACCAATATATTTGACATATAAAATTTCATATATAAAAATTCTGTATTAAAAACTCTCTCGGTAAATAAATCGTTTGGACAAAAAAGCACTGAAACGACGATTTATTCAGAGGTTTAGAGAAATGTTAGCAAAAATAGACTCAAAGTTACTTTCACATTTATAATATTAGTATGGATTGTAGTCTGTAGAATATTATGCGATGAAATTATGTACAATTTCTTAGTATTCGCATATTTTCAAGCGTGACATTCATTTATATGATGTATGGAGCTTCTATATGCAAATGGCGTTATGAATATTAATTAAACAAAGCCTATGAAACTCTTACATCACTGTTTATCAGTCACATACATTCCTTATTATACAACAGAGAATAAATACTGTCCCTCGGTTTTACCGGAAATTGGAATGTTAATTATGTTTTCTTGATATTACAGTATCATAATAAAATTAAATATTTAAATAATAGAAGTCTGTACATATAATAAAATTGTAACTAAGCCGAATTTGTACCTACATTAAATATTTTTTTGGAAAATCTTATTGAAATAGTCGTTATTACTGATACAGAGGTCGAATATAGATTTTTTGAATTTTTGTCTGTTTGTCTGTTACCGCATCACAGAAAAACCACTGCAGGGATTTTGATGAAATTTGGTATGGTGATAGCTGGTTATCCGGGTCAACATATATGTCCTATAGGATACTTTTTACTGCGGGAAAATATCTCATTTTTGAGTAAAAATACAAAAACTGCAATGTAAGAGTATACTTATGTAAAATCCAAGAATTGGGTTTTTGGTCATCTGCACATCTATATTGATAGTGTTGTAAACAGAGACGAATGAAAAACCTTAAAAAGTTTGATGAGATAATATTTCTGTATCCCAATATAATAATATAAGTAATACGATGTTAATATCAAAATATTTGAAAATAACATAGTACCTAATTATTGTAAAAATACCAAATATTACGAAAAATATAATATGCATGTCGTTAAAAATATATAGGTACATTACCTACATACGGTCTAAATGTAGCATCCATACTTACTTTATTAATATTATAAAAGTGAAAGTGTGTTTGTTTGTTTGTTTGTTTGTTTGTTTATTTGTTTGTTTGTTTGTTTGTCTGTTTGTTTGTTTGATTGTTTGTTTGTTTGCTTGTTTGTTTGTCCTTCTCTCACGTTAAAACGGAGTGACGGATTGGCTTGATTTTTTGTGTGGAGATAGTTGGAGGTCTGGAGAGTGACATAGGCTACTTTTTACCGCGGGAGATTATCTAATTCCCACGGGTAAACACGTTATAATAGAAATCAAATAAAATACTTATGGTCAGAATTACCAGAAACTTGGTATTAAAGCTCTTCAATAAAATTAAATACGTATTTTAGAATCTTTCGAAATTCATCGAATAAGGGGATCAAATAGGGGAAGAGGTTGGTATGAAACTAGCTTTTTATTTTTTTAGTTTTAGCGCGAGCGAAACCGCGGGTTCTGCTAGTAATTACATAAAGATAATAATTTCATGTATTCAGCTCTTTTATATTTTTTCGAGAAATCGCGACGTAAGATTATGTAAATCAGTACCTACTGGTAGAAGACGGAAATAATTTCTTAAAAAATATTATTCTATTTCAGAATTCTGTGAATATGAGTATCGAATCGGGTAAGTATTTTTGACTGTAATTATATTGTATAAACAAGCAAATGAATTAGCAAAAAAAGTTACTAAGCGTCTATTAAATGTAGTTTTCATAAATCATTTATTTTCGTGTCTGTAACTGTAACTCTTTCTTACTAACACCCACAGTGGAAACTTATCGCCACAATGCAATGCGTGCAATAGCTAACCTAAGCTAATTTATTAAACAGGGGTTATCAAGTGGGGATTAAACTTCACTCCGAGTGTTATTTTAAAAACACATTAGGTACCCTCATCTTATCAATAACTCCATCAAATCTAACAAAACAAGTCAAAAATAAAGAAAACATTGTTTATACGAGTGCGCATAGCAACCAATTGACGTACAAACTTAACGTTTATACTTTTACCATGTAAAGAAGATTTGCTAATGACAATATTAACAATTCAAATCAAATTAAATCAAAGGTACAGAAATCCTTATGATATTATAAAACTTTGTGAAGATGTTTGAATGTTTGTGATTCAATTACGTTTAAGCCGTGGAACAAATTCGATGTAACTTGGCACAGAGGTAGATCATGTTATAACACCTATATGTTATGTCTGTGTTATACCTACAGAAGTACATTAAGATATTATTCTTGATATATTTCTGTAGTTGAACCTAGGTTTAAACAAGCTTCTGTGGAATAGTAGTTCAACAAAAGTTATGTTGACAATACTTTCATTTTGGACTAATTTATGGTACTGCCAATACTGGTAATAAATAAACTAATTAGATAACATAGGACAAAGTTGTTGGATAGATGTTTCCACAGATAGGCACTGAGTAAATTAAACGACTTGGTTTTACATTACATCTCACAACTTTTTGCGGTAGAAGAACTGCGTTGCGAGACTTGTATTTTTTTACATGTTATGTTTTTGATGGTATTCATTATATTAAGTGTAATGAATTCTATTATTATCTTATATTATTACTAGCGACTCACCCTCGCTACGCTCGGGTTCGTCCCTAGCTTGCTTCCCGATGCAAGCTTTCGTCCCCATTTTTTACCCTTTTAAGGGATGATTTCCGGGATAATTAATCAATTCCTATCGTTAAATATTCGCAAAGATAACAACTAAAAAAGATCTTTTAAAATATATCTAACTCAAGTAACTAAAAGAAGCCAGGGTAAGCTGTTAGTTTATTATATATACCCTAAATAGTGCCATCTATGTCTTAAGATTCATTATTTACTTCTAACAGAACTGTGATGCTAAGTTCGAGTTCACGTAAGCTTTGTTTAATCTCGACAATGGTCTTAGTTCTTGCAGACAAAGCCAATATATAAACAAACTATTAAATGAACAACTTTAAAGATACCTTTCATTAAATGCTTCATTAAATATTCAACAAAATTGTGAAAATATTTTTTTTTTAATTAATAATTTTTTGAAGTCGATACAGATAAAAAAATATAATCTTAAAAAGAAAAAAAAATGAAGAAAAATAAATTATAATGTAAAAAAGTGCGAACGGAGAAAAGTTTAATGATAATTCTATTACATGTTATTTTATTAAATTTATGTGCCAATTAATTTACATTACTAAATTGAAAGGGTAACGTTTGTATTTTTTAGCATCCATATCTCAAAATATTAAATTATATTATATTGTACTATAATTTTTGCACAAATTGCTGCATAAAGTACTTCTAATATATTGCATTGCAAAAAATATATATCAATATAATTATCCAGCAAAAATAAAGAATTTATAGAAGTAAATCCATACATATAATAAAATTGTAACTAAGCCGAATCTGTACATTAAATATTTTTTGGTAAATCTTATTGAAATATACATTATTATCGATACAGAGGCCGAATCTATAGTTTTCAGAATTTTTGTCTGTCTGTCTGTTACCGCATCACAGAAAAACCACTGGAGGGATTTTCATGAAATTTGGTATGGTGATAGCTGGTTATCCGGGTCAACATATAGGATACTTTTTACCGCGGGAAAATATCTCATTTTTGAGAAAAAATTCAAAAACTGCAATGTAAGAGTACCTATACTAATTATGTAAAACCTAAGAATTTGGTTTTTGGCAATCTGAACGCGGGCGGAGCCGCGGGCAATGCTAGTATATTATATTTATGGCTGTGTAGTTAGACATTTGGAATTTTATTTAACAATCTGTTATCCAAAATTATTTTTAAATATTGAAGTTATACTTTTGTGAATGTCTTTTAAAAACCATCATATATATACCTATCTATATATATAGATACCCCGCTCGATATGTTTGGGTAAAAAAAGTCACAGTCACATGAAAAGTTACACCAACTTCGTAATCACATTTAACACCTTCAGGTAAATTTCTAAGAAATTAATTAAAATTCTAAAAAATCTATTGTTACTGACACGCCGGCGTGTCCGCGGTCGTGGAGGGATTAAAGTATTATTTCACCCTTAAAGATAATATTATTTTCTTTAAATTATCTCCGTTGCTACCGTTTAATAGGAAGATCTTTTTAAGAGGAATAATTCTGTAATACTTTGTTTTCATATAACTTTATTAGTTTACGCGGCGCAGAGCTTTAATGGCTTAAAGCTCCCAGTCAGCATAATTTTTTCCGACATCTTCAAAAATCATCGTCATATTTCAGCTAATTTACACAAAACCTTAATAAATTATAACACCTAAATCTTCCTCATGAATCACTCCATCTATTGGTGAGAACCGTATGAAAATCCGTTTGATAGTTTTTGAGTTTATCGCGTTTAGACAGACAGACAGAGGCGGCGGGCGACGTCATTTTATAATGTGTATAGATTATTGCAATTAATTATCTTCTTACTACAGTCTTTTAGTTGACGAAACGCATTAACATCTGCAATGCCCAAAAACTCTAAAACGGAACAAAAGTGAATAGTTTATAACAACGTTAATCAGAAAAGATCGTGAATGATGCAAGAAAACCAGCCCAGGCGACACTGAAAGCTGAAATTATTAAAAAATTATTATGGTGTCAGTTTGAGGGGATTATAAAGGAATTCTGTAACTTGAATTTTTACGAAGAAACTTAAAGATTAATTCAAACGTGTACGTTCAACAACTCGCCAAACTGAGTGATACATTTCAAGAAAAGCGGCCAGAATCGGCAAATCGTAAAGGTGTTGTTTTCAAGCCTGATAATGCAAAGCCCCACACATCTTTGGTCACTCGTCAAAAATTATTGGAACTAGGTTTGGATGTGTTATCACATCCATAATATATCCCTGACCTTGTATCTTTAAATTAATATTTATTTCGTTCCAAGCAGAATTCCATAAATAGTAAAATTTTTAATGACACGGACGATGTAAAATCATATTTAATTCAGTTTTTGGCTGGGAAAAATCTAAAGTTTTTTGAATATGCAATTATGAAATTGCCTGAAAGATGTCATAAGATCATAGATACAAACGGACAATACCAAGTTGAATAAAGTTCTATTTTTAAGCAAAAAAAATATTTACCTATTTCGAATCTTCTTATAAAAAATACGCTAAATAAATGACTAACCGGTTACACTCGTAATACCATGAAGATACATGGGTATAAATATACTTTGTAAGATTTGATTTCATTTTTGGAAAATTCCTAATTATTAACTCATTTTTTTAATTAAAAAAAAATTCAATTCTTTTGTTAATGGCTTCAAAGCGTGCCAGTTGATTACAGATTAAAAAGGTATAATATTTTATCATTAAGTTTGAAATACCATCGTGCTCATTGCTTACAGATTAATTCTATATTACAAGCACTTTATACTTAATACATATATGTATATTTACTAGCGATTTTTTGTGAATTTTTTTTGGGGTGGACCTCCCTTATCACTTAAGGGTATGAAAAATACGTCCTACTCTCAGACCTACTGAATATACACACATAATAAGAATCGGTCAAGCCGTTTCGGAGGAGTTTTGTTAGAAACATTGTGACACGAGAATTTTATATATTAGATATACATAATACATATATAGGTATATGTATATAATAAAGCCTGTAAAAATAAATAACTTCCAAACAAATGCCCTGTATAGCAATATGTTTAGACTTTAATCGACCTATTTCCGTCTATGATTTGCGTCTCGAGCGGGCGAAATGATAAATGAATGCTGTGATGGTTTATAAGTCGATGGTAACCAGTGTCTAATCAATCATGAAACAATAACGCGTATCCGATCTCTGATTTTCTTCAAATTTAATAACGTATTTCTTTTGTACTCCCATTTTATGTCAGTCAACGAATGATAATAGAGTCAATGCGTGATATAATCGTATTAATTAGTCTTCTTAATTTGAATTTGAATATCGTTTTAGTGTTGGGCATATGCATCCTTTCAATGTGAGGCAGATAATCTGGACAAAAGCGGGTTCGTAGACTTCATATGATGAAAACTAGTTAGATTTTCTAAGACGTGCATTGTGCACTGTTCCTAAGGCTACCGTAATGCGAGTGACTATGTTGAAGATTGATTCCGCTTCACTTAGTTTTCCAACCGAGCACGATACCACTGAGCTACTATGGTAGCTATCTCTACGTACAATAGCTTAATTATGGTTTTAAAAAGTAGTATCAACCGTTTGAGCTAAGTAAAAAATCATCGTCTTATGAAAAACAGTATATATTTTGAATATTACGACAATTGTGGTATTTTTGTATACTATAGCATATGATTTCCAAAAATCGGTTAAGTGCGAGTCGTATTCGCACATGAAGGGTTCCGTATCATCGTACATGAACAATTTATTAATATGACTTTTACTCTATGTATATAGTATATTAACTTCGATGATCGATTACGGACGTTAAAAAAATGTTTCAAGAATTTTTAGTATTTTTATGTATTTTTATTATTTATGGTTATACCGGCTATAAAAATAAGTATTCATAATGTGTGGAAATTTCAACTCTCTGCCTATTACGGTTCCTAAGTTACAACCCTCTGACGGACGGACGGATAACGGACAGCGGAGTCATAGTAAAAGGGTTCCGTTGGCATTCTTTGGGTACGGAACTCTAAAAATGCATGTCAAAATCACTATCAGATATCGCAGTTTCATTTATAAGTAGCAATATATAAATGTGAAAATATTGTGAGTCAATAACAATTTATTTCTATAAATGGTATGGTTTTATATGGAATTGTAGAATATAAAATAATTGAAATACATTTTATATGATGATAACGGACAGAGCAAAATTTTAATCGCTGTTACTATTATATGTATGAAATAGTTATTTTACTTAATGTTGGTAATAATAATAATTGCGTCAAATATTTAACTTATAGCAGAGTGCTAGGTATATACACAACTCTCTTCTATCTAATGTTAAATTTTCATCAAAATCGGCTACAAGATTAGTGGAATCACATTATTAAAGATAATTTGAATTTACGACGTATAATAAAAAAACAAAGGCCTAAGAAATACTCACTAGTAAACTTTTACTAACAAAAAAGGCAGTGGTAGAAAAAAGCAGTGGTAACCCAGTGGTAGCGCGTTGACTTGGGAAACCGAGTGAAGCTGGTTCAAATCCCTCGTCTCGCACCTCTGATATTTTCATATGCGAATCATTTCCAACATAATTACTATTTGCCTTACGATGAAGGAAAACATCGTGAAAACCTGCATTTCTGAGAGAACTTAGGAAGTTTTCGAAAAACATGTGTAATCCGCCATTTCGCACTTGGCCAGCGTGGTGTACTATGGTGGACTATGATCCCCCTCGTATTGAAGGAAGGCCTATGCCCAGCAGTGGGACGTTAAAAAGGGCTGTATATAAACATTTACTGTAAGTTCTAAGGTATAATCGGAAGTTTTTATCCATGTATACATAAGGGATGTACTTCCGGTTTCTAAACCTTATAAAATCCATGTCATTATAACCCATCAATTAATTCAGCCTGAAACGCCATTCAAGGGCTCATTTATACATAAATAGACAGTTATCGCGTAAATAGTGTCAAGGGTATCATTTAAGGCGGTCGAAAATGAACAATGAGCGGTAATCAATAAGACCTGCCCGCCCATTGTGTTTCAAATGTGTGGGAATTAGCTATTTGCTTCGACGAAGACAAATTATATCGCCTCCTCGATTAATTACGCCGCTTAACTAGGTTATCAATATACGATGCCTGATATTGTCAATATAGCAATTTGAAGTGCCAGGTATGTATAACATGACAAGAAGGTTATTTGTAACCTTCTGTGCCGCAAGATTAGCTATCTTAGTTAAATATGTGATAATATTATTTAATCTAAAAAGTTATTTTATGTCTTATTGATATTCTATTAATTTTATTGGTTAATATTGTTCAGACCTTTTTAGCGTCCCACTGCAGGGCATGGGCAACCTTTTTATGGAAAGGGAATCGGGCCTTAGTCCATATAGGTTAGTAGTTAATTAGTGTTGAATAAAAGATACAAAATAAGCTAAAAGTTATATATCTGTACCCGTATTGGTATAAATAAATGTAAAAGTACCTTTGTTTTTTACCTTTTTACGCTTAATCCGCTGAACAGTTTTCGATAAAACTTTAGCAAGGACATAAAATGCACCCAGAAGACGGAAATAGGTTACTTTTTATCCTCACCCCACTTACCATGCGAGCGAAACCGAGGGCTAAGACTGGTGGTAATATTAATCAAGCATTTAAGTAAAATAAAATCAACGTCAAAAACATTTAAAAGTATATATATACCAATCTTAAAAGTGGATCGAAAAAGAAATATGAAAAACAGTTAACCAATAATAAACATACATACAAACAAAAAAGCAGAATTGAGTAAACTAAACCTAAAATTGTTTTACTATAAGTATATTTTAAAATTTACATTAAAAATTCAAAAATATCATTAAAAAAATATTACATAATACATAATATATGAATTAATATAATATCCCAAATGTTTGTTTAACATTTTGAACAAATAACTTTTACAATAAATGAAGTAACATGTACCCATCCATCACAAGTTTATTTCCTGTTCGGCTTTTGTATTGTACGTGTTAAAGTGTAATACAAAATAATATTTAAAAGTTTAGGGTTCTGAAGGTAAATAGGAACTAACTAAATACAACCAAATTTGGTCCAATCTTCCATATATATCCGTTTGAACTATGTTTTCCCATTTCATAATAAAATATTCACTTAATTTTATATTTTAAGCGTTTTACAATATGAAACTTTCATAATAATAAAATAAAATTATACTGTTAAAAATATCACAGAAGAATATTTGGACCCAGTTATGCAAAAAACAGCCATGTGCATAAAAGTACCAACAGAGTTATAAGCATTTTTCTGGCGATAGTTGCACTTGGATCATGTTTTGTTTTTCTGGTTATTTTAAAATTGAACAATATTTATATAAGTATTGTTTATTTTTTATAATTATTTTATTTTGTATAATAAAATGCTTATAACTCTGTTGGTACTTTTACGCACATGGCTGTTTTTTGCATAACTGGGTCCATTTTATATTATAAATTGTATTTGTTTAATTTATATAAAACTAGCGACTTGCCCTCGCTTCGCTAGGGTGCGTCCCTGGGTACGTTTTAATTTTTTTGAACGGAACCCTAATTATTTTTTGAAACTTAAAGTTACTCTTTATAACATCAGCTATCTGCTAGTAAGAGTCCCGTTAAAATCGGTCCCGCCGTTTCGGAGATTAGCTGGAACAAATCGACAGACAGACAAATAAAAATTATAAAAATTGTATTTTTCTTATAAGTACCGTATATACTCGTACATATTTACATATGTATTTATTTAAAAGCTGTTATTTGTACATTACAAACAGACACTTTAATTTTATTTATCTGTATAGATAAGTTTGAAATGTCCGCCTGTGATCGCAAAACATTATTTGCACAATAGTAACACCCAAAATATTATAGAACTTTATAATAAAGAATCTGTAAGTAAAGAATTAAGAATGAAGTATAGAAAATAAGCAGCTCAATCTATTTTTATAAGGTTTTGGGAACATTGTGAAGTAAGAGTCGATGCCGAAATGCTAGTATGATAAATTAACAAATATAATGGCTTGTGCCAGCGGTTCCCCTCATGTAGTTTATTTATTTATAACTAGCTATTTACCCGCGCTTTGCTCGTCCCTAGGTATATTTAATTTTTTTTGAGCGAAACCCTAATTCTTTTTCTTGGATTAAAATATCCTAAGTTACATAAGCTATCTACCAGTGGAAGTCCCATATAGATCAGTTCAGCCGTTTCGGAGATTTGCCGGAACAAATAGACACAGACAGACAAAAAAAATTAAATTGTGTTTTTTTAAGTTCCGTATATAATTTCATATGAATTTAATAAAATGCTGTTATTTTGATATTACAAACAGACACTTAAATTTTATTTATCTGTATAAAAATTATCTCGCTTCTAAGGATCGTAGTAATGTTACCTCATTAAATAGGCTATTAAATGCTATTGCAATGCAAACAAAACCGGACTAGTAGTTCGAGAGATAGAGCAAGTTCAAACAAATGAACAACGAACTCTTCGGTTTTATATCTATACATATAATAAAATTCTAACTAAGCCGAATCTGTACATTAAATATTTTTTTGCAAATCTTATTAAAATAGAGATTAAGTATTATCGATACAGAGGCCGAATCTATAGTTTAGAGAATTTTTGTCTGTCTGTCTGTCTGTCTGTTTGTCTGTCTGTCTGTCTGTCTGTCTGTCTGTCTGTCTGTTACCGCATCACGGGAAAACCACTAGATAGATGTTGATGAAATTTGGTATGTTGATTGCTGGTTATCCGGGTCAACATAAATAGGATACTTTTTAAAGCGGGAAAATATCTCATTTCTGAGAAATGTATATTAAACGCTTAGGGACGAACCCGAGCGGAGCGAGGGTGAGTCGCTTGTATAATATATTATTTAAAATTATATTTGAAGACTGTATCTACATATTATTATTAACTGCCACCTTGTGTAACAAAGAGTTACTAAAAACCAATATGTAGCGCCATCTCTTCAAAATATATGTAACTAAACTATGAAGGACTAAAGAATCTCGTACTTTAGTCCTTTATAGTTTAGTTACATACATTTCGAAGAGATGGCGCTACTTATATGATAAACAAAATAAATCCTTAAGTTTGTAATACATGTCGTTCTGAAAAGCAGAAAGTTAATAATAATCTATATACATATAATAAAATTGTAACTAAGCTAAATCTGTACATTAAATTCTGTCTGTCTGTTACGGCATCACAGAAAAACCATTGGAGGGATTTTGATGAAATTTGGTATGATGATAGCTGGTTATCCGGGTCAACATATAGGATACGTACTTTTTACTGCGGGAAAATACCTCATCTCTGAGAAATCTATAGTACTAAACGTTAAAAACGTAAGTAGGGACGAACCCGAGCGGTGGGAGGGTGAGTCTCCAGTTATTTATACTACATAATAAATGCTACATAATAAAACCAATATAATTATTTTTCTCTTCGCAAGTATGGTCATATAACATATTTTCATCAAATTATCACATTTTATCCTTTCGCTGTTGCTATTTAGATGATAATTTTAGTGTTGCTGTGAAAATTATATTATGAACAGTCAGTATCAAATAAACTTCAATTACATAGGTAAACTGTATTAAATATTTAGTTTAGTATAGTAAATTACGTTATTATATAGTTGGTTTAAGCTTTCACTACATCAAAAACTTAATTATTATCAATACTGGGTTATAAAAGGGATTGAAAATTCATATGAAAATTATTTATTTTTACAGTGACCAAAATTGAAAATATTCTTTCTAAATAGTAATGATGACTATTCTAATTCAAAGTATTATACGTCAGCTACGTTTCCTGGGGATAAAACTGGGGACATAATAAACTGCAAAAGCCGCGCGATAACAATAGAAATTCTTTTATATATTTGAAAATTAATACCTTAGGGGTTTAATTTCTAAAAGTTTTTTTACTATCGGATACTCTCTGAGGAAACTAAGTGCCGATTTCAAGTTAGTAAAATTTTTATACTTCCTGAGATTTAGTGAATGATCAGTGAGTATTATTATTTCTCTTTTAAAAAGATTTATTAAATTTCAACATTCACCGTCCATTCGATTCGGGGAATATTGGCTGTGATAGAAGTACGTAGATAGACATGCTATAAATCCATACTAATATTATAAATGTGAAAGTGCGTTTGTTTGTTTGTTTGTTTGATTGTTTGTTTGTTTGTTTATCCTTCTTTTACGTCGAAACGGAGAGATAGATTGGCGTGATTTTTTGTGTGAAGGTAATTGGAGGGCTGGAGAGTGACATAGCCTACTACTTTACCGTGGGAGATTATCTAATTCCCACGGGAAAACACGTTATAATACAATCCAAAAAATATATTTCTGATCAAAATTACTTGAAACTAGGTATTAATGCTCTTCAATAAAATTAATTAAATACGTGTTTTAGCATTTTCTGAAATTTAACTTATAAGTGGGTAAAAGAGGGCATGTAAGTTTGTATGAAACTACCTTTTTAGAAATTGTTTTGTAGTTTTAGCGCGAGCGAATCCGCGGGTTCTACTAGTACTATATATAATATCATAAAGGTTGAAATGCGTTTGTTTGTTTGTTTGATTGTTTGTATTGATGACGGTGCACCCCAAAGGTGTATAGTGGAACTCTTCAATAGTGACTCAACAAAAAAATATATCTATAAAATAATAATCACCAGGTGCCCGAAATTCAAAAATAATCGTGATTGAATTTAAAGAACATATACTCGTAGGTATAAATTTATAATCAGCCTATCAATTTAAAAAACACTTGTCTTCAATTTTTTTTTAATAAAAATTGACATAACTAAATCTCGTCGAATGACAATCGGTTGACAAACAGAAGAGAAAAAGGTCATGAACTGTTTTGTATTTGCTTATTTATATATAGATATTTTGTAATTTAATTTTTAATAATATTACAAAAAATATTAATTAGTATAACTTAATATGTAGTTTTAATATCCTACGAGTATGTATCATTTGGCCTTTCATTTGAATGTTATTTATTCAATGAATAATAATGGGCTTATAATTTTATCAAATGGACTAGCGACTCACCCGCGCTTCGCTCGGGTTCGTCCCTAGCTTGATTCCCTGTGCAAACTTTCATTCCCATTTTTACCCTCTTAAGGGCTGATTTCCGATATAAAAAGTACCCTATGGCCTTCCCAGGGTCTCAAACTATCTTCTTACCAAATCTTATCTAAATAGGTTCAGTAGATTACCCCCTACAACATCACATACTCACAAACTTTACCTTTTTATAATATTAGTATAGATATAAAACTCACAACTTCCTATTATAATTCTAATACTCATCACCTATAAGTGCACGTCATAATTATCTTCTTATTAGATAATTTTTAGCATACTGTGACGTTTCTTTAGAAATACTCGTAGATAGTTTAAATAAATATATTTCGTAGCTGTATAGAAAAATTGCTCGCTTATTGACCATTCATAGATGCTAACTTTATAAAATCGAGATAGATATAATATGAGCTTAGTAAATTATCACATAGTATCTATATAGAAACGTGGACACTCACCGTAGGACTGGTCCACAAGTTTAAGGCCGCTAACCGAGCAATGGAACTAAAACTAAAATTGGGGTTTCTCTGGTAGACAGAATTCAAAATGAGGATATTCGCCAGAGAACTAAAGTTACCGACATACTCGTAGCGCGTAGAATTAGCACGCTGAAGTGAGAGTGGGCTGGTAGGCGTATTGATGGCCGATGGAGCCGACACGTGTTAGAGTGGAGACCATTAGGTAAACGTAGTGTAGGACGCCCAGCTTCACGGTGGAATGACGATTTGAAAAATATGCCTGTTACGGGATGGATGTGAGCATGCCCAAGATCGGCATGGTTGACGTTCTATGTGAGAGGATTTCGTCCAGCAGTGGACGACGATAAGCTGGATAAAAAACAAACAAAAAAAAAATATCGCGTTTTTTACAATTCTATTAAGTAGCTCTGCTCTGCTTTTATTGATAATATGACAGATATTATTTTATATTTCCATTTCCGACGTTATGATTTGTCTGTGTTCAGCCCTTTTTTTAACGTCCCACTGCTGGGCACGGGCCTCCCTTCAATACGAGGTGGATCAGGCCATAGTCCACCACGCTGGCCAAGTGCGGATTGGCGGACTTCACATGTCTTTCGAAAACTTGCTAAGTTCTCTAAGACATGCAGGTTTCCTCACGATGTTTTCCTTCACCGTTAAGACAAGTGGTAATCATATTGGAAATGATTCGCACATGAAAATATCAGAGGTGCGAGACCCGGGATTTAAACCCGCTTCACACGGTTTCCCAAGCGAGCGCGTAACCACTGGGCTACCACTGTCTTTTGATTAGATTTGTCTATTACTTTCATATTATTTTATAACTTTGTAAGTATATATTGTGTGGAACACTTAGACTTTACCGTGACCATGTTTGCTATAAGTATATCAAAAATATAAAATAAAAGCGTGATAAAAACCGAAAAGATAAAATTTCATTTAAAATATATGCATATAGATTTTATTGCCCAGAAAATGTTTAATCCAAGCGAGATTCAAACTTCTGAAGGTTTGTGCACGAAAACACATTACATACTTTTACCACTTTACTGCCTCGGTGGTCTAGTAGCTAGCACGTACGGCTGCAGACCTGGAGGTCCTGGGTCAGTAGTAACCTGGATTGTAGAATTTGGCAGTGTTGCACCCCCAAGTCTCGAAGGCCGTCGGTCCTGCGCCTTAACTCTCATCGGTCATATCGAAGTATCGTCCCACGAACTTTGAGAGTAAAAGGAATAGAGAGTACACTTGTGTCTGCGCGTATACTTGTGCATTATAATATCTCCTGCGCATCTGGCTAGTCTCAGTGTTATTGGCTGCCGTATCCGAATGCGGTCGGGAGGGCATTATTACATTATAGGTATTATTATTACTTTTACCACTTTAATAACAACGATACTTTATCGTTATCCTAATAATTATCCTACTAATAAGCAAACAAATATTACTTCATTACAACAGAAGATATATTTTATAGATATTCGATTATTATTTAATACTTCTATTATATTAAAACAATGTAATTTATTCAAGGCAAATTACTATCTTCCGATCTAATTGATTACACATTATTTATTGTGTTTACAAGGCTTTTAAGGTTTTCTATTCCTAATGTCGCGACTGATTAGGAAGGCGTTGACTTTGTACACCTTAGGCAGTATTTGTTCAAACTTTTTGAGTAACTATTTGTTCTGAGAGGACACGAGGAGGTCAAGGCTTCGTGTAGTCAAGGAGACGCTCGAAGTATTCTAATTAATATCAAGTTTTGATGTTTGCTTTTGAATACAAATATAATAATTTACTACTGCTGTCTTTTTAATGGCATGTGCCTTGTGATTCTATGAACATGTAATTTGAGCATGCTAACTTTTTTTATTTATTCGGGCAAAAATAGCTTTTAAATTATATGCAAATAACGGAAACCGTAAGATTAAATAAAAGTTCGTATACTTGCTTCGGAGAGCACGTGAAGTCGTCGGTCCTGCGGCATAACTCTCACTGGTCGTGACGGGTGGTCGTCTCACCGGAGTATGAGAGTGACAGGAATAGAGAGTGCACTTGTGTCTGCGCGTACACTTGTGCACTACAATATCTCCTGCGCAGTTGGCTAGTCTCAATGAGATTGGCCGCTGTGGCCGAAGTCGGTTATTTGTCATCAATAACTTTAGAATAAATTGTTTAGTCTAATGTCGTCTGACTAGATTTAAGCATTTGCTGTGAAACACAAATAATCTGAGATATATAAACTATCGCGTATATAAAATGTTTATATGTATACCTTTAAGCATTTAGCTTGGAACAAAGAGATCTTCGCAAAATATGCACATGGTAAGAATTGTTTAAAGTGGCAATATTTTATAGGTACCTATCCATGTATGCACGAGAATTGTAAAGCTCGTAAACGTGTGACGTGCATTTTAATACAATGGGCTGCATACATACATTGACTTAAATCAATAAATATTCGCAAATAACTTATGCTTGTTTTATCAGCAAAAATATTTGCTTTTACTATTATATGTAAAGTGTAAAGTGCTAAGATTTTATATTATTTTACCCTCCCTTCGTTTGAATCCTATTTAAAAAAAATGTATTAAAGTAGCCTAAGTTACTCCTTATAATATCAGCTATTTGCTAGTTAAAGTCCCATCAATTAATTTTTTTCAAAGTAATTTGCAAAAACTTCTTTATAAATTCACTTTTTGCTCTGACTGTATTAAGTCAAGTACATACTATACTATGTAGTATGTACGTAGATATCACTTTGTTAAGGTTTCTAGTAAATAACGAATAATATCATAAAATACTAATTACAAGCTACATTGATGTTAATACTACTTAGTTCATTTATTCGTAGGGCAATTTGAAGAATTCAAAATTTTGTTTGACTGAATTTAAACTTACAATGGTTTTTGACTTCAAAGTACGTAAACTTCACTTTCTCATTTTGTTTTGTCTCAAAATGAAGTTTATAGTTAGTAATAAAAACTTTTTAATAAAAAATAAAAACAGACTTCAAAAAAAACACTAAAAAGTAAAAAATAACTGGTTGGTAGTTTTCATTTACTATAGATACCTAAGCTGATATTTACGAAGTCAGTATGCTTTGTGTATCGAATATCACCCTCTTTTTGAAGAAGTCGGTTGAAAAATTAAAATCATGTAAAGTCTAAATTTCTAAGGAAACTTGTTAGAATGTTTTTCTTTTTTTTTTTGATTATTTTGACAAATAAAGTTATACTGGCTGGTTTAGGCTCCTTTCATTTTTATAAAAGCTCTCAAGTGTTTTTTTTATTTTCGTTTAAAATAAAATATTAATTTATTATCATTATAAAGGAAGATTTAAAAACTGAATAAATTAATACAAGCTTGTAATTATTAATAATATTTACATATTTATGTGACAATTATAAAATAACAATGAATAAAAAATAAATTAATATGGTAATATTTATTATTTTTATTATATAAATTATCTAAATAACAACATACTTCACGCTAAGCTAATACTAGAAGGTCATTCATAACAGCACAATGTTTTTATGGAAAAACTATCAGACCTTCAATCTGTTTAAAGTTCATATACACAACTGGTTAAGATCCTAACGCTCCTTGTAAAACCAAGGAATTTTCTCTACAAAGTTCCGAACGCATAAAACTGGCTCGAATAATCAGTCAAGTCACTCTGTCAAAATAGTGATAAAATACTGCTATAAAATTTAACGCTATCATAAATTGAGTTATACGTAAACGGTCCCAATTCGAAAGCTTGCAGTTTTTGGTTTAGTGAACAAATTTGAGGCAGTTTTGAATATGCTGATAAAAGGTCTGAAGGTCGAAGTTTGCGCTTGATAGTAAGGATCAGGCTGTGGGTATTGATACTGGTACTGGTTGTTGAATTGCTTGTAAAATTGGAAGTTGAACCCTGGAGACTCCACCGTGCTGTCAGGAATGACGTTCGATATAAATCCATTGCTATTGACATTATCCACGGGTTGGTAACTTGATGTGTCGCGGAAACCTGCAGCTGGAAGAAGAAATATACATACAGTTAAATATAACCAAAAACCAATAAATGTATCTATTTTAAATAATAAATAATTTATGATTTGCAAGTAAATATTTATATTTAAAATACTTACAGCAAAGTCCGGAATATTTTCTAGAATCGGCAAGTCCATATGCGCTGCAAGATGGATGCCCTTTCTCATACGGATTTGCTCCGATGACGTTACCACCAGGTCCGTAATTGCAAACGTACAGTTTGGTGTATCCTCGGGTGTTATCGTAGTAGAAGGTATAGCCACAACCAACATGGGAAGTTTCTCCCCATACCAGCTAAAAAGACAAGCAACAATTAGTAATTGTTATGTAAACAAATTAAATTTAAAAGAATTAAGATAGTTTTTGAAGTAATTTACCTGAGAATAATGTCCTGTTCCATGTCCACCACTGATTGGCTTGAAACCGTAGATATGGACTTCATCGAACCAAGCGTTGATTTGCTTCATGAAGTCAGGTTCGGAGTCTGCTTGTTCAGATGGTGGGCGAGTAGTCCAAGTGGCTGCAAGGTTTTGCCCCACAGGGAAACGTCCGACATCGCGCTGGGCGGCGCGATCGTGGGCTGTGGTGCACTGGTCAGCCCAACGTTGGGCTGTCACTGCTAACTCATCATCCCACACCTGAAAAAGAAGAAGTAAAATTATAGCCAGATTCAAAAGAAAAATGAAAGGTAAACAAGTTGCTAGACTGCACGCTCGTAGGACGCTGAACCTTCGCGAGGTCAATGTCATTTGTAGTTACGGTCGTACCTTCGTTTGATTTATTGAACACCTTTATTTGTACCGTTTTCCGAAAGTTAAATGCCGAAATTGGTTGTTTAACTTTTAATTACCGTAAGAGTCCATTTTTGTTAATATCCACATAACATGATTATATACGTTTAAAAATTAAATTGATTTATTTTTCGAAAAATCCCGTTAAAAGTTATATCCAAACATATTATCCCTTATACTTTTCACCGTTTAATTTCGTGTCGCGGACTCATTGACATACTTTGAGTGAGATGCACGTGTTGTGAGTATTTAAGTATAATATTATGCATAACGAAATGGTTTTCATCTGACAAAGATCACAAGAATAATCTATAAAAATAAATAAATTAAAAATTAAAAAAAAAAACCTCCGACCATCTTGGACAGATTTACATCAAACATAGCTAAGAACACTCCCGACTAATTCACCTTTCAAACAAAAAAAAACTAAATCAAAATCGGTTCATCCGTTCGGGAGCTACGATGCCACAGGCAGACATACACAGGCACGGTAAACTTATAACACCTCGTCGTTTTTGCGTCGGGGGTTAATAATAGTTTCAAAATTAAAATATGCATAAATTTTAAATCAAAAGATAACAATTCTGTACTAATTTACTGTAGTACTTGAAAGCCTGTATTTATTCATATTTTATATATAAAAATCACCATTTGTGGATTATCGTAGGGGGTAAATTTTTATTAACATTGTTTCATTACTTATCTTTATTTATTACTGCTATTCAAATTAATATCAAATTTAGTATGTATTTTAATTAAGCGGAAAATTTTATATTCTATACAGTAACAAGTGATAAGACAGGTACCTGCTGGAAATATCAATTTGCACATTTCCACGTAATATCACAAAAGGTGTTAAAAGATTCGCATAGTAATACAAATTTGAAATCACTAATCTATTTTTGTATATGCTATCAATTAAATATTGAAACTGGTATTAATTCACTAAGTAGTGGGATATATTTATCGATTACATACCATTTCCATCATATTAGCTGCTGGAGGTTGACTAGACACTTGTCCCAAAGCCACAGATTGTCGAAGACGATTGTGCGCATCGACAATCGCTTGCTTCTCATATGCCGTCAATCCTCCCGATCCTAAAATAAAGAAAAAAATAATAATAAGACCTGTATATTACTAAAACTAAATTTAGTAAAGTAATTATAGTGGATACGACAAAAATATGGTAAAAAAATCATTATATATGAATAAATTTATATGTATATATTTAAAAACGACACGAAAATCTCATAATTTCACTATATGACCATTATGATAGTGTTCTTGATCTTCGCCTTTCAAAATCAAGTGTCAAGGTAAAATTACAATTCTATATATGATTTCATAATACTTTGTATCCGTCTGATTTATAAAACCGGTGCGTGTTTCATAGGTGTCTTTGTCAATAAAATTTTACGAGCTTGTTTGATATGTGTATGTAAAACAGCCATCATCTCTGTTAATAATTCGCTTGCGGAATCTAGACTGGGTGGCGGCGATAAAATTAATAGCTGCTCTGACACTTTTTATTGTATTTTGGATAAATTATTTGATATTGTATGGTATGGTATGTTCGGGCTGTTTTCCGCAACTCGACGACTATGCGCCTATTTTGCGTGTATTTGATATTGTATATAATTATTAAAAATATAAATGTATATAAAAATTATTTAAGTAAATATTGACATTTTAATGAACATTTAAAAGGTTTAAAAAATAATAATAAATATTTATTACAAGAGAAAAAAAATCTTATTCATAATATGCTAATTTATCATATAAAATAAAAATTATCGATTTTAAAATCATATACTGTTATATCAATTAATTCAGACTTATTAAAAAAATATATATAAATTAAAAAAAAAACGTCCACTTACTTAGCATCTGCTTGCCAACTCCGCAGCCCTCTGTTGCTACAAGGATACCTCCCAAAACAAACACTAGGGTAATCATTTTAAATTATTTTTCACTAACACTTTTAACTGAAATTGAAAACACGATTTATGTTTGCGATTCGTAACAAAAGTTCTCACTAATATTTACGAAACGTCAAATTTCAAATTCGCCGGTGGTCCGCTGCACTGCGTGCCGCGCGCTCTCCGGTCTATAGCGATCTGTGTGGTTTATTAGCACGCACGCGCTTAAATAGCAGTCACCGAGTTGCCATGGAGACGCCGCGACGCCACCACCCGCCGTTTCAGATCATCGTCACCGCCTCACTGCATCGAACCCTAATACAATGGGCCAAACAAAAATTCACCCTGAAATCCAATCAAGCCATCAATTTGGTTAGAACTCCTGCTGAAGTACATCCTCGAAGAATATCCACAGGTATTGTTCATACAATATCTTCAGTTACGAAATAAATAAAGGTTAAGCGATAGTCGTCCAGTCAGTTTTTATCTGCAGTAATAATTTAAAACTCATTATTCGGCAGCCGATTGTTGTCAATGAAATCGAGTTCTTGTGATACGTTCGAGCCAAAGGTGGAAATATGTTGACAGATATTGGTCGGAACGGAAGTGGTCTTTAAGTAAAATTATAGGCGGCTAAAAACAAGGAAAGAACAGCCATTTATGAGTCAAAAGCTACTTTATTTTATGGCTGTGCAATATAAGGGAAGATGGGCCTTTTCGTCGCATAGGTATTTGAACTATTCGGAAAAAATCTCCATTATTTGGTAAATATCGGTGGTACTGGAAAAAACTATTTTATTTAATTAGTCTATCGTCACAACGGATTTAGTTAGAAGTTATTTTTTTAATTTATTTTTCTATGAGACGATTATTTTTATTTGTCATACATACGGTTGTCTATTATTTCGCAAGAAACTCACCATGCTGGAATACAACAGGGTATCAACTCATATACTTTAACAAGGAAAAATCCAAAAACGTTAAAGGAATATAATCAATATAAAAAAGTAAGATAGAAAAAGAATTGAGATGAAACAGTGATAAAATCAAGTTTTACAATTAAATTTCCAAAGGTAAAATTACTTGAATTAGGAGACATCTTGTCTGTTACCAGCTGATCCGGTTTACCACCTGAGGTAGATTTTTGCTCGTGGTTTAATAATTTACATATTAATATCTTTTATTTCATATGATAGGTAATGGATTTAGCACAAGATTTCATCAAAGAAATTGATATATTATTTTTTCGTCTGAAATAAACTAAAGAATTTTTAGAAGAAGCTTAGTTTTGCTTTAGTATCTGTAGATTACTATTTGCCCAGTGGTAACGTGCTCGCTTGGGAAACCGAGTGAAGCGGGTTCCAACCCCTCTGATATTTTCATGTGCGAATCGTTGCCAATACCACTAGTCTTACGGTGAAGGAAAACTGCAGTCTGAGAGAACTTAGCAAGTTTTCTAAAGACATGTGCAGTCCGCCAACCCGCACTTGACCAGCGTGGTGGACTATGGCCTGATGCCCCTCGTATTGAAGAGAGGCTCGTGCTCAGCAGTGGGACGTTTAAAATGGCTAAATAGACGGAGAAAGATCGACTTGTAGATTCAATAGCACTATTATTAATTTTATTAATTAATGAAGATCTTAAAGGTTTCTTTACCGCTTTAGTATCGGTTTTTATTATTACTTACGTTTTAAAAGATTTGTGGATATACATATTTATTATTTTATGGTGTACAACTTAATTAAATCCAAAAAATAAAAAGTAGTGGGAAAAGGTATATTAGCAGCTGTAGCTAATAAATATATATAGCTTAATAAGTTCAAAGACCTTATAATTAAAATTAGAATATGGTTATTACATAATCTCTCTCTCAATGCTAGAAATCATAAGACTATATAGATTATATTTTAAAACTAGTTTTAATATTGTTTACATATTTTTAAATTTTTTGCAGGAATTAAATCAATTTTCAAAACCGAGTGGAACATTTTTGAGGTTTATGTAAAATCCTATGAGTCAATGATTCACTTTACTTTGGTTTGATTTTATTTTACGTAATATTAAAGATTCAGAACAACGTGTTTATTTTTCATGCATATGGTTAATTAACTAAAAGATTATATAGAAGACTAACGATTCACGGTCTCGGGTTAGTCCATAGAGTATATTGCTACATATATAAAGGTTAGTTCCTAGGTATGTTTTGACGGTTAACATAGATTTCTCAGAGATGCGATATTACCTAGCACTAAAAAGTATCCTATATGTTGACCCGAATACCCAGCTATCACCATACCAAATTTCATCAAAATCTGTTCGTGGTTTTCTCGTGATGCGTTTCCAAACCGACAGACAAACCGACAAAAATCTAAAAACTATAGATTCGGCTTCTGTAATGATAATAACGACTAATTCAATTAGATTTTCCAAAAAATATTTAATAAACGGATTCGACTCAGAATTTTATTATATGTATTATGTATAGATATTATGCTATTTTTTATCTCAGTAAATTATGTAGTTTCTATAGAGTAATCGGAAGTTACTATGTTATGGAGATTACTTAAGAATACTTGAGGCTTAGTGTGGACCTAAGTAATAAAAAAACATAAATATAAATCATGAGTAAAATCTTAGCAAAACACGACAAGGGCAAAATAGAGAACAAATATTTGTCAGACAAAGAGTCTTTATTAAACTTGCCTCTTCTTTTGTATTCGAAAAACGTATTTAGTATTTTATGTTTATTTATATACGAACTTATCTCATTGCGGATAATTTAAAATGTCAAAACAGGTGGATTAAATGCATGACTCGCATCAGGAAATGATCAATGAATCGGATTGAAGTTAATACCTCTTTACGTTTGTAAATGATTATCAAGAATATATGATATAGAGTTATCAGACGTTATTAACATTTTATCTTTGAATCTTTGGTTATGTTCATATTGTTACATCTTCATATTTTAGTTTACAAGCTCACATTTTACATTTTTTTTTCTTCTTGTATTTGATATAAAAACTTTTCGTCCGATAGAAATAATAGCGATATGAATTCAGGGTGGCTGTAGATATTTAATCTTTGTTCTATTACATTACAATGTTTATTTTAACATTTAAACAGCCTGGATTCACATTACTTCTAAAGATTGCTATTTATATATCGTCAGTTATTGGTGTAATGAATGTTTTAATATTTTTTGTATAAAATCTAGCAATAGAAGCTTTTTATACATAGTTTTGGCTATAGTAGTTTATCCAAGGTTAAATTAAATCCTTCAAAAGACATTTACTATTAAGATTTTTCAGTATATTAAAAAAATAATAAGAGTACGCCTTTATAGCCCAAAGACAAGAAAAGCTGTTACCAAATATCAAGTATATCGGAACAGGAAAGTCATTACGTTCTTTCACGTCTTCTCCACAAAAAACTGTGAAGTTTTAGACAACTTGATATACATAAATTAAAACTTCAATAGATATCGTGCATTCACGGCCAATACGTGTTAAAGTACGCTATATTTGATTATATACATATGTTCATTATATATGTACGAGTACCTACTGTTTACTCACGAATAACACATTACATCCTGCTAAAATCTTGTATAAATAGTGTAAGAAATATCGATTAATATATGTGTAACTATGTTTTTTTGTATACATTGTTTTAAACATTTTACTCTATTAATTAAATTATTTAGAATAGACTTAATCTTTTTAAAATTTAAAGAAGGTCAAGCTAAAAGTCTGAGGACCCTCGACGAGCATGTATGAAGCTCGGCTTATGAAGCTCGGAACCTGTTCAAGTTTTAAACCGGTTTTGGTTATTGGCCCACAACCGAAAGGCTTTTTGGTTTAAAGTTTCGGTTACGTTATTTAACCGGTTAAATCCGAAAAACCGGTTTATGATGAATTTAGGTTTCATGAACAAAATTAACCGGTAAAATTAGTTCGGTGCGTTTACATTTGGCACGTATTTGCTATGTCCGTTTCTTACTTATGAATGAATTAACCGGTTTATTTCAGTATCAACTCCGATATCCAACCTTTTTCTAAGAATATCATTATTGTTTCAATTTACTGAACTATTCGTTTTCATTAACCAGTTAAAGAACAAGTGATAAATTAATCATTATATTACCTAAATAAACCGTGTTTTTTTTAAATCGGTTCCGAGTCCTGGTATGAAGAGAATGACTACAACGATGGAAGATCGATAGAGATATTATGTACAGATCGTAGCACTCTTTTAAAAAGCAAAATATACAGCGTGAAGTTTTATAAAAAATAGTAATTATTTTCTCAATTTAAAACAGTATATACTATATAATATATTCAGAAAAAGGAGCAACTCCTGGTATTAACTTTAATATCAAATAATACGTGTATGAGAATAAAAACTATGAATAAGTATGCAATGAATTAATTAAGTATTATAGTTAAGTTAGAGTCGTCGTGGTTAAATAAGATAGTGGTCCTACGGCTTCCCATTAGGATAGGTAGGGTTCCTTTGAGTTTTAATGAGTAATACTGGTTTTTCCAGTCAATAAGTAGCCACATAAGCATCTGAATATATGTGCAGATAATTAAAATATAAAATATAGATTTCTTTTTCTTTAAACACCTATTTCAATATTTTATAGTTCAAGAGTCAACTTTTAAGTTTAAATAGAAATATTGAAATCATAAAAAGTAACCAACCAAATTTATATCAATATCTTCTTTGCTAAAGTTTAAATTTAGAAAAAAAAAACTGTTTTTATCGAAAATTTAAACTTCATAGTAATTTGCAAACATCCAATTTAAGTATACCTAGCTCAATGTCAATTGACGTACTTAAAACTTAAAAACCACATCCTTGTCGATGAATAGTATTATTTAATGCTACCACTTATTAATTTTTTTTAAATTTCCTGCTACTAAATAAACAGGCAAATTGGGGAAATTAGTAAGACAAAATCATAAGGATTCTGATAATTTAAGTTTACCTGTTACAAATCATTAAAATAAATAAAAGTCATTGTACCGCGTATATCATCTGGATTCGCAGAAATAAAAACTCGCTGCCGCCACTCCGTCTCAAAATCGAGGTTAATAAATGAATTTATTAATCACAAATAATATCAAGATATTCATTTATAAAGATATACATTTCATTTATAATTAAAATCGAGTTTAGAAAACTGGCAATGAAGTAGATTTCTGCTAAGACAAATGGACTCTATTATAAAAACGTTGACAACAAGCCATATCAACTAATATATCATGTGACTCTGCTTGAAATATTGCTTTAAGTTTTTTTTAAATACTGTTACATATTTTAAATAGCTTGTACTATATGTATGCAAACTGCCTCGGTGGTGTAGTGGCTAGCATGTACGGCTGCACACTCGGAGGTCCTGGGTTCTAGTCCCGAGTCGGGCCAAGTTAAGTTATATAGTTTTTCTGAATGGTAAGTCTCAGAAACAGCCCGGAGTTGGGAAGTCTACGGTGTTTCACTCCCGTGCCTTGGAGAGCACGTAAAGCCGTTAGTCCTGCGCCTTTACTCTCACTGGTCGTGTCGAGAAGTCGTCCCACTGGAGTATGAGAGTGACGGGAATAGAGAGTGTACTTGTGTCTGCGCGTACACTTGTGCACTATAATACTCGTATCTCCTGCGCAGTTGGCTAGTCTCAATGAGATTGGCCGCCGTGGCCGGAATCGATCAGGAGAACATCATCTAACTTTTTGTATTTTTTTTTTATTGATTTTAATAAGGAGTAGTTATCATTTTAGGATAGGTATATAATGTATATTATATTATTTTTACGTAATACCTTTTCTGTCAAAAGTGTGGCCACATAATATGTACATTGTACATATTTAAAAAAACAGTTCTAATGGTAGAATAATTACTTTTTAATTAGTTGAAATTCGACAGTTACTTAGAATAATATAAAAACTATAAAATGAACTTGATTTTAACTCTATAAAATTTTATAATATATCTATACTTTGTGAGGCTATTTACCATATCAATGGTTCTTTCACCAGAAAAGAAAGATTTATATCACAACAGCTTTCTGCGCGCCTCAAGTTTCATTTCGAGGAACCAAGCGAGTTGTTCGTAAACGATACGTGCCCTAATAAAATAATTTTGTTTTGCAACTTGATATTAAATAATATTTATTATCTCATTATAAAATGCAGTGTAATTTAAATACCCTCTCATTCATTTTTGTGTTAACGTTTTCCTGGTTGTCCTTATTATGTTATATACTGTTATTTATATTATATTAGCGACTTACCCTCGCATCACTCGGGTGCGTTCCCAAGCTTGAATGTTTTAGAACCACATAAAACACAATTGCCCAAAGAAAAATTATTTTTTTGCACCAAAAACCTTTGCAGGCGTACCTATATAGAATAACCCACCAGACTTTTATCATAATCGGATAAATGGTTTAGGAACGCATAGAGGACAAACATACGAACATTACTTTTCATTTATATAGAAGATAGATTTATATAACCGGAAAAGTATATAAAACAAATGTACTCTTATATAATTACTGAAAGAGTAATACCTTGTATGTTAAAATTTTAGCTTTGAACAATCTAAACGTTATTTATTAAAGTACTTTTTCAATGTCTGACCGTGAACAAACTTTCTTAGCTGTAAATGCAAGTTTGCTGAGAGGAGGAATCGATAGATTCTACTGTTTCTATTATATTAATAACAATAAAACCATGTCTTTGCTAAGATCTCTATAAATATAATATAATATATAAATATAATATAATTTAAACGAATACATACTTTAAAAAAAATATACAAAATTCAAAAAATCTTATTTTTTTTAAAGTAAGAAACTTATTTTGGTAGACGAACCAAGTTTCCTAACTTTCTCATTTTACAAGAGTGTTTAATTTTACCTTGTACTTTCTTTAAGCTTCATCAATACATTTTCAAAAACGTAAACCTAAAAATTAATAACAGTGCCTTTATTTTTTTATAAAGTTTAAATTAATTTATAAGCATCGAGAAGTAATCAATTGAAACCTTTTCAAGATAATTTAGTGTTATTTCTTTAAACTCTTAACAATAGTTTTATAATTTTTGAATGACATATTGTGAACTTATCTGACCTTAAGTGTCTGTACGAGTATTATTTATGAGCTTTCAGTAAATAGAAAATGATATGCAAAATATTCCACAAGCACTTTCAAGTAGATGTTTGAAAGCTACTTGTAGTTGACATGTACTAGATAAATAATTTCCTCATTATTTCTTGGAACTACTTTCATTTTGACTAACTTTGGTCATGCCAAATATTGCAACTCGCTTTTAAACAATATAAATGCATTGTCAATTTTCGTATTATTTTTATTCATCATTGATGTTTATTTAAATATAAACAACATATGAATAAAACTTCTATGCATACATAAATAAATATTATATCGGAACATTAACACAACACCATATTGTTCCATGGTAAGCTACGACGCTTGTGTTTTGGATACCAGATAGTTGATACACTACGCATATATAACACTCATGACTGGAGTACAAACATTCGTGCTTATCACACAAATGAATGCCCCCAACAGGACTCGAACCCGTGACCGCTGGTACAGCAAGTAAATTCACTACAAACTAAGTCAAAAGTGTCATCAAATATAAATAGATGTTACAGACTTTTCGAATTCCTATCGGGAACGGAAGCTAAAAATTAATTTTCAAAGGTACATAAAAAATCAGGAGTTTCGCCATTCGTTTGCTTCGTTTCGTATTGTTTACCATTTTCGAGTATCGTTTAGCATTTACAAGAATATTTTTAGTGCTCATTCTTAGATTTTAATAAATAGATTTCCTTTGTATGATAGCAGAGAGCTTTTTGACTTTTCAGCTTTTCTCTTTTGACTGTTTTGAGTGAAAGCATAGTGCCTAGTGGCATTTTCTGCTTTAGACAAATCATGTGTATGTATGATTCGTATATTTTAAAATTCGTTAGGATTCGTGACCAAATGTTATACCAGATTGCTCTCCTTTATCTTAATCCAAAATGGAAATTTTGTGGTGGCGGTAACAGACAATTCAAACCATAAATAACGAAAATAATAGGCTCTTTTAAAGTGCCCCGTGATAACTAATATTTATATGTAAATACTTATATCTAATATAAATATTTATCAATTTTCATGGGCGCTTCCTCAAGTGTAGAGGCGAAGTTTGTAACCAGTAGTGACCAAATATAGTTCTATTTCTTATACTATTTTCTGTTATGTATGTACTATTAAAAGTAAAAAAAATACATTTTAAAAGTAAGAGATCTTTGTTTTTTTTTAAAAGAGGTTTGTTAATTTTATCCCCTGGAGAAATCAAAACGATGCTTAAATGCGAGTTTCAACTTCCAAATACAATGTATTACTCATAAGAGTAGGTACGTACAGGTATAAAGCTTTCTCTAAGTGACCGAGTAGTATGAGTAATGAGGCTGTACCTATGACAAGTGACCTAGTATGCACACATACACTATGCATTACAAATGCTTCTAATAAGCATTAATTTATTTCTACGATATGAAATTCAAATTATCGTTTTGCTTTTTTAGGGTTCCATACCTGAAGAAGTCCGACCGTCAGTTCGTCTGTCAGGGGGCTGTATCTCATTAGTTGTAATAAATAGAGAGTTGAAATTTTTACAGGGTGTGTATTTCCTATTGCCGCTTTAACTAAAAATAATAAAAACAGATAAAAATAAAAATACTCGAACCATTTTTTAACGTTCATAATCGATTAACTAAGTTAATAAACTTACATACATAGAGTAAAAGTCATAGAATAAAAAGTACATGTTGCGAATTCGACTCGCACTTGGCCGATTTTTTTCTTCATAATATGTCATACTAGAGAAATAGACTATATACTAAGTTTAAATAGAATTTTAAATATTGGACTGTATCTCGGAAAAAGTCCGGCAAGGAAATGAATACAACCTTTTTTGGCAATGTAGAAAATAAAAGTTACGTAATAAATATGTACTAAATAAATAGTACATTTACCATAGTTCTGTTATATTAGGTCTTTCAATCAAGTATTTTTGAAGTTATACTTCTTTTGGCACGTTTAAAAAAAATATGAGAGTAAAATCACACCGACAGCCAAAAAGCGACATGATGAAGTTAGCTGCATTCCTTTACAAATAGAGTTGTGACATACGGGATGAAACCTTTAGCTATTTTTGTTCTGTTACGCCAAACAAGTATAACTTCTTACGTGCGTACATAAGCACACACACACGTTTTTTTTATAATGAAGATGTTTTTAGTAATAATGCGAGTTTAGTAAAATACCATTTCTACGACTTATTCTATTTGTTGTAGTGAAGGTAAATTAACTTTTACTCCAGTCAGTAAAATAATATTATCTACGTAAAAATATATTATTAATAAATGATTTAAAAAATCTTTTAAGTTCTTATTATTTAATATAACTTAAAATATAAACCGATCGAGTTAATATATTACGCTAAACGATATACAATGACTCATGTGAAGCCTCGAAATTTAATTTATTATTATGTGAAAAAATATTTTTTGCATATCTTGACAATTTTAAATATATTGATGAGGGAACAAATAATTTTCTACCTATTCTCTATTTTGTTCCCGTAAAAAATCATGTGTGTGGTTAAATATTAAGGCAGGCAACATTACATGAACATCTAAATATAAATAGGTAAAGACCAAACAGTTCAGTATCTTTTCTGTTCTATTTCTCAACTGATTTTTTTTGCTTAGCATCTATTGACGAAAAATCTGGAAATGATTCGGTTTTTTTACATAGAAAATAAAAATTTCCAAACAGTTTCTTTCAGTCCTCTGTTTGTAACACGATGTCTTTTGCTAATAGCTGCTATTGACGATATTTAGTGTTACCAATAAAAAAAATGGACGACATTAGACAAACACTATACATATAAATGGGCTAAGAAATAGAACAATTTGTATAAGTATTAATACGAAATAAGTTACTCTTTAGACATAATAATATGTACTTAAATTTATTTTATATTAAATATTATTTTATATATAATATATTACATATATAGTATACTTGCCTAGTAACTAATGCCAAAGTAGTAGGAATTATTTCCAAAGGGCCTCTAGTGATCGACCAAGTCTTAGATCTTAAGACCACTTGACCAATTGATATGAAATACATCCTAATTTAGTTATTTAACTGTATATGTATAGAATTATAATATAAGCATTGATGATTTGTCTGTTGTTACGTTAAAATCTTATATAAATATATTATGGATATATCATTCACCTGAAATTAAAAATGAAACCTGTGACTTGTATGACTGCCTGAATTAATAATTAAACAGTAACATAAAATAAAATATCTTAATATATGTTAATTAAAAATGTTTATCATAAATAAATAAAAATGATTATATATTATAATATATCTGTATAATATAAAAAGCACCAAACTAAAAGTTCTATATTAGCCAAAAATGAACTGTAAATGCTTAACATCCATTTACCTGTTTAAAATTTAATTAATTATATATAACTTGTTTGGTAACGGACTTACGCATTAATGTTAAAGAGCTTAACTGAAAGCTTTTCAGTGAACCAGTTAAGCCTCAATGCTTTAACAGTAAATCACCGTTAAAACAGTTAAGAAAAATCTAGATACATATTTTAAATAAAACTATTTTTTGTTTTTTTTTTCTCGGATTTATTTTGTGTTTTAATTCCCACATCTTGGTTTGGGACCAAAAATCGAAATACGCGGAAAAATCCAAAAACTTAATTTTATTTAAAATTTCACTTATTCGCGTAAATGTAAAAAAATATTATGTGAAGCGAATACATATTTGTATGGGCTTACATAATATGATAAACAGAAGTATTTAAGTAAGTATCGTTGGACTAAAATGAAAGAGAATTTACATCTCAATTTACATTAAGTACCGTACATCTTAAAAACGAAAAATTTAGTAAACGATTAAATATTTTAAGGAATACCTATAAAAAGAGTCTGAGTATGAACTGATAGTATATAAATATGCAAAACTAGAGATATATCATCAGGTATCTATTGATAACGTCCCTAAGTTGCTACCCCATACAAATTCTCATCCCCATCTTCACCCCCTTCAGGGATGATTTACGGGATAAAAACTATCATATGTCATTCTCAGAGTCTCAAACTATCTTCTTACCAAATTTTATCTAAATCGGTTCAGTAGTTTCGGAGCTTATTCGGTACAAACAGACAAATAAATCGTTCCTTTTTATAATATTAGTATAGATTAATAAAATATAGAAAAAGATGCCAATGAAGTTCAGTAAAAAAATAAATTATTTTATTAGTTTTGTAAGAAATGACTCACGTATTGTAAGGAAAAGGCAATAACTGTAATGAAATGGAACTGGAACGAATAATGACACACTGTACAAGGAACATCAATTGGTACAATTGCTAAGTAATCGCAATTCATCAAAAAATTGAAGTACGCTTTAAAGACCTAGTAGCATAAATTACAAAGTTTCATATAAAATGAGTCAGCCCGATGAGGTCGACGAACGAAGATAAGTTTCCGAATGGATACTCTTATTTACTATAAATTTTCAACGCGTGATTTATCTGACCTACAATTTGTTTCCAGCTAAAAGCATACTGACATCATTTTGTTTTAAAATCTACATTATATCATTACTTGTAATATGATCTTTATAATGAAAATACAGCACAAAGACCACAAAAACTTTGGCACACGGACTAAAAAAAAAAACTTTAAAATGGGTGGTTTTATACAAACTTTCATCCGCTATTATACTCCTTATGGGACGAATTTCGAAAAATGCAAAAACACGTATTTAATTAATTGTATTGAAGAGTATTTATACCAAGTTTCAAGTAATTCTGGTCATAAATATTATTTTGGATTGTATTATAACGTGTTTTACCGTGGGACAGAGATAATCTGTCTCGGTAAAAAGTAGCCTATGTTACTCTCCAGCCCTCTCCAACTATCTCTACACAAAGAATCACGCCCATCCGCCAAGACGTTTTGACGTAAAAGAAAGACAAACAAACACACTTTCACATTTATACTATTAGTACGGATGTAGTAGGTATTAGATTGAAATATTCAATTTAAATATTATTATGATTCTTATAGAGATACGAGCACATGTAAGTAATTCTTCGAATTAAATGGCCATTATTTTTTGATTTGGACGATTATTGAACCATTTATGTATAAGACTTTCCTTTACACGAATTTACAGGTATTTTAATTACGTCCTAATTAAAACTTTTTAATTAATTTTATATAGGTATGTCTCCCTAAAGTGACTCAGATAGCAGGCAGGTTTTAAGGGTTCCGTAGCCAAATCGCTAGAAATATGAAGCCTTGCTCATGTTTGTCTGTCCGTATGTCATAGTCATTTTATTTAAATATGTTATATCATTGAAAAAAGTAATAGAGGTAATGGTGCCAGAAAAAATACGATTTTACTATCTTAAATATATATTGAATAATAATTTGTGCGGAATACTCTCCGTATTTTGTTAGTTAAGCAAAATTAATTTTATTTTACAAATTAATTTTAATAAACACTAAGAAATACATTTTTGCGGTCATTTTAAATAAGGTTAAGGGTTTCATTCCAGGACGTGACTAATTAATTTAATGATGATGATTGAATTGAACCTTCTGCTGCAATTTTAACCAACTTCAATAAAAAGGAGGTTATCAATTTGACACGTATATATGTGTTATTATAGGAACTGCAAAATATTCATATAATTATGATAATCTATTAGGGCTTCCAAATAAATAAGCAAAATTTTACAGGTGTATGTATGTTTGTTTATATATATATACATATATGAATGTTTGTATCTACGAGTATGTATATTTATCTATATCTATTCTATGTATATTGTCCTCGCATTTCTTCGAAACTATTTATTGGATCGTGATTATTCTTTTTTTGTTTGCTTACATCTATTTCAACTTAGGGAATAGTAAAGATTTAATCAAAATCGGTTCAGTATTTTTTGTGATATGAACTAAGCCGTGTATCTAAAACTGAAATAGTTTTTATAATTATTACAAAACTATTTCAGTCCTTCCTTAAAATTAATTTAATTTTTTTGTGTTTTTTTAGTAAAACTATTTTAATTATAAGGATTTCATTATTTTAACGTTACGTTATTAAATCAGTTTCCTCATATTAATGTATGAAGCATGTATGACTAAAACTATATAATGAGGATAAAACATATATAATGAGGACAAAAACGACATTTTGTAGGTAATATAACTGTATTGTGGTATTGTGGCACACGATAAGTACTTGTAACAAAATAAAATGTACCTAGAATGGGTTCGATGTCAAAAGTCATATTGACGTCAAACATCAAAGGAAAAATACACATTTTTTATCTATACCTACCTACTTACATATAATAAAATTCTAACTAAGTCAAATCTGTACATTAAATATTTTTTGGGAAATCTAATTGAAATGGACATATTATCGATACAGAGTCCGAATCTATAGTTTTTAGAACTTTTGTCTGTCTGACTGTCTGTCTATCTTTCTGTCTGTCTGTCTGTCTGTTACCGCATCACGAGAAAACCACTGGACAGATTTTGATGAAATTTGGTATGATGATAGCTGGTTATCCGGGTCAATATATAGGCTACTTTTTACCGCGGGAAAATATCTCATTTCTGAGAAAAAAATACAACACCATAAAAACTGCATTGTAAGAGTATACTTATATGTAAAACCTAAGAATTAGGTTTTTGGCCATCTGAACGCGGGCTGAGCCGCGGGCAATGCTAGTATGTATATATACTTAATATCTTTTTTTACTGTCTCCTCCATTTTGCGTGAATTTGACATGGTATATTGTAGGTACTCACGTCATGCCAATGTAAGCCATTAATAAAATATTTAAATTAATATTATGTTATTGTATTCTTCAATAATAATTAGATGAAACCAATAGACTTAAGAAGACTATTTGAAATTTTATTTAAAACACGTTTAGTACTTTTTATGATCAATATGCTTTATTGATACTTATGAAACATACATTTCGACGGCTGTTGCACAAAAAGGTCACAAAATTTAATTACGAAACTGAAAAATAACCAGTTGAAGCCATCTTAATCGGTTGAAGACACAATAAATGGACAAAAATAAACATATGGTTCGGATATAATAAACATGACTAGAAATATTAACCTATTTTCTCCCGTGACCATGATTGCTTGAAAGCATTTGTAACTTCGGTAACCAAAAATCAAAAAAAAATAAAAATCTATAAAAAGTGTTTATTTTTAAAATATCAATAACTAAAATAAATAGAACCAATAACGCAGTGCAAATCTGACACTACCTACAATGTCGGAAGTAGCAGGATCATTATAGGGATTTATTGTCAATATAAGTTTGATTGAGAAGAGCCATAATTGTAGAATTTACATTTAAATTATTTTTTCTAATCTATGTACTATAAATAAAACTAAACATTTTTTTTTGTATTTTTGGAACGCGTTAATCTTTGACTGCCAGTCTGATTTAAAAAAAATACACAATACCTAAATTACACGAGCGTAGCTGCGGTCAAGGGCTAGTTAGTTGACATAATATATCGTGCTGCTGTTCAAATCAATTTCCTAAAAAGGGGAAATGTTATGTTAAACGTTTCAAGTGAAAATATTTGAACCTAAGTTAAAACCTAACAATAAAGTAATAAAATTGCACTATCAATCAATGTGAGTGGACAATTGAGAATTATAATAGTATGAGAGTCACTCACATTGACTGGAGGTAGTAGTTTTTATCAGAATACACTGTTTTATATGGAATATCCCTTATGTTTAAATATAATCAAAGGGCAAAATAATGTAAATGCTTGTGTTTTTAAAATATATAAAAAGGCAAAGAAAAAAACAGTTCAGTACCTACCTTTTTCTCCTCTTTTAGTAAATTTTCTTTTTTTTTTAATATTCTTTAGTGCTATAAATAAAAAAAAACCCATTAAAACCGTTAGTTTTTTATATAGATTACTAGTGACTCACCCTTGCTTCGCTCAGGTTCGTCCCTTGGTTGATTCCCCATACAAACTTTCATCCCCATTTTCACCCCCTTAAGGGATGATTTCCGGAATAAAAAATGTCCTTCCCAGGGTGTCAAACTTAATCGGTCTTCATCTAAATCGGTCCAGTAGTTTTTGAGTTTATTCGTCACAAACATACAAAAATACAAATCTTTCCTCTTTATAATAGTAGTGTAGATTCATATATGGTTTCCTCAAAATTCAATAAATCAATGGATCTGGGCGAACACTAGTGTTAAATAAATAAATGAAATCTTACCTAAAATAAAAATAAACGAGGCCGTTTATGGAATTAAAACTTTATATTCCATACACGTGACGTTTACCGGTTGTAATGTTATTTTTTTTTTCATTCAATAATGTGATCACGAATACTTAAAACGAAGCGAAGCGATGAATGTTTTTATTGATTATTCTATTGCTATTTGATCTCTGTTACCAAAAAAAACATTACAATATAGCAAATCGCTAGCTTAATTAACTTGTTATAGGTACAAATATATGAATATATATAGTATACTAGCATTTCCCGCGGCTCCGCCCGTATAACAATATTTCATTCAAAATTAGAGATCATTAGTTAAAAACCAAATACCTTATAAAGATCACTCATAAAATTTTGAATACCCTCAAAGTCCTCCAACAAATTAAAATATTAACATGTGGTTTTAATATTCCGTAACAAATGTCGTAATTGCTATATTATGCATTTGCGTCAATTAGCTGTGGATTTTGAGTAACCCGTCTGTATTATAATAGGTAATATTTTATTTTTTATTTTTGCTTTTTGTTTATACTACTCTTTGAGTCTAGGAACATTACGCATTTCATTTTGTTTTTATATCAGGAGATTAAAAAAAATATTATTAACTTCGTATGGAATAAGCTTTTAATTAAAAATATTTATTACTAAATCTTTTTATGTCTATAGATCTGGCTGATATTAATAAGAAATATTGAAAAATAAACTTTAATTTAATACAATTCAATTTTCTTGGTAATGGCTTCGAAAAACTTCAATTTAATATTAGTATTTTAAACTCTATTCAAATTGTTTTAAAGGGACGTATCCTACCTGCAGTTTTGATAAACCACTTATGGCTATTAATTAAAAAAAAACACTAAACTAAAAAAAAATATTGAAATTATTAATAAATGATAAAGTTATAATAAACACAAAACACATTTGATCACTTAGAGATAAAACAATTTTCCCCGTAGGCTTCCTCACAGCTCAGTATATAAACCCAGTATGACTATAAAGTCGGTCAATAAAAATGAAAATGTATACATGATGTAATCAGGAGTAACATTCAAGAACTTAATCAGTGACATTTTTATGATATGTGTATCTCACAGTTCCCAGTGTCAAACAATTATAGCTATGGACGCCCTCTCGTTTCCATATTTGCGGAATGAATAAATCAGGCCCACAGATAAATTGCTGATAGTATACTGTACAGTGAGAAATTTCGTATATCATCTCGTTCTCTTTATCAATGAACGTTAATTATTACTTTATTAGCATTTATATATTGCTCATATTTTTTTTGTTTAAGCAAATCGATAAAATATCTTCTAGAGAAGCTTTTACACAGAACGGGATCACTTCTGTCGCTGTTAATTTTTAGGATACGTATTCGGCTTCTTGATTACCTGTCATTAATTATTATATATAATAATTTCACCATATTTTTCACATCCTGTATCGGTGCATATTATTGATTGGACTCTTTGACTGATAGAGCTAATGATATATGCCGCAAAATATGACACTTAGTTTCGCTTACACATTTTACCGGTGGTAGGACTCTGTCAAGCCTGAGGAGTCCGACTGGATCGGTACCACCCTCTTATCTATTTCTTCCGCAAAGCAACAATGATTACTTTGTTGTGTTCCAATTTGAAGGATAAGGTAGCCAGTGCAATTACAGGCAAGAGGCATATCATCTGAGTCCTCACGGTGACAATACACCTACGGTTCTGCATTTTTGTTATATAAAACCTAAGTACATGAACCGTAGGCATTATGGGCGACACGTACTGCTTTCCATCAGGTGGTTTGTCAGCTGGTTTGTCACTGAACAGCTTAAAAAAATACATCATGCCATGATGGCCCAGCGATTAATCTACCAAGCGAAATGCCTTGGCAGTTTACCTCCAGTAAAGGTGGAAATAGAAATTGCCCATGATGCCGTACTTTCCTCTTCAATAGACTAAAATCATTATGAAAGTTAAGTTCGCATACCTTTTCCGACGTGTTTGAGCGAGATATCGATCACGTATACCATTGCTGTCTTGACTTGTCTTGATAGATTATAACATTCACTTCTGCCATCAAGAGCTATGAGTAATTGCTATGAAAGTATAAAATTTAGTTACGAGTATAAATATATTTACACACGCATTGCCCGCGGCTCCGCCCGCGTTCAGATGACCAAAAACCAAATTCTTATGTTTTACATATTAGAACTCCTACATTGCAGTTTTTGTACTTTTTCTCAGAAATGAGACATTTTCCCGCGGTAAAAAGTATCCTATATGTTGACCCGGATAACCAGCTATCACCATACCAAATTTCATCACAATCCCTCCAGTGGTTTTTCTGTGATGCGGTAAAAGACAGACAGACAGACAAAAATTCTAAAAACGATAGATTCGGCGTCTGTATCGATATTAATGTCTATTTCAATAAGATTTTCCAAAAAATATTTTATGTAACAGATTCGGCTTAGTTGTAATTTTATTATATGTATAGATTACTAATTTAAGTAGTCAGTGAACAACGACCACTTTAAAAAATTTTTACGTATAATAACATAATTATATCCATATGCAAAAATAAAAATTAAATTTAAGAAAATAAATAATCGATAAAACGGGAATTAAAATGTAAGGGTATCCTAAAGTAATGATGTAACATAAATTCTAACGGTCAAGTTTCGTATGAGTAATATTATAATATAAATTGAAAACAATTATTTTATAATGTAAAATTTTTAAATTACCGATTAAAAATACCGTTTCAAAAATTAATATTTTCTTTGCATTTCATTTGTAAAGGTCTTTATAAATAAATGAACCAAAAAGTATAGAAAGTACATGAAGGTTTTAATCAATACGGTGTTGTGAAAGAATTCCTATTGTTAAAAGTTCAAAATAGGTTGCATATATTATTTAATAACTAATTAATTTTTAGTATTTACATTACATTAAATAATATAAAATAAATAAGAGTGACGAGAGAAATATAATAATAATTATTATATATGGAAATATAAATTTAAGATAATTTCCCATAATATTTGAATACCTATGGACACCATTGTCAGATCAGTTTAATTGTAACCGTATTGTTGTATTATCATTTATAACAGAAATGTCAGTGGCAGGCTTTATTTTAACTCAACTGCTTTGAGTAAGTACATGAAGATTTAAAAAACATAAGTATGAACTATACGAGTGACGCTAATTAAATAAGAACCCAATACCTAATAAATAAAAAAATTGATTTTTTTAGAGATATGCTTATAAAGCAATCTAGCTTTTGAAAATAAAAAAAAATAGATTTATTATGTCAATTTTACGTGAAGCGTTTTATTTTTATAAAAAAAAACTAAGTTTAATTGTTTGTTTAAATGCATCTATTTCTGGAACAATTTTTATTGCAGTTTCTGGCTATTTGATCTATCTACCATCATGCGACCTTTAAAATTAGAGAAATTACCTAAATATAAACTACGCAGACAAAGCCGTTGGCAATGCTAGTACTTGAACAATTTTATTGAACATACGCAAGTCTAATATCGCTAAAAGAAGTTCAGGGCTGCTTGTAGTAACCTTAGAGCAATAAAATTTTATACTATGTGGGTAGACCGTGACACAACTTAGGGTTTGATTTTCCTTATTTATTGTTTATAACCTTCGATTTCCTAAGTTATTGTTCATATCCGGATAGAGTAAAGTGTACAATGGAATATGTAGACAAATATTTGACGTTTTGTTTCGACATAAGAGTGACAGTAGCTGTACTATTGCGCTTCTATAGGTAAGTGATGTTATTATTACCAAAGTTATATGCTAAAGCAATTTTTAATCGACTTCCAAACAGAAGGAGGTTCTCAATTCGTCGGAATCTTTTTTTATGTATGTTCACCGATTACTCAAAGACGCCTGAACCGATTTGGTTTTTTTTCGAAGGGTATAATTACAAATTACCTGCTTATTACGTCTACACTAAAAATGGAAAAATAAAAGCTTAAAGAAAACGACCTCTAGGCACTCAAATGTAAAAAAATATTTAAACAGGGTTTTCATTTAGAATAGATATCTAATAAGATATTTTCGAAGTCTGTGCCAGCCGATGCAAAGCACATCTAAAAATATATTTCGATACATAAAGTACATCACAAATTGAGGTAAAATATTTTAACTATAATTAGAGTTCATACCTAATTATATTTACCTATTAGATATTCATATCTTAAAATATTGTAGGCTGGCACCGACTTCGAAAATTTCTGATTAGGTAACTATTAGTTAAGGGAAAACCCCATTCAGTTAATTTATACATTTTAGTGCCTGGAAATCCTTTTTTTTTAAGTTTTTTATTAAAATTTTCAAATAAATAATATATTATTACTATCTATACTAATATAATAAATGCGAAACAAACTCTGTTGGTTATCTATTCACGACTAAACGGCTGAACCAATTTATACGAAAATTGGTATTAAGTAAACTCAAAATTTCATGTCAACCAGTGCATTTACGCATACATTCTGTTAGTAAAATATACACTTATATATCTCTAGGCATCTATTAAACAAATTTCATAAGCCAACTAACCCTTTATATTTTGTGTGAATTATAAACCTGCTAAAACGTGCGCCGTGGGAAATCGACCTTACATTTTATTAATGCCATATAATGGAGTTGCCAAATTTAAAAAATGTCATAATATATCCTCATTTGATATTCGGATGGAGAGATAACGGGTGCAGGCAGAAATTGATCATAAAGTAACATCAAACTTCCGCACAAAGAAGGTCAAAATACTTGAGACGTGCCTCTTTTGTAATATGTTCAGATAATTTACAAATATGACCTAAATTTGGAAGCCACGTTTATGAACACACCACGAATTTCAATATTTAATACTAAAATCCATGAATTAAGGACGTTTCGCGTCGGTCATTATTCCATATCAAGTTTTATATTTTAGGATGGTCATACACTCGGATATGTCTGTGCAATTTTGCTTGCACAGTTAAAACATGTAGGTGAGATTAAAATGCCCGGTCATTGCTTAATTTGATATACCTATTGAACAAAAACTTCTTATTATAGACTAAGATCCCGATCTATGTGGCTGAGTCCTCATTCTTTTTCCAGGCGAAATATATTTTTGAAACCATAACACATATTAACAAATACAACCCAGGGAGGTTATTACCAAAAAATTGATCGAGCCTATTTTTTACTAAAAAACCTCTAGTTTGGAGATCTTTTGGTATGACAACCAACCCTTTATATTTTTATCTATATCATTAAAATTATTATAAAATTATCTGCATTTTGATACTTGGTTAGTTCCGGAAAACGATACGAGCAATTAACTACTTCAATTTACCTGTTTATACCTGGAGGCTGGATGTCAGGTAATATGTTCGAAAAAGGCCACCAAACGTATGATGACATTTTCTACAAGTCTTTTACTTTCGATTGATACTAATTTGTCATAGGAAAAGAGTTGTTGTACTTAAAAAAGAATAATAATCAAAAATAACCTGGAGCAAATTTTTGGTGACAACCCTGGGTCGTGTTTGTTCATATGTTTTATGGTTTAAAAAAAATCGTCTGGAAAAAGACTGAAGTGTCCACCACGTACATCGGGATCTCGTACAATTGTGTCTCCTCCAGTATTCTTGTAAAAAAAATCTTTCAATTAATTATTTCATTTATAAATTATATTGTATTGACGTTGTCAAATTTTTTCTTAACTCGTTAACGAATATATGAAACACGTAACGTTAACTCTAATTTCCATTTTTTACTTTGATCTGCTGTAAAAGCGTGATTTTATATATATATAATAATTTCAAAGAATTCGTTACATACATAGATAGATAGATAGATACAGATGAAGCTAATGAAATAGTGTCAAAAAAAGTGCAAAGGATGTAAGCAAATCTATTTATTAGTTAACGCATGATTATTGTTACAAGTACCCAAATCTCTTCACAAATTTTCACATATTTTTTAAATATGTGAAAATGTTGCGTTATTACTGCAAAGAAAATTGTTACATTAAAAATAATTGCATTCAAATAAAGCAAAAAACGAACTATCTCTACAAGTTTAAAATTAGTATAGATTCTTAGATTTTATGAGCTAGCTAGCTAGCTATCAGGAAGTAATTACATATGAGCATAAAATATTCTAATGGTGTATTATAATAAAATTTATAAAAGATAATTGCTCTGTATATATGTTATTTATTAACTAATCTAATATGTACGTAGTAGAAGTATCCAGTGGCAGTATTAACGGTGTGCAGAAGAATAGGGTGTATAGAATTATCCCATATAAAAAAAAATAGTTTCACCACTAGTATTTGGATAATTGGTTTTAATTTGAAGCCGGTGTATATTTTTGGTTCTAAAGTAAAAACTGTCAAGGGCAATTTTAGCCACGGCGACTATCCTCACTGAGATTAGCCTACTTCGCAGGAGATATGCGCAAGTGCACTCGCAGACCCAAATATGCTCTCTATTCTTGTCACTCTTATACTCGGGTTGGACGACAAATCGAAACGACCAGTGAGAGATCAGACTCAGGCCCGACGTCTTTACATGCTCTCCGAGGTACGGAAGTGAAACACTGCCAACTTTCTCGGGTCAGGGAGCAAATTTTCAACCCCAATTTAACCCCTTTCAAACTTAATTTTTGCGACAAAAAGTATCCAAGTCCATCTCCAAGGTCCCGCCCCTCTCTATACCAAACTTTATCAGAATTGGCTCAGTGCTTTAGGCGTGAAAATGTTTAGTTTAAAAATACACCGTTGAAAGTCTCATAACAATAGACATATTCTTGTATAGTTTTTTTTATTAATTAGTTGGTTTAATATTTATTTTTCTCTACATAACAAACTGATGTCAAAACAAACAATCTCCGTATGTGTACTCAAGATATGTTTTTAGTTTCAAAGTAAGAGTTACTGTTTGCGTACACAAAATATGGGCCAGCCTTTGCGTCAAAACACAAAAAAACTAACCATTTTACTTAGTAATTTGTTTTGACGTCTGGGTTTTTGGAAATTTAACTTGTCATTTACGTCTTTAATGAATTTTGAATAATATTGACTTGTCAGAATTTTTGATTATACTTAAGAGTTAGCTTTTCATTTACCTCATTCTTGTAAAGTCATATTATTATTATAAATAAAAAAAATAGAAACCCACTTCCAGGCACTAAAATGTAAAAAATAACTAAACGGAGGTTTTCATTGAGAACCTAATAGATACCTAATCAGGTATTTTCGAAGTCGGTGCTAGCCGATGCCAAGCAAATGTAATATATTTCGATACGTAACATACATAATATTTACCTATTAGATATTCATATCTTAAAATATTCTCGGCTGGTTCATTTAAAAATTATCGTTAACTTACTTTATAATATTAGTATAGACTAAGTTTGTACTAACACCGATGTTTATCAAAACTGTGTACATATTTCACACTATCACATATCACCTGTCATTCGTTTACACCTTGATCATGCCACATCCGTTGTTGTAGGCTATACTATCCATACTTCCATATTACAAATATTATAAATGTGAAAGTATGTTTGTTTGTTTGTTTGTTTGTCCTTCTTTCACGTCGAAACGGAGTGACGGATTGGCGTGGTTTGTGTTTAGATAGTTGGAGGGCTGCAGAGTGACATAGGCTACTTTTTACAGCGGGAGATCATCTAATTCCCATGGGAATACACGTTATAATACAATCCAAAAAAATATTTATGATCAGAATTACTTGAAACCTGGTATTATTGCTCTTCAATAAAATTAAATAAATACGTATTTTAGCATTTTTCGCAATTCATCATATAAGAGCGCAAAATAGGGGATGAAAGTTTGCATGAAAGAGATTTTTTTTGTAGTTTTAGCGCGAGAGAAGCCGCGGGTGCTGCTAGTAAATAATAAATATTAGTCTATACTAATCTTAATAATATTATATAGTATCTAATGTTCAACGAAGCTATTTATTAGAAAATAATTTTGTAATACCATTTAACACTATCGTAAATTGGTGAAATTGATTATTTTCTTCTATCCTACATGCAAGTAATTTTTAAATTTAAATTATTCTAAAAAAATTGACCTCTAGAAACCTACTCTATCCAAAACAGTATTGTTTTAGCTTGAGAGTGACGCGTGCGACAACTACTGAATATAAACAAAAAATGTATATATGTAAATATTATGGTAAATTTTACATTATATTACAAAATAATTCACAGATAAACAACAAATTTGATAGTTTACTTATTTTTACCACCTTTATCCTCAAACTACACCATTAATAACACGGTTTAAAATTTATTTAGACAATCCAATCATATTTACTTTCCGGTTAATTTCATCACGATCAGTTTTGGTTGATTATTTTCCAATTTAATACGCCTTTTGTATACAAGCTTTAATGAAGTTCGTTGTTATAGGCTATATAAATAAATTTACAATGTGTACTCATCGTTTTTAAAGTAAGTTATAATAATGAAAGCTGTCCAGTTCATAAAGCTCTGTTTACGAGAATTTATTTGCAATCGACGTCTTTAAGCAAATAATACTTCGTGATAATGTCTAGGCAAATATATGTAATAGATCTATTATAAGCTTAAGTGCTGTAGAAGTGGCATGATCAAGGTGTAAACGAATGACATTTGATGATATATGATATTGTGAAATATATAGTTTTGATAAACATCGGTCTTCATACAAATTTCATAGCAAAAGATGAACAAACATACCTAAATAAAATGAAACATGCAAAGTTATGGATTACAATTTGTGTAAATTGTTTAAAAAATCTATACTAATATTATAGAGACAGAATGTGTTCGTTTGAACACGCTAATCTCAGGAACGGCTAATCCCATTTGAAAATTTATTTTTGCATTAGATAGACCGTTTATTGAACAAGGCTACCTATTGTAGAGGGTAGGTATATGAAACAGACATATATGTATATTTTACAATCAAATTTATCGTGGATAAAACCGCGGGACACAGCTAGTATATAATATATTTAAGCTCTTATCAACAAAAATATATTTAGCATATTCTATGTATAATACGTTATTTAAAATAGAAACCCATATTAATAAAATGTACACTACATTTTATTAATTTTTAACTATTTAAAAATATCTTTTGCGTCCATTTTGTTTTTTAATTACGGCAACATTTCTAATTATTTATTATTCTAAGAAACATACATTAAGTGGTATTGTCATTCCAACTATATTTTTAGTTTGATACGTATCAATTTACATATCAGTGTTAATTTCAAGTTGGCTTTCGCACATAATATTATGTATATAGCTAAGATAAAAGGGATTTAATTCAATCAATACATAACAATAAAAAACTTGATAAATAAACATATAGCCTTTTTATTTTGCAATCGGTTAATGAAATTGCCAAGAGGTCAAAGATATTATACTGAGTATGTTTGGAACAAATTGTATTTTATTTAATGTTTTGGATTGGGATTAATTTAATTTTATGTTTCATTCATTTTTTATTTTATATTTCTTTGTCTGTTGATGTTTTTATTCAGCAGAAAAGTTTGAATTTAAAAAAATATATTAATCGAACACTGCTATCTACGCGCTTCTTCTATATCTCATCTTCTATATAATTTGTATATTACAATTTGTAATATATACAATAATATTGTAATATAATTAATATTACAATTAATTTGTTATATTAAGTTAGCAAGCAAGCCCGTATTCACTAACTAGCATATAATTATTTATTTAAAATTATTATTATTATTGTATTAGGTGTAAACAATTTTGTTTTACCGGCAATGTCTAAAAGTTATAGCTATTAGTTTAGTCTAAGTATACCTTTAATTTTAGTCGACAAACGAAATCAATTAGATACCATATACTATGTACAGAAGCAAATAGTATATAAGGCACGGTCATGTTTTGCTTAAATTTTGTATTTATATAAAATAGAAATAAAAAATAATGTATTTTCATAATATTCATTATCGAAATCTTGAAGAAAACGTATATGATTAGAATTTACCTACTTATATGAAAAAAAAAAAAATTATTTGTGTGAACACTAAACAGTTCAGCTCGACAATAGCTACTAAACAAAAAAAAAACAAAAAAAAATTGTTCTTGCATATTTATTTATAGTTTCCATATCCTTAATATGTACATAAGTACGACCGTGCACTATGTATTGAATAATTTGTTGCAAGCATTTTGTCATTATTATGTAGATACAATAAGTACATAATATTATGTATGTATTCTTATGCACTTTTGAGTATGGGTATATATTTCACCTTATATCTGGGGTCTAAAGACAGCTCAGATCGCTAGTATTTAATATAAGGATTTGGTTTGATTTTACTATTCATTTATTGATAAAAGTATCTTCAATTCAGTTTTTTTAATTATTGTTATTTTTATTAACAAAATATCTAAGGCGAAAGTTGTATTTCTCTATAAAAAAATGTGAATGAAATAAAAGCACGAACATTTACAGACAAAACTGCAGATAGTAGTGGTATAGCAATAATATTATACATTATTAAATTTTAGATTTAGGGGAATAATATCACAGATTTTTGATCTAATTTATGATATCTAGTTTTTGACCTCAACTTCTAAGTGGTTGACATTCAATTGATCTTTATTACATATTATACTGATAATGCTAAATGCATTATGAAATATTTATAACTCTTAAAATAAAAATGAAATAAAAAAACTAATACAATAACCTATTAATTGAGGCCATTTCTTTGAGGCCATTGAGCCTAAACATGATATCTCTGCATTGTTTAGTAAAGAGCTGAGTACCTTACAGATTTCAGGTGATGCTGCAGCATTAGGCCAACTTAGGCCATTAGGTAATACTACATATATAATTGCACGGTCGTTAAAGTAGGGAGATAGCAAGTGTCGAATCGAATAAGTATGTGGAAATTGTTCATATCTTTTTGCCATCTAGAAAAGAGCTGGTCGCCTGCAAACTGTAGAACGAATTTTGAGTTATAGCTAAGAACACTCTCGATGACTCGATCAAGGCACCTTTCAAACAAAAAAAACTAAATTAAAATCGGTTCATGCGTTTTGGCGGTACGTTGCCACATATAGATAGATACCTTAAACTTATAGCTCACCTTTTTTGCGTCGAGAGTTTATAAAAACCAATGTACATATTTACGAAATGTATGTAAAATTGCAGGTTTCCTCACGATGTTTTCCTTCACCGTATGACAAGTGGTAATCATGTTGGAAATGATTCACACATGAAAATATCAGAGGTGCGAGACTCGGGATTTGAACCCGCTTCACTTGGTTTCCCAAGCGAGCACGTTACCACAGGGCTACCACCACTGCCACCAAGTCAAATATACAAAATTAAAAAAATGTAAGCATATCCTATAAATTAAAAACATTTTAGAATAACATTAAGCATGCCAATTAACGTATCGAAAAAAAACTTCGTGTGCTAAGTTTAAGAGTGCTTTATCATCAGATTTAAGAAATTACTTCCGGCTATGACAAGTAAATCAGGTAATACACTTTATTACCTGATATAAAAACGAGAAAATTTGTTTTTTTGCGTTTAGTATAATCGTAATTATTATCCATGGGGCTTACATTCCCCATAATTTTACTAAAAATCCGTATAAAATATAGCTTATTGCAATAGAATATAAAAGCCATCTTAAATTACTTTTTATGTACACTAATATTATACATTTTGTAAGTTTACATGTGGAGGGTAATCTCTTAAGCTACAGATTCCATTTTGATAATTCTTTTAATAATAAGAAGCTACAAGCCTTGCAGAATGCTGTAGGCTGTATATTTTCAATAAATTTAATCGAAGTTTAAAAAATCATATCGAGTTGCTTTATGAGCGTGTGCTGCCTAAAAGCTTTGAAATAAAGCAATAGAATGTATGACAAAAAGGACTCCTAGAGACGCACTCGTATAAGTCACTTTATACCAATTATTTTATTAAAAATTGTGTTTCAAATATCTTTTTGCTAACGACGCAAAAAGTTGAGAACGTTTACACATTAATAAAAAAAACCTTTTCTCATCTTTACTACAATCTTGTATATGACGCAGGCAACACTAAAAAATATAACATCTACACAACTTTTATTGCGTCAGTCAAAAATCTATTATGATGAATTATCCAAAACATACTCGATTTAATTTAATTATAATAATTCCATTGTGGCATGGAGGTGCGAACGCCGTAAATTCAAATATTTGGCGTCATTGGCGCTACAAATGTCTGTTGATGACAGCAAAATATATATCTATAAAAAAAATGTAATGAGTATTTCACAGTTATATTATAAACAATACACAAATAACAGTTTATATAAATTCTACTAATGTTGTATATTTTCAATGAGTTCCTGAGATTAGCGTGTTCAAACAAACAAACAAACTCTCTTTATAATATAAGTATAGACTAGCGAAATAGGTATATAAATGTATCCTATGAAGTATCACAATCATAATCTATCTATGTAAATACAAAATTTCATCAAAATCTGACCAGCCATCCAACATGAAGGAGTAACAAACACGCACGTACATAAAAACTTTTGCATTTATAATGGTATTACCATATTTTTTCTGTGTCAATGGTGCAGCCCATTGCCTTTACGTACGTTTCATACGTTTTTATTCTTATCCCATCCATTCATTTTCGATGAAAACTGTCATTTTGTTTTTTTGACTTGAACATGCAATAAATGTGATAAATCGTCTATCTATTATATAATTAAATTTCTATTTGGATCCGAATCGAATTAAATCGATAAATTCGTTATAAATGTCACCACAAAAATATTTACACTAAAAGATTTATTTTTTAAAGAAATGGATATGAGCAAAAAAATGTTGGTCCTACATTGGTTGGTGGTGGTAAAACACAATATTTTTTTCTATTCTGCACTTTCTTACTAACAAGTTGTAACGCTTTATCTATACTAATGTTATAAGAGGTAAAGTTTGTGAATTATGAGTTTGTGTGCTTGTGACGTTGTAGGGGGTAATCTTAGGATCTTCTAAACCGATTTAAATGAAATTTGATAAGAAGATAGTTTGAGACCCTGGGAAGGACATAGGATACTTTTTATCCCAGAAGTCGTCCCTTAAGGGATCAAAAGTTTGTATGGGGAATCAACCCAAACGCTAATATGTAATAAATACATAATACTAAATTAATTACATATGTACAAAGCTTGACAAAAGTTAATATGTATGTAATATGTATTATTAGTATGTAAAGTTGGAAATTAATAAAGGCAGTTAATCATATTTGAAATTTCAACCTCTGCAAATATGTAATAGATAAGTCGTTGTTATAATATTATGATAATGATTAACTGCGAATATTAAATAATAAGAAGCTTAATGTTAAAAAGAGCCGCAAACTGTGATTAAGTGATTTTATTTTCAAGTAGTACCACAAAAAGCTATACTTCCAGAAGATAAAATTACTTTTTTTTTAAATAATGCATGCTTGTACAAACACACTAAACAACTACATTGTGACAGTATTTGCAGTAGCTTAATTATTGTATTAAAAAAAGTATATTGGCATTAATTTTTATCTTTCCTAAAGAAGGACTGATAAGAATAGATTTTGTATATAAAAATCAAAAAAGATTTTTTGTAATAGGATAGCTTTCTGAGATTAGCGCTTTCAAACAAACAAACAAATAAACAGACTCTGCTACTTTATAATATTACTGTAAATAATAAAAGAAAAACGTGTTTCATTATGTCTAAAGATATTACATATTGAAAATAAATTAATGAAACAAAGTTTTTAATGGAAAGTATTTATTATCAGTATAACAAACATTATAAATTAAAAATTTAAAAACCCCCTACGCAAATTAATTTAACGATTACACTGGCACGCGTGAAGCACTTAATCGAGTAATCATACGCCAAAATGTCTTACATCATTTTGGTAAAGAGCTGATACTCTTACACTGCTGGATAGATATTAACCAAACATAGCTAAGAACCACTGCAAGGAAACTGGCTTTCAAATGAAACAAAACCGCATCGAAATCGGTCCATCAGCAGAGATACAATGCTACAGACCGACTCTTTTTGCGTTGGGGATTAAAAATTTAGAAACATAAGAAAACGTATAGTGAAGCTAGAACGAATCGCTAGTATGCAATAAATGATTTTATTCCCTTCAACCTGGCTAAGCCACGCTATATATGTACGTTTTAATAGTGGATCATGTGCATTAAATTGAGGATGGATATCCGACACACTGAACTTATGACCAGTGACCTTAACATTTCGGTCTACTGTCACCGTTACCATTGACATTCATAATTTACTAACTCATAATTGCCTGCATAACTCGTTTTAACAGTTATTAATTTTTTTTTTATTAACATTTTTACTTTATGCATAATAAGTTGTACAGATATCTTTCACCTTATAATTAAACTATTATTATCTACATCTACACTACTATTATAAAGAGGAAAGATTTTTGTATGTTTGTAACGAATAAACTGAAAAACTACTGGACCGATTTAGATTAATTTTCTCTAGCTTTCGAGCTTGAACAAATGCCACTACAATCTTTGTAGGGTAGGTAGTAAAAATATATATATATATACAGGAATTGCGTGTGAGTCTTATGACTTTATGAAATACCTAACGACTAAAGTTGTGTCAACACACTTTTTTTTTTAATTTTTACTCTTTAGCGGCAGAATGACACCCAGTCTAAGCATCCATATTACTATCGATTTTCCATTATTGAGTAAAGAACTATTATGAAAATCGATTAAAAAAAAAGCAGATAAACCAACAAACATAATTTCGCATTTATAATATTAATAAGGATTATTTAACATATTTTAAATAAACAAGGACCAACTAAACAAACTAAAATCAAAAATATCACATTTAAAAAATTTAAATGTAATACATTTATTTAAATTAAATACAGCCTGAGGGCGGCTGTTTACATGCCAAGGCGTATCTTCTATACTATTTTGTAATAACCTTTAAAATACATTTTTTGACCTTTAAAAATAAGATATTTTGCTTAACGCAGACTTTTGAAGTGAAACTTCTTTAGAATCAATGTGATTTGTAATTCGACGAAACAAAAATGCGACACTAAAAAGAGACAAGCACATAAATATATAGGTTGATTCCCCATACAAACTTTCATCCCCATTTTCACCCCCTTAATGATGAGATGATTTCCGGGATAAAAAAAATCCTATGTCCTTCCCAGGGTTTCAAACTATCTTCTTACCAAATTTCATCTAAATCGGTTCTGTAGATCTAGAGATTACCCCCTACAACGTCACAAACTCACAATTCGCAAACTTTACCTCTATAATATATTAGTATAGATAATAGAAGTATAGATTAAGCAGGCAAGACAATGAGATGGAATACACTGCCATGTTGCCATGGTAACCGTTGTTATTGTCTGACAAATATATAATATTATATTATTTCCGTATATGATATTCTATAAATATATGATTGTAATTTGCCTTATTTAATTATTATTGATTTGTTTTAATTGCGATATTTGCCAAAGAGATTTTACTTCACCCGCGTGTAAAGGTTACACGCACCCATTTTTATTTGTTTTATATTAAAATGCAATTATGCATGTTTCAGGAGCAATTATCTAAATGAATATTGAAGATTTTAATAAGAACACAACTATAACAAATTTCTTTTAGGTAGATAAAATCCGTGTAACATAACAATATTTAGTTAAATAATATGTACAGACAGTTCATACAGAATCTTTAATCAGTCCCATTTCTCATATTATTTAAACAAAGCTTTTAAAAAAATATTTTTGACTAGTGGAAAGAGGAAAATGAAGTAAGTGATAAATTTGTTATCGGTCCCATAAGGAAAACAATAGCCCACTGGGGGTTTATAATTACCAAAAATTATGAATATTTTAAAAATTAAATATATTCCATCTCTTGTCCATGCTTATACTTGCTTGGGCCTTCGTATAATCTAAGCTATAGGGGATAGTATCGCTTTCAGCGTCGCTATAATTTAATATATAACAACTTCTTTCATCTGTACCAAAAACTCTTGTGCATTGTTAATACTTATTAAAATTAATGTTATATAAAATTGCACGTAACTTTAATATATTATTAATGTCAGAAATTAATTTTCAACTCGTTATCGATATTCTCATTTCGATGCGGCCTCTGTATGATATTGGTTTATTGCGCACAATATCTAATTAGTAAATGAAATATTATGTGATCTTTTCAATCATGGTCATGATGTCAAGGCGCTTCAGTGGTTGAATTTTGTAATATTTTTTTTTAAAATACAGGTGTGTCAATTTCATACTAGTGTTTGGTTCTGGCTTGCTTTGTATTTATGCTTTGTATTTGCTTTGTATTTTATATATAATTTTAAACAATAAGGTTTTGAGAACAGAAAGTTAAAAGTGCTTTTTTATAATATTACAGTTATTTTATTAATAATACTAGCGACTCACCCTCGCTTCGCTCAGGTTCGTCCCTAGCTTGCTCTTAAAGGATGATTTCCGGGATAAAAAGTATCCTATGTCATTACCAGGGACAATCTTCTTGTCAAATTTCATCTAAATCGGTTCAGTAGACTCAGAGATTACCTACGATTTTTTTAAATTTATGTTCATCCCTTAAACTTAAAACCTTCCTAACTCGATTAATTTTTCCGGAGGAAAAAAAACATGAAACCTTTTTTATGTAAAATTGTTAGCTATACACATTTAAAAAAAAATTGTCAAATTTTTACCGTTTTCCAGTAATTGCAAAAAAAACACCTTTGACAAAAAAAAATCAACCCTTGCCGGTGGTTGCAGACACGAAAATCTTTACACATTGTTTTTGTATCATTAAAACTACATTTTATCAAAAAGACAAAGAGTGACAAAATTTTGATTTCAGACCTTATTTGACTGGACTAACTAGCTAAAATAACATTAAATTCCGCAGTCGGGGTGTGTCGAATGAGAGATTGATTATGTTGATATACTTTCTAAAAAGGTACTATCGTCGTGCTTGAACATTTTCCTTATTTATATCAAAGTGACAAATGATCGACCGTTATATCTTATGGGTTTTAAATTAATTTGAAAGCATGCAATATAATGTCGGTCAGCACAGTCACGACTCAAGACCAATAAATTTAAATTGAATAACATCTACCATTTGGTCTTTGAAATGAAAACATATTATTTACGCATTGCTTTCCTGCGTTTTCACCTGCGATCATGGACATGACTTTTTATAAATAAATAAATATGTTGGGATATTAACACACATCACCATGTACTTCCATGGTAAGCTACGAGGCTTGTGTTATGGATACCAGATAGTTGATACACTATACATAGGTATATAACTTTAAATACATACATATTATAAATACAAACATCCATGACTGGAGTACAAACATTCGTGCTCATCACATAAATGAATGCCCCCAGCGGGACTCTAACTGGTACAGCAAGTAGGGTCACTAGAAACTGAGCTAAACGTTTCATTTACTATACATACCTAATCAAATAATTCCGAAGTCGGTGCCAGCTGATAAAAAGCAAAGCACACCGACTTCGAAAATATTTGATTAGGTATGTAATACTAATAGTAATGAAAACTATCAATCAATTATTTTTACTTTTTAGTGCTATTTTTGAAGTCGGTTTTAATTTTTTTGTAAAAAAATTATTTGAACTTCATACACTCTTCACCATTTTTTGACTGACTTTCGATTTTCGATTTGATATATAGGTATTTTTTCCGCCCATAAAAAATCTCTTTTTTTATTCATTAATTTAGTTTTTAATTTAAAATATTTAATTTATAAGCGAAAAATATAAATATACATTAAGGTACGCCCAGATTCATCAAAATTAATGATGGTAAAAATGGTAAAATTGGTTTTAGTCTAATAAAAGCACACATCTCATCAATGGTCAGAGTTCTAGAATTACCATAGTTCTCTAAGTGACTGAGTAAAATCTAAGAAACCAAAACTGATATATTTGATTTGATGAGCCATTCCCGATATCGCCTTAATACTGCTTACATTGAGACATACATGGCTTAATCTTTGAGACAAGCATATAACTACTGGCAGGATCAACCAGGGAACAGGCAATGGTAGCCCATAGTAAAGCGCTCGCTTGGGAAACCAAGTGAAGCGGGTTCAAATACCGGGTCTCGCACCTCTGGTATTTTCATGTGTGAATCATTTCCAACATGATTACCACTTGTCTTAACAGTGAAGGAAAACATCATGAAAGAAAACCTGCATGTCTAAGAGAACTTAGCAAATTTTCAAAAAGACATGTGAAGTTGGCGAACACTTGGCCAACGTGGTGGACTATGGCCTGATCCCTCCCGTACTAAAGGGAGGCCCGTGCCCAGCAGTGGGATGTTATAAAGGGCTGAATACATACAAGGTACACCCAGAAAAGTGGGCGTTTAAATTAATTTCTATAATGACAGGTAAACTTTTAATCCATTCAGTGCTGATTTGATAGCTTTTATATTAATATTATCAGTTTTTAAATAAGAGACATATTATTAAAAAATAACATTTAGATTGTGGTCAGTAAATTATAGAGTTGTAACCGCAAAGAAAGAAAAATATGACCTTAACCTTATATATCAATAGTGAGAACGTAAAGGAAACTCAAGACCGGATATTATTTAAAATACCTTAATTTTTTCGTCATGTCTGATATTGTTTTTATCAAAATAAGTAATATGCTCATGTAGATACATAACATATAGGTAATTTTTTTTTCCACATTTCAATTTTTTTTTGTATCTGTTTTCATACAAAAACATGTATAAAAAACATTTAGCATTTCACGAATTTTCCAATTTTCCGAGCAATATTACAAATATTTAAAAAAAATCTTATCCTATTATATTTTGTTGAAAATTTTGCCAAATTTTGTTTATGAAACTATTATATTTTGTCCCATAAAATTAACATATTCAAGAGATTTTCTTACTTTTCTATACAAGTGATCTTAAAGATAGTGGTTCTTTTTAAATCAAACAAAATTAGTTTGTTTTATTATTAATAGTAATAGGCTAAACAAAAAAAAAACTCGAAATGAATAACTAATAATATAAACAACCTTTAAATCTATTTAGCCTATCAAATTCAAATTCCGTTAATTTATAATTTTAATGTGCAGATTCTTATGTATAACATTGATATGTTCTTTAGTATATGTTGTTTCTGAGCCAAGAAAAATAAATATAAAATCGGTCAACGCGAGTCGAATTCACATACGAAGGGCTCCGTACCATCGTACATGTACTTTTTATTAATGTGACTTTTACTCTATGTATGTAGTATAATAACTTCGATTACGATGATCGATTACGAATGTTACAAAAATGTTTCTTGAATTTTTTTTTTTTTTATTTTAATGTATTTTTAATATTTGTTGTTATACTGGCTATAAAAATAAGTATATATAATCTGTGGAAATTTCAACTCTCTGTCTATTACGGTTCCATGAGACACAGCCACCTGACAAACGGACAGAAGGACAGCGGAGGCCGAGTAATAGGGTTCCGTTTTCCCCCTCGGGTACGTAACCTTAAATAACATATAATATATATACTACACTAGATTTACTATATCAAACATATTATTTTATACATAAGTAAGATATATATCATACTATTTTATACATAAGTATGATATATAAGACTAATTTAAATAAATATTAATTATTTATATTCTAACTTTTATTATGGAAAAACATCGTGCTGACGTCAAGCTGTCTTTCTTCTTGGGCCCAATTTATTGGGCCCAAGAATATAATTCATTAGACAACGGTGAACTTTGATGTTTTTATTTTAATTGGATCACACCACAATCTCATGCATATTATTATGTAATTTATTTACTAACTTATTAAATATGAAGTTTTAATCACTTATCTAATTTATTTATCTTTAGGTACCTTGTTACTGTTTATACCCCGTCTGTATCTTTATCTTAAACATTTATACAAGTACTCTTGAATCGTCAATTTAATTTAAAAAGTCTGGGTGTTGTAGGTCCCTAAGAAATCTACCACCGGCTCGGAAAGCAACGAGAAAAACCGGCAAAATTCAACAGTTGCCCTTTTAATACACACACGACCGCGGACACGCCGGCCTTACAGTTAACAATAGATTTCTTAAAAATTTAATTAATTTCTTACAAAACCTGGATGTGTTAAATATCGATTTTTTCTTTAATATTATATTATAGCATGCATATGATATACGAGTATGTCAATTCAATACATTTTCCTCAATAAATAATTTTGAACAGAGTAATATGCGAAGTAATAACAACAATCACTCATCAATGTTAATTTGTTATACAAATGCTAAAATTGAACGATATATTTGAGGAATTGGTCAAAAATTGTATAAAATCCTTTTGTATTGTAAATAAGTAACAGTAAAAGTACGTCTTTATTTTTTAAACACAATTACAAAAGATGGAACACAATTATACCAAACAGCGTTATGCTATATGTACATAATATCTATCTTTTTTGTATGTTTATTTATGACTAGCGACTCACTCTCGCTTCGCTCGGGTTCGTCTAGGTTGCTTCCCAATAGTAACTTTCATTCCAATTTTTGACCTCCTTAAGGGATGATTTCCGGGATAAAAATTATCCTATATCCTTCCCAGTGTCTCAAACTATCCTCTTACCATATTTCATCTAAATCGGTTCAGTAGATCTAGAGATTACCCCCTACAACGTCACAAACTCACAATCTCACAAACACAAATTCACAAACTTTACCTCTTTATACTCGTAATATTAGTCTAGATTACTACGATTTATTGTTCTTTTTTTAGAATAGGTGGCAAACAAGCGTATGATGGACCTAATAGTAAAAGGCTGTTGTCTTTCTGGGCATATCGACTAACAATATGAAATTTTAGTAAATTTTTGACTTACATCATAAAAAGAGGAGAGGCTTTTTACGATCACAAAAATGTTTTGAGACCAAAAAAAATAATGAAGTTCAGGGTTTTAATGATTATGATATTACCTATTATTTTTAAACCCCGATGCAAAAACGACGGGGTGTTATAAGTTTGACGTATCTGTGTATGTGTGTGTATCTGTATGTGGCATCGTAGCTCCCGAACGGATGAACTGCTTTTGATTTTGTTTGAAAGGTGAACTAGTCGGGAGTGTTCTTAGCTATGTTTGATGAAAATCGGTCCAAGACGGTCAGGATTTTTTTAATTTTCTCATTTATCACTTGTTCACTTCTCAAACGCAAACTCGGCTTCATTATTTAGTAAATACGTTACACCTCAAGATAATATGCCTATCCAATGTTACACTAAAAGTAATTTATAGCGCCTTTTTAAATATAATATCACAATAATAAATATATGTATATACTAATTATTTTTTGAAAATAAAATGGCTAGGTTTGCTTAGTACCAAATTCTCATCGTGGCTATAATCTGGTATGACAGAACCAATATTTATCTTTTAAGATAATCGAAACGCCATTTTCTTAGATAGGAAGTCATTGCTCTAGAAGGTCATTTCTAATTTAACTTACATCATTAATATCATGGCATTATAATAATTAAGAAAAATTTATTGAGAATCCAAGGTTATCAAAATCTTTCTCATTTACACTCTAATCAAATATGTAAATTATAAGTACATAAATTATGTGTTATTCGTTGTTTAGCTTAAGCTCTAATTAGTGTAGAGCATCATAAATTGATGCATCGATTCTTAAAACGATCAAGTTTTTATACTGTTATCAAAAATAACCTTATACCTAATCTGAAATTTCCGATATACATTATTAAAATAATATATTATTCTTTTTACATAAGTGCAAAACTTAATTATTTAATCAGAAACTAAAAAAGCATGCTATTGGCCAACTACAACGTGGTTACGCTACAAAATATATTTAAAAAGTCTAAATCTCAAAAGCACTACACTAGAAACCTTTTAAGAATTCCACTATGCCTTCTAGATATAATATGTACATCAGATAAGCTCAATGATAGTATTGTCATCAATATTTTACACCCTTGTAAAGACAATCAGATGTTGCTTTGAATCGACTTTGATTTACTTGGACATATGAAACCAAAAGTGTTTTAAAAATATTTAATAACTAGCGACTCACCCTCGCTCCGCTCGGGTTCGTCCCTACTTATGTTTTAGCGTTTAGTATAGATTTCTCAGAGATGAGCTATTTTCCCGCAGTAAAAAGTATCCTATATGTTGACCCAGATAACCAGCTATTATCATACCAAATTTCATCATAATCCCTCCAGTGGTTTTTGTGTGATGCGGTAACAGACAGACAGATAAAAATTCTAAAAATTATAGATTCATAGATTCGGCCTCTGTATCGATAATAATATCTATTTCAATAAGATATTCCAAAAGATATTTAATGTACAGATTCCACTTAATTACAATTTTATTATATGTATAGATAATATTGAAGGCAGTAAAGGCATAAGAGAACCAATACTTGCCATTAGTGAGATACTCGTATATATTATGTGAGAAGATCTGGAAGTTACTATCGAAACCTTTTCTTAGACGCTTTTCATGAATGGTTTTAACAATAAAGTATTAACTCTTTCTATTCTCTATATACATGATGCTTTTTGTTTGCTTTGTTTCCATATAAATATTACTTTTAAAAAATTAAGAAAATACTGACTTATGATCTATTCCTACTAATATTATACAGAGAAAAGATTTTTTGTTTCATTGTTTTTTTGTACCGGATAGGCTCCGAAACTACTGAACCGATTTAGATAAAATTTGGTAAGAAGATAGTTTGAGACCCTGGGAAGGATATAGAATAATTTTTATTCCGGAAATCATATCTTAAGGGGTAGGTAATAACTAAATTAAATTAAAAATAAAAAAAACTTCCGACATGTAATTCACCATTTTGTGGTGGCGGCCATCTTGGATTTGGAATTTATCATAGTGTATAGTATTCTACTAGTCAATCCCTTTCATTTGATACTCATATTGAGGGAGTTGTGAAAAAATATGTAATCCGCCATTTTGTGACGGCGGCCATCTTGGACCGATTTTCAACAAACATAGCTAAGAACACCCCCGACTAATTCACCTTTCATACAAAATCAAAATCAGTTCATCCATTCGGGAGCTACGATGCCACACACAGACAAATCAAACTTATGACACGCCATCGATTTTGCGTCGGGGGTTAAAAATGGGGATGAAAAGATATATTATAATAAATAACTGAAATGATACATATTATATTAGGTAACACATATTAATTTTGCTATTTATTCGCTTTAGTGAGAATTTATTTGTTTGTTATAATTTTTCAGTTTACTCATTGCAGTGGCCCTGTAAATATGTCAATATACGAGTATGTATATCTAAAGTATTAAATCTTATAAGTCAAGGTTTAACTTAAATGCAGCCGACACCATCACCGGAAATCATTAAATTCTTTATGCGAAAAGTGATCTTTCAATGATAATATAATATATAATTAGCTTACTATTTATTTAAGATGCCTTAATTAGAATATATTACGTATTCTTGAAATACATATATCATCAAATATCCTTTTCAATAAATCAAATTTATTTAAACTACTCAAGGTTTTGATTGCATTAAAGGATTTGGTTTATTTGTATTCAGCCTTTAATATCCCACTGCTGGGGCACAGACCTCCCTTTAATACGAGGGTGATCAAGACAGTCCTCCAGATCATATGCGAGTTGGTGGACTTCACGTATCTTTTGTAAGTTTTCTGGCGAAGTTCATTCAGAAGGCTGCTAGTCTGCTAAGTTCTTTGTAGATTTCCTCAGGATGTTTTTGTTCACCGTAAGACAAATGATAATCATATGTATGTAGGAAGTAAATTTAAAATTTTTCTACAAATTTTTTAAAACCAAATAAAATATATAATCATGTCATCTAAGAGTAAATTTGAATGTTGCCATCGGCTCCCAAGTTCAACAGAAGTAATGTTGTGTCGTTCATGCAAAAAGCGATATCATTACAACTGTGTTTCGACATCCAAAACATCCTATGCCGAGCTTACCGAGAACTATAAGAGTACATGGCTTTGTCCTATCTGTGCCAGACCAAAGAGCGACAACACAAATACACCTATTAGAGGCTCACTATCTAACTCAGCTTTGGAGGAATATGCTGATCAAAGTTGCAACGTTACTCGCCGTATAAAAGACAGCGAACGAAAGATTATGGGACCTACTACAGCTGAAATAGATCTTGATGACGTTCGGTCTATTGTTAGAGAAGAGATGAAATCGTTGCTAGACGTGTTTAAGAAAAGTATATTGGATGAATTTACCTCAAAAACTAATGAAGTTCTGGCTTCAATCAACTTCCTTGAAGACCAATATGAAACCATTAAAAAAGAACTTTCAGCCAAAAACGACGAGATAAAATTGTTACAGGCTAATAATAATAATTTAAAGACCACAGTTAGTGACCTTCAAACTAGACTTAATCTACTCGAAAATCAATCTAGAGCCAGTAACCTAGAAATTCAATGTATTCCTGAGCATCGATCCGAAAATATTGTATCGACAGTAAAACAACTGGCCGCTTCCGTTAAATGTAACATTGCTGACACTGATATTCAGAGCTGCAGCAGAATAATGAAATTTAACAAGGAAAGTCCCCGACCACGCTCTGTACTAGTCAAATTCAGTAGCCCAAGGATTAGGGATACCTTCCTTGCAGCGACTATAACTTTTAATAAACAAGCAAAATGCAACGAGGATAAACTAAATACCAGCCATTTGGGAATCGGAGGAAAAAAATATCCTATATACGTTGCTGAACACCTGCCACCAGCCACCAAGGCATTACATGCAGAAGCGCGTATCAAAGCAAAGGAATTGAAATATGAATTCGTGTGGATCAAGAACGGTCGTGTATTTATGCGGAAAAACAAATCATCGGACTATAAACTTATTAAAAATTCGGAATCTCTTTTAAATTTGTCGTAGTTTATTATATTTTATAAAATTATAAACATGTGGTTGTATAGTATTTCACGTTAAATTCGATTCATTAAAGTGTTATTATCAAAATGTCCGAGGTCTTCGCTCTAGCTTAACAGATGTTAATAATGAAGTCCTTAATTCAAACTATGATATAATTGTTTTAACGGAGACTTGGCTTAACGACAGTGTATATGATGCCGAGATCTTTGACGACAGATACCACGTATATAGACGCGATCGTGAATCATCTTCCCTATCTAATCATAAGAAAGACGGTGGTGGAGTTTTAATAGCAGTAAAAAAGGGCGGTATCAACTCGAGTAGACAAATTAGATGGGAAAGTCTTTGTGAAGACTTATGGGTTACAATTGAACTTATCACAGGTAATGTTACGGAATGTTTACATGTGTGCGCAGTATATATCCCGCCGCCAGTTGATTGTAACACATTGGAAACCTTCATTAATAATACCACTGATACAATAAATAATAACAACCTAGGCACGGCTAATAACTCGATTTTACTGATTGGTGACTTCAACATGAGTTCTATCACATGGACAAATCAACCCGCGATTAGTGGTAAGCATGCATCCCCAAGTAACTATGATAGTTGTCTTCTTAAAAGTAACTTAATAGATTTTTTCGCTTTGCACGATCTGAATCAATACAACACTAACAAAAATACAAGCGGAAAAATTTTAGACCTAGTCTTGTCTAATATAAACATCAATGTATTTGAAAGTCAGTTTCCGATACGCAAAGTAGATATTTTACATCCACCATTAGAATTTTTCATTAAAATTAATCTAACAAATAATTTCCACACGACTAAAAATAAATGTTTCTATAATTTTAAAAGAGCCGATTTTGATTCCATTATAGCATACCTAAATGATATTGATTGGCTACATACTTTAGGTGTACTTAATAATGTAAATGATATGATATCTAAATTCTACGAAATTCTGCAGGTAGCAATAGATAAATTCGTGCCCAGATCGTCCAAAACGTCAAAATCTTATCCTATCTGGTTTACCCCCGCTCTAATTAAACTTATAAAGCAAAAACACAAATGTCATAATAAAATTAAAATTTATAATAATCCACTAGATAAAATTGAACTATCTTATTTGAGGAAGGATTGCGATAAACTCATAAAACAATGTTACTATCATTATATTCTACACATCGAGGAAGCCATTAGCAATAATCCGAAATATTTCTGGTCACATATGAAAAACATGCGTCGTAAAGGTTCTAATTATCCTAATAAAATGTCTATGTATGATCGCGAGGCAAACAGTAGGCAAGAAATATGTGATTTGTTTGCTAGTCACTTCTCATCTGTTTTTATTAAAGATGATAATATTAATAACAATCCTAATATACAGCTAGTACCTAAACCCAAAAATTATATAGGCAATACACACTTTTCCGAACAAAAAATTAAAAATAGGTTAAAAAGACTGGATATATCAAAGAGTGCTGGTCCAGACGGTATTCCTCCTATATTTTTACATAGGTGTGCAAACTTGTTATCCCTTCCGTTGGCTATTATATTTAACACCTCCTTAAACAGTGGCATTTTTCCCGAAAAGTGGAAAGAAGCGCGAATTGTACCAATTTTTAAAAGTGAAAATCCTATGAGTGTCATTAATTACAGACCTATTTCTATATTATCTACTATGTCAAAGGTCTTCGAGAGTTTAGTCTATGAATCATTTTTCAAAAATCTAGGACGGCGTATATGCTGGCAGCAACATGGATTTTTGTCTGGTAGGTCTACTGTCACAAATCTATTCTTATACGTCACTGATCTAATTGAGAATGTTGATAATAAATTACAAGTGGATGCCATATACACAGACTTCTCTAAGGCCTTTGACAAAGTAAATCACGCTTTACTTATTAATAAATTGAGATCATTTGGTATAAATGGGACACTATTAAACTGGTGTGCATCATACCTTCAAAGTAGGTCTTCAACCGTGGTGATAGATGGGTACTCATCGCAGCCATATATTGCCTATTCCGGCGTACCCCAAGGCTCGAATTTAGGACCAGTGTTTTTTAACATCTTTATAAACGACATTGTTTCCATATTTCAACATTCGAAGGTCTATCTATTTGCTGACGATCTCAAGATAGTTAAAACTATTAGAAATAACTCTGACAGTGAACTATTACAAAAAGATCTCAATCGCCTTGTACAATGGTGTAAAAATAACCAAATGTTTCTCAATGCCAAAAAATGTCACCTTATCAGGTTCACTAGGAAACAAAACTACATACATAGCCAATATTATATTGAAACCGAAAAACTGACTGTAGTTCGAACGATACGTGATTTAGGCGTTATACTTGATAGCGAATTAAAATTCACCGACCATATCGATAGCATAGTTACCTCAGCTACGAAGTCACTGGGTTTTGTATTGAGGAACTCCAGAGAGTTCAGACAGTCATCAACTACAATCAAACTTTTTAGTAGTCTGGTTCGTAGCAAACTAGAATATTGTAGTCAAATCTGGAATCCTCACTACAAAATCCATAGTATCAGAATTGAAAGAATACAAAAGCGACTGCTACGTCATTTGGCATACCGTTCGAACAGCAGCCTAACTAATAATTCCTACGATAAACAGTTGGTACAATATAACATCACATCACTACAATCGCGTAGAAATATCTCAGACATGTTGTTCCTGTACAAAACACTTAATAACAGCATAGATAGTCCAGCAATTGTCCAATTATTTAATTTTAATGTGCCATCAAGACTGCCTAGAAAACCGCAAGCCTTATTTAATGTAGCCTTACATAAATCTAACTTGGGAAAGTATTCCCCTTTAGCCAGACTAGCACGCAGTTATAATAATCTGTCCTCAAAGATTTCTGACCTCGATATTGCTTACGATAGTTTGTTCGCTTTCAAACGAAAATTAGTTAATTTTTTTCAAAATAATAAATAAATAAATTATAATATAACTTATAAGTAAAACATTTGAATTAATTTGTTGTCTAAAATGTGTTTAAAAATTTAATGTATAATAATGAAAATATTTATTATGTTGAATAATTATATTTCTTTTAAATTATTAATATCAATTTTCTCATATTATTATGTAATCCAATTTAATTTTTAAATGTTTTATCCCTCTATTTATAAAAATCAATGCATGTTGTGATTACCTTTAAAAAGAAATACAATTATACTATGATCAATTTATTATGTAAATTATTATCTTTGTATTACTGTTGTCATTTCTGTTGGTAATCCTAATAAATAAATAAATAAATATTGAAGATGATTTGTACAGGAAAATATCAAAGGTATGAGACCTGGGATTTGAACCCATTTCCCAAGCAAGGCAGTGGTAGCCCAGTGGTAACGATCTCGCTTAGGAGTTGGTATAACTTATATCATATTAAAGATAGGTATATGATATTTGCAGTATGTAAGAGAAAATCTACAAAAATAATATTTATGATTAAGTCTATACATAGTTTATATTTAGTTAGATTCGTTATGTAAAAGTACTATTTGTTTGTTGTATTACATAAATTAATATATTTTTAATCAATTTATAAACATCCTAGTTTGGGTGATTTTGTATATACCTACGCTGTTTAATGTTTGTGTAATGTGTATCTTTATCTAATGTGAACCAGTTTTGATAGTTATTTTGTTCAATAACAAAATAATTATCAAAACTGGTCCACTTTGTCATTTCGAAGAAAACCACTCCTCTCCTAGGGATAAAAATAAAAACCTTTTAGGTAATTTTAAACCGACTTCCAAAAAGGAGGAGGTTCTCAATTCGTCGGAATCTTTTTTTGTATTTTTTTATATAATAATGTTCACCGATTACTTAAAGACGCCTGAACCGATTTCAATTTTTTTTTCTTTCGAAGGGTATTATTCTTTAGGCGGTTCCATATAAATTTTATCAAAATCGGTCGAGCGGTTTTTTAAAAAATCAACAAATAAATTATTATTTTTTTATATATGTTATGAAGAAACTTTCTTCTTACAAAATACCTGCTTATTACGTCTACACTAAAATGTAAAAAATAACTAAACAGGGGTTTTCATTTAGAATAGATACTTAATCAGATATTTTCAAGTTCGGTGGAAAAAGTCCGTTTTTATTTTATTTAAAAAAGTTTTTATGAAGACTACCTTTTTTCTAAAAAGTACTTATTAATATTTGTAAAGTAAATCATAAGACTTTTCATTACTTCGAAACAAAATGCTCAGAATTAAGAAGTTTGTGAACTTGAAAATTTCTTGTTTTTATAATTAAGAATGTCGTCTTATAATTAATTAAGGAAAACGTGACTTTACGAACTTAAGTATGATACGAATCATTAGTAAATTATTGCAAAATACTACTGAGAAATATAATATACGAGTACATATATACTATTCGTACAAAAAAGTATAATTTTCAATTTGTCGGTGGTGACCGGTGGGAGATAACGCGCAGGACCGACAGCTTAACGTGCGATGTGTAGGGGTTGAAAGAACCGATTTCCCAACTCTGGGTTGCTACTAATTGATGCAAAACCTAGTAATCAATATCACCTGACCTGGGACTCAAACCCAGGATCTGCACCCAGACATACTAGCCACTAGACATACGAAACAGGCAGTCATATTCGCAGTCGTCAATGCGGGGGCGTGATACTTGTTACATGCGTCAGAACATCATAAACAAACATACAGTAACGATTATGACTTATAAATATTTTCGCAGTCAATATTTTGTTTCTTTTCCATGCACAGATATAAAAACATCAGCTTGTCAGAATTTGATGGCCACATACTAAAAACACAGAATTCTTATGGCATACGAATAAAACTCGTTTACATTGTAACGGAACGCATATAAAGGCATGATACTAGAAAATTCTGGCGTCTTCGTATATGAACACAATTATAACTAATATTATAAATGCAAAAGTTTGTATTTGTTTGTACCTTCTTTTATAAAGCAAAAGATTGATGTGATATCAAATGATATTATACTAGTAGCTCTGGAAACAGTAGACCTCGCGAGCACAAACCGCATTTTGAGGAGCTATTCTGTTCGTCACGCCGAAGATCCCCCTTTTTGCCACTTTTTGGAGGAAGTACCCCTCCAATCAAAAATCATTAAACCTATATATGTTCTAAATTTCGTCCAGATCGGTTGTAAAATACCACCTGTAGAGGAGTACCAACAAACTAACAGAGGTAAGTTAAAGTTAAAATTAATGGTTTTAGAGTAATATTTATATATGTTTTTTTTAAGTTTAAGGAAACCGTATCTATATGAGATATTTTCTTATTTTTGTTAAATGTTAATGAAAAAATAAACAGGAAATACGGAAATCATTTATAGTAACTAAATAGCTCGGAAATAACCCACGGCGATAAAGTCATATCTGATCGTATACCAATTGAGATAATATCAAAAGGGCAAATTTGTAAATGATACATAATATATTTTACATAATTAAATATAAATTTTATTATACATACTTAAACGGAAATGTTTTAATGACGGAAAGGAAAATTTGTTAATATGCTTGAAATAACAACTATTAATATTCTTTATGTAAATGAAAGATTAGATAGAGTCTACGTAGCTAGATTGTAATCTATATCTATACATATTATAAAATTCACTATATTTTTTGGAAAATCTTATTAAAATAATCATTATTATCGATACTGGGGAAATATCTATAGTTTTTTGAATTTTTGTCCAACATAAGTCTGTCCTAAGGTATACTCGCAATAATCATTTATATTTAAATGTATCTAAGGAAGCATCGGAGCAAAGGGAGGGTAAGTCGCTAGTATCCTATGAAACAAAATAAGTATCTAAGTGCCTTTGTCATCTTCTTAACTATATACTGAAACCAGCGACTCACCCTCACTTCGCTTGGGTTCGTCCCTAGCTTGATTGCCCAAAAAAATGTATCCCCATTTTCAACCACATAATGGATGATTTCCGGGATAAGAAGTACCCTATGTCCTTCCGAGGGCCTTAAACTATCTTTTTACCAAATTACATCTAAATCGGTTCAGTAGATCCAAAGATCACTCCCTACAAAGTCACAAACTCACAATCTCACAAACTTTATTTACCTCTTTATAATATTAATATAGATTAGTAGAGATAGATAAAGTAAAGATGCATCTAAAATTTGCGTAATTATTACGTTTTAATGTTTACTATATACATTTCTCAAAGATGAGATATTTTTCCGCAGTAAAAAGTATCCTATACATATATCGATCCGGATAACCAGCTATCTTATTACCAAATTTTATCAAAATTTGTCCAGTGGTTTTCTCGTGATACGTTCACAGACAGACAGACATACAAAAAATGTAAAAGCTATAGATTCGGCCTCTGTATCCGTGCTATTATTATTATTATTATTACTATTTCAATATTATCCATTTCGACTCAGAATTTTATTATATGTATAGATGATTTTAAATAAAACTATGTTTTCAATTCTAGAGATGTCTCTCCCGTGACCATGATTGCTGTAAAACATTCGAAATGTCGGGAACCAAAAATCAAAATAAATCCGTGAATTAAATCGAAAACACCTTTATAAGATGACAAACATTCGCGTAAATCTAAGAAAGTATAGATACTGATCATGATATTATGATGTTAGATAATATAAGAGCTGAGTGAGAGTTAAAAATAAAAATAACATAAGAAATTTATGTAGTTAATTTGAATGTTTATGTTAAAATTTGACTAAATTGAAGGAGTCTTCTCTTAGATTTTGCGTTTGATTAATTTTATCAATGAATAAATGTAGACAAATAACACGTATAATTTATTAAAAAGACAATCGAAAGTTAACAAATAATTTATATTAATTTATAGTATCCACATATGTTTATAGTTCCTCTTAACTAATCGCTGTCGTTTTTACTACCGTTAGACAGTCTTTCAACCGGCGCAATAAATTCGGAGATTTACCTAATTTAACAGGTCTTTCACCGTCTTTATATTTAAATTACCATCAAATAACAGTTAAATCCTAAATTTTATTACAGGACTACAAGCGTAAGCGTAAGCGTGAAAAAGAAGCGTGAATTCAATTATCTTCTATGGCGTGAAATCTGTTATCTATACTAATATTATAAAGAGGTAAAGTTTGTGAGTTTGTGAATTGTGAGTTTGTGACGTTGTAGGTTATAATCTCTGGATCCACTGAACTGATATAGATGGAATTTGGTAAGATGATAGTTTGAGACCCTGGGAAGGACATAGGATACTTTTTATCTCGGAAATCATCCCTTAAGAGGGTGAAAATGGGAATGAAAGTGTGTATTGGGAAGTATGTTAAGATTATTAGTTACTATTGTAACTAATATGATTCGCAACGCTAAAAGATAAAAGTGTCAGCTTGTTTGTGTTTATGTGTGTATGATCGCTTCACGATGATATGGCTGAATTAATTCGGATGAAATTTAGTACACAGATAAGTATAAATACAAAAGGAATCTCAGTTTGTATAAAATATTTTCAAGTAAGAACTACTTCATAAAACACATCATTGTTGCGAAGCGAAATCACAATAATATACCTACCTATTAATAAATATTAGAAGATATAAAGAATAAAATTACTATACATTTATGTCACATTAGAAATAATAAAGAAGTCCATGACTAATTTGTTTTAAATTAAGCCATATTAAATTCAGTAAAAGTACTTTAAAAATGAATTAAATATCTATATTAGCTTCTAACAAGATGGTATAGGATCTATTTTGCTTAATAAAATATTATGTTGTTTCTATACAATCCCCCGCTGTGTACCTAAGAGTTCGATTACCGATTATAATTTGCCAGTAAAATGAATCTCATTTCATTAACAAAATTGGTAACAAATATGTATATTATATTACAGTCTATTGACCTCTCTTATTAATTATACTCTATTAATTGTCCGCTATATCGATCTATACTTTGTGAAATTGGATATATATATATATATATATATATATATATATATATATATATATATATATATATATATATCTGGCCTTCATTATATTTACTGGGATTTTTGGGGTAATTAAATGTTCTCCCGACCGATTTCCAAGTCAAGTCAACTGCGCAGGAGATATTATAGTGCACAAGTGTACGCGCAGACACAACGTGCACTCTCTATTCCTGTCACTCTCACCTACAATTCAAACTTCCTAACTCCGAGCTGTTCTTGAGACTTGCTAAGCAGAAAGACTCAATAACTAAACTTGGCCTGACCCGGGACTCTAACCCAGGACCTACGGATGTGCAGCCGTACATGCTAGCCACTACAACACCGAGGCAGTAGATACACATACAGATAATGTAGCATAATAATAAATTAATAATAATCAACGTCGGATAGCTCTAGGGTAGATTCATACAAATACACAAATTTTACTCTTTAATATTGTTATAGATTAAAATTTACGATTCATTCTGAATGTGACCGGTCACGTTCTGCCTTCACGGGTGTTATGTAAATCCGCAGATACTGCAGACAGAGTGGCATCGAATATACATATGATAAAGCGCTCCCACATTTTATTTTATAATGTTGACATTTCGACTTTAAAATTATTATCGAGCGTTAATTAAAATCTTGTTCTAAAAGATAATTTTCCAAGAATTGAGTCATGTGTATTTTTTCTTAAATTTGCTTTGAAACTGCGTTTTACCTTCGACGTTGCTTACTTAAGCTTTAAATGTGATAAATAAATATAACTGCCTCTTTGGCTTGATAGAGAGATGGCTTAGGGCTGCCTATCTGGAGATGGATTGGAGCAAGTATAGTAGGTATTTGGTTTTTATATTATGAAATTCTCAGTAATAGTCCAGAGTTGGGAAATTTGCGATGTTACACGACCATGCCTTGGAGATTCACTTTGAATATATAACGCAATAGAAGTAACACTTATGCCTGTGAATACATTTGTCCCAGTCTCAGTGAGATTGGCTGGTTTGATCGAAATTAATTGGAAGGAATATTATTACATAAATATTTTTAAACTATAATAAGTAATTTTATACACAGAATACGCGAACAGCCGTTGAAAAATGGTATAAAACTCTTCAATTTGACTAATTTGAAAAAACTTCATGATTACATATTATCTAATGCATGCTTTCTTAAATCTCATCTTCTGATAGCATTTTTATTTCTAAGCCATTGATTGATGGCACAAAGCCATCAAAAATGTTGTATTAATTAACTTTATTGTAACGAACATTCGTTACATAATTTTTGGTTCAAACTTCGATAGTATCGGCTCTGATTATTTTATTATGTTAATTAGCTTTTTTATCGATTCTGTGAATTTTAACAGAATAATCTATAATTTTTTAGAAAGAATTTTCGAATTTATATAATACCTCGTAGACAATTGATATTTGACAACAAAATAATTTTTTCTTCTTCTTGCAAGTGCAAGATTGCAGTGAAGAAGCAGTGCAAGATTCATCGTCATTGCACATTTTACACTCAAATTAGTATTTCTATGATTTTTTAAAGTTAAATGAATAGGTACTAACGAAAATAAAAAAAAAACCTCTATCAAACTAAATGAGCAGGCAAGTTTTGATAGTCAAAAAATGTAAGTCATGATAATATTTGAATAGGAAAAGTTAAAAAAATTGTCATGTTATTCCTGGAAAGAAATATCATATCAATCTATACATCTATACATATAATAAAACTATAGAGGTTGAATGTCTGTACATAGAAAAAAAATGCTAAAACCGAGTCAGGGGGGTGTAAGAAGAAAAATAGAACAAATCCAGACTTTTTTCAATTTTTTTGTTTCTCTGTCTGTTTGTGTGTTTGCACGGGCTAATCTTCGAAACTGTTGGACCGATTTAAATAAAATTTTGCGTGGTGCTACCTTATATACCTTTTTACTTTTTAATTACTTTTCATCCAAGAAAATTAAAGAGTTCCCGTGGGATAGTTAAAAAACTATAATAACTTATACAGTTTAGTACACAAAAACTACTGATAAATAAAACTTTACAATAATATAGTTCATATATCTGAATAACAAATAGGCTACTTTTATCCCGGAAAAATGTACGGTTCCTGTGGGATACATTTGTTTTTGTTTTATTTAGAGGTGAACCCGAGCGAAGCGAGGACGCGCCGCTAGTAGACTAATAACATCACGGGTATCTTTATATAATACGATAAAAATATTTTTCTTGTTATTAATATCTTTAAAAGACTTGTAGACTTTTTCGCCGGCTTATTGCGATAGAGCTTCGAAGTCTGTGGTCGTATTCTCACAAGCTTATAACACTGACATTTAATTTAAAAGTATTTATAAAAGTCTATATAAATATAAAACCTTCTCGAATAATTTCCGTCCGTGAAAGTAGGTTACTAATTGATTTTTAAGTCATTTTGAAGTCGTGGTATCTTTTTAGCAGAAAAGAAACAATAAATTTAGATTGTCACATTACATTAGAATCACATTGAAATGCATAATTTTTAATTGAAGTTGAAATTCGATTAATCAGACGTACAAATAAAAAATAAAAAAATGGTTATTTGGCTCACATTACATGTCTTAAAAATTGTTCTTCAGTGAATAACTGTGACCTCGATAATAGCGTCATCATTCATTTCTTCAGTATACTAAAAGTTTGATATTTATTTTCCTTTCCATTGAATTTTGCTTAAAACAACATAATAATTATTTTGTTTACAAAAACACTCTTTTGTTGGAAATATCAATAAGAAAACAAAGAAAATAATATATTCCTCATACTCTATAAATTTTTTTATTAAAGCATCCAAGTGTTTATAACATTTATTATATCTTCAAATATCATTAAATTCAAATTAAAGAAATGCTAAAGAACATGGATTTTTGCGTTTTCGTATAAGTTTACTTTAGCACCTTGTTAGCCTTCAATGGTTTATTCATCGTGGAGTCGATACGGCCGATACCTACCGCAGGCAACGACATCCATGTATGCGTATTATTTAAAACTTTATTTTGGGTTCCGCATCAAAAATGATTGATGATGACGATGCATTCATATATATATATATATATATTATATGATCTATACTATGGGATCGGAACTTAAAGTACTATTTTGAACTATAGATATTTAATTTTGAAACACAATAGTCACTTTTAGCGAACACACGCAGTATACGCATAGTTTGGGCTTAACTCAGTCTTTGAGCACTATTTTCCATCAGTCTTGTGCTATTAATTTATTCTAGTTTTTCTCGCCTTTTTGTGTCTTTTCTTAATCTTTTCTTAGCTTAGAAATTAAACAGAACTCTGAACCCAATGCCAACCTATTTAAATGCATAAACAAAGAACATTCAAGTATTTGTTTTGCATATTTTCTAGTAGTCGTTCTAAAACTACAAATATTAATTACTTTTTGTTGCTATTTCTATATATTTAATTAAAATGTAATGCAGAACTATTTCATAGTTGATTACAATATATATATATAGAGATATTATATATATATATATATATATATATATATATATATATATATTATATACGTAATAGTTTCTTTAAAAAGAGCTAATCAGTTTCTGATTCATGCAATAAAATTTACAAATAAAACAGCCTATTCCACTTAAGTACTATAGCATCAATAAAAAAATGATATTAGAAATATTAGGCTTACATAATATACTATTGTACAACGTAGTAGATTAAGTTCGTATTAAAACCATCTAAAAATCTTGGGAGGTAATATTAAAAGCAGTTTCTTTATATTTTTTTATCGTCTTACGACTAGTTCTTCACCAACACACATCAGACGAAAAAAAATAACCTATACAATGTAAACAAATGAATATTGATTTTTAAAGCATAAAACATAATATTATGTAAAGTGATTACTTTTATGAGTATTGCCTCATAAATAGTGATGGTTAAAAACTAAGTTCTAAGTCAGATTTTAGTAAATATTTAAGTTTAGAGTTAAAGGTTCTAAACTCGGTTAACATTTGTTTTCCTATTTTTAAATATGACAAACTAAATAAAATCTTTCATTCCTCGTATTTTCAACTCTTTTGGGGGAAGAATTTTCAAAAACCCTTTTCTTCTATTGACATTCGTCGCATAAATAACTTTAGTGCAAAAATTCACGCCTCTAGACCCAAGCGTGCAGGCTTTTCGTATAAGACACTCATAGTTTTAGTTAGTTGAAAATGTTAAGGTATCTGCTTCAGTTCTCGACTAGTTTCTTTAATTAAAAAGGAGTAATTTAAATTTCATATATATTTCATTTCAAAAAAATAGATGCGATCGTGTGTAAATTCAGCATAAGTGAATTTCTAATTTTAATGTTGAATAAATATATACAGATACATCTAAAATCTTTGTTTATCTCATGACCATGACTGGTGTAAAGCATTCGAAATGTCGGGAACTAAAAATCAAAAGAAATGCGGGAAATGTTCAATTTATATTAAAAACTAGCGAATCAGCCTCCCTTTTTTCGGGTCCTTTTCGGGTTCGGGTTCGGGTTCTTTCCTGGGTTGATTCCCCATACAAACTTTCGTCCCCATTTCCACACCCTTAAGGGATAATTTCCGAAATAAAAAATATCCTATGTCCTTTCCAGGGTATCAAATTATCAATTTTCTATCAAATTATCAAAATTCTTCTTACCAAATTTTAACTAAATCGGTCCAGTAGTTTTTGAGTTTATTCGTTACAAACATACAAAAATACAAATCTTTATAATATTTGCGTAGTTTTCAAATATTCGCATTAATCTAAGAAAGTATTACTACTAAACAAGGGAGGGTGTTGGTGACTAAGTCGTAATGAATGATGTTCCCTTCCGAATAATTTACAGATGTGACTCATTTACTATTTTTATCATTTGATGCCACCAACAATAAGATATCAATACACTGAAAGCGTAGAATCAAGGAAATAACGTAAAATGACATTTTTATTACAATACTTTAATTGTATATGGATATTAAATTAAAGACGTACGAGTAATGTTAACGATGGTATACTTTTTCTAAAAACGTTATGATCCTAATGAGTTTAATAATACCAAGATTTATAGAGGTTCGATTTTCTAATCTATTACATATAATAAAATTGTAACTAAGCCGAATCTGTACATTGAATATTTTTTGGAAAATCTTATTGATATAAATATTATTATCGATACAGAGACCGAAACTATAGTTTTTAGAATTTTTGTCGGCCTGTCTGACTGTTACCGCATCACGCAAAAACCACTAGAGGGATTTTGATGAAATTTGGTATGATGATAGCTGGTTATCTGGGTCAACACATAGGATACTTTTTACTGCGGGAAAATATCTCATCCCTAAAAAATCGAGCGGAGCGAGGGTGAGTCGCTAGTAAGGTATATTGTTGTTGAATAAATATTTACTAATGTAATTATTTAGAACATATATATATATATATATATATATATATATATATATATATATATATATATATATATATATATATATATATGTATATATATATATGTGTGTGTAAAAAATACTAGTTCAGTGCTTATTTGACATAAGAAAACTTAGTTAAAAGTATTTTTTCTGATGAATGAACCTTCCAAGAAATACAAAAAATCTACCAAATAATCCACTTTTTACACATCTTAACTAACTTTTGACAAGTATCATAAGAGATTTGCGTTTCCTTTTCAAGTTATTTGACCGTGACATTCAAGGATGACAGCTGATATGAACACCTACAAAAAGCAATACTTTCTCTCACTTTCACTTCGATTGAATAAAGCGTCGCGAGATAAGTCTTGAGGCGTACTTGTAAAAACTTGTTCGGAATATACAAAAAAGATTATTTCATTAACAACAATGGAAACCTGTTTATTTTATAACTTAAACATGTTACATATTGACATATTTTAAAATAAAATAAAAATATAGCACATAGCGCATATTATCCAGTGGAATAACGTTTTTATGATAGCCGTGCCTAGGTCAATAGTTCAAGCGCAGTATCTATATTTCATCTGCTTTTTAACAGTTTTTATACATATTCTATATACATTTAAACGAGACAGTAAAACAGTAAATGATGTCAGTCGATCTGAGTCATGCCTTTTTTAAAATGCTTTATTAAAAAAAAATTATAATAAAATGATATTTTCAAGCCGAAATGGCATATCTATTGTTAGCTTCTTTGATATATGTATATAGGCACGTAGGAAGATGTGTTCGAATTTTAAATGGGAAAAAAAACTTTTATATTTCTATCGCTCTATAATATTTTAGGATTAGTAAAATGGGAGGAAACTTATTATAATAATAGATTAATTGTTAAATGTGTTCTTATTTCGTTTTTGCCTTTTAAAGATTCGCATATTTAGTTACATTTAAATAATAATTTACCTAACTATATAATTCTCAAAATATTCAGACACTAGCATTGCCCGCGGTTCCGCCCGCGTTCAAATGACCAAAAACCAAATTGTTAGGTTTTACATATTAGTATTCTCTTAAATTGCATTTTTTGGATTTTTTCTCAGATATGAGGCATTTTCCCGCGGTAAAAAGTATCCTATATGTATACCCGGATAACCAGCTGTCATCATACCAAATTTCATCAAAATCCCTTCAGTGGTTTTCCCGTGATGCCGTAACAGACAAACAAACAGACAGATAAAAATTCTAAAAACTGTAGATTCGGCCTCTGTATCGATAATAATGTCTATTGCAATAAGATTTTCCAAAAAATATTTAATGTACAGATTCGGCTTAAAATTTTATTATATGTATAGATTTTTCCTTATTTGGTAGACTGAAAGTAAAATGAATAGAGAGAGTGCACTTGTGTTGATGATACATTTGAGCAGTGTAATATCTTCCGCAGATGGTTAGTCTCAAGGAGAATATGTAATTCGTTATTTTTAACTAAATAGCAGTTGTTGGATCTGTATGGTCTATATATAGAACATAGATTTTGAAAATAATACAACATCTTTGATCATGTAATTGACCGATTTCAAAAAAGAGAAGTTTTATGTACCATTTGGATTTGCCAATTATTTAACAATTTTTAAAGGATGTGCCATATAAAATTAAAAAAAATCGTGTAGTAAGTAAAATATCAACTTGTAAAGTAATTATTTCGAAATCTGTGTAATTAAAGTGTTTATGGAAGAATTGAATCCATGGCCTCCCGTAAAGGTATCAAGTTCCGTAGAATTAATTAATTCACATACATGTATAGTAACTAGCAACTCACCATCGCTTCGCTTGGGTGCGTCCCTGGGTACGTTTTAATTTTTTTGAGAGGAATCCTAATTCTTTTTCTAAAATAAAAGTAGTCTATGTTACTCCCTATAATGTCATCTATCTTCCAGTGAAAGTTCCGTCAAAATCAGTCCAGCCGTTTCAGAGATTATCTAAAACAAACAGACAAACAGAAAGACAGAGAGACAAAAGTTTTAAAAAGTACTTATTAAAGTACCGTATATAATTTCATATGCATTTAGTAAAACTGTTATTTTGACATTACAAACAGACACTTCAATTTTATTTATCTGTATAGATATGCCACGAGAGCCACCACAATTCATTATTAAAAGTTAGCATACCAATTTCTTTATGTCACCGATAATGACGTGAAAGTAGGAGTCATCGAGTAAACATTCGATGACTGGATACAAAATATTACACGACAAAATAGTTGATGGGTTCATAAATTAATTTTGTTATTATTATCTGTAACACAAAAGAAGTTTACAATTATAATAATTAATACTTTCTTAGATTTACGCGAATATTTGACATCTGTATATAATCCGTAAAAATATTATAAATGTGATAGTTTGTGAGTTTGTATGGATGTACTCTTTCACGCCAGAATGATGAAGGATCTGGATGAAGTTTTTTACAGAGATAGATTATAACCTAGAATAACACAAAGGCTACTTTTTATCCCGGAAAAATATACGGTTCCCGAGGGATAGATTTGTTTTTGCTTTTCTAGAGGCAAACCCGAGCGAAGCGCGGGTGAGCCGCTAGTTTAAAATATAACTATCGTCGGGAACCATAAATCAAAATAAATCCGCAAAATAATCCAAGAAGATAGATAAGATAGATATTTATAATAATTAAATTTTTGTATGTTTAAAAAAATTAAGGGTTTTTGTTTCGCCTTTATCATGATTCAATATAATTGCAATCAAAAAAACCTATTTCACATTTAAATAGCTTTTTTTAGTGTGAAAGTAACAAAAACATATACAAAATATAATTTTAAACTATATAATTAATTTTATTGTCTTAAGTCTATGAGAGTTATTCCGAATAACTTAAGCTAGGAAAGTTTTCTTGCAAATATAAACAAAACCTAGGTACTGTCTCTATTTCAAAGTTTTTTCCACCATCATCATCTCCTTCTACTCAACTATGGAGATGAAAATGATCATCTCCATAAAATTATTTTTTTCATCTACATATGTTAAGTAGACGGAGAAACGGAAGAAAAAATTTTAAACTCCCGTCCCCGCTTTGTACCGAAACACTACTTTAAATGATAATTAAATAAATAAATATAAATATGTTGGGACATTAACACACAGCACCATCTAGTTCCATGGTAAGCTACGAGGCTTGTGCTATGGATACCAGATAGTTGATACACTACATATATATAACTTTAAATACATACATATTATAAATATAAACATCCATGACTGGAGTACAAACATTTGTGCTCATCACACAAAGTAATGTCCCCAGCGGGACTCAAACCCGCGACCGCTGGCACAGCAAGTAGGGTCACTACACACTTAGCCAAACGTGTCGTCAATCAATCAATCAATTATAATTAATCAATGCCCCGAGTTGTTTTAATCAGAGCTATTATAAAAAATAATACTTTCTATTTTCTCTTCTTTCTTTCTTGTCTGCTTCAAAGCGTTTGAAACATTGGGAATCATTAATTAATAATGAAATAATTAAAATCATATATAATATTATTAAAAATTATAATTTGTTTGTTAGTAAACGTGTTTCTCTGCCACTAATAAGTAGACTAATGCTATGAATTATTATCTTACAATCTGCATTTCTAGGGCATAGTCTACACTATACCCTAGAAATTCAGGTTTTATATTTAACAATTAACCGAGGGGTGAAATCTGGTGAACTAAATATCAACATAACACATATGCGGGAACCTAATCAGACCTAAGTGACCTCTAGAATATTGTGCAGTAGCGGTTTTTAATGTTAACTCATACTCTACTAGCGACTCACCCTCACTCCGCTCTGGTTCGTCCCTACTTACGTTTTAAGGTTTATTATAGATTTCTCAGCGATTAAATATTTTCCCGCAGTAAAAAGTATCCTATATATTGACACAGTTAACGAGCTATCATCATACCAAATTTCATCAAAATCCCTCCAGTAGTTTTTCTGTGATACGGTAACAGACAGACAGACAGACAAAAATTCTAAAAACTATAGTTTCGTCCCCTGTATCAATAATAATGTCTATTTCAATAAGATTTTCCAAAAAATATTTAATGTACAGATTCAGCTTGGTTACAATTTTATTATATGTATAGATTATGAGCAATAATAAATTGAATTGAATTTAATAAAAAATATATTATATAAAAGATGTGTAGCTAAAAACGTGTTGCCTTGTTAAGTACTAATTATTTATACTAATTTATATCGCTTAATAATATTCTTAATAAAAAGTTTATTCAAAAAATCGTGATTTGCTAAAGGCTTAAAATATTATAGAAACAAATAACTGAGTCTGAAGTAAAGAGATTAAGTGTTCTGTACGTCATTTTTTTTTAATAAATATAAAATAAACTAGCGGCTCACCCTCGCCTCTAGAAACACAAAAACAAATCTATCCCACGGAAACTGTAAATTGTTCTGGGATAAAGAGTATCCTATATACTATCCCAAATTATAATCTATCTCTGTACCAAATTACATCTAGATCTGTTCAACCGTTCTGGCGTGATTGAGTAACAAATATCAAAACATCTAAACGTTCACATTTATAATATTAGCAAGATTGTTCACATAAGGTCTTTATTTAACATTGATATAAAAGAATATACAAAAAAATATTTATATACATGGCCTATTAATCATTTAACATGTTAATGTAAAGACAATAATAATTATAAATTAATTGTTCTGGTTTGAAGATTCCAACCGATTTGTAAAATTTTTTATTCTGCATAGCAAATGAAATTCATTCCACCTCCATCATAAGTACTTCTGTTTTTATTAGTCACGAGCATTAATTAACTATATCTAAAATTACCTGAATTTAAATCTACATATGTAATTCAGTTAAGTCCTCCAAATAAAAATATTTTGCTTTTTGAAAAATATACTTCGCTAGACTCGCAGTAAGGATAACAGATAATGTCTCCAACTGCATCCATACTAATATTATAAATGTGAAAGTGTGTTTGTTTGTTTGTCCTTCTTTCACGTCGAAACGGAGTGACGGATTGGCATGATTTTTTGTGTGGAGATAGTTGAAGGGCTGGAGACTGACATAGGCTACTTTTTACCGCGGAAATTACTTGAAACTTGGTATTAGAACTTTTTAATAAAATTAAATAAATACGTGTTTTAGCATTCATCCTATAAGGGGGTTAAATAGGTTGTGAAAGTTTGTATGAAACTACCTTTTTAGAGATTTTTTCCAGTTTTAGCGCGAGTGAAGCCGCGGGTTAATACTATAATTCTTCGTTAACTTATTTCCATCTTTTAAAGTTCCCTTTTTACGCAGCCGGTTTTATGACTGTCTTTCTCAAGTCCTATATAAATAAATAAATATGTTGGGACTTGGGATATTATTACACAGCAACATCTAGTTCCATGGTAAGCTACGAGGCTTGTATTATGGATATACTCGTAGTTGATACACTACGCATATATAACTTTAAATACATACATATTATAGATAGGTATAAACACGCATGACTGGAATACAAACATTGGTGCTCATCACACAAATGAATACCCCGAGGACTCGAACCCGCGACCGCTAGTACAGCAGTTAAAGTGACTACAAACTGAGTCAACAAAATATGAATTCTAATTCATTAGAAGAATTCGATGAAATAAGTATTATAACAGAATGATGTATCATATTTCTTCAAAATATTGTTCAGATTAAACACGCATTACGGATTCCTAAAGTATTCAGACAAAATACAATAGTAATAAGGAAGCGTATGTATTATATAAAAATGCTAAAAAAAACAATATATTGATTAACAAATACTGGTTAGTTTTTGTATTAAAGTGGCAAAAACTTTTCGCAAAATATGCGAATAGGTCAAGAAGGGTACTTTATCATAAAGCATTTGGAATCCTTGATTTTTTTGTATCACTCTACAATCATCAATTAGAAATATTATTATACTAGCATTGCCCGCGGCTCCGCCCGCGTTCAGTTGACCAAAAACGAAATTCTTAGGTTTTACATATTAGTATACTCTTACATTGCAGTTTTTGTATTTTTTCTCAAAAATGAGATATTTTCTCGCGGCAAAAAATATCCTATATGTTGACCCGGATTACCAGCTACCATCATACCAAATTTCATAAAAATCCCTCCAGTGGTTTTTCCGTGATGCGGTAACAGACAGACAGACAGACAACAATTCTAAAAACTATAGATTCCGCCTCTGTATCGATAATAATGTTTATTTCAATAAAATTTCCCAAAAAATATTTAATGTACAGATTCGGCTTAGTTACAATTTTATTATATGTATAGATGATAAAAATCTTTGAGAATATTGAGTGACAGATTTATTACTTGTAAGAGATTCTTCCACTCTTCCTGGTCGTAGTGTATGCGCCTTTTAATAAGCATATAAAAAGTTGGAATTTCATCATTATTTTGTATGCAAAAATTTTGATTACGAAATTTATTGATGTTTTTTCGTATACCTAAAAGTAATGTTTTTTTTGTAATATCTCAAAATTATACGTTTGTTATATGTATAATACTTATGTTATAAATAAATCAAAATGTAGCTTTGGTCTTTCAAATAAATAGTTTGGATGAACATTTTTGGATTACCTACACGATGATTCAGAATAGCTGTAAACTCACCTCTGTGTCAATGAGTTAGCTCTGTTATAAGTGTTAGCTTTGTTAAATTTATAAATAAAAATATGTATGTATAAAAAGAGTTCAAATATTCCAAATACATATAAATGGAGATACTTTTGTCACTCTTTTTCTCTTATATAAGGGGTTGAATATGCTTTTAAAACCTAACGCAACACTCCCCGTTTGATTGGGGCAAGATCCATAAAACACTCATTGACGTCGCTCCGACTGGCCTACCGAGGCAGACCTCCTCCCGAAATCTCCTGCGCAATGGGTGAGTCTTAGTAAGATTGGCCGCCGTGACCAAAATTGTTCAAGAGGACGTAATATAGACTGTACTAATATTATAAAGAGGAAAGCTTGTAAGTTTGTGAGATTATGAGTTTGTGAGTTTGTAGGGTAATCTCTGGATCTACAGAACCGATTTAGATGAAATTTGGTAAGAAGAAAGATCGAGACCCTGGGAAGGACGTAGGATATTTTTTATCCCGGAAATCAATCAGAGGATGAAAATTGGGATGAAAGTTTGCATGGGGAATCAAGCTAGGGACGAACCCGAGCGAAGCGAGGGTGAGTCGCTAGTATCATAATAAAATATTTTAGGATAACAAGCTCATCAGAACATGCGAAGTCAATAATATAACTATAAATTCAAATATGTAAATAAATTTAACTTCAACAAGTTTAATTTATTGTAAAAATGTAAAGTAAAACACTAAAATGGAATTACTGTAATATATTTAAAATTAAAAACTAATTAATTTCTTACATTGTATTAATGTAATAGAAATTCGAAATGTACCGGAATAAATTAGCGATAGAGAAATTAATAAAGTCATAAAACAGAGTGATCCAGATAACGCTTAAAACTTACGCCGTAATATATTACGCACTACCGGAAGATTAAATTTACGATACTTTTCTGTTTTTTTTTTCTGATTTACAATGATTATACCAACCTTTTTAGGGTTCCGTACCCAAAGGGTAAAACGGGACCCTATTACTAAGACTCCGCTGTCCGTCCGTCTGTCTGTCTGTCCGTCTGTCACCAGGCTGTATCTCATGAACCGTGTTAGTTAGACAGTTGTAAATTTTCACAGATGATGTATTTCTGTTGCAACAAAACTAAAAATTAGAATAAAATAAATATTTAAGGGCGCTCCGATACAACAAACGTGATTGTTTTGCCGTTTTTAAAGATAATGGTACGGAACCCATCGTGCGCGAGTCCGACTCGCAGATGGCTAGCTTTATTTATTTATAAAATTCACGTCAAAATATTAAAAAATAGCCTTCATTATACATAAAAAACTCAATAACATTCTTTACACGCGCGATTTCTATTGCATTCATTGCATACGATCTTCTTCCTGGTTCCATTGTTAGACCATATCACTAAGTCCACCATATTAGACGCATCAACAAATCAAAAGAACGCAAATTAAGCGTGACATAGCTTTCTCTTCTTTTTCATTCTCATTATATTTTATATTCTTAACTAGCATTTTTTTGCTATGTACAGACATTCGACCTCCACTGTTTATTATAGTATAGATAGTAGAACTGTAACTCAGCATGACACACTAAATTAGAAGCAGGACGGATGGCTTCACATACTCTCTAAGGCAAAACGTAAACGTAACGTAAAACGCTACCAACTTTCTAACTTCAGATTGCTTCTGAGAATTTATTGGTCCAAAAAATCTCAACAACTAAAATAATACTTGATCTGACTAGGAAATCGAACTCAGGACCCTCAATTTGCACTGTCTTTTCATTTTTGGCATAATGACCACCGTGAAAAAAAAATACTGTAGGTAAAAGCAAAAGAATAACTGGAGTCAATGTAATTATTATCGAAATATTCGGTTACAAAAAGCTCTAGTATAAAAGCTTAATGCACCTGTACGTAGCGGTTAAGTTCAAAGTCGTTGTTTATTTTTCATTTCGTTTTGTAAATAACCCTTCCAATACAGACTATGTCATGTGAATTCATTTGTATGCAAATATTTTTTTTAAACGAAAATTAATGACTGCGTTCAATCTTATTCGGATTAGCATACCATTATCGTCAATGGTGAAGTTATAATTAATCGATACTGGAATAAATATGCTTCGATTTTTCTATAGATATTTTATGCGAATCGTTTCAAAATGTTTATCGTATAAACATACGATATGCATTGATCACTGAGTGTATATGTATTTATTTTTAAACTAGCGCCTCACCCTCGTTACGCTCGGTTTCGTCCCTCGGTAGTAGTATAAATTTCTCGGCATAATTTTCCGCAGTAAAAAGTATCCTAAATGTTGACCCGGATAACCAGCTATCGTTGCGTGATGCGTTGCCAGACAGACAGACTGACTTTGTTCCGGCTAATCTCCAAAATGGCTGGACCGATTTTGAAACAACTTCCACTGGCGGATGGCTGGTGTTATAAGGAGTAATTTAAGCTCCTTAGTTTTTTTAAAAGAACTATGGTTCTGCTCAAAAAAAATAAAACGTAGGTATCTAGAGACCCGAGAGATGCGAGGCTAAGTCGCTAGTATATAGATAAACTGAAAAATTTAAACCTTACATAAATACAAAATTTGATCCAATCCGTAAGTTGCACGAAATAAAATATACAAGAATTACTCATTAATAATATAAGAAATATTATACACTAGCAGAACCCGCGGCTTCGCTCGCGGTAAAACTACAAAAAATCTCTAAAAAGGTTGTTTTATAGAAACTTTACCAACTTATAGAATGAATTTCGAAAAATGTTAAAATATGTATGTATTTAATTTTATTGGAGAATTAATACCAAGTTTTCAGTAATTCTGATCATAAATTTTTGTTGGATTGTATTATATTGTATTTTACCATAGAAATTAGATAATCTGCCCCGGTAAAAAGTAGCCTATATCACTCGCCAGTTCTCTATCTTTACACAAAAAATCATGCCAATCCGTCACTCTGTTTCGACGTGAAAGAAGGACAAACAAATAAACTTTCACATTTATAATATTAGTATGGATCTGAATAGTATAGATGTAATCCATACATACCTATAATAAAATTGTAACTGAACGGGATCTTTACATTAAATATTTTTTGGAAAATTTTATTGAAATAGTCATTGTTATCGATACAGAGTCTGGGAACCCATCACGTAACAGATATTGATGAAAGGTATGATAATAGCTGGTTATCCGCTTCAACATAATGAATAGGATAAATCTTTTTTACTGCGGGAAAATATCTCATCTCTGAGAAATCCTAACCGTTAAAACTTTCCGAGGGACGAGCCCGAGCAGAGCGAGGATGTGTTGCTAGTATTATAAATAAACATTTCAGCACGTCACGTATCACACACACGTCACATAAAATATACATGTCCTAACACACTTAAAAAATGATAATAATAATATACTAAACAAATTGAAATATTAAGGCTATAAACGATTGTAAGCATATTTTGCCTCCTTATATCATACAAACAGCCGTGTATTATTTATAATTAATTAACTTGTTCACTTATTTTGGTAACAGTAATATTTTGATGTTGAATAATTCGATTATAAAGTCGATATAAAAGAACATCGCAAGGAAACTTGCATCTCTGAGAGTTTTCTATAGACATGTGAAGTCCGCCAACCCGCACTTGGCCAGCGTGGTGGACTATGGCATGATCGACCTCGTACTGAAGGGAGGCCCGTGCTCAGCAGTGGGACGTTAAAAAAGGCTGAATAGATAGATAGATAGAAAAAAAAACATTTTTTTACATTTCTTATATATATCTCCGTATAAAAATACGGAATTTTAGACTAAACTATTTCCAATAATATTTTGTATGAAAAAAAATATTGTTCATTTTTTAAAGAGTTTTATGCACTAAAAGTACTTCCGCTTCGTTAACAAGACGTAGTATATTGATGACTAAGTCCAAGCTGTTCTTACTTCTACACATGAGGTATTTGTGTGAAAGGTCAGGGCAGCTCAAACTACGCGGTAATTAAAGGTTATTTTTGGCGATAACCATCAGTGCCTACAGTTACCTACGTGCATGAAATAAAAAGCCGATGGTTCGACTTCAATGGACCTTGGTATGAAGGACCTAGCAAGTAAAAAGCGACCCATACGTATATCACTAGCGACTTTGGCGTAGTGTCGAGATATTTAAGAAAATTTCGGTTCAATCAAAGGCGGTAAGTCATTTATGTCTGCAATTATATCGGCTTAATATTTATTTACAAGTCGTTTTGTGAATTCCACGTAAATTTCTTACATTAATTATTTTTAAGGTGTAATAATTTTGGCCGTGATTTACCAACGATGTGGAGAGTAATCGTGACATCATCAGGACATCATAAATATTTTAGAAACAATTGAATTGGCTCGGAAGAGAATGTTCTTGAGATATTCAATAAATTAACTTATCCAGGAACCAAGTATCTTCAAGGCGACTAAGGTAATGTCCTTATAAGAGCAATGGAAATTGCTGATTGATGCCGAAATGAATTTACAAACGCACCGATTTCGTGTCATTACTTGACAACAATTGGCTGTATTTATTTTGTTTTTGACCGATTTCAAAAAAGGAGGATTCGAATCGGATGTAATTTTCTTTGTATGTACATTCACCAATTTTGAACCTGTTATAATGGTTTTTTATGAATAAGAACACGTCAGTCTTGTAGGCATTAAGCATATTAATTCACAGATTATATATTATTGCTTCATTTAAATATATTTTCCATTATGTATATTATACACATAACAGCAATCTTTCACATGGCAGCAGAGTATCCTCTAGGAGCTAAGAAAACTTTTTTTTTCATATACTGTTATATTATTATTATCAGTATTAAATGTTTTGGTTATTTTTATTGTTATTACCTTAATAACTGTATATACATAATATAATAGTTTCTTAATAACAGTTATTATTTAATAATATTTACTTATAAGATATAAAACGGAGGATATAAGAACTAAGACTAATCTACAATATCACAACAAGTACTTATATATCTATACGATGAAATCAGTCTGGAAAAGAATGTTTTTTTTTTATGCGCGAAAATTATATTTGATAACTAATCCTTCTAAAAAATGCGATAGGTAAAACCAATAACCAATAAGTCAAGTGTAACATATATGACTAGCGACTCAGCCTCGCTTCGCTCGGGTTTGTCCCTAGGTGATCCTTTGTGTTGACATAACTTTTTTATTTATGAACCGATTGAAATAAAACAAATAGTAAATGTTAAGTGAAGCTTACACCACAGTACATTAGTGAAAAGTAGTTTCTGAGATAAGCGGGCACAAATGTACAAACAAACAGATAAAAATTCTAAAAATCATTGATTTGGGTTATATTGCGTTAATAAAATCCCCCAAGAACAGTTTTTCTCAAACATTTTCTATGTACAGGCACCGATGAGTTACAATTTTATTATATGTATAGATTATGTGAAAATTTTACTCGACGCAACTAGGACGAGTCATTATTAGTAATAGATAATTTAAAGTGTACCATCTTGAAAATCTAGCTAATTTGTAGCCTGAATCTATATTCTATATTGAATAATATTAGCATTGACTTAAAGTACATAACTAACTGTAAATTAAACTGGTTCATTTCAAAATCTTAAAAAACGGTGTGAATACATAAATTAATATTAGTCCACTTGGCGTAAAATTTCGAAAAATATTAATTTTTAAAAAGTGCCGTTAGTTTCTAACAGCCTTATCGCGTGCAGAACAACCCATTATAGGTTGTCCATACGTTGCACAAATATGTATGGCTTGCACAAGGCAGTAAATACGGTAGCCGTCAAGTGTCCCCGCTAACTTAAATACATGGATCGGCGCAAATTAAAAGGAACGAATTAAAATTCTGATTTATCGCCGATATTATCATACAATGGATACACTGAATTTATATGTCTTTATTGAATGATCATAAAAAGTACCTACAGGAAAATTTATTGAGCGTGCTTTTTTAGTTCTCCGCTAATTCGAGTCTCGTGAGTGACTTTTATATTTACAAAGTCATAAGTTCTTTAATTGGATTAACGCTATTTGTTTTAAGTATGATCAGAAGAAAAATTATGATTATAAAGACTGGTTTTCAAATTTCCATCCAAAAACTTATCATACTGACTGAATTAAAAAAGTAAAATATAAAAACCTGTTATTTTTGATATGCTAAGGGTTGTATCTTATCGCAAGAATTATTTTTATCTGATGATTTAAAATCAACCCGCTCTCTTTTTTTTCGTCTTCCTATTAATCCCCTTGCTTTGTCTCAGCCTAAACTAAGATATAGATGGAAACCGCACAGTATTCTATAATTAATAGCTTAGCTTCATGTTTAGTTCTATGACACTCTGTCTACACAATTCCTTAGTCTGATGATTCGCTTACAACTAATTCTGATCTATATAATTTTCAAACGACATTAATTCTAAATTAATAACATTATACCAGTTTATATTGTTGGAAGTTTTTAAAATACATTTTTTTTATTTTTGCATGTCAAAATTAACATATTTTTTATCATTCTTATTTATATGTCGAAGTTAAAGAATTGCTGGCATTGCTATTCCGAGTAGACTCAACGGCGTCAGAACATTTTTTATTCAGCAAATGGTATAAGGTTTCAACTTAATTTATGTTTTTAGACATTGATCACAATCATTGTATTTTATTGAATCACTATATTATTAATGTGTATTCTATTAATAAGGTTAATCACACGGAGGATTTGGATTTTGTTGGACCAACAGATAATAATCGTTGAAGTCATAATATTGATCATTTGTATAAATATATGTAAATCAAGCCAAGCATTGTGATTTATTTACTAAATACACTATATTTTAAGCATTTTCTTATGAAATAAGTTTTTTTTGGGTCGTATAAATAAAAATTATGCAACAATTTTTTTTTTGTTAATGAACTATAATTTCATAACAACTAAAAATAAATTTAATGATAATGGCGTTTAAAGATGTTTATTGCATTTTTAATAAAGTAATCAGGGAGATATCAAGTTTTATTAACTTCGGACGCAGAAACAGTATATATTTGTCATTTATTATTTTAGAGTTTACGATTATGTACGAAATTGTCAAACAGGTTTACAATCGAACCAGTTCTAATCGTTTGTTTTATCTAAAAACGTATAATATGTAAATTCGTCATTCCTTTTTGGTGGCATAATTCTTTTCTAATGTTAAGTAAATTTGTATGAATCATAATAGGTTTTATTACATTTATACACATTAACAGAGACAAAAGGTGACATTCTTGACCCGAGTCGCGACTTGAATATAAAAAAATAATGATTTTGATCTAATAAACCAGATCTTGGTAAGCTATTTTTTTTAATTAACTGTTGCTCTTATAATTTTGAAGTGTAGCTTTTTTAGAGTCAAAGCTTTCTTCGATAAAAATTTACTTTCCAAGTCTACGTCAAGATAATAGTTACTATTAGTGAAGTCCAAATACTTTTCTAGGAATAAATCGTATCTGATTTTTCTAATTTAATCTAATGAATAAATCGAGTTGAAAAATTCATTAATATAAAATAGATAAAATTTTGAATTCCTCACGCCTACATCTAGTGAGCTTAAATTACAATACTTATACCACAGTGTTATTTCTCTTCAAATCTGACTTATTTGAAGTATTTACCAACAGATGGCGCTATGTATTGAACTTTATAGTAAGTTCTTATGTAAAATAATCACACCATATAAACTTTTTCATACGTTACTAAGTAGATGGCACTGCTACGATAAATTACATCAAGGCACAGATCATATACTCGTAATACTATACTAGTATTTAAGCCTTGTACAGAATAGCATGAATCGATATCGAAAATGTTCTACTTTCGTTGAAAAGTGTCACTACATTGTGAGAATTGAGGCAAATTGTGAATATAAGAACCAACATGTATGCGTTTCCATGTACCTACAATCTACATATACGAGACTAGTTAGTTTGTTTATATTTTGTTAACCGACTTCCAAAAAGGAGGAGGTTCTCAATTCGTCGGAATCTTTTTTTTATGTATCTTCACCGATTTCTCGAATACGTGAACTGCCTGAACAATTTGGAATTTTTTTTTGTTTCGAAGGGTTATTATACTTTCCAGGTGGTCAGCCGATGCAAAGCAAATCTAATATATTTCGATACCTAAAATACATCACAAATTTATGTATAATATTTTAACTATTATAATTAGAGTCCATACCTAATCATATTTACCTATTAGATATTCATATCTTAAAATATTGTCGGCTGGCACCGACTTCGAAAATATCTTATTAGGTATCTATTCTAAATGGAAACCCCCGTTTAGTTATTTTTTACATTTTAGGGCCTGGAAGTCGTTTTTTTTTTAGTTTTTATTTAATTTATATATTTATTACTTAAATATTAACTGAACAACACATTCAAAAGCAACCTGTTGATTGATTGAGACTTTAAGAGTATCCCAAAACAAAATACCTATTTAACTTTAGTAAAAATTACACAATACCATATTAGTAGGTACCTTCAGTCTTTAGTAACGTACATACCATACATAAATATATAATATACTGATGTATCAAGATGTAATATATGAAATTGCTAATCGTGCATTCGGTACGTGCATGATACAATGTTACATGAAAATATATTGACAAACGTGATTCAGTCAAATATAATAGTCACCGATGCCTGAAATGGTAAAGTAATAAAGGAAATTTCCTGAAACCTTCTTTTTTTAATTTTAACCCCAGATATTTAAAAAAGGTGTGGCAGGTGGAAGTTTACGTTGGAAACATTTTTTGACTATTAAACTAAAAAACCTAGGTAAGGTAGAGGAGGCCATTCGTAGAAATTGTATATCAGCATTTTTCATAAAAAAATATTGTGCATGTATACATTAACATATTCGGATAAATTATTCAATTAAAATAAAACTAGTTATTAAAAAATAAATTTAATTCTTAAATAATTTAAAGAGGTCTTTAAACACATTCGATATAAACTGGATAGCAATTCTCCTTTTCATCGGCAACCGCGCGAGCAATAGGCGCATGAGTATTTCTCAACTTGATTATAGTATTGTTATTGAGAGTTACATCAGAAAAAGTATCAATAACAACATTGTTATGTGGATGTGTTACTTTTAGTGATGAAAGCTGTTTCGCATGTCCCGATATAAAACCGAGCTCTCGACAAATCGATTCTAATTCAGATTTAGTGTGATTTTTGGTGGGATAGCATTTTGAATACCATACGCCATGAGAACGTATGATCACTTCACCGTTGCCGTGCCTGAAATGTTGATTTTTTTTAGTATATACAATAATAAAAAATAATAAGCAGATTTAATAATAATAATTATAGGTAATCATATTAAGAATAGTAAGTGTAAATGAATTATTCTTATTAAATATCTATCATTAACACTAAATCCATCAAAGGAAATATTTGAATTTGATATGATTACTTTGAAATTCATGGCAAAAACGATAGCGGCCTCAAGATTTTTTTTCTGTATTGATATTTCAGTACATAGCATATTATCCTGAAAATTGAAATACAGTATAATTTTATGAATTATACTCGTAGGACAATAATATTTTGACAGAAATTTCGAAATTCGATTAGCAAGTTTTCGAAAGATATTTGTAGTCCGCCAACCCGCAATTGGCCATCGTGATGCCCGTGGACTTTGTCCTAATCCTTGTAGTAAAGGGGGCCCGCGCCCAGGAATAAGACGTTGAAAAAGAGTTGAATACATACATATACACATAAATAACAATTTTTCTAATCTTTTCTTTATATTTTTCTCTATATAGAGATACTTACGGAGTCCCTTGTGGAGCACTTAAGCCTATACAAGCGTTTTCATCCTCTCCACCCGGACAGTCTGGAACACCATCGCAGACCATATCCATCGCTACACAGTAGTCTTCGTTACTTGACATCCCTGAACATCTGAAAAATATTTCTATGTTATTTCTACATAATTTAGAATTCTGATATCTATTATTCTTACGTTATGTAAATAATGTAAATAAATTAATGAAATATTTAAACGGTATTTCGCAGTTGGTTATTTATTATTTCTTTGTTTTTTGCCAACCGAGCTTTAATTAAACATTAGCACTGAGACATGGGCGAATTAGAGACTGGACCTGACATAAAATACAAATGTATGAAAACTAGTTCAACCAAGTGACGCATAACGCACACAAAGATTTTATTACATTATTATAAACACTGATACACAATACAATATTTGTAGTGTTTGAACGTAATCGATAAAATACATATATCGATGAACCAATGAATGACATTTTAGACATTGGTTAGCATAGTCATCATATTTTACATCTTTTAATTTAAAATATCTGTATTTATTATAATAAATTAAAATAAATGAATTAAAGAGGCAATAATAATGTGTCAAATAATAATAATTTTTTAATTTGATTTATATAAATACGATGGCATTGATGGCAACATTCTGTTGGCCTATAATAATGTTAATAAACAAATGAATATCGGGTGTATATTCCATTAATATATAATAAATATTATTTTGTAAAGATTAAAAAAATATTAAGCTAATTTTTATTAAATAAAGTGATTTTGTTGATTCTGTTATTGAACTATTTTAATTGGCAATTGATTGTCTCGGGTAGTTATAAAAATGTGACACTGTCCCAATATTGCTCAGTTATTAATAAACATTTGTAAAATTAGGAAAAAGAAATAGTGATTGCAAATTGTGAAAAAGTGAGTGTTGGATCGTGAAAGTAAAATAATTAGTGCAAGTGGTAAAGTGTTTTATTACAAATCGCCAACCTAGAAGTTTAGTGCTAAAACATTATTGTTTGATTTTGTGTAATTTATGTGTTGAAATAAAATGATCTTTATTATTATTACAATGGAATAATATTCCAAAGTATATAAATGTGGTATAAAATAAAATATAAAATGAAGTACACATACTAATTATAATTTTTGCATTTATATTTTTATTTGATTTAGAAAATATTTTTATAAATTTATTGTCATCAGATTGTAGGATGTGATAAAAGTATTTTATGTTATTGTACTGTACAAATAACACAATTCGTTCAGTTATTTCGTCAAATATCGATGATTATGATGGTTGTCAGATGTCAACAATACATAGAAATATCGACTATATTTAACATATTTGGATAATATGACATTTTATTTTACATTTAATTAAATTTTGTGATAAATAACAATAAATGTAATAAAATAACAAGTGAAAAGAAATAGTGCTGCTTCCGCCGTTATAGTTTTTACACCATTTAACAGAACATTTAGTCATTTTTGGGAGATGTTTTGTTGACAAGTAAGTGCTTGAGACTGACACAAAAAACAAACGACCTAGGCTAAAATTCCCTCGTTACTGACATGACCGTTAAAGGTACGTCCGCTTATATGTCTGGTCCAGTGGTTAATTCGTTCATGCACTGAGAGTTAAGAAAATGAATATCTCACAAAAAGTACATACGATCATAATTCCGATAAAAATTAATCTACGAATAAATCAATCTCCAAACTATGAAATGGTTTAAAATGTTTATTAAAAAATATTAAAAAATTTGAAGCTCAGTTACAGCGTAAAAAGACAAACGTATTCTATTTTGTATTTATAATACTACGCCTGCCTGACATCAACCCTCCTTGGAAATGCTATTGTTTATCGCGGAAAGGACCCAAGATGCGATGACCAGCACATCTAATTTAGACTTAGGCATACGAGTATAAAATTATCTAATACCAGTAATTTAATATTCAGAACCATGAGTTGAAAACTAAATTTGACACCATGAGTTGAAAATAATATTAAATTATATTTCATGTGAACACGTAACGGAGATATAAGGAATTCTATTATCGTCTATCACACTGTAATTGTGTACTACTCATTCAAACATTTTCACAAACGTTTATATTTATAATATTAATAGAAGTCAGAGATTGTTGAATTGATTTTTTATCGGACTACATAATAATTATTGTTTATGTTTGTATGTGTGTTATGTTTTACTTGACTTTTTCACGCAGAAAAGGCTGGACGTATTTCGATGAAATCTTGTGTACAGATTCACTACGACCTGGATATATACAAGGCTAGGTTAGTTACTTGTAGGCGCACCTGAGCAAAGTAAGGGTAAGTAGCTAGTATTATTATGTGTGTCTGAATGTGTACATTTAAAAAAAAAACTTACTTATAAGCCTCCTTTGCAAAACATTTACAGAACATTGGGTCTTCATCACTCTTATCATGGCAGTGTAAGATTCCATCACATAACCTCGAAGGCATCACTCGTCTCAAGTAATCGGAGCACATCGTTTGCTTCGGCTCGTCCGTTCCATCCCCACAATCGTCGTTTCCATCTTTGAATAACTCTTTTGGTATACATAAACCGTTGTGACACTTTAATTGACCAACCAGACAATCTGTTTCAATGTAATAAAAAATATAATAAATTAGTTAACATATTTGTAAAAAAAAACATAATTCTAGATATGTATTCAAAATTTTGTATTGTTATTTATATTCAGAAATTCAGATATTTCCAATACGAGAAAAATGCCACAGTTAAAAATAGTTGCCAAAAGAACTCAACTATACATACATAGGTCAAATATATTATTTGCGGAAACAGCTCCGTACTTTAAAATAAAATATTACCAGTCACTGAGAAAGACTAAGTATAAACCACGATGATGACAGAAGCCAATGAAATATTATCTATTAAAATTGATTGTGTTAATATGAAAGCAATTAGAGTCAGGCATAGAGAAGCAGGTATGCATTATAATCATTAGCAAAAATAAACGTTACCTACATATAAAACTAAAATATAGTCTTAGAATAAATATAAAATGAACACAAAAAGCTTACCACAGCCACGGTGATGTGGATCTCGGCTACAGATATTATATTTCTTTTCACAGGATTCCTTGCTTTCATCAATACCATCCTCACAATCAGTGACCCCGTCACAAACGGATCGTAACTTTATACACGAACCCCTCTGACATCGGACCCCATCGCAACTATCAGAAAAGTTTTCCTGAGTGAAATCTGATAACGGTTTTTCTGAAAATTAGTTTAACTAAAATTTTATTATCATAATATGTTTTTTATTAAAAAATCCTTTTATAAAATTGTGTTATAAAAACAATTTTATAAAAGGATTTTAAAATTGTGTTATAAAATTTATTATTTTGTTTACTGTTTTTATATTTTGGCATGAAATAATAAATAGTCATTATTATCTATACATAGGGCGAATCTATAGTTATTAGAATTTTTGTCTGTCTGTCTGCCTGTCCGTCTGGGAACGTATTAATAGAAAACTACTAGGCAGATTTTGATAAAATTTGGTATGATGATAGCTGGTTATCCGGGCTAACATACTAGGGTTAATAGAATACTTTTTACTGCCGGAAAATATCTCATCTCTAAAAAATCTATACTAACCATTAAAACGCACCGAGGGACAGAGCCGAGCAGAGCGAGGGTGAATCGCTAGTATCATATATAATTCATTATTATGATGACCTTTAATGTATCATGAGAATAGAATACTCTTTATTAAAATCAATAATAATATAATAAGATATTTACACATCAAGCTGATATTTTCTAATCTGTCTCATCTCCATCGATCACGTAAACCTATTTAGTAACCTGAATATATTTAATTATTTCTACAATAATAATAAACAAATAATATGTATACTGTGGTAATCAATCATTATCACAGTATAGGTACATAATATTAGTTGCTATAGTAAATAGTCAACTTGGCTCTGGAAGCAGGACTTAATACTAAAAAAGATTACCTTCGTAATATTTTATTTCGTGTTTTATATTTCCAATATCGGTGGCGAGGATTTTCTCTGAAAATGCACATACATCATCTATCTGCACAAAGGAAGCTGCCGGATACCAGCCTTGTTTACTATGACAACTTATTATACCCGCCCAGTGAGAATGTTCGTTTGTCTGCAAAAGAAATTAATTAATAACATTATACTCTCAATATTCCGCATTGTTCCAGCTCAAGCCAAAACCAGGTTTTAGCTGACTGAATTGTTTGTCTCAAATGGAACTCAAATACTCATAAACGATGTAAATAGCATTTTTAAGATAATTTTATAGCGATAAGTATATTTCATTTTCAGTCTACTGTAGTAATTGCTACAGGGTTAAAGCTATACATCCTACTAACATTATAAATAAATATATATATACAATAATACATATAATAAAATTGTAACTAAGCATATATACGAATCTGTACATTAGATATTTTTTGGAAAATCTTATTGAAATAAATATTATTATCGATACTGAGGCCGAATCTATAATTTTTAGAATTTTAGTCTGTCTGTCTGTCTGTCTGTCTGTTACCGCATTACGAGAAAACTACTGGACAGATTTTGATGAAATTTGGTATGGTGATAGCTGGTTATCTGGGTCAACATATAGGATCCTTTTTACCGCGGGAAAATATTATCTCATTTTTGAGAAAAAATACAAAAACTGCAATGTAAGAGTATACTAATAATATGTAAAACCTAAGAATTTGGTTTTTGGTCATCTGCACGCGGGCGGAGCCGCGGGCAATGCTAGTTATAAGGTTTGTGATAATTTGAGGTTTCATCAATTTACTCTTGCTTCAAATCAATTTAAATAATTTTTGTAATTAAATTATGTTTTAAAAGAAAGAAAGTGCACCCTTAGTAACTTAAATTTTTTATTCCTCATAAGATTAGACCTTTTTGTTGGAATCTCAAAGTTGATTTACAGTGGATAGTTTAAAGTCAGCCAAAAAGTCCTTAAGTGAAATAAATCGGTTTAATTTTCTTTTAGTATATTATGTAGATCTTGTAGAATACAAATGTATCAAGTAACTGAACGATACACATTACACAGCGCTTAGTTAGGGTTAAATTGAAGCAAGGCCGCGTTTTATTTCATATTACAACCGCTATATTACTAAATAAATAAAATGTATAAATAAATAAATAAACATCTAGTTCCATGGTAAGCTCGAGACTTATACATTATATTATAAATATAAACACCCATGACTGGATCACAAATATTAGTGCTCATTACACAAATGAATTCCCCCAGCGGGTCTCGAACCCGCGACTGCTGACACAGTAAGTAGGATCACTACAAACTGAGCCAAATGTATCGTCATATACCAATTTGAGACCCCAACAATTTTAAAATAAGAAAATAATAATAACTTACATGACAAGTACTAGAATTTTCATGACGAATAAAACATCGATGATGTAAATCACAGTCATCAGTTTCTTTTAAGAACACACTAAAAGTTTTATTGTGTTTATCTTGTCCTACGGCTACACATTTCTTATTTTTGTTATCCTCAAAATGCCTAAAATAATCATCTATATATAGTAATATATCACTATCCAAACACCGAAAATCATGTGTTTATATTACCGTTATGGTAATTATAATAAAGTCTGTAAACGTACATAATTTCCTCACAGGAGATGCTTCAACTAATTCGATATTTAGATACCGGATAAGTTAATATAAAGCTCAAAATTCTTGGACTCAACGAATATATATATATATTACTATAAATATAATATATTTGGAAAAATTGAAACTGAAAAAAATTGACTTATTCGCTATCACTAACAAAGTGATTTAAATACATCATATAATGGTCATACGTATATTACTCGTAGATTAAATCTTTTCAGATTCTAGCAATGTATAATAATCAATCAACTAGTTTTAACTTACGATGACATAACAACCATAGGTTTAACCATTGCTGAATATACTGCCGGTTTTTTCAAATGCAATAGCATTACTTTACTTCGATATAAGTCTTTCTTAGCGTCGACTTGACATGCCTGCTCATAGGGGCCCACCGTCGAATCAAGAGTTTTATGAGAGCCAAGAAGCACAGAAATAAAATTATCAACTAATCTGAAATAAAACATGACAGATTATAATTATTTTATAAATAGTTTTTAAGTCTAAAAAATATAATATTAGTTAGGTACGTATGTATTTAATCTGTCGTGGATTTTTAAATAATTTTGATACCTTTCTAAGATTCATAGAAATGTAGACCCCGGCTGATGCGTCACATTAAGCAAATGAAATCTTTTGGGGACTCCATGTTCGGAACCTTTTTCTTCATGCAAGCTTTCTATAGGAGCAGATTCATTTGATCCCATGAATTTAGATATACAAAATAATAATACTTACGTAACACCTTGCAAACACATATGACTGATTAAAACCCATGATAGATCAATCAAAACTCCAGTACATTTATATTTCCCATCCATATACAACTTAGCGATCCAAGGCCAATGATTGGAAACGTCTTTCACTTCTTTACTACTGCGCAAGTGATTTATATTGAAATCAGTAAACAAAGAGTGATCACAATATATATAAAGTGCCATACAAGTTTTAGTTATATTAGGTACACATTCTTCTTTAATTATTTTAGGATTTTTGATAGTTTGTAGTTCATTATTGTTATTAGATTTGAATGCAAAATATACGGGGACTTTTAAATCAATATCTCGTTTGCCTCTATTATCTTCAATAATATTAAGGTTTTCTTTCACATTTATGTGTTTTATCAAGTAGCGGTTCGCGGAACTGTAAAAATAAATTTTATATTATATATAATGTTCATTTGTATTGATAAAAATAATATAAGATAATATTTTTTTTGCTTTTCATAGAAAGGCTGTAAAAAGCAACGATGGACGATGATGATGATAGGATGGAAGAAAGGAGGTATGCAAATTAAATAGTTTCCAATAAATGGTGAAACAGCCATTAAACGTATAATATATTTTTTAAGGGTAGCACATGACATGTTATATTATTAGTTTAATATACCTGAATCCTAAATAGCGGCATATGTGAGATGCACTTTCCTCTTGTTGATGTATAGACATATCTTCTTCGCATACGATATGCCAGTTTTTATCATGTCTTTCAGTCAAATAACCTTCTAATGTAACCTCTGGTCTACCATTAAAATCATATACTATATGATTTCCATTAGATAACGTGACTTCAAAATAAAAATAAAATGTTGTGATAATTTCAATTTATATTTTTACATAGACATGCTATTTTTAATATAGCTAAAATAGATGTCAATCTATCTGATGGCAAGTCGTTATCAGGGAAGATAAAGAGAGTTTCCTGTGCGGTCCTTCAACTTATTTAACTTACGTGTGAGCTAGCAATGTATGCGAGGATATGCAAAATCTCAAGGGTATGTGGAACATATACAACCCGACAGCAAAGAGTGCGATAGTATGAACACGATGGTTACTAGATAATTATTAATTTATTGTTCAACTATGAGATGAAATAATACTTACAACAATCTAATTCATCTTCCCCTAAAGGACACTGTGGTTTTCCATCACAGACATATTTCGAAGCTAAGCATACTTCACTACCCTTACAGAGAAAGTGGTCTTCTTCGCAGCTATCTAAAATTTTGCAATTGGTAAGGAGGTTAACAGAATACTAATTTTGAAGATTCAATTAACTCACAAAATTTGTTAAAAGAAGTTTAATTAACTCTACTTTTCATACTTACAACAATCAGTTTCATCCTGTCCATCTGCACAATCAAAGTTGCCATCGCATATTAGTTTGTTATCAAAAGTTGTTAAATAATCTAAGCAATTACAACCTAATTCATCAGTTCCATCTTCACAATCCGCTTTACGATCACAACGGGCCATAAATGGGACGATTTGGAAAATTCTGTATGAAAAAAATATATCTCTTCTATATAGTTTTTTTTTTCTTTTCAGCGTAGTATTCTACATACAATTTCAGTTAGTTTATAAACATAAAATATATTAGATACAGTTAGGCGATTTAATAATTGATAGCATATACCTAATAATCTGGTATCATAAGCAGACAAATCAAAACATTGTTCTTTAATAATTTTATTTTATAGGTAATAAACAAAAGTAAAAATAGTACATACCGTCTACATTGAAAATCCGAAAACGTGAGATGTTTCTTCCTTTTTTTTGCGGGTTCCAATTCAGAAGGCATTATTATATTTTCTATTCTGTTCAGACTATCGTTAGTATCTAATAATTTCTGAAAATTATTAACTTTACGATCTATCTGAGTTTCAGATATAATTTGATCTTCAAGTATAGTCGTATTCGCAGGCTCAAATTTGATTATTTCCTGATTGACGTTATCTTTGTCATTTATATCATTATTTACAGTATCATCAATAATAAAAATATTTGAATTTAATTCTTTTATTGCTGAAGGACTATGTTTTTGATCAATATTATTTTCAGGGGCTTTAGTTATAGGTTCATCTTCCTGATTAGTAGTAGTTGATGGCAACGACGTGGATGATAATGTCTTGGTAGTTGCTATGTCTTCATTTTCTTTAATTATGGTATTTGATTCCTTACTATTAGGGTCTCTTTTCAATATAGAAGAGTCAGATTCTGGTTGAGGTTTTGGTTTTTCGGTCTTTACAAAAGACTCAAATTCATCAGCTAAAGGATCTACAGTAATGCTGCCATCAAAATCTTCTGCATTCATATTTTCTTGTGAGCTTGTTTTGGATATTTCAATTGTAGACGCATGTTTAATGTCGTCTCCGAGCATATCAAGATCTATTATAGGTTTCACTTTATTTAAATCTCTTTCTTTAAACCCCATATCATGTAAATTTATTATATTTTCTAGTTCTCCATCAATATTAAGTAATTCGCTTTTTGAAGTAGTTATTATGGAAGCAATAGTAGTAGTAGCAGTAGTAGTATTTATAGTATTGTTTAAAGCAAAGTCATTATTTGTATGAAATTCAGTAGTCACTTCGAGAGGTTGTTTATCAGCATTGTTAACAGTAATATTAATGGTAGATGAGGTACTACTCTCCTGTATATTATCTTTTCTATTATTTACAGTCAACGTATCTTCATTTGATTTTGAATTACTTGATAATATACCATTATTTACTGCATTTTTATTATAATCAGGTGAAGTATTATTTTCTGGTACCTTGAAACTGTTATTCTCATTTATAATTGAATTTTTGATATCCTTGATACTATCATCCAATACTATACTTTTCAAGTTACTCGTCCCTTCGATGTTTTTATTAAGTTTTGAGTCAGTACTTAATGGAGGGATAATTGTAATTGGTATACTATTAATATTTTCATCAGATTTTGAATCATTTTTAAATATTTCATGATTGTTGTTTATATCTTTAATATTTTCATCGGATTTTTCTAAAGATATATTATTTTTATTTGGCATTAAGTTGATATCATCGCTAGATTTTGATTTTCTATCTGCTGATATATTTGATTCTTGGATAAATGGATTCTGTATCGAATTTATCACACTTTCTTCAGGAAATTTGTCAGTGTCGCAGTTGAATTCATCTTCTCCGTCAAGACAATCTATTATTTTATCACACATTCGTTTTTTAGGTAAACATTTAGAAATTCCGGAATCACATCTGAAGCCTGGACATTCTTGTTTTGGCTGAATTAATGGTAATGTTTTTGTGGCTGTTAAAAATATTTTAAAATAATTTAAAGAAATGCTAAATAGTTGAATGAACGATTTTAATACGAACAATCATGATTGTGTGAAATTGTAATTGAAGTCCATATTTACTTATAAATACTTACATATATGATATCTTATCCACTGAACAAAAAGGCTAATACGTGTATATACACCAGGTTCACCTTTTCTAGCACATCCATCACCATGACTCACAATTCCAGCAACGTACCATTGTTGCGCATTAGCAGGATTTCTACATAATAATGGTCCTCCACTATCACCCTAAAAATAAAGGTTATAAGATATTAGTTTAGTTATGAATAATAAAAGTCGTTTTATCTATAAATTAGTAATTATTTTTGGATTTTGATTTTTATGTGAAAAATATGTTCGAGCTTATTTCTCAGCTATCAAAAATCTTACTTGACACGCATCTTTTCCGCCTTCGACTAATCCAGCACATATTTCTTTACCCGCTTGATCTTCTTCGTGCTTACAACTTTCCCAAACAGGGACTTCTACTTCACGCATGTGATCGGCTGTGAATATTAATTTAAAAAATATAGACTAATAAAAGCTATTATTCTCAATTTGCTGCCTTGTTTATTAGACGTTTCCTTTTAACATAACATTTTAATAAATATGATTAAAAAACAAAATAATCCTAAATATAACCTAGTAGATATCACATTGGTGTAATAATTATCTATCAAAACATCAAACAAATCTATGCATTGAATATTTTTTTGAAAATATATTTGTAATAATTTTATTAATAATTCTGCTCACAATTACAAAATAGAATAATATCATAAAAATATAACTCGTTAGACGTAAATTGTAAAAAACTTACGATCAGGTCCTTTTTCGACGGTAGCTCCCCAACCAACAGCAGTACATATGGTACCAGGTTTTGGGCCCCACATCCAGTCGCTACCCGCTACTTCAGGACTTGGTAAGCAAATTGGACGAACCCATCGACTAAATTGTATTGCTGGCTTTACTCGCAATAAAGATAAGTCATTTCTCATATCCTCTTGATCATAATTTTGATTCACAATAACATGGCTCACTCTGTGATTTTGTTCTTGTGGGGAGAATGAGAAGCGTCGAAGCATTCCAACTTGAACTTCATAGTAGTGTTGCCAAAATCTACAGATTATTATTGTATGATTATTTAATATAATTTTTTATTGAATATAATTCGCTCTGAAATATAAACAAAGGTGGAAAGCCAAATTTATTCATTAAATCTACCTACGAACAATTCTCAAAGGATTTTAATATACGTTCAAATGTGATCCACAGTCAAATGAATAATTAATTATACTTACTTGTGAACACAATGAGCGGCCGACATGATCCAGTTTTGATTTATAATCACTCCCCCGCAATGAAACATGCCGTCTCTATACAATGCCACCATCCAGGGCCACGCGGCTGGTTGGCTCGGTCTGCCACCTACGACCCTACTTTCCGCTCGTTTTTTTCTTATATCATCTGTTTTAAAAGAAAAATGTTTGATATTTGCTATTTTAATCATCACAGCACTTATTTATTTTATGAGAAAATAATTTAATTAAGAGATAAGTACAATCAAACATGGTAACAAAATGAAAGTTATAAGTGGTAAGAACAAAGTTATTGCATATGGCAACAGAAAAAAAATATCACGAGAATTTTTATTGGTAACTCACCCTAGTATATGATGTAAGATTATTAATATACATACAAACTATACACCTAAATTATGTATCAAATTATTACACCAGTATGTCGTGTGACACTATGTAAGACAAGAAATACCTTACCTAAATAGTTTAACAATATTTTAGATCTGAGGTCCTTATTTGTTACGTATCTTTTCGTACGATCATAAAAAGTCACAGGATATGGCCTTTGAAGAAATCTTTTGTTCCGACCAAACAGATGGTTTTCTATTGCAGCATTCTGTAATTAATGTATCGTAAGTATCCATTGTAAAGATGACAGTATTAAATCGACATGAAAAGTTAGTAAACTCCTACATAACTGCAAAACATATGCAAAGATTTTTACTCCAATAAAAAAGTGTCCACTGTTAGAAATTATATTAACTTTAAATGAAGTCGAATAAAATCTGGTCGTTGAGTTACTTTATTGGCATGTGCTACATGAACGGTTTGAGATAACACTATAAAATATATGACAAAAATATAAATAGGGATGCACCCAAGCTAAGCAAGGGTAAGTCGCCAATATAAATTAAACTTCAAACAAAACTTCATATAATATAACATGTATGCTCGTATATAACTGTTACCTCTTTTAATAGCTGTGCAGCGGTAAGAACTCTCGTGCCGCACAATAGGTCGGGACAGGTTACGTACACAGCAGAAGAGTTCAAACACGTGTTACTTGTGTGTATAAGACCACCTGGCGCCGTACTTATATAGTTCACTTTAATTAAGGGATCTATTTGCAATACTTGTATAAATGGCGGCCTGAAATATATCAAAATTATTTAAGCCTTTGTCAACGTAAGGACACAATGGTAATATTTCGCCTTATAATACATAGTTTACATAAGAGTATGTAAGATATGTACGACGATGGGATCGTGCTTCTTTTTTTAATACTACTACATAAAAAACATGTATCATTTCTTCATATATATTCATAAAAGAAGTTTTAAATTTTCAAATATAACATTACCTTATTATAAGACCAGTTTCACGACGGCAAGCATCATGTGCCCACATGTAAGGATTACTACACACAGCGTACCAATTTCCTTTAAAATTTCTATATAAGTAACCTTCTGTGTTGGATATTGAAAAAAGCTGCAAATTATAAATATATTTCTGTACAATTATTAATGTTTATCACAAATTAGTTTAATACATTAGTAAAAAATAAGATAGTTTTTTAACTTTTTGTTAGCGTAATTTTAATTTTGTTGTAACTTGTTAATATTTTCTACAATATATTTATACATTTTATTATAAATAGATTTTACAAATAGAAAATACACTACTTACAGGTTTCTTATGTAAGCTTGGCGCTAACATACTGCAGTCGATTTCATCTTTATGATTTGGACAATCAGGGACGTTATTGCAACGCTGTTCTTTAGAATAGCACGTACTTTGTGAGTTCATGTTAATATCCTCACAACTAAATGAACCTTCACTACAACCTACAATATTAAAAGTATGTTTAATTATATCAAATAATTTAATTTCTTAAGCATTACATTATGAATTAATAACAATTTGATAAAAATAATATCCTATATTATGGCCACTCGAAAATGTGTCTAGATATAGTTCTCAATATTCGTGCATTTTAATTGGGTATGTTGAACCCTAATATATCTTTTAAAAGGCCTCGTTAATTTAGTGGCTAGTCAAGATCAAATCAAAAAAGGTATGGATTTTTTTGTCAAAACTTTCTCAATAATACCCTACAATTAAAAAATTGTATAGTACGGTAAAGTCCTAATCCATTCCTATTTTTAATTTTACATTAGTTTAATAGTATATTACTTTCATAAACTTAGCCCAATACGAAGGTATAACATCTTTTCCAACTTATGTATTTATTGCGTTTTATTTTAATTTTTACGAATTGTTAATCTAACTTTATCTTTAGTCTAAATTAAATAATAAAATTAAAAAATTAAATCTCTTTCTCACTCTCTTATAAGTAAGGGAATGAGAAGGTCAAATCCATAACTCACCATAACATCCCATTTCGTCTTCACCAAAAGGACAATCGAAGTATCCATCACAAATCCTAGATTCATCAACACGAGATTTACAACTGCACCTGGATTCATCGCTTACGTCATCACAATCCACATTACCGTCACACCAATCTTTCTCGCTAACACACTTGTTACCATTGTCACACGATATGCTTCCTATTGGACACTCAATTTCATTAATTGATGAATTGGTGAACGCTTCTTTAGAACTTGCTTCAACTCTATTAAAAAAATGTTTGACATTTGATTTCATTTAAGCAGTCCTTATTTTATTGATTAAATAAAAAATACTGTCTATATAAATTATTAACGATATACAATATATTATGTAAATTCGGAGATAATTTTAAATTAAAACGAATACACCTTACTATGAGTACTTACTTTGGTACAATGAAATTCATAGCTATTTCTATGTCTTGCGGATGTAGTTTATGCTTATGTGCTTCTACTTCTCGTGTTTGGAGGTAAGAAGTTGGAAAACCAGAAGAAAATTGGCTGAAATGAACAATTGTTTATTTACATTTGTATATTTTTTACACCACCTACTATGTTGATCGCTCCTGATGTTTTAAAATTACTAACCTAGAATATGATGGTATATTAGGATATTCTTGATAGGGAGTGTCGTATACACCTGAAATATATTTTTTTATATTTAATAAATAATAGAATATAGTAAAATATTATAGTCTGCTCATAAAATAGAAAAATTAGCAACCCACCTTGAAAGTTAGGGTAGCTCTGTCTCATTAGACGTGCCAGTAAGCAAGTATCTGTTAATCGTGGATTAGTAATATCATGTGGGTATGCAATTGATTGATGGGGTATATTAGATTGCTCGGAAATACCATAGTTGATATCATGGTCATTGCTCAGTGGAACCACACTCTTTGTTGGTCTTACTAAATTGTGGATATGAATATCACGTTTTGATACGTCGGTTGGATTAATTCCTGGCATATGTTTATTATTATTTACAACGTCTTGAATAACATTTTTGTGATCTCTAATACCTTCATTATTTTCATGATGATTGGAGAAGTTATTCTTTGTAAGTGATTCGATTTTCATAACGAGTTCACGGCATATATCTTTATGATTTTCTTCATTACATAACACTTCGTGTTCAGCTAATAGTTTTTTTACTTTTTGTATTTGGTTATCTTTAAACTTTATATGATTCGTCTTTGGTGTGTTAAAATGTTTACTTAAAGAAATTGATTCTCTTTTCTTTCTTTTATTTAAATGTAAATCTGATATATTTTTTATTTGCAAGAATACTTCTGTATTGTCTTTTAATATTGTCATATTCTCTGCTTCATGCAATCCTGATATCACAATAATATCTGTATTGCGTTGTGCAGCTGGAAAATTATTATAAATAAATAGAATTTAACATTATGATAAATACAACTATATATAAATAAAAATGGTATACGTACCATCAGTTTCCAGTAGTCTTAAAATCAAAAGGTAGAATACAGCAATAGACATCGTTAAAAATAAGACTGCTAGTATTTTTTGAAATATGGGATAGCATTTTTGACCATTTCGCTCTAAAAAAATAAAAAAAACTTATTTACTTCTAATTTTATGTTATAGAAATATGCTGATGTAAAACCTAATATCAGAACCACACGCTTGCCAAGCTTTGATAAGCTATGGACGTTCCAATCGGTGCACAAATTCAAGGAAATTTGAAATTTTTATACGTAATGTGCGTTTGTAGAGATTTGAAGCTTGATTTGTTTGATTGATTGATGGCAAGCATATGGACCCGGAATATGGCCCAGAATGAAATTTACTCAATATGAAAAACTCTCTTTTCATCGAAGCAACGACGTGTTGTTAAAATATTTATACCCTAATGGCCTAATTGATAGTCCAAATACAAATTGCGCTCGTATCATCATACTTTACAAAAATATATTGACGAAAATTTGATTTATGTAAATATAACAATAACGTTACATTTTACTAAAAGTATAAAAACTTAATAATATATATTAGCGTAATTTAAAGTGCATTTGAATATTTAAAATTGAAATTACCATTAGCATTCGTCTCGGCTAATCCCATAGGGAGGAGACCGACGGTTTTCTTTTCTTCTATATTTTGATCCATCGTCTAATAAAATGGAAAATGAAATGAAGTTAGCAAAACCATAGTCAATATTGATATAATCCTATTAAATGCGAGTCATTTTAGTATAATATTAAGAATATTATATATTTATGTAGATATTTTTAAAAGTTAAGTGCTAAGTTTTAAAGCTTTTAAGATAAGATTTATTCCCTAGAGAATTTACTCCATTCTCAGCGTTCTGAGTAGCATTTCATCATTCAATAACTATACCGAGGTAAATAGGTGCATGTATAATAATAAATAAAATAATCAATGCTTAATATAAAAAATTGTGACGTTTTTTAACTTATTATTACTAAGAGTTTCTTTACAGAAAAAAACTTGAATCCAGAACTTTTATGTTACATGCTTTCTATCTAATCTAAAGAGGTTGGTACGCATAACGCAATATATGATACTAGCATTGCCCGCGGCTCAGATGACCAAAAACCAAATTCTTAGGTTTTACATATTAGTATACTCTTACAATGCAGTTTTTGTATTTTTTCTCAGAAATGAGATATTTTCCCGCGGTAAAGAGTATCCTATATGTTGACCCGGATAACCAGCTATCATCATACTAAATTTCATCAAAATCTGTCCAGTAGTTTTCTCGTGATGCGGTAACAGACAGACAGACAGACAAAAATTAAAAAAACTATAGATTCGGACTCTGTATCGATCATAATGTCTATTGCAATAAGATTTTCCAAAAAATATTTTATGTACAGATTCGGCTTAGTTACAATTTTATTACATGTATAGATGAGTATGATTGAGAGTCGCTGAGGAAGCGAAGTTATGAGATATTCGTAATTGAACATTATTGCGTATTTGGAGAGACTCGTACTAATAGAATAGTTATGATGTTTATTAGAAAAATATTGTTTTGTCAATGATTGCTTTCTTAATGATCGATAAATATATGAAATTATTATTCATCTTAAACAGACAATTACAAGTTATTTTATCTACGATGTTTAAAATTTGAATCGTTATCTACGTCATAAAGGAACGAGAGAGAGAACTTCTTATATGTACATTTAATTTTTAACTGTATTTTATCAATTTTGCTTGTATTGATTAAAAATAATTTTCAATAAAATTTTAAAAACTGTTTATTATTGATATTGCGAACAACAACATGCTGCTAATTTTTATTAAATATTTACATAATAATATAAAAACTGGATACCTTATCATCGTAGGTAAAAATAATATTGTAAGCTGAGCTATTAAATTATTCGTAGAGCTCTTTACGATCACTAAAAAATGACAAGAAAATTGAAGATCTTTATCTTCATCAATAAAAGATGTTAATAATTCAAAAACTAAGGACCCATATTTTATGAATATTTCTGATTTAAATTTAAGCCTTTATAAAAAACTAGGTTGATTCCCCATACATATTTTTCAACCTCATTTTCACCCTCTTAAGGGATGATTTCCGGAATAAAAAGTCTTCTATATCCTTCCCAGGGTCTCAAACTATCTTCTTACCAAATTTCATCTAAATCGGTTCAGTAGATCTAGAGATTACCCTCTACAACGTCACAAACTCACAAACTTTATCTCTTTATAATATTAGTATAGATTAGTATAGATATTGTGTTTCACAAATGTTGCCTAGAGACGTGCCGACATACTAATTAGGTGCAAATCTATTCATGTACAATATAGTCGATTATAGTTTATTGTCGTGACTATATGACGGAAACAACTTGATGTACTGAGGGAAAAGAAGCCTACTGACATTCTGCCGTAAATTGTGTCTATAAAAATATATATTTTTATCTTTTGAAAAACTTGTGTACGTTTTTAATATAAATAAATGGTTTTCGGTTAGGAGACAGTGGTGGCTCAGTGGTGAGACTCTTGCTAGGAAAATCAAGTGTAGCGGGCTCAAATTACGGGGCGTTGCACCTATGACATTGTCATGTACGACTCACTTTCAACATGATTACCATTTGCCTTACGTTCAAGGAAATCATCGATAGGAAATCTTCATGTCTAAGAGAATCTAGCAAGTTTACGAAAGACATGTAAAGTCTGCCGTTTCCCTCTCGTATTAAGTGGAGGCCCGTGCCAAGCATAAAGAAGTTAAAAAGCGCGGAATACAATGGTTTTTAAATATAAACACAACCAGGTAGTCCCGCCCAGGTGTTTCTACAAACGCTTTTGCTTATAAAAAACTTATAACACTACAAGATATAGAAGCACTATATTACGTAATCACTAGTCAGTATATGCAATTATCATATATTTTTCCGCTTTCTATAGTCAATTAGACTAAAAGTGCTGTATAGGCTACTGCTAACTGCGACTGATAATTGTAATCGCAATAACTTAAAAATCTAAATTATGATATTTACAAAAATAGATTAAGAAAAAGATTTTATCAAAAATGTTTTAAAATATTTTTTCAAAGTATCAAATTGAAATACATTAAAAAATTTGAAAATGTATGAAGTATGGTAACAATGTCCACCGATAAAGTGCCCAGGAGGAGAAAAGGCAATTGGAATTCATCCTATATTTAAATTCGATTAGCAAAAACCACAAGACTACACAAATATTTTAGTAATTAAAGTTGCTAATTTTTTACACATGATAAATTTAGCCTTTTGTTACTCTTACAAAATACAATATTTTGTTAAAATTGATATCTATATGCCATCTATAAAGTTGGGTTAGTTACACCATTTATAAGTCAAGAACGGGTGCACCGATTTTTATGATCTTTTAATTTTTGGTGGATTTGTCTCCACCCCAAATAGCAGAATAACTATTAAAACATCGGAAAATATCAAGAAAAAAAACACATTTACATGCTTAAACCTCTGGTTAATAAGTATTCATATCTATTTAAAACGTATTTAAGGACACACCCGAGAGAAGCGAGATTATAATTATTATAGACTTATACTTTGTTATACACTATTTATGCAAATATTCCATATATGTACATAGTACATTGTATACTTTTGGTGTCACTATTCAATAAAAATAAAATAGATCAGTTTTTATTTCCCTTGCTAGACAAAATGGCAAATTATAAACAATTTTTCATACTTACGTGTGCGTTTGTAATTTAAAACTTTACACAATCACAAAATATTATCCATATTTTTAATATAATTATAATGTATACTGACTCATATCGTGACACCAACGCAACTGTCGTATTATGCTGTTAAAAGATTCGGGTCGCGAATTTTGTTTATGAAGACTTTTACAAAGCTGCTGACCGTACCCTATTGTTTATTTTAGCACACGACAACAGTGCTTATTATGTGCTTTATAGTGTTATATATTTATTCATCTTGAACATTGAAGTAAATGATTATGTTCTAATTATAATTTTATTACACTAGCAGAGATTTGCAACTTTGCGTGCGTTAATTTTAGGAAAAAAAGAATGAAATGAAGAATGACCATGGTCATATTTTTATATGAAAAACATCGAACTTCATGGTGTTTTCTCATATTAAAAGGGATTTATAAACCATTAGTAATTCAATGTTTTATCGCCCTTCCGTAACTTTGGCTATGGGGGTTACTTAACTGATAATAGATATATTAAAAAAATTATTATCTATACTTAAATAGTAACGAAGCGAAATCTGTACATGAAATATTATTTAAAAACAATCACTGTTACGTACAAGCATGTACCTAATATAGATCCATAAATAATGGTACAAAAATAAGCTATATCTAATATAACGAGCTTAAAAGGTAGTATTAGAAGTATAAGTAACGACACGTTTGGCTCAGTTTCTAATGACTTTACTTGCTTTGCCAGCGGTCGTCGATTCGAATCCCGTTGGTTGTGAGCACTAATATTTGTACTCCAGTCATTCATATTTCTTTTAATCGACTTCAAAAAAGGTTATAGATTAAGATATGTAGTTTTTTGTACACATCATTATAACGCAGTATCGCAGTAATCATTATTTTTTAAGTAGTTTTAAAAAAAAAGTTGGGATATTAACACACAGCACCATCTAGTACCATGGTAAGCACAAAGCTTGGGTTATGGATACCAGCTGATGGTCGATACACTCCATATATATAACTTTAAATACATACATATTATAAATAAACACCTATGACTGGAGTACAAACATTGTGTACACAAATGAATGCCCCAAGCGGGACTCGAACTCGCGATCGCATCGGCACAGCAAATAGGGTCACTACACACTGAGCCAAACGTGTCGTCATTTTGAAGATAGTGTATGTATGTTTATTATAAAATCAGCGATTCATTCAAAATATGTTTCCATGAAGCGTTTTTCTTACAACACATACATTATAAAATATTGTTTTCATTTCATATAGAAGTTTACTTTAAAAAGGCGTGGATACATCACATCCATTAGGTAGTAGCTTCGGAAATGTATGGTTTAATTAATTGCTGATATTCTTAGACATTTTCTTCGCGTAGGTATCACGTTTACACTTTCCTGTTATACATTTATATCTTTTCGTAATTATAAATCCATTTCCGAAGTAGTATATAATAAATAAATATTATGTTGGGACGTTAACACACAGCACCATATACATAGTTCCATGGTATGCTACGAGGCTTGTGTTATGGATACCAGATAGTTGATACACTACACATATATAACTTTAAATACGTACATATTATAAATATAAACACCCATGACTGGAGTACAAGCATTCGTGCTCATCACACAAATAAATCCCCCCAGCGGGACTCGATGCCGCAACCGCTGGCTGGCACAACAAGTAGGGTCACTACAAACTGAGTCAAACGTGTCGTCAAAATATAATATCTTTATATTTATAAAGTAAGAAAATGACTGGCTGACTGATTCACTGACAGGGGTTATATTAGGAATGAAAGTTTGTATGAAAGTTCGTCATTTTTGACTTTAGGAATGTAAAAATTGATATATGAACACTTGGTAAGAAAAAAAAATTAACAGTAACACTTTATTTATGAAAATTCATTCTTTAAGGGGGTAAAATAGAGGGTGAAAATTTCTATGAAACTTAGTATTCATGATCTTCAATTCAATTAAATAAACACGTGTTATAAATTTTTGTAATTCATCGCGTAGGTAAGATGTAAAAATAGGTGGTAAGCTTGGTTAAAAACTCCGCTATTTTTATTGTCAAAATTAAGTATTCAAGATAAAAAACAAGCAATACGTGTTCATCAGATTTTTCTATATATTGTAAAAATATTACAATATTCTCTCAGATATATTAATCGATATTTTGATTGATAGATTGATTGACCGATTGATCGTCCGATTGATCGAACGATTGATTTGTCAGGAACTATTTATCCGATTTAAAAAAAAATTGTATTAGATAGCCCGTTTATTTAGGAAGCTTATCTATTCCATACAAACCATTAAAACGTACCTAGGGACAAACTTGAGCGAAGCGAATGTGAGCCGCTAATAATGTTATAAACTAGCGACTCACCTTTGCTCCGCTCGGATTCGTTCCTACTTACGTTTTACCGTTTAGTATAGATTTCTCAGAAATGATATATTTTCTCGCAATAAAAAGTATCCTATATTATGTTGACCAGATAACCAGCTTGACTTTCATCAAAATCCGTCCAGTCTCTTTTCAGTGATGCGGTAACAGACAGACAGACAGATAGACAGACAGACAAAAATTCTAAAAACTATAATACTATTCGGCCTCTGTATCGATAATAATGTTTATTTCAATAAAATTTTCCAAAAAAATATTTAATGTACACATTCGGGTTATTTACAATTTTATTATATGTATAGATGCATAGCTGGATGGGCCCACCATGGGGAGGTTTATCAAGTTACGTGTACAAAATGTGACTGGATCAATCTCCCTGTGGTAGCTATTTATTTATTTTATTTGTATTTTGTTTTACTAACATAGTTCTTAAGTAATTATATTGTACTAACCAACTATGAGTCTATGTTGCTTGCTAATAAAAGATTTTTATTTTAATTTTTATTATTTTTTGTTATATTATAATCCTAAAATTTTACTTTACCTGCGCATAGTCTTGTAAACTATATAAAAGTACTTATGCCTCTTAATACCATAAAAGAGGGCGGCTCACCTACAAAAAATAAAACAATCAAAAACGTAATATTCAGAACAAAATTGTATACATTTTAACCCCAATAGCGGCAATTTCACTGGTTGATAGATAGATTCGGTTGAAAGTAACATTTAATATCGGGAATATAAAATGATTTCTAAGGGATACGTTATTTTTGGGAGAGGTTTTATAAGGTTTTTTGACACAGAGTACCTAATTATTGCAGAAACTTACTATACAAAATTTATTCCTTGCCTTATCATTTCAATACAATTTTTAAAATTCCTATCTGGAAGAGATTGTAAAATGTCACCTTATCTAAGCTCACTTAATTTACATATTATGTAATCTTTTATGGGTATTTGTATCTTTTAGCTTTACATAAAAACATTATTTAGCATCAGTCAAATGGATATCATTAAATTAATTTCTAATATACAAAAATTTTAATTATATTTGTGTTATCTTTATATCAGGCATAATGTAATATTTTCTTGTTGCCCGACTTCGTAACCACAATTTACCACCTGCCGCGCGGATATTAAAGAGGCTTGTTGCCGATATGATGAATTTGTATAAGTAGGTATTATAGAAAAATAATAATATTTATAGGTATTTTTGAGTAAATGTCTAAGCTATGTTTGGTTTAGTAAAATTTCAATATAATAATACTAGCAGCTCACCCTCGCTGCGCTTGAGTTCACTTCTAGAAAAACAAAAACAAATCTATCCTACGGGAACCGTACATTTTTCCGGAATAATAAGTAGCCTATGTGTTATTCTGATGTGTGAGCTATATTATTGTAAAGTTTCATTTAAATGCATTCAGTATTTTTTGCGTGAAAGAGTAAGATCCATATATCTATACATCCAGACATCCATACAGCCTTGCCGCATTTATCATATTAGTAGAATTCGAAATAGATATTGCCTATATTTTGCTTATATCAAAACAAGAGGTACTCAGTTCACCTGTTTTTATGTGTACCGTATATGTTACGAGATGTCTTTGCCAATAATTTTTGACTATTTTTTTTAACTTTTTAATAATTTAATTTTTTTATAAAATATTAAAAAAAAATCCCGTGCAAGAGTGAAAAAAATACTTATAAGTAATTTTAAAGTCTCTACTTTCTTACTAAAATATCGTAATTATTTTTTGTGTAGCACGTTCGGTACTTTTTATTGACGTACACCACACAAGCGGGGCTTCGGCAAAAACTTATATTTGAATTCATTACATCTCTATTATATTAATATATAGATGATTAAATAAATTATAATCACAAATTGATTTCTAGCTTGATGTCTAATAGTAAATCCCTAAAACTGTCAGCAAATCCTTAAATCAATCGGATTTAACTATTCTAGTGGTTAATTAACGGGTATAGTTAATTAATACTTCGAACGAATTTCAAACGTTTTCCTGTAAATTCAATAAGCACCTTCTCATAATATGTATATTAATATAATAATGATCCATCATGACTAAGTTTTTAATAACTTGAAATGATTTTGAAAAGAAAAATGAAAATGCTAGCTAGAAAACTTAGCTAAAAGTTACAAAGACATAAATAAATAAACAATAGCAAGATTATTATTATGTACATATGTATGTAATAATAGGATAACGAATTATTCATTTTGTTATAACTTTGCACACTATTATTACTTAATAGCCAAGCTGACATTATTTATCATAGTAGGAGTAGTATTCATCTATACATACCTATAATAAAATTTTGAGTCGAATCTGTACATTAAATATTTTTTGAAAAATCTTATTGAAATAATCATTATTAGTGATACAGAGGCCAAAGGCCTGTGACCGCATCACAAGAAAAGCACTGGACAGATTTGGTCAACATATAGGATACTTTTTACTGCAGGAAAATATCTAATCTCTGAGAAATCTATACTAAACGTGGCTAATTCGTTCATGACTAAACGTTAGAACGTAACTAGGGACATACCCGAGCGGATCGAGGATGAGTCGCTAGTCTTATATAAAAATAATTCTCTTTTACTAAAAGATAAATGGTTCTGAATCAATATTAATATTTACTTGGGACTTTATTTCCACAATGCCTATCGTTCACAGGCCCTCCGCTAATAGATCCCTAACTTAATCAATGGTAAAGATAAATTACATATTAATATGTTTATTGTTTAATAATATATCACGGAAGCTTTGACCCGCGAGTCCACTCTCGTAATTTATTATAAAACATCTGTACAACTTGACTCCTAAAGATGTACAATAATTTTAGTTAGCCTACATCCCTTTAGTATACAGATTATAGAGTCTCGAATACAAAAAGGATTTTCCCTAGCGAACTGGTGGTTTCAGAGTTACGTGCGCTCAAATATTTGAAAATAGAATTAGTTTTATATAGTGTTAAAAAAAGGCGACAGTAAATAGTACTTTTTATATAAAATACAAATATGTTAAAAATGGTATTTTTAAGTACAAGAACTCTTTTACTGTGATAAATTAGTATCAATCGAAAGTAAAAGACTTGTAGAAAATATCATCATACATTTGGCGGCCTTTTTCAAACACATTACATCCAGTTTTAAACAGGTACTCGTAAATTGAAGTAATTAATTACTCGTATTGTTTTACGGAACAAACCAAGTATTAATATATATATAATCTTACAAAAAAATTAATGATATAGAGTTGTCATACCAAAACATCTCAACATTAGAGGTTTTAGTAAAAAATAGCCTGATTTTTGGTGACACCCTGGTTCGTTTTTGTTAATATGTTTTATGGTTTAAAAAATATATTTCGTCTGGAAACAGAATGAGGGGTTCCGGGTCCATCAGACGGATCGGCATCTCTCAAGCAGACTATCAAGCAGGCTATCAATCATCTATCAAGCAGGCTAGCACATAGACGTTAAAATAATTTTGTTTTCAACAGGCACACTTTAAAGCTATTACCAAGAAAATTGATTTGAATGGAATAATTTTGCTATTAAGCTTGTGAAATTTTAGCACGGTTTTTTATTCAATTATCTTTGCTTTATTTATTCCTGTTATTGCAAGTAAAGCCGTTACTAACAAATATAGAACAAAAATAAGTATCAAGTAGATAATGGTAACTTCAAAATGTCATTGATTATCCGTCACAGTTGTGCATAGATGACCATGCGTGGACAACTATTAACATGATCTGTAAGCCATATCGAAAATAACCTGCTTTCTTTCAATACCTATATAATACTTGGCCTAGGAAGAAAATTTTATTTCAAATGTAAACTTTGCCAAGATTACTAATACTGTGAACAAGGATAAAATAAACTAATGCTTTAGTCGAAGTAAGTGTCTCACTTTGTTTACTTATTATAATATACAATACTAGCGACTCACTCTTGCTTCGCTCGGGTTCGTCCCTAGATTAATTCCTTATACAAACTTTTATCCCCATTTTCACCCTCTTTAGGGATGATTTCCAGAATAAAAAATATCATATGTCCTTTCTAGGGTCTCAAACTATTTTTCTTACCAAATTTCATCTAAATCTGTCCAGTAGTTTTTGAGTTTATTCGTTACAAACATACAAAAATACAAATCTTTCCTCTTATAAAAGTATAGTATATATGGCTTAGATTAATAAATCTAAAATTAAAGAAAGATAAAGAGGCAAATGATACCATTTTTCACTGATATCAAAAAAAAGCGCGCATACACTAGGTGTATATTTTTTTGTATACATCGACGCTTAACAGCTAAAAAGTGTCAATTTTTTGCGAATACGATTTATTATATATGAAAAGGTTATAATCAGACTTTTTTTCTGTTGTTTAGTCTAAATCTAATGTTTCTACGCCTACTCTTTGTTGTTAACATGAAATTAACTCTAACGTTAATTTCTTTACCGTAAACGACAAATGTTGGTATTTTCAACCGACTTCCTCAAAAAGGAGGAGGTTCTCAATTTGGCTATACGTTTTTTACCTCAGAACTCCGTCATTTATGAACCGATTTGAACAATTTTTGTTTTGTTTGATTTCGAAGTCGGTGCTAGCCGATACAAACCAAAGCACACTGACTTCGAAAATATTTGATTACGTATGTATAGTAAATGAAAACTACCAATCAGTTATTTTTTACTTTTTAGTGCTTTTTTTGAAGTCGGTTTTATTTTTTTGTTAAAAAGTTTTTATTTTATTATTTTTGTGTTTAGTTAAAGTTATATTCCACTAATTTATGTTAAAAGAGATGCTTATATTTTGTTCGCAAATTATAGATGGATATAAGGATAAATGGATAAATAAATCTTAAATCACGATCTTACAGGAATTTTGTTTATTTATTATTTTGTTTGTATACAAACTATTAGGTAAACTTTTACTATTGATAATTTATTAATTGTATAATAATTGTTTCAAGTTAATCACGGTACAAGTTTTCTCTTAAACCAATTTCACTAAAAGGAATTCACAAATTCAATTATTTCCTTACGCTTAAACTTGTTACTTAGACTAATTGAGATTAGGTGTTAACTTTGAATATTGCTTGTTAAAATAACCCATTAAAATACAGTTCATAAATATTTACTAACAAATTATTAATTAACTAGCATTGCCCGCGGCCTCGCCTGCGTTCAGATGACTAAAAACCAAATTCTTAGGTTTTACACATTAGTATACTCTAACAATGCACTTTTTGTATTTTTTCTCAGAAATGAGATATTTTACCGCGGTAAAAAGTATCCTATATGTTGACCCGGATAATCAGCTATCATTATATCAAATTTCATCAAAATCTGTCCAGTGGTTTTCTCGTGATGCGGTAACAGACAGACAGACAGACAGACCGACAAAAATTCTAAAAACTATAGATTCGGACTCTATATCGATAATAATATCTATTCAATTAGATTTTCCAAAAAATATTTAATGTACAGATTCGACTTAATTACAAATTTTATTACCTACTAGCGACTCACCCTCGCTTCGCTCGGGTTCGTCCCTAGCTTGATTCCCCATACAAACTTTCATCCCCATTTGCACTCCCTTAAAGGACGATTTCCGGGATAAAAAGTATCCTATGTCCTTTCCAGGGTCTCAAACTATCTTTTTACTAAATTTCATCTAAATCAGTTCAGTAGATCTAGAGATTACCCCCTACAACGTCACAAACTCACAAACTTTTCCCTCTTTATAATATTATGTATAGATTATTTGCTTACTCTCTAAGAAAATTTCTAATAATAATGATTAAGTATAGTACAAGCTTTTGTTAAATACTCGTATAATTGGGTACTTAGGCTTTATACTTTTATACAAATTAGTTTACAGTAATCCGCTTAATTTGGAACCAGATATAACGAAGAGCTCGTTGATCTACTACACTGATGGTATTCAAATTTAAAAATATAGTATAATAGTATAAAATAAATAAGGAAATAAACTTCTGTAGAATTCATTAACCCTTACCAGTCATAGTAATAAATGTATGACATTTTATTTTCATTTTTAGTATAAAAAATACACTGTCTTTAAAATAATTTTAAAAATAAATTTAATAAAACTCCACCTTTAGTGTAGGATTTTTAGTTTTAAAAATATAATCTTGAGGTAGGTAGACCATATTCTTTAAAAAATAATTATAAAAATCGGTTCATAATCGGCGTAGACATCGCGTAATAACACAAAATATTACGCGATGCATATAAGCAAATTAAGTATCTCCTTCTTTAAGATCGATCAAAAATACATAAAAAATCAATGAATTTTGTAGTAGAAGCTAGTGAATATAACTAGGATGAATAAAATGTAGTAAAAAACCACTTTAAAATTACTTTTTCAATACTGATGTAGAAAGCATCTCAAGTTTTATAACTTTTCAGATTATATGGAACTTAACGCACGTGCAGGAGATGGCACTATCGTTCTCAAAATGAATTACGTGACTGTAAGAACCTTTAAAATGAAATTCACACTCGCTGTTATAGTCCTGGTGGCAGCTTCTGGCTGCGCTCACAATGACACTGATACATATTTGAGTAGATTTATTGCCGATTTGTGGGTAGAGGGCACTGATATCGTTAGAATCATTTGGCGAGACTGTTCGAAAAAGGTAAAATTTTTAACTTTTATAAACCAAACTTAAAACACCGTCTTTTTATTATGAAATATGAAAGAAATTATTATTAGCTTTTATTGAAATGACATTAATAATATTTAGTTTAAAATTTCAGTAAATTATAATATAATAAATTAATTGAATAAAATGGTCCTGTTTTTTGTATTCAAAGAGAACTCGCCGGAACGCTTACGTAGAATTATTAAAAATTGTGACCTATTCCTCCGATTCGCTAACATTTTAAACGAAATAAATAATTAATAGAATCAACAACAAAGACTGAAAGATATTTGAGATTATTGGCATACACAGGCATTTTCTTGCTATAATATTAATTTGGTACTCTGTGACAATTTTATTTTATGATTTTAAAAATATTATAATATAGAAATGCATATGAAAACCTTTTTACAACATCCGTAGACTTATATTTAATTTAATGATAATTTAAACTAGCTGTTACCAGCGGTTTCGCACGTCCATCTATTTATATTTTGTCTACAAGCACTAACTTTGTATTTAACTTAATAATATTGAAGTAAAGTCAGGTAGGTTAAATAATTAAAACCTTAAAATGTTCAGAATTTCACATTTCGTGGAGATATTAGGAAAAACAATTTACCTTCACGGAACCTGTGACACGGCAATTTAATAACGTGTAACTGTGAGCAAATAACATGCTAATACGAGTATGCTTTCTGCTGATGCTACTGATTTGTAAATAAAAAAGTAATATAATATAACAAAACAGAAATAGTATTATATTAAAGTAAATTATATATTAAAAGTAGGTATAATAGAACTATATTTTAATAAAATATCTTCATAAACACATGAATCTATGTTTGGGTTGCTATAGAATAGGATAAACTAACACACTGTACTATTTGTATTGTTCAATGGAAAATATTAGGATTTAAGAAGATTAGAGGCAAATTCGACTAAAAATAATAAAAAATATTACTATATATACTTATTGTAAATTTTAATCTTTTAGATGGTTGCGGCTAAAGACGTCATTGATCAAAAGGACTACTATCCGAAGTTCGTAAGATGCATAAAACGTAAAACATTAAGAGGTCTGGATCGCAGCCTGAGTCCAGATGTCGTGCCTATCGCAGACGGAGTTAACCTCGTAAGGTTTGAACTAGTCGACCAATCTGGGAATGTCTTACAGGAAAATGACACCAGGTTTGTTCCTTATTATGTTTACGGAAAGTTAGAAAAAAATAAACCATGGTTATAATACGAATTCAGAAATCGGCTTACAAAAAATATAATAAATAAATCACAATTATGTTTTACTGCATCCATTTTGATGTGGTTTGAATCAAAGGTGGTCAAATATTGTGTATGTGAAAAAGAATAGTCCACTCCTAAGAATAATTATTTTTAAGTGTTTTTATTCCGATTTAAGATAATTAAAAAAGCAAAGGAAGGAAATAGCTAAAGCATTCACGTTTCACTGTGATTATTTTCAATATAAATGATCAGAACTTTTTTTTGTTTACGGTCTTATATACACTCGGGCAAAAGGTTGTTCATAAGGCGTGTGCTTGTACAAATTTTTATAACATGACATGACGTAATTTTCAGTTTAGAGCATTTTGGAATCCATTCAATATCTGGGAACGAACTTGCATTGTCGCCCTCAATTGCTAATAGAAAAAGATCCAACCTTAAGTCCATATATTATTTAAAAAAATGTCTATGAATATCCTGGTTTAAGATCTTGTTTACCATGTAATTCCAAGACCACTAAATCATCTATGTACATGTACTATAATAGTATATTTTATTAGCCACGAACACAAAACAGACATACATGATCGACGGGTGTACTTAGGCGTTACACATTGTAATAACCCTACTTTCTTGTTACCTAATTGATCAAAATGATTCTATTTAACCTAAAATCTTCTAACCTACATTTCATTCATGGATGCACATTCCCTAGTAATATTTCAACATTCACTTACTATGACCATATTTATGCTTACTAAAAATATATATAACTAGCATTGCTCGCGGCCCCGCCTGCGTTCAGATGATCAAAAATCAAATTCTTAGGTTTTACATATTAGTATACTCACCAGCTGTCACCATACCAAATTTCATCAAAATCCCTTCACTGGTTTTTCTATGATGAGATAAAAGATAGACAGACAGACAAAAATTCTAAAAACTATAGATTCAGCCTCTGTATCGATAATAATGTTAATTTCAATAAGATTTTACAAAAAATATCTAATGTACGGATTTGGCTTACTTACAATTTTATTATATGTATAGATAATGTATAAATGGGCAAAATGTGTTCAGAAAAAACCTTCAACGGTCCATCTATACTAATATTACAACGAGGAAAGATTTTTTGTTTTGTTTGTTTGTACCGAAGAAGCTCCAAAACTACTAGACCAATTTAGATGAAATTCAGTAAAAAGATAGTTTGAGACCCTGGAAAGCACAAAGAATAGTTTTTATCCCGGAAATCATATCTTTAGGTGGTGAAAATAGGGATGAAAATTTGTATAGGGAATCTAATGTAAAATATTTTTTAAATAAGCCATATTCATTTTCATGTATAAGTTTTCAGGTAAAGTAAGGCTAATTAATAGTATGCTAATATTTAGGTGAATGCACGCGAAATAATTTGTCAACGTCATGGATGTGGGTTTCAAATACAATTGCGTAAGCGCTCCGGTTTCGTAAGTGTGGCGAAACCTTTTTGTATACAGTACAATAAATGTGCTATTTTATATCTTTTTATTGCTACTATTATTGCAATAATTCTTTTCCTCGACACAGTACCTAATAAAGTCAATAATGTCTTTAGATATTTTAATAATATGTTCTATTATTCCCGTTATACTGCTTGAATTACTATTTTAAAAATAATTAGGTAATCTATACATATAATAAAATTCTAATAAAATACAGAGGCCGAATCTATAGTTTTTAGAATATTTGTGTGTCTATCTGTTTGTCTGTCTGGGAATACATCACTAGAAAACCACTGGACAGATTTTGATGAAATTTAGTATGATGATAGCTGGTTATCCGGGTCAGCATTTAGGATACTTTTTACTGCGGTAAAATATCTTACCTCTAAGAAATCTATACTACCTTAAAATGTAGGAACGAACCCGAGCGGAGCGAGGGTGAGTCGCTAGTATTACTTATTATTCAGTTAAAGTTTCATAATTAGATATTGTACTAATAAAGATATTTTACGCGATAGTCAGTGTCAGCCCACGTTATTATATATTACACGCTATTCTACGAAATCGTATTTCAGTCATCGCGGCAAATTTTACAAAAAGTGGCTATTTATGTACCTACGATTGCGTAGGACTCCTTTACATATTCTCCTAAACATACATAATATATTGTATAGCAAACCTCTACCTCCACTCGGCATTACCACCGCTGTAAAACGAAAAAAAAATTCCGCTGAATTTCTTTCGCCATTTCTTCTCCGGACTAAGACTTTTCTTTCAGAACTGGTGGTAGACGCATAACATTCAGTAAAAAATGGAAAATCATAATATAGACAATAGATGAACGAGTTTTCACCGGGTTGGATTGATTAAGAAAATATACAGAATTTAAACGATTTATCTATATAAATAAAAATGAATCCCTATTTCCCTTGGTCACGCCATCACGCGTGAACGGCTGGACCGATTTAACTTTTTTTTGTTGTGTTTGTTATTGTCAGGAGAAGGTCTATGAAAGAAAAAAATTAAAAAATTGCGCGGAAAATTATAAAATTTAAGAACACTTATTTAAAAATACTTAACAACCATATTAAAATTTATTTGGCAAGCTCTGTAATAACTATTATATATATATAAGACGTACCTAGCGACGAACCCGAGCGAAGCGTGGGTGAGCCGCTAGTTACTTTTAAAAAAAAGGGGAAACCAATTCGAAGGAAATTCCTAGTATAACATAAAATGCTTTTAACACCAAGTTTATCGGGTAATGTAATTGCCAAATTGATATTGAAGCTGTAGAAGACGGGACATGAAGTTGCTTTAGAGGAAATTTTGTATTTAATAAATCTATAAATAATGATAACGGACGTAAGTAACATAAGGGAACTGAATAAAAACTTTCTTCAAAGGAAATATGTAAAAATATTTATAGTATCTAGTCAGTTTCATTTATATTATGTTTAGATATTCAATTTGTTCTAGCATTATGAGGAATACAGCTCTAAGTGTATTGGAATCGCGTAAATTGAAATAAGTGCTTAGACGATCCACTCCATATTGAAAAGTACATATGTAACATATTATAAGCATATATTTTGTATATATAAAGTAATGTAAATGGATAAAGAAGTTCAAAACAAGCATGAATGTATTTGTATTTATATCAAAAGCGCTAGAGTCTTCGTTAAACAAGATATGAAATATTCAAATAAATTTAATCCAATTACAACAAGCAGGGCGACTGAGAGACTTATGCCCGATTTCACCAACAACACTTAAGCTACCACCTACGTATGGGATCCCTTGCTTAAAAGTTCCCCTAAACTAGCCCCTAAATTAAATTTCGTTTTACCATCGTCAGAGCCCGTATTTCTAGTACCTATATTTAGGTAGTATTTTAACATTTACTTAGGTGACCCCTAACTGTCGGTCAAACAGAAACTGTCCCCTAACAGCCGCCTAACGATGCTTAGGGGATCCCTTAAACTTAGGTGACTTTGGTGAAATACTAATAATTTCCTTTAAGTTTTTACTGCAAAAGAGTTAGGTCAAGCTATCTTGAAAAGTATTTACTCTTTAATTAGACAAGTCGTCCTATGTTCAAAATGTTCGTAGGCCATAATTTTCTATATTACATAAATAATTAAAATCTACGGTGAATATATGTCTATAAGTCATTAGTTTGCTCCATAGGTATATAGTAGATATATGTCGTCAGCAAAGTGTCGTCACTTAAATATCGAAAACAAAGATTTATTTTATTTATTTATTTATCTTGAATCCATATTATTTAAGAAATCCTAATATCTAGGCTAAACTTGCTTGATATTCAGCTAAAAGGTACTGTCGATACTAGTTGGCCCAAAAATAACAATATCTTTTTGACCGATTCTGGGCACGACGGCAAATCCAAATCAGACTAGCCAACTACGAAGTGGATTACAATGCCCAAATGTGTGTATAATCATAATTGCATTCTCCATTCCTTTTCTCTTAAAGTCCAGTGGGATGATTATTCAACACAACCGGTAAGATATCAGGTGCAGTACAGATGGCACTACTTGGTGTCCCTAGCAAGCTGATGCAATACCGTCAACTTCCCAACTCCGAACTGCTTTTGAGATTTTCTGGACTAAAATTCCAATGATGAGTATGACTCTGAGTAACACATAGGCTACTATTGGATAATATTGCTTAGGGTTGAACCTGAACGAGGCTAGAATGAGGAGAATTATAAATTAATAGTAATATCATAATTCTCCTACACTTTGTAATCTGCTGTCCAAGCTGTACTATGTCTCACAAGCTGTTTTTTACAAAGTGGTATATTCCTTAAAATTACAACAAAAGTATGTTTTAATTCACAGTACGTGGTCAGAGAAAGAATTAGAAGAGGGAGAATGGAAAAATCTTGTTTTACAAAGAATGGCAAAAGTACTCCGAACTCATGTTATCAAATTCGATTTCGATGATGATAAAATTGTTGATAAAGGTACGTCATTTCACTAAAATATATTTTATACATATTGACTGAGAGCATACTATTTTTTCAGCATATATGTTGATATATTCTATATTGCGAGATAATATATTTCTTGAAATTTATACTAAGTAGAGAAATCAGCTCAATAAAAACATAGGTACCAAAAGTTTTTTTTTAAGTATACCAACTCGCACTTGGCCAGTGTGGTGGTCTGTTCCCTTTTATATTGATGGCTGAATACATTCATTAATTCATATATTTTTACAATACCTAAGTCATTAAATTAATATGATCATCTTTTCAATTATTTTCATATATATGTTTTATTTTTATTTAGTTTGTAGGATACACATTTTTGAATTCAGCACCATATATTACACAGAAAATTGGATATATGGGTGGTAGTAGTATTGTAAAGACGGGTGAATATTTTTGGGTTTTCCTTCTTTATCCCTTAATAAATGGATGTAGATTGATCCATCTGTTATACTGATGTATAACGGATGACATATTAATAAATACCGTATAAATCTCATACAAAGAAATTAGGCCACCCTAATTCGGGCTATTCTTGGAGTTTTTTTTTTGTTTACTAGAATAGACGATAGATCGTCACAAATCTTGTATATATTAAATCAATTGACTATATCAAAATTTATCCTGCTTTTATTAAAACAAATGTGAGTAACTTTAAAAGTTTTTAAACGCGGTAAGCAACTTGCATAAAGTTAACAGCGCCATCTGTGAATATACACTACAAACTCATTACATAACGGCAGATTTTTCAGTAATCAACAAAATTATGCTAATCTATTTTAAAGAAGCATTTTACTTAGAGTATTTTTTAATACCATAATGGGAGAATCAAGAGCAAAACAGGGTTAATCTAGAGTTATTGTTGACGTACCTATTTTCAATTCAATTCAATTCTCTCGTGCTTCAATGCGTGCCTGAGCACAGATTAATTCACCAATGTTTGGAATATTTTATTTTCAAACTTCAAACTTCAAAAAGAAAATAAGATTGTCAAAACATTGAACAAAGTTAATTAATAATAATTTAACTATTCAAATACATAATATAACACATATGTATACAGAAATTGAGCAACATCAATTAGTGTACTTAATTATGTCTTGTTAAGTCAGTAGCTCCAAGAATACTAAATATTATACAAATTCACACATATTTGATTTCTTATTAAAATAATTTGATTCTAATTAAATGTCTTGAGTTTCTCGGATTAATTTTCTCCTGAATAAATACCATCCTCCATTGGTAATTGTTTTGATGTTTCAAATTCTATCCTTAACCTTTGTCGTAACATGAATAAATGTTGTTAAATTAAATTGTTGATTTTACTTAGGGTATTTGTTTTAGTTACATATATATTACAGACTATTAAATAACACTAGCTTTTGCCTGTAGCTTTGTTTACATAATTAATCAACAAAATAGGCTTACTTCCTGAGGAATAGTGAAACCGAGAAATAAAAAAAAATCTATTAGTTTTTTTTTACATTTTTCTGTACACACATTTGTGTGTAAAGAAAAATTAATTTTATTCGATGTTTATTTTTTTTTTACTTGTGATAGTAGTAGGAGTAGTAGGATTATAAGTTCATATCATAATTTTAGATATACTAATATTACAGGTACCTATATAATCATATATTTACCATAAACCCATTACAAAGACAGGTTTGATTTTACGGGTCCAATCTATGCATGTTTGATATCGAGTAAGTACTAATTCAAAGATGGCTTAACAATTTTATGATAAACCGTCTCTATATTTGTATATTTTCCTTACAAAGGAAGAAATCTACAAAACGAGAACTAGCGACTTATATCACATCCATAGGTATATACAAACGCATGCACCCATACATTGTAATAGTATAAGTTTAAATAATTTCTTGTATTCACAGACTAGGCCCGAATGAATGACCTAAAAAATGTAATGCCTATATACTTACGTTAAAAAAGTAGAGTATAGACTACACACAAAATAGGAACAGTAAGCAGAAATATTAAAATATTTACATGTTTTCAGTTGAATATAGAAGTCGACGCCGCCATCATATGATGACCATGATGATGTTTGGTATTGTGTCCATCGGCATGGTGTTCATTCCTATGGGTTTCCAGTTTCTAGCAGTTTTAGGCGGAAAAGCATTACTATTAGCTAAAATGGCACTTATACTTGCTTCAATTCAAGGACTCAAAAAGGTAACTATCAATAATAATTATAATTTTCAACTGCCTCAAAATAGTTAACATATGGTTAGAGTAAATAAATAAATATGTTGGGACATTAACATACGAGTACATCGCCATCTAGTTCCATGGTAAGCTACGAGGCTTTCGTTATGGATACCAGATAGTTGATACACTACACGTATATAACTTTAAAAACATACATATTATAAATATAACCACCCATGAATTGAGTACAAACATCATACAAGTGAATGCCCCCAGCGGGACGCGAAACCGTGACCGCTGGCACAGCAAGTAGGATCACTACAAATTGAGCCCAACGTGTCGTCAAATGTATAGTCATTATTTACTTAATTTGTGAGAATGTTCTTTAAATATTTGTCGAGCATACAAATTATTGGGTTTCCATTCACAGTGACATATTTAAACGTAATTAAATGGTCGTTATCCAAAATGAACTAATTGAATTCACACAATACTTTAACTGTCGGCACGCTAACCTTATTTTGATAAATTTAACAAAATTAAACAATTTTTTCATTCATCACGTACTAACCACCTTTAACGTTAACATTCTCTTTTAGGTAGACCTTTATGATGGGTTTCGTGAAAGAGGGAAGGTATGAAATTTACTAAATCAAAGAGTGTTTTATATCGTTTTAACTAAGATATCACCTAAAAACTAAACATGTTAATATCATTAATAACCAACCACAATCTTATTGTGCAGCACTTTTACTAATACAACCAAAAGATAACCAGTTAATAGATGTTCTGTTCCAGATTGCTACAAGTCCGTTAAGCTACGGCTTCTACCACACCTACCCTCCTTATGAACATTATGATAAGAGAAGTCAAGACAATTGGCATAACATAGTAGAAACGAGACAAGACCTAGGATCTAATAGAGTTATTAAAGATATTATTAATGTGAAAAACGAAAGATTAAATATGGAAGATGTTGTAAACAATGAAAATGTTGATAAAAATAAAATCAAAAGAGTGCCGAAGGAATCAATATTATACCCAGTACGCTCAAGCGTTATAGATTTGTCATCACAATTTAATTTAGCTTCTACAAACAAACCTTTCAATCAGGAATTAATAGACCTCACTTCAAGACCTGGGGAAGTTCAAGCGGACTATTCACTGGATTTACCGTACAATGGATTTCATTTTCAAAGTCCCACTTCTGTCATTTCAGCTTGAAGTGTTTGTAAGACTGTTTAGTGCTCTCTATGACGTTATAACTGGTATTTTATCATATCTTACTCAAGTTTTATATCCTAGTAGACATGTTATTTATAATATATATTAAAATAATTAAAACTAAAGGAAATCTTTTATTCATAGATATTCTAACGCTAAAATAAAAATAAAAAAAACAAGTATATATTATGGAAAAATATATAAATTTTATTGTTAGTATTAAAAAATAAAAATGCACTACTTAGTACTACTTAGGCTATATTGATAATGACAGACAGAACAGTAAGTCGTATAATTAACTTTAACCGGTATTTAGTCTAGATATAAAATATAGTTTCCACAGACGACAATAATAAGAAACTATTATATACTAACGAAGTGAAAAAAAATTAATCTATCCCACGGGAACCATACATTTTTCCGGGATAAAAAGTAACCTATGTGCTATTACAAACTATGATCTATCTCTGCCAAATTTCATCCGATTTTATTTTTAATTTTAATTCGATTTTTCGATGTTCTGGCGTGATTGAGTAACAAACATCCATCCAAACTTTTTCATTTATAATATTTATGGGATTAAGTGATTAGTATGGATTATAAAGCACGTAGTACTTAAAATTTATTTCCAAATTCCGATGATAGTCACTAGGGAATTATAATCCAAACCAGAATATGTATTCAGGAGAATATCAGAATTTAAATCGGATAAGTTTTATTCAATGTCAAAGGTTATCATATATTATAATAACTTCATTTCAAGTTTCCTACTAGGTAACAGTGATTCACATATATAAACACCACGTGACGTCAAATTTAATAGCCACAATAACATCTAATGGACACTTTATTTCGATCGCAATTAATGACATGTTTTTGCTTTTATGTGTTCTCATTTTATTACCTAAACCGCTAAGGATTTTAGATGCAAAACGTTCAAATTTTTGATATTTAAAAATATTAGTGATTTGTTTATAAAAATACTTTTACTTCCTTGTAATCAAAAGTCCATTCTAATCTCAAACGGAAAAATGATTATCTGCTAAAATGTTATATTTATTTAATATTTAAAATATTAACAAAGTTTGTCCTAAAATCTATCAAATATAATAATCATCATAAAGTGTTTTTGTTATTTGACCAAATTTAGTTATTTGTTATTTGACCAAACACTCAATATCTTCATGGCGAAAAGCGGAAAACCGAATAAGTCACTAGGTTTTCATTTTATTTACGAAGGAAAGTACTTGAATATTATTATGCATTAAATTAAAAATAATAATAAAAAAATCTTAATATTGGAACATGAAAGAACATTTACAACTTAAGTTTTGCTGACTACTTCAATGTTGTAGCCACTAGATAAACATTTTATTTCCAAAAAGTTACACTACAACTTCAACATTTTCACGTTTTAAATTTGATCATTCCCCAAATTTAAATATTGGTCCATCAGGCAATTACAAAATAATTACATATGTGATAATATATAAAAAATATATACGAGATAATATGAATTCAGTGTCCTACAAACTATGTAGGCCAGTGGAAGAATTGCCAAGGTATCTGTTTACGTGTGTATCAACAAGTCGAGACGTACTTACATATTTAATGCTAAACAATAATTAATTACTAAGTAATCAAAAACTTTAAATAAAATATATATTATGTTGATTCAAGCTACATATTGTAATACGTTTAGTTTATTTATCGTACAAACAATATTGCGGTATGAAATAATATTGCTATTAGCATAAAGGGAACAAAGTTATACGAGCATATTTATAGTGTAGTGCAAAACAGATTTGGGAACCGTAAAAAATATATATTTTAAATAAAACTATCTTTTCGATTTTATCCCAGTTTCATATAATTTTTTTAGATTTTTTTGTTTCCGATGCGTTTCGATTGCTTTACAATAACATTTGGCCGCAACCTCTATCATTTCTGAGAAAAAATACAAAAACTGCAATGTAAGAGTATACTAAAATGTAAAACCTAAGAATTTGGTTTTTGATCATCTGAACGCGGACGGAGCCGCGGGCAATGCTAGTTATTCTAATAAGGGTTTATTATTTTCGAAGTCTGAGACATGGAAATTAATCAATCAAATCAAAAAAATCAATCATCCTAAACTTTGAATAAAACAAATTGTGGATGAAATATTTTTATTTTGTTTTATTCTTATATAAATACAGAAACGTATAACTTTTAAAAAAAAATTATGATGTCAAAAATATACGATGGGCTAAATGCCCATCGCGACGATTTTGGGCGGCACGTAGCTCAGATGATCAAATCTAGATGAGCGGGAGCACTTAATATTAGTTAAAGGAATTAATCGCTTGTAGCTTATTTTGATACACCCGTTATTAGTTGTAGCCACTAGAAGATGTCACATTTAAACAACAAAAATGTTGGATGTTTAAAACTTCACAACAAATACATACATAGAAAAAACGATTTAACAGGGCTTTAAAATTACGTCGTAACTTAACTGGAATTGAGCAATTGGCACTTTTAAGATGAGAAGTAAAATTTATCGATATCCATGCGTTGTTTAGCACTGTAATTTTCCTCGGTGATTTATTCGAGCGAAGCCTTATTAACAGTTTTTAAAATTTCATTCATTTGTCGATTTAATCGTGCGAGAATCGAGAATAGTTTAATTTATCTCAATGAATTTGTTGTTTCATAAAAGTTAAATAGGCAGTGGTAGCCCAGTGGTAACGCGCTTGCTTGGAAAACCGAGTGAAGCGGGTTTAAAGTTCGGGTCTCACATCTCTGATATTTTCATAAGCTAATCATTTCGAATACGATTGCAACTTGTCTTACAATGAAGGAAAACATCGTGAGGAAACCTGCACGAGAGAACCAAGCTAGTTTTCGAAAGACATATGAAGTCTGCCAACCCGCACTTGGCCAGCGTGGTGGACTACGGCTAGGCCTGTGTCCAGCACTCATTTCGAAGTGAAACGCCTAATGCGTGTATTAATAAATTTTAAATGACATATGATTGTCTATATATAATAAATACATATAATAAAATTGTAACCAAGCCGAATCTGTACATTAAATATTTTTTGGAAAATCTTATTGAAATAGACATTACGAGTATTATCGATACAGACGCCGAATCTATAGTTTTCAGATTTTTTGTCTGTCTGTCTGTTTGTCTGTCTGTTACCGCATCACAGAAAAACCACTAGAGGGATTTTTATGAAATTCAGTATGGTGATAGCTGGTTATCCGGGTCAACATATAGTATAATTTTTACCGCGGAAAAATGTCTAATTTCTGAGAAAAAATACAAAAACTGCAATGTAAGAGTATACTAATATGTAAAACCTAAGAATTTGGTTTTTGGACACCTGAACGCGGGTGGAGCCGCGACAATGCTAGTATGATATAATATTATACGAACGATTGAAAACGGTATCTACGACCTCCAAAGTAGTTACACTGCCTAGCAAATCTAAAGTTAACTGTATACATATTTAACTCCATTACCCGAAGGGTTTATACATACCTAAATACTGGTGTAATTTCTTACACTTTGTATGGGATTATCGGTTTTCAATTAGCGAAAATAAAACAAACAAAATAAACCCTAATTGAACCAAAATATCCGCTCTAATTGAATACCTTTTTTGGATTTATTAAATGGAAAGTTTATATGAATTACGTATTAATTACAACGACCATCGATTTGAACAAGATTTAAAAAAATATCTTAATAGCCATCAACATGGTCTAAAGGTAGTGGTAGCGTAGTGATAACGCGCTCGCTTGGGAGTAACACGGGTTCAAATCCCGGCACCTCTAATATTTTCAGGTACTAATCGTTTTCAACATGATTACCACTTGCCTCGCCCTGGAAATCTTGCATGTCCGAGAGAACCTAGCAAGTTTTCGAGAGGATTTGAATTCTGCCAACCCGTACTTGGCCAGCACGGTGGACTATGGCCTCATCCCCCTCGTATTGAAGGGAGACCCGTGTTCCGTGGGTCGTTTAGATATATTTGCTACTCAACTCATAGTGTTTACCTTCGAAGACTGCACTAATAATATCTATAAAAGCACAGCCTACTTTAGTATGCACCCGTCGTAATTAATTCACAACTTTAACTGGCTTTGAGACCTACTTTATTTTCCACTGCGGCTAAAGCAAAGGAGTTCATTATAAACTCGGTCAAAATAGGAATATGTAAAACAAACTTTACATAATATGTAAGCTTCAATGGACGATCACTTTCTGAATATAAGTGAAAATATATCTTATATGTTTATGGCAACAAAATCGAAGCTGTTTTTTTTTCTTCAGAAAATCTAGTACAATTGTTTATTGGTGTAGGTCTAATACAAATTAGTTTATTTATTTTAATAATGTTCTAAGATACATTTAATATGCTGTGATTTACAGTCAATTTTGCTTTTTTCATTATCAGACAATAATTATAAATAATATTTATTTCTATATTCTTAAATAACTTTAGATAAATCATTTATCAGTAATCTTAAGTCCTTAAGCTACAAACTATAAAAGGCAGATCGACATTATTTAACTCTTCGAGTAATATGTCCTTAAGAACAACACCCTTATTATCCTTATACAGCTCGTGCTTCCTATATCTAATATATTTAAACGAGCAATTCTTGTATATATATTTATATATCAATATATAATCTGAATCTCGGAAACGGCTCCAACGATTTTCATGTAATTTAGGATACAGGATGTTTCGGGGCGGTAAATCGATCTAAATTATTCTTATGTCTGAGAAAACGCGTATTTTCGAGATTTCATGCAGTTTTCTTTTGCATTATTCCACGCAAAATATGGTCGGTAATTTGCACGCTCGGGAATAAGCATCGTGTTCAAGCGGCCAAGGTGCAAGATCAACAATCACAGGTGTCCAGGTTCGAATATCGGTCGAATACAAAGGTATCATTTATTTTTGTATTTATTCAAGTTTTTAGTTTTTTTAAAACAAAATTGTACATTTTAACCAAAAACTCCGAGCGAAGCTCGGTGGCCCAGGTACTACATATAATATGTCAACTAATAGGGTACTTAATATCTATACATAGGTATAATAATCTATACATATAATAAAATTCTATCTAAGCTAAATCTGTACATTAAATATTTTTTGGAAAATCTTATTGCAATAGACATTATTATCGATACAAAGGCCGAATCTATAGTTTTTAGAATTTTTGTCTGTCTGTATGTCTGTCTGTCTGTTACTGCATCACGGAAAAACCACTGGAGGGATTTTGATGAAATTTGGTATGATAGTAGCTGGTTATCAGGGTCAACATATAAAAAACTTTTTACTGCGGGAAAATATCTCATTTCTGAGAAAAAATACAAAATACGAGTAAGAGTAATGCTGGTTGATGAATAATTATACATATATACTCATAGATAAATCACTAACATAAAATTCATTCCCTATTAAAACTTACAAAATTCCTTATTAGTAGAAAAGGTCTTTCTACCTAATTATAGTAAATCAGTAGATCAAACATCTTAATAATCGGCTTGGGCCTACTCGACGAACAGTAGCTGATCCAAAACTAATGAAATACGGACAATTATAGGATTTGATCCTATACAGCGCGGATTATACGTACTACTTAGAAGCTTAAGCCTCTTTGTTCAATCTGGTAAGTTAGCACACAAACTATGAAGCTCTCTGAGAACTCCTTTAAGACTTCCTCCGGTAACATATCACATCTTGTTCCACGTAATTATTTTATTGAGTTTTAGATGAATCTTACAATTATTATGAGCGCGAAAGTTTATGAGGATGGATGTTTGTTACTCTTTTACGTGGAAACTACTGAACGGATTTTGATGAAACTTTATAGTAATATAGCTTATACATCTGACTAACATATACTTAAGACTAATTTACAAAGAACTAGTGATATATTAAATACTACGCAGGCAAAAACATATATACGATATGTTATTAGTATTTTAGTTGTTCGGATCATCTTGTCGTGTCTATGATGCAATATTCATATTTTAAAGAATTTCATTGAAACCTGTTTAATGGCTTAATCGGAAAAAAGCAAAAACCCGTCAAGTAGAGATACTTTTACATATATAATTTTCACATTAGGTATTATGTAATATTATTAACATTCATAGTGTTTTTCAGGATATGTATATTAATTAGGTTTTAAGTATCCAAGATATTTACATATATACGTAGTCAAGTTTCATTCATGGTTTATTTAAGATCCATTCCATAGTTTGGCAGAAGTACCAACATACGTGACACTCTTTGAATTATAAACTTTACCACCCTTATGGCCCACGCATAAAGTGTATTATATCATATAGATACACTCATATTTATAACACTATTGTACACATTTTCCAAGAAGGCGTAAAGGGTGAAATCTGAAGCTGTAAGAATGCCATGAAATCCCACTACTAAACTTAAAAATAGATCTAATTCATTACAATATTTTTACAAATAATAATATTCTATATTGAAAGTATGCTTTTGAAAAACATCACGCCCTATACTGTTTTGCAAGATGTACCTACGCATGGATAGTAAAATTCCACGATCAATTACAATTTGCCACTTAAATGTTTTAAGTCTAAAATTGAAAAACCTATACTTCACAATATTTTAAATTATATCTATACATATAACAAAATTCTAACAGCCAAATCTGTACATTAAATATTTTTTGGAAAATCTTACTGAAATAGTCATTATTATCGATACAGAGGCCGAATCTATACTTTTTAGGATTTTTGTCTGTCTGTCTATCTGGAAACGCATCACGAGAAAACCATTGGACAGATTTTGATGAAATTTGATATGGTGTTAGCTGGTTTAGCTGGTTACCCGGGTCAACATATAGGATACTTTTTACTGCGGGAAAATAGCCCATCTCTGAGAAATCTACATATATACTAAACGTTAAAACGTAACTAGGGAAGAACCCAATCGGAGCGATGGTGAGTAGCTAGTTTTAAATAAAACTATTATTTCACATTTAATCGCGTTCTTATTTTATTTCTGTTTTCGAATGTGCGATAAAATTCCAAAAAAAATAATTCATTCTTATTCATACTCATGTTCTCACCAGAACGGTTATTCGAGCCATTGGTAGCTTCCTCCATACATTAAATAGTGTTATTTCTATTTAAATCTTAAAACTGACAAATTCGAAATACTTGTAAAATTCTATTAGAATAATAAAATATTTTATTGAATACTTTGATTTCTTTCAATTTGATGCTATTTGATTATTTATTAGTATAATTTAAATTAATATAGGGCAATTTTGATTTTGTTATTTGATGACTACAGTAATATTCACGAAATGACTGACTGTATGATCTTTTCAGGCTTGGGTAATGAGTTTATTTCAATACCGTAGCAGCGTCGATACGAATGTAATTTTTCGATGCCCTTCAGTTTTATTGAATTTAATACATGTTCACACTTCGTTCAGGTTTTAACGGTAAATTGTTGTTTTAGTTCATTAAAAAGTCTTATAATATAAACTCGTAAGTTATTCCACAGGGCTACTTCTTACTCGACAATAAAGTATTATTATGTAATAGCCCAAGAGCCACCGACGGCCAGACCTTCGTTATTTTATAAAAGCTGAAATTTTTCTGAGAATGTCCCCTATACAGGTAAGAACGACCAGCGACTATAGAGTTTGGCTGTGGTTACTTGGGCAGGTAACAGGTAATAAAGGTATATAAAATAGCACCTTAAATTCTTTAAAGTATAAAGCTCATTTTTTTATATTTTCTTCGGGATAACTTTAGAAATCTCGTCATCCATTGCCGGACACTTATGACAGTTGCTACCCCCTGCCACTAAACTTAAAAAAAATATTCTTATACTTTCGTTTTAGTATAATAGCTAAATTTTATATATGTTACTTGGGGACCTATAAAAAAATGTTACCTCAATAGCCGGACAGTTTTAATGGTTTTTACATCTTGCCAGACACATTGAAAGTCCGCTGTAGATGCGAGCGTGAGTGCTTAGTCGATTGCGCTCTTTAAAGATATCCAATAAAAACATAATTTTATTACGTTTATAGCCATGTTATATAAAGTGAAAAATATTATTTTAATATTATAAAATACAAAAAAAAGTATTACATGTAAAAAAATTTTAATTGTTTTCATAAATTTCATTATTGTATTGCAATAATTTAAGATATTATGTGGACCTAACCAAAATACCTACATGCTATGTGTGGACAACTTGTTAAAAATATATATAAATATAAAAAAACTGCATAGGTACACTTTGTTATTTGTTATATTTATAATATGAATTAGTGCAACCTAATTATTTTACATTACAATGTTATTTATCTGTATACTTTTTATTACTACTGTTCGCCAAATAAAACATATAATATATGAATAGAATTTACCTATCAAAAAAAATGTTTCTAAAAGTTGGACTGATAGCACTAAAACTCGTTAATAGCTTCTAAGCAAAAAAGAAAAGTTGAAAAACAGAGGAGAAATGAGTGTGTGCAAGCGTGTTAAATATGTGCGTGAGTGCAACATACGCAGATGTTTATTATATGTTATGTTTGTTTATTTTATGTTATTATAGATGTATACCAGCGAGGCGAATGTAAGTCGCTAAAAATATTTTGTACGATTACAATAAAAGCTTATTCAACTCACAAAGATTTATAACGTAATCCTATTACTGAATAAAAATAGTGAAAGGAAGGCTTATCGGCTGATATATATTTTTTTAAATATAACAGGTAAAACCAGTAAGCAATTTAGATGTTTTTATATACTTCATTTTATAACTGAGAGATGCTAGAGCAGGCAAGAAGTTATTTATGAAAGAGATATCTATATTCTCTTTCTTTTACCCTTAAAACAAACATAATTGAGATCTTGACCGATTCCGGCCACTCCGGCCAATCTTACTGAAACTAAACAAGTGCGCAGGAGATATTATAGTGCATAAGTGTACGCGCAGACACAAACGCACTCTCTATTCCTGTTACTCCCAAACTCCGTTTGGAAGACATTTCGACAGCTTTACGTTCTCTCTAAGGCACGGCGGTGTCACATCGCCAATATTCTAAATCGGGGCTGTTACTGAGAATTTCTTAATAGAAAAACTCTTTAACTAAACTTGGCTAAATCCAGGACTTGAACCTAGGACCTCCAAATCTGCAGCCAAACATGCTAACCACTAGACTATCGAGGCAGTTCAAACATATACTAGTAATATTAACATTATCTCACTTTTTGTATAAGTTATTTCTATTACGGTCTCTTAATGTAGAGCATTCCGTGAACATTTCAAGTGGATTTAGATAATCGTACAATTTTAAATAAGTACCTATGTTTGAAACTAAGAATTTGCTGTTAGTGATAAGCCCCAGTCTAAAAATATGTTATCTTTTCATGCTCAAACCACTGAACTGAATCTATATAATATGTAAATATATACATATATAGATTCAGTGTATATACTACTTTCCTTTTTCAACCGCTTTCCTTTTTTTAGTAGATGAGCTTTAGCATTATTAATAAAGAAATATTTATGTTCGAATTCTGAGCTCTGGGTGAACACCAGTTCGATGAAAAGTACCATACAGTGCACGATGAGGGCAGATATGAGTTATATTCTATCCTAGCCATGTAAGCAGAAGCGAGATCAAAACCGAAAAGAAAGACAATATATAGGTAAATAACGTTGACCTGTTGAACTACTATGCAAAAGAATAATTAAGAAAAACACTTCGGAATTTTTAATATTAGCAAAAATTTCAATTTGCAATACAACTAACTAATACATGAAGGCATATAATATCTTCTAAACGTGAGAATTATTTACAAAGCATCTATAATATCCATTTATAAAATTATAGCTGACATTTAAATATTTACTATGTAAATACCTTAGATACATCAATGCGATAAGATCGCTCGTGCGTCTGATAACACTTTATGTTATAAGTTAACGCATAACATATAAATCTAGCGTTGACACAAAGTCTTGATAGTAAATTACTAAAAAGTAAAATTAATAATTTATGAAATATGCGATTAAAAAACGTATTTTCCTTGAAAATGTTAGGAATATATATGAATTATAGGATATAAGCGCATCTGAGAGTGCGCAGTGCGAGCTACACACGTATAAAGGTAGCAGGAAAGCCTCTCCATTCACAATTCACTTGAAGACGACGTCACAGTACAGTGGAAACTTTGAAAGTCGGAAACCAGTGATAAGTTTACGTGTTGGACTTTTTAGTATATTCAGATAATTCTTCTTTTGTCGATATGAAAGCGTTTATTTACCTCGTGGCTGCTGTTGTAGCGTGCAATAGTATTGAAGCTCTACTTTTGCCGGTAAGTTTATAATTATTATTTATTATAATAGAAAATTAAATTGTATTTAAAAAAATATTATAACTTTTTTTTATTTAGTTTAAAAAAAAATCTAATTGTAATCTTCCCTTTAAGGCTAAATATCAACAAATATTAATTAATAAATGAAAAATCTTTAATTTTACAAAAAAACAAAAATTATAAGAAAAATCTTACAAACATATATATTGTCAGTACTCAAACGACTATAATGTGTGCTTTACACTTATACTTTTTACGTTTTAAATTATAAAAATTAAGTAACTTAATATTTGTCAACTAAATCGTCGCTGTAAAATTTTAATATACTATTATAATAAATAATTTAACATAATATATTCTAATACAGACATTTTTATTTTATATTACGTACTTTGAACTTTCTTCGTGTAATATAAATTATGTAGATTTAATTCTAAGCTCTTCACAAATAGATAGCGTACGACACTCTTTGCCATTTAATATCAACACTATATTTGTATCGGGATCTCGTTTATATTATATCTTATTCTAATACTATTTAAATCTTCGACATACAAAATATATTCTATGCCTTCCATTTTTCCTTCAACTATATACAAAAATCGTAATATGATCCAGGCGCAGCCTAAAAAGTTAAACTGCTTTACGTTTCTAGTGTATCTGCTCTAGAAAGGATTTTTGAAAATTCTATTGTATTAAATTATAAAAATTTTAATACAATTTTATATAAAATCCTGTGGGAAGAATAAATTTGTCTTTGTTTTTCACATCCATTTATATCTTGATTTTTTTTCCAACAATTCAAATAAAATTGAATTGAAATTTATTTATATAGTAACAATTCTTATACTTATACAGTAAAACAATGGCTACGATTTAATTTATAAGCAATTTGTTATTATTGTAAGAATGTATCTTCTACATATATAAAAATGAATCCCTATTTCCCTTGGTCACGCCATCACGCGTGAACGGCTGGACCGATTTAACGTTTTTGTTGGTTTTGTTGTGTTTGTTATTGTCAGGAGAAGGTTCTTATGAAAGAAGATATTGAAAAAATTTTTTAAATGTATATGGCTAACGCTGGCTAATAACTATTTATATCTATTTAAAACGTACCTAGCGACGAACCCAAGCGAAGCGAGGGTGAGCCGCTAGTTGTTTAATAAAATTGAATTTAGTAAGCCCACGCTGCCTGTCTTTTGGGCGATAACAACAACACGTTGAATTTCAAGCATTTGAGCAAAACGAAATAAAAAACCAATATAAAAAGTTTATAACCTAGAAAGCCTCTTATAAAAGTAACATTTTGAGAGCACTTCTTTATATTTGCTTAATCCTAAAACAGTAATATAACCAAGTCAAATCATAATCGAGTCATATTTACACACGATTTAATCTTAATTCTACTCGATTATAGGGTTACCTCTAAAACAAAATGACAAATAATAAAAAATAGCTTAGATTATGACAGATTTGCACTGAAAAGTAACAGTGTTTTAATATAAAGTAATATTTTAGCGTTAAAAGGCAAGTTAATATAAAATACATATAAAAACTGACGAAAAATAAAATCTCAAAAATTGTTCCTATTACTACGAAATTGCTGTGAACGCGAGTTCCCAAAAAATCCTATTTCTAAGTCATAATAAGTAATTTTGGGTAATAAACTTTATTGTTAACTTTCTACATTTTACAATCTTAAATTTTAAGTTTTAAATATAATCGATTTCTTTCTTCAAAAATATAATAAAAAATCACATTCATATATAACATTAAACATTAAATTGTGTAGCTTTTTCATTACATTTTTATTTTCAATTTTTTTAATATATTTTAAATTAGACGTATGAAAGATCCGCTTCTAATCGTTAGAAATCGTTATACTTTTTTTTGTATTCAGAAACTCTTGCACGAAAAATTATTTTTTAACCTTTCAAACTGTTGAACTTAAAATCGTTGGGATTTAAAAGAATAAGTTTCTAGCTCGGGAGGGTAAGGTTATTTATTTTTTGTATAAAGAAACTCCTGCACCTAAAAATCACTTATTTTACATTAGAAAACAAAAATTGGTAATTTTTCGTACAAACCGACAATAATCGGACGAATAATATATTTTTTATTCATCCGATTATCGGATGAATAGGAACCACCTTCTTTATCTATTATTCGTCCTAAAGTACGAATAATTATTTTTTATTCGTCCTTATTTCAAGTACGAATAGCAACAGCCAAAAATGAATCGCTAAATGTGGCTAAGCACAAAACTCGAGAACAACTTAACGGCAATTTTTTTTATTCAAATATTCCTTAAAGTCGGAGGAAGGTTCTTATGAAGAGAAAAATTGGAAAAATTGCCCGAAAAAACGTAAAAACGCCATTTTTCTCATGGGACCTGCTTCACATTTGATTTGACAGAACAAGATCTGTCGGGTCACCTAGTTTTTACTAGATAATATTATCTGGCTTTGCCTCTCCTTCTAAAAGATAAGAGATATTTAAAAAAAATATACTAAGTATGTATATAAAATACACAGATTTTTCGTAAGCCTATATTTATTATAATTACATTATATTTATTATAATTACATTAATCAATTCTAAAATTTGATTTTCATAAGCTCACATTACCACATATTATTTTTTAATATAACCTCACATTTTCATTTAATTGCTTTACCTTTTTCCAAAGGTATGTTTTCAATTTATTTTCAACGCTAATATCCGATGAACTCATTTACGTAGAGCTGTAGAGCTTATTACCGATTTATGTAATACCAGGGACTTACCCTTTCATTGCTTGGGTACATCCCTATGTACGTTTTCTGTTGATAAATATAGTTTTTGTACCTTAAGAGATATACACAACGCGTTTGTCTCCTAAGCTACCACTATTTTTATAGAAAATTGTATTACATATACATATATCTTCTTTAGGTAATATGAAAAGGTATAAAGATATTTCTAATTGAATATAGAATTTTTGAAGAAGAGTGAAAATTGGTGATTAGTGCTACAATATTCCAATGTAAATAAAATGTGACTTTTAGGTTATATCGAGTAAATTAAATAATAACATCCGCCTTTGCCATGCTCACTCCTTAATGACTCTCTGCGATTGCTACGAAATCTTTTTACAAAATATTTATAAGCCATTAGAATCACTTCATACATTGGAATAAAAAGAAGACTTGCCACTCAGTAAAAAATTGACTTTCAACTTTAAATATTTTAGATATTTATTATTATTATATTTGTAGTTTCAAATTTTACTTCTTACATCTAATGTCACGAAATTCACCTTTCATCTTATATATAAAATTTCCATGTCACAATGTTTGTTACCGTACTCCTCCGAAACGGCTTTACCGATTTTTACCAAATTTTATATGCGTATTCAGTAGGTCTGAGAATCGGCTACTATCTATTTTTCATACCCCTAAGTGATAAGGATAAGGGTGGTCCTCCCAGACCCCACCCCAGGGACGAACCCGAGCGGAGCGAGGGTGAGTCGCTAGTAATATTCTAAAATCGTTTTCCTTCACAACTGAAACAAGTAACTTTTAAGACAATAATTATTTAAATAACTTTTGAGACGTCTTAATCCTTAGTCTCTCCTGTGGCCATGGTTGCTGTAAAGCATTCGAAATGTCGAGAAAACTAAAACTAAAAATCAAAATAAACCTACGAGAAAACCGAAAGGCTAGTTTGAGTTCAAATGTCAAATATTCGAGTTAATCTCAGAGAGTATTATCAATATCCATTCTAAATATTATAAATGTGTTGTTTGTGAGGATGAATGGATGTATGTTTGTTACTGTTTCAAGTCAGAACGGCTGAACGGATCTAGGTGAAATTTGGCACAGAGATAGATTATAGTCTAAAATAGCACATAAGCTATCTTTTATCCCGTAAAAATGTACGGTTCCCGTGGGACAGATTTAATTTTGTTTTTCACTAGGGACGAACCAAAAGTGAAGGTGAGTCGCTAGTTAAAAATATTCACCTTATAATTATTAAAAAATGAGAAGTAAGTGTAATTTTTTACATAAAACATCCAAACTTTGGTCTTGGTAGACTCTATATATAAGTATTAGTGACTCACACACGCTCCGCTTGAATTCGTCCCTAGTTACATTTTAAAGTTTAGTATAGATTTCTCAGAGATGAATATTTTCCCAGATATCAGTAATAGAGCAGAAAGCAACCCTATTACTTAACACGTACTTAGCACATCAAAACACGATGGTATCAAACAAGTTAATCCCTTGTTTTGGCACACACCAACCAGACGGTTTATTTAATTGTTTCATCACAAGCCTTTTAATTCTACAAGCTGATAAGAGCTATATATGGATATACAATTAGACAACAACGGGATCGTAATATATATATATAAAACTAGTTTTGCTTGCTGCTCTACTCGCGTATTTGCATCTTAGTCACACTTCTCCCCGGATGTTTGCTCACCTTGTGTTGGGGGCATAGGCAATCCCGCCGGGCGTGAAGCCAATGGGTAGACTAGGAGGCAGCCCACCTTGGGAGACGGTGTACCATGCCTTTTGCTCCTGGTATTTCTCTTTTTTTATTTATTTAGTCCTAAAAAAGAAGATAATTTAAAATATTAATTCAAATCCACTGAGTCGTTATAGCATGAAGAACTGACAACCAAACACCACCTCATTCATAAATTTTAGCATTTAAAATATTTGTATGGTAAAATACTTCCCAACTATGTACATACATTTAGTAAAAATTTATAATAAATAGCTATTTTTTAACCAAAAAGACACACAAAATTCAAACCATATTAAAATTTTCCTATTGAATTTGCCTGTAAAATTCCACTATTACGAAAAGGCTTCTTTTCTGTAAAGTTATCATGTTTATTTGACTGTTGTATTATTTAGTTTTAATTTTATATTTAGTTAAATGTTGTTTATCAATACAATGATGTTACTGAATTATTTCATCAGAAATTCCTAAATAATTGTGTCCTGTAACGTTGTGAACCATAAAAGCAAGTTTTCCCTTTGAAAACGAGGAAATCGATGCTGTAGTTTTAATTAAAACTAACAAGACGTATCTCGACATCTGTTGTAACAAAGTTGAATCAATGACGCTTATTAAATTAAAAGTAAACTATCTAAGAGTTTTCAAAATATATAAAAAATGTAGATAAATATGTTTCTTTTAATTTTTTATATCACTCCATATAATATGAGGCCAAAAGAAGCTTTAAAGTATTCATATCTAAATATATAACTTTACAAAACTGATGTTCCACTAACCACGGTATAATTTTATTCTAACATGAAGTACATAAAACTTTTTAACAAAAAAATAAAAACCGACTTCAAGAAAAGCACTAAAAAGTAAAAAATAACTGATTGGTAGTTTTCATTTACTATACATACCTAATAAAATATTTTCGAAGTCGGTGTGCTTTGCTTTGTATCGGCTGGCAGTCGCTAATACCAAAAACTCATTAAAACGACATATTAGATAAAATATAAATAACTTTACTAACAAACAATTGAACGTATTGTGAATTAAACAAAACAAACAAAACTAATTTGCACACCATAATGGTAAGATATGGTGATCATTTTAGGTAAAAAATACTTTTTTACCTCATTCTATACAAATAAATAGATAAATAGATATAAACAACAGAAATTAACACGTAGTGTGTATGTACTCGTATGTAGTACTCGAGTCTACACGCATTGCTGGTATTGTAATATTCAAGTTTCATGCCATTACGTCTGCCACCGATCGGAATAGAGCGATCCTCATCAAGATATATCGCTCCGAAGCACACGATCTCTTTCTAATCTATTTTTGACCCCCGACGCAAAAAGAGGGGTGTTATAAGTTTGACGTCGATGTCTGGATGTGTGTGACTGCCTGTGGCATCGTAGCTCTTAAACGGATGGACCGATTTCGATGCGGTTTATTTCATTTGAAAGCCAGTTTCCTTGGTATGGTTCTTAGCTATGTTTGGTTAATATCGATCCAGCAGTGTAAGAGTATCAGCACTTTTACAAAATGATGTAAGGCATTTTGGCGTATGCTAGTCGATTACGTTTTTTATTCTTTAAGGGTTGTTCCTTAAACTATAAGTATTTTTTGCGTAGGGGTTTTTAAAATTTTTAATGTGTTATTATCAAGTATACTAAACTTATATCATCTACACTAATATTATAAAAAAAGTCTGTAAGGTTGGATGTAGAGGGTAATCTTTGAAACTACTGATCCGATTATGGTTTTTTAAGAAGCTACTTTATTGTCGAGTGCTAGAGTTAGGCTATTTGTTTTTTCTATAAAAATGCGTTTAATATCAAAGTCATAATAATAATAATTTTAATTAAAGTCGGAAGAAACGGGAAGGTAAGTTGTTTTATTGGCGTTCGCCGCCTAAACGGTTTGAAATAATGCAATAAAACGTATGGCAAAAAAAAACTTACGGACGCGTCAGAGCTACGCGAGGGGAAATTGCTAGTGTATAATACACAAAAACATCAAAAAGCCGGTCAAGTTCGAGTCGGACTCGAAAGGTTCAGTACCATTATCGATTTTTTTTAATTTGCATGGCCATTTTGGAATTCGCCATCTTGGTTATTAATTATTTATTGTTATAGCGGCAGTAGAAATATACACTGTGAAAATTTAAAGTGTCTAGCTATTACGGTTAATGAGATACATCCCGCTGAACAGACAGACGCACGGACAGCGGAGGCTTAGTAATAGTCCCATTGGCACCCTTCAGCTACGGAACCCTAAAAATGTTCAAACTTATTATTTGCATGATAGACTGAGTCATAGATGTGAACACTAAACATATGAAGCCACGTGTGATATTGCAATTAAGACATGTAAGATGAAAGATTTTCATCATTTAACAAATGAAAGCGTTTAGATTAACATTCATAGATGTATGGCAGTAATAATTGGTTGAAATAGGATTACTTAGTGTATAATATTCTAACGAACTTAATACTACTTGTACAGACATATGTACGTATGCACATTGACAGTACAATAATAACATGCTTTTACTTTTGCCTTTATTACCGTTTCTAACTACTAATGAATATCAAATATTCAACCTATTTATATATATATATATATATATATATATATATATATATATATATATATATATAACAAAGTCGGGCTTGTTAACAACATATAACTAGAGAACGGCTAGACTGATTTTTATGTTAATAGTTAAAAATAACTATAAAACATCAAAAAAAATCACGATAAAAAAATCTATTCCACAAATACTAATAGTCAAAACGTACCCAGGGATGAACCTGAGCGAAGCGAGGGTGAGTTGCTAGTATTATATAAATCTACTTTCACCTTTTTCAATATTTTTTAATTATTTCTAATAGCTATGCAGCAGGCTATGCAATATCCATAGAAATTACTACCTATGACCTACTCTGGCTGGTTGGCTGTTCATAAACTATAATCATAATTAGCTTAATCATAATCATTTGGATCTATTACATAAAAATGCATAAATAAACAAACAAACAAATACACTTCCGTATATAATATTAGGAAAGCATATATATAGAGTGAATTGAACTGAATTTTGCACCACAAGAGCGTATAAACTCGTGCCTCCAATGTAACACTCAGGCGTTCTGCTAAATAAGTCACTATGTTCGTATGTCACTATAAAAAATGATTAAAAAGAAATTATTATATTATTCATATTATTTTTTATATAATTAATATATTATTATTTTGCAATGCAATGTTTATTTATGTTAAGTAAATTCAAGTTATTCAAAACAAAGTTTTATTACTACCAGAGCGACATAGTCATTCAAGGGACACTGCTCTTAAAATAAGAATAAAAAACGTGTTATTAAGTTACGTCGCTTATTATTATTATTTTTTTAATGTTGGGACATTAACACACAGCACTATCTAGTTCCATGGTAAGCTACGAGGCTTGTGTTATGGATACCAGATAGTTTATACACTACACATATCTATATAACTTTAAATACATACATATTATAATATATATGTATAGTATATAAACACCCAATCTGGAAGAGAAATTTTAAAACTATATATTACTCTCCTACATATTTGGAAATATTGTATTATTACTTGAACCACTCTATTATTAGATAACACACCTCCGTTACCTGTACTTAGTCGTAGAATGTAACGCTTAAAAGCAAATATCCTCATTTACGTAACGAGATAAATCTATGACGTTATTGTCGCAGGGTCACAAAATATTTTGTTGAAATAGTTCATATTCTTGAGCACATAAGAACTAGCAACACTCTCGGGCCTTTCTTCGTTGAAGTGCGTTTCTTAGTATCCATGGTAGTAGCCATAGAATTTCTGCGTATTCATTCAAATCCATCCAGCCATTTTTATGTGGACCTAATTACGTATGTAAAAATATATACAAACATCTAAGAAAAGTTTACACAAATACTTCATTGAAGATAATAAAATATAATAGAAATGAAACAATAATTTGAGCTTGAAATCTGCATAGGAGCAGGAATATACTCGTCAAACCTTCTGTTTTTTTGTTTCTGTTCTGTTCTGTGGTTTGGGGAGACGATGTTTTTGTATGAACACAAGATTTTCCGCGGCATTACCACAAAAAGATGGTTTTTTTGTATAATTTATTAATTTAAGTGAAGGAAAATATCAAATAAATATAAAATAAAATAAATATGTTGGGACAGCATAACACATCACCATCTAGTTCCATGGTAAGCTACGAGTACGAGGCGTGTGTTATGGATATCAGATAGTTGATACACTTGTGTAGTGTGTATCTATACATATAATAAAATTCTAAATAAGCCGAATCTGTATATTAAATATTTTTTGGAAAAACTTATTGAAATATACTTTATTATCGATACAGAGGCCGAATCTATAATTTTTAGAATTTTTGTCTGTGTTTCTGTCTGCCTGTCTGCTATCACATACAGAAAAACCACTGGAGGGATTTTGATGAAATTTGGTATGCGAGTAGTGTATATAAAGAAAGCGAACGTGTCAAATAAATATCTAATATGCTAATTTATTCCATAGTATTAATATGTTAATATTAGTCAGTATATTTGTTGTTAAATGTGACAGGGACTAGAAAGGAGCGACTTAAAAGTTGATAAGCCCATGTGTCCATCTCCTTAGGTTCACTCATAATAATTAAACTTTATTTTATCCTCCAAAATGATTTATATTAATATATACATAGTAGCAAGAGGTAGTATTAATCTATAAATGATTTGACTGAGATTCAATTTCATTGAAGCGATTTCACATTCTCGAACCAATGAACACAATTTTGATAAAGTTTGAAGATTTCAGAATAAATTTCTATTTTCTAACAACAAGTTTAGTTAGTTAGCTTTATATTTTTTTCTAGAATATTTTAAAATTCTAAGCTTAGTCTTTGAGATAAGTCAATAAGAGGCATTATTTCAGTGATATCTTACAATATAATGTAGGTTATAGAAAAAATACATAAGGAAGGAAAATAGCTTATGGCGTCCAGCATTGAGTGAGCGATGTCTGTTTGATAAAAAACACCGTAAAAGGTATATGGCCATTGATGGCAAAGTTTAAGTGGAAACGTAAATCTGTAAAGTATTTTGCTAATAAATGCTTTATAAAATTGATTACATCCATAGTAATATTATAAATGTGAAAGTGTGTTTGTTTGTTTGTTTCACGTCAAAACGAAGTGACGGGAAAACACGTTATAATACAAGACAAAAAATATTAATGATCAGAATTACTTGAAACTTGGTCTTAATGGTCTTCAATACAATTAAATAAATACGTGTTATAGCATTTTTCGAAATTCATCCCATAAGGTGTTAAGGGGGATGAAAGTTTGTATGTAATTTACCTTTTCGGAGTGTTTTTGTAGTTTTAGCGCCAGCTAAGCCTCGGATTCTGCTAGTAATATATAAAATAACTACAGCTAAATAAAGTTAGAGCTTCTGATTTTAACAGCTTATAGAATTTTATTTGAGCTTACACATATGTTAATTATTAAATCAAATAAATATAGATTCGAAATTATTAATTTCTCAGTGAAAAGTTTTAAATGTGAGATTTATTTTTTTCAATTTTGAACGTTTTTAGTTAGTCCTTCTTGTACTTTTTATCCAACTCAAAAATACATGTTAATTGTGAACATTTGCTAATTGTGAACTAGTTTAATCATTTTATTTTTTAATGAATAGGTTATAATGCCTCAATATTGCTTTTAATTTTACCAAAAAATTTCACCTGTGTGTAAAATAATATACATACATACTTAACTAATATTATAAATGTGAAAATGTGTTTGTTTGTTTGTTATATGAATGTTCGTTTTGACTTAAAACAAAGTGTAATATTTAAAACACATTTTAAGATCAAAAACAAAAATCGGAAACCAAGAAGCGAGATTTTTTCTATTCATTACACTAAAAAAGAAGAACCCCTTAAAGATTTAGATGCAGAATCAATAAGCTCGTCATCTTAGCAGGAACCATCCCAAAATATGCACTAAATAATAAATAAAGGAAGTAAATGAGTCAATTAATGAGTAAACTATAATGAATAGAGGTTGCCGTGATTTTAATTGCTTGTAGGTAAATAAATCGGTATCTTATACCGGAGTGTCACATTTTTCATCGCTAATAATCTTGTAAACAGCCTCCCAAGGGCGCATAACGGGTGTGCTCGACGATATTAATTAAACACGAAGATACGCCTTCAGTACGCAGCAGCTGCATCTATTTCCACCTCGATAAGTCCTTTTCTTTGATTTTTTTTTATCATCAAGACCGTCTGAACTTTTAGCCAGTATAAAATCAATTTATAAAAAAGAAAATTAGTTAACGATTTTTTTATACATTAAATTTAAATAGGTTGAAAATGAAAATAGTAACTAGCAAATGCATGTTTTATCTATATATATATATATAATAAAATTGTCACTAAACCGAACCTGTACATTAAAATTTTTTTGGAAAATCTTATTGAAATAGACATTATTATCGATACAGAGGCCGAATCTATAATTTTTAGAATTTGTCTGTCTGTCTGTTACCGCATCACAGAAAAACCACTGAAGGGTTTTTGATGAAATTTCGTATGGTGATAGCTGGTTATCCGGGTCATCATATAGAATACTTTTTACCACGGGAAAATATCTCATTTCTAAGAAAAAATACAAAAACTGCATTGTAAGAGTATACCAATATGTAAAACCTAAGAATTTGCTTTTCGGTCATCTGAACGCGGGCGAAGCCGCGGGTAATGCTAGTATTTAATAATTTTTATGTGGAAAAATTATAACAAAATGTAATTTTATATTATAATTGTATTACGATTTGAAAAAGAGTTTTTACAAAACGGAGTGTCCGCGCAAGGCATTGTTAATCGAATCACATAAGTTTTTTTTTATATATTTCGTTACAACAACAAAAGGCCATATCCAACTTTTCTACTAAATTAAATTTTGTCGGACTTTGGGCTTTGACTAAAGCCCGGCCGAATTACCATTTCATCTATTATGTTTCCACTGAAATCCAGTTATTTAGTTTTCGTACAAGTAAGGAAAGCATTAACAGTAGCAATTTCCAATGACTTCAGTCTCATGAAACTAAAATAAATTTAGGTAAAAAAAGAAATATAATACAAGACATAGGTTTGACAGATTTTTTGGTAAAGAACGAAATCGGCAAAGCTGGCATTTCTTTGAATGGGTAATGTTTAGGATACACGTTTTTACCGCAATATATAAAAAATATAGATAAATAAAATAGTTACTAATGATATTACAACTTGAAAAATTTTAAAGGATTTTTATTATAAAATGGATAGTTTATCTATACTAATATTATAAAGAGGTAAAGTTTGTGTGTTTGTGAGGTTGTGAGTTTGTGACGTTGTAGGGTAATCTCTGGATATACTGAACCGATTTAAATGAAATTTGGTAAAAAGATAGTATGAAGCCCTGGAAAGGACATAGGATCCTTTTTATCCCATAAATTATCCCTTAACGGGTTAAAAATGGGGATGAAAGTATGTATGCCAGTACTACCCACTAAAATCCGACAAAACCTTCCTCGTCTTAATGGGGCGTCGCGGGATCGCTTACGCATTGAACCACGACACCCCGATGGCAGGTCTGCCGAAGCAGACCACAACAACCATGGGACAGCAACCAAGGTCTACTCTGCCGTCCGAGAAGTACCAGGAGCATCCCGCATAGTACACTGCCCAACGAGTGAGCCACCTCCCCCTGCATCTCTTGGCTTCGCGACCAAATGAACTGCCGGACGCTGATAAGCCCCCCCCCTCCCTCCCCCTCCATGATAAGCTGAACGCACGTTGGATGGGAGATAGACTATGACCTGGACTAACACCTATATTTAATGTTATGAAGTCGCTAATAATAATATAAGGAGCGGCTATTGCACTATTTTTTAACTTTTAACGTATTTTATTCAACAAAATTAAAATCGTTCGCGTTACGCGCATGTTCGTGTTACAAGAAGACAAGTTTACGAAGTTAATTAAGCGTTGTAAGCAAAAGTTGAAGATTGAACACCGTTTACTGTACAGGTAGCGTCAGTGTAGGAGTTTTAAGCTAATATAAGGTTTCTTACATAATTTTATTAGAATAACTTCTTTATAATATTTTAATATTCTTGTTTATATCTATTACTCACTTTAAATAAATCTATCTGTTCGGATTTTTTCGCGAATTTATTTTGATTTTTGGTCCCCGACGTCAATCATGATCACGGGAGAGACAAAGGTTTTAGACGTCTCAAAGGTCAGGAATCGAAAATCCAAATAAATCCGCGACAAAATCCAAAAAAAAAAAGATTAGATATTTAAAATGTGAAATATTCGCGTAGATCTAAGAAAACCTATTACTCATTATTAAAAAGATATCTTTACTTTGTTAAAAAATCGAGAAATAACTGAAACTGCTTAAAATTGAAATCGATTACCCTAATTTACCAAATAAGCCATTACTCGAGTCTAATTGAAAACTAATACCGTTTAGTTCAAGATTATTTGCATATAAATCACTAAAATATAAAGATACAAAAAAGGGTTAACTAACAAGCCACGTAGACACCAGTCACGTCTAGGCTAGGAGCTTACTTGATACGACGTCATTCTACAGTCGCTTACGAATAGAAATTATAAAAGTCAATCTCATATGTTCTTTTAGATTTTTATTCGTACTTTAGAATGCCATCAAGTCTAAGGGCAGTCCTCACCATTCGCCTGTAATGTAACAATTTAAGATTTGTTGTTGAGCATTACGTTATAGTACTGCCTCACTGACTGACGAGCATTCGCCTGTAATGTAACAATTTAGATTCGATTTTGAGTATTTGCTTGCAGTTAAGTCAGTTGTTTTTATAATGTTGTGGTCATATTAAGCGCGGTAATATTTATTCACTCATGTTATTTACGTAAAAAAAGCAAAAGAAAACGAACAAACAATCAAACAAGTTTAGATGCGTTACACATCGTATCACGATGTTACAAATTGTATCATGTTGCGCATTGTAATGCTCGATTCTTCTCTCTCACTGATGTAATGTTACAAATTGTATCATTACAGGTTACGCACTGTAATGCTCAGTTCTTCTCCTTCACTTATATAATGCTCGAATCCGAACTGTAACATTACAGGCGAATGCTCCCGGTAAGGGACCGCTTTTAGGGTGCCATTGAATGTCGTAACTTCATTTTAAATCAAAGCCAATCTTTGCATAGTGAACTTTATGTTCTGAAGTTTACTTTCAATGATTTTGGTTTCACTATCGTATAATAATTGAAATTTCTTTGGTGACATATTTCCAAGCTTAATAACCTGAATAAATAACTTTTTCTGTTGACATTAGCAGAATGTATTGGTTCTGCTAGCGCAAATCTAAGCCAATAAAGAAAAAAACTTTTCTGTCATAATTTGATATTGACGTATGCTAGTATCATATTCCTAGGGAATTGACTGAGCAATATTGTCATGAAATTGACAAAGAAAGAAAGCGAACGTGCGGCCAATACTTGTCTTTTATTCCAATTTGAATTTATAAAAGTATGTGAAAAAATAATAATATTAATGAAAATTATAATATAACTAGCGACTAGCTCTCGCTCCGCTCGTATTCGTCCCTAGTTACGTTTTAAAGTTAAGTATAGATTTCTCAGAGATGAGATATTGTCCCGCAGTAAAAAGTATCCTATGTGTTGACCCGGATAACCAGCTATCATCATACCAAATTTTATCAAAATCTATCTAGTGGTTTTTTCCGTTGCATCCCCAGACAGACAGACAGACAAAAATTTAAAAAACTATAGATTCGGCTTTTATATCACTAATAATGACTATTTCAATGAGATTTTCCAAAAAATATTTAATGTACAGATTCGACTCAGAATTTTATTATGTGTATAGATATGGAATAGATAATGGAATGTAAAATGGTTATAACTAAAATCTATCTTCATTAATCGTATCTCAATTAATACAAAAGACTTCTGGCCACATTCGTTTTGTCTCTATCACTTTTCCACCATTTTCAGCTAACGGCTGGCAAACAAACACTCAGTCCATTCTCTATATCTGTTAGGTACACATTCTTTACTTGACATCACTATATATATCTTCCTACCGTCACATCCTAAACTCCTTCGATATTCCTTACCTGGAGGTAGTACTCAAAAAAGCTTCAACGGCCGCGTACGGCGATGGGACGAGCTCCGCATTCTCCCCATCAAATTTAAGACTACGCGTCAAAGTTATCGTGCGAAACGCAATAAACTATCTTATTTTACAATTACAAACTTTAAGCAAATCACCCGGTGTTGTGTGAAAGTGATTGGTGTACAAAACGCGACTTAAGAACCCACGCGGGACAACGGCGAACCAGGTAGTCCATCCACCCTTTCAATCTTTACCCAACATCCTTTTATGGTCCTTCAGATCCTGGATATCCTTTAGTAATCAAACCTCATCTTAAATAAATCATCCGTATTTCCATCAAAAAACATTACATATATACCTACAATAATATACATCTAATCTTTACATTTCGCTTGACGCCATATTGCATACGTAAAATTAACAATTTCATATTGGCATCACTGTTTCATTCCGGATTGCGAATCGGTCAACCGTCAATGTCAAATAGTGTCTTGTCATTTGTCACTTGTTATTTGTCAGCTGTCAAATTGTCACTTTTGTTTACATTTTGCATACTATCATACTATATTAGTAATTTGTACAATACGTAATTAAAATATATAACGATCGACGATGTCTGACCTCAAAATGCATTTAGTAAAATATGAAATAGCACTAAATCATATAAAGCAGTTATATGATTTGGGTGGTAACATTATTAAAAAACCTTCTGTAAACATGAAGGAAAAGCAACAGTTTCTTGTACGGTTTAAGGATATAGAAAGATACCGGCAGCAAATGGAGGAGTCTTTCTCATTTTTAATAGCAAATATCGATTCTTTTGGCGAAGATAAGCGTACCGAAATTGAAAAGAATTATAATATTTCAAATGACATGTTTTACTCAATACAAGTGTATCATACTACTTTATTCGAGTCAAAATCTAGTGCAAATTGTGATACACAAGTAATTCCAGTGCCTAGCTGCGAGTTTCATTTACCTAAAATATCATTAACTAGATTCTCAGGTGCTCATATAGAATGGCCAAATTTTATTTCTATTTTTAACAGTTTAATTCATAATAACAAAAAGTTAACTGAAATTGAAAAAATGCATTATTTACTGAGTGTATTAGACAAGGAGCCTTTATCTCTTATCAAAAACTTAACTATATCTAATGAAAACTATAATATTGCATACAAATTGTTGGCTGAGCGATATGAAAACAAAAGAGTCATAGCGGACAAGTATGTTGAGTCTATTCTTAACTTACCTAACCTTACACAAATACATTTTAAGTCTTTAAACAAATTTTTAAACACTATTAAAGAAAATACAAATGCTTTAACTGCTTTAGAGTTTAATGTAAAGTCATGGAGTTTCTTATTAGTACATATATTACTAAGAAAGATTCCTATTGAATTTAGAAGTAAATTTGAGTCACAAATTAATCCCATAAATATTCCCACATTTGATGATTTTATACAATTTTTAGAAATTCAATTGAGAATATTAGAAAACATTTCAGGTTCAACTTCTCATACAAAAACTAATACACATAACTCATTAAATATTATTGAAGAGAAACCTAAATTAAATTATATTGCAAATTATTCTTGCCCTTGTTGCCAGAGTAAGCACAGCATATATAACTGTTTAAAATTTAACGCTATGACTCAGGAACAAAGAAAATCTTTTGTTATTCAACATAAACTTTGCTTTAACTGCTTGAGACCACATCATGTTTCAAAATGTACTTCTAGAAGTGTATGTCAGATATGTCATGGCCATCATCACACAAAATTGCACATTTCAAAATCAGGGATCCGCGCTTGCGTGAACTCTATGTAGAGTTTATGCGAGACTATCTTAGTTCGGGTCATATGCGTGAAGCTTCTTGCTCTGACGCAAGTGAGCGATACTACATTCCGCATCATGGTGTTCTGCGCGAATCTAGTAGCACGACTAAGCTTCGTGCAGTTTTTGACGCTTCGGCTTCCAGCTCAACCGGTGTTTCGTTAAATCAGGTCCTAATGACAGGGCCTAAATTGCAAAGAAATATTGAAGATATTATTATGCGCTTCAGGATTCACAAGATCGTCTTCACCTGTGACATCAAACAAATGTATCGTCAGGTGCGCATGGACGATGCTGACTGCAAATATCAAACTATATTCTGGCGCGAATCTCCTGACCAACCTCTTAAGGAATACGAGCTTACCACTGTTACCTACGGTGTTTCAAGCTCTGCCTTCCAAGCAATCCGTGTTATACACGAGCTTGCTTCTCTTAATTCCAATCAACATCCAGAAGATTCGCAAGTGCTGCTAAACGACACTTTCGTCGATGATATCGTCAGCGGGTGTGATTCCGTGGAATCTGCTAGGATTACAGCAGGTACTGGTCAGTATCCTATCACAGGGCGGTTTTCTCTTGCGTAAGTGGTCGAGTAACTGTAAGGAATTCATAAGCGACTTTCCTGCTGATCATTGCGAGCAGCCCTATCTGTTTGAACACGACTGCGATAACATATTTAAAGTCTTAGGCATGGCCTGGAGTGCTTCTAATGATAGTTTTATTTATAGGGTTGCAGATATGAACAATACACTCACCATGCGAGGCATACTTTCTAATATAGCCCGACTCTATGACCCTTGCGGTTTTCTAGCACCTGTAACCTTCTATGCGAAACATGTTATGCAGAGGCTCTGGGTTCTCAAATGTGGTTGGGACGATTCTCTACCTTCTGATATTCAAAAGGCTTGGCTATCTTTTATGTCAAATTTTCATCATCTTAACAAAATTGTTATTCCACGCTGGGTACTCACTGATCAACTAAGCGATTGTGAACTCCACGGTTTCAGTGATGCTTCCGAACGCGGGTACGCAGCTTGCGTCTACCTGCGCGTCAAAAATTCTTATGGTAAAACTTCGGCCCAACTAATGTTAGCGAAGTCTCGAGTTGCTCCTCTCAAGCAAAAGCTCACGATTCCCAAATTGGAACGGCGCACATCTTCTCGCTCGCTTACTTGAGCATATTATCAAAACTCTAAAACATAAAATTAAAATCAGCAGCACAGTGGCCTGGTGTGATTCCAGCATCGTGCTCACATGGCTTAAATCTTCTCCTCATACTTTACAAACGTTTGAAGGAAATCGAGTGTCCCAAATTCAAGCTTTAATACCAAGAGCTATTTGGAGATACGTTCCATCATCACTAAATCCTGCTGATGCCGCTAGTCGAGGTCTCTACCCCTCTGAACTAGCTAAAACCATCTTGTGGTGGTCTCCACCTTGGCTTGAAGGTGATTCTTCGACATGGCCTGGAGACACACCTACGTTGAGCCAAGCGAATTTACCTGGTCTGAAATTACCATCCCCTATATCACACATTGCTAAGGTTAGCGTCGATTTACCTTTCTTGCACAAATTCAGTTCCCTTCGCAAGCTACAGGCTGTTGTAGCTTGGTGTAAGCGATTTTTGCATAATTCACGCAATCCAACGAAGCGACACACGGGATCACTATCTGTTTCCGAATTGAACGATAGTTTGAATACCATTATATCAACTGTACAGTCGGAAGAATTTTCTTCAACAATTTCGTTGTTGCGTAATGGGAAACCTCTCAAAGATAGCCTTCGACGTCTTAATCCATTTCTTGACTCTCAAAATTTGCTGAGAGTAGGTGGTCGGATTGTAAACTCATCTTTATCATTTAACGCTAAACATCCACTTTTGCTTCCGAAGGCACATCACGTTACTCGCTTGCTCATTGATCATTATCACCGGGCATTCCTACACCCTGGTGTCAATACTCTTTTAAATCTACTGCAACGTAAATTTTGGATTTTATCAGCACGCCGTGCAATCCGTCGGCAAATATTTCAATGTCAACATTGCTATAGATTACGTCCCAAGGCGACTGAACCTTTCATGAGTGATTTACCTCCTTCTCGAGTCACATCTTGCAGACCCTTTCAAAGAGTTGGAGTGGATTTTGCAGGTCCTTTTCTTCTGAAAATCTCGCGACTGCGCAACGCTCGATCTGTTAAGGCATATTTATGTTTATGGATTTGTTTCACCACCAAAGCTGTCCACTTGGAACTGGTTTCCGAGCTGTCGACAGACGCCTTTTTAGCTTGCTTTGATCGCTTCGTATCGCGAAGGGGTCTTCCCACCGATGTTTACAGTGACTGTGGTACCAACTTTGTTGGAGCTAACAACTACTTGAAAGAAGTTACACAATTACTCAAAAACTCGCATGATGACATAAAACATTCATTAGCCAGTCGACAGATTGTATGGCATTTTAATCCTCCTGCCAGTCCACATATGGGCGGTTTATGGGAGAGCGCGATTAAATCTGCAAAACTTATTCTTCTTCGTGTTATAGGCGATCGCTCACTTCTCTTTGAAGAGCTCCTCACTGTTTTTAGCAAAATAGAAGCCGCGTTGAATTCTCGACCGTTATATCCCCTAAGTAGCGATCCTAACGATCTAGAAGTCTTAACGCCCGGCCACTTCATCATCGGTCAGCCGCTATTGGCTTTGCCTGAGCAAGACTTGGAGCAGATAAATTTTAATACTCTCAAACGATGGCAGCTTTTGCGCCAGATTACTCAGCACTTCTGGAGGCGTTGGCAAGCTGAGTACCTACATACTCTACAGCAGCGACCTAAGTGGCTTGCCAAGATTTCAAATTTTCAAGTTGGTGATTTAGTTCTTATCAAGGATCCCAACTTGCCACCGCTTCACTGGAAGAAAGCTCGTGTGACTCGCATTTGCCCGGGTTCTGACGGCACTGTTCGCGTCGTAGAATTAAAAACTTCTACTGGCACTCTACTTAGACCAGTAGTCAAGCTTTGCCCTTTGCTGCCATCTTTCAATTAATAAAAACAATACTTATTTTTTTTTTTTTGTTTAGGTAGTAGTAATAGCTTTAGTTCTAGTAAGCAACATATTTTTTTTTTACTCTTTTGTTTACGTCAACCTTTTAGCAAATTTCAAAGGGGTTCGTTCAAATGAAAGAGCTAAGCCGCTCTTTGGGGGGCGGTATGTTAGGTACACATTCTTTACTTGACATCACTATATATATCTTCCTACCGTCACATCCTAAACTCCTTCGATATTCCTTACCTGGAGGTAGTACTCAAAAAAGCTTCAACGGCCGCGTACGGCGATGGGACGAGCTCCGCATTCTCCCCATCAAATTTAAGACTACGCGTCAAAGTTATCGTGCGAAACGCAATAAACTATCTTATTTTACAATTACAAACTTTAAGCAAATCACCCGGTGTTGTGTGAAAGTGATTGGTGTACAAAACGCGACTTAAGAACCCACGCGGGACAACGGCGAACCAGGTAGTCCATCCACCCTTTCTATCTTTACCCAACAATATCTATGGCTAGTATTTAATTTAGGCTAATTAATTTAGAAAATAAAACGTCTTAAAGTGTAAAAGTACGAAATATGTGTGTACGTATGTGTCATATCATTTAACACTAACGTAAAATTATGTTTAGTCCCTTCCCTAAAACCTCACTTAAAATATAAAACAGGGTCTTTAAGAGAAAACGCAATGATATGCTTTCTATTTTAAGAGATATACTTTCAAGTTCATGTCCAAGAACATTTTTTTAAAAATTAACTCAATTCACTATAAATTAACTAATTTTTTACCCTGGTTTTGCTTACGCGCATCCCTAGGTTCCTTTGGTACTAATAATAATAGGGGTTAAAGTATGAAATTGCCGATTTGTACTGAAAAATTGAAATTCTTTTTTTTTTTAATTTAACATATTTATTTAATCAAAATAATTACCATTATTATCTATCTATACATTGCTGTCATCTAATAGGAAGGTCATTTATGTCTTTGCGATAGAACTCTGGTGATCTAGATTCGACAAGTACAGTAGATCAGAAATTATTGAACGTAATTTTTGTATGTCTTACAAAAATTACGCTTAATCGATTGGAGTTCATTGAGTAATCCCTATGGGATACTAATATATTACAAATATGGGGGCGCGGACGGAGCAATGAACGTATAAGGGACGCAAGGGCGTGTTATTTGTGTCTAAAAACCAATATAGAGTAATTAGTGTTACTAAATATATAATATTTATTAGGTAGTTTTATATTTTGTGCAGGTAGTCCCAGAGGTTAGCAGGTCCAAATAAATTATTTCAATATTTAAATTATTTTTTAGATAATAATATTTAAAACTTTTTCATGAATTCCGTGTAAAAGATATTATATTAATATAAAAATTGCTCTCTAATGGCTTCTTTATACATAATAGGGCTTGAAATATTGACAATAGGTCTATTTTTATAATTGGTTGTCGACAATCTTTGATGTTTTATCGCTGTGTAGTGCTATTAGGACTTTTTTTCAGCATTCACTTCGTTCTGAAATAATATTGACTTACAAATAAGGTACTAAAAAGAATGTCAATTTAGATAATTTATAAGTACATACATTTGAGTTATTCAAAGCTTTACTAAAACAACATAAAAAGGTCGAACTTATAATTGCAAAAACTTGTATGTATATGTATGTAATTAACTCGTTCATGCTGAAATAATATGGTAAATAATAATACTTTCTTAGATTTACGCGAATATTATATATTTTAAATAAATCTATTTTTTTTTTGGATTATTTCGCGGATTTATCTTGATTATTGGTTCCCGACGGTTCGAATGCTTTAGTTTATAGTAATCGTGGTCATGGGAGAGTGAGAGAGAGAGAGAGAGAGAGTCTAAGGTTTTAGACGTCTTAAAAGCGTTATATTATACTTCTTAGAGACAGTGCCTATCCACAATTTTAAAAACATCTGTACATTTTTTGTAAAATTGTGTAATACGAAAAGATAGTTTAATTTAAAATGGTAAATAACGTAAATAAATAAATAATGGTAAAACAATGGTAATGGTAAATAGATTTGGATGAAAATTAGTCCACAATAGACTATGACCTGGAGTACATTTAAACATTTAGGCTATTGTTAGTCACCTAAGGGCGTATGTGGGTTGCTAGTAACACACTTATTTTTACTATTGTCATAATTTCAAACAAAGTAATTATGGCATTTTAATGATTCTTTTTTTAAATAAATATGTTGTAACATTAACACAAAACACCAACTAGTTCCATGGTAAGCTACGAGGCTTTTGTTATGGATACCAGATCATTGATACACTACACATATAAAATTTTAATATACAAATTATAAATATTATCTCTCATGACTGGAATACAAGCATTCGTGCTCATCACACAAAGCACAATATCACACATCCCTTAGCTGGACTCGAACCCGCGAACGCTGGCACAGCAAGTACGGTCACTACTAACTGAGCTCTCCCCGAAAACATACATACGTACATATAACATGACCTCATGTTTCCTTTGATTCGTCGTGGTCTTTTGTTGTTAATTTCTATGGAGTATCTGTGCACTAAAATTGGTTCTCAAATGTTATATTATTTCAGTAAAACAATATCCAAGCAATTGATTAAAACTTAACAATAAAAATCATTTTCTATTCTAATTAGTTATAATGGAACGGCTCATGCAAAAAAATAATTAGGGTTTCATTAGTAGCTTAGGTACATTTAGAAAATAATATTATAACAATAGCACTTCGAATTTAATTATTACCACCTAAGTAAATCATATATGAATTAAACGTATATAAGTAATGAGTACAAACGTGCATCGGATCTGCGTGGCACAAGAAGGTCGCACGTTCGATTTTTAAACATATAACGAAACATTTTCAACCATATAGAAATTGTTTCGTTATACATGTATCGTTAAAATCATCATCCAAACATCTAATCTTGATCTCATTAAATACACCTAAAGTAGGATAACTTAGAAATAATGTCCTCCCGATCGATTTCGGCTATGGCGGTCAATCTCACTGAGACTAGCCATCTGCGCAGGAGATATTATAGTGCACAAGTGTACGCGCAGACACAACGTGCACTCACTATTCCTCTCACTCTCATACTCTGGTGGGACGACACGAGATACGACCAGTGAGAGTTAAGGCGCAGGCTTTACGTGCTCCCCGAGACACGGGGGTGAAACACGGCCATCTTCCCAACTCCGAGCTGTTACTGAGGCTTCTTAAACAGAAAGACTCAATAACTAAACTTGACTCGACCCGGCACTCTAACGCAGGACCCCTGGATAAAATAAAACTTAGCAATATTTACAGGCCACGAAATAAATAACAACAACACTATCCCTTTGTATTATTTTATTTCCGAGCAAAGACTGCTAGAAAATGCATACAAATTTCAAAACTATTAAATTCGCTTTTGTACAAAATTTATACACAGAATTCATATCTCTTACTCATTACATAATAAATAACTATAATCTGATCGAAAAAAGCTTAAAATTTTCCTATAAGCCTTCTATTGGAGTAGATAAATGTAATGTAGTTCGACACAGTGCATTTCTACTGTATCATAAAATTATATTTCCTGAATCCTATTCATACGCCTTTCACATACAATTGCTTGAACCCCTACGATACAAGTTACTTAAGAAAGACATATTTTGTTGGTTTTCATATCTCATATAGATATTATGTTCTTTTCCTCTTAACGACTTGTACATGAACATATATGCTGCAGATTTTTATCTATCTATCTACATATAATAAAATTCTGAGTCGAATCTGTACATTAAATATTTTTTGGAAAATCTTATTGAAATAGTCATTATTAACGATATAGAAGCCGAATCTATTGTTTTTAGATTTTTGTCTGTCTGTCTGTCTGTCAGTCTGTTTGTCTGGGAACGCATCATGAGAAAACCACTGGACAATTTTTTAATGAAGTTTGGTATGATGATAGCTCGATAACCGGGTCAATATATAGGATACTTTTTACTGCGAGAAAATATCTCATCTCTGAGAAATCTATACTACACGTTAAAATGCAGTAGGGACGAACCCGATCGGAGAGAGGGAGAATGGCTAGTATTAAATGAAACCATCATTAAACAGTAGAGTAATCGTAATAATTTTAATATTATAAAGTGGAGAAGAATCATATTTTCGATTTATTTAAAAGTCACTATTCTGTGAAGCATCTAGTCAGATGGAATATTTTTTTTAATAACCTACTTGTATCTAAAAAGCAGACGTTGTCCTGTTACAGACCTAGTATGGTAAAAATTAAAATATTCAGTAATGAATTTCAGTTTCACTTACATCATTTATTATGTCTTAGATATAAGTTTTATCCCCTAGGTTAGTTCATAATAAATTACATATTTACGTTTTTTTTTTTTGGTTTTTTCTTATAGTGATATTCAATTTTATCAATATATGGATAGATCTTAAATCTTTTTTTAGTCCATCACGTAGACAAAGGAAAATAATCATCCAATTACTAAGGGTCGAGTTGAGAGGTTTCAACGACCTCTTAGGTGTCCTATAAGATGTTTAGTGGAAGATAAGTCGGATCCATGTGATAAGTACCCATTATAACGTTCAGCTTATTTGTAGACTCTACAAGACTTATTAAGTTATGTAAGTTTGAAAAGCTTTCCGAAATCATATATTTATTTTATTGCATTTGTAAATTTACCGACTAAAATAAAACTTAGCATTGTGTATAGGCTTCAAAATAAACAACGATAATACAATTCCTTTGAAAGGCTCCGCTCCTGGGTAAAGACTTCAAGAAAATATGAATACAAAAATTCTCAAAACTGTAAAATTGAAAAAAAAACAATATTTTAAAATAGTAGTTTTCTTAGATTCATGTGTGAGAATTTACTAAAACAATGTATAATACGTTAACAGTTAAGTAGTTAAGAAAAAAAAGTTTTTATAAAAATATTAGCGTTCACCCTCGCTTCGCTCGGGTTCGCCTCTAGGAAAGCACGAACAGATCTACCCCAATGGAACTGTTAATTTTTCCGGGACGAAAAGTAACCTGTTGTTTGACCGGCATTATATGGTATCAGCATGCCAAATTTCACTTAATTAGGTCCATAAGTTGATGTGTACTAAGCTGTATAAGTTATTATAGTATTTTAACTATCCCACGGGAACTCTTTAATTTTCCGGGACAAAAAGTATCTAAGATGTTGCCCGGAGATATAAGGTGTGGTACCTTACATGCAAAATTTCATTTAATTCGGTCTAATAGATTCGGAGATTAGCCCGTACAAACAGACAAACAGATAAACGGACAAACAGAATGAGAAAAAAAATTAAAAAAAAACTAGATTTGTTCTATATGGCTTGTTACATCCCCCTGACACGGTTTTTAGCATTTCTTTTCTATGTACAGACATTCGACCTCTACAGTTTTTTTATAGTATAGATATAATTTGCTTTGTGCATAGTGTATGATATCACGAAATACTAACGGAATCTTAAAATTATTTCTCTTCGTGATACTAATAAAATAGCAGTGATAGTCCATTGGGAGCATGCTTTTCTTGGAAACAGATTGAAGCGAGTTCAAACACCGGGTCTTACACCCGAGAATTTCGTATGGGAATCTCATTTAAAACATGTATACCTTCAAACCTTTATAAGCCAAGTGTAAAGCTCACGAGCTCGCATTTGACCAGCGTGTTGGACTTTTTACTTATTCTTCTTTGCACTAAAAGGAGGCCTGTACTACTCCGTAGTTAATTAATATTATAATATAAATGTGAGGTTATGGCAGTAGTGGCCCAGTGAAAACGCGCTCATTTGGGAGCCGAATAAAGCTGGTTCAAATCCCGGGTCTCGCGCCTCTGATATTTTCATGTGCGAATCATTTCGAACATGATTACCACTTGATGAAGGAAAACATTGTGAGGAGGGAACCTAGCAAGTTTTAGAAAGACACGTGAAATCTCCCAACCCGCATTTAGCCAGCATGGTGGACTATGGCCTGATATTTCTCTTATTAAAGGGGAGGCTTGTGCCTAGTAATGTGACGATAAAAAGGGCTAAATACAATACAAAGTAAGATCTACTTTCAAATCAATGATCTGAAAATTAGCAGTGTTAGTCAATAGTCATATCCACTGCTAGAAAGTAGTAAATTATATTTTTATGAACGTAAATGTTTAATTACTTGACAGGGTTGGAGAGGGCAAAGAAATCATGAACCATCGTGGTTTTCCAGAGTGCGTCGTTTTCCGCTTCCCACACATCGTATCATCGATCCTAATGAAGGTATGAAACAAAAATTAACCTTTTCTAAATATTTAGTCTTTACAATATAACGTAGTATTGAATTAACTTCATGGCAATGTAAAATATTATGTACTTATTAGGTTTTCTAATAAACAATTATTTACTAACTTGCCTTGTGGTCGAATAATCGGCAAAACTTAAAAGAATTTTTACCTTATGTATAAAAAAGAATGTTTCTAATTTTTTTTATTGACTGATATAACAAAAATACCTCAAATATAAATTTCTATAACACAATAAATCAAAATACTGAATCTGAAATCAAAATCTAAAATACTGAAAATATTGAACTACTATTTTGTATATTCAAAAATGATGGTTGTGGCCATCTGTAATGAATGGGACTCGTTAAAATAAACCAAACTCAAAGGTTTTTCTAAGGGCCACTGAAGAGTTCCATTGTCCCATCTCTTGATTCGATAATAAAATCTTGATAGTATCAAAGTGTTCTATTTTCATACAGATTTCACATAGGTACCAGCAAACTTTCAGTTGTAGACGATATTAAGGTAGGTTAAAACTTGATTACATGCTTACAGGTGGTATTTTGTGACGCATCAAGAAGTAGTATATTTAATCGGTTGAGTAGACCTCAATATACTGATTTAACTCTCCGTTTCGTGTACTTCTTTGCAATGCGTGGGTCATGTTTATTCGAAACTAAACATAATCACACCCGTAAGGAAAATCACTGGTATTTTTCCTATATAATTTCGTCACGGAATACTTTGCTCATATAATATAGAATTAAATCTAGTCAGTACAAATCATAGACAAAATTTTAAATTAATAGATAATAAACTATAAATCATTGTATTCTAATATTTTAAACAAAATATTTACTGGACTGCCTTCCGAGCTGCTGGTATCTTTCTCACAGGCTAATACTGGCATTTAACTTAAATGTAAAAAGTTTACGCTTTAAAAGTGCGTTTAAATTTCTTTTTGAGTAAAGTACAATACTTTTTCCAAATAGATTGCTTCCTGGTAACTTCTGAAGAAGGGGAGCTATTTTTCAAATCGCCGTCCGACGAGCCCACAGTGTGTGGTATCTACATGATAGCCGATCCCGATAAGCGAATCCAGGTCATATTCAACTACTTAGACGTGCCTTGTGATAACGGCGGCTTAGTCGCGGTAAGTGCTAAAACTTAAGTTAATGCTAACTTAAAGCACAGCTTAAAAGCTATTTATAATTTCAATACAGTTATTACTTGGTTTAGCATAGATTTTCATATTTAGATAAAAGCTGTTAGCTAAATTATAAAATTACTGGATGTTAAAAGTATTTTATCCAAACAGCAACTGTATGCTAATATTTTGTGACAATATAGGTATTGCGACATATAAATTTTGGTAATCTATACTTAATCCCTTCACGACCGCGAACACGCCGGCGTGTCAGTTAACAATAGATTTCTTAGAGTTTTAATTAATTTCTTAGAAATTTACTTGGAGATGTTAATGTTATTTAGAGGTAAAGTTTGTGAATGTGTGAATTGTGAGTTTGTGACGTTGTAGGGGGTAATCTCTGGATCTACTGAACCGATTTAGATGAAATTTTGTAAATTGATAGTAGATTCATGACGTTCAGTAAAAAATTATAATAATTTAATGCTGAATAAAATAATTTGAATTTGAATAACACCTAATAGAAACCCAAATGCCTACAAATAAACTTTTTGTATACCAAAACTTAAAGCTTAATAATAACTTTATTATATTTTTAAATATGTCATATCTTAAAATAATAATATCTGGTCTAATGAATTTATAACTATAGTCTATAGACTGTTCACTTTATTTCGTAAAAGCCATTTAAGGAAAAATACGTTTAAACCTCAATATTAAACCATTTTTCACAAAAAATATGGAAGCTCGCGCAACTTTGCAATACAAATTGGTCGATAAAAACTGTTTTTTACCTGAAGCATGCTGTTGCTAGTGCAACTTTGCTTAAAAATTTTCCTTCGTCCTGTCGTGCTTTTATAGTTAGTTACAGGTTTTAAAGTGTTTTTACGATACTTTGATTGGTACACTACATGTACGGTGTAATAGTATTACTAGCAATTTGTAATACTAGAATGTTTTGTATGGTTAGTTTTTGACCGACTTTAAATGGAGGAAGTTAGGCATGGAACATTTCACGAGTAGCAACTGCTACAAATCACCATAAACTATGTTAATCTGCCGCGCTCGAGTAACTACAGAAAATCCCCTCTTGGGCTCCCCTACTAATACTTCATTTTAATGGCAAATAATATAAAGTGTGACACCAGACCGTCGAAATAAAAAATCATTGCCTGTGAAAAGTAGCAGGTGAAATCACGTATATACGTAATTTTATCATATGATAATGATTTAAAAGTAGCAATCATTTCCATGCTTAGAGGAAGTACTTAATTCGGTTTTGTTTGTGTGTATTTCACGCGATTGTAAAAATATATCCATACTAATATTATAAAGAGGAAGTTTGTGAGTTTGTGACGTTGTAGGGGGTAATCTCTGGATCTACTGAACCGATTTAGATTAAATTTGGAAAGAAGATAGTTTGAGACCCTGGGAAGGACATAGAATACTTTTTATCCTGGAAATCATTACTTAAGAGTGAAAATGGGGAAGAAAGTTTGTATGGGGAATCAACCTAAGGAGGAATGACGACGAGCGAGCGAGTGTGAGTCGCTAGTTTTTAATAATAAGTTATACCTTAAGGATGGTCTCATAAAAATGTCAAAATAATTACACCTCTAAGGGTTGAAATACTACTCTTAACTGTCATTTTTTTTAGTTGAAAGGTAATACAAAATGATGATACCATAGAAGAGGTGATTACCGATTACTGAAGATGAATAGGTCTGAATAATGAATATCGTACATTCAGTTCCATTTCATAGTTTCATTAAATGATGTTCCCCTAGCCGATTCCGGCCACGGCGGCCAATCTCATTGAGATTAGCCAACTGCGCAGGAGATATTATAGTGCTCAAGTGTACGCGCAGACACAAGTGCACTCTCTATTCCTATCACTCTCATACTCCGGTGGGACGACCACTCGACACGACCGGTGAGAGTTAAGGCGCAGGACCGACGGCTTTACGTGCTCTCCGAGGCACGGGGGTGAAACACCGCCAACTTACCAACTCCGGGCTGTTACTGAGACTTACTATACAGGAAGACTCAATAACTAAACTTGGCCCGACCCGGGACTCGAACCCAGGACCTCCGGGTGTGCAGCCGTACATGCTAGCCACTACACCACCGAGGCAGTTACACTAACAATATTGACATTATAATCTACTTTAATAACTTAACTATTACTCTTTATATTGTAAATCTAGAGAAAGGTAACGGTGCTAGTAATACGTTATCATAGTACGAGCTTTCTTTCTGGATGTTTTATACGTTTTAAGCAAAACAGTTGAGTAAAGAGCATATTTTAGTAACTTGATCTTTTGCTATAAATAAATAAACGATTATACTAACATATTGAAATTATGAATTACTAGCAGTACACGCGGCTTCGCTCATGCTGAAACTAAAAAAAATCTTAAAAAACCTAGGTTTCATACAAACTTTCATCCCCTATTTTACTCCCTTATGGAATGAATTTCGAAAAATGATAAGACACTTATTTACTTAATAATATTAAAGATCACTTATACCAAATTTCAAGTAATTCTAATCATAAATATTTTTTTGGATTGTATTGTAATGTTTGAAACGTACTTTCCACGGTAATGAGACAATCCCCCGCGGTAAAAAGTATCCTATGTCATTCTCTAGCCCACCAACTATATTCACACAAAAAATCACGCTAATTCGTCACTCTGTTTTGACGTGAAAGAAGGACAGACAAACAAATAAACAAACACTTTCACGTTTATAATATTACTAGCAAAATTCGCGGTTTCGCTCGCGCTAAAACAGCAAAAAATCTCTAAAAAGGTAGTTTTATAGAAACTTTTATCCCCAATTTTACCCCCTTATAAAATGAATTTCAAAAAATGCTAAAACACATATTTATTTAATTTTATTAGAGAACATTAATACCAAGTTTCAAGTAATTCTGATCATAAATATTTTTTGGAATGTACTATAACGTGTTTTCCTGTGGGAATTAGATAATTTCCCGCGGTATAAAATAACCTATGTCACTCTCCAGCCTTCCATCTATCCCCACACAAAAAATCACGCCAATCCGTCACTCCGTTTTGACGTGAAAGAAGGACAAACAAACAAACACATTTTCAAATTTATAAAAATAGTATGGATAGTATGGATTTTAGTACGCTATGACTATTTTTATGCGTATTATAAAGGTATAGTAATTATTATTTAAAGTAGCTTAAACGTGTATAAAAAATCGGTCAAGTCGAATTCCCACACGAAGGGTTCCCGTACCATCGTACGTATACTTTTTATAAATATGACCTTTACTCTATGTAGTATAAACATTGATGATCGTTTACGAACGTTAAAAAAATATTTCGTGTTTTTTCATTTTTAATTATAGTTTGTTGTTATAGCGGCAATAGAATTAATACGGACTGTGAAAATTTCAACTCTCCACCCATTACGGTTTATGAGATACAGTGCTCTGATAGACAGACGGACAGCGAAGGCATAGCAATAGGGTTCCGTTAGCACCCTTCGGGTACGGAACCCTAATAAAACAACAAATATTTCATCTCATAAAAAAATCATAATCTTAACAGAAGCATAACAAATTTTCCAAGTCCGCTTCCTATAAGATAATAAATGAGAAAAGGAAGAAAATCAAAATGTTGCTCATCACTAACTAGATTGCAGTTAACTTCATCATAATTATTTCTTTTTGAAGTTTCTTATGAAATTCTTAGTTGAATAATCTCATATTGGAATATAATAATATTATAATATTTTAAAATATTATTATTTGACGACACGTTTGGCTTAGTTTGTAGTGACCTATGTAGAGACTTGCTGTTCCAGCTGTCACGGGTTCGAGTCCCGCTGGGGGCATTCATTTGTGTGAACATTCGTGATATTTGTACTCCAGTCATGGGTGTTTATATTTATAATATGTATTATGTATATATTTAAAGTTATATGTGTGTAGTGTATCAACTATCTGGTATCCATAACACAAACCTCGTAGCTTACCATGGAACTAGATGGTGCTGTGTGTTAATGTCCCAACATATTTATTTATTTATTATGAAACTTTACTTGCTATGTAAATAGATCAATAAAAAATAAAGAAGTGAAGAGTGAATATAGTTATTATTTACTAATATATATGTAAAGAGGTTTTTCTTTACTTTATTTGAACTCCCTAATCTGAAAAGCTCTTTTTCAGTTAACAGCCCGTTTATTAAGAAATATTATATACACTATATAGATCTATTATCGTCCTTAAAAGCGAAGCAATTATTTAAAGTACCTAATTAATATACAGAGAACAATTTTTTTTCAAATTATTATTCAGAAATTATAATACTCACAGCTACGCTAGCAAATTCTTGAATTTAAATGTACATACAAAACTTTTTTTTTTACTTTGTTGTATAAACCTAATGCTATCGTTTCGATGCAGCTGGATTTTTTAGCGAGATTAAATAAATTGAAATCAACACAGCACAGTATTTATATTTGGATAGTGCCTGTAGAAGCTTTCGCTTTATTTGTCTCGTAATGTAACGGGATTTCAATCCCAAGGCGAGAAGGAAAATGTGATAGGAACAAAAAACTTTGATGATATGAGCTTTAAAGATGGCTAAACCAAATGTAGGAATTAAGAATTTTTACGTTTGGTTGAAATTTTTCCTTTTACTTGTATCTAGGTATGTCGGCAACGTATGTAATATTATATATCTATGAAATATATACATACAACATATTAGATAAATGAAATTGTATATATGGATTCCGTACAAAGTTATTTGTAACATGTAACGTTTTTTAACATAAAACATTGATTTTGTTATTAGAAATTTTTTTTCATCGTTTATAAATCGCCATGCTAACAGCACTATTCTTGAACATTATAGTAAGCAATTATTACACTAGAAATATGTTTCAGTGGGTAGATGGCTGGGAATTAAACGGTCAAGTATGGCCAGCGGACGCTTGGGATGACGACAGAGTGGTGGAATCTTGCGACAAGCGACCACAGCGCAAGTTAGTGTCTCGACAGAATGCAGCTCTCGTGCAATACCGCGTGCCCGCTCGTGGCAAAGGATTTGCTGTCACGATACGACATTTGAGAAATGCTAGACGTAAGTATTTAGATAATAGATTAGACATATATTATCTGCACCTTAAATTTTGATAAGCTTTGTTTGCTTGTTTCTGAGCTTTTGAATTTATATACATATTCTTTTAATAATTATACACATCACAACCAATGAAATGTCGACGTATTTAAAAAGCACAGAAGATCACGATGTATCACTTATGATATATATATATATATATATATATATATATATATATATATATATATATATATATATATATATATATATATATATATATATATATATATATATCTGTATATAATTGTTTTATTGTCAAGGAGATTTACATTAAACGCTTATTAAATCCTTTAACGAATAATCTAAAGCCATTATCAGAGTATAAAATTCCATACAGTAAGAGGTCACCCATTCATTTTATCGGAAATTCTGTAATATGTAAAGTTTGTCAAAATACCAATTTTTATGGCAAACGATTTCGAAATTAAAGTGAGCGACATCTCTTGGTACGTTAAATATATCCGTCAACCCTAGTCTCCTGAATCCCATACAAAAGTAAGTATCGAAGTCGGTCTAATGTTATTCTCGTCTCCCACCGCATGTCCTGGACAAATGCCTTGACTGGAGGCTTTCATTAGAAAGGTAGTCATTAGACGCCTCTATACATTAGTAGACTGTGCCAGTATTATTCTTTATTGAGATAAATATGGTAGAAAACAGTGAGTAGAATTAATTATCATGTTCCTTATTCTTACTCTAGAAAGTAAATAACGCCATTTGTATAAATTAACTAGAAGGAACTGGGTGACCGAGCTTCGCCCGGCTTTTTTTGTAACATCGCGTGTTTTTTCACAAAAGATACCTACATAGATAAACTTAAAAAGCAAAACCTTATTTAAATACAGGTTCAAATCCTTAGAACCGTTTTGGATATACACGAAATAAATTTATATGTATGCTACTAGCATTGCCCTAGGCCCCGCCCGCGTTCTTATGACCAAAAACCAAATTTTTAGGTTTTACATATTAGTATACTTTTACATTGCAGTTTTTGTATTCTTTCTTAGAAATTAGATATTTTCTCGCGGTAAAAAGTATCCTATATGTTGACCCGGATTACCAGCTATCACCATACCAAATTTCATCAAAATCCCTCCAGTGGTTTTCTCGTGATACGGTAACAGACAGACAGACAGACAAAAATTCTAAAAAGTATAGATTCAACCTCTGTATCGATAATAATGTTTATTTCAATGAGATTTTCCAAAAAAAAATATTTAATGTACAGGTTCGGCTTAGTTACAAAGTTATTATATGTATAGATTAGTATATTCGCGCGTCTTTCGTGGCCGAATGTACTTAAAAGTTCCTTTCATCATAGCGCGATCAGAAAATCTTACTAATATTATAAATGTGAAAGTTTAGATATTTGGATGTTTGGCACAGGTATAGACTATTGTCTGGAATAGTGCAAAGGTAAATGTTTTCCCGGAAAAATGTACGGTTCCAATGGGATAAATTAGTTTTTGTTTTTCTAAAGTCGAGTCGAATCCGAGCGAAACGATGGTGAGCCGCTAGTAAATTTATAACTAAAATAAGGCAAAAGTATGTATATTATAACAAAAAGTATCATCATTATCTTGTTATGTTTGTGCCAAGTTTCTTGCATTATCATTTTAAGGCTTAGGTACTCCTGATTGAGTATGAAACACTCAGATAACAAAACGCGCTTTGACATATAACATTTAATATGAACGTTATATTTATTATATATATAGTTATATATTTTTATAATTATACTAGCATTGCCAGCGGCTCCGCCCGCGTTCGATGACCAAAAACCAAATTCTTAGGTTTTACATAGTAGTATACTCTTACAATGCAGTTTTTGTATTTTTTCTCAGAAATGAGATATTTTCCCGCGGTAAAAAGTATCCTATATGTTGACCCGGATAACCAGCTATCATCATATCAAATTTCATCAAAATCTGTCCAGTGGTTTTCTCGTGATGCGGTAACAGACAGACAGACAGACAGACAGACAGACAGACAAAAATTCTAAAAACTATAGATTCGGACTCTGTATCGATAATAATGTCTATTTCAATAAGATTTTCAGAATTTGTTATTAGTGTACATTTAAATACTTTAATATCGTAAAGACAGCAAATTTTATTACATTTAATAATATGTTTCATAAGTTTATAATTCTGTCTATAATATGTAAATAGTCTTTTAGATTTTTTATGTATTCATTACAGTCTATTACGCCTTTCTGTTCCCAACAATATTTAGAGGTACAACACAAATGCACAGTACTGAAAACTGAAAATAAACGTCAAAAAATGTTATATACACTCCACGCACGCGAGACCTATAAAGCTTCTTTTTACATATCAAACGTTTTTTTAAAATATTAGGCTATGTCTATATTTCCAGCATTCCTGTGAGTTTGACTGTAATGTCACATTCTTGTATGGGAAATATGTAAATATTTCTCTTTATTTCGAGCCTCTGCTTTAAATCGAACCTTAAAAATTCTCCTTTTTGATAATATTTATTGTGTTTGTTGCAATTAGCATACAATTAAATAAATAATATTGCCACATTCGAAATTAAAAAAATATATACTTTTGTGCCATTTATGTATTTTTGAATTAATTTTGTAGGTAGGATGTCTGTAACAGCTGTATAATGCCTTTGAGACATTTAATACTTTAGTCTCTTTCGGGGCCATGATTGCTGTTATAGTTTTATTTAAAATGTCAAATATTCGCGTAAATCTAGAAAGTATTATTTAAATATAATATCTGTTTAAGTGTGATCAAAATGGCGACTTTAAACTATAAGAATAATCTACCCTAAATCATTAACTTTAAAATCATCTTGTCGTAAATCAAATTTATTGCGTCGTCGTATATCTTGTCAAATTAAAAAATATATATTTAAAGGTTTAAATGTTCTGATACCGTAATAAGATATGTTTAAGGGTATTATAAGCTTTCTATAGAAAACTCTTAACGGCTCATCTCATTCATTAAAAATAACTTATTAAACGATAGTTTAGCCTATTTTGAATATAATTCTTTAAAATAGTTCTTTAAAATAAGATATACATAATACATTATGAAAATGCTTCAATTTTGTTTGTCTATATGTATTATAATAAAATTCTGTGTCAAATCTGTAGATTAAATTTTTTGGAAAATCTTGTTCAAATAGTCATTATTATCGATACAGAGGCCAAATCTATAGTTTTTAGAATTTTTGTTTGTCTGTCTATCTGTCTGGGAACGCATCGAAAGATTACCACTGGACAGATTTTGATGAAATTAGGTATGATGATAGCTTTTTATCACGGGAGAATATCTTATTTCTGAGAAATCTACACTAACCGTAAAATCGTACCTAGGAACGAACCCGAGCGGAGCTAGGGTGAGTTGCTAGTATTAAAACAAATTTGTGTGAATTTAATCAATCTTTATCAATTATATTATTGACATTAAATATTAGCTGAAAAACTAATCAAAACTTATTAAATTTTCAAAACAAAAACTGTAAATAATAATTAAATTTAAAGATAAAAGCAATACCTACCTATTTCTTTAAAATAACATAATATAACTTTACGTATGTGATTTTAATACTTATTAATTGTTTATCTAGCCTGCAACATCATGTTGTTTGGATCCGAGGGTGTCTACACACTGCGCAATCATGGCGAAACTAGCAACTGTTCACTTCTTGCCGTGTCACCAGCTGTGGTCCATGTGTTAGACCTTAATGTAGGCCAGGTGGTAAAGAGAGGCTTACTCGATATTGAAACGGGGACACTTCACCATGTAAGTCAAGTTTTTTTTTGCTATTAACTTATTTTGTCTATGTTTATTGTATGTAATAAGAAAGATAATTTATTACTATATCAATAATTTATAATTTTGAGGAGACTTTAAAAATCAAAAAGTTTTTAATTTAAAATGGAATTTAATATTCCAAAAAATGTGGAGATTTATATACACAATGTCGTAGATATATTGCGATATATTAATAAATATCATATGTAAACCTTATAACTCAAATTCAGTATAAACTTGTAAATAAAGAGAATACAAAAATCAATTCCACACGCGTAATTCAATTTTGTATAACTATTTCTTTAAAAGGCTATATTACTCTGATGTATCAGCTATATACTTATAAAGTTTCATCAAAATCTATTCAGTAGTTTTTGCGTGACAGAGTAACTAACATCCATCCTCACTTTTCGTGTTTATAATATTAATAGGATTAAATTCAAGTACTTTAAAAATATAATTTATTATGTGTACCTCAAGAGCAAGTCTTGATTTCATATTGGCATAATAATAAGCTCTAATATAATCCAAAATAATAACACCTTAAAGCCAAACTTTGTTCTCGGTTAATTTGGATTTTGGAGTGTATACTCGCGAGTCGCGAAGGATTATCCTGCGAAATATCGGTATCGTATGGTAATTTTCATGAATTATTGATATAAAATACCTATGTTATGATAAACAGATGATATGGTGTAAGAGGTATAAAAAAATCTAAAGATGATAAAATATATGTAAATTAATAATGTATATAGCATTACTAATATACGTGTATTTTAACTTCCTTTTAATGTACAGATTAAAAAATATTCTTAGAATTGGAACAGGAAGTAAATAATTCTTTAATAAGCTTCAAAATAACTAGTGTAATAATTATTAAACATTTAAGGTAAACATGAATTTACATTTATAAAACTTTTTTTTTATTTCACATTCGTTCATTGTACATGCATATATCTGAGAATATAACTTTTATATGTACTTTAAATTATACATATTAGTTCAGTACCATTAAAACTAAAATTTAAAAAATATTTAATAAAATAGCAGTAAATCACAATTTTAATACGAAATCCGTTCTTTATTTATATGAAATACAATTTAAATTTCAATTAAAACTCAAGCTTAAACTACTTAAAAGTATTGATTTAAAAAAAAAACAGAGTAATTAAAAATATTAATTCTAATTTTGATTTGTGTATTCTCAAAATAAATAAATGAAATAAAATAAATATAAACTAATTGTTTTATTTATTTTTATTAATAACTCTAAACCTCGTCAATAACTACTAAACAAAAAAAAAAGAAAAAGAAAATCAGACGAACAGAGGAGAAATAATAATAAATATAAATATGTAGGGACATTACAATACACAGCGCCATCTAGTTCCATGGTAAGCTACGAGGCTTGCGTTATGGATACCAGATAGTTGATACACTACATATATATAATATTATAAATATAAACACCCATGACTGAAGTACAATCATTCGTGCTCATCACACAATGAATGCCCCCAGCGGGACTCGAACCCGCGACCGCTGGCACAGCAACCAGGGTCACTACACACTGAGCCAAATTAGTCATCGAAATAAAGGTACTGAACTGTTTTGTTTTTGCCTATTTATATATACCTAGATATACGTTAAATTTTGCTTTGGGTGCCAACGTTATGTACCTATATGGTTTTTATCAGTATATTTGTATTTCAAAATACATTTGAAAGGAATATTATGAAAATAGTCTACCCTAAATCATTTCTTCGAAAAGAATCTTGTCACAAATTAAATGTACCTATTGCGCCGTCGTATATCTTGTCAAATAAAAAAAAAGTATAAAAGTTCTAATACCGTAATAAGATATGTTTGAGAGGATTGTAATCTTTCTATAGAAAAAATCTTGTCATCCCATCCCTTTTAAAAAAGCTTATTAAACGAGAGCTTATGGTCCTACTCTGAAAACCTATGTCTATAAAATAAAATATTGTAGATAAAAGAGACATTAATTCTTAGTTCTTCCAACGTGTTTATTTACTTCTTATGTAATAAGCGATACGTTGAATGAAAGCAATAACTTAAAACAAAATCAAATATTATTACCAAATATGTAACTGTAAATAAGCACATTTATTCAAATGGAAAATAATTCCTATTGTTAAAAAACCCAATAAGGTTTTAAGGCGTATCAGTAGGGTCGATTTCCTCTTATGTTCAGTGAATGAAAAAATACAATAAAACTAAATTTATTTTTAAATATAATATGTATATATGAAACAAATGTCCATGTAAAAACTAAACTTTTAAGCCTAAATCTTATTACTTTATCAATTTACAATAATAATATAAAGAGATCCCATCCCAGCTCTGATATAACTTACTCATTATCTTATGTAGCTTATAGCTACTAAGCAAAAAAAAAAAGAAAATCGGTTGACAAACAGAGAACAAAAAGGTACTCAACTGTTTTGTCTTTGCGTATTTATAATATATAACTAGCGACTCACCCTCGCTCCGCTTGGGTTCGCTCCTACTTACGTTTTAACGTTTATTATAGATTTCTCAGAAATGACATATTTTCTCGCAATAAAAAGTATTCTATATGTTGACACGGATAACCAGCTATCACCATACTAAGTTCCATCAAAATCCCTCCAGTGGTTTTTTCGTGACGCGGTAACAGACAGACAGACACACAGACAGACAAAAATTCTAAAAACTATAGATTCGGCCTCTGTATCGATAATAATGTCTATTTCAATATGATTTTCCAAAAAGTATTTCATGTACAGATTCGGTTCAGTTAGAATTTTATTATATGTACAGATTTAGCAGTTCAAAGTAACAAGATAAAACCAGTACCAATAAGTAAACGATAGCCATTTAATTAAGTCATGTGTACACTATACAGTGCACAAAGCGGGGCCTCGTCGACTATGCGGACATCGGCGGCGCAAATGGCCTCGATCACACCAAAATGGAGCACTACGATAGTATATGCGGACTCGACTCAAATGAAGGTAAATGAAATATTTAACATTTTAAACTTAAATAGTTCAAGCTTATACTGCAACATTGTGTTCTCTAAATAATATGTGTTTTGGTTTGTGGTAGGAAGTAAAAGATTTTTTAAGTAAAACATCTTCAGGCGTAACTAAAGGGTAAGTCAATGCATTGGAAAAATGAGTGTCTCGGAAGTGAGTGTCGCGGAAATTGGATGTGGCGGGAACATATATATATATATATATATATATATATATATATATATATATATATATATATATATATATATATATATATATATATATATATATATATATATATAGTATAAAACTATTCTATTACTTATAAAAACAAATATTTATTACTATTTCATTTTATTATATATTCGTTACTATTTCATTTTTTATTGTTATTATTTAATATTTATGATAAAAAATATGATCTTTTAATAAAGTTCTAAGTGATAGATACAACATCAGTAAATTAATCAGTACACAAAGGAAAGTGTTGGACAACAGTGTGAAACAGAAACGTATTGTATGTTCGAAAATGTATTTCTGCTTGACACAAACTACTCTACAATGAAACGTAACGTAATTTCAAATGCACTTAAAATACACTGAAACTCGTGTTCACTGTCCAATTCATTGTATAATACTTGTCACCCGATGATGTGCACCATGACTGGCTTATTAAGCCACTATTTGGTGTAATAAAGTTAAACTATTATTAAACTTACTTACTATTGTGGCAATAATAGGTAATGTAACTTATAATTTGTCATTTGTTGGATTTATATATAGCTTTATTTTTGTTCATTGTTGTAGTTAGCTCATATAGGTAAATGTTTTGCGGTTCCAGGTTCGAGTTTCGAGTTTTGGGTCGCCCTGAAATTGTTATTTGGCTTTTTCAGAGAAAAGAATCGTATTCGTAGCCTGGAGTTGAGATCATAATATTAAATTTTAATACTCGTTTGGTATTAGCATTAACTTAAAATCCTTCATAAGTTATCAAGTAACACTTTAAATAGTTTTTATAGTACATAAAAAACGCAAACAACTATAAAACAACATCAAATAAATTATTGTAGGGAAAAGTACCTTACAAAAAAGATCTAATTTAACCGGACGTGGTGTGTTAACGAGCACTTTCAATTTAGCTTGGAAAATTGACTCGATTTTCGAGTACAATGACATGATTCAATTGCACGTATTTCATTTTTGATCTTTTATCGTTCATCCTTAAGAAGAATATCTAATCTGAAATATAAAATTACATATAAAATACGACTATTTTCCTTTTTAATATTTTGTTTGATAAATGTTGAATGGTTATGTGAGGAAATTGGATTCTAGGATCGGGAATAAAGTCGAAAAATATGTTTTGCAATAATATAAAATATGTTTTAACCCCCGACGTAAAAAGAGGGGTGTTATAAGTTTGACGTTGATGTCTATCTGTCTGTCTGTGTGTGTGTGGGTCTATCTGTGGCATCGTAGCTCTCAAACGGATGGACCGATTTCGATGCATTTTTTTTAATTTGAAAGCCAGTTTCTTTGCAGTAGTTCTTAGCTATGTTTCATTAACATCGGTCGAGCAGTGTAAAAGTATCAGCTCTTTTCCAAAATGATGTAAGGCGTTTCGGCGAATGATTACTCGGTTAAGTTTTTTACTTTTTAAAGATTGTTCCTTAAACTATAAGTATTCTTTGCGTAGGAGGTTTTTTAAATTTTTTATTTATAATTAAAATGATTGTTTCAATTTCGACTTCTTGCGATCATTAGTTTAAGTAAGGGGTTCTTAAAATTTTAATTTATAATTATTGCTATCACACATGTTATGTAGCCATAAAGCAATGCCATACATATTACAGTCTACTAAGTCACTTTGCACTTTTTCGATTCTTTTCATCATCTCCACTTATATTATTATCAATCTTGTTGTAACTTTTGACTGACTGATTTTTTTTGTACAAATTAAAAATAACTAAATAAAAATTAAGTTTAGCCTATGTGCTAATCTACAAAGCTATTATTCCGAATTTTATTAGCCGTTACAGCGTGAAAAAGTAACAGATATATTTAGCCAGTTGCTAAATATGATCGGATTTATATATAATATTAACAGGATATTTATTTAAATTATGTCATACTTATATAGTTCTTACAAGTTATTTATTCAATTCAACAGTATAAGAATATTGTTTATTTACAAAATAGATTATAGCCTCGCCACTCATTTACAAGAATATTTCAAATAGTTTTTAGAAATGCCACAATTTTTATGAAATTATATTAAATCAAACTATAATAATAATTTAAATCATTTTCTTTTCAGCACGTCGTCCAATCCTTATCGCATGTGAAGACACCGTAGTGCGGCTAGTATCTAGTGGACGGTACCAGAATTCGATAACATTAGCGTTTTCGCCTCTACCCATGGAGCATTATGAGCATGCTGACTTGATCTGTGGACTTAATGACATATAATCAATTACCATTGGCATCAAAAGATAACTCGTTATCATCAGCAAAGATCTTTAGATGTACTATGATAAGATTTCATTTTTGAAATAACAGTTTGATTAATGACCTAATAAACCTTTTCGGATAGAACTATCTATTAATATAATAAATATATACTCCTGTACTTTATAATTGCTTACTTGTTAGTACTTGTATCTAGTCAATCGGTGAAAACGGGTATGTCCCATATACCTAAATTATTTAGGTTATATCGTTAGCTTGATTCGTGTCAACTTTAAAAGAATGGTTATATGTAAATATTATGTTTTAAATGAGAATGGTCTTTTATTTTCCCTTCTTTGCCCACTATTAGAATAGTTTTGCTTTGGAGAAATATTTTATTTTGTTTGACCGAATTCAAAAAGTTGATGTGCTTTTTGTGTAAGTTATGCGATATATGAACCAATTCAAATTCTTTAATAATATTATTTAGCATTAAATTTTTGAAATTTATACTGAACGTCTTGAGTCTACCAACAGTTCGGAAAGACATGCCTCAGGCCTAAATCACGCCATCTAACGTACATTGATGGTACTATGAAAAAAACTTCTATAGGCTGAAAAACCCCCAAAGTTATCGCATTTGTCTAATTAAGGACTATATGAATGCATACATTACAAACAGACACAGAGTCGAACTTTTTTACTACACATTTCATAATAGGAATGATACAAAATAAAACTAAAATATTTAATTAAAATTTATTGAATAATTGTCTGAATAAAGATATGTTATTTGATATTTAAAGCAAACCATTATAACTATAATCTAAAATATTCAGATAAAAATATTTGCTTTCTACAATGAAATAAATTATCGTGCCCATGTACAGTCAACGTCGTACGTTCATATTAATTTCAATAATAAACTATACTTTACATAAAATATTTTATACGAAATATTAACAATAATATAATAAAATTAACTAATTTATATATATATATATATATATATATGAAAAATGTAAATATCCTAGTAAATAGAGCTACTTTACATTTAAAGCTTAAATAAAGTAGACATATACGACAGTGGCTGTACATCTCAAACAATGATTTAATTGAGTTGCTACCTATTTTTATTAATAGTATAGAATTTCCTAATAACAACTAAATATAGAAAATAATTATCAACTTTAAACCTTGATCAACGTGATTGTTCTGAAGACTTCAGATCTTATTACACTATGCCAGCTCTAACATTTGGCTTCCAGTTCGTAGCATTAGCAATTAGAAAGACCGAGCACGATAGGCCTACCATGATGATATCTATTCAATGTATACTCCAAAATTCAATTAACCATCACAAATAACCCAAAATCGTAAATTTACTTAAACTAGATTTTTTGTTTAGTGATTTTTAAGATTCTAACTAATATATTACATAATTTTATGAATATAATATTACAAAAACAATTTTCTTTTCATAACCATCGTAAAGTTCTACAATCGCAATCGCTGATGGAAAACTAAAAATGAGAAAGATATAAAGGGAATGACAAATCTAATCATATGTATCAATAATGTTTTTGGAATATTATATCCATGTATTTAATAAGCTTTTATTTAACTTCTTTTGTTCGTTCGACTTGATCTGTCTTTTCAGTTCAAATTTTATATTGAGTGTTCTCTTGTTAGTTTCTAAATAAGCTGAAAGTTTTGGCTGAAGGTCATGGAATGGTACTAAAAACTCGGTAAGTTAATAAACCCCAAAATATCCGACCTCTCAACCACATAAGAAGTTCAAAAATAAAATACTTGATTTAGAATACAATACACGTTCTTTTTAATAAAAATTTGGGAGTCCATTTTAGTCAACTTTTTACTGTCATAGCGATTTAAAAGTTATAAATATGTAAAATTCGAATAACAATATAATAACTAAAATCGTGATCAGAAGATAGAGCAAGATAGAAAATGGAACTGTTCAAGATTACTAATAAAACCTTCAAATTAGTGCGTATTAGATTTTTTCGAGGAGCCCAACGAGGAGTAATTTTGAGGAGCAGCGTTTTAAGGCGTCATTTTGAGGAGCATTTGTTCACAGGCATTTTTTTTTAAATCTATAATTAATTACCTATAATGTTTTATTAGTTTTCTATTATAGACAGCGGTTGTAGAGTCACTTAAGCTAATGATTCTGGGGTACTACACTTTCATGGTAGACCTACGGAACAATAGAGAGCAAGTCCTAATATTAACAGAGATAGATCTAAAAGCATCAGCATACAATATTGAAATCCAAAATTATTAACAGATATTGTCAACGTCATTTGCATTCCAGATTAATATGTATTTATGAATAATTGCACACCGATATGTATACATTACATAGCACCTAATTTTAAGCGATACCTACATTCTGATGTGAAGACAGATTTATTCATATTAATGATATTCACAAAATATACATATAGTAATATATTATATTATGTTAATTAAAAAAAATAGAAATTACTTATTTTTTTTAAATGAGACCTTTCATGACAAAAACCAGGTTTCAAAAAAGTTATATTATTTAAATAACATACATTTGAATTTTTAACAAATAAAAAATAGTGTAGTCAACATTTTTTTTTATATTTTTGTATTTGTTGTTTTGAAACCAATTAGTGTATATCCGTAGATAAATAGTATAATACATATTATTTGATTTGGAAATTGTATTAAAACTTATGTATAAGCTGCTTGCAATTATTTTATATTAAAACCATTTCTGAGTAAAACTTTGCGGAATCCAACCGATCCCTAACCAAAATTCTACAAATGTATATGAAAATATCTAATATCATACAGATTACGATAAAGTTATAAATATTTACGTACTTAATTAGTAAAAACAAAAGAGAACAAGAAAAGAACAAGAAAATATCGTTTTTGTAATTTGAAAAAATTAAGATTAAAATTACTTTAAAAGTAACATATTTTTTTAATCTCAAGACAAAATATAAAATATTTGGGCCTTTGTACTACTCTCTAATTAGATTATGAAAAACAATTTTATTTTAAATCTTCAAAATATTCGAATGTCTATTAAAACAATAACGTCATTATCAAAAAAATATATAGATACAACAATTTTTTATCAAATCCATAAGATATTTTACAATTTTAACACCTCATATATAATTCAATTTATATTCACATAAAAATTATGGAAGTAAAGTAAATAAAACCCTATGACAATGTGCCTTAATTTATACCTAAGCCATTCTAACACAGTGTCAACACCAATTCTTGCATAACATATAAAAGCTTACACAAACATTAAACATTTAAATTCTAACAAACAATACTCTTTCTAAGGAACTACACATTTATACTGCTAAGATTTTTTTATTATATTTCTATGTATGGAATATCCGTCCTAACAATAAATAAACGATGTATGTATGTTGTGTTCAGAATATATCAGGTGAATAACATTTTGAAATGAAAAAATATTTTAAATATTATATTATAATATAGACAAATAATTTATTACCTTATTTGAGTTGTTTTCTACTGCTACCTTAATATTATTATATAAATATCTATTTATACTAAAATAGAACTAAACTATACACTGAAGTGGGATTACCACAGAGAAGTGCAAACAAATTTCGTGACCTATAAAATATTTTTTTATTATGCTATTTAACATTTAATATAAATTATTTAAAGTAAGGAATATACGATACTAATTAAAATCACATTCAATGCAGTAGGTTTATTTCTAAACGCCAACAAGTGTTTACTTACAATTATTATTCACAGATTTATATATCGGGGAGTGTATTTATATTTTAATACATTTTGATAGTATTACTTTAGGCCTGTATAAAATAAAACCACTGATTTGTCAGGGCATATTTTAGATAAGATATTTGAAGTGCAAGGAGAGTATAGATCTCGTATTGTTAAAGAAATGAGAATATTTTTAGCATTAATTAATACTTGTGTTCAAAGTTAAACGACGATAATGCTGTTCTCGCTATTATCGAGTGTTGCCAATTATTCTGTTTACTATATATTTTATTTTCATTATATATTTATAACTAATTAAAGCTATCCCATACAACTTCTCAAAATGTGCTTAATTCGACGAAAAAGCGAGATGGTGCCTTGTATCATAGCTGTATTACTTGAGAAGGACTTTCTCGAAATACTAGTCAGTGGACAGATGCCTGTGTCGATTTACACTACAACGTGCACACAAACGCTTAATTAAACGTGGATACTACTATATTCTCCGTAGACATGATATGTAGACGAGCCTTTGAAATGGGACCATATGGACAAGTTTTAAATTATAATTTAATAGGCATAATAAATAATTATACTAATGCAATTTCTACTAAATAATACATTTGGTACTAATAATCAATCAAAAAATATAAAATTAAACATACAATTTCCGAATAAAAAATTACATATTTAAGTAATTTTAAACATTCCTATACTGATTCATTTCAATGGCTTACCCTATCAGAGACATAGAAGAATGGGCTGATCATTAACCTCACTAAGCTGACTCATCTTAAGTAAAAGTCAAAACAAAACAGGCAAGACCGAGGGCTTACCTGTTTTGTATGTATGTGTTGATGCATAGAGGTGCACACTTGATTTATGATATATAATCTAGTAATCAATTAAAATTCTAGGAAGTGACTAATATTGGCCATAGTTTTTCCTCATAGATTCATTTTTCATTTTACTATTATCATTTGACAGATAAATCTAACTCTCAATCCATTTTTCTATGTCTTTAAATAAAATACAATTTAAATAAAGCATGGCAACACCAAATGTCACATTATAATACCCTTAACTATAAATGCTGCTTAACAGCAATGATTTGTTTTCTTTTGTTACTATTAAAATGACATAAGTCCGAAAGTGTCTCTTTTTATATAAAAACCCAAGCAACTTTTATAAGTAAGGATTTAAGTCATGTGTGCAAAACCATTCTATCCTTTTAAACTCTTTCAAGATAGTAATTGACAACCGCATATAAATATTTACTATCGCTAATATTTCTCATACAAATACCATGTTTAAAATTTTATTAAATTCATAAGATGATTTTCAGTTAAAGCATTATTATGCTGCAGCTTACATCGCTACGACGGGAAGGTTTCCACTGCCACTACATGTAACCTATGGTCAAGTATTTTTTTTAATCTACCTGTTTATTAAAAAATATTATTTAGATGAAGAATCAGTTTCAAGACAATTTTATCACGAACATTTCAAAAAGAAGTGACGTTTTTAAATATAAATACATTATATTTTCGAAAAGTATACAACCCGAACCAGAGTTTGAAACCGTAACCTCAGAATCTACAGCTGTATATTCTAGCCACTAGACCAAAGTACCAAATTTTAATAGACTTCTATTTAGTATTTTCATCCGATCAATTATAATTATTGAACTTTAGTTAAATGAATATTTCCCCACCAACGTGCGTTCACCTTGTCGTGGTGGGGGGGCTCAGTAGTGCCCGGCAATACAACCGGGCGCGAAGCCAAGAAACGCACAGGGAGGTGGCCCGCTTCGGTGGGCGGTGGGAGGCGGCCCTCTTCGGAGGGCGGTGTACCATGCGGGTTGCTCCTGGTACTTCTCTGATAGCAGAGTGGACCTTGGAGCAACCCCGTGGTTGTTGTGGTCTGCTTCGGCAGACCTGCCGTCGGGGCGTCGTAGTTGAATGCGTAAGCGATCCTGCGACGCCCCATTAAGACGGGGGAAGGTTTTGTTGGGTTTTAGTGGGTAGTACTGGCTTCGCCGGTGAGTCCCACACTTCGTGCGTAAATACATTTCCCAACGTTAAAAAAAATGAATATTTAACTGTAGGACAGCAGTTCGTACTATAAATTGATAACATTATTAACACGTACCTACACATAAATATCTCTTTCATCTGTTTTTTTTATTATTTTATTTTTTTCAATTTGAATGCTGATTTTTATTGATTAAATAATTTAAAAATGATTCTTCATTCGATAAAAGACCTATACTGCTATCAATAATGGTTACATGCCTCTGAATACTGGTCATGGTCACTCGTGGTCACCACAGAATAGTTTTGCACGGCAGTGCTTTTAACTTCATGTAAAACGTATTAAGTGATTTAATATATTTTAGAACTACTAATGTATAGTACATCTGTTTCATACATACATAGAAAAGTGTATCTTTAAGGGATACCGCGACCTAATTGTAAGAAGGGTTTATTTACAAAATATAGAATTATTTGTTTTGAAGTCATAAGAATTGGATATCATAAGATCCTCAAGTGGTACGAGTCGATAGCTTCCTAAGTAGTAAATATATCTTTAAAAATTCGTCACAGCGTACACTCCTATAAATACATAATAATATATATATATAATATAAAATTCTAAAATCGCCCTATTCAAGATATGTATCGTTTGCTATCCAAGCAGAGGCACACATTGATATGTTTAGTGATAATTTCCATGCCTTAAAAGCTGAGCATCACTTTAATAGATAAAGCCGATGTAATCTCTAGTTAACCTAACACATAGTTAAGCAGCCGGGGTGAATGACCTCTGAACTAAATGTTACACCCGACGATACCTACATTCTACTTGGTAGAGGAACATCGTGACAGCTACTTACTTAAGCGCTACTCCATTCTTACAAGTAAACAGATATTATAAAATATTTATTTATAATAATGCAATTTTCGCTATTATTTCCTTGCTATGGTACTATAAAACAAAACGATAACAAGATTTTAATAATAGCATTTGCAGTGTCATACCTAATTTCAAAGTTCCCGTGCCATTTTTGATTAAATAATCTATAAGATTTCGATCGTAATATATTAAAGAAGTTACGTGATGTGGCAGTTTATAGTGCCACTGTAATTGCTAATGTAGTTAATAGTATGATGGGCAGGGTAGTTCCTGCAACACTTGAGTACGGCCCAGTAACGGCTCCGTCGCAAGGAACATGCTCCAATTCTGTAATATATAAAATTATAATATAAAATAATATATTATAATATAAAATTATATTTTCTTAGATAATTCTAAATTTTCCTTGCTAAATACAATCTAGCACTTGTTTTACTATAATTAAAATGTTAAATACACTATGTACAATATTCAAAATAAGAAAGACCCTTTTACTTTTTAAAATATTTTAAAGGAGAAATTGTATAATATTATTATTACTATTAATATTCAGAATAATACTAAATACATTAAAGCCAGAATAAAGGTGTTTTCAGGTTTTGCAGAACTGGTTTAAATGTAAGTTCAAATTCATGTTTTTGGTCAATTATATTTGAGAAAAAATGGCGTTCTGTGAACCAATTTAATCCTACAGCCGGTTTTGGGGCCTATTTGAGTAACATTAACGAAACACAGGCCATATTAATATTTGTAAATAAAAAAGTAATTTGATGTGGTTTTAATTCTGTTACATATTCCAAATACGTATGCTAAGAAAATATCATTCAAATCGCGGGAATTAAAATGACGTTTTGAAGAGACAATCGCAAATATACATAAAACTTATGTTTTAAAATAATTTGGGATAACAAACTGATAAAAAAGCTCCAAATATGTAACTGATCAAAAAGAAAATGCTGTAAATAAAAATATATTATAAAAAACCCAAGTAAACACCTTACGAGCACAACGTTTAAAAAATAATTATACAATTCCGACTTATATAGGCATAAATAATATATATTAAGGCTGACCGAATATGCACGGTTCTCTGATTCAATTTCTGAATAAGCTTTATACGCATTACACACGGGCGAGCTCCTAAAATCACGTCAAGAATTGTTAAATTATACATATAATCTATACATATATTAAAATTGTTACTAATACGAATCTGTACATTAAATATTTTTCGGAAAATCTAATTGAAATAGACAATATATCGATACAGAGACCGAATCTATAGTTTTTAGAATTTTTGTCTGTCTGTCTGTCTGTCTGTCTGTCTGTCTGTTACCGTATCACGAGAAAACCACTGGACAGATTTTGATGAAATTTGGTATGATGATAGCTGGTTATCCGGGTCAACATATAGGATACTTTTTACCGTGGGAAAATATCTCAGTTCTGAGAAAAAATACAAAACCTGCATTGTAAGAGTATACTAATATGTAAAACCTAAGAATTTGGTTTTTGGTCATCTGAATGCGGGCGGAGCCGCGGGAAATGCTAGTAGTTGTATAAGAATGTTTTTATGCCCCATATAAAACACTTTTGAAATCAGTGCATTCGAACAACCAAAAAATGAAATTTAATGAGTTTTAATAAGATTATTTTACTCATGACATATACTTTTGAACATTTGAAGATAAAAAAGAAACAAAACATAATGAAAACCATGTCGTTGTCCTCGCATGCTAAGTGAATTTTTACACTAACTACTAGCAGTTCTTCGTAGGAAATCGTTAATTTTCTGCTTAATATTTAACATTTTATTAAATTTATTAAAATTACAGATATAATACAGATTTCTATTTTAATTCCGCGGAAATGTCACTAAAGTGCTGCCTAATAAGATAACTAGCTTGTAAAATAACATCTCAAAACGATTAGATTTACTCACATAACATATTATACGCAGATAAATCAAAAAACCCATAGCTTTTATGATCGAAAGCTTTTGAAGTACTTCGTTTTGAAAGGGTCCTAACAAGAATATAACAAAAATTTAAAACTGTATATCAGACTACTAAAATAAATATAAAATAAATGCAAATGCTTGTGTGTGAGTGCGCGCGCGTGTTTGTTTGTAAATCCTTCATGTGGAAACGGCTGAACGGATTTGGATGAAATTTAGTACACAGTTAAAACCTGGAGTAACAAACTCCTATTACTCCTAACCTAAAGACGCACCTAAGTAAAGCGAGGGCATATCGCTAGATATAAATAAGTCAAAATCTGGCTTTTAAGCCAGATTTTGACTTATTTATATCTAGCGACATGCAAGAATTTCTTTACAAAGCATTTACCGTTAAGTTTGTTAAGGAAGTCGTTCCAGAATGCGCAGGCTGAGGCGCGGGGACCTCGCGGGCCGGCTGGACCGCTCGGGCCGTCGGCCGTGTAAGTGTAGTAGTGTGGCGACGACCGCGAGTACAATGGCCACTTCTCATCTGGTTTATGAGGTTTCCTGTAATATTATACAACGGTTTTAGTTATTTTACGATGGAGTTATTTACCGTCGCAGCTACATTATTTAATAGCGTATAATGATGTCTATGGCTATGCAATGATGCTGGCGAGAAAAAATAATAAACCAAACATATTTGAAATATACATATTATCTAAGAATAATATAGGGTACGGTCATACTTAATAATGTTTAAAAACTTTTTAATTAAAGAAGTACCCTAAAAAGTCTTAGTAAAATTTATGGACACTTGAGGTTATAATATTTTATTCATTAAACTAGCAGCTCACCCACGCTTCGCTCGGGTTTGCCTCTGAAAAAGCACAAACAGATCTACCCCACGGAAACCATTCTTTAAATTTGCATAACTTTTTTATTTATGAACCGATTGACATGAAACAAACACTAAATGTTAAGTGAAGCTTACCACAATATATTAATGAAACCACATCTAAATCGGATAAGCCGTTTCTGAGATTAGCTTGCACAAACGCACAGACAAACAGACAAAAATTCTAAAAATCATTGTTTGGGTGCTATTTGCGTTGGTAAAGGTCCCAAAAATATAATTTTTCTCATATAAATTCCATATACAGACAGCGATCCGTTACATTTTTATTATATGTTATGAAAGAAAAAATATACACACAAAAACCGTACACCTAATCAAAGTACTTCTGTTTTTAAAACCGGTCAAAATATATAGTTTATTGTACAAAATAATCATTCTTTATATTTTAAGCTGGATAAAGATTCAAAGTTTACCTAATCCAAAGTAAGCAAGATCATCTCTACTTTATAACTGTATCTGATAGAAATCTTCAAGGAAAACTTTAAGTAGACGAAACATTTGCAAAACTTATCTTGACTTTAACGAGGAAACTAATAATACTTACCCAGTTAAAGCGAATCTTGTGAACGACTGCATGATGTGGGCGGCTAGATCGCGTTCTCTTGTATGATATTGTAGAGACATGTTAAGAGGATGGCCAAAGACATATTCCATTTCGTCGCCATGCATTACCCCCATCCATTCACCCCAGAGACTGGTACTTGTACGCTTGAAATAACAGAGAAATTAGCTGATTAAAGTATATACTTTCGTCAATTACAAAGAGCAACATTATAACTCGGTATTTAGATGATTTGAAAATAAAATTTATTGCCTCATATATTTATAGTACAAATTTCTACAATACTGAGTTACAATATTGTTCCTTGGGATATATATATAACTACTCATTGTTTTTTAATGGGATAGATAGAGAATATACAGTAATATATATTCTAATAGACAAAAAAGGTGGTCTATTAAAATAAATTTCCTACATTTAATAACATTTTTTTAATATATAATACAATAGAAACTCAATTGCAGCATTTTTGAAGCTGTCTTCTTCGACTTCTCTTGAGAAAACACTATATTATTTTATATAATACGTGTCTATTAAAATAGAAGAATGCATCAAATTTTCAGTGTTAAAAATAATAATTAATCAATAAGTATGGTTATTTTGAAATAGATTAGAAATTTTAGCTTAAAAAAATTATTGCGATATCGTGAGATATTTTTGGCAAGGAGTGTACTGAGAGTTGGAAGGTCTTGTTGTTACAATATGTACAGAATATCATATAAACTAAAAATATTTTTATTTTAATATTATCAAAATCAAATTATTTAAGTTGCACTTAGACAATCCACCTACACTTATTTGCTTACTTGATGTCGTATTCTGAAAATACGCCCACAAAGGAATGCTTATTCTAATAACTTATGTTATTAAATTCATGAATTCTAATTTTGTTTCTAATCATATAAATATTATGTTAACATTTCAACATATATCTTATCAATTTTACAAAAACTAAGTTACTTCCAAACGTTTATTTGTTTAAACGTCTTTTAAAGTGTCGGTACGTCCGTGGATGATTTTTATTCTACAATATACATATATTCTAGTTTCGCCCAGTGATCGAAATTAGAACATAATTTTCATTGAAAATTTATAAATAATAATTATGAACTATTTAGTCTTCACCTATCTTTACAAAAATTTGTTTCCATATTTATTTTTTTATACTAATACTACAGCCCGTCAACGGCTACTAAACAAAAATTAGAAAATCGGTTGACAAATAGAGGAGGAAAACGTTCTGAAATGTTTTGTCTTCATTATATAAAGAAACTATAAGCTATTACTATATTTACTTATAATATACTATTAATTACTTCGTACTATATTAGACTACGAGCGACTCGGGTTCGTCCTTAGCTTGCTTCCCAATACAAACTTTCATCCCTATTTTCAATCCCTTAAGGGGTGATTTCCAGGATAAAAAGTATCCTGTGTCTTTTCCAGAGTATTAAACTAACTTCTTACCAAATTCCATTTAAATTGGATTAGTAGATCCAGAGATTGCCCCCTATAACGACACAAACTCACATTCTTTTTTTACCTCTTTATAATATTAGTATATATAGAAGCTATATTACACTAGTATATATGTTTATTAGAACAATCACTGTTTTATATTTTCTGTAAGTCTTTTTATATGTATGTATGTCTGCACTCATCATTTATTTCCTTTTTTATAGTATCGCTTTTTACACAGTCGGTTTATTTTGCTTTTGTAATTTACATACCTAGTATAGAATTAGAATTAAAAAAATTACTGTACAAATAGTGTCGTCATATTTTTGACTAAGTCGACTTTAATATCAATGTCTTTGACGCACGATTTGATCTTTTAAATTTTAGACTTAATTTCTCTCACTCAGTCTCTAAAGATTTAATTCGCAAGAATATTAGAAATATTTTACAGAACAACTTTAATTAGAATCATTTTATTCGGAAGTAGATAAAATTTTCATAAAACGTCAATATTGTGATAATATAGTCACAATTCATTTCTGTACGAAAATACTGCTGTGAAAATAAAGCTTTTGTATTTAAACTATTGGTATTTTTATCGCTGCATCATCAATCTATTTTTATTTATATAGTTTTATGTTGTATTGACAGGTTTATTTTTATAGACATTTTATTATCTTATTCTCCCTATTTAATCTTACTAATATTATAAATTGTTTGTGAGGATATATAGATGTTTGGATGCTTGTTACTGTTTCACGCAAAAACTACTGAATGGATTTTAATGACACTTTACAATAGTACAGCTCATCCATCAAAATAACACATATGCTACTTTTTATCCCGGAAAAATGTACAGTTCCCGTGGGATAGACTTGTTTTGAGATAAATTTTGACTGCTACTTCATATCCAGAGAAAAAACAAACTAACAAATAAGTCGTTTCAAAAAATGCTTTCACTTATAGAAAGCTATATTGTTTCTAAGTTATTTATAGCGATTACATTTAAGCGAAGTTGCGTGAAAAATCTTCATAAAAAGAAAACAGTGTATAAATAAAGAAATGTCGTGATAAAGTTATTGTTATTGGGTGTTTCAATTTAGTTCAAGTTGCCAGAAGTTATGCATTGACTATGAACGCTTCTTTTCTAAAGCACATTTAGTTTGAACAGTATTTTAATATGAGTCTTAGACCAAACTAGTATAGACGAACCAAAAATCCAAATAACTCCGCGAAAAAATCCGAAAAGGTAGTTTTTTTTAAAATGGCAAATATTCGCGTAAATCTAAGAAAGTATTAGTATAGACGAGTGTTAGTTTAGTCTATTTAATAGTTTTGAAACTTCATTGGGATATTTAATAACTTTTTAATAATAATTTCTTAGATTTACGCGAATATATGACATTCTAAATAAAATTATCTTTTCGGATTATTTCATACTAACCGTTAAAACGTAAAACATATTATATTTAACGTACCGTTAAATATTAATTATTACGAATATAAATATATAATATTATTAATAATAGAATAAAATTGCTTTCCTGAATAAACAAGTAAATAAATATCACGGAATATATTTTATATTTCAGAATCTTTTTCATATTACACAAAACCAATGATTACATTGACTTAAGATGATCAAGATCTGATGCTGCCAAGGATGGTCTGCAGACAACTCAAGTCCTCAAAAATGTTGATTAGAAATAATGTCGTGCACCGATTCAATCAATCTCGGTGAATAGTTGACGATGATGTATCGCGATCTTAAAAGAAACTACGGCGTAGACGTCACTTCGTTAAGTATAAAATACAGTTTTTTTCCCATATTAAATACCTATATTTTCAACTTAACATAGTTTATATATGTACATGTAAGGTCATATGACATGGCCCGAATTTGGTACCCCAAGGGTCTATATGGAACCGTATTGTCTATATGAATATATATATATATATATATATATATATGTTATATAATATGAATATAAATATACATATGGTTTATATGAAATCGTAGTAACGATTTGTATGTAAATTCTATTCGCACTTTATCGATTTTTTTTATTTAGGTTTAACGCTAAGACAGAGCTAAATGCAAACGTTAGTGCACAATAATGTTGATTCAAATCTGTTACGCTGATTGCGCTGGTGTATGTAACAGGATACACTATTATCTCCGACAGGGGCCGCAAATTGGAATACTAGCGTCTATACATATTTATTTTATTATGAATAAAACATAACTCGGTTTTATGTTTTTGTTTATTATGTCAACAATGTAACAATTTTTTAATTAAATTTTGTGCAATTTATTTATATTTACGCAAATTGTACGTGATATTAGAAGTATACACTGTGTATATATACGTATTATATGAATATTTTTAATTTTATATTTTTTCACTAGCATTGCCCACGGCTCCGTTCGCGTTCAGATGACCAAAAACCAAATTCTTAGGTTTTACATATTAGTATACTCTTACATTGCATTTTTTGTATTTTTCTCAGAAATAAGACATTTTCCCGCGGTAAAAAGTATCCTATGGGTTGACTGTTGACCCGGATAACCCGTATTACCATACCAAATTTCATCAAAATCCCTCCAGTGGTTTTTCTGCGATGCGGTTACAGACAGACATAAATTCTGAAAACTATAGATTCGGCCTCTGTATCGATATAATAATGTTTATTTCAATAAGATTTTTCAAAAAATATTTAATGTACAGATTCGGCTTAGTTACAATTTTACTGTATGTATATTTTCTAATGATTTAAGAATATTCGTATGGTTTGTGTAAAATATTAAACCATCATTATCTTTAACAGGCGTATCCTTAATGATATGTTATGCAGAGAACTCTACGATCTTCTACGATATTGATTACTTTTGCGATAAAAATTCCCCCTATTTTAGGGACTGTTGTTCTTAATAACATCATTAATCGGTGAACTATCCTTTACAGGATATCATTTTCCTTCAATATATTATATATTATTATTTATGATTTTACTAACATATTTGCAGTTGCAAATTATTCATTTTACCGATAAAAGCATATAAAAACATACTGTATTTTATAAAAATTCAGTTCGCATAAAATATATTCCGACTAGTATTTTTTTTTAATTGGCATACAAGACTTACAGAAATATGTATATTAAAGTGTACTTAAATAAAAGCGTATAATATTAGAAAAATTTTACTTTGTTACCAATCACAATTTGTGTGTGTATGTTTTATTACTGCTTCACGTCGAAACGTCTTAACAAATTTGGATGTAATTAAGCACACCAAAAACTAGAATAACACATGCATTATATAGGTTATGGTTATAAAATTTACCAAAAGGTGAAGGTTGTCTGTATTTGCTAGCATAAATACAAAAGACACCTAGGGACGAACCCGAATAAAGCCAGAGTAAGTCGCTAGTAGCATAAAACTGTACCAATATAAAATCGATAAATCAATAAACCAACATACTAAGTATCTCTATTTACAATTGTTAAGGTTTACCCTTTAGAAGTGATCAATAATGTGGCCGGAACCATTCACCTTACGATGAAACGACCAACCCCATATCGGGGCTATTTGTTTCGTCCCAAATTTTTCAATAGAAAGATTTTCTGACTTAAATGTTTAATTTTCATAAAACAATATATACGTTTTTAGAAAAAGTAATTCGTGAACTATAAATTATCTCGTATTATCGTGTATTATATATTTGTGTATATAAGTACTGTAAATAAAAATAAAAAGATGATAAATGTAACACGATGGCACTCAAAGACTCATATCGACTGAACAAATACATGTAGGAGCTTGGTAAATATAGGGAATATACAACGCCTAAAATCCCTACAAACTCAAGAAGCAAATATATCCTCAATATACAAAAATTTATCGAATTTTATAATACATTTACGGTAACAAAATCTGGTGCAATAAAAATTAATCTATACATATAATAAAATTGTAACTAAGCCGAATCTGTACATTAAATATTTTTTGGAAAATCTCAATGAAATAAACATTATTATCGATACAGAGGCCGATTCTATAGTTTCTACAATTTTTGTCTGTCTGTCTGTTTCCGCAACACAAAAATACCACTGGAGGGAATTTGATGAAATTTGGTATGGTGATAGCTGGTTATCAGGGTCAACATATAGGATACTTTTTACCACGGGAAAATGTCTCATTTCTGAGAAAAATACAAAAAGTGCTATGTAAGAGTATAATAATAAGTAAAGCCCAAGAATTTGCTTTTTGGTCATCTGAACGTGGGTGGAGCCGCGGGCAATGCTAGTATATTATAGTTTCTTACAGAGAAGAAAAACTAAATTCAAATACTATTTTTTATAGACAATGGGACCAATGAGAAACACCTAATGCTAAGTATCCATCGTCGCGTCCAACGTCTTCCATTAAAGATTCTCATATTATAGCTCTTAGGAAAAACCTTAACAGGAAGATTGGTTCGCAATTTGCCCGTATGAATTAAAAATGAACGTGATGCATGTACATTTGTGGGACGTCAAGCGTCTAGGATGTGTGAATGACATCCAACCCGATGGCAAAGGGTGTGATGTCAGAAACGCGACGGTGACACCAGATCAAAAAGTTCATTAGAATACTCTCCGTTGTACAGACGATAGAAACCACATACAGAGCTAACATATCTTCGGGGGCTTAGAAGTTCTAAGTCGTCTGTGAGTATGGGATCATCGTGAATACGATTTTTTTTAAATATCAAATATTCGCTTAAATATAAGAATGTATTATTTGAATTAGTTATAAAATTCAGATACTGTACAATTAAAAACACTGAACTGAATCGCTAAGCAAATTGTTAACCAACAAACTGGATGCACTAACCAGAAATACTAACTGGTCACGGCCCGAAATAGCTTGTTAATCCCGTGACCTTTGATCTGCTGATGTCTGACCATGCTTAAATTATTAGACCTCGACGGAATAAATGTTTGTTTTGACTGTACTAGCCATTTCACATCACAGTACAGCTTCGTAGCATTATTTAAAGGGTTATATTAGAATAAACTGTGTAATCTTTACCATATAGTACGGTTTGGAGAATTATATTAACTTCTATACCAATATTATAAAGTCGGAAGAAATTATGTTTTTGAATTGTGTAGTATCTGAAACCGTCTATGAAGATCGGTCTTTTCTTAACATTTTGTAACTTATTTATTTAGAAAGGTTTTAGCTATATAATATATCGCTACAATCCTTAGGAATTAAATTAATTAAATACAAAAAAGTTATGCGATCGCGCGAAAAAGTTAGTCTAGTAAAAAAATTTGCTCCTTTTTACTGTACAACTAAAAACATTTTGTTTTCAAACTTCACATTATTATGGGCTAACTATAACTAATGTTTACCAAAAATTTATTACGTTAGCTATACGTACATTTTCCTAAGCCCTTCCTTCACATTTTCATAACATGTATTTCTTATGAACCTGGATATAGAATTTAACTTGAGTTATGTTAACGCGGTTGTAATAAAACAACGTTCTTAGTCAAAATTACAGACAACTAACTTTACTCCTTAATTTCTAAGCTTGGATTTGTTATATGCGTGCGTGAGTATGTTCTAAACATCATATCAGCAAAAGAGATCGTCTGACTCTTCTATAGTTACATATAATAAAATTATAACTGAGTCGAATCTGTACATTAAATAATCTTTGGAAAATCTTATTGAAATAGTCAATCTTCTTGATACAAACACCGAATTTATAGTTTTTAGAATTTTTTCTGTCTGTCTAGGAATACATCACGAAGAAATCACTGGACAGATTTTGATGTTTAGTATGATTATAGCTGGTTATCCGGGTCAAAATATAGGATACTTTTTACCGCGGGAAAACATCTCATCTCTGAGAAACCTATAGGTATTAAACGTTAAAAAGTACCTAGCTAGGGACAAATCCTAGCGGAGCGAGGGTAAATCGCTAGTATATATATCTATACAGATAAATAAAATTGAAGGGTATGTTTTATTTAATTAAAAAATATTAATTAAAAAATAACAGCTTTTTACTAAATGCATATAAAATTATATACGGTACTTATACGTAAAACACAATTTTTAAATTTTTTGTCTGTCTATCTGTCTGTCTGTCTGTTTGTTATGGCTAATTTCCGAAACGGCTGGACTGATTTTGACGGGACTTTCACTGGCAAATAGCTGATGTTATAAGGAGTAACTTAAGCTACTTTTATTTTAGAATAAGAATTAGGGTCCCGTTCAAAAAAATGAAAACGTACCTAGAGTCGAACTCGAGCAAAGCGAGGTCGTCGCTATCAACTATATATCTTTAATTTATAATCCTGAAGTTATAAATTAATTAACATATGCCTATTGTGTTATGCATAGGTATATGTGATCTTACAAACTCTTAATTAAGTTTTTGCAATAATAGATCCTTCTGAGAATGATATCGGAAATGAGGAAGTCTCAATGGCCACATTTTAAGATTATAATATCTTATCACTAAAAGATTATCTGAATTTGACGACAAGTTTGGCTCAGTTTGTAAGTCCCTACAACTTGCTATGCCAGCGATCACGATTACGAGTCCCGCTAGGGGCATTCATTTATGTGATGAGCACGAATATTTGCACGAATGTTTATATTTATAATATGTACCTATGTATTTAAAGTTATACAGGTATATGTAGTGTATCAACTATCTGGTATCCGTAACACAAGCTTGAATCCGTTGCTCACCATGGAACTAGATGGTGCTGTGTGTTAATGTCCCAACATATTTATATTTATTTATGTGACCGTTAGCTAACATAACTCTTGCCAGAAATAAATATCTGTTACATATTATCATATGAACATCAATATATCAATATTTTCTATATTAAATGCAGTTCCAAATTCGGTAAATTTATTAAAAGATTCGGGTCGCCAATAGACTGACCTACTTATATTCTGTTCTGTTAGGATTTTGTCGAAGAGTGAGTCGACAAGTTGCTGCCGCTACTTAGCTTCCTGATTTATTGCGACCATTTATCCCATTTATTCAAATTTAGGTCGCCCGTTTAAGTTTGAGTGAAAAATGTTCTACTTTTGCCAAAAAATGTTGATGTAAAATGTAATAAAATCCCTAGCAATTTTTACTAATTATGTACTTAATGTTTGTTTCAATCTCTGCAAGGGAACCTTTATATATTATGTTTCTACCTAATGTGTGGCTCAGTCAACATGTGCGTTTTGTTCTGTCCTTATTATAAGCATTAAGCATGTTATTTTTGGGAGTACTTATTAATTTACTCGATACTTTGAATTTGAACTTAGCTTTAACATAATTTAAACTGACACTTTTAAATAATTATTCTACCTTTAAATTTTCGCGGATATATTTAAATCACACTGTTTACCAGTTGATAAATGTATCACGTAAATACATAAAAAATATGTACTTCCTTCTTTTTTAAAATCGGTAAATAAGTTTTATTAATTTACTGAAATTAATAGAGATTAATAGAATATATTATAGAAAGTTATATAGATTAAAATAGTGTGATACAATTTTTGTATTATTCTTTGAAATAACATATTGGAAAATACAACATCGTTTACATTCTCGAAACTTAAATATTACTCCAGGCAAGATCCCTAGAGTAAACAACGTTAGCGAAAACGCTCTTTTCATACTTTGGCAGTTTGTCGATGTTACAAGTACTTGTTTAAGTTACACTGTAAAATCATTTTAAATATCTTAAAGAGATTTATCTCCTGCAGATTTGAGAAAACATTTTAAATTCTAAAATGTAGAACGAAAGCTAGTTTACCAAAAGTCTTAATGGGAATATTATGGTTTTTAAGCAGCATTTGCATCGCACTAATATGCGAATGACTGAGTCCATTATGTATGTAAGTAACTTCCTTGTTACGTGCAAGGAAGTGAATTCAGCCCTTTTTTTAGCATCCAAATACTGGGCCTAGGCGTCCTCTCAATACAAGAGGGGTTCAGGCCATAGTCCACTACGCAAGACAAGAACAGTTTGATTGGTTCTCTTAAACATGCAGTTTTCCTCATTATGTTTTTCTTCATCATATTAGCGGTATTTTTGTTGAAAAATCGTTCGCACAAGACAATACCAGAGGTGCAAGTCCCGAGATTTGAACTCGCTTCACTTGGATTTACAAGCGATCGCATTGCCACTGGGCCTTATATAATTAAACTATACTGTACTTAATAGTCTTATACTAAAACTAACGAGCACACAAACTCACACTCGAGCTGTGGGCCCAAACCTATTAGTAATATATACAGGTAAAATTATAATTTCATCAACATTGTGGATTAGTACTGTATAATTCAGAACCCAGTGTTTTCATTTATATACAACTAGCAGAACCTGCGGCTTCGCTCACGCTAATACTGCAAAAAATCTCTAAAAAGGTAGTTTCATACAAACTTTCATCCTCTATTTAACCCTATTATAGGATGGATTTTGAAAGTCCTAAAACAAGTATTTATTTAATTTTACTGAAGAGCATTAATACCAAGTTCAAATAATTCTAATCATAAATATTTGTTTAGATTGTATTATAACGTGTTTTCTCGTTCGAATAATTTAATCTCCCGCGGTAAAAAGGCAATCCGTCACTTTGTTTCAACGTGAAAGAAGGACAAACAAGCAAATAAACAAATAAACTAACAAACACATTTTTACATTTATAATATTAGTATACGGCCTCTTCCTCTAATAGATATACATACAAATAAAAGTAAAATATATATTTGTAATACTAAAATAACTGACCTATATAGGTATCAGGTTTTATAGCGAGGTGATATCATTATCGCCAATTATCTATCAAACCTCATACCATCATCAAATTGTCGCTTTTAGATATCTCTGGCTTGGCATATTAACAAAATTAATCCCTTATTTCTGTGCGATATGATAAATATCGATTTCAGTCAGTTATAGTAGCTTAGTATAGGACGTATGATTTTGGTGTTTAAGCTATTTTTACCCGACTGCGGCGAAGTCCATGAGAGGGATGTGTGTTGGACCTGTATGTAGGTATGTATGTCCGATAGTATGTAATTGCTAAATGGCTTAAATGATTTTGACGAATTATACGTCGTTGGATTATTTATGATAACGCGAGTTTCATAGGATATAGTTTTATAGGCTAATATAAAAAATATGGAAAAAACTTAAGAGACATATAAAATACTATCTATGATATATATATATTATATTATATAAACCTGCATAGATTTTTTTAAAATAATTGCAATTGAAAAAAATATACTAGTGCTTTCACTTTTTCATAGAACCTTTGTTCTTAATAAAAAATTAAATTATGAAAAAAAAAACTAGTTAATATAATCAATTTAAGAAACATTGTACTATATAGTTTGAGACATAGGATTTAGCAAGACTCACAGCAAGTATAAAACATATTATATTTTCACACTATGTTTGACATCTTTTTAGCCATCGATCAATCAACTCGATTGTGCACAATGCGCTAACGTTCTAAAGCAAACGAAAATTCCCTGAAGTAATCAGACAGCTTTGAGTTGTGTTAACATATGTACATATCTCTATATATATATATATAAAAGAAAGTCGTGTTAGTTACTTCGCTTATAACTCAAGAACGGCTGAACCGATTTAGCTGAAAATTGGCAGGGAGGTAGTTTAGAGCCAGGAGAAGGACATAGGATACTTTTTATCCCGTTCGACCGCGTTCCAATTTTTATGATATTTTAATTTTTGGATTTCTCTTAGTCCGGAATAGGTAAGTATTAAAACATATAATTAAAATGTGAGAAAGAAAGATTTTTTCTTTTTATATCTATTTAAAACGTACCTAGCGACGAACCCGAGCGAAGCGAGGGTGAGCCGCTAGTACTCTAATGTATATATGTAGGTTACTTGTATGAAAAGAATATATATATGACAACAGCACATAACATTGTCACTGGAAAGTTACAGAAAAAATAAATATATTATATGGATATTTAATACATATTATAAAACAATCTTCATTAGAGATTCTCTTATCTATACTAATATTATAAAGAGGTAAAGTTTGTGAGGTTGAAAGGGGTAATCTCTGGATCTACTGAACCGATTTAAATGAAATTTGGTAAAAAGATAGTTTGAGACCGTAGAAAGAACATAGGGTCCTTTTTAACCTGAAAATCGTACCTTAAGGGAGTAAAAATTGGGATGAAGATTTGTATTGGGAAGTAAGCTAGAGACGAAACCGAAGCGTGGGTGAGTCGCTAGATTTTATATATTTTCTCAAAATTCTGGTTCAAGGTATGAAAACTTAGCAAAAAATGTAAGTATACAAATGGAAAATTATCAGAAAAACTCTTTACCCAACCATAATTTTTACGGCATAATAAGAAGTAGGCTATGCGTATCCACAAAATATCACGTTAACAAATATCAAATTTCTTTTACTACCAATTTTGTATAATATACTAAAGATGGTGGAACAAACAAACCGATCAACTTTTGTATTTATAAAATTATGTAAAGATAAGTATTTTGAAATCTCATCTAAAATATTCTTCCTCATTCAATGACTACATTTCGATACTAATAACAAAGCCTTTATAAGTTTCAACTTGTTACAATGTTTATTCAACTTCTATTTAATGCAATCAAATATATTTACCATTCACATTCAAACTGAATCCCGAGAGATATTCCTGTTTAAAATATAATTTACAAATAGTTCGGCGTGATTTTCTAACAGAGGATTTGTTTTGATTTCTGTACCATATTAGTGTATGACGTATTTTTTTTTTTTTTTTAACGTTGGGAAATGCATTTACGCACGAGGTGTGGGACTCACCGACAAAGCCAGTACTACCCACTAAAACCCAACAAAGCCTTCCCCCGTCTTAATGGGGCGTCGCAGGATCGCTTACGCATTCAACTACGACGCCCCGACGGCAGGTCTGCCGAAGCAGACCACCACAACCACGGGGTTGCTCCAAGGTCCACTCTGCTATCAAAGAAGTACCAGGAGCAACCCGCATGGTCCACCGCCCTCTGAAGAGGGCCGCCTCCCACCGCCCACCAAAGTGGGCCACCTCCCTGTGCGTTTCTTGGCTTCGCGCCCGGTTGGGTTGCCGGGCACTACTGAGCCCCCCCACCACGACAAGGTGAACGCACGTTGGGGGGGAGTGTATGACGTATGCTAATAGATGTAAATAATGTATGTTAACGTTAAAATGCGGGTTATTCAATATTTCGTTATTTTTCTATTTCAACCGACTTCCAAAAAGGAAATCCTTATTTTTGGAAGTCGGTTAAGTCGGCTGGCACCGACTTCGAAAATATTTGATTAGGTATCTATGGTAAATGAAAATCCTCGTTCAGTTTTTTTTTAGTTTTTATGTCTGGAAGTCGGTTTTTTTCCGAGTTTTTATTACATTATATTTACTTTTCTAAACTGTTCTGTTCGATTCTAGTTAATGGCTATTAAAGCTCTAAATTTTCTTTCTTTATAAGACTTTTTTTTATCTTTATAAGATTTCTTTAATTTTCAAACAAATTACTGATACCTTATCTAGTAGAAACATAAGATCAAAACAAGGTTTGAATTACTTAACTCAGTAAAAAAATGGTTCGGCCGAATTTTCTTATATACAAAAAATTCAATAACTTATTAAACAAAACTATTAGTAGCAGAGTTAACAATAATTAAGGGAACCGAATAATTCTTAACTTTAATTAGACCTACAGAAATATTATTATTAAAACGTCAATAACAGATAGTTTGAATATCATGGTGAAACTTAAGTCGACATCCGAAATTAACTGCTGGTAGGTTATTGAGACTGGCAATTAGTGGATGGGGTGAATTCATCTTCTTGCATGAAAAGCTTCAACGGACGTATGACGGTAATAATTTGTTAAGTGAATTTTTGTAACACAACGTATTGAGTCCTTCTTTAACGTCCCACTGCTGGGCACGGGCGTCCCTTCAATACGAGGGGGATCAGGTCATAGTCCACCACGCTGGCCAAGTGCGGGTTGGCGCACTACACATGTCTTTCGAAAACTTACTAAGTTCTATCAGACACGCAGGTTTCCTCGCGATGTTTTTCTTCACCGTAAATCAAGTGGTAAACATGATGGAAATAATTCGCTCATGAAAATATCAGAAGTGTGAAACCCGGGATTTAAACTCGCTTCACTCGGTTTCCCGAGTAAGCGCGTTTCCACATTGAACAACATTTTACCTCAATTTTTGAGGTTATACTTGTTTTGTCACGTTTGGAAAAAAAATGAGAGTAACATTTTTACGATGCGTGCGCACACCGACAGCCAAAAAGCATGATGAAGTTAGCTGCATTCCTTTTACAACATACATGTTCTGTTACGCCAAAAAAGTATAAATTCTTAGTACGTGCGTACATAAGTACACACACGCATTTTTTTATGGTTTATCAACTCCACCTCGTGTGCGAATTTTAATAGCGTCCTCTGCAAAACAAAACAGTACCTAAACATGATCAATGCAGTAGTCGTCAATGAATTTAATAAATAAATATTTCACTTTATTACGTAACTAACGCCATTTTAGGCTTCATTAAAACTGTGTTTTACATTAAACTTTGAAATACCATATTGTTGTTATCCAATATCCATCCTTAGTATTTCAGACTATTTCGTTGAAAATAAGGAGCATTTACTTTCCCCAATAGTATAATAATATTATTTTACATACACGCAAATGCACTTACATCAAAGAAAGCACACTTGAGTGCATATGAAATAAAATTTGCGCTCACTACATAATATTATTGAAGAGCTTCCCAACTATTAAAACTGAAGTTATTATAAAGCATGCCTTGAATTCGTTAAATTTGAATGCCTGATATATTTTATTGAGTAAGTTTAATTGTATAACTCAGATTCAGGTCAGCTATTTGATTGAATCACAAAGGACAAGTATACTCAAGGGTGAGGATTTGCGAACAATGTATTGATATCGTTTGAATTGCAATTGTGACGCACATGACCATATAAAAATAGTATACTTGTTATGTCACAGCTAATAAGATTAATGTATGCAAATAACCAGTACGTTCATATAATATAAGGTGGAGGTAAAATTAATATAAATCAAATTATTTATTTGAATAGCAATTATTACTCTACTGGTAAAATTAGTGATTTTTACATCACTAAATTCCCAACTCTGAGTCTCTATTTAGAATTTCTGGACAGAAAACTAGAGAGCTGTTATTTTACACAAAAAATAAGAGTTATGTGGTTGTCTGTCAATTCTTTCATTCCTGTTTACTTTATTTTTACTCTGTGCCGTACAATGGAACAGCACAAGCTTATTACATAATAATGTTTCAATATCCATAAACTAATTTTTAGCCTCTATCTTCAATAGAAACAAAATTTAAGATTCACAGAAATATCATTAAGTAATAAATAATAATTCCTCGAGAGCCTTTACATAGGTACATATGCTGTATGTTGTACATACATATGTTGTGTTTCAGATTTTTAAATAGTAAACAGGAGCAAAATAAAAATCTCCGAGTAAGTTACGTTCATTTGCTGCAATCTACATATGTTCCAAATATGAAGGAATATATTGCGATCAAATTGTATAAAAAATCTGAGTTTTTGTCAGATTACAGAACATATAATAACAATTCAAATTGTACAACATTATCTTTTTCAACTACATTTCGGGATTTATATACCAACCACTAGGCGAATCCCCCGCGACCACTGCCTTACAGGTTAAGAGCTCTCATCTATGAGAGCTTTATAAAGTGTATGTATAATACATATGATTTAACATTGTCTAACAGTTCTGTAGAAGATTAATATTTTGGTCCGTCGGTACTGCAGCGTTGCACTTGCAATGATGTCAATGCAAATCTATCATTTTTGGTTTTTCCTTATATTTTACCTAGGACTGTTAGCCCATCTGGAATTGGGAAGTTAATAGTTTATTTCACCTTCTTGATTCGAATCCCGGATCGGGTCAAGTATAGTTATTTGGTTTTTCTGTCAAAAAATCTTCAGTTTTCAGTATTCCCCTTATCGCGGAGAGCATTTAAAGCTCATGAGCACGAATCTAAGAGAAATAGAGAGTGCACTTGTGTTTGCACGCATACTTGTGCACTGTAATATCACCTGGGCATATGGCTTGTCCCAATGAGATGAGATGAAGCCGCCGTGGCCTAAATCAGTCAGAAGTGCATTTTTTTATTATTATTCGTTCTGGCCATTGATACTTAACAAATATTTTTCTGTCTCATCTCTAATCGAATCACAGTGTCAAAGGTATAGTGCTTGCTTCTGCGTTTCCGCACTGACTTGCACACTAAAATATTTTAGCCAATCTTATGGTATGGATGGTTCCATTGAGATGGGCTACTGAGATTAAAAGTTCTGTTGGAAAATTTTGAAATCATGAACGCCATCAAACGATAAAAATAACAAAAGCAAGTTTAAACAGCCTTCTTTCAACCTTTTTAATTAAACGAAACCTTTTCCCATATGAGAAGCACAGTGTAGAATAGTACAATACTCTGTGACACTAATATTTTTAAGGAAGTGTTTACATTAAAAATTTCTTTGTAGAGAATTTTCATTTTACTTGAAAGTCAAGAAACGGAGCTGCAGCTGACAATTTAGCTTACACTTTGTTAGTACAGGTTTTAATTATTAAAATGCTTTCAAGAGGGAAAACCTTATTCAACCTGTTTTGCTTTCTTGGCCTTGTATTCTATTGCATTATCTAAAGAGCATCTTATGATTTTAAACTAACTAGGTATACTATCTTCTCATTTATATTTAATAAGGTATACTAAGAATACTCCATTGTAATTGAATATCCAGCTTCCTATTGATTAAAACTTATTTATAGTTGTAATTTTTCAATCTTCTCTTTGAAAATAAAAGTAATATATAAATAGTAACCTTTGACATGAATTATATATGCTTTCTCGATGGGTGTGCAGATATACATTATAATAGATTCATTTCATAAAAATTGATCATAGATAGAGCGAAACAGTCATTTCAAACAGTTAGTACATTTTTATTTTTAAAAATACGCGTTATAGCATCGTATGTCTTAAATGGAAATGTACCTACAGTTTTTCAAGGTTTTGATAACCGGAAGTTAAAATTCCTCTGTCGCCATTTGTCCATATGTCACAGTCACTATTCTCGGAGACTATATTTTGGATTTTGTAGCTCTAATTTAGTAAATGGATGTATCATTTCAATTATTTATATAGTGCTCATTTTTATTTTTTGTTCACTAAACATCAAAAATAATTAAATATCCAGTGTGCTCCATGAATGTAACTGAGAACCAACTGAATTTTTTAAAATAAAGTAATTTAAAGTACAGGAATTTGATAAAGTGCAAGTCAAATTTGCGCACTGAGAGATTCGTACCACCATTACTCATCACATTTTACATGTCTGAAAACTTAATAATCCAGGAGAAATATGAATAATAAGAAAAACCGATGGTCTTGTGTAACAGCTAAGTGGTTGTACAAACGCATAGTTTTTCATTTGTAACATCGCGTGTATCGCAGAAAACATTCTTCAACCTACAAAGTTCCTGCAACTGTAATTCGTAGCAAGATCCGGTACACTTTGCTTACTGCACGATGTACTAACTCATGTCCGTATAAATCCATCAATGGCAGAACAAAATCGTAAAAGTTTATTTCATTTCTCAATTTAAGAGTGTCTGTCTATTCTACTTTGTAACATTACAAGTTTTATTACAAGTACCTATGTTGTTCTCGTAACTGTGCAGGTTTGTAAAAGTATTAAATTATTTTAGATTATATCCGTGTATTATACTTTCTTAGATTTGCTTTCCTATGTCAGTTTGTTGATACTCCTGTACAGGTCGTATTTTACAACCGATCTGGACCAAATAAGGTATACAGGTGTTAGCACTTTATAGTTGTTTTTGCGTCGGGGATTTTGGATTGGAAAGATACTTCCTCCAAAAAGGGGCAAAAACGGGGCTACTGGATATCTCTACCTTATGAAATCCGACTTCGATGGTTCTTTTTTATATGAAAAGCAGTAAGTAAACTTTAAGTTGGTCTCATAAAAATTTGGCGAATATCTGATCAGGATCTTCGGCCTGATGAGCAGAATAAATGATTGCAAAAACGATTTGCGCTCGCGAGGTCTACTTTTCGCAGAACTCCTAGTTTAATTTTGTGGGTAGATACTGTTAGTAACAACTATATAATGACCTTTGAGATGTCTAAAACCTTACTTTTGCTCGTGCCCAGGATTGCTGTAAAGTATTCAAAATGTCGGGAACCAAAAATCAAAATGAATTCTCCCCACTTAATAATCTTAATACACTTAATATCAGCCCCTTTTTCGAGAACAACTAGTAAATATTTAATCATGATCATCATTCAATATTCAATTTAAGCCACAGACAGATTTTTTACTTGGTTTTCTTAAATATACGAGTACAAAGAATCTTGCAATTATATTCAATATTCTATTTTGAATAGTTCAGATAACATATTATTTAAACGTATACTCGTATATCTTTAAACAAGTAGATTAATCAAGGCTGTATTCATTTCCATTGGTTTATTCCAACTGCAGAGGGCACACCCATATTAATTCCTCCTGACCTTCTAATATATTAAATAGTCTGACTTCTATCGATTTATTACGAATGTTCGAAAATACAATTTTCACACTCACCTATATCTGTCACCGACCGCCGCAGCGTCAGGTCAAAAACTAAATGTAACCTCTTTGCGAGGGCCCTAACATTTGGTTCGTTAGCTAAATTAGCGTGTTAGCTCAAACCGGTCTGCGCTCTGAAGAGCTTCTACACGGAAATTTCTTTAACATTTTTGCGCAAGTATTTTTATGGTTTAGTGAAATCTTTAAAGCTCTACTGCTTTAGTATGATAATATTCATTTAAATTCAAGGCTATGTTGCATGCATTTTCAACTTTTTAAATTAAGATGAAGTTATATATTTTAATAGAGTTGTTTTATAGTCGTGGGTTGAATTTTCAATATTTTCATATCTAGAATGAAATACCTGACTACATTGTTTAATTTAATCGATTCTGTCTGGATGTCTTTTAAAGAACTTAATTTGTTTTAAATATAATGTTTAAATATAAGTGCAAATTATTAAGTCCACTTATTTAAGGGCGACGACAGCAAAATTTACTTTACCGGTAGCCCGATTAAAATTAAGAAGAATCAATTGAAATTAATCAGTAATCATTTAATTTATTTGTTTTGTTTACGTTTAAATAAGATTTGAGCAATTCATAAAATTAAATAAATTCAAATACCGTACAACATTTATTGACTCTCATACGACGTTTTTCATATGACACTTGTATTACGGTGCAGGAAAATAGCATAGGAGCAAACCTGTATGTCTCAGAGATACTAGCTTTTACACGTTTCTTCATAAGTTTTCGAAAGACATCCGCCAAACTGCACTTGGCTAACATGGTGGATTATGGCTTGATCTGAGGGGAGTCGATATGAGGGGCATATTGAAGGAAGGCCCATACCCAGCAGTTGGAAGTTAAAAAGGGCTAAATACGTAACATACATAACCTTTGCAGCTTAGTGAGAGAACGTAGTGATTAACTAGTGATACAGTTTTTCATGTTTGGCGTAAATAAGTACCTCTGCACGTCTATTAACTTTGCATTGGAATCCAACTCGCGACCTTAGGTTTAGAGTTGTTTTATTTACATAATATTCTTGCTACCAGTGCAAAATTATTGGAATATACCTGCTGGACCTTGAAACATTGTTTATTCAAATGATCGTATATTTTGTTTCCAAAATCGTAAAGGTTTAGGTTTTTTTCTGTATATTATATTGGATTATTATAAAGACAGTTCAATCAGAATAGTAGATATGATACTTACATGTGTAAAATAGTAGTAATAAACGTCCACTCCAGAGTCAGCCAGTATCTCCGCAAAATAATTTGTGGGGCACACGAAGAAGTAGTCACCCACGACATCAGCGATCATTTTTTGGTTCAGGTATCCATCCGTTATTTCTTCCCAATCTGTATACTAAAAGAAAAAAAAAGCAATTCAAAAATTACCCATACATACAATATTATTTATTATTTTTATATAGCATTGTATCTACTGTTTCAATCGCGCTATCATTAGAATGCGCTGAAATGCTTATGTAAATTATATTTTTATACATAATAGTGTTATAAAATAAATTATTTTTTTACTGGTAGCCCACTCTTAATCACTTGTAATAAATTAAGAAAATGAAAAAATATATTCGTTCACATTTTCTCACTCCCTCTTATTAGAGGTAGCAAGAATTCTCCCACATAATAAAAATATTGTAAGCTAACGACTCACCTTCGCTCGCTCGGGTTCGTCTCTAACTTGATTCCCTTAAAGGATGATTTCCGGTATAAAAACTATCCTATGCCCTTCCCAGGGCCTCAAACTATCTACTTACCAAATATCATCTAAATCGGTTCAGTAGATCCAAAGATTACCCCAACTACCTCAAAAACTCACAAATTCACAAACTTTACCTCTTTATAATATTAGTATAGATATATACTAATTCGTTCAGTTTATCATAGGCTATGTGATCCACCTTGTAACCGTATGGATGATGTGTGAATGTTATTTTATGCAATAGAAAAAAAAATACTCGTATCTAAGTTTAAATAAATAAGAAAAGGTATACGTAAAAATAAGAAAAATGTAAGAAAATTCCCTTTGAATAAGCGGTATTCAAATAAGCGGCAAATAAAATTAAATTATTCGCATTACTGATACGTGGGCACATCATTTTCCAACGGAGCTAGCAATTTAAAACTGGGAAGTCGTCATTATTCGATTCTAGGAAAGACTTAATTCCACAGGGACATTAGCCAATGTATAGCTGAGGGTAAAAATATGAATAATGACGAACCATACATAGTGTTTTCTGTGGGTTTCCTCGCACTTTTTGTCATTTTTACTTAGTATACAAACCATTCTTTCAAATACAAGTCGAAAATCACAAGTTTAGAAAATAAATTTATCTGTTAAATATTAAAAAGAAAAAACTTTAGAGAGTTTATAGTATAGGTATTTATGGTTTTTTTAAGTGATATATTTAATTTATTCCACTGCCATATATTGGTTAAAATTTTTGGCAAACTACGTACGACTTAATTCACTAAATGTCATCAAAATTTTCATAATAATATAACCAACTACGTTTTAATGTTTAATATAGATTTCTCATATATGAGATATTTTTCCGCAGTAAAAAGTATCCTATATATTGACCCCGATAACCAGCTATCATCATACAAAATTTCATAAAAATCTGCCCAGTGGTTTTCTTGTAATGCTTTCCAGACAGACAGACAAAAATTCTAAAAACTGTAGTTTCGGCCTTTTTATGGATAATAATGACTATTTTAATAAGATTTTCCAAAAAATCTATACTAATATTATAAAGAGGTAACGTTTGTGAGTTTGTGACGTTGTAGGGGGTAATCTCTGGATCTACTGAACCGATTTAGATTTACAATTACCTATATGCATAATATGTACTTACATATATACGAGTATGTAGTCGCGTCAATTTTATTAAAAAAAAGACTACGATTTCGTGCGATATAGGAGATTTTTAAATAATAAGAAGTACAAAGTTACATATGAAAAATCTGAATTTTAATATTACTTTCTTGGATTTAGGCATCAGCCTAAAATGTCAAATATTAATTTGACATTTTAAATAATAGTTTCATTCTTTCTTGCTTCTTTCATTCTATTCGGGTTATATCGAGGTTTTGTCGGGGCTTAACTAAAACAATCATTGTCATCTAAATAGAGATCATTATACTCGTAGTTTATATTCATATATTTATATATAATCTAAATAGAGATCATTAAAACTTTCACGAAATCGGAGACATAAAAATAAACATGGTATGACAAAAATTCAATAGTTAAATTAAAAATATTAATTAAAGAAAAAAAATAAAAAAGAATTTAATATACATTGTGCAGTAGGTATGTATATTATTATCATCTGTGCTATACAAAAGTTTAATTGAAATTCGCCAAACAACCCCTAAGCCCTCAATGCCAAACTTTCTACATACAAAAATATTTAAAGTAAGAATTTGGTGCCTGTATAAGTTCACTAGCAGAACCCGCAGCTTCGTCCGCATTCAATCTACAAAAAACTCTTTGGCTTTATATTATACAGCGATTAATTTATAAAATACTCGTGTGTGTGTGTGTGTGTGTGTGTGTGTGTGTGTGTGTGTGTGTGTGTGTGTGTGTGTGTATGTGTGTGTGCGTGTGTGTGTGTATGTCACAATTACTTATCAATACAAAGGCCGAATCTATAGTTCTCAAAATTTTTGTCCGTCTGTAAATAGCTGGTTATCCGGGTCAACATATAGGATACTTTTTACTGCGGGAAAATATCTCTATTCTGATAAATCTTTACTAACCGTTAAAACTTTCTAAGAACGAATCCGAGAGGAGCGAGGGTGAGTCACTAGTTGTATCATAATATTGTATATTGCAAATGCAATTTAGTAAGTACCCGGCATATTGGTACCGAGCTCCCGAGTCCCCTTTACCTCAATTTGTTACTTGAGAATTTACTTTCCTTTAATTATTGAAAAGCTTATAATGTAATAATTATCTTTAGGAAGGGTCTTCTAAGATAATTTCATTGAAACCTCAATGTCATTATGAGGTTATTGTCTCCAGAATTTTTGACCGACTTTAAAAAGGAAAACTCAATTCAGCTATATGTTTTTCTGGGTTTCTTAAACTTAACTTATTGTCAATTGTGATACGATACTCAATTTTCATTTTTTTAAGAAATAGGCTTACCTCAAGGGTGTTTACGTATAAATTAAAAATTGTTAAGTTATTTTAAAGCCAATGTTACTTTATTTTTAGTAGGTAAAATATAAATAATTATTTAACGACATTATATATTTATAACGACGACACGATGACGACACTTTTGGCTCAGTTGGTAGTGACCCTACTTGATGTGCCAGCGGTCGCGGGTTCGAGTCCCGCTGGTGGCATTCATTTGTGTGATGAGCACGAATGTTTCTACCCCAGTCATGGGTGTTTATATTTATAATATGTATGTATTTAAAGTTATATATACATATTGAATGTATTAACTATCTGGTAATCATAACACAAGCCTCGTAGCTTACCATGGAACTTGATGGCGCTGTGTGTTAATATCCCAATATTTATTATTATTAATTTTTATTTTCTTTGTTAACCATGTCATAGCCACCCCACCCACGTGAAAATATTAAATATCTAACAAATTTTACTAGACCTTGCCCGCGGCTTTGCTTTATTCTCCATACTCAAATACCCAACTGTACTAATATATGTATAAATATTTATAGTGATAAAAACCATCTAGTGGCCACTTATAAAAAAGGCATAGTTTAAAAATTTAAATACCACTATACATTTAACCCTACGAGTTTCTTTCTGATATAGGTTGCCTGGAAGAGATCACTTTGAGTGATAAGGCTGCTTTTACACTGAAATAAGTGTCTGTAAATTCTTGTATTCTTTTTAAATTGTATTTCTTTCGCCTCTAGTTACTTAAAAAATGGGAAGTGGGGGTAGGAGGCTGAAAAATACGTTACGACCTATTATCATACCTACCAAATATACAAAAAAATATCATTAAAATCGGTCGAGCCGTTTCAGAGGAGTGCGACAAAAAAAACACCGTTTCACAAGAAATTTATATATTAGAAAAGATTAGATTTATTAAGTTTTACTAAACATTTTATCCAATAGCAGTAGGTACGTACTAACATTTTTGGAATTTTCTTTAGATAATAGTTTTAAAATACAATATTTTTCTTTACTATCGCGTGATTACACTGAAAGTTAAAGCTTGAGCGATCCCATAAGAAGCAAAGGACACGATTTTGGCTGGTTGCGATATAAATTGAAACACGCGATGTATTAAAGCATAGTTATTTAAAACAGAATGATCACTTTAACACATTTAGATATTTTCTAGGACTAATTAAAAATAGCCTGGAGCAAATTTTTGGTAACAACCCCCTTGAATCGTGTTTGTTTATGTGTTTTGTGGTTTAAAAAATAAATTTCGCCTGGAAATAGAGTGAGGGGTCCACCACATAGGTCGGGTTCTTAGACTTTGATATACTACATGAGAAATGTATATTTAGATTTATATAATCTATTAAAATAAATCATATGTATAGCTATATTTTAACTTTTACTATTTATTACCGCTTAAATAATCTATACTAATATTATAAAGAGGTAAAGTTTGTGAGTTTGTGTCGTTGTAGGGGGTAATCTTTGGATCTACTGAACCAAGTAGATAGAAATTTGGTAAGAAGATAGTTTCAGACCCTGGAAAGGACATAGGATACATTTTATCCCGGAAATCATCCCTTAAGGGGGTGAAAATGGGGATGAACGTTTGTATTTGAAACCAAAATTAAAAAACAGATTCAGAATATATTCCATAACAGCACATGGTAGTTTGTAATAGGTATGTATTTAACAAATTCAATTATTTACCGATAAACATATTTATTGGTCAATAAATATGATTATCTTTATATAGTATAAAATGAAGTCGCTTCCGCTGTCTGTTCGCTTAGATATTTTAAACTACTCAAAGGATTTTAATGCAGTTGTCTGCTATAGATAGAGTGATTCAAGAGGAAGGTTTATATGTATGTATTATTGTATTGTATTCAGCCCTTTTTGAACATCCCACTGCTGGGTACGGGCCTCCCTTCAATACGAAGGGGATCAGGCCGTAGTCCACCACGCTGGCTAAGTGCGGGTATATGTATAATATATGCATATTGTAGTACAGAAAAGTCGAGAAATTCAAAGATTTGTATTTTATACTAATCGATAAAACGTACGTACCTAGGGACGAACCCGAGCAAAGCGAGGGTGAAGCGCTAATTTATCAATAAAAACCAGCTCGACGTCGACAATTATATACGAAAAACCGTAGTACGTAGTATGAGATTTAGCCGAATTGCAATCCATCTGTCATCGATATGTCGCGGGCATATTGTATAATTCGTCATTATACAAATGGCGCCATCCATTTGCAAACGTTTGCGCGATTGTAAAATGCCAGATATAAAATCGATAATACCAGTGGAAATATATTTTTAGTTCCTAAGGACTATATTTTCTTCTGCATTTTATAAATTAATACTTGCATTTTATTCTATGTACCTATTCTTATCTCTTTAAATGATTAACTAACATTTTCCCGCAGCGCCGCGCGTGTAGTTTAATTATGTCGTACTAATTACTATATCTTATAAAATTATAGCCTATGATGTAAGTGCTATATTACTGTAAAGTTTCTTAAAAACCCGTTCAGTAGTTTTTCGTGAAAGAGTAACAAATATCTTTCCATTCTCACAAACTTTCGAGTTTACGAAATCGATAATTTTTCGAATTTTAATCATATGCAGTAAATCTAATAAACTTTTGTAGCCCTGTAATTTTTTTCTTCATAGGTATTGATTTGCCAAAAATACAGATATCTTTTAAAAGAACGTTACAATAAATAGCGAATAATTACGAAATCACTTATTTTGACCAAAATACCTACAAACAAAAGCTACCCCTATCGACTCACAGTGTTGACAAGCGAGCAGGCTACAAGCACGATTTCAAACTGGTTGAACAGTCAATGATAACAATTCCAGCTAGCAGTTATCAATAATGGTAAAGTATCAGGGTGACATTCGAACATTTCTGCATATATGTCTATCGTAAATTAAACGCAGGAATAAATCTCTACTACGAACACTTTACGTACAAAATTATAGAAAATTTAAAACAACTTAAACAGATCCAAAAATAATAATCATCATTTGGGTTGAACCTACATATAAATAGATAAAAAAATCGCATACAAAAGCTACTCGTACTTGTGAATACAATGTTTCTTATATTCCCAATGGAAAAGAATACGGATTGGCTAGAATTAAAAACAGATCTAGGTATATGACCTCTGTGGCCAAGCCTATACTTATATAAGAAACACCACGCCTGAAGGGCACATATCATTCAGTAGTCCTACATAAACCATCGGTCTTTAGAACTAATAATATTTGCGTTAGGAAATTTAAAATTCCGAGTGTTTACACGATATAGACAAAAGTGTCGCCTAAATATGATATATATAATATAGCGACTCACCCTCCCTCCGCTCGGGTTCGTCCCTAGGTACGTTGTAACGGTTAATATAGATTTCTCAGAGATGAGATATTTTCCCTCAGTACAAAGTATTCTATATGTTGACCCGGATAACCAACTATCATCATATCATTTCATCAAAATGGTTGATGCGTTCCCAGACAGACAGTCAGACAAAAATTCTAAAAACTATAGATTCAGCCAAAAATATTTAATTCCCAGATTCGACTCAGAATTCTATTATAATATGTATAGATTATGCCGAAAACGATAAAATCAATATCGAAAACTAAGAAACGATTTTTTGTGAGTCTGTGATAGCGCTAATGTAAGCGGAAGCACGTTTAATTAAATTAAATTTTATATTCACTATATTTTGAGAAATCTTACAAAAAACCTTCAAAAATATAGAACTCGTTATAGAATTTCCGAAAACTAAAGTTTAAATGAAATGTATACGTATATTATAAGGATGATTTTTTTTATCACATAAAAAAAAATATTTTTACATCATTTGACTCACTTATAAATAGGTAAAATTAATTTTGATTTTAAGAATCTTTCTTCATTACAAATGTTTTATTAAAAGTGTATCAATTCATATTATTTTATTCATATACTTTAACTTATAATACATTATAACACAACGAATAAGCGAAAAAAATAACAATCAAGTCTGAGACACTCCAGATCTAGATAATTCCAAATGAAAAAAATAAGAACGTTTAATAAAAAGTAGTAAGTTTAATACACAGTTTAGTAAAATAAAGAAATGCTCAGAGTAAATGTAATATTATAAATTTTTTGTCTAACTTTTAAACTTAAAATATAAATAAAGTAAAAAGTTAAAATATAATAACTTATTATAAAAAATATTATTTACCTGAAAAACAATGGCTTCTCTCTTGATTTTGGAGAATTCCTTAAAGATCGTGTCTATAATTTCCAAGAACTTTTCCCTCTGCAGAAAACTCGGACCATCCTTTTCGAAATAATCGAGAAAGTCGTAAAGCAGAAAATATGTTCCTGAAAGTAAATAATAAGTTATAGGTATCATATTTCACAGAATATCTTGAATCATTTTATTGAATAACCTTTGATCAAAAATATGATATTTCTTATTTTCTTTTTCATTTTATTTGTAGAGAAAATTATATGAACTAGAAATCCAATAATTTAAAAGAAAGGAAATGAAATCATCTTTTAAGTATAATTTTGTGTTATTAGTATATTTTATCAATAACCAATATTAAATTGAATTTCAAACAGTCAAATTTTCTAAAACAGAGCAGTTATTTTATAATAAAACGAATAACCAAACCGAAGTTCAAACCGTAACTAGTATAACTCAAATAAACTTGATAACGAGGCTTGTTAGCAAATAGGAAACGTTGAAACATTTCCAAACCAATTATTCTCTTATGGTCTCCTTAAGCTGTAAAACTTTTAACTGTATTTAAATGAGGGTTAAACTGTGTTTATGGGATGTAATCTAGTTTATGGACTATCTTATAGCCTTATACTTTATATCCTAAGCCTTTGATTTGTGTTCATCCTCATCAAAACTTTAGCGCAATATGAAAACGTATACATAGTTTATGTTTTGATCAGAGAAGGACTATTTGCATGATAATACGAAATTTGACTCCTAGAACGCTTACGTGGAATACGGCTTCAAAAGCCATCATAATTTCGAACATTAATATTGAAATAATAAACTTTTTCCACTAGACTAAGAATAAAATAAAGAAACGTAATTGGAATAAGGAGAAATTTTGAAACTAGAAAGCAAGCACAATAGAATTTTGTTTTCATTTGTTGAGAAAAGAACAACATTAGTTTTAGTAAAATAATGCTAAACCAACAATTCATAACTGGCGTATGATAAGCCAAGAGAATTCAATTTAAATATGAAAATTATATCTTTGCAAACGACATTGCATGTGTAGTTTGTTTTTCATTACAAGCATTTGAAAATAATTCACTGAAGCCTTGCATATAAAATACAGAATTTTGTATGCAACTATTTAAATAAAGGTTGCAAGGAAATCGTATTTCTAATCACGACATACTAAAAGGATTTAGTGTTTTAGTTTTTTTGCGAATTTAGTTTTTAACAGACTTCAAAAAAAGCCGTTCAATACAGGTATATTTTTTGAAAGAAATAAATGTAACTATTTATTTATTATTTCTAACAAGTTTATTTTTAGCTAATGATGGAATCGAGATACGAATAATAATTTATGCGTTGAGAACCTGTAATATACAAAGTTTGGTAATTATATGTTAATAATATAACTTCATTTGTACTACTACTTTTTCTTCTTTACTTTAAAAGAACACAATTTTAATCATAACTACCAGGTATCATATTAATATAATAAGGATGACACTGTCTCATCATAAACAATTTTTGACAAACTACAGAAATATTTCCTCAAAGTTCCTAGGTTTTAGCTTTCCCTTGTCATTCCACTAAGCTACTTTCTTCTTTTATATTCAGCTGCCTACAATAATGAAGGTCACTGTAACATTTTGAATAAATATAAGATAGAACGTGTACGGAACGAGCAGCACGAGTGTCTTCATTAAAACACACTTGCCAACACTTGGTGCGCTGAAACGTGCTTTCCAGATACATTAAAATATTCTGCTAAGCTAGATTTTTTACCCGCAAAGCTAACTAATAAATATATAACTTCTACTATGTTCCTAATATAAAAGACTTAAGAACTTGCCTAACCTAATTTTTTCGCCGTATTTTTTTTCAATCATATCTAATAGTAACAATGAAGTTAAATAATATCAGTTATTTAACGTCTCACGCGGACCAGACCCCCTTTCAGTGCGAAGGAGAACTAGCCGTAGTCCACGTCGATGAAGTGCGGGTTGGTGGACTTTATTTTTCGAAAATTTGCTAAGTTCTCTCAATCATGAAATTGAATCACACATGAGAATATCGGAAGTAAAAGCCCGGGATTTGAACTCTCCATACAATTGAACCAATTACTACTACCTTATAAACATATTATGCCAAAAAAATCTCAGTATATTATGTAATATGTACGAGTGTTTCAGCTTTACCTATTTTTTAAATCGCTGCATGGAACAACCTGCAATATCGATCTTTTAGCCGTGTACGAACGTGAATTTGAGTGTTTTTGCAGATCAAAAGCGAAACCTGAAATAACCAGATCAGAAGCGCGGCATATTTTTTGCTACTAGCATTCTCCGCCGGTAGTGTTACCATCAAACGTTGACTCGTTTTGTGGTTAGTGTTCTCAGAATTTCAGATGTCTCTAATCTTATCAATTGGTACGTACTATGCTAGAAACACCAAGGTGTATTTATTATTTTATATATTTGTTTATTATGTGTATATGATCAATTAACGTAAAAATACTTAATTCATTTTATTATACCAACCTCCAAACCAAACTAACTCTCTATCAAAGGGTCAAAGGAACATAAAACTTTCTTCCGAACAAAGGATAGGTGTCGTTAAATTAATTCTCTGCGTACGATCCTAATTGCTTATAAACCGGCATAACACATATTTAATATAATGGATAGAAGTAAGTATAAAGTTGGTTCATTAATTCAAAGCGGATGAAAGGTCTAGATTTTGCTAATATTTTTATGTTTTACAAAACGTAATCGTTTTAAGCCCAGCTCGACCAGAAAGTGGTTATTAATAATCAAGTATATGTACATATGTTTATTTGTATGATCTATATGAGATTAGAATTTTTCGGTTTCGACATAGATTATATTTAATTATCTTGTAATATTATAAAATTAAAAAGGGGGAAGTCAATATTTCACTCTTGCAACAGTATGGGTATTAAAAAATGTAGAAAATAACCAATTCCAATAATACTTTTATTCTAATACTAGCGACTCACCCTCGCTTCGCTCGGGTTCTTCCCTAGGTTGATACCCCGTACTAACTTCATACCCGTTTTCACCCCCTTAAGGGATGATCTACGGCATAAAAGTATCGAGTGTTCTTCCCAAGGTTTCAAAATATCTTCTTACCAAATTTCATCTAAATCGATTCAGTAGATCCAGAGATTACCCCCTACAATGTCACAAACTCACAATCTCACAGACTCACAAACTTTACCTCTATAATATTAGTATAGATTATGATACTAACTATAAAAAAGTATTTGCAAAAAAATATTAAGCTCGTTATAACCATTTGGTCATAATGCTAAACAATGATAAATATAAGATTATAAAATAATAGGCACAGTGATTAATTTAGACAATTATAACATCGTAACACGTAAACAATGAATTAAGGAAAATTGTTTCTTAAAACACGTGAATTGCCTCAACATTAAATCATTTAGGTTTTGCTATTATTATTAAAGTATTATGTAATGATGATTAAAAAATACCTTTATCAAAAACAAATTCTCACACAATTCTTTTAATATATGATGACTATCGATAGAAATCGTAATAGACTGTCAGAATAGGACAGACGCAGACTTATTGCCGGATAATTACGTTAAAACATTTGACATAATAATCCTTTGTAATCTCAAGACGATTAATTCCAATATTATTTTATAAAGGATAACAATTTCTAAGGATGAGAAGGCCGATGTCGGAGCCATCCGACGTTTTCTAGAACTTGCTCTTATACAGTCTAAAGTTAGGGGTGTACTTGCACGATTTTATTTAATATTATTTAATAAAAACATATAATATATAATCATTAGCACAAAATTTTATATTGTTGCAATATACTTTAAAGTAAAATATAATACTGTTAAGTTGTAATTTACTTCTTTGACACCTGATATTATGAATCTTTTACTCAAATATTTTCCATTAAAAATGTATTTATAAGAAACGAATAGACGACATAAATTAATATCTGAGTAATTTGTATAAAAATCCTTGAAAATCAGAAAATGTACGCACAAAAACTATTTATCGGACCAGATATAAGTAAAGTCCTGAACACCTGCCAACCCTATTTCGCCCCCCTTGACAGGGAGGATGGGGCCCCCCTGGATTGGAACCTAACTACGTGGGCGAGTCTGTAGTACTTGGTAGTACGGCTACGGGCCACGTCGTGATATTGTGTTTACGTGCTATTGCGCAAGCGTGGTCTCTTACCCATCCACCTTTAGGTGTGTGCCACGCAGACGACCTCGAACTCTATGCCCGATATTGATATGTCACGCTTTATGATAAAAACAAGGTGATAAAGGTTATCTTTTGGGTAATATAGGATTTGTAATTATGTATCAGGATTTTTCAAGCTTATTTTTTGTCTTATTTTTTCCAATACAAAATTACTTGTAGTCTTTGTTTTTCCTATAATTCGTTTATTCAAAATGGATATTAAGTCAAAAATCTCATATCCTAACCTATTAAAGTCTTCAATATGTCTGAGCGACATCCCGTTTTTATATATACTTTAATATATTGGAAAAACGGTGTGCTAGGCAAATAAAAAGCAGAACAATTAAACATAATATCTCAACTAATAATAAGATAGTACAAGGTACTTTCAGTGTTCTTGTAAACGGCAATGAACAAAGTAATGAAATATGCTAACTACTTCGTCTTTTACGAGGCGTAGTTTGTTTACTCTACGGTATACCTATTTTTCAAGGGATAAATAAGCGCAATGTAAACAAAAATCTCGACTATTGTGGCTACGGTAATATATTGTGCAATGAAAAATACCTCTTGGTTTTATGTATAAGTACATACCTATAGCCGTAATACTGAAAGCAAACACTTCTGGTACACCAGGCTTTAAGAACAATGTAAACTCAGCGTATTCGAGGCTGCTTTTAAAATTAATGAGCTAAATGATAAAAATATATTCATGCCCTTAATAATAATATGGTACACATTTTAATATTAAATACTAAAAGACTACCTCGGTAGTTTAGTGGCTAGCATGTATAGCTGCTGATCCGGAGGCCCTGGGATCGAGTACCGGGTCAGGCCAAGTTTAATTTCTCTCTCTGTTTTTCTGTTAAGATCTTCTCAATAGCAGCCCAGAGTTGAGAAGTTGGCGATATTGCACCCCCGTACCTTAGCGCAGGATTGACCGTTTCGACTTCGGTTCGACTCAACCGGTGAAATTCTCACCAGGCGAGTCCAAATTTCGTCCCATCGGATTTTGAGAGGAAAAGGAATAGGGAATGCACTTGTGCCTGCGCGTACACTTGTGCACTATAATATCTCCTGCGCATTTGGCTAGTCTCAGTGAGATTGGCCGCCGTGACCGAAATCAATTACGAGGGCATTATCTATTAAATAAATATCGTAATGTTATTATTAGTTTTCAATAGTCTACTAGCATCTAGCGGTCTACTTCGGCGATCTGTTTTTTTTATTTACTTACCTATATTATTATAGGTCATACTAGCGGCTCACCCTCGCTTCGCTCGGGTTCGTCGCTAGGTACGTTTTAAATAGATATAAAAAGAAAAAATCTTTCTTTCTCACATTTTAATTATATGTTTTAATACTTACCTATTCCGGACTAAGAGAAATCCAAAAATTAAAATATCATAAAAATTGGAACGCGGTCGAACGGGATAAAAAGTATCCTATGTCCTTCTCCTGGCTCTAAACTACCTCCCTGCCAATTTTCAGCTAAATCGGTTCAGCCGTTCTTGAGTTATAAGCGAAGTAACTAACACGACTTTCTTTTATATATATAGATTTCAGTGTGCACTGTCTATATTTTAAGTATATTAAATACAAGTGTTCTTTTTAAAGCAAAAATATAAACATTGTTTGTTTTGCTTATTAGCTGTTTGCTTTGCTGAAAATTGATGAATGTGTGTTTCAATTTCAAATTGCGACTTTTAGTGTCTCTTCGTACTAAGTTACCTTTGCATAATAAATAAATAATAAGATTTTACAGCAATTTTTATCTAAATAATCACAAAATAATCTATAGCTTATAATATTATTGTCAAAAGTATTTCTATTGACATTGGAGTTAAACCACAAACCGCAATAGTTTGTTTTGATTGTAATACTGATACCATAACTATTAGACACGTACGTCACTCGGCACTTCTTTTACCGCAAGAACCTAGGATTGATATGGGTCATTTGTTAGATGAATAATTTTCCACTCTGCTCTGCTCTGAGAAAATTTTACTGTCAGTGTTTTCCGTTAAGGTAATCAGCAATGAAGTTGAACGTTCGCGTCGTTAAGAGCCTCGTTAGGACGCCATTAATTTTAACTTGCAATTTGAACTTTAATTAATATAGTATTTTGTAGGAATACCCGTTTTTTCAGCAGTTACTAAAAATTACTTTAAAATTATTAGTCTAAGCGTAATATTATGTATTTGTAAGTTTAAATTGTAAGTCTAATGGTTTGATAAATATAATGAAAAATACCTTCATCTTGATTGCTTCCGAGTAAAACTTCAGTATTATGAAAATGTCCCTCTTTCATCATTGTGTCTGGATCTTTTGGCAGGAATATACCATCAACAGTTGGAGCTGATGGGAACCCTAGAATACCTGTATAAGAATTCCATTGTTGGACAGAAATAGTCTTAGCATCTACTCCACGCATACAATCCATCACTAGACTTGGATCAGCAACTAATAGGCTACTGTTACAATTGCAGTCATCAACTAAAACTTTTCCGATATCTTGCGCTCTTTCTCCAGTCATCCAACTCCAGGGTGCGTTAAGAGTGCCTGATTGTAATATTCCTCTTTTAAATAATCCTTTCATCTCAGGTGACAGCATATGCAAGCTTACACTTCCTCCACCAGCTGACTCACCAAATAAAGTTATTAAATCAGGATCTCCACCAAACGCACGAGCATTATCTTTTATCCAACGTATCGCCAGTTGCTGGTCCCATAAGCCCATATTTCCTGGAGCTTCTTCACTTCCAGGTGAAAAATATTTATTTAAATACAAAAAACCAAATGCACCAACCCTATACTGCATCGATGCTACTATAACATCACTTGATGAGGCCATTATATCTGCTTTATACAGGTCAAGTGTAGCCGTTCCACTCATATACCCTCCTCCGTAAATCCATACTAGTATAGGCACTTTAGGCCTTTCTGCAAGAGGTTTATCTTGATGATGACGAACTCTTAAATGCTGTGGCACCCATATATTCAGATAAAGACAGTCTTCGGAAATGTTAGTGTTAGGATTCCACATTTCCTCTCCCTCGAATCCAGGGAAATATTCATATCTTTCTTGATAACAACTATTGGGCATTGCCGTAGCTTCAAGAACACCATGCCAGGGATCAATTGGCACAGGTTTTCGGAACCTCAATGGCCCTAGAGGAGGTTTTGCAAATGGTATCCCAGTAAAAATGTGCACTTCACGGCCCATCACCGTCTTAGCATAGCCCTTGACTAGACCACTCTTTGTCTCGACAATAAGAGGGTCATTGTGAAAATTCTTTGGCGCAGGGCTAGTCGTAGGTGTAGTTTGAGTCGTCGACGTTGTGGTGTCGTGATGGTTCGCCCACGACCGTCCCCACACTCCCGATACACAACAAAAACACAAAAGTAACTTCGTTAATACAACTTTGCAACTCATTTCGACTTTTTTATTCTTCAGTCTACTTAACGAGATGTATGTAATCGAAAGTAGTCCGCCAACTTTATCAAGTATTTGTTAAAACACATTTCTATTTTACTTGAACTCGGTGTCGCGCCTTCACATTCCTGGAACAAGAGAGAATGACATGTTAGAATATTCACTTAAAACATTTCGATGTGTCGAGATTTGTTTATAAAATTCAGAAAGAATTGACATAAATAAAATTTATATAATATAGCAAAATACATTTGTCTAATGGCTGTGTCTGTCATATATTACCAGTTAAATTATTACACGCAATGTGTATGAACTTAGTTTAAATATTCATTCTTGCCTAGGTTCTAACTTCAAAAGGTTAATCAGATTATTTATTTAAAACTAGCCAGCTATATTAACTACTCCTTCACTAACTAAATTAAGTCTCACTAACTAAAAAATAAGACGTGTTTTAATTCAGACAATGTTCAACATACGCACTTTCAAATTTATATCTAAGGAATAAAAATCACTTGAATAGAAATTGAATAGTTGATATAGCCTTTACGTGGATCCATTAGATGGGTTAAATCGAAGGAATTTTATTGCCACTGAAATGGTAAATCAATCACAATGAAATCGTTCGGCTGCGAATGGTTCACTTCTTTAATGGCAATAGCTGGAATTAATATTTGTACCACAAAGAATATTCTGGAAATTTGAAAATAGAAAACTTGACAAAAAAAATTATCGAACAAAATATTGTCAGTATAAATAATTATTTATTACCTACAAATGCAACAATTTGCTAGTAAATGAACAAGTGCGTTTGCTGCTTGCTTACACTGTAACAGTTTCACAAAGAGTGATATTTGGAATTAAGTTAGCTTACATTGATAATTTACACATAATTTTGTTTGTCATGTTTTGAACGTTCCAGCCATGCGAACAAAAAATACACGCATAATATATACATAGTAAAATTACTTATAATATTTTGCAGTATTTTTTTTAATTAGTAACTTGTACTGTAACTAAACCAGGAAATAATAAGTAGTCTCAAAATTTTAAACATGGTAAAATTAAAAGAAACTTCTTATCGAGTTGATCCATACTAATATTATAAACGCGAAAGTGACTCTGTCTGTCTACTGATACTGATAAAATTTTGTATGAAGATAGTTTTAGACTCTGAAAAGGCAAAGGATACTTTTATCCCAGAAATCATCACTTAAGGGAGTGTAAAGGGGATGGAAGTTTGTATGAGGAATCAATAATGTCTCAAGTAATGGATATAAAACTCATTATCATCATTACTTTTAAACTTTTGCTCATCATAAATATTCTTTATTTCCTAAATGAAGAATATTTCGATGCTTATGATCCATTTAATATAAAATTGGGACATTGACATCATTTTTTTTTAAATACCTACCTTTTTTTCTACACCTATGTATGTATAAGTATATTTCATACGAAACGTTAAAACGTACCTAGGAATGAACCTGAGCAAAGCGAGGGTGAGTCGCTAGTTTGAAATTAAAAAATACCATTAAAACTATTAGATAAACTAAACTAATAAATAAACTATTAGAAAAATTGAAGACATTATCTCTCAAAGTGAGCATTTTTCATCCGGGTAAATCTTACTCGCATTCAACAGATTGCCGATCGGAATCTATTAATATGTATGTCCAAAGAGTCTGGACCTAAAGCCAGCGGGTAATCATTATTTCATCGGACGTCGGAATCGCTCACGGGGGAGACATTACATTGTTTCAACATTCGATATGGATCGAAATGAATATAGAATTATTGCAACAGCTTATATGGGATCTTCTGAACCGTGAAACGGACTACGATTTGAATACTAACGTTATCCATATCTATACTGATATTAAAATGTGAAATTGTGTTTGTTTGTCTGTCCTTCTTTTACGTCGAAACGGAGTGACGGATTGGCGTGATTTTTTGTGTGGAGATAGTTGGGAGAGCTGGAGAGTGAGATAGGCTACTTTTTATCGCGGGAGATTACTTAATTCCCACGGGAGGACACGTTATAATACAATCCAAAAAAATGTACTATCAGAATTACTTGAAACTTGGTATATATGCTCTTCAACAAAAGTAAATACGTGTCTTAGCATTTTTTAAAATTCATCCTATAAGGGGATAAAATAGGGGAAAAGTTTGTATGAAACTACCTTTTTAGAGATTATTTGTAGTTTTAGCACGAGCGAAGCCGCGGGTTCTGCTAGTATACTATAATAACTATTGTTTGATTTTTGAGTGCAAAATTTTAAATTTTTAATACAGAAAAATATGTTATTGGTCTTCTTATGTTATCTGGATTCCACATGTGGGCTATAAGTCAAAAATTTTCAAAAATTTTGATACTTTGATTTGAGCAATATCATATACGTATTATGCCAATGTATTATAATCAAAATGTATCCTATTGTACTCTAAAAGAATAAAACAGTGTAGGTATTACATATCCTACATGTAGTATTTATTTACTAAAGAATCTGTGCAAGATACATAAAAAAAGCTTCTCATTCCTCTATTAGGAGGAAAAGAATACTAAATAACTACCGACCGGGCCTTTACTTCCAGTAAAAGACGACGCATGCTGTATGGCGCTTCCTAACGACCCATTTTGGTCTAATCAGGCAAATACAAACATCTATATTATGACCTACATAAATCGACACTGTCGTAGAACAAAATCGGATCTACAAAATAGCTACTTTACAGGAGAGCCGTTTAAAGTTTTGAAGTCACATTTTTTACCATAACTTTTCTCCTATTTAATTAATTGAAAATATATTTAGAAATAGCTTTTTGTCTTTTATTAAGAGCTATTACTAGATAAAAATAACAACATTTTATTTATGAAATAAAAAAAATGTGTTTGGATATTATAATCCGACGTTATATTACGTAACTTAGGACGTATGTTGTGACTTTCCGAAGTTGTTCGATGGAAAGTTGTACTACGTATATATACATGTCATGCTGTTCTGTGGAATTACAAAAGGGATATTGATGTCGTATGTTATTCTAGATAAATTAAAATTACTTAGGTTCTAAAAAAACTTTTTATTGCTTATACACAAGGTATATCTATATAAGTAAAGAAATGCAATATATAACCAACGATTATCTTTTATCCAAAATACAATTTGAAAATTGCACAAGCAAGGAATAAATCTAATTAAAAAGTCTTGTCATTTGGTAGTTAAACTCTTAATATTAATTGTGCGACTCCTTTATGATCAGTCTCAATGGGTAACAAAATAAATCGGTCAAATCACAAAATTTCAAAATATTAAAAATCTAAAACTCTTTAACAAATATGAGATCTCAGAAATAATAACATTTTAAATATCTATATCAACAACAGATATGAGTAGGTCTTTACCCATATATAATCATTAGATAAATATTAAATGTAACTAATTGCTTATACTAGGAATATGATTAAGCAGGTACTTCATATTCACTTCACATTAAAAAAAAAAAATTTCAAAAACTAGTAATAACAAAAAATACTTCTCTTCAAAATTGTCTCAGATCTGTTTAAATCCCACATAAATATTTAGTTTTAAAATATTGTATTTTCATAAACAAAAATATCAAATAAAATGAAATGTCTAATAACATTACATTTTATTTAGATAGATTAATTTAATAATTAACAAAATAATGAAAAAAAATGACTCATCATCAAATGGTAGGGATTTGAAATAAACGCGATGTTCAGAAATGATTATTATATATTATATTAATATATATTAATATTTATCTTTTGATATTTTGTACAAGCTGTTAGAAATAGATTTTAAATCAGGTAGAGCTGATGATAAGTTTTTGGTTCTAGATCCAATGACCAGACATATTATAACCACTTTCATTGATATCATATGTATAATATTATAATTAAGTGGGATCTTTTTTCTTGACATGGACTTCCTTTATCTGATTCCATGAAATCTTAATTCAAGTGTTTGGAAACAATATCTCTATATTGACGTTCGGCTGAAGCCCTCTTAACATATTTTGTTGGATTAAAACATTCTTTGCGTAATAGAAACATACACCCAATACTACGATTACCGTCCAAGTATAGCTTGATCGATCTCTTTCTAACGTAATGAGATAAAAGAATTGACGTGATCATAGACACTTTTTTTCGCTTTCAGAAGAAGAAGCTATTGGCAAGTTGTACTTATAACTAAATTTACGTAAATTAGGTTGATCTCTGTTAAGACATCGATGTTTCTTTACTTCTAAACAAAATTTATCTACAAACACCCACTGTTTCTATTTGTTACCGAGACTCCAAAACCTTTTAAAACAATATACTCGTAGTCTTTGTTCATTAGTAATTTATACACTACATTTATAACGCATACCCATAACCTTTTTCATCAAGAACCTTATCCCTCTTTGACACATATTTTTACCTGAATTCGTTAAGCTTTTCTTACATCGGATAGCTTACATCGATAGCTTTTTTACATCGGACCATGATTCTCTATTTATGTTCGTTTTTTTCGTCCTGAAGACAGTACTGCATTGGTATCTAATTCGGAAAAAGAACTTAGTCCACTTACAGTACTAGGTGAAGATGGTACTGGCCTATCCAGTGATCGTATAAAGCACAAAATAAGTCATTACACGTCTTGTAACTATTAGTCGGTAATGGCATGGGAGTAAGAATTATTAAGGGAGATGTAGGTGTAGGTTTTCAAATTCTTAGATGACCACAGGAGGAGAAGCCTCAAAACTGGTGTTGGTATCTTCTATACCAAATGGTGTCAAGTCTTTAACTAAATTTCTATCTTCATCGCCATCTGCAAATACTTTCTACGCTATTTCCCTCAATTGGTTGACTATGATTTCCACTCCAGGGGGTAAAGGTTATTCTGGTTTTTCAACTCCAAGACCTGCAACATAGTAAAATATTTAAAGATATGTCTAACTAAGACAAAAAATTCTCAAATGAAAAGATCTAGTCATTTATATATCTATAATTAGCATTCAAACATGCTGAACAAAATCCTATATAATTTTATGCCGAAGAACATAGTTAGTTCTCAATACGCTACATCAAAAATGTGTAAGTTTTCCGAAGAACAACGCCTTAAGTATTCAAACAATCTGTATAATTGAAATGAGTTTGGGAGAAAAACGAAACTAGGAAACATACGACGTCAAAAATATCCAATACCATAACATAAGTAATTAAAGAATATAAATAAAGTACATAAAGAAAACATCATCAAAATATATTTTTATTAAATAAATTTAATTTTTTTTCATTTCCGTAGAACAACGTCGGTTGTTAAGTTAAGACACGGATTTTGAATAATTGTATATAAAATGTTAGCCAATCGTGTTTTAGTATGAAAAAAATAATAAAAGGCACTTATATCCATAAAAGTAAATATTTGTAAAAATGGCTTACCTTCGTTGTCCGTATTTTCGATTGAATTACTTAAAATGCTGAAGTCCTGCCCGGCGAAATAGTCACTTATTTCTTCATTATCTGTCACTAACTTTAATTTTTTTATGACCGAGACATTTTTAGACTGTTTTTGTATTAAAAACTTTAAAAATATTGTAATAATACGCTAATGTAGAATCTATCATGTGTTGCTGTTAAATATGACCGGCTTTCCGTCGAACATCACCGCTAGTGACGATCGCCACGCAGAGCGCGGCGCACGCGGAGCGATGACAACCGAGCGACAGTGGCGCTATTGAACTCGCGACGATTTTCATGGGAACAATTTTCAAATAATACTTTGTTCAATTGAATATTTCCGAAAGTACTACGAATATTTAAATTTTTCTTGAATATATCAATAGTTTATTATTAATTAAAGCTAATTCTGTAAAAAAATCAATTTCGTTGTAATATCATATCCGACTTTGTTCTACGGTAGTGTCGAAATATTCACCTCGTGCGCGGATCGAATCTCCGACGCAGTAGGCATTTAAATCCTAGAACGATACCTTCTAATGCCCCAGTAAGGTTTTCAAATAAAATAGAGACGACTAAGACAATATATTATACAAAATGATTGCTAGCTCACATATAGGCACTATCTAAATTGAAGTTGAAATGGAGTTTTCAATTTTAAAATGAGTAAGTAAAACGGTGCCTTTCGTGTTTATAGATTCTAAAAAGAAATGCATCAAATCGTGCACATGCTGTCTTATGGAGATTCACTTAAATATACCTAATATTATTTAATAGTGAGTATATGATATATGTAAAAACATAATTGTTTTTTTTTAATTTGTTTGCAATTTTACAATTACTATTTGATTTCATTCTCTAAGTAATAACAACATAATATATTTTTTTTTAAATTTCAATAAATAGTTTGATTATTTTATAAAACTGTATCAGTTCTTGCTTATATCAATCTATATAAACATCGGGAAAATATTATTAATATTGCACATTTTAATGGCATACTTAGTAGAATCTATATCTATACTAATATTATAAATGTGAAAATTTGTAAGAATGTATGTATGGATGTATGTTTGTTACTCTTTCATGCAAAAACTACTGAATGGATTTTGATGAAATTTTACAATAATATAGCTCATACATCAGAATAACACATAGACTACTTTTTATCCCGGAAAAAAGTACGGTTCCCGTGTAATATATTTGTTTTTGTTTTTCTAGAGGCGAACCTGAGCGAAGCGAGGGTGAGCCGCTAGTTTATCATCATACCAAGAGAGAATTAAAATGTATAAATATTTTAAACTTAACTATCAAACGTAAGTTAATGTAGTTAAAATAACATAATTGCAACTTAAATATTCCTTTAGAATAAATAATTTCAGTTCTAAGCATATCAAAACAGCGTTTGTCGAGATCACCGATCCCCTGAGAATCGTCTAGTAAATTAACTTAGAACACTCTGTATGCAGACGATCGTGCGGTGTAACGAGATTTAGGCCCTACGGAACTCGCCTTGGAACAACCCAAACTTTACCGACAACACTATTAAATTTTCGCTACATAAATATAAGACAATTATGTGTCTGTGAATTTTAATCGCGAAGAATCTCATCAACGTATAATAAAGTCAAATGTGAGTTTATTATACGTAATTCTTTAAAAGTTCCACAAAATATTCGCCTATTTCGTTGCACGTGTAAAAAATATATCATAAAAAAAACAAAGAATTTGTCTTTTCTACTAAAAGGATACATTTGCAGGGCACATTTACGAAGTAAGCTAATAAAATCTTATGCGAGGCAAGAAAAAAGCCGTAGGTAAGTTCCGCGACGGTGCGGGGAGACAGGCGGCGCGCGCCGTTCGATAAATCGATGTGGGTATACAATGCTACACGCGGCCTTGGACGCCTGCAGCCAAGACACACCTCCATCCTCTCAAGTTCATTGCCAACTCTCATATCCTGACATAAATTATAAATCTTAACGAGCTTCTTCCTTATGGTTTAAAGGAAATGCTTGATTTATTGCTTATTAATGTATTAGGTATAATTTATTTGCTTCACATATTTATTTATTAAGTATTATTCTATCATATGACTTAAGAATTATATTAACTCTATATGTTTAAATAAATGATTTGTATGTATTTTTTATTATTTGTAATATTTATTAGGATTCATTTAATTATTTAATTGATTTTTTATAATTACTTAGTGTAATAGAAAATATTTCAAATTCAGTATATTTAATAATGATTAGCGACACACTGTAATTCTTAAAAACCTAAGGAGATCAACACATGCTATCGTGAACTTTTCTGTAGGCCTTCTTATTAAGATCTACAATTTTCTAGGAATTGTAGTTTTTTTAGTGGACTCGTAGAATTGTTGTGTATCTTTAAAGGTTTAACCAGCCCCATGGCTAACCATGTAATTGTAGGAAAACATTTTTTTGACAAAACTATCAATGCCAAACCAGTGGTTTAGTCTTTTTGTACAAAATGTTTACAAATTATATACATAAACCTTTCGCGTTTATCGCTCTTTCTATTAGTGATAACCGTATCAAAATGTCTTAATTTATAGAAATCAACAGAGAAACAGACAGACAAAAACAGCGACTTTGTTTCTTATACTACTTACTATGTATATTCATAGATGGGATTGAATTGGTTTGCCAATTTACCCAACTTCACTTTCATCATTCTTCTAGAGCGCATAAGGATAATTCGTAAACCTTAGGTTAGAAAGTATTTGGGCCCTTACAAATTGAAATCCACCTTGTTCGTGACAACTAAGTAATTGATAGCCCTAAAGGGAAATTCTAGACAACAATATTTACTTTAGAGAGAAGCGTTAGACGTGAAAGACGATGTTGGGTATCTGCAGTGACACTTACTTGCTTCCATTATTCTGACTAATTTTATTTGCGTATACAGATAGATTTTGTTCCTTTTTTATTTGTAAATATGTATATGTATGTAATGTAATATATTTTTGTATTAGAAAATAGTACGAGTATATTTATTATTTATCTCCTCTTTGCCTTTTGAATCAAGTTTTACGGAAGATTTTTTACGGCACAGCATTTTTGAGCAATTCTTAGAATTGCTGCTGGTAGATGTAATTTAATAAAAATTGTAGATCATAGTAAAAAATTGATTTTCATAAAGAAATAATAAACTTTTAACACATATCCATATCAACTAACAAAAGCGTAAACAAAATTTCTGAACACAATGTCTCACTTTAGGACGATGTGGTGAGCGCTATCTATCGCTATTAAATTGACTAAGTCTATTTTCTGTATGAATAATATAACATTTTTCCTCGTTCAGAAATCGAACTTCGATACATCAGATCTTGTATCTTGAAATACCACAATACTTCAATATTACGATTATTACGTAATAATTACAGTAAAAAAATATACCATTCATTCAAATCATATTAAAAAAATTATGGCCTATTTTACTGTTGTAGAAACTCGTTTGTTATCTATCACTAATTCATGTTGCTAGTAATATGACACTAATTGTCTTGCCTGAAAGTTGGTATCCGAATCACATGAAATAAAATCATAAAATATTAGCGTAAAAAACCTTATAATAATTGTATAAAAGCTGTATATCAAACCTATATTAAGTTTGACGACTGAAAATTTTGATTACAAGGTTGAAATATTTATTGAACCCTTATAAATTATACACCAAGCTAGTTTTGCGTTAAAAAATACAAATCTTTTCTTACAAATCCATACATATAATAAAATTGTAACTAAGCCGAATCTGTACATTAGATATTTTTTGGAAAATCTTATTGAAATATACTTTATTATCGATACAGAAGCCGAATTTATAGTTTTTAGAATTTTTGTCTGTCTGTCTGTCTGTTACCACATCACAGAAAAACCACTGGAGGGATTTTGATGAAATTTGGTATGGTGATAGCTGGTTATCCGCGTCAACATATAGGATACTTTTTACTGCGGGAAAATGTCTCATTCCCAAGGGAAAACACGTTATAATACAACCCAAAAAACTAATTATGATCAAAATTACTTGAAACTTGGTATTAATACTCTTCAATAAAATTAAATAAATACGTCTTTTAACTGTTTTCAAAATTCATTCTATAAAAGGGTAAAATAGGGGATGAAAGTTTGTATGAAACCTACCTTTCTAGAGGTTTAGTTGTAGTTTTAGCGCGAGCGAAGCCGCGGTTCTTCTAGTTTCAAATAAAATAATAGAAAGTGATCTTGACCTGAATTAACCGTAATTGGCCTGAACAGTATCGATCTGCGAATTAGACTTAACACAACCACTTAATTGACCGTCTTTGTTCCTTAGATATTGGATAGGTCTCGCCTCCTCACACCGTTTACCCCCTTAAACTTCTGTAGACAATCTTTGAAGCATGTTAATTGGAGCAGCTAGAAATTAATTATTTAACTAAAACAATAGTAAATAGTAAAAGTGAGCGAGTGAATAGTATAATGATGTTGGATTGTACACACTGACTTAAAATATTTGGAATATATATATATATATATATATATATATATATATATATATATATATATATATATATATATACAAGACAATTCAAGGTGCAATACCCGTTTGTTATACGTTACATACATATGTATGTAAATAAAAAATTAAAAAACTAAGTTCAGATTGGATTCGTACTAAAGCTACGAAAAGCAAAATCAGAAAGGTGTGGATTGACTCCGAATGAGGGTTCTGTATTTCATCTTTCAGGTGGTATTAGTACTAATTATTTTTATTATTACTTATTATATTACTAATTATGACTATACTATATTACTAATTATTATTAGTAATAATTAATTAGTAACTTTCGAGTATAATGTGACTGACATGTGGTCAGAAGGACATAATGAAATTGAAGGTGTTTCGTTTTTGTCTTTTGTACTAAGGAACTCTAAAAAGTAATCTTAATTTCAACAAGAATCTTAATAATATAACAAATTCCCGTGTCACAATGTTGTCCGCGATGAACTCCGTAACAACTTATCCGATTTTAACCTTTTTTTCAAAATGTATGATTTATTTCAATTTAAATGATTTTCATATATGTGTCACGGCAACGCGTGACAGGCTCTGCTAGTTAATAATGTATTTTGTCTACCAATCAATAAAACTTTTATTATTCGTTTTAATCACTTCATAACATATAGTGTAATATATAGTGTATACCTACTTCCAATTCCGATTGAAAATAAAGTAAATAAAAGCAAAAATATTAGCAGCGCTATTACTGGGTCATCTATTCAACAGCACATTTGGGTCAACAACTCGGTAACTGTATAAATCATCCATCGTATTCCGACTAAAGGAAACATAGAAACAGAAAATATATAGGTTTACATCGTAGAGGAGTACTGGTTTCTTATTACATAATTGTGTTATTATATATATTATTTGTCTAGAGTCTCGTGTATGTTAAATGTTTATGGTATCGATGTCATTGAGTATTCTCAGAAGAGACGTTGTTTTGTATGAAGCGAGCTGAGCTATATAAAATGCAGCAGTTACTGGTCTTCAGAGACTCGTAAAGCTGAGAATCGTATATCGATCTCGTGCTACGGATTCACATTTGTGACTCATGCTACGGATTTACTTTTGATCCTGCCCAATCTCATCTAAATTTTATAAAGAGAAAATTACCAACAGGGTGTTCACATTTCGCATTCGAGAATAAGAAAATATCAGGTTTAAATTGATGTTTTCAGAAATAAATAAAATCAGAAAGAAATAAATAAAAATGTACTAGAATGTGTTGTGAACGTAGCCCTTTTTTTATTTAAAATGGGATATTTACCATGTTTTTATACTTCTACGAATTCCGTATTTTGGATAATGATACCATATACATGTATAATAATACTAAACATATATATTTGGATTCATTGGACCAATTGATTGGAAATCTTATTGTGGCTTTAAACTCAGATTATTCTATTTATACATCCATAAAAGTGTAATAAACAATCTATTTTATGTTTATAATAGTTTAATTAATAGTTTTTATAATTAGTAAAAAAAATAGGGGTTACAGTATGAAATTACCATTTTATTGTAATAAAATGTGATAAAAAGTTTTCTTCTCAGGAGGCAGTACAAAATGCTTTCACACAGTTTGTCGAATCTAGATCACCAGAGTTCTATCGCAAAGGCATAAATGACCTTCCTATTAGATGGCAGCAATTGATGGCAATGATTAAATAAATATGTTAAATTAAAAAAAACGAATTTCAATTTTTGTACAAATCGGCAATTTCATACTTTAACTCCTATTTTTTTACTAATTTGAAAAAAAAAACACATATTATGTACGTTTTAAATAACTGAATAGGTTATTTATAACTTAGTGAAAAAGAAATCTGTTCTAAAATCGTTTTATTTAGACTTGTATTAAATTCATTGTATTCGTTTGGGAATCACTACTTTTATTAATTATTTATTGTTATTTTTTTAATTTAATTATTAATTGAATAATTATTTGCATGAATAACTTTCAATTATTAGCACTGCAGTGAACTAAGAATGGTACGAAGAAATACTTTTTAGATATCGTAAAACAAAATTAAAAAAAAACAAAAAAAACTAATAAAAAACTGATTCAATTCAATTTGATTGTTTAGTGGCTTCTAGCAGTGCCGTGTTAGCACAATTTAATTCGCCAATGTCTCGAAAAAATATTTAAAGGTTTAAAATACATTAAGATATACAACAGCAAACATGAACTTACTTTATTAGCAGTAAATTGCTATAAACATAGCACGAGGACATAATATTTCTTTTAAATAAAAATAAAAATGAAATAAAGAAGTAAAATATTTAAGATATAGCTAGCTCTGTATGCCGATAAGTCACGCAATGGTGCTCAAAAAGGCTCTTGAATTCAAAAGGTACGAAGATATAAATCAACTTTAAATTGAGTCAAAATTATTTTAAAATTTATATAAAAATAGGCAAAGATCAATTACCTTTTCCTCCTGTGTTTGTTAACCGACTACCGTTTTTTGTTTTTTTTGTGTAGTAATAATTAACTATCTTTAGTGTTATCAATATAATAAAAATTGCAGTTACAATTAGCCAGTTTTTCTCCTCTTAGTCGATGGATTTTCTTTTTTTCGTAACTATAGACAGCTTCAGTGTTATCAATAAACATATCATTTTAACACCCGACGCAAAAAGAGGGGTGTTATAAGTTTGACGTCGATGCTGTCTGTCTGTCTGTGTGTGTGTCTGTCTGTGTGTGTGTGTGTCTGTCTGTGTGTGTGTCTGTCTGTTGCATCGTAGCTCTCAAACGGATGGACCGATTTCGATGCGGTTTTTTTCATTTGAAAGCCAGTTTCCCTGCGGTGGTTCTTAGCTATGTTTGGTTAATATCGGTCGAGCAGTGTAAGAGTATCAGCTCTTTTCCAAAACGATGTAAGGCATTTTGGCGTATGATTACTCGATTAAGTGCTTCCGCGTGCCAGTGTAATCAATCGTTGTTAAATGACAATTAATTTGTGTAGGTTTTTTTTTAATTATTTTTAATATAGTATAGTAATGACAAAACAGTTCAGTACTTTTTTCTCCTCTTTGTCGATCAATTTTCTTTGTTTTAGGAACTATAGACGAGCTTTAGTGTTATCAATAAAAAAATCATTATTAAAATGTTTATTTCAATTTCGACTTCTTGCGATCATTAGTTTAAGTAAAATCATGATTGTAATTTTTTGCTACAAAAAAAATATTTCAGCTTCTATTAATGTAATTTCCTTTACACTTGTAAGTTTCTCATATTCATTAATTACTAGTATTGACCCGCAACTGGGCCCGTGTAGTTTTAGTAAATATATACATACAATTGCTGGGCGGCTTAAACCATTTTTAATAAACAGCTTACAAAATTAAGTAAAGCAAAGGCTTTTCGCTAATCGGACTATTCATTCCAGAGATTAGTAAAAAAACATCTTTTTTATCTATTGGTATAGAATGTAGAAATTATAAATTAAGTTAATTTAAATATATTATATACTAGCGGCTCACCCTCGCTTCGCTCGGGTTCGTCGCTAGGTACGTTTTAAATAGATATAAAAAGAAAAAATCTTTCTTTCTCACATTTTAATTATATGTTTTAATACTTACCTATTCCGGACTAAGAGAAATCCAAAAATTAAAATATCATAAAAATTGGAACGCGGTCGAACGGGATAAAAAGTATCCTATGTCCTTCTCCTGGCTCTAAACTACCTCCCTGCCAATTTTCAGCTAAATCGGTTCAGCCGTTCTTGAGTTATAAGCGAAGTAACTAACACGACTTTCTTTTATATATATAGATTGTTTTCTGTGTCTGAGGTTACTATGACACATGAGTCTTTTTGCCACAGCCTTCTTGGTTGGAGATATTTCATTAGGCAGTATATTATTGTATTAGCCTCACGTGAAAATTAAATTAACAGAAAATGGAGTAGAATTTCAGCTGTCACAACATCGTGAGGAATCGAGAATGTTTTTCTTATGTTTAATTTTTCAACAGCTGTTTACAAATTCACTGTAAACTCACAATATCAAGTACTTCATTACTCTTACTCTTCATTGACGTAATAATTTATATCAATGATGTTGAAATATTCTAAAAATTTATTATTAAACGCAACGTGTAAGACCCTTGTGAGTTACAAAAGCATATGCACATTGTTGAAATAACCTGTTTGCATTTAGAAGAGGTATTTTAAGCTTTAAACGTCCTTTAAAGCCGACTGAAATAGAAACAAGGCCAGTGCCAACAGGAGGTCACCACATTGTGTATATTTTATAATAACCCCTACGCGAATATTGTATAACTTGCCTATTGAAACTATCCCAAGCCACGAGAACTTACACTCGTGCTATGAATATGAGTCTTTGAAACTTTTACTGATTTTTTATTAAATTTTTACTGCGATAAATGGGTACTTAACAGCTACATGCTTCGTCTTATGAAAATTCCCATTCTTTACTTACATAATACTAAGTAATATTTAAGTTTTTTGTGTTCATCTCATACATACTATAACTTCATGAACTTGTTCTTTTTTGTATTAATTTAAAATGTATAAAATATTTATCTTTAATAATTATTATAGACAAGGTTATATAATTAAAATATATTAATAATGACTTTTACGTTTTAAATTATAACTTAATTTTTTATTGCATATAATTAAATTGTTAGCCATTACAGCATGAATATATAACAAATACAAACTTTTTATCATAAAAGTCCCACAAAATCGGTGTATATTATATTCGAATAGATAAATTATGAAGTCACTCGCAACAAATTTATGTTTATACTAGCGTTTTCCTGCGGCTCCGCCCGCATAGTACATTAATCACCAACATATCATATACTAAAACCTTCTCCGAAACAAGCTGCATCTTATGATAGGTATATATTATTCCGATCGGTTCAGTAGTTATCGCAGTATAACCAAACAAAAAAATCGGCTCTCCATTTATTAGTAGGTATAGATAACTAGCATTGCCCGCGACTCCGCCCGCGTTCTAATGCCCAAAAACAAAGTTCTACATATATTAGTATACTCTTACATTGCAGTTTTTGTATTTTTTCTCAAAATTGAGACATTTTCCCGCGGTAAAAAGTATCCTATATGTTGACCCGGATAACCAGCTGTCACCATACCAAACATCAAAACTCCTCCAGTGATTTTTCTGTGATGCGGTAACAAACAGACAGATGGACGGACGGACGGACCGACGGATGGACGGACGGACGGACGGACAAAAAATCTAAAAACTATAGATTTGGCCTCTGTATCGATAATAATGTTTATTTCAATAAGATTTTCAAAAAAATATTTGATGTACAGATTCAGCTTAGTTACAATTTTATTATATGATTTAATTTACCTATCATATAAACTGCGTTCTCCAAAGGCTAGAGGCAAAATTCTTTTCCAGCGCGACTTTAGGCATATGGATCTGGAACGCTTAAGAGAGGATGTGAAGAATTGCAACTGGTCATCTGTATTCTCATCAGATAATATTGACAGTATGGTTGAGTCATTAACTACTGAACTGATTAGACTTTACGACATTCACGCCCCGGTAAGACCAGTTCGCATGAAGCATGCTCCAGCCCCTTGGTTAACACCTCTAATCAGGAGAACTATGGCTAAGCGCGATAGGGCAAAATCTAAAAACAAAAAATATCCAACTGAAGAAAATCTTTCTGCATACAAATATATTCATACCACAATTCAGGGTCTCTCCCAATCGCAAGTTTGGAGATTCCTCGAGTCACTTGGTGTGGGCAAGAACCCGAATTCGGGCGAAGTCTCGGTTGACCTCAATAAACTAAATTGTTATTTTGCTACCCCACCTTTAACATTAAATCAACAAATCAAATCTGCTACCCAAACCAGTCTCAGAAGATGTCATTAAGAAATGTATTCGTTCCATCACTACTAAAGCCATCGGTAGTGACAACCTCAGTCTCGACATGATTCTTCCTGTGTTGGACTGCATTGCTCCAGTTTTCACCCACATCATAAATTACTCACTGACCTGCAATATTTTTCCAACACAATGGAAGAATGCACTAGTCGTACCCTTACCCAAAGTCCCAAATCCATCCAGCCTCAATGATTATCGTCCTATATCTATCCTTCCCATTCTATCCAAGGTCCTTGTATCTATTGTCCATAATCAACTTTACTCCTACCTTACCTCCTATAATCTATTATGTCGTTACCAATCTGGTTTTCGTCCCTATCACAGCACTGTTGGTGCGCTGCTGAACATCACGGAGGACATTCGGTACGCTATGGATAACACTAAGCTTACTGTGATGGTACTTCTTGACTTTAGTAGCGCATTCAACTCTGTAGACTTCGACATCCTTCTTGGCACTCTTCGCGCAGTTAACATTTCCCCTGCGGCTACAGACTGGTTTAACTCATATCTCTTCGGGCGTCGCCAGTGTGTGAGAGCTAATGACACTTCATCAGTGTGGTTGGATCTCACGGCTGGGGTCCCCCAAGGCGGCGTTCTTTCACCACTGCTCTTCTCTATCTTTATTAATAATATATCTCGCGCCATATCTTCTCCCTACCATCTGTATGCAGACGATTTACAACTCTATCGTCATTGTGAGTTGAACGATTTGCCTGATGCTATTCAAAATTTAAATAATGACTTAATCGCTATTCAAACTTGGGCCGAATCTTTCGGTCTCTTAGTTAATGCAAAGAAGTCTCAAGCAATAATTATTGGCAGCAGCGTTAAGGTGCAGAATAGATTGGAAATCAGTGTCTGCGATTACTTACTCTGGAGTTCCAATTCCTTACTGCGATAAGGTAAGGAACTTGGGTCTCATTATGGATTGCAATATGACTTGGACACCTCATATCAATGAAGTTAGTAGGCGTATGCACTTCACTTTCCATTCTCTTAAGCGTCTCCAATATTTTCTCCCCTTCAAAACCAAAGTTATGCTTGCGCAATCTCTTCTACTACCCATACTCGACTACGCCGATGTATGCTATTTAGATGTGACAGAGGAGCTACTGAATAAACTTGAGCGTCTCCAAAATCTCGCCATACGCTTTATCTATGGTCTACGCAAGTATGATCATGTCTCCGAATTCCGAGCTCAACTTCAATGGCTCCCTATCCGCCTTCGCCGTGATATGCACATCCTTTTGTTTCTATTTAATATTCTTCATAATCACAATTTTCCTTCTTACCTTCGTTTCCGGTTCAACCTGCTTCCGACTCCTACACGTTCCAGGCGGCCCTGCATCACATCGATGCTTGAGATACCGACAAGTAACACCAAGTTTTTACAAAACTCTTTCTCGGTACGTGCTGCAGTGTTATGGAATAAACTTCCTAAAATCCTACAGGAGAGCCCTTCTACAGCTGTGTTTAAAACGAACATAAAAAAGCATTTTCTAGCTCAATCTTGAACAATATATTTTTCTGTTTAACATTTATTTGCATATGTATGTTTATGTATATATTTATATGTACGTATATATTTATATAGTTTTAGTATGTATTAGATTACATGTTTATATTATATATCTATAATTGTATTTATGTATTTATGTTATATAATATGTTTATAATTAAAATATGTATATGTTTTTTATATTTTTATATATGTATATTAATGTATTCATATATTTAACTTTTATTTATGTGTCATACTTATATACTTTACTATAACAAAGATTCTGCACTTTCTCTTTCTGTCCCGCTATTTAACACTATTTCCCACATGCATGGGTTGACTGGAAGAGATCTCTTATAGAGATAAGTCCACCTTTGTCCACGTCACTTTCTATGTATTTTGTTTTTTTATAATTTATTTGTGCAATAAAGAATATATATAAAGAATATATATATATACAGATTACATACAATTTTATGTTTTAGTATAATGAAGAAAAAATATTTGAAATAGTAACTAGTAAAATACTGAATCGTTGTTACCTAAACGAATCTGAGAAAAGAATATTTTCATTTCAACTTAAAATTTTAACTTGCATAACTCCCCCAATTCAATTAAGATTGAAAAAGGTATTACCATTTTTATGTTTTTCTAATCTTATTTGTGAACTCGGCAAGTCTTTTTAGCATTTTGGTGAAATTGTTTTAGGACACAAGCTACGTAATTTTAAATAAGTACTATATAATAGCTATATTACAATATTATTATTTTTTTCTTTGTAACTCGCTTTTTGCTTTGCTTCAGGCCTTACAAGATTGTAAAAACCTACTGAAATTTCATGTAATTTCTTGAATCTCTAGATAGAACCTCAGAACTTCTAGAATAAAATCTTTAACGTCGGTCAGTCTGTTACACGTTTTTGCTATTTATATAATAATTTTTTTACATTAACACACAGCACCATCTAGTTCCATGGTAAGCTACGAGGCCTGTGTTATGGATACCAGACCGCGACCGCTGGTACAGCAAGTAGGATCACTATAAACTGAGCCAAACGTGTCATCAAATTGTATAACGTGCATTCATGGATTCAGCTGTCGAATTCCTAAAACTTATTACAGAACAGACCTACAAACTACAGGTGAGAGTAATATATTCTTTCATATTTTATAATCATCATAACACGTGTGGCAAGGTGAAAGTTAATGTACAAATAAACGTGACATAAATAACATTTATATGTACACGAACAAAAGCAATAAATATGTAGCTAGCTACTTCGAAATTATTATGAATAATATAAGAATTTATTCAAGAATGTTCAATTATTTTAACGATCATATTAAGCCAGACATCGCGTCGTCTAGAATTCTTACATCTAGTATAATTAGTATTGTATATATTTAAAACGTTTGGATAAACTTCCGATTAATCTAAATTTTGGTATACATATGGATTTCGACGCGCTGATAATGCACATACTCGTATTATTCAATTAGCGACTTACCCTCTTATTCTTTTAGGTTGCTTTCCCATACGAAATTTCATCCCCATTTTCAAGCCCCTAAGGAATGATTTCCGGGATAAAGACTATCCTATGTTCTTCTCAGGGTTTTAAACTATCTTCTTACCAAATTTCATCTAAATCGATTCAGTATTTTCGGAGACTATTCAGTACAAGCAAACAAACAAAAAATCAAATCTTTCCTCTTTATAATATTAGCACGGTGATGTAATGCATATATTACCGTGATATTAGTATGGAAATACCCGCAAATTTTATTTTCAGGGTCAAATCTAAGAAAAATCGATATTTTTTTTAAATGTTTTTTTGCGATTATTGCGACAAATATTGATGTTAGAGAAAGTGTTTCCCATAAAAGTCGTAGGCCATAAAATTTATATTTTTTGTTTAATACGTGTATTCGAATGTACAGTCAAACGTTTATATGCCCTATATACATATATCTGCGTATACATACGTATATCCACACATATTATAGAATATGAAAGTATAAATATTTTTTTTAATATTATCAAAATCAATTACAACGATATTTAACTTTATTCAACTCGACGTTTACAAGCAGCTTTTAGTTAAATGAATTTTAAAAAATCAAAAAATAAAATACAAATTCGGTCAAGTGCGAGTCAAATATAGTCAAAATAACCCAATTTTTGTGTATATAATTTCATCATAACTATAGTTATAACCGTTTTTCAACTACAACAATAAAACAATTCAGTCCAACTATTTCCCTTTTATTTCAACTGCCGTACAATTAAAAAAGATTGTTAAACTAATAATTTTAAACTACGTCTGTTAAATCACGCGATAATAAAAGCGAAATAAAATCAGGTAAATGAAGAAAACTAGACATTTTTACCGTTCTTTTAAAATGTACGAAAATATATATGAAATTTTAAGTACTGTGGAAATATTAGATAGAATTTGAGTTAAAAAATTGTTTTGCTTTTTATTCTTAACCAATTAGTAACTTATTCTATACTAGCATTGCCCGCAGCTCCGCCCGCGTTCTGATGACCAAAAACCAAATACTTAGGTTTTACATATTAGTATACTCTTACATTAAAGTTTTTGTATTTTTCTAAGAAATGAGATATTTTCCCGAGTTAAAAAGTATCCTATATGTTGACCCCGATAACCAGCTATCTTCATACCAAATTTCATCAAAATCCCTCCAGTGGTTTTTCCGTGATGCTGTAACAGATAGACAGACAGATAGACAAAAATTCTAAAAACTATAGATTCGGCCTGGGTATCGAATATAATGTTTATTTCAATAAGATTTTCCAAAAAATATGTAATGTACAGATTCGGCTTAGTTACAATCTTATTATATGTATAGAATACATACCTACTTATTAAAAAAAAATTGTAGCAAGTATATAATCATCTCAAGATGTATGACCCACAGTATGACCTCGTCAAGTCCTTGATAGGTCTTCGATTTTGATGGCCTTGTCTTGAGCAAGTAACAGCACGGTTTGAAATGAGTGGTAACGTTTGGTCACGCTACAATAAGATTTTTTTTCCATTTGATTTAAATTTTACACGAGACTGTTATTTTTTTTAATATTTCTCCATTTTGTCTAGACTACGGATGAATTTTATAAAGAAAAAATTAAAGGACTACTATATTGCGCCATGAAAAAAATGCCAAATTCGATCTGCCTACTTTATATCGACTTGTTAATGGTAAGGTAAACGTTTATATTGAAAACACTAGGAACAAAATACGACAGTGAATTAAAAAAATAGTACGCTCACCGTCCTTTGTCCATTTAATTTGTACAAAAAAAGCGAAACTACAATTCTATACTAATATTATAAATGTGAATGTTTGTGAGGATGGATGTATGTATGTTACTCTTTTACGCCAGAACGGAAAGGGTTTAGGTGAAATTTGGCACAGAAATAGATTATAGTCTGGAATAGCACATGTAGTACTTTTTATCCCGCAAAAATGTATGGTTCCCGTGATTTATTTTTGTCTAACTGCCTCGGTGGTGTAGTGGCTAGCATGTACTATCTATGTCTAGCTGCATACCCGAAGGCCCTAGGTTCGAGTCTCGGGTCGGGCTAAGTTTGGTAATTGAGTCTTTCTGTATAGTAAGCCTCAGTAACAGCCCGGAGTTGGGAAGCTGGCGGTGTTTGACCCCCGTGCCTCGGAGAGCACGTAAAGCCGTCGGTCCTGCACCTTAACTCTCACTCTGTGTGTCTCGTGTCGTCCCACTAGAGTATGAGAGTGACAGGAATAAAGAGTGCACTTGTGTCGGCGCGTACACTTGTGCACTATAATTTCTCCTGCGCATCTGCCTAGTCTCAGTGAGATTGGCCGCCCGCGCCGTGGCCAAAATCGGTCGGGAGGACATTATTATTTATTTTTGTTCAGGGACGAACTCGAAGCGAAGCAGAGTCGCTAGTCAATAATAACTAAAGTTTATGATAATATTGATAATTATAAGCAAGTTTAAAAAGTTATTTCAAATGCGTTCGTAATAAATATGTACAGATAAGAAATATAAATCCTATATCAACTTTATATGACCATATATGAAACGTATTCCAAAATCCTTCGCCTATCTTAGACCATCTCGTTATGTTCGTGGTAAATAGCAAATAAAAACAAAAAAAAAACGAATACATTTTTTTTGTCTATGTAAATCTTAGAAGCAAAGCTTTGTTTATAAAACAAAAAAAAGAACTGTCTACTGTAAAGTACAACAAGTATAGAAATTATGCTATATTATCTTATACCTTTAAACGAGATATATATACACAATAATCTGAATCTCGGAAACGGCTCCAACAATTTTCATGAAACTTATCACACGGGGGTTTCGGGGGCGATAAATCGATCTAGATTAGTCTTTATGTCTGAGAAAACGCATGTTTTAGAGTTTTCATGTCGTTTTCTTTTGCATTATTCCACGCAAAATATGATCAGTAATTTGCACGCTTGGGTATTAGCATCTTGGTCAAGCGGCCAAGTGGCAAGATCAACAGTCACAGGTGTCCAGGTTCAAATCTCGGTGCATACAAAGTTTTTACTTTTGTTTTTTTTTTAATATTTATTCAAGTTTTTAGTTTAAAAAAAAAAAGAAAATTGTACTTTAAGCCAAAAACTCCGAGCGAAGCTCGGTAGCCAAGGTACTACTATATTAATAGTAGGTAGTTTGAATAAATAAGCCATAAGGCGACGAAATACAAAAGAAAAATAAAAAATACTTAATGACACTTCAAAAACATTTCAAAGAGGGTCTCATTAATTCTAATTTACAACACTGTCTAGTAATTGGGGATTTATCTATACATAATATAATAAAATTGTAACTAAGCCGAATCCGTACATTAAACATTTAAAAAAAAATCTTATTGAAGTAAACATTATTATCGATACAGAGGCCGAATCTATGGTCTTTAGAATTTTTATCTGTCTGTCTATTGCCGCATCACAGAAAAACCACTGGAGGGATTTGATGAAATTTGGTATAGTGATAGCTGGTTATCCGGGTCAATATATACTAAATACTAGTATACTACTTTTTACCGCGGGAAAATATCTCATTTCTGAGAAAAATACAAAAACTGCAAAATAAGAGTATAGTAATATGTAAAACCTAAGAATTTGGTTTTTGGACATCTGAATGCGGGTGGAGCCGCGGGCAATGCTAGTAAAAAATATTTAAAAAGACAGTTAATTGAACGCGCTGTTTTGACGCGCTTTGGAACTGCCATACCTGTTCTATTTATTATATTATATGCATTCTATAGTCTATTTACTGAAGATATAGACTGATGATCCTAAGAAGCGGAGTAATTATACATTAAATGAACTATGTATGAAATTTAAAACTCAAGTAGATCTGGTGCGGATCCAAGTGAAACGAAGGTAAGTTAGTACTTGGGTTGTAACGTATTGATTATTTTCATTTATCCCAACATTTCAAATCAGTCTATATATAACTACCTAGCTAGCTTTCAGAGCTTATTAAATATTGACCAGTTCGTATTCGGATATAGGAGATTAAAGGTAAAAAAAAAGTTTAAATGTCACTAATACTTATTGTAGATGTACTAAAAGGTCTTTTATTTTGTAAATATTTGATTAGTTATAAGAATTCTTTTATTTGAATACTTAAGCGTCCCGTAGCTTTTTGATATGGACTTAAATCCCGTTATGTACTTGGATTACGAATTACCTACTTCTCTTTGCAGTCCAAACTTTATGTTATTGTAATATGTCACGTCTATCTGTTGCTCCGCTATCGCGTGCAGGAAACAAACGGATTCATTTTTCATTTATGATATTAGAAAATAACGACATGAACAGATTGTGAAGTTTTTAATAATTGAGAAGTTATTGATCATTTAAGTCAGTTGGTTTTGAAACAAAATACTAATCTAGAAGTATTATAAGGCTTCTTCTTGTAAAAGGCAATCTGGATAGTATCGATATTTTCACTTTTATACTATTAACTAGCAGAACCCGCGGCTCCGCTCGCGCTACAACTACAAAAAAATCTCTAAAAAGGCAGTCTCATACAAACTTTCATCCCCTATTTTACCCCCTTATACGATTATGATGATGATAAAACGTAATAATTTCTCGTGGGAATTAGATAATCTCTCGCGGTAAAAAAGTCACTTATGTCACTCTCTAGCCCTCCAACTATCTCCACACAAACACACTTTCATATTAATAATATTAGTATGGATTAATTATAAAAAAAGAATAACAATTATATGATTAATTTTACTGGTATGAAAATAAATATTAATATAAATTGGTAGAAAAACATTCGCAGTTAAATTACGTATAGCAATTTCAATAAAGTCAGTTGCACGAGTGTCACGTATCAAAAATTGATATCAAATACGGGCTATATTAATAGTTCTTTTTGTTTTACTATTGGAGTTTTTATGCTGTTTCCAATTAAATTCTATGATTATTGCTTGTATTGGCTTATAAAGTATTCAGGCATTTTTTAACATGTGGGACGTGTGTTCTGGGGACGGGCCTGCCTTCAATACAAGAGGGATCAGGCCATAGTCCACCATGCTGACCAAGTGCGGGTTGGCGAACTTCACATGTATTTTGAAAACTTGTCAGGTTCTCTCAGACATGCGGGTTTTTATCGAAAGGCAGGATGTTTTCCTTTACCCTAAGTACCATGTTGGAATATCAGAAGATCAAGACCCGGAATTTGAACCGACTTCACTCGATTGTCCAGGCGAGTGCGTTACCACTGGGCTACCACTACCTTATATTTATTATATTATTGCGTCAACATACCACATATTTTAACCTTTATTATTGCTACTTATCAGTTAAATGGGACATTATGCCTTCATTGTTCATCTAACTTTAGACACTAAGTTCCCCACGAGGGGATTTAACTAAAGTTTCTATTTATGTGACCTTAGGGAGATAAGCGACTTTGTGAAAGTGATAGACATTTACAACAACAACAATGTAGTGATTTAATATCTGATTATTATCAGATTATTATTTACATATTAATGATAATATGATCGATTTGAAAAATGTTTTAAAGCATAATTTAAAAATTCTTTATAACGTCTTATACAAACTTTATTAAAAAATAAAAATAAAAACTACCTAATAATGAACCTACCTACCTAATAAATAAACCTAATAATGATATTTAAATACCTATTCAACGATACCCCACTTGACATAGTTCATCGATTTTCATTTTTTTCTTTTTCATATTATGGCGTCCAAAATCGGCCATTTTGATTTTTCCAAATTTTTATGCTTTTTATAACATTTGCGCCGTCATCACGAATCAAACGTCGGGTCATTTATAAAAACAATCGGCCCACGCGTTTGGTCTAAATAGTGCCACAAACGGTGAACATACATTAAAAAAGGTACACACGAGCAAATACCAACACAGAATCTCCTCCTTTTTCAAAGTGATTTAAATAATAAAGTTAGCTTAGAGTGGACATTGTTTAAGACCCTGGGAAGGACATAGGATAGTTTTTATCCCGAAAATCTTCCCTTTAGGAGGGTGAAAATGGCGGATGGATTTTTGTACGGGGAATCAATCATGATCGTTTTCCTATTTTCAAACAAAATCTAGGCGAAATTCAAATCAAATGTACATATTACAGTCAATGAAAACTTGGATGAAGTAATAAATCTCTACTTCTTACCGGCTTACTAAGCTTCAAAGACTATGTTAAAAAACTTAGGATGCTTTTTGATAAATTTCTTTGAGATAGATAGATAATTTGATAGACAAAATGCCCAACGCATTTTGGTATAGCTTTTGAAGAGAAGCGACTATATTATGAATGAAGTAAAGGCATCATAAAAAGTGAAATCAATTTTGCTTCCAATAGGATCAGCTGAATTTTTAAGCTAAAGAGCTTGCACATAATATATTATGTATTAGTCATCTCAGAAAAGTTGGAGTCCATATTTAATATTATAAATGCGAAAGTAATTCTGCCTACCTGTTTGTCTACTGTCTGTCTGTTACCTTTTCACGCTTTATCCGCGGAACCGATTCAGATGAAATTTGGTATGGAGATCATTTGAGACCTTGGGAAGGACGTAGAATAGTTTTTATCCCGGAAATCTTTCCTTAAGGGGGTGAAAAGGGGATGGAAATTTGTACGGGGAATCAATAATTTCACAAGTATTTCTATACCTATGTATATGAAGTCTATCTATTTCATAGTAACCTTTAAAACGCACTTAGGGACGAACCAGAGCGAAGCAAGGGTGTGTCGGTAGTTATCCATAAATGATAAAAAATAAATATATTATAACTATTACTTTAAATAAATATAATAAAACTAGCATTGCCCGCGGCTCCACCCGCGTTCAGATGACCAAAATCCAAATTCTTAGGTTTTACAAATTAGTATACTCTTACATTGCAGTTTTTGCATTTTTTCTCATATTTTTCCGCGGTAAAAAGTATCCTATATGTTGACCCGGATAACTAGTTATCACCATACCAAATTTCATCAAAATCCCTCCAGTGGTTTTTCTGTGATGTGGTAACAGACAGACAGACAGACAGACAGACAGACAGACAGACAAAAATTCTAAGAACTATAGATTCGGCCTCTGTATCGATAATAATGTTTATTCTTATTGAAATATTATATTTTCCAAAAAATATTCAATGTACAGATTCAGCTTAGTTACAATTTTATTATATTTATAGATTAGTTACATTAGCTTTTATTTTTTCAGTATTTTTATATAAAAATGTATCTGACATTTAATAGAAATATATAGTTGAGCTTAGAAAATCTAACAAAGATTTTATGACCCTTAAGTTGCGTGCAAAAATGTCTATCTAGACTAAGACATAAAGTGTTCAAGTTAAATAATAAATGCCCTCAAGTGCTGAGACTGGAAAACGACACAGGAAAATAAAATTGCCCAAGTGCGTGTTAAACTCAACTTAGAAGGCTTCCCCTGTTTAATATAGAAAATCTTTCAATGGTTTCTTTTAAGAATATAGTTATCAAACAAACATAGTTTTATTCCTTACTGAATACATACACTTTTGAAAGACATGTAAAGTCCGCCAACCCTCACTTGGCCAGCGTGGTGGACTATGGCCCTCTCATGTTGAAGGTAGGCCCGTGCCCAGCAGAGGGATGTTAAAAAGGGCAGAATACAATACTGAATACATATTACATTAAATAAGTAAATAATAAACCATACGTATGTATATACATATATCCTTATGTTCTAAAAAACCTCTTTCGTAAATTGAATTGGGAAAATTTTGGGTTGAATACAAATTGTATGAAGATTAACCACCTCAGATATGCTGATGATCTAATACTATTCCAGGTGAACCCGGCAAACCTAAATATTATGATACAGAACCTAAAAGAAGAAAGCGAAAAGATCGGCTTAAAAGTGGACTCCAGCAAAATAAAGCTTATGAGTAACTAACTCCTCAGAAGTAGAAATAAAAATACAAGACGAAACATTAACTTACGTAAAGCACTATACATAATATATACCTAGGACAAATCGTCATTCTCAAAGACCAATGAACCAAGGAGATAAACGTGAGGATCGCATTCGGCTGGAAAAACTACTGGAGTTTTAAGGATTTTTTTTAAATCGAAGAACTTAAGCATATCACTAAAAAGTAAGACCTTCAACACATGTGTATTCCCACCCTTAAGATACGGGTAAGAGATATGGACACTGACAAAATCACTGAGAGAAAAACTTTCTACGTGTCAAAGAGCAAGCAAGAAGCAAGATGGGCTCAAAAATCAAGATAGAATCAACAACACCGATCTTTGATCTAAAACAAAACTCATTGATGGTGTGGCAAAGATAGATCAACAAAATAGCCATTGACAGGTCACATTATGCGTGACACTAAAAGAAAGTGGACTAAAGCAGTGACTGAATGGTATTCAAGAAATGGCAAATGCAATCGGGGCAGACAACAAATTAGATGAGAAGACTCAAAACTCGAGGAGAGTTACACGTGCCAGATATCAATGGAAAGGATTAGAGTAAGCCAGACAAAAGGCATACCGAAGTCAGAAGTCGAGTGCATGAAGCATTGTGTTTGTATTTATAAAATAGGTGTATAATTTTTAATTTAATTTTTACCCGAATAAATGTTATGTCTGGTTTCAAAATAAAGGGCTTATTATTCATTATTATTACTATTATTATGTATATATATCAACATATATCAAAGTTGCTACAAAAAAAAACAAACTGACAAGTACACTTTCGCTTTGATAATATTAAAAGTATGGATACTATTATTTGAAGATGGTTAATACCAAATATTTAATGAACTACGTCAAAATAAAAAAAAATAAAAAAATCTCTTATACTACATATTTTTTTCTGTGTACAAGTTGTAAGCCATATTATTAATAAAATTTTGTGGTCATCTATCATTTTTTTTAACTTTGAATTTATTAATAAGTTACTATTTTTTTACTTAAATACGTTGAAATGAATTTCTATTGTAAATGTAAAATGGCCAGATCCTGTAGGTACGTACGGATGTCTCCGACATATTATGTTTCTTACTGCCTCGGTGGTGTAGTGGCTAGCATGTACGGCTGCACACCCGGAGGTCCTGGGTTCGAGTCCCGGGTCGGGCCAAGTTTAGTTATTGAGTCTTTCTGTATATTAAGCCTCAGTAACAGCCCGGAGTTGGGAAGTTGGAGGTGTTTCACCCCCGTGCCTCGGAGAGCACGTAAAACCGTCGGTCCTGCGCCTTAACTCTCACCGGTCGTGTCGAGTGGTCGTCCCACCGGAGTATGAGAGTGATAGAAATAGAGAGTGCACTTGTGTCTGCGCGTATACTTGTGCACTATAATATCTCCTGCGCAATTGGCTAATCTCAATGAGATTGGCCGCCGTAGCCGGAATCGGCTAGGAGAACATCATCATCATCATTATGTTTCTTCGTCAACTTCTTCTTTTTAGTTCACTTTTTACGCAGTCGGGTTATTTATTTTTGTACATTTATTTATGAAATTATTTCTATACCAAACAGCCTTCAACATACAAAAATATTTTTATTATCTTCAAGACTATACTATTCTCAATTTCTAGAACTTTCACAAATTGTAGTTGCAAATCAATATTTAATAATGTGAACAATACATTTTAGTATAAACTAGCGACTCGCCCTCGCCTCGCTTGGGTTCGTCCCTAAGTACGTTTTAACGGTTAATATGAAATATTTATAATTTATATAATTATTAATTTATATATAAAACCTTCCTCTTAAATCACTCTATCTATTAAAAAGAATCGCATCAAAATCCGCTGCGTAGTTTTAAAGATCTAAGCGTACATAGGGACAGACAGGCAACGGGAAGCGACTTTGTTTTATACTATGTAGTGATATTGGCTTACATTCAACATTACTAGCCATGTTAATGACCTCCAACACTTTATCTCATTACATTTCTAAGCCTGTAAGGAAAATTGTATAAACAAATTAACATAAATAATTCAGCCTAGTTAAAACAATTATTATTGTCGCAAGTTAGACTGTAAAGAGCGTTCACCTTTGAACTTTACAAGGAAAACCTGCCTTTAAGTAAAAGTGTGGTACCGAGTGTTGATGGCAGTGAATTTACTGATTTGAAGTTGCTACTTTAGTTTATACTAGCGACTCACCCTCGCTTGGTCCCTAGATACGTTTAAACGGTTAGTGTAAAATACAACTCTTTGAATTTCTCGGCATTTCTGTACTATAATATGCATGTATTATATATATATATATATATATACATATAAACGTTCTTCTGGAATCACTCTATCTATTGCAGATAACTGCATTAAAATCCGTTGAATAGTTTAAAAGATCTAAGCGAACAGACAGCGGAAGCGACTTCATTTTATACTATGTAAAGATAATAAAGATTTCAGTAAGAATTGTATAACAAATAAAATCAGCCTTCGAATACCCAGTAGCTCTTTTCAAACTGTCATTTAATATTACCTTGCTACTTTGTTATTTTGTGGTGTATGGTGGTGGTGTAGTGGCTAGCATGTACGGCTGCACACCGGGAGGTCCTGGGTTCGAGTCCCGGGTCGGGCCAAGTTTAGTTATTGAGTCTTCCTGTATAGTAAGTCTCAGTAACAGCCCGGAGTTGGGAAGTTGGCGGTGTCTGACCCCCGTGCCTTGGAGAGCACGTAAAGCCGTCGGTCCTGCGCCTTAACTCTCACCGGTCGTGTCGAGTGGTCGTCCCACCGGAGTATGAGAGTGATAGGAATAGAGAGTGCACTTGTGTTTGCGCGTACACTTGAGCACTATAATATCTCCTGCGCAGTTGGCTAATCTCATTGAGATTGGCCGCCGTGGCCGGAGTCGGCTAGGAGAACATCATCATCATTTTGTAATTTTAATTTTTCGGTTAAGTTAAACATTTTTTTTTTTTCTGATTATAAGATTCAGATCATATTGTATAATTAACATTATTAAAAATATTTTAGATAAAAATTTAAGAAAAAAAGAAATCACGAGGAAGACTTTTCCTTATTAGCTAACTTAATTTATGATAACTCTAAGGACTCACCCTGGCTTCGCTCGGGTTCGTCCCTAACTTGATTGACCATTCAAACTTTCATCCCCATTTTCACCCCCTAAAGGTGTAATTTCCGGAATAAAAAGTCTGTCCTTTTCAGAGTCTCAAATTGTCTTCCTACCTCATCTAAATTGGTTCAGTAGATCCAGAGATTACTCCCTACAACCTCACAAACTTTACCTCTTTATAATATATATCTATATAATCTGAATCTCGGGAACGGCTACAACGATTTTCACGATCGATCATTGATCGATTTCAGAATCAATTTAGATTAGTCTTATGTCTGAGAAAACGCGTGTTTTCGAATTTTCATGCAGTTTTCTTATGTATTATTCCAAGCAAAATATGGTCGATAATTCGCACGCTTGGACATAAGCATTGTGGTCAAGTGACCAAAGTGCAAGATCAATAATCACAGATGTCCAGGTTCGTATTTCGGTCGCATACAAAGTTTTTTATTTTGTTTTTTGTAATATTTATTCAAGTTTTTAGTTTAAAAAAAAAAGAAAATTGTACTTTAGGTCAAAAACTCTAAACGAAGCTCGGTAGCCCAGGTACTATATGTATTATAGTAGGTCACATACCGCGATCCAAAACTACTCACATAAACAAGGTTTTTGTAGTTATATGAAGTTAACTGGATTTATCAAGTAATTATTAAAATATTTGAAGTAGGTAGTACGTTTATCACTTTAAGACATACGTAAACTATAGCTCATTATATGTATGATGTATCTATTAAATAAGTTTTGCGTGCCACGTGCCACTTAAATGTCGTGTCGATGTGATAATTTGACATAACATTATACCATGAATAATCTAGGTTATCCGAAGTGACACTTAGATCTATACATACGTTAATAAAATTCTAACTAAGCGGAATCTGTACTTTAGATATTTTTTCTAAAATCTTATTGAAATAAACATTATTATCGATACAGAGGCCGAATGTATGGTTTTTAGAATTTTTGTCTGTCTGTCTGTTACCACATCACAGAAAAACCACTGGAGGGATTTTGATGAAATTTGGTATGGTGATAGCTTGTTATCCGGGTCAACATATAGGATACTTTTTACTGCAGGAAAATATCTCATTTCTGAGAAAAAATACAAAAACTGCAATATAAGAGTACACTAATATGTAAAACGTAAGAATTTGGTTTTTGGTCATCTGAACGCGGCCGGAGCCGCGGGCAATGCTAGTACAATTTGTTACGCATATTCGATGCATAAACTAGTTTAAAAAAATATGAGCTTGAAAATACTTCTAATTTATATTTCTTTTATCTATACTATACATGTATATACTAGCGACTAATCCTCGATCCGCTCGGGTTGTTTTATTTCAAAACGGCAACTTAATTGTAAGTTCTTTTCAGGCTTCAATTAAAGTTAGTATGATTTATGACAGTAAACTCATTTTTGTCGGAATAAATAAAAGCTTTTAGCTAGTTTCTAGTTATCTGTGGTAATGTAGCTTTAACAATAATTTTCAGAATTAGATCAGCAATTTCAGAGATTACCCTCTTCTTCCAAGTTTGTATGTAATCAGCCCTTAAATGAAAGGGGATCAGGCTATAGTCCAAAAACGCTGTCCCACGTGCTAGTTGGTGGCCTTCACACGTCTTTCTAAAACTTACTAGATTCTATCACATACGCTTGCAGGTTTCCTCACGAAACTAAACATTCTTTCGCCACTAGGCAAGTGGTAATAATTTTGATTTTTTTTTTTCAATTTGATCCCATTTTATAAACTAACAATGTCGATCCCACTTTATAATACATGTTTATATTTCCAACTCCAAAGCCCAAATAGCTATTAAATACATTTTGTCCGTCTACATCTGTCTCTAAAGCGGCTGGACTAATTTTGATGCAATTTTTACGAATGAATAGAAATAAGCCAAAATTAATTACTAAGAATTTTCAACCAACCACTATTTTACTATTATGTATTTTTTTATGTTTGAATCCACTAATAGATGTTGCAAAGTGAAGTTGTCCTGTCATATTAGAGTCACGCAAATAAGGCCGTTTGAGGGTGGAAGGCTCATAAAAGTCGTAAATCATACTTAATTCTCTGTCAGAGACTCACTTGCTAGAGTCGTGAGCTGAATACTTCCAAACTGTTAAATTTATTTTACTGTGATATGATAACACTTTATGACAACTAAAATTTTATCATACTTTTTTGAATATATGACACCGTGACTGATATGTTACAAAGTACGCAGCACATAAGTAAATGTAATCTATATACATCCATACTAATATTATAAATGTGTTTGTTTGTTTGTCCTTCTTTCACGTCGAAAGGGAGTAATGGATTGGCGTGATTTTTTGTGTGGAGATAGATGGAGGGCTGGAGAGTAACATAAGCTATTTTTTACCGCGGGAGATTACCTATTTCCTACGGGAAAACACTTTATAATACAATCCAAAAATATATTTATGATTAGAATTACTTGAAACTTGGTATATTAATGCTCTTCAATAAAATTAAATAAATACGTGTTTCAGCGCTTTTCGAAATTCATCTAATAAGGGGGTAAAATAGGGGATGAAAGTTTATATCAAACTACCTTTTTAGCGATTTTTTGGCGTTATAGCGCGAACGAAGCCGCGGATTCTGCTAGTACATATATAAAACAAGTTCGGTTTTTTTCAAAACTTATAACTCAAGAATGCTGGACCGATTTTTTATAATCTTTGTTTTGTTGAATTTGTCTTCACCCCGAATAGCAGAATAACTATTAAAACATCGGAAAATATCACAAAAAAAATCTATTCCATACTAAGCGTCAAAACGTACCAAGAAACAAACTTGAGCGAAGCGAGGGCGTTAAAATATATAGGTACTTATAAAATTAATTAATTAAGCGTTTTTTATTGATTTTAAATAAACTACCCCCAATTCAGGTTGTATGGTTAAGACGATAACAAAATTAAGCCAAAACGACAGAGGAGTTGTCTGTTGTCTATGGAATGTCCCAAATTCTGTCCCAAATGAGTTTTATAATGAATCAAAATATAATATGAATTATACAAAATTTAAAGATACTATACGTATATTTAACAGTTAGGTTAACTTGGTAGCTTCTTAAAAAACCACTAAGTGCTCATGTTTCATTTAACAACAATCAATCATCTCTTATCCATGATTGAACACTTCCGTGGTACATCTTTGGTGAACGCATCATATACCAATGTTACCAATTGTATATATGCAGTAAGTATACAATAAAAGTACATAATAGAACCAAACAACTTTTGTCGTGATATTATATTTATAAGTATGTAACTGCCTCGGTGGTGTAGTGGCTAGCATGTACGGCTGCACACCCGGAGGTCCTGGGTTCGAGTCCCGGGTTGCGCCAAGTTTAGTTATTGAGTCTTTCTGTATAGTAAGCCCGGAGTTTCCTGTATAGTAAGACCGAGAAGTTGGTGGTGTTTCACTACCGTGCCTCGGAGAGCACGTAAAGCCGTCCTGTGCCTTAACTCTCACAGGTCGTGTCGAGTAGTCGTCCCACCGGAGTATGATAGTGACAGGAATAGAGAGTGCACCTGTGTCTGCGCGTACACTTGTGCACTACAATATCTCCTGCGCAGTTGGCTCGTCTCATTGAGAGGCCGCCGTGGTCGGAATCGGTCAGAAGAACATCATCATCATCATCATTTATAAGTAAGGGTAAAAAAATTATAACTCTAACGTCTAAGATTTATAAGAATACAAAACAAGTTGTAATTTAAGTTTAAATAGAAAAATTAAGGTTAGTAATACCTAATGAAATTTTATAATAACTACGATAGTAAAAGAAAAGTATGCCCTAAACGGATAAATAAATTAGAAGTTCTGTTTGTAATGTAAATTACAGCGTTTTACTAAATGCATATGAAATTATATACGGTACTTACTAACACAATTTTTAAAAATGTTTGTCTGCCTGTTTGTTCCGTCTTATCTCCGAAGCGGCTGGACTGATTTTGACGGGACTTTCACTGGCAGATAGCTGATATTATAAGGAGTAACTTAGGCTACTTTTATTTCAGAAAAAGAATTAGGGTTCCGCTCAATAAAATTAAAACCTATATAAAATTTAAGTGTACGTAAGAACGCACCCGAACGAAACGAGGGTAAATCGCTAATATATTAATATACATAAAAGGGAAAGATACATTTAAACATCAAAAGTTATGTTAAATTGAGTTTCGATTATTGAAATGTAATTATTCAACTCATTCGGGCTTTAACCTGCTTGCAACAACAAAGTAGAACAAAATGGATCATTCATATTAAAATCGCTTATGATTAATTAACCAGGTTCGTATTATTAATTAACAGCCTAATTATTCTGTAGACTATAAACCAGCAAAAAATTAATTTTACAAACATTGAAAGGTTTTTAATAACTTTTCATTTTAGTTATCAACCATGTAGAAAATTGCACATATTAATTCATTATAAATATTTATGTTGTGTTTAGCAAATTGAGTTATTTTACAAACAAATTAGCATTTTAGATTTATTATTACTATAATATGGAATTCGACAAACGCACTTCATATAACGTTCATAGAGCTACGCATTATTAAAGAGAGTTTTGTATGTCACATTCGCGTAAAGAAAATAACATTATTTTATTTTCCTATAATAAATAGCAAATTTCTATTTAGAAGAACATATCAATAAAACTTGGAATTTTGAAATAAATATTTCTATTTCACGTACATTTTCATCTTCAGAAAATGTTGGCGTGACAACATACTTAAAATTATTGCATAAACCAAACTTCGAGATCAAATTCAATTTTTCTCTACTATTCGTTTCAATATATTGTATAAATAAATAAGTAATAAATATGTTGGGCCATTAACACGTAGCACCATCTAGTTTCATGAGGCAAGTGTTATGGATACCAGATAATTGTTACACTACACATATATAACTTTAAATACATATTTTAAATATAAACACCCACGACTGGAGGACGAGCATTCGTGCTCAACACACAAATGAATGCCCCCAGCGGAACTCGAACCCGCGCCCGCTGACATAGCATGTAGGGTCACTACAAACAAAGCCAAACGTGTCGTCAAAAAATATTTTAAAATCTTACAGATACTCGTAACTATTAAAGTATCAGTATAAGTATTCTGTGTAGACTATACTTCGGTACAATAAATATCACAATAATTTGCTCTTAAGACCTCTATCATGTCAAAAGAGCTCGTAGTCTATCCAATTACGAAACCCTTTTTATTGCTATAGATTTATTGTAGAATATCAGTAAATCAAATAAAAGAAATTGAAAATACTTTATCCGTTTAAATCTTAGTTATTCAAGTTGAATTTAGTTGACCTAAAATACAAAAGACGAAAAGATATTATTTAATATATTTTAGACTCAAAACTCTTTTTAATATAACATCAATAATTAGTTTCTACTATTTAAAATATAAAAACATGTATACATATATTATATACATAAATTTATTGTGTAATCAAAATTTATTTTAAAATATATACGAAAATAACATAAAAAATTTAAGTAATAGTATAAAAAATGTTTTAAAAGACAACAAAATCGAAAGTGCATAATAATTACAAAACTTCTGCGATACCATTCGGACAAAGAGAGACAATAGCATTCCCAAGGAGGGTTAACGTCAGGCAGGCGGCCGGTCGTAACACTTTTGCCAAATTCTTTCAGCAGTACAGAAGATGTACTGCGCCGACCCCAAGTGATTGGGAAATGGGCAGGGAGAAGAAGGAGAAGGATTAGTTTCTACTTATATTGTTTGTATCGTATATGTGGTACTATATAAGTACTGCCTCTTCAATCTTTATTATATATGTATATTTGCTACTCCGTCACTCTGAAACGGACGGATATAGATAAAATTTAGTACACAGAGATACCTGAAAAATTAAAGTGAGTGTTAGTCGCTAATTCCTAATAAAATTATTACTGTCTTATAACCTTTTGGCTGACTTTGGCTTCAGTGGATAATTTCATTGAGACTAGCCAAAGCGCAAGTTATATTTTAGTGCAAAAGTATGCGCGCAAACACAAGTGCACTCTATATTCCTTTCCAGATCTATAAGAGGCAGGGCCTCGGCTTCACGTGCTGTACGGGGTTTCAGTCTCGGGATTGATATCAAGCCCAAGACTGAAACCACGTTAATTCCACAATTTCGGGATATTACTGAAAATTTCTTTCAACAGAAAACTCAATAACTAAACTAGTACAATACCTAATAAAAGTAGAACAATTTCTTACACCGTGTCCCATTGGTAACACTTTTTATGGTTTTGTTTATATTAATTGTACCTACATGAACCAAAAATACTTGATCACCGAAAACGAAATCGATGAAAATCACATTCACGTTTCTTTACATATTCACTTTTAAATTTGTCAATTTTAATTTACATTTGGTTCTCATCCAAGTAAAAGTGCACGCGAGCGAACAAGAGCGTTTTAAAGTGCTGACACTCTGCAAAACTGTGTCAACACGAGAATTAATTCACATTTGTAATTTCAATCAAAGACTGATTTTTTAATTTCACTATTTTAAGTTTTTTATAATATTAATAATATCATTTATTTCAACCATCAAGGCATCATTATGCAACTTATAAAACATATATTTTTTTTATAAATCATAATAGGGAAATATTTATCGAAGCAGCGTTATTATTATATTTTATAACTAGCGAGATTTACTCGCTCCATATTGGGAAATTATGGACTATAGCCACAACAAAGAAATAAAAAAACATATACATAATATATATCCTCGCTACGCTCGAGTGGCATTCCTAGTTGTCTAACTGGTCCGATTCGCATTAGTTCTGTCTTTTTAGGATTTCGTACTCGAAGGGTACGTTGGTACCTGGAATGCTATTACTAAGCCTCCGCTCCGTCCATTCGTCCGTACGTCCGTCAGAGGGCTGTATCTCATGAACGGCATAGGTACAGAATTGAAATTTTTACAGAGTATGTATTTTTAATGCCGCTATAACAACAGATAAAATAAAAACACAAGAACCATTTTTTCAACATTCAATTGATCATCGAAATTAATATACTACATACATAGAGTAAAAGTCATATTACTAAAAAGTACGATGTTACGGAACCCTTTGTGTGCGAATTCGACTCGCACTTGGCCGATTTTTATAATCGTAATTAAAGTACCATAAAAAAGAAAGCCCTGTTAATTATTATCATTTACATAATCATGTCACAAATTTTCATCTTTTAAGTCGCGAAATGCTTAGTCTTTACAATGGATGATCTTAATAAATATTATTACTTGCATGTCATATTTAAAATCTATATATTAAAAAGATACTATATAATAAGGTATTATCATAATAGTCTTTTGTAATAAACTTTTAACCAATAAAATATCGTTCACTAAACGACCGAATATTACAGTCAAATAAGGTCTGAAAACAAAATTTTGGCACTCGACTTCGCATTTTTGATATAATGTACGAGTAGTTCTAATGATACAAAAACAATGTGTAAAGGTATTCGTGTCTATGACAGGAGGGATGTGAGGGTTGTAAAAAACTGTCAAAAGTGTTTTTTCGCTTTTCTGATAATTTGCAAGCTGCAGTTGAAATCATCAGGACGAATCGTTGCAATAATATTATTAGCTTATTGTCTTATTACAGTATCAATAGGACTACCCACCTTTTTTCTTTTTCAATTAAATTATATAAGATAGAAGATTAACTATTTTAGTAATTCTATCGACAAGAAACCCAATATTTATAGGTCATTTAAGATTAAAATTATAATAAAGTCGTGAGGCCGCAATCACTGCGAAAAACTACTGACCCGAAACAAGTCTATTTATAGAGGGGATCAAAATTTATTTCACGCAATAAATTTAGCCAGATACGCCTACGCTGATGTCCGAAAATTTTCCCGCACGATAATCTAAAGTAATTCGTAATTGACGACATTTTTAGCCTTTAAATGATAAAAATTAGTACCATCTAAGGAAATATACTTTTTTACTTTTTTATAATTGGTATCATTCGGTTAATTACTAGCCATAGCGGCAACTTTGACTTTATCGATTTAATGAAAGGAAAAAAAGAGGTCATGTTAATCATGTCATAATCTAACATTTAAAAAATTTATACGCTAGTGTCCAATAAGAGGAATATTTAAACAAAACTACTACTCTTTAACTATACCAACTCGTTGGTATCTCAGAGTATTCTAGTGGTGATTGATATTCTAAATGTTGACCAGTAAATAGTAAAGATTGTTCTTGTTTTTTCATGCACAAAAATACCCCCTGTTCGTTGCCACAAAGATATATCTATTTAAATAGTTTCATGCATTCATAATTTCCTAATTTCTTAATTTTCACGTTTTTTTCTAAGAACCTAAAATTTGGACTAGTACGAATATTAAAAAAAAAATGCTATATCGCTACAGTCCATTTCAAGTCATGCACTTACCAATGAACAAAATTTTATTTTTACTATACAACTAGCATTGCCCGCGCCTCCGCCGCGCTCAGATGACCAATAACCAAATTCTTAGGTTTTACATATTAGTATATTCTTACATCGCAGTTTTTCTATTTTTTCTCAGAAATGAGACAATGCAAAAAATATTTAATGTACAGATTTGGCTTAGTTACAACTTTATTATATGTATAGATACAATCAGTACATATCTACATATAGTAACTCAATGGAGACAGTGGTAGCCCAGTGGAGGCAGTGATCGCCCAGTGGAGGCAGTGGTAGCCAATTCCAGGGGGTTTAAATCTCCGGTTTCACACCTCTGAAGGGAAGGAGAATCTGAGAATACCAGAGTATTCTCTTGTGAGAATCATTTTTAAAAGGATCACCACTTAAATTAAGATGTAGTAAAAAAATTATGAAGACATCTGCATATCTGAGAGAACCTAGCAAGTTCGTGAAAGGCATCTGAAGTTAGCCAACGCGGTGGTACTACTACTCCTACCACTGCCTTTATAACAATATTATATATTTTTTATTATTATTATTTAAGTCTTAAAATTCTTAATGCTATTTAAAATATATCTGTTCTTTAATGTAATTGTCAATGAAATTCCAACACCAGTGATGAAAATCACATGAAAATGTTATCTTGCAATATTAATATCTGTACTAATATTATAAAAAGGCCGAGTTTGTTTGTTTGATTGATTGAACGCGCTAATGTTAGAAACTACTTATTCGATTTGAAAAATTATTTTTCCATTAGATAGTCCGCTTATTGGGGAAAGCTATAGGCTAGGCTATATCATATAATATATAATCTGTCTATTCCATCAATCAATCAGCCTATTGCCGTCCACTGCTGAACAAAGGCGTTCCCCAATGAGCGCCAACCATCCCGGTCCTAGGCAGCCCGCATCCATTCACTGCCAGCCACCTTTTATAGATCATCTGTCCATCGTGCTGCAGGGCGTCCTACATTACGCTTGCCTAAGCGCGGTGTCCACTCTAGCACGTTTCGGCTCCATCGGCCATCAGTACGTCTGGAGACATTACCGGCCCACTTCCATTTCAGCAAGCTTATTCTGCGCGCGATGTTGATTACTTTAGTTCTCTGGCGAATGAGCGTAGAATCGCGCCACAAAAATATAAATATTTTATTCAATTATATATTGTCCATTTTGGTCCAATACCTGATGCCATCTTTCTGGCAGTAGGGTGATTTCATGCTCATAAAAGTTTTATATTTATTGTAAAAATTATCAAAGTTTGTGTTTTAAATTGATCCATGTTTTTAACGTCCTCATTTAAAGTAAAGATTATATGATAAATAATAAATGATGGGGCATTAACACACATCGCCATCTAGTACCATAGCTACGAGGCTTGTGTTATGGATACCAGATAGTTGATACACTACACATATATAACTTCAAAGACATACATATTATAAATATAAACACCCATGACTGGGGTACAAACATTCGTGCTCATCACCCAAATGAATGCCCCCAGCGGGACTCGAACCCGCGACCGCTGGCACAGCAAGTAGGGTCACTACTCACTACCAACTGAGCCAAACGTGTCGTCAAATAGTCATTGTTAAAACAAACAAGTTATATGATATATTTCTTTCGATTATATTATTCTTTCTTTCGATTGTGTATAATAAAGTAATACACTATGAGAAAATCATCTTGCATTTTCATTAAAAACAACGAAATGACTTTCCGAATAACACATAAACGTTCTTGCACGAGTATAAAGGTCAAGACTGCGTTAGTTTAAAGGATTACAATAAAATTAGAACAGATATTTTAATACGATTTTCCCTGTGATGACTTGCATTTTGTGAGGAAGATTTAATTTAAATAATAAATAAAATTTCATTTAATTTAAGAAAATTTAATTATAATAATTAAAATAAATCGTATTTTTACCCAACTGCGCGACTCAAAGGAGGGTAATGTTTTTATCAGCCTATATATATAGGCACTATTTAGACCAAACGCATGGGCCGATTTTAATAAATGACACGTCGTTTGATTCGTCATGACGGCGCAAATGTGATAGAAGAAAGCACAAAAATTTGGAAAAATCAAAATGGCCGATTTTGGACACCATAATATGAATAAGAAAAAAATTAAAATCGACGAACTATGTCAAGTGTGGTATTGTTGAATAGGTATTTAAAAATCATTTTTAAGGTTTTTTCATCGTTTTTCTTTTTAAGTAACAGTTTACGATATACATATAATGATTTTAAGTTGTTTAACAATCATTCTCGCTAATTTTCCTACTTAAAAATACTTAAAAAGCTGTGAATAAATAACTATATTATAAAAATAAGAAAACGGACTGCATGAAAACAATTTTACGAAGGAATATAGCTAGATGTACACTCGTATATGTATGTCTCCGACTGCAAATACATTATACATACATACTATATTCCTTCGTGAACTTGTTTTCATCTTTTTAGTTAGCTTTTAGATTTGGCCTCTGTGTTGATAATAATGTGTATTTCAATATGATTTTCCAAAATAGTTAATGTACAGATTTGGCTTAGTTACAACTTTATTATATGTATAGATGAACCTAAGGCAAAGAAAATGATACTGCTGAAGGCATTGGGTTCCTGCAAAGATGAAGTTTTTTTTAATATTTGAAAGCCATTATGCTAATTCATGAAGACATTACTCTTGTTAATTTTTATTTATTTAAAAAAAAACAAATATTACTCGCTAGCTTATGTGTAAAAAGACGAACATCATGGAAATACTTATTTCCCATGAATAGCTATAACAAGGCTATTCGTTATCATAGTAAAGAAGTCGTAGAAAGACAGCTTATTCCCTTATTTATAACAGACCACGAAGTATCACTGCAGTATTATAATTTTGATTTGTCTTTATTTAAACGTTTTTATTCGTTTCCTATTATAGAGCAATCAACAAACAGGCACAGAAAATTCAAAAAAATTGTCATTTTATTACATAGTTTATACATATTAATCAATTGTCTTATAACATAGTAGATAAACAATCCTTCATTATAACTTTTATCACGTAATGTTTCAAGATATTTTTTATTTACTATTGAGATTAATAAGAAAAATTACTTATAATACGGAAAATTAATTTCGTCTCGAGTTTTTAAATATCTTTAGCAAATTTGTTTGACCTACTCTTTGAAAAGATAAAATGACTGAGCACTAACGCCTCCCTGGAATCGAGCGACATATCGACCAATATGATACCTAACTGCATACTCGTAGACCTAGGGATGTGCATCAGAGTCACTCTATTGGATATTAAATTTTTTTTGTAACAACAATATCATCTCTGGGTCATAATGAAGTTAGGTCATTTGTATGAAAGTAAAAAAAATATATATTTTTATAATTTATATAGTAAGATACTTTGTGTTCAACTTTTAAAATTATAATCGTTTTAAAATTGCACCTTATTATTTTGACTGCTATAAGATGTTTTGAATGTAACAGCATGAATTGACATATTTGATTTTGTTTTTTTTAAATGCCGTTAAATTGCATTAGACTTCCCTATTTTGTATTACAGCTGTGAAACGCGCTGCCCTCTGCTCAGCGTGAGAGTTAATTAAATTATTCGAATGAATCCGACGCTTCCGCCGCCCCGTAGCGAGCCGATGCAGGATATATCAATTGTCGCTTAAAAACAATATATTTCTATTGTTTACATTATGATTAGAGTAAGATAGAAAAAAAATAAAAATTACTACATTTAAACGTACGTGTAGAATAATAATTAAATTTAAAAATAAAATTGTTAAAAAAAATCTTAAGCACTTACAATTTTTTAACAGTCACTAAAATCTAAAGGTGCAAAAATATTGACCTTGGACTACAAGTGGCATAATAACTCATATTAGGCGGTTGACATGCATAATTACAAGTTTTTGACATACATACGTAATAAATTGATACAAGAGATGGATCAGCGACGACCTTGATAATTAGATAGCACACAGCATGTATGAAGTTCACATACACTCACTCGCGTTTGTATGGAATGGTAGTATGAAGGGATACGGACCAAGACATGCAGTGTACCCGCCGGCGTCCTAGAGTATACTGAGCTTAGTTGAACGCGAGTGATATTAGGGCTGCCAGATTACAAGTTTTAAATTCCGGAGTCTAGAAATATTTTGTATATTTTATTTTTTATTACGTATTATTTAATTTACTTAAATTGTAATATTCTTCGATAACGACTACAATTGACAAAAAAAAATGTATTGATAAAATATACGTATCTTGGTATAAGCTCAGGGTTATATGAGTGAAAAACTAAATTTCACGAGCAGAATTCCTTCCATACTTTTAAAAATAGCTATGTACAGTCATTATTAAACTAACAAAGCTATTGTATAAAAGTATATTTTATTTGAATTAATTTTCATTTTTTTAAATCTAAATACGAAAACACTGACAAATTGTATTCGTCTATAATAACATTTTGGTAGTAGGTACATATTTGTATATTTTAATATCAAAAATAGATATTTTACCCTAAAATGTGGTTAAATTGCACCGATCAGGTATCATTATGAGCAGATGATCATTCTCCCGACTGCCGTTCCCGGGAACCCTAATACGTTGTAACTATAACAAACTGTACACATCGATTTATGCGCTTATTTTAACATCCAATGCTCTTTCTGTTGAAGCGTAGAATATTTTTAATAAATGTAACAGGTAATGGAAACGAAAAAAATAAGTAAAGTAGTTATTAGCCCACATGTTTAAGTACTCAGTTTCCGTAGAGCAACACCTCGAAAACGATTAAATAATTGCAGATTTGTGGTTGAAGCCAGGTTTATTCGTGAAATTATTACGATTTTGTATTGCAAATTGAAGCAGTCGCCGGAACTTTTATTATACGCCAATCTTGCTCGTTTAAGAAAGAGAATTGCTTGAGCTTTCGCAAAGTATTTCGAGTTTTAATTAAACCAAAACAAAATATTCATATTAAATTTTTTCTCTATATTTTTTTTTATTTTCTATGACTTATATTTCTCACGTTTCCGAAAAGCTCTACGAATTTCAGCTACGAAGCTACAGCTGTCGACTATAATTCTTCATGAAAAGATTTAAAGAAAAGAGTAACATAGCATTTTTTCTTTAAATTTGGAAAATTATTCGACAATTCAACTAGCAACTGAAATCCTATGCTTTGCCGCCGTTGGTTTTTTTTTGAAGATGATTGATGACTTAAAACGTAACATTATATATATATATATATATATATATATATATATATATATATATATATATATATATATATATATATATATCGGTCGAGTTCAAACCCATCGAACCCATGTCTAAAAGTAATCTAATACTATTTCTTATAAAAAAATAATGATATCTCTTCAACAACTTATTTTATTCAAATTAAAAGTTTGGGTAAGTTTCAAGTTTCTAAGTAATACACATAAACAAATATCTTTAATCTTTGAAGGACTTTCGTATGTAGAACCGGCGGTATTTCGTCTCAGAATCCAGATTATAGAGTTGTCTGAAAAATTAAGTCCACCGAACTTAATTTAGATACTTTAAACCAAAACCGTATCTATGCACGCGTCGGATAAAATTATTATTTAAAGAGATAAAGAATTTCCATATCGTGGGTAAGTTCCAAAATAACTAACTAAATGCCTTAATAATGTTGTTTATTATGTTTTATATTACCTATATATGTATATAAATAAGATACGAGTGCACTTACAGTATTACAGACAAAGAAAAAAATCTCAAAACCATTTCTCATAATGAAACAGTATACGATGTAGTAATTTAACATGATTTTATCAACATTTGGATTCCGATTTTAGAACAATTAGAGTTTAAATTTGAAAAAAAAATGAATTTAAGTTGATATCTAAACAACTTCGCTTTTTATATTTAAAAAAGTCTATTCATTATAATAGATAACTCTTGGACGAATTTTAATAAAACTTTCATATAAAACAATATAGTCTACAGTACATCACGCCTTTTTCTTAATGATTAATAACAAGCTGAAACTTCATGAGTAGCTTCCTTTTGACGAGACGAACTTTTCTTTCTACGAAAATTTAAGTGTCCTACAGTAAGTAATAAATAAAGTATCACCGTCCGGGAGATAGTATCCGAGTGTAGGACAGAAAAATCCTATCAGTTTATTTGTAGAACGATGTTGATTCAATTATGCATATTTTTAATAATAAATACTATGAAAATCAGCCGGTTATTAAAAAATATTTTTATGACGTTTTCATTTTAACAAGTTTCGAGAGGGGGACGGTTTAATCCAAAACATTTGTTTTGTAGGACAATATTTTTTTCTGTTTTTCACTCACAACCCGTTTTGACATGTTCCGTATCAATCCACAATTGTCTCTACCACTATAAAATTTTCATAGGAAAAAAAGTTGGGCGACTCGTCAGAACGAAGCTACTCGTGAAGTTTCAGCTTATCTTTACCAATATTATAAAGAGAAAAGATTTGTGTTTTTGTATATTTGAAACGAATAAACTCAAAAACTTAGTAAGAAGATAGTTTGAGACCCTGGGAATGACATTAGATGTTTTTTATTACGATGTACTAGACTAATAACATCCACGAATTTTCACATCGATAGTAATAGCTGATGCAGTTATAAAAAACTACTATTTGGTAGCCTGCAGTTTTGTAATCATATGCTATATAATTAGTTTAAATTGGTTTATATAATTATTATCAGCTTTAATTAGATAGAGTACAGTAAAGATAGCACTGCATCGATAATACAATCTAGATCTATATAGAGTATATAGATATATCTGTATCTCTATTCCGAATAATTTATGTTAAAGCCATAAAAGCATTTCGGCGTAAAACAGCTTACAAATAATATTAGTGTGATTATATAACAACTATAAGATCTTACCAGCGCTCGCTCTAACAGGTTAACCAATTACGATGGAATTTTATATATTAAAAAAAAACTGTTTTTGAACACTTAAGAACAATCACAGACACGGATTATTTCTAAAAAGGATTTCAGAAAAATGCATCTTTTGAAAAAACAAAAATAAAATGTTATATACATTTTATTGCAGGGAATAGAATAATATAAACAACTAGCACAACCCGCAGCTACGCCCGCGTTCAATCTACAAAAAAAAACTCTTCTCGCTTCTTCTATTCTTGTATGTATTTCTATAATATTGTTCATACAAAAATACTAAAATTGCGATAAAAATGAGGGGTGGGGGTAGGAGGGCGAAAAATACTTCATCAAAATTCCAAAAAAAAAAACATTAAAATCGGTCGAGCTGTTTCGGAGGAGTGCGGCCACAAACACCGTGACACGAGATATTCATATATTAGATTAAAAAAAAAACGTTATTTTAAAAAAGCACCAGACGAAGCCGGGATGAGCCACTAGTAATATATAATTTGATATTATCCTATCCTTATTATTGTCAGGTACATGCCTCAGAGAGTATAAAGATTATGTTAGTCTGTTTAGTATTCATGCGAAGCGACCCAGGTCACGTCCGAGACACTGAAGAAATATCTAAATAGGTATGAATTTATAACAAGTCTACAGCGCTGTAAAAGTGCATTTAGTCTTACAGCATATGCATCTTCTGTTGCTGTCACGCGAATGTATTTGTCTGGCGCAGAATTTTTTATATTTTTTATGTCTCGTTGAATTTTAATATGTCGACGTTTTATTTCTTAAAGGAACTTCATAGAAAAGGTGAATTTACTATTGTTGAAGAAAATAAATTTAATGTCCCAATATATTTATTTATTTATAACGTGAAGTAGCACGTAGGCTACTGATAGGCCTCTATAATATAATAATAAAGTAATATTCATATAGAGACTAAACTTAAGTTTATTTCCTATTCACCCAGCTGCGGCAAAGCTCTAAGGATTGTTATATATTATTTACTAGCGACTTACTCGACTTTGTCCCTACTTACGTTTTAACGTTTAGTAGGTATAGATTTCTCAGAGATGAAATATTTTCCCGCAGTAAAAAATATCCTATATGTTGATCCTAATAACCAGCTATCATCATACCAAATTTCATCAAAATCCCTCCAGTAGTTTTTCCGTGATGCGGTCACAGACAGACAGACAAAAATTCTAAAAACTATACATTGGGCCTCTGTTAAATAATAATGTCTATTTCAATAAAAAAAAAAAAAACATTTTTTTTAATGTACAATTTCGGCTTTGTTACAATATTGTCTGTATAGAATTGAATAGAATAAGGAGAACTTTTAGTTTAATTTTTATATAAAAACAAGCGACTTACACTCGCTTACTCGGACCCTATGTGTCTAACAGTAGAGTAAATTTCATCCTTACAAATATACATACACACACATACAAACTTTCGCATTTATAAATATTATATTTATTTATTAACTAGCAAACCTGCAGCTTTGCTTGCGCTCCTTATAGGATGAATTTCCCGACTGAAGTCCCGACATATTTATTTATTTATACCAAGTTTCAAATAATTCTGATCATAAACATTTTTTGGGTTGTATTATAACGTGTTTCCCGTGGAAATGAGATAATCTCCCGCGGTAAAAAGTAGCCAATGTCACTCTCCAGCCCTCCAAATATCTCCACACAAAAAATCACGCCAATCCGTCACTCCGTTTCGACGCGAAAGAAGGATAGACAAACAAAAAAAACTAACAAACAAACACACTTTCAGATTTATAATATTAAAGTATGGATTTCGTTACGGAATACATATTATTCATAGAAATAAATACACATAACATATTCGTAGTTATTAATAAAAAGTTGTACTTTTGTGTCATTATAATATCAAATGATGAAATGAAACTAAATGTCGCCATTACTTAAGGAGTAAACCTAATTTGACCAAACCTACGTAACTCATAATAAACTTTACTTGTTTAGAAGACATACTCGTATATACAAGCTTTTAAGTAAGGTTTAATGGACAAAGATTCATATAAAGAAAAAACAAGTTACTAACTAGCGGGTAACCTGTTATAGCACAATAATCTGTGATAAAACCTCTTTGTGCTATAAATGATTGTAACAGCATCGTATAATGAATAAATAAATAGTAAGGTCCGGTTTGCCTAAATAAGTACCAATTTCTTGGCTAAACACCCATTAATTTAGATTGCACAATATGTACATATACATTATACATATATGTATATGCGTCTTGTAATATGCATATTATAAATATTATAGTAGGTACATGAACACGGAAGCAATTTTCCTTAAATGATTTCAGGAGTTCTTTCAAACATATGTCTTTCGACTGTTTTTGTTTAGAATGGGTAATCGCAATCGAATGACCAACCAACAACTCATTTAATTATTCAGATAGGATTAAGTCCAGCCTTAATATTTCTTACGTGGTTTATGATATATATATATATATATATATATATATATATATATATATATATATGTATATATATATGTATAACTTCTTTAAGCCTATATTACTCTTATAATTAAGACCATTAAAAATTTAGGTGTCAAGCAAAAAAAAATCGGCCTTAGCTCTACTAGAAAGATAGCCTGTTAAAAAATAAAATATTGTGTAATTATTCGTTTATTCGTTTTGTTTACATATTGTACATGGGCTCTCTGAGGTAACCTCCTACAGGTTTCTTCATTTTTCAAACACAAGTATTTCGAAAGTCACGTGATGGATGGACCACTGTGGCGGGTGGTAGCATCCCGGTGACCAGTCAATACCCGTGCCTCGCAGGAAAAGCTTATAAGGCTTAACCTAAGAGCTACCTTGGTCATTTTTATCAACCACTCTAATTCGGTACTCCCAAGTGATGAATCAACTTCCAAACTGAACTTAAGGTGTCTCTATTAGGATACAGTTACATTAGGGATCAATGATTTAACTAGGACAAAGTTTACATTTAAATGCCACTGGATGTTGAACCCTACTGGAAATAACCGTGAATAGTAAATAACCAAGGTGTCGATCTATGAAGAAGCCTTTAAGAGGGCCAATTGTTAGTTATTAAAAGTCATATATAAATGCAATTTTCCTAAAAACTTTGCTAGCGCGATTCAGGTTCCATATTTACAATAGCCTTTTCTTGGTTTTATAAAAATATACGACTCATATTTTTTATAAAGTTACTAATTCAGTTAATATCTTTCAGATTAAATTAGTTTAAACTTAAATTATTAATACTTTTGGAGATTTTTGACTTAGAAAAAGGAACTCTGTCAGTTTTCTGATTGGTTAAAAGTAAATTTATCATAGCAGGCGTCACAGGGATTCCCTGACCGCCTAATGGTTGAAATAGCGGTATCAAAACAAATTGGAAAGATGATTATAATACTCCTTGCTATACACATAAAGTGTAACTTTCAATAAAAAGGAATAGGTAAAAACAGGCCAGCGCTTATCGACAAAATTACTATAAATTTTATTTTTATTTATGTTAACTTTCAATGCGTTTGTTATTTATACATACACATATAAGTATAGGTAGATACTAGCGACTCACCCTCGCTTCGCACAGGGTTCGTTCCTAGGTCATTCTTTAAAATTACATAACTTTTTTATTTATGAACCGATTGAAATATACCTATACAAATACAAAAAGTTAAGTGAAGCTTACCACAATGCATTAGTGAAAACCGCATCCAAATTGGTTTAGCTGTTTCTGAAATCAGCGCGTACAAACACACAGACAAACACAAAAATTCTAAAAATCATTGTTTTGTGTTCTATTGCGTTAATAAAAACCCCAATAAAAGTTTATCGCAAATATCTTCTATGTAGAGACAGCGATCAGTAATACACTTTTATTATGTGTATGGATATAGAGGGCTAAGGTAAAAGTTGTAGGCGTAGCAGATGACAAAATTTACTAAAATAGCGCGCAATTTATTTATTTCTGTATCCGTAAAGATTTATTTTGGTCAGTGTTGAAATGTGATACTGGCGTCGGTTTTTATAGTGTGCCTATATAATGATACTGACGTCAAGATATTTTTATTTGTATTAAAAGATTCATGAATATTATTTTATTATACTTGATGGTTATAAGTGTGCTTTAAGAATTGTAAGCACTATGCCTTAGTTTTGTACAAAATAATTATTATATTTTGTCTTGTGACTTGTGACAAATAAAAATCTAAAGCAACTATGAAAATACTTATAATTAAGCGAATGACGTATTTGTATGATGTCACTAGCCACTCACCCTCGCTTCGCTCGGGAGTCGGGTTCGTCCCTAGTTACGTTTTAACGGTTAGTCGGACGGAGATATTTTCCCGCAGTGAATAGTTAGTAGTCCTATATGTTGACCCGGATAACCAAAATCTGTCCAGTGGTTTTCTCGTTATGCGGTAACAGACAGACAGACAAATTTTTTAAAAACTATAGATTCGGCCTCTGTATCGTTAATAATGACTATTTCAATCATATTTTCCAAAAAATATGTAATGTACAGATTCGACTCAGAATTTTATTATATGTATAGATTATACGTAGGTACTATAAATAAAAAGAAATAATTGTTGATGAAATAAAAGAACTCTTAATGAAACAAATATATTTCATTACGAAATTAATTACCCAACAAATCCATTTTCAACACGTTTTCAAACCATTTTTCAATTATAATAGGAAAATGTGCTTTTAAGTGCCAAATTTTCATTTAACACGCTAAAAAATATGGTTACTTAATATTGAGATCATAGCAATGTCCAAAAACATATTTATAAAAAAATGAACAGTCACTTAGGTACCGTCCATCTTTGTTAGTAGCCATATTTTTTAGTAAAAATTTTACGCCTAATGGTAACACTACAACACACACATTTATTGCACATTTAGAAATTTCGTGAAGTGTTTTTGTCTTTTTTTTTCTTAATTTTTAGAGATCCAAGACATTTACTATAATTTTGCACATCGATATTAATTGAAACAATATACACAATAGCAATTTTAAGTGACTTAATACATATCCAAAATATCGAACTATATCCTAAGTTAGTTGGAAAATGGACAAGAGATTTAAAACCAATGGACTGTTCCGTAGATAAAAAATTGACATAATATTGCCAAATAAAAACCTTAAAATTCCTATTAAAAAGTTTGTCGTGTTAAAACTATAAAACAGGACTATCTGTTTAACAGTAATAATTATCTGAAATATACCAGTAAAAAAAATATATTATATTATATAACAGTATGTATTATACTAGCGTTGGCTTAAAATTGAGAGATCCACCCATCACGCATAGAATTCTGGACAGCATCTGGATATATTGTATCAAGTTTTTTTTTTAATTTTCAAAATATCTTAAGCCATAAAACTATTGAGATATAATTGATAACCATTTTTAGTAAAGTAACGAATTCAGTAGTACCCAAAATTCTCATGCTGAAGTAACGGTGGATCGATCATCATTTAATACAAATATTAAATTAAAAACATTCTACAACAAAAACCGTTTTATTCTACCTACCAGAAATGAGACTAAGGCTAAAATTTTAAGAACCTTGAAGCATTGAACTTGTACAAAACATTTTATTTCATTTATATTAAGGCCGTAAAACAAGTTAACACATTCACATAATGCGAACATCAACGTGGAAATCAAAATTATTAACTAACTAGCATTGCTTGTATTACATTAAATACGTAATAAATTACAATAAGAGATAAACGTAAAAAAAAAACAAGCTATAATCTATTCAACAAAAAAAAACGATCCAGCAAAATATATATATATATATATATATATATATATATATATATATATATATATATATATAAGTATGTACTACTGTAGTTCGGTTCGTACTTTCACGTACAATTTCCAAAACGAAAAACTTTCCAATAATTTGAATATACGAGACACTGGATTTTCAAAAGCGACCAATGCGTCCAACGAAAACTTTTCATCTACAAATACTGGAAAACAATCTTATTATTTACCTAAACCAAATTATTGCTGATGTTGTTTGTATATTAAAATGTAATGTGATTATATTTATTAACTATGGAAGCTTCAATAAATAAAAGTCTCTGAAGAACATTTTCTATCACATATCATTACACTTGTAGCACCACGCAGTTAATAGACCCATCTACGATATTCTACACTTACCGCTATTCATCGTTTGTATATGGACATGTATAAAAATCAATATATCTGAAAAATAATTTAAGGTCCGTATATAAAACATTCTGTATAAGTTATGTTTAAAAATTAAATAAATTCTCTTATTGTTTCATATAGACTATTGAGACTGGGATTTGGCTTTTAAAAAGTTTTTAAAATCAATACCTATTTATTAAATATAATATTACTTATTGACTGCGAAAGTTCTGGCCTACTTTACTTCTACCCGAAAATCAGTCTACATTCGATGGTTGGCTAGGCTGTGGAGAGACTGTAGCTGTCAGACGTTACGCGGTACCAGTAACTAATAGTAATATCACATTGTTAGCAATCACCACGGATGCTTTACACGGCCATTTTCGTATCCAAAAAACGGAAAAATATGGTTGCATCTGGAAAATCACTTTCGGCATTAACTATGCAAAGACACATTCGATTGATATATTATCAGAATAGAGATCTGTCGAGAAAGTCTTCTAGAATTACTAAAATGGTCATGTGAATCTTCAACATAATAGCTTTGGTCGTATTTCAGATACACCATTATCGCGCAATGAATACGATTGCCTTCCTTTAAAAATAGCTTAACACATGAACTATAATAAAAGTACTAACACTTAGTTCTCTCCGTTAGTAACCGGTGATTGCTTTTTGGAAACCTTACGAAACATTCAAAAGACTTATTTGAAATATAATATTTAAGAAGTCTTCGTCTATCGTTGTCATTCGATGTAAATTGGATTTGAGAAGACACTTCTTTATACATAAACCAATTAATATTTATATAAATATTGACGCATTTCATCGCCGATTAACAAGTTATATTGCAGTGAAAAATAATCGTATGAACCGTGGCTGTACGATGTAACCAAACACTCTGAGTTGACAATAGTCGGACGGAGATAATTATATTATGAAAACTATCAAATTGTGCGCAGTTAAAAATAAACAGACACGTGTCTCTTACGGCTTACGACGACTTTATATCTGACCAGATGCTTTAAAAAGCTCTCTCACACCTCAAGTGCTGATTAAAATAAAATAAAAACTGACAATGTAAATAATGCCCACCGGCTCACAGTTCGCGGTTAAATTATGACATATTTGCTTATATATACTGTGGCTTTAAAATACAGATAAAATAAATTCTAGCTTCGAACAATCAAAATGTCTTTAGTGGTATTTTAAATTTGAACAGAAGATTCACTTAAAATCTAATTTATCACAATCGTCCTGGTTTAGCACATATTTACAAAACATTTGCTGTGCTCGATATATCTTTAGAATCTGATTTTAAATTATACATTATAAATTACAGTAATAAGTTATGTGAACATGTTATTATAAAGAAGACCACACCAATATTAAATACTACTAGAATTTAAACAATCACTCAAAGGTACCGCTCTGTCATTGTTAGTGTTTTATTTATTATTTCTTTTTTATTTAGTTGCTATTCATAAAAATGGTATTATCCAAAACTATAGAAGTAAATCTGCGTAAGAAACGTAACTTTGTAAGAAGGTTACTTTGAGTGATTTTTCCTTATATAATAAGACACTAATTTACACCACAACATCAAGTATCTACGGCAGATATAATTATAAAAAACAGTCAACATCAATTTCGAATGATTAATTTTAATATATAAATTTGACATAATGGCGAATATCTTACAAATTTGAATGCACACAATTTCGCTGGTACGTTGCATACCTATAATTGTACAATGTAAAATCCCGAAGTAATTACACGTGAAGGCTATTTTTCTAATTTAGCACGTACCTAATGCCAAATTTGAATATATATTGCATTTAGAGTATTTTGGTAGTAAAAAATAAAAAAATTCAGAGTATTGCTTCTCGTTTTATACTAGAACTTTCTACTACCTAAATATTACTTATAATAATATCCCTCTGCCAAATTCAATAATATTTTATAATAAATACGTTTTTCAATTAACTGTATGTATAACAATAAAAAAACAAAATACAAAAAAAAACATTTAAAATTCCACTGCACTATATGCGATTAAGGACGAACGCGCACATTATTGGGTATTAAAAAAAACTAAATGTGTAATAACATCAAATATTTCTATGCATTCACCTATAACTCCTCCACCTCATTCTTCTTCTGAAAGGACAGCAAACGCAAAACTAGAGATATCTATCTCACTTCGTAAGAAGTTCGAAGAAGAAGTTCATTGCGCTAAACCATCAGTTATGATAAAAATAAACTATAATGCACGAATTAAATTCGCAAATTCTGGCATAGGCAGCACAATTCAGACCTTTGCCAAAATCCGCTACAACGATTGACAGCTGCCGGTCATAGATATTTCTACCGAACTCGACTTCTAATGGCTAGCCACGTCATGACTGCCTGACATTAAATGCTTAAAAAATAAAAGCTACCGTTACTTATTAAACGTTATAACAAAAACTTCAAGGTGTGCGATATGTTAAAAGAAATCTATCTTCCATCGACAAATTTAAAGAATCATTAAATATGAATAAATATGTTGGGATATTAACACACAGCACTATCCAGATCCATGGTAAGCTACGAGACCTGTGTTATGGATATCAGATAGTTGATACACTACACATATATAACTTTAAATACATATTATAAATATAAACACCCATGACTGGAGTACAAACATTTGTGCTCATCACTCAAATAATGAACGCGGGACTCGAGCCGCGACCGCTGGCACAGCAAGTAACTAAGTAACACTACAAACTGAGCCAAACGTGTCGTCAAATAGTCATTGTTAAAACAAACAAGCTATGACAATAATTTAATCCCAATTCTACTTCATAATGTGTTCGTTCGCACTTAAATCCATCTATCTTTGTCCCTCAATACAAGAATAGGTATTGAATCTCCCTCGCACACTACTTAACATCAGCGCCGTTTAAGAACTCTTTTTATAATGACAACAGTACTAACTAAATAAATTATACTATTATTTACCCTAACTTCATAATAACGGGTACCAAACAGTTTTTCGTTGCATTGACTATTATCTTAAGAGAAATATGAACAAATATTTTTTTTATTCTATGTATATATAATGAGAGTTTATTACGTTACATAACTAATGCCCGACGGATTTTTGTTGTTAAAAAATACTGGCCCGCTTACTGGAATCGTGACTTTACAATGTCACTCAATACATAACCCTTAATTATAATAATTTAATTGACAAGTTGCACTCAGACGTGACACTTAGAAAAGGAAATGTTTTAAATATTATTTAAAATAAATTAATTGTTCTATATGTATAAGATGGTCTGTTCTCTGTTGATTAAAAATAAATTTATATATATTTTTATTACTTCTATTACGGCTATTTTATCATAAAACTTACAATACTCGGTATTTACTTTATGAATTAAAATGTTAAAACAATCACGGAAAATAAAAAAAAACTGTCTAAAACGTTGCCGTTTACGTTTTTTTTAATGAAATTAAAAATATTTCGGTATAGTTAATTCGAAAATATCTGCTCTATTTTTAGGCTATATTTTATTGCTGTTGTAAATTTTAATATCAAATAATATTCCCGCCGTCACTATTGACATTGACATTTCATGTATAATTTTTAGGCGTCCAACAAACACTTTTACGCAAAAAAAGTAAAGTAACATGAAGTTGGAAAAGACTAAAAGTTTGCTATCCGAAGTATGAAGTTAATTATTTCGTAAAATAAATTTATTGCCTTAGAACAACTACTCAATTCTACTTGTGCAGTTTATATCTATAAAGAAATATCACAATATCGGCAGTTTGATTTGTCTTGGTAGGCGAAACTAACGACCTATTGGTTATAGGTATCCAGAGTAGCGAGAGAACGCGGGCAAGTATTTTTTTTCTATTTGATCGTAAACGAAACTGTATTTTATGTCAAGAAATGTGTACATTTTGACAATTAGTTTAACTACTTCAAGTTTTTACTTTTATGAGGTACATATTTTGGCACAGAGAGACTTCTTAAATCTATTATGAATTTATATCTAGACATTTAAAATTACTTTAAATTACATAAAACATTTCGATGTTTTAAAACTTGTTGACTGGTCTTAATCATATTAATCACAGCTTTTTGCATTCTCTTACCTACCTACCGTCAACACTACAATTTTCTAATTTTCCCTTCAATGGAATGAATTTTCAATCTTATCAAATGTGCTTGTAAGTTTCAAGGCAACAAAATTCAGCTAAATTAAATTAAAGTTTCACCTAATCGCACTTTTCTTCTTCACTATTAAATACACATGACGCAATAACCAAATTGTATCCTACTCAGACTCATTTTCAGTTCAATAAATCGTTAAAACAATTTAACAACAAAAAAATAAATAATTTAGCCATACCTATTTAAGCAGAATGTAGTGTGACGTATGATAAAGTTATCCTTTTAATCCTTAGCAGCAATCACTTAGTTCGTTCCTTTTATATGTAATAGAATAAATATAGAAAATCATTTATTAAACTATAGATACCACTCCGAAAAAAGCAATATGGTAAAATTCTATAGACCTGCTTAAATATATCCACAATAAAGTTGTAAAGATTCAAAACATTTTAAAAAATATTCCGATTTGCTGTTATAAAATGACTCGGTCATTAACTATAGAGGTATGCGAAGATTGAAAACAGGACGGCGCATTCGATCAGCGTGCGTTATGTACGTGAGTTGTGAGGTGTTTCGACAGATAGTCGGCCCTCGCGAAGCACTTACCGCATGCCTCGCAATGGTAGGGCCTTTCCCCGGTATGGATACGTAAGTGACGAGTCAAATCACTCTTCCCACCAAACGCTCGACCGCAGAACAGACACACGAACGGACGCTCCCCAGTGTGCTTCCTTACATGCAGCTTCAAATTCTCTTTCGACCGTACACATTTGCCGCAAAACGGGCATGCAAATCTCCTTTCCCTGTCACGCTGTCGGTCGTCATTTTGCAGGAATCCCAATATCCCGGAATGTGAGCTGGGGCTTTCCAATTTACTGTTGTCTCCGCGGGATTCGCTTTCAGAGCTGTCTGCCATAGAGCTAACGCTGGCGAATGATACGGGAACGCGTCTTCTCTCATTTGTGACGGAATCATCCTTTTTAGTTTCGCTTTCAGCGCTAGAATTTTTACAATCATTTGAATCGTCGACAGTAACAATAGAGTCAGTGGCTCCATTCGAATCTACTGTGCTATCTTGCTCGCCATCTATTATTTCTATAGGTGGGGTCCTAACGTCACTTTTGTTCTTTTTCTTCATTGACAAATCCATTTCCCCACACTGTCCAATTAACACTTCGTTAGTGCTCGACACTTGCTCTATTCCTTCCGGTGGGTCGGTATTCTTAGTGTGAAGTCGCTCAAGAGTATGATTGAGACGATGTTTCTTGAAAGACTTCAGGTATCGGAATTGCATGCCGCATACATCACAAGTGAAAAGTTTGTCAGCCGGTAGTCTCGCTCTATGATTTTGTTCTCTATGCTTTACGTAGGCAGATCTGTATCTATAACTTTGCCCGCATTGTTCACAAACGAATGGTTTATCATCAGTAGACGCTTGAGATGCGTGTTGTAGAGCGGCATGACGTTCTAATAGCCAGGTAGAGGGGAATGAAGCAAGGCAAACGCCGCACCGTCGCCTTTCAGAGTGAAGTAAATGGCGGCTTTGATAGGCCATGCAATCATCACTAAGATACCTGCGTAAACGACATGCTTGCAAAGCTAGTAACGGCGACCATAGAGGCAGCGCCGTTGGGCTGCTTGGTGCAATTGGGCTTGAAATACTCGGGGATCCACATGTCATGTCCAAACACATCTGAAAAAAAAGACAACACTTATTATTAACTATATGTATAACAAGTATAACTAGTTAAATCAATTGCTCTTACGTACCTGTAAATCTGGTAATTGGTAAAGTTATAAATAAAAGATTACTTCTGTAATGATTGTAGAGCTTTTATTTGTCAAAATTGTATTTTTACAGCTATGATATGCTTATATTTGTTTCAAAAGTTACAATGATCAACAGCGATGGATTTGTGTACTGTTGCATTTTCAATTGACGAAACACCGATTCGATCCTCGACCGTTCTGATATACTGTAACTATATTTCAACAAAACCGTACTGCTCTCTGTTACAACATTATGACCTATTATTAATGTTAAGGCAAAACAGATTTCACTAATCTAAAATGTCAACAATGAAAGTTAAATAAAACAGCTTAAGGAAAAAATAATCATTGATGACTCTATGAAGTAACAACGATTTAAGCTATATAATAATATAAATAAAGTGGACCTACGTTATTTGAACTTGTGCTGATTACAATTAATTTACAGCAAAATATACAGAACCGCCACGAATGTTTGCCGAGTGCTGACTTAAAAGACAGGTAGAAACGTTGATTAATCAATGACAGGTCAAACGGACGTGGCGTAAATAATTTGTATGTGTATATGATGCTCCTAAATACGAAACTTAGTCTAAATAAATTATAATAAAAATCATAATCATTAAAACAAATTGTACCAATATATAATAATCAATATACCTACAGGAACTTAGAAAAATTGCAATATAAGTTATATATTTATGTATGCCACTTAAAATAGTAACATAATCACATGTAACCAGTGAATGCTTGCCGCGGCCCAAGCTGGTCGATGAAACTTAACAGTATTATCTAAAACTATACAAATAAAACTATTGTCCTAAGTATTGGTCATTAAAATAATTTTGCACTGGTTAAACTTTAACTGTGTAAACATCACAAGATTGGAATGCGCTAACTACGGAGATGTTTTCACGCGTCGTGACCGACCCACGGTTAGATGACCACCCAACGAACTATACGCCACGAAAATATACAAAGTGACGAAAGCTGCAGATTCATAATGCTGACTATATATTTAAACTTAACAAGATACAAAGGAACAAAAATTATGGCAATTTGAAGCATATTCATAATAAAACAGAAACAGAGCAAAGAAATGATGACTATGAATATGTTCAAAAACAAACATTTTTATTTTGTTTGTAACAGATTCAAATAACAAAGAAGCATTGCTTCAACAAACCAACATTACGAATCTGGCAATATCGAATACAACAAATTGACATTGACGGCTTATTAACATAGATTATAAAACGACACTGTCAAAATGACATAGAACGTTAGTACAGTTCGATTGGACGTTCATTCTTAACCGCTTAACGCGACCGAGCTAACATTCTGGCTCTCATCGTAGCAATTGTTATGTGTCCTGTCGTGTACCTGTCGTTGCAAGTCACATATCATAACGCAACTTACAATTTTCACCATAAAATTACACATATTTGTCTATAATTCATTCCCTACATAAACTATGTATATTCCGTGATTTGCAGCCTTTATATAAGTCTTATATAGGCAAGAGGCACTCTAAATATAAAACTGTGGTCACAATTTATAAAAATGAATCTAAGTTGTATCTATTCAAACGTTTTAAATAACTCGTGCTAATCTCGACTTATATGCTCGATAGGTACTCAGAGAAAATATATCTACATAAATTTTACATAAATATCATAATATTATATATATAACTATTTATTTTATTTGTGCTAACGGCGTGTGCACTTCGCAGGGACGTGGCAACAACTGGCGAATGTTAAAATTTGAATAACTGCACTTAGGGGCCATATAATAAACACTATTGTACGTAACAACAATCACTCGCCTATATATGTACATGTCAATACATAGAAATATGTATAATTATAATAATAATAATATTATTTCATTAATAAATAGTACCTCTGAAAGTTAGGAAACAAAAATAGCATTTAAACTGCATTCAGTTCTATTATAAAAACTATTTCGATAAAAAATCTTACTTTGTTCACTCGCATCTTTACTAACCATTTAATTATTGCTATTAATTTATAATGTAAATTGTAAATATTCAATCTTTCTTAAAACAAGAAGAGGAACATTAATCAAAGTTACAATATTGCTATGTTTGGTAACGTTCGACTCCGAAAAATAAATTGAGTGCAGCTTTTCAAATAGCAACATTAGTGTTTCTAATTTTTTTTTTATCATTTTACTCCTTTTCAACCATTCTAGCTCCGGAAAGTAGCGCATCTACCAATCTATATCCTAAATATGCATTTACATGTGCCTTTTTAAGAGCAGACCAAAATAAATGTTCACAGCAAACAAATTCATGTTACGTTATAGAAATGATAATACAAAAACTTTCAGCTATACAAATAATACATACCGATATGAATGGGTGTTCAATTTTACTAAGCAACTGTTTTTTTAATGAAATACGTTCGATCTACATGTTATCTAGCCGATTGTAAATTTCAACATCCATTCGTGTATATGGAATGTTTCTTCTGTTAGTATTTTAAATGACCAGTTAAACTAAAACAAATGGTTCTCATGGTATAAATTTCACAAACACGCATAGTTCATCATGCTTAATATAATTTTTTGGCCTTAAAGATGCCTCCTACACACACTATTATGACAATTTTCTCCAGTACGCCACAATACAAAGAAAGTAACATTTTTCTTGAAATGCTACGGTACTCATGGTCTATATACTTTATTCTAATTTTAATTTGCCCAAACTTTAAAATATATATGTATTAAGATTTTTTTACTACGTATTAAAAGAAACCCTAATTATTTTCTAATCAGCCAAAAACAGCCTAAAATAAGGTCTGGTCTAAAAAGATGAGTAATAATATATTGAAAAAAAAAATCTACCATTTTTTGATTATCTCATCTAAATAAACATCTAAACTTGAATAATTTTAACAATACACTACCAAAAGTTATATAATTTTAACCAAAATGTCAGCCTTAATGTCTACGTTAAAACGCTAAATCTAAAAGCAATGAGATCTATAAGAGCCATTTTCGAAAAACTATAATTTCTTGCATATACCACAATTTCGATATGATCAATTTGACAAAATTACACCAGGTACAGGTAATGGTAGTGACGATACTATTACATATATTGTTATAATAATAAAAAGTTATACGGATTTTAATGAGATTTTTAAAATAATAAGATTAAAAATCAACAAACATATTCCATTGATAATACTGAATCCGTTTAATAGCTTTAAATTTTGAAATAGCAACACTTTTACTTTATACAGCATTTAAACAAAAAGTTTTTTATGAATGTTATTTTTTTTTAATTTCAATTAATTAGTAGGTACATTGTAAATTTAAACAATCGTCACTATAGTCTATATTCTGAGATCGAATTGTTACTCCCAGATGTAATACCTTACTTGTATATCACAGACCTTTTCCTTAATTACCATAATACTTTGAATGATTAGTCCAATATTAATTATGAAATAATATTTCTCTACAATATCTCGTTAAAACGTCTTATAATTGAAATCAGTGTATATTATTCTAATATATATTTTTTTTAAACAATTGTTGTAATTTCGTCCCGGTTCCAAAAAATGATATGCACGATCCTTTTTATACGCAACGATAAAAACACGGCCTACACTATGATATAATGAAATTTTTCATATCATCAAACCAGAGTACCGTCAGCATATAAAGAAAACTTAACATAAATAAGAAATTAATCAGTCGTCCAAACGTATTCTATGATTTTAGCGCGGCATAACGTAAAAAAACTGTAGTTAGTTATAGGCAAAAATAAACTCTATTTCTTCACTATAAAGCACATTATCGTTTCGAAGCCGTTACGATGTGCCGCGCCCAAGCCACCATTGAATCAAGAACAAATCAAAGCTTTAGTTAACATTTTTTCGGGTGTGACGTCATGACAGTTCGTTAATATACATGTTAAGGACAAAAAATTTCATTTATAATAAAACATGTCATCCCAAACATGTACGTAATAAAAATAAAAACATCTATCTGTGAAATGAAATTTTATAATTCATAAAATATCCCTGTATTTGACTCTGTTTAATTTCTTGAACACAGCAATTGTGAGATGAGTTTCAAATGCCTTTCTTTATAAAATGTTGTATATGTATAGTATAAGTTCATAATGCATTTGAAACTACGTATAAAAATAAGAATGAGACAGTTATTCTGTATGAAAATAGATAAAAATTTTCTACGTGCGGTCGCTATGCCTCTTATATCCAAACTTTAAGTAAAGTTATTTGAAAAAAAAATTGTTACATTTAAGAAATCTACAATATTGTACCCATATTTTGTTCTTTAATTAAAAAAAATATAAAAATTAAATATGATGGCTTAAACTCAGTATACGAATTAGTATGTCGGTACGTTTGTTCATGTTTAATTGACGTTAACATATTATAACATAATTTAACAAGCACTAAAAGAAAATTACTGAGGAGCAAATTTGTCGAGATTTATATATGGAGAGTGATATAGGCTACTTCAACGTAGTAGACGGTATGACTATGACCTAAATAAATACGAGTACGGCTTAGTCTATATTAATATTATAAAGAGGTAAGTTTGTGAGTTTGTGAAGTTGTAGGGAGTAATCTCTGGATCTACTGAACCGATTTAGATAAAATTTAGTAAGAAGATAGTGTGAGACCCTGGGATGGACATAGGATACTTTTTATCCCGGAAATCATCCCATAAGGTGGCGAAAATAGGGATGAAAGTTTGTATGGGGAATCAACTTAGTATAGACAAAGAGGCATAGCATTCTGGTCGAACTGAAACGGATCTTAAAGCTTTGATTCCTATGATCACATATCCCCATTTTAATCCAGCTACTGAAGCATTACTCTAATAAATTTCCTAAAAATCCGATATTAGGTATCAAACTATATGTATTTACATTTATATGTCGTAATATTGCTTTTGAATTACCTCGGGGAGCGTGCGTCGTTTACTTCGAAATTTTAAATTACTAAAAAATTCTAATGTATACATACAAACTATGAGTGCGTTCGGTACTCTAATAACTTTGAAGCACTCTTAATTTATCGATTTGGTTAATAAAATCAATTCTGACAAAATCACTATAATATATAAGCAAATCTCCAAACGTCACATCTAACTTAACATAGAACTTAGTGTTCCAAATTCAAATATTCAAAATTAAAACGATTAGTAACGGTCTCCTAAAAGAAGCAAAGCAAACGAGATCTAGATCTTAATTATAATTTTGAAAAAAGTTTTACTTTCTATTATCTTTGGCTATGCCAATCGCGGGTTGCTAATGAAATCACTAATTAGTATACCTAAAGCACCTAAATATTAAGAAAAAAAAAACTAAGCGAATCAAAAGATAACGCGTACGCGGAAAAGAAAATTTGTGAGTCAATTATCTAAGTGAAATATCAAATATTTATATCATTCAGATCACAGTTGCGGCGTTTAAATCACATTCTTAACTAATAACATATTGTCCCATTTGTTCATTCAATTCGCACCATTGACTATCTCCAACAAAAACATCGGGTTTACATTACAAAATTTGTTGCAATATATTGGTCTCATAAATTTCATTCAACGAGTTTCATTAAAAGAACTGTGCCATAAAGTGTGTAGAAAAAAAGAATGAAAAAATTAAAATAACATGATTGGTAAAAAAATGATATTTTTAAAATTATTGAATATTTATTAATGTGAATAACAGTAATTTAAAAAAAAAAACAAAGAAAATAAAGCGTTAAAATAATTAGTATCTAACTACTTTAGGTGAAAAAAAACCACACTAACATATCTACGATATGCCACTAGAGAAAAAAAACAACAAAAAAAAACATTTAAAATCCAATTAAAATATGAAACCAATTCATCACATCGAATAAATTCCACAATGTAAATCCAATTCATTTGTATTGGCTAATAATATTTTTTTATTACAACACTATAGCCATTCCATACTCATTGATGGGGACTCTCCTCCTCAGTGTCAACAGGACTCGGCGATAAAAACTTTCTCGCGTACTTCGGATAGTGTGTTTTCTCGTGGGCCTTCAATATTGTTGAACGTGAAAACGTTTTGCCGCACAAAACACACCGAAACGGTCTCTCACCTAGAAATAAAAATGTATATTTACTAAATCTATTCATATTCGAAGAATAAAAAGACGTTTAGTTTATCAGCCTTGTAAATTTAAAGTAAAAAATTTAGAACAAAAAATCCAAAATTATGCAATTTTTTCTAAGTCTGCAGATTTGATTCTGGTACAAAAACATTAAAACGCTTATTCAAATCTGATTAGAATTAAAACCGAATCATAAAAAAACTATTACCTACCATTTTTATACAAGAATTATAAATTATTGTAAAGGTCAAAAGGATATTATATACATAAAAAAAATCGATATCTTACTTACCTGTATGAACTCTACAATGATCCTTCATATGATGTCTTAACTTAAACGCCTTCCCACAAAATTCACACTTAAACGGTCGGTCCCCTGTATGCACCGGCAGATGGGCTATCAACGACGACACATCAGGGAAACTTTTACCACAAAACTTGCAAAGAACAACATTCCCAGGCTCCACTGGACCAATATCTAGGTCTAGAGGGGTTTCTTCGGCTGGCATCATGTATGTTGGTTCACTAAACTGCCCGATCATTGGCAACCCCATAGGTCTAGCCATTAGAGCGTCCCGATACTTTAAAGTATCAAGAGTGTGTGTCGTTAGTATGTGCCTGGTCAATTTACTCTGGTGAGGGAACGTCGCTCCGCAATGTATGCAAGGGTATACCCCTTCCTCAATTCGCCCCCTACCGGACCCTTCGTACTCCTGCAACCACAAAAAGAACATCAACTTCTTTTTTCTCTTCTTTTTCTAGCAAAGACCAAAATGTGTGCAGAATGTCTAATACTACTTTCTAAATTGGAATGCAGTTTCTTTATCTATCTAAATAAGAAGTTGACGCTCATTTTTGCCCAAAAAATGTGCAGGAGTGAACCCGGGAGCCGGCTACGCGTAATGCCTTGTTGTATAGCAACGCGCGCGCGCACTGAATCGTGTATATATCGTAAACAAGAATATGGCCAAAATTTAAATAAAAAACTGCCCATAAATATGAAACAAAATGAATGTATGTAAAAAAATGATGGCCAACAAAATGAAGGTCAACTTCTTGACAGCAAGGCATAGTACTCGTCGTAAAATTAGCGCAGCACATCAATAAGCATGCAATTTAATACAAATCAACTTCCACACCAACAAAAAGATGATGCTAAGATTCTTGCGAATTCGCACCTGAAGGTTGTTTCATTCATAAATCACCCATCAATACGACATTAAGTGCAATAGAATAGAATTGCAGTAAAATAATATACAAAAGCATTATATATAATAACGTGCGGAATAAATAAATCAATTACAACTAAGTGGTTGTTTATGACGTCAAATCTTCTAATATTTATGACTTTATAAGCAAAGGATTATAATTTAAAAAAGCAATTTACGATATTTGTTTTTCTTGATTCTTTTTTTTTACTAAGAAAGAAAAATAAAAGCTGTTAGTTAATGTAAATGAAATCTAATAAATAAATCTTTAAAACGATTTAAAAAATAAATTTTTGAATTATGAGTTTTTGAATTATAACATATTTTTAGTATGAGCATTAGGCAAATTTTAAATAAAATAAAAATATATTAGCTATAGGCAAATATAACAAATTACAACGTCTTTATTTAGTAATTATAAATGTAAATAAGCATGTCACCACTCAGTCATAATTCATTTGAAACATATTGATAATGTAATAAGCAAAATAAAAAAATAGCAATGAACATGCAATTTGTGCAAAACATATAAAAACATGCAGCTATCATGCAGTTTAGATTCAATTAATAACAACTATATGGTTGACAAAATAATTGTTGGGCAAAAATAAAGCAAAATAAAATTTTCTTATTTTTCATATACAAAAAAACTTCTTACTTTGATATTTTTCATACAGTATATATTAATAAATTATATTGAATTAAATAAATAACTTTGTATTTAATAATTATTATTATTACTTGAGCCAATACTTTATAAGCAAGTACATGACATAATGAATTTTAAATAAATTAATTTTTATGTCTACCACAACCACGATATAGAATATAAAACATAAAGATACATACTGTTTCATGTTGTAGTCGATATTCTGAAGAAGATTCTCCAATTTTCTCTTCGTTACTTCTATCCCAATCTGCTTCTTTCTTTAAAGACTGAAATTGTATAAATAAACATCTAAACGCTAGAAATAACATTGTATGCTAAGTATCTTATCAATTTTGGTATTTTAAAAGATTGATATATAAAATACAAACATGAATAAAATGTCATAAACAGAATATAAGAAATATAGTTGATTTTATTAATAGCTATGAACTTAGGCTTTATTCATGACAAGTTTATCTATCAAGTTTAACTTTTAAGGGTTTCCATTTGAATACTAGCAACTCACCCTCGCTTCGGGTTCATCTCTATTTACTAGGTAAAAACAAATCTATCCCACAGGAACTGTACATTTTCCAGGAAAAAAGGAAACATATGTGCTATTCCAGACTATAGCTCCTCACAAACATTAACATTTATAATATTAGTAGGATAATATTAAATATAAATAAAAATTAAAAGGAAAATATTCTTTAGTACAAAATATAATTACCAAAGGTACTTGCTGAACCGGAGGCAGCCCTGAGGGTCCTGCAATAGGTTCATTCCTTGGACTTGATAGGGAGAGTGGATGAGGCAATCCAGGGTGCGTAAGTGAATTTAAAACACTTAGCCTTTGTTCTACGGGCGAGTAGCGTGGTCCCAAGCCATGGCTGTTTATGGTCATGTTTATGCCTGAAATTAGAAACATAAACATCACATTTAAAACTTTATAAAATTCCGATTAATGTTGTCCTTAAGTAATAAAACGTAAAAGATCTAAAATTACACTGTTGTAAAAATAATAAATATTCGATTTTCAATCTTTTAATGAGACGGCATATCACATTGTAAAATTAATAAATGCATACATTTTTAAGATGGGAATATAATTTATTTGATTCCATAAATAGGCCTTCCTCATTGTAAGATCCATTTTGGTAAAAAAATGTTTATTTTTGAAACAAAGTCCCAGCAAATTCTTGCTATTTGTAATCAAAACTTTTATGACATTTATAATTGTCAATTGACCGTTGACGTAAGAGGTATTCCCACAGACTAAATAAATATATTATTTTTATTTAACACTTGAAACATACAGCTGATTCTGTAGGTCTATTTGATTACACTAGGACCTATTAAACCGCGGCAAAGTAAAATACTTAAAATAATTTTTAAAATTTTGTTTTTAACTTCAAACACTTTAAAATCATGTAATACTTTCTTAGTTTTACGCGAATATTTAACACTTTAAATTAAACTATGTTTTCGGATTTTATCGCGGATTTATTTTGGTAACTTTATAAATTATATTTTCAAAATTATGTTATTAATAACCCATTTCAAAATGTAATTGTCTTTATTATATGAAATTAAGTAGTTTTTATTTAGATGAACAATGATCCTTTGTTATATTAATGAAATAACAAAATTATTCACATACCCACGTTCTCATTTGCACCATTAGACCTAATTGAAACGGAATCATCTTCAGGTGATGATGGTCGCATAGGTTCGTCAGGTGGTTCATCTTTAGGTATAGGTGGATGCGTTAACGTCGGTGTTTCAATTGACGTTTCAGGCCTAAACCGTCGAACAGATAGCAAAGGTGATATTCTTGGTGGTGATGCTTCTGGTACCTCTCTTGGATCCCGAGTATCACGCAGATCTCTTGGATCTCTTATTTCGCGTAAGTCACGAGGTTCTCTATTATCTTTTATGTCACGTAATTCTCTATGGTCTCTAGGTTCTCGATGTTCTCGTAGTTCACGAGAATCTCTGTCTCGTATCAAATCTCGTTCTCTTTCTCTGTCACGATCCCTATCTCGTTCTCTATGTTCTCGCAAATCTCTTGCTTCGCGAGAATCCTTAAGGATTTCTCTTACATGATCTTTGCAGTCTCTTTCGCGATGTTCGCGGCCTTCTTTTACTTCTCTTCGTTCTTCTTTATCGCGAATATCTCGCTCATCTAATCTTTCGTGTGGATCTGCCGACTCTCTAATGTCTTGGTGTTGGCACTCCTCCATCGGTTCCGGAACGTTTCTGGTGTCAATGCCGGCTGCACTGAGCGTAGTCATTTCAGCTAATCCTTTTACCTTAAAAATTGTATTGTAAGTTTTTATCAAACAATTTCAATTTTTTAATAATTTAATTATATATGTAGTGTGAATAAATGCAGTGGAATAATGATTTTGATTATAAGAACACAAATAAAAGTAAACGGGTAAATAAACAAGTACGTTCGACGTGAAGATCATCCTTTAAACTATCTATAACATAATCTATAACAAAAAATAACGAATAATAATTATAATGTGGTACAATATAACAAATTACAGAAACATTAAAAACAAAACATTCATCACCTGAAGGCTCTCAGCCGTTTTAAGGAGAGCAGGCAGTTGGCAATACTGGACGTTAACCTCGCCCTTGTACATGAAGTCGACGAGCGTTCGGAGCTCCTCCAAGCCTACGTCCTTTAGGATTACAATTGGATGGCGTGAAGGGTGGTCCACAAAAAGCGAACGGAAGTAAGATGAGCACGCAGATAGTACTACCTGTAAATTAAAAAAAATAACAATGAGATATCATACATAAAGCACGGTATAAGTTACCAAAGGATTTTAGCAAAGTTTTTAATTATCAATTTAAATGTCAACAATATAATTTTAATGAACACTGCCATTAACAGAAATTGAGTATAAAATGTAAATTTTTATTATAAAACATAGATAAAATACAATCGCTTATTAAAAACTGAAATGAATACATAAGACGCTACATAAAATATTATAAAACATTACAAGTTGCTAAATAGGATATGGGTTTTCCCATGTTGCACACTTGTTATGAGTCATTGCAAAATGAAACCTTTAATTTTTTGAATAACTTTTTTATCTGATAATTTGCCTACTTATGTCAGAACTTGGCAGTGTATTGTCAGGTATAAATATATTCTGCGTACGCAACTATTTCATGGAAAATGTATGATGCAGGAAATATTCAAGTCTATTTTGGAGGCTGTAAACAAAAATAGCTTCTATTAGTTTGAGTTATGCTAACTAAAATATGACATAGATCTATAAAATAGGTATGAGAAAATAACATTGAACCTCGGTATTTCTGGAAAAACGTCCATAGTTTTCACAAAGAAAACAAAAATAAAACTTAACATCTTAAAATATCAACGAATAGTCTAAAGAGATCACAGTCTGGATTTTACTTTCAGGTTTATGTTAAAAATGTAGTATAAAATAATTTAAACGGTTTATTTAAAATTTAATACCTTATGAGCCCGGATGGAGGCACCTTCGGAACAGGCGAGCGTGACGTCCACCAAGCTTTCGTCGTGTAGCAGTTGGCTGAAAACGCCGAGCAAGTTGCTCTGATGATTGTTCCACCTCAGGCAATAGTGCTCACTTCCCATGTCTGAGCTAGCTCCCGCCGCTGTGATAGAAATAGAAAAGTTATATTATTTTATATTTCTCAAAGATAAAAGTAAAATACAAAATATCGGCCGTGACCCATCCATTAACAACTTCTTCAAGTGTCCTAAGAAAGCTATGTCGATTCGTTGTGAAGTAAAGGTCACACTGACAAACATACTTATTTATTTATAATGTTAGTGACAGTTTACATAATAAAGAGACAGATGTTAGCCCTCGTCCCAACAAAAAGTAACATTGGACTCTGCCACCCTACATACTTTATACATACATATGTATAAACAAAAAGAGATGATATTTTAGCAGGGAACTCTCTATCGCATGTGGACTCGTCTTTAGTATTATAAAATTGCGGCGTGCAAGTGTTTATCATTCTTGTCGTAAATGACTTGACTTATAATGATTTTTTTATGTTCTATGGATGGTTCTTAGTAATAAGTGGACCAAGTACGGTTTCCCCCAACGTGCTTTCACCTTGTGGTGATGGAGGGTCTCATTAGCGTCCGGCAATCCAGCCGGGCGCGAAGAGAAGAAACGCACCGGGAGGCGCCCCACCTCGGTGGGCGGTATGCCATGCGGATTGCTCCTGGTACTTCTCTAATAGTGGAGTGGACCGTTGGAGCAACCCCATGGATGTTGTGGTCTGTTTCGGCAGACTTGCTGTCAAGGTTCATCATTTTAGGTTATCATTGTGGTTGAGTGCGTAAGTGAACCTGCGACGCCCCATTAAGACGGGGGAGGTTTTGTTGGGTTTTAGTAGGTAGTACTGGTTTTTCTAACCAGCGAGCCGTGAGTCCTACATAACCACCTGTATGTATTAAGGTGACCCAAGGTGTTCCCAACATTAAACAAAAAAGGTACGAGGAGATAATATCATCGTAGATCCAAATTTGTTTTAACTTTTCGACCAAATGAGGTCAGTGGCAGGACTGCGTCTGCCTACCATGATACTTATTATGAAAAAAATATTACTAACTGAAACTGTTGTGCCTTGACCATGAAATATGTCATCGAAAGTAACTTTAGCTCTTGATAATTAAGCAACAATCAATATCGATCAGACATCAAAGTTGAATTACCGGATACGATTTAATAAAGACATCACAATCGCAATACAAAGACGCGTCTGTTTTGCATTTTTAACATTTAGATCAAAGTGGACGCTACTTCTATATTATGCAAGTCGAGATGTCAGTGTCGTGTGATGTAACATAATATTGGTATTTGGTATTACCAATTCATTGTAACTTTTTTAAACCTTAAAATAGATTGTGCATTTTGGATTTCTAACTATGTATGCATGCAAATAACAAATTTTGCATCCAAATAAGTTAATTATACAAAATATATTATATTATTATTTATTTATTGTATTTAACTATAATCTAATAATAATATTTCTAGCTAATATATTAAGAGTTCGTTTAAATCTAATTGTGACGTATAGTAAAATAAAATATCTAATAATCCAAGTAGCCTATTACCTAAAAAGTTTCTGTACGTTACTTTCCTAACCCGTACGTACCTACTGTAAATCGTTTGTGTCAAATTTTATCAAGAATGGTTGAAGCTGTTGAATATCTAGAAATAACAAAATAAATTAGCTTGCTTCAATTATATTAATATAATATGATTAGTTGTTATTTATAAGTTATATATATACTGATATAACCATATATAGAGATAAAACGATTTTTTTGCTTTTTTGTCTGTCTGAACGCGCTTATCTCTAAACCTACCATTTAAAAATTATTTTGGGAATTTATATTGAGGAAGTTTATATGTACACTACGACCCTGAACAAAGCAATTATACATAAACTGCGTAAGCAGACTCGCGTGCATAAGCTAGTTAAGTAATACAAACCTTTTATATTCACGATATAAAATGTTTTAGTTATTAGCTATTGTATTGTATAGGCTTTTACGAAATGTTGCGTGAATAAATTAATTTAAACTATATTGCCATCGGCTTAACCAATAAGTGGGTTTGGTGAAGTTAACATTTGGTTAAGTTTACAAATAAAAGGTTACTGGTTTCCCAGACGACAATTGATATTAAGTGGACCTTCCAGAAGGAACATTTAACGACAAACTTGTAACGCTTAGGAAATTTTGTATGATCTAACATACCTACCTAAATAGGTACTAATCTATACATATAGATAATAAAATTCTAACTGAATCGAATCTGTGCATTAAATATTTTTTTGGAAAATCTTATTGAAATAGTCATTAATATCGATAGAGAGGCCGAATCTATAGTTTTTAGAATTTTCGTCTACCTGTCTGTCTGTCTATCTGTTCGGGAACGCACCACGAGAAAACCATTGGACAGATTTTGTGTGATGATAGCTAGTTATTTGGGTCAAGATATAGAATACTTTTTACTGCAAGAAAATATCTCATATCTGAGAAATCTGTACTAAACGTTAAAACGTAACTAGGGACGAACTCGAGCGGAGCGAGGGTCAGTCGCCAGTTCTATATAAAATTGTTTAAAAATATTCTAGAATATTTTGGCAAAGGAAATTTTCTAGGATTATACTCTGCATTACTTGAAAGAAATAGATTACTTGAAACGTATTAAATATTTGGGTAAACATGTCGGCAGGTATGTATTTTATATGTTTTTGCAATTATCGTGTTCATGTGAATTTCTCCCAATAAGAGCATCTGATGGTATTATTTAATCTCATATCTTCATTTGAACTACTTAATGGCAATATAAACAGGACGTTAAATATTTCCAAAACTCTAACTTTGAAAATGATGAACGTCTATTATACTCGTAGACACGTAGTCGACTCTTATAGATTTAAGAGTTTTATTAAGTTAATTTTGAACGAAGAGTAATATTCTAAATAACTGCTAAAGATAACATGAATAATGGGCTAAAGTTTGAATCAAGTTTTTATTCAAAACTAGCATTGCCCGCGGCTCCGCCCGCGTTCAGGTGACCAAAAACCAAATTCTTAGGTTTTACATACTAGAATATATTTAAAATGCATGTTTTGAATTTTTTGTTAGAAATGAGATATTTTCCCGCGATAAAAAATATCCTATATGTTGACCTGGATAACCAGCCATCACCATACCAAATTTCATCAATATCCCTCCAGTGGTTTTTCTGTGATGCGATAACAGACAGATAGACAAAAATTCTAAAAACTATACATTCGGCCTCTGTGTCGATAATAATATTTATTTCAATAAGATTTCCCAAAAAATATTTAATGTACCTACAGATTCGACTTAGTTGCAATTTTATTATAATGTATAGATTGACATTTGCTGAAAAGGACATTATGCTCATAAAACATAACTTATTGTCAAAATTTGTAGAAAATAATAATTTTATTTATAACATCCTTTAAAGAAATTGATTTCGAAGAATTTATATTAACAAAATATCTAAAATCTTTAAGTTTTGAAATTGTATCTATCCAAAAAAAACGATTTACCTACAATTATACTGACTCAATAAATATATCTATTTCGCTAAATGTCAAAAAATATATTTAAATAACTTTGTTAATTACAATAAAAAAAAAACGGCTGAGTGCGAGAGAACTTCGTATCTTAATGATATCTATATTAGTAGGTATACTTTGTATTTTTAAATCATTAAAACAAAACAATACCTGCAGCTGTTATAAGTCAGATAAAAACTAGCATTTTTCTTTGTAGCCCAAAAGCTATTAATTTAAAGTAACTTTAATTAAAATATTCAAATACAAGCGAAATATTAGTATTTAGTTAATTCTTTGTTAGATTTAAGCGAAATATTGTCATCTTCTTAGTATAAAATGGAGTCGTTTCCGCTGTGTGTTCGCTTAGATCTTTTAAACTATTCAACGGATTTTTATACCGTTTTTATCAATAGATAGAGTGAGTCAATAGGAAGGTTTATATGTATAATACATGTATATTATAGTACAGAAAAACCGAGAAATTCAAAGATTTGTATTTCATACTAACCGTTAAAAGGTAACTTTAACGTAGTTTAAAATAAACCTATCTTTTCGGATTCTTCGATTCGCGAAAATCCGGAAAGATCATCGAAGAAGAAGAATCATTTAGTATTCAGTTATTTTAGTACATAAATATAGACACTTCACTTAGCGATAGTAACTCAACTAGATAAACTATCATTTGGCAGCATCACGCTTCCCAATATTACGTCAACTGCCGGCGTTAGAACGCGTTAGCGGTTGGACAATACAATAGTTTATTTCCGAAAATTTCGTACATTTTAACAATAATTTTAACAATAAGGCAGTGGCATTCAAATTCTATACTAATGTTAGCCATTAGTTGGCTATTTTAATAAAAGCAAATGAAATGTTGGTTACAAAACTATTTTTTATCATAGCATTCTCCATTTATACACTATAGTTAAATTCATACACATAAATATTTATGGATTGCTATGAACTATTTTGTGTAAATTGTAACTAATAAATATAACCTCTATAGTATAATATATTCCTAAAAGACCTTATAAAAAGTAAATCTCAATAAAGTGTTATTTAATTGAATCATAAGTTTGGGATATCTAGAAACAAAATATTAATTCTACGCGTTCTAACAGAAACATGGAATATGTCAAGAAAAGTGCTTGTCTCTTTTTTATGTTCCGAGTTCAGATCCAAAGGAAATTAAAAAAATATAAAATAAATTATATCTTAAGTATTCTTCGAGATACCTATAAAACTAAATTAATTCCATTTGCACGTGTAATGATACAAATAATGAAGTAATAAATAGAGACCTATATTTATAACAATATAATATTATAGAGTGGGAGAGTTTGTTTTTTGGTTTGTTTAAACGCTCTAATGTCTGACTCTACCAGTTAGATTTGATTTTCTTTGCATTTTATAGATATTAATTGACGAAAGCTAGAGACAATTTAAAGTCACGCTACAATCCCTAAAAGTTTACGCTTTTTTGATCTTACTCCCAATTATATATGTATAAAAAAATACGGGAGCGAAGTTGCTGACGCTAGCTATTCTTAATATGGTCAGTAAAGCAGTACAAAATCATTTAGGTATATTATTAATATTTTAGCATAATACGACATTTAAGACTACAATCTGAGCCTTATTTATAGAAATAATAATCTTAGCTTTGACGGATGCAAGCAAAACAATTATTATTAATTATTTTCCATAGGTAGTGACTTTTCCTCATATTTCCATTAAAGTTTGCCTGCTTTTTATGCCTGCAAAAAAATTAAGAACAAAAACTAATTCGACTGCATTGCATTTATCGTATCTCTAACTACCTACCTGCATATTATTTTTTGTTGGTAGGGATATTTACATATATAAAAAACTTTATTATTTAACGGACCTATCAGTGGCGAAGCGTCCACCATACAAGACGTCTTACCTTAAAATTATTTTGCTATAATTTTTTATAAAATGTTCTTTTGGAAATATATATATATATATATATATATATATATATATATATATATATATATATAGCTTTATTTCTTTCTGCGTTAATACGTATATAAAAATTTTATATTTGTAATGGTTTACCTCTGGTAAAATTTCACCCTTCGCCACTGATACCTATATGGTTTAGTTGTATTCATATAAAACTACTACTATAGATAAAAGGTGTTGTTATTAGAAAAAATGTTGTAATTATTTATAAAAAAAAACCATTTAAACTGTGTAAATAATAAATATATAACACATTTTATTGTCTACTAATTGCTTAGTCACGGAATGAAAGAAATAATTATAGCATATTTATAATATGACTTAAGAGCACTTCAGTTTTAGCACTCGAATAGAGCAGTATAGCTATAAATTAAAGCGCGTGTATTCAGTCCTTATCAGCTCAGGCCTATTTCCTGCACGAGTAACAACTGATTAATAATGTGTTGTTCGCATGCAAATATCTGGCTAGATTATTTTTAAAGCACTGCTCTGACTGAAATACTCGTATATAAAACTAGCGAGGCACTCTCGCTTCGCTTCGGGTTCGTCTCTAGTAAAAAACACAAAATAAACTATCCCACGAGAACCTTACATTTTTCCGGGATAAAAAGTAAACTATGTGCTATTCCAGACTATAATCTATCTCTGTGCCAAATTTCATCCAGATCCGTTCAGCGGTTCTGGCGTGATTGAGTAACAAACATCTATCCAAACTACTTCTACTAGAAATCCTAATAAGTACACTGGCTCTCTGCTGATATAAAGTTATAAAGCTGCACATTGTTACTTACTGGCTGTATCTATTGAATTCAGTATAGGCTAGACTAATAAATCTCAAATTACAACTCAATTGCTACATATTATTATAATGGTACTTCACGATAGCCAAAATCTCATCAAAATCCGCTAAATCAAAGAAACACATACGAACAAATATTTTTTTAATGAATTTATTCAAATGGTTTGTATAGGTATATTTTTTATTCATCGACCTCTAACATACATATGTATGTCAAAATTCCTACACCTACTGAATATAGTTTCACTAAAAAAATAAAATTAAAATGTACATAGTTTCATTAAGTTTGACATCAAAGTAAATTGTCAAAAAACTTATTTTTCCTATTGTCTTAGCGGCCTTGAATTGCCAATAACATTTACATCGATCAGATATGTACTCTTTTAAAACAATTAACTAAAAAATTAGCACACAATCAAATTTAAACGAAATCTTCGTAAACGTGGACTTATTCATAATGAAACTATCAACAACAATGTTCTGGTTTTTACATAATTCTTCGAATACCGTTTCGCATCCATGCGGGAAGATAAATATAGTTGTGAGTGTATTTAAATGTAGTGTGCGCATGCGTGCGGGCGACGCAGTCAAGATCAAGGACGATTGCGCAAGAGTTGGCTGTCACACCGCTGCACTGTGATGTCATCGTCTGCCCCACTCCGCTCTACAGAAAGGCCGTGGACGCGGAACGTTCTATTTTTATATCTACCTATCGGCCTGCGAAATCTATCTTAATTTTGTCTAGACTAATTAGGGTTTTTTTGCATAACCTAACTAGCTAGAATTGTCATTTAAATATGTTTTTATTCTATATTTCTTTTTTAATTTTGAACGGTTCACATGATTTGTCACCCTAATATGGAGATTGTCTTTTTATAATTTTAAACCCAAAAACAGCGACGCGACGAATATATATTTAATTAATTTTTTTGTTAATGTATAATGTATTATTTCTAAAAGCATGGCTAGCGAGTTTGGCTTCTTGTTAGTGAATCGTTCGTTGTATTTTATAGGTATGTATGTATATTATAAAGTAGGTATGTAGTCAAAGTGACATTGAGTTTTTTTTGAAAATTAAGTGTATTTGGGATAGTGGGGCGTAATACAAGTCATATATATAGCTGATAAAATTTTTGATGATCTGTCCGTGTGTTTAGCCGCATTTCATATTTTGAGAAAGGCTAAACTTAATTTAATGAAACTTTTTAGTTATGTAAGTTTCATTTAATAGGCGAAAAGCTGTCTGATTAACATGATTTTACACAAACAAGTAACATGGGATTCACGTTGGCTTGGTATGGGATATAGAAACACATACGAGGTGATGAAGTAGGTATACTATAAGTGTATAATATACATGAATATGCAAATAGGTCTTAAATAAACCATCACATTTCCTGGTGAGCATACACAATGACCTTGTCATGGGAAATCACCTCGTATTTTTATAATGCTATATAGCAATATTGATAGATATGTAGTATATTTTAACTATATGTTGGTATTACGATTACATATAATTGCTTAGGCATTAGGTTTGAAGTGGCTGCAATTAGCAGTTCCAGGCACTTTTTATGGATATTTCATTTAAATTTGATGTAATTATTCATATTTTTAAATAATATTTAAAACCGGCTAATCATAAAAAACGTACGGCTGATGAAGTGGGAAGTGAGTGGTTATAAAATAATGTAAAATGCAATATTATATTAAATTATGACACAAATACGTCTAATATATGTATTAAATTATCATTTTATTATTTTATAATCATCTTTGAAACATAAATAGTTAAATAACTTTCAAATTGTAATTATAAATTGTCAAAAATGAAAAATTTAAACTAGTTTAATAGTTTTAAGACTTATGTCTTTACATTTCTAATTCAGTAAAATGAACTAAAAGTTGATTTGAACTTAGAACTGGCAATATAACATAACAACTAATGATATACTAAGTTATGTCTGAAACAAACCACAAAAATAATAAATTTACAGAGCATGAAAAACCGATTTCCCTCAAAGAAATAGGTACATGAATGGTTACTAGTTATTTAGCGGCCTTCACTGCACAATGGCAGCCGCGTGCACAGCGTGTTTAAGGATGAGGACATATTACAAAATGCACGTACATTGTTATCAGCCAACGCCTACAATCGTTATATAACTATTGCATCTGAGTTAAGTTTGTTTTTAAAGGCTTATCTCTGAAACTACAAAAAAGATTTCAATTTTTTTTTAACTATGTTATGCCTATGTGTATCTACTAGTAATGGTAAGTAACAGATGTTAGTTTTTATTGATGTATCGAATGAAGTTGCAGACAATTTCTAGTCCTTCTTATAAATAACTAGCGACTCACCCCCGCTTCGCTCAGGTTCGCCTCTAGAAAAATAAAACAAATCTATCCCACGGGAATCGTACATTTTTCCGGGATAGAAAGTAGCCTACGTACTGTTCTGATAAATGAGGTATATTATCGTAAAGTTTCATTAAAATCCATTAGCTTTTGCGTAAAAGAGTAACAACTAACAAAAATCCATACATCCAGACATAAAAACATCCATACATACTCACAAACTTTCGCATTTATAATATTAGTAGGATGAACATTAAGTATATTATTAAAAGCACTTTACGAACATTTATGGTTTTTTTCGAATGTCATATTTTTTCTAAGCACACAAAACTCAAAAGTTAGCGCGAAAAACATCAATGTCAAACATCAGCTGATCGCTCTTACAGATTATACGTGTATAGGTACGAGACAATGTAAATATATAATTGCAAATGTGAGCATGCCTTAAATCATCGAAGATTATTGCAGTTGCATGTGGCCATAATAATTATAAAGGTGTTTCCACAATTAACATGACCTCAAATACAAAAAAATACTTTATTTTTCAACTTGTATAGGCTTGCTGTTATGCTGATTCAGATTAAAAAAAAATAAACAATTTTTTCTCAAAATAAATTAAGATCAAAAGCTTACATCACTTTAGTATTCAGTATTCACTCAAAAAAAACTTATATTTTATTTCTCAAACATTGTCTATTTTTTGTATATGTTAGAGCAATTATCGTAGATTAGACATATACCATAAAAAAACTAAACTGTTAAAGGCGAGTGTACAAGAGCGTTGTGAAGTTAGCCTAACTATACACGCGCAGCGATGCTAGCTGCGTGGGGATCAAGGTCGTATGAAATAACGCACACAGCACTACGCTGCTTATTACGTATCTCTAAACTTGCCTACCAATACGACGTAACGGCGGCTGGACATCCGGTCGCACCTAACAGGATGGGTGCTAAAATACTGAAAAAATGCTTAAGAGTTCTCTCTAACGAAGAGATTTTACCGTTTTTATCTTTCCTTATGTACAATAGCGGCTCACTCACGCTTCGCTCGGGTTCGCCTTTGGGAAAACAAAAACAAACCTATCCCACGGGAACCGTACATTTTTCCGGGATAAAAAGTCCTAAAACTCTATTTGTTATTCCACACTATAATCTATCTCTGTGCCAAATTTCATCTAGATCGGTTAAACCGTTTCGTGAAAGAGTAAACAAACATCCATACTCACAAATTTTCCCATTTTAATATTTAAATAGAGATAATACCTGTTTGAATATTATATTGTCTTTTTGCTTAGAAAAACGATAGTTTCGGTCGGTACAGTGTAAAAATTATTAATCTTACTAATGTTATAAATATGAAAGTTAAACGGTAACATGATTTTTTGCATATAGTTTAAACACACACAAACACTTTATATCATTCCCGTGGAACGTATTATACTTTTGGAATGATTATTTTATGAGTATATGTAAAAAGCTGTAGCATTTTTAGTGAATTTTTGCTGTTCATATCGTTAACCATTTAGGTTAATGAAATATGAATATATCAGTATAGTAAATCCTAGGATAGAGGTTGCTATACGTAATGCGGTCTAATACAACGTAGAGGTCAGGTCTGGTAGTGGGCTGCGTTAAAACAGAAAACGTCATCGTTAAACAAAGTTTATTATAGAAAATAAACTATGCAAAATGCTTTAGACAGCTCGACTCTATATTTTACTCTACATTTTAAAAAGTGGTGTCTCTTTTACTTTTAATCAATAATCAATTTTTTAATCAATAATTGTAAAATAAAAAACTGAGACTTTGATCGAAGGGAATAACAATACTACTCAATTACTCATCAATCACCATACAACTTAATTTTCAAGTAATAATATTTATTATTATTTATTATACTTCAATTAGATATGTTTATATGTTATGATGATGTTGATATGTAATATATTATGGAAAACTCGTTTTTGGTAAATTAATTGAAAACATTTAATGAAAATGTCCTACCATATAGTAAAATAACTGGGACATGTAGACTGTAGGTGGGAGTAGCCACAAACTAGCCAGTACTTATTCAACGTGTTTTTTAATACTTTCTTAGATTTACGCAAATATTTGACATTTTAAATAAAACTATCTTTTCGGATTTTTTCGCGGATTTAATTGGATTTTTGGTTCTCGACGTTTCAAATGCTTTACAGAAATCAGGGTCATATTATGTTTTTTTGCATAAATACGATCGAGAGATATAAAAAATTGTTCCGGTATATAAAAGAGTGCCGTGAGATATTGTGAACCATAAGCACTAAAAAAATGTGCGAAACTAAGGAGTTCGACGAAGCAAGAGTGCTACAACGAAGGCTAGTATTATACAAAATTTATGCTTTAAAAACAAATAAATACTCGTAGGTTCTTCCCAACTTTTTTTCCAATTATAATAATAAATGCGGAAGTGTGTTTGTTTGCTTACGAACTATAAGCAAGGAATTTTGGAAATCGTCCCCTAAAGAGGTTAAATATAGAATGTACATAAACTAATACAAAAGTTCATAATTTCTGAAGTAAGAAATAAAACAAAATGATTTTTATGTCAATATTGCAGATGGGAAATCCCGTTGAGTTCACTGCTAGTATTATTATGAAAAGTAACATGTCACAATTGTATAAGAAATATATTATTAAAACATTTAAGGGATCTAATAGGAGAATAATTAATTTAAATAAAATCTTTATATTTAATTGTAATTAAACATCACGCATCCATTGTAAAATGCTAATCTGCGGCTCAAATTCAGAAACGGAAACGATCGCTTCCGATCTGATTTCCGAAGGGTCAATAATTTTAATTAGTTGATAAGAAAAGAACATACGTTTTTTTAGTTTACAGATAATATTTATATTTATTTATTAGATATTTTTATGATATACTTTATATTAATACGTGATATACATATTTAGTAAATTTCTGAAAACTACCTTATTAATATTAAATAAAATCTATACATATAATAAAATTGTAACTAAGTCAAATTTGTACATTAAATATTTTTTGGAGAATCTTATTGAAATAGACATTATTATCGATACAGAGGCCGAATCTATAGTTTTTAGAATTTTTGTCTTTCTGTCTGTCTGTCCATCTATCTGTCTGTCTGTCTGTTACCGCATCACGAGAAAACTACTGGACAGATTTTGATGAAATTTGGTATGATGATAGCTGGTTATCCGGGTCAACATATAGGATATTTTTTACCGCGGAAAAATAACTCATTTCTGAGAAAATATACAAAAACCGCTTTGTAAGAGTATACTAATATGTAAAACCTAAGAATTTGGTTTTTGGTCATCTGAACGCGGGCGGAGCCGCGGGCAATGCTAGTACGTTATAGAATTGTTAAATTTTCTTATATCAATACTGAATACATCTTATCATAAAGTAAAAGTGGATTTTCAGGGGGTATAGCACAACTGGTGACCCATCCAGGGCTGACTTGGGTCAACGTTGCAATTGCGTAATCGATCGACATACGCTGGTGCAACTAGGTCACTACCTCTGCGAATTTAAACTGTCTGAACTTTTAAAAGTTATTTTACAGGATCATTTACATATTCTTATGTAAAATAAATGTGGAATTATTTTTTTTTTCAATTGTAAGTATTTATTAAAATACTAATAATGTCAGGATTTAACTGTGTTATTGATAATGGCCAAGAAGGTATCGTTAAAAAAATATGTTCCATAAAATAAATCTAATTAGGCATCTTGGTTAAATTAGCCATTTCGTTTAGATATTTTAATTGTTTGCATCGTCTAAACATCACGACATTTCTAAATCTTTAGCTTGAGTCTGCCTGAACTGAACTGACTGTCAAAAAATCTAAATTACGAATTTTTGGTATCTGGAATTGGGTGTCGGAATTTTTTTTTAAATCTATCGAGTGGAGTATCAAAGTAAAGGCTATGATTAAACACAAAAATATACCTACAATAATATTTCGTTTGAAAGCAATTTCCAAGTAGCATTTTTCATTCATTATTGGAATAAGGAATTGTTTAATACAATTCAAATTATTTAACTGGCAAAAACTCAAAAACCTGTAAACAAAAAAATCTACAAAAAGAAAAAATATACTCGACTGCGTAAAAAGCATTCTGAAAAGATATTCTTAAGATGACAGTGTTCCTACCATATAATGCAGTCGGAGACATGCTTATAGCAAAACTCGCAGCAAGTATAAAACGTGTAAGACTGCTGTTATGTTCTAAGTCATCTCGCTTCTATATTGAAGTAAAACTTCTTTAGGCTTGATTGAGGGGTAAGTCATTGTAAAGATGAGTGTCGCGGAAGTGAGAGTCAAAATTATTAATAATTTAAAAAAATATTATATTTAAAAAAATATTTTAATAATAATTGTTGTTTATAAAAATATTTATTTATTATTAAAGAAGTTATTATAATTATTACTTATAAAAATGAATATTTATTACTACTAATTTTATAAAAAATATTGTATCTATATTTTGATTTGTTTTAATTTTATTGCGGTATCTGTCACAGCGCTAAAGAAAGTTACACGCACAATTTTTTTTTTTAGTTCGCTTTTTGTAGCGTAGATATAGAATACATACATAGAATCATTGTGAGAATCAGCCCTTATGGAGTCGAAAAGGGCCACCCCTTAGTAGTAGTAATTTGTTATATTAAAATGTATACCTGTTTAAAAAGATATTTGCATCAAACTATGCATATAAATTAGCTAATGCTATATTGTAACATCCTATGCACAATTTTTGTAACGTTTTATTTATAAATATGAGTAAACAAAGGAAAAGGAAAACATAATGACCGTCCAATTAAGAAATATGTACCTAATAATTAAATTATAACTAATAACGAAAATATTAAATGAACTAAATATATAAAGGAATACGACATGAAAATAAGAAATCGAGGCACCAGCAGTCAGCACGTATACCGCGCAGTATCCTGCGCCTACGCAGAATTTTTGCACGATACACTTTCTATCGTTGGTTGACATCGTCGCAATAAATCCACTGTTATAGTCCGGAAAGCAATGTCACAACTGGGCGTGACAACTCGAAGCGTTCGATTTATGTTTTATGTTAACTATATCCGACTATAAAATTGATTATCTATTTTATGTTGTTTAAATGTATATCACATTTTATCGCTTAGAAAATAGCCATTACGGTTGTTTTGGGATGAATCGATAGAAATATTTTACTTTTATAATAGATGCTAGCGGCTCACCTTTCGCTTCGCTCGGGTTCGTCGCTAAGTACATTTTAAATAGATATAAATAGTTATTAGCCAGCGTTAGCCATATAAATTTTATTTTTTTCGTTAATTACTGTTGTTTTAATACTTATTATCCTATTCCGGACTAAGAGAAATCCAAAAAATCAAATATAATAAAAATTGGTCCAGCCGTTCTTGAGTTATAAATGGTGTAACATACATGACTTTGTTTTTATACATATACATATATATATATATATATATATATATATATATATATATATATATATATCTTATATTATATTTTTTCTCTTTATTAAAACTTTTCGCGTACCTTAAGGAACATACGAAAAAAAATTTGCTGTATTGGTCGAGCCGTTCTCGAGTTTTGCGCTTAGCAACATTCATTTTTATTTATATAGATATACTAGATAGGTACCTATAGACTTAGTCTATCAAAACTGGTTTGAATTTTATAAAAATTTGCAATTTAATAATTTATACACATCATTTTAAAATTCAGTTATTAAAAATATCTGTATATCTCGACCATCTACCTAATTATTCTTATCTAACTATCTTACTAAATATAACTATCTTTTCGGGTTGTTTTTAGATTTATAGTTTCCGACGTTTCGAATGCTTTACAGAAATCATGGTCACGGGAAAGACTGAGGTTTTAGACGTCTAAAAGGTAATTATATAGTTGTAACAGACAGTACCTATCGACATGAATAAACAATAATTTTTAAATGTTTGTATCTGTTGAAATCATTGTATAATTTTGTGGGTAGGTATATAGGTGGAGAAAAAATCGAATAGAGAGTTTTATTTAAAACGTCAAATATTCGCATCTAAGAATTATTATGACTATCTTACTTATTCGTTTTTAAAGTTTCGAACCTGATGTCCAGTCAGAGCTTTACCTAAACGTCAGTAACTCTAATATACTGTTTGAAGCTTGCCCGATATTTATAAGGATTTTTTAAGTGAAACATCTTTAGGATCGTTGTGATTTAAAACTCGATGAAACGGAAATACAACACTAAAAAGAGACAAGCACATATAAATATATAGGATTAAGTCGGCGAGAGAAAGAAATGGAATACATTACATGCTAATATGACTAATCGTTGCCATGGTAACCGTTGTAATTGTCTGTCAAATGATATATATGTAATATTATATTCTTTCAGTATATGATAAATATATGATTTAATAGAAATAAATATATGATTGTAATATGTCTAACATGCTTTATTTAATTACTGATTTGTTTTAATTTAATTGCGATATTTGCCAAAGAAGTTTCACTTCTACCGTGAGTGAATTGAATAAACACACACTTTTTTTTCTTATATGAAAAGGACCTTCTATAGCTTTCTTTTCTTTAAAATAAATTGATCTAAGTCCGAAAAATCGTTGTTTCTGTAAAATTTTAAATCTATTTTGTCTGTTGACTCGTATTTATTATATATATTATATATTTCCATATTCCACTATAAGAAATTCTAACGTAAAATTTAGTTTAGATTGCCTTAAAGATAGTTGTGGGTGTTTATTTACTCACGTCATTCGCGTTGGGCTTTTGTTGTAGCATCGTTTGAAAATTTTAATGACAAAATATCACTTTCAGGCATTTGCACTATAATATAAAAATTAAATATGAAATTTTAACATGATCATTTCATTATTATATATGTATTTTTTTTTCGTATGATTTGCAAATAAATACGACGAAATATTAGAAGTAGGTAGTCTATGTAAAACATTGTACGCATTTTAAATATTAAATACCTAACATTACACCGGAATCACGCCACTTAAGTATCCAAATTCATAATACGAGTATATGCAAAGGCCAAGTTAAAGTCTAGAATAGTTCCATTTCCGTGAATATTAATTAATATGAAAAAATTAACAGTCGACGACTTAAATTTTATCAAGCAGTTTTATTTTTTGTTTAACGTCATTTAATTTATTTATATGTAAATGGGCAAAGACAAAGCAGCTCAGTACTAAGCGATATGACTTAATAATCTATACATATAATAAAACTTTGATGCGAATCTGTACATTAAATATTTTTTGGAAAATCTTATTGAAATAGTCATTATTATCAATAGAAAGGCCGAATCTATCGTTTTTAAATTTTTTATCTTTCTGTCTGTCTGGGAACGCATCACGAGAAAACCACTGGACAGATTTTGATGAAATTTGATATGATAATAGGTGGTTATCCAGGTCAAAATTTAGAATACTTTTTACTGCGGGAAATATCTCATTTCTGAGAAATGTTACTTTGAATTAAATGTAATCTTTGAATATTATTTCGTTACAGTTCATTCAATTTCCTTTAATATAAATATAACTTATTATTTTATTTATTACAAAAATAAAAAACAAAAAAAGAAACGGTAAGGTTTTATGAAAAAATAAATATATAAAATTTTTCCATTTACTAAGAAAAGTTGGCTTTCTACAATCGATAAAGCTAATAAAAAAACAAAAAAGGGACTGATCTATCGCATCTTTTCCATACAATTTTTAATTTTCGTCGTTCGTCTGTTAGCGTTATCGATAATTAAAGATATCTAATTACGTTGAGTCATATTGAACTTATTATTAATAATACCTACCAATCATTAATAATTAAATAAAAATATTACTTATACACAGATTGCTTTAAAATTAAATTGATTTAATATTCGGTACTTAATGAAACCTTACATAAATAAGTAATTATGAATGATTATTCTTTAATTTATACTAATATTATAAAGAGGTAAAGTTTGTGAGTTTGTAACGTTGTAGGGGTTAATCTTTGGATCTACTGAACCGATTTAGATGAAATTTAGTAAGAAGATAGTTTTAGACCCCTTGAAGGATATAGAATACTTTATATCCCGGAAATCATCCCTTAAAGGGGTGAAAATGGGGATGAAAGTTTGTATGGGGAACCAAGCGAGGGTGAGTCGCTAGTATTATATATTCTTCGTTACTTATAATCTATACATAGTATAAAACAAAGTCGCTCTCGCTGTTTGTACGCTTAGATCTTTTCAACTACACAACGGATGTTAATGCAGTTTTCAACAATAGCTAGAGTGATTCAAGAAAAAGGTTTAAATGGATAATACATGCATATTATATTCAAACTAGCTGTTAAAACATACCTAGGGACGAATCCAAGCGAAAGGAGGAATGAGTCTCTAGTATATTCAATAAATTCATAAAAATATAAAATAAATCGTAAATTGAAATTTTAATCTCGCCTATTTGACGTTATAGCAATCTAATAGGTAATACCATATCTGGGTTGCGGAGGTCAAATGCCAAAATCTCTTAAAAATTGGTAGCCTGCCAAACAAAACCTAAGCATAGTAGGCAGGATTGCCAAAAGGTAAAAGAAAACCAACATTGCTGAGATATGCTTTCTAATTCCGCTAAAAATTCCATAGCTTTCTTTAGTTTGATAACTTAAAAAGCTAAAGGATTTTATTTTTTTATCTGTATAACTCATAGAGTAGGTTCTTTCTCTTCACCTTGGCATTAAATTTAAAAAAATATATATTTGTAGTAACTTTTTTGCTAGAGGATTCCATTTATTAACAAGGTTACAGGTTAAATATAATAAAAAAATACAGATAATAATAAAAGTAAAAATTGTCACGGTCTCTTTGCGTATCACATAATTTATGCGTAGAATAAAAATATTTTCTATAAAATAGTATCGATGTCGTATCTTGTAAAAGACCAATTCTCCAATGTAAGCTTTTAAGCTTTAAATTTAAAGTGAAAAGGGTACATTAGTAATGCATTGACAGTCGCTATAAGATATTTTACGACTGTTAGCCCAGTAGTCGTCGCTTCTGCATTGGTTGTCACAGATTTGAATCTTGATTGGTGTAAATATTTAAAAAAAATATTAAAAAAAATACTCATTTCACTTCCGTCCTTAGACTGTTCCACGTACAAATTCTTTTTATTAAAAATTACTTATATCCGTGGTTCTGCCGCTTTGCGAAATAAAAATAATAAATATGTTGGGACATTAACACACATCACCATCTAGTTCCATGCACGAGGCTTGTGTTATAGATACCAGATACTTGATACACTACACATCAGGCTCAGTCATTTTGTACAAATGATAGTCAAAAACCTTTCTCATTTATCGTTCTTTCTGTTAGTGAAAACCGTATCAAAATCCGTTGCGTAGTTTAGAAGAAGTAAGCGGAGAAACGAACAGACGCAGACAGCGACATTGTTTTATACTATGTATGTATATATAAAAGATTAACTATTAATAGAAGATTAAGTGTATGGGCACAGTTTTCTTTAATATTTTGATTTCAATTACCCCTGATGAGGCCAATATATATATATATATATATTATATATATATATATATATATAGATATATATATAATATGAGTTTGTGAGTACATCACGTTAATTAAGAGTTGTTTTTACTTTCTGTAAGTAATAATTAAGCTGACATAAATCGTGTGGTACAAAAGCCTCTACAATTGTTATATGCAAATATTTCCTTTTCATTTGTTTTTTTTTGCGGACTTCTAAGACTATTGAAGTGAAGGACGTTGCGTGTAAAGTTTTTGTAGCTATTTATAATTATTGTTATTGCTTGTACAAATTTGACTATAGCTTTACCTATTTTTAGAAGAGACTTCATGTTTGTTAAATTATTATAACTTGTAATAAGCGACATAGTATTGATATTTTATTATTAAACTTAAATATAATTATGATTTCAAAAGTGAGTAAATAATAGAAAGCAAAATTATGAATAAAAATAGTATTATAATTAAAAGTAGGTATTTATTAAGCATACTTGTTGGGTAGTACCTTTATAAGTACATGTACGATACTCCGTGAACACATATATTATTATAGGTAATATAGATAAAATGTAGGTCACCAAAAAAGTCTAAAACTTTGGTTCTGGTATTACCATACTTTCATAAGTCATGTTCTTATTGTAGAAATTATAGTTTAGCATCATGGGTATTTCCGAAAGACAGAGTAACAAAAAGTATTAGTGCAAAACACGAGGTCATTAGCCCCAGATTCGTTCACTTAATAGATGGTACTTTGCTGCATAAACGTAATGATCAAGTTAATATCCGTATGTGACTTAGTGAAAAGAGTTGGCTACTTTTTTAGCTTTAATATAACTTAAAAGTGTTACTCTTAACTTATTTAAGTATTACGTTTTAATGTTTAGTATAGATTTCTCAGATATGAGATATTTTCCCGCAGTTAAAAGTATCCTACGTGTTAACCCGGATAACCAGCTATCACCATACCAAATTTCATCAAAATCTGACCAGTAGCTTTCTCGTGATACGTTCCAGACAGACAGATAGACAAAAATTCTAAAAACTATAGATTCGACCTCTGTGTCGATAGTAAATATATCGATTACAATAAGATTATAAAATATATTTAATATACAGATTCGACTCAGAATTTTATTATATGTATAGATTACCTCTTTTAATCTCAATATCTAAATACATCGTAAATTTTAGCAAACATATAGCTATGAGGACTACAACTTCCCATAGAATAACTGAATAACATTTTTTTTAATATATGCGTTACGAGCAAGATTTTAGAACCACATGAGTGATAGTGGTCGCTATTCATTAGCGTGCCAAATTTTTTAAGTACTTAGTACTGCCTATCCGTTAATATTTTATTTTTAATATTTTTATATATGCAATCTTTCCTAAAATTTAATTATTTAAGTTCTGCAAATTTGTCGATACAGCTGAATTTAACATTTGAAATTTAATATACATTTACGTTAAAACTGGTTCTAATTTAAATAATTAAAAAAACATATGCAAAGATATACCTAACAAAAATTATTCTATACTGACGACTCACCCTCGCTTCGCTCGAGTTAGTCCCTAGGTGATTCTTTAAATTGAAATAATTTTTTTATTTATGAACCGAATGAAATAAAATAAAAATTCTAAAAATCAATCATAGTTTATTGTTCTATTGCGTTAATAAAGATATATGTAGTAGTTTTACCAATAATAGTTTTTCTTAAATATCTTCCATGTACAGACAGCAACCAGTTACATTTTTATTGTATGTATAGATTTTTTATTCGGAAAATAAATTTAAATTAACTATATATTTATTAAAGTATTGTAATAAAATAAATGATTTAAGAAACTTCGAGACTATTTAGTTTTTAAAAAACATTATCTAAGCATAATGACAAACCTTCAATAGACATCAACGGGCGCTCACCCTTTCACAAATAAGTATTTTTAGGTCGATTTCAATGAAAAATATTAATTTGAATTGCTGTCATTTTGATCCACACAGTAAGAACTTTTTCAATTTTTTTGAATTCATTTTGTTATTTGTGGGTGCAAAAACTATATAATACCTTTGAGACTCTAACACCTCAGTCTCTCCCGTGACCATGATTGCTGTAAAGCACTCGAAACGTCGGGAACCAAAAATGCAAATAAATAAAGATAGTTTTATTTAAAATGTCAAATATTCGCGTAAATCTAAGAAAGTATTAGGTACTTGTAAGTGTGTATTTGAAATTACAATTTCAATGCAACCATACTTATCAATTCCCAAGTTCGTCGTTAATCGTCAAGGCTGTCTTAAGTCAAGCAAAAAAACATCATTTAAATCTGACAAAATATGTTATTATTATATAGTATTCTAACACAAAAAAATTTGATATCTTAGTTTTAGTGTCATAAGATTTTAAAGTTTTACACAAACTATGTGCAAATATTTAAATTCAAAAAAATCTACGTATATTTTGGAATGAATTGAAACTTTATATTGTGAATGTGATACGTGATATCTTCGCTAATCATTAATCATTTTAATAATAAGTTACAAATGGCAGGAAAAATTCTATCCCTAATATAATTATTATCATTAAAAATTGATTTTGAAGTCAGTGCTTTCTTTTTTTAGAATAATCATCAAGTATTCTGGTGAAAAGTGATTTTTTATTAAAAAAAAGTAGTTTGTTACACAAAAATGTAAATATTATTCGATTGAGATACTTATAATTCATCCTTTTCAAAAATTAATAATGAAAAAAATTTACATATTCACTTACTTTATAAACAAAAAAAATATCAAAATTATAATATTATATACTGTTTACTCCTTAGCTTTTCTTTATTTTAATATCTCAGAAAAACGTATTGATATTAATTTTTAAGTGATTGTTTTAGTTACTTTTTATCCCTCACTAAAATACTTATATACATTGATATTATAAATATGAATGTGTGTTTGTTTGTCTTTTTTGACGTCGAAAAGTAGCGACGTTTTACAGGACTGAGAGTATCATAAGCTACTTTTGTAACGGAGAAGTATCTCATTCCCACGGAAAAACACGTGATAATACTATAACTAAGATATAAAGCGTTATATTTATATAAACACTAATTATTGTTGAAGCAACATTGTTAATACAAATATTACTATTTATAATACTACTAGCGACTCACCCTCGCTCCGCTCGTGTTCGCCCCTAGTTACGTTTTAATGTTTAGTATAGATTTCTCAGATATGAGATATTTTCCCGCAGTAAAAAGTATTCTATATGTTGGTACGCTATCAAAAAAATATTTAATGTTATGTAAGATTCAACTCAGAATTTTATTATATGTACAGATTAATTCTATCTCAAACTATCATATTACCTTGTCATTAAGACCTACGAGGACGCAGACGCTTGACTAGACAGTTGTAAAATAATTTTAATTTGAATGAGTCAAACCTGTTTATTTTATATAACTTAAAGATATTAATTTTATGAGACTCAAGTCATAAGGTTAAGTTGGGTTGATTAAAGTTTCATTCTGGGTAAATACCTAGTTAACAGTGCGAAGCGCAGGTGTAAAGGAAACATTTTAAATATATATCTATAATTAATTGACTTACTTGATAAATTAACTAATTTTAACTACTTTTACTGACTAATTAGCGTATTTATGATCAAGGAACGGAAATTACATAGTTTATATTTTTATGTCATCAAAAAATGAAAAAATATTTAATTGTAACGTAATGTATGTATGTATGTGTATAAGTTTTCAAGTTCAAGTTTTCGACGAAAGGACAATCGATTTATTCCAACTTTTTTTCTATTTATTACAAATCATTGAATTTTAAGTTTAAATGAGTAGTCATTAGCAAAGCAGTCTCAAGGTATTTAGAATTAGTATTAATGCAAAATGTCTAGACTACAAGCGGAATAATAATTTTTGGCTATTTCAAAATTATTATACGCTTTTTGTATGAAATATACGATTATTATATCGCAACTAAAATAAAAAATATATATTTTATAATCCTTTATATATAGATATAATAGCGGAAGGTCGTTCATTGACGACTCACGAAATTTGAAAACTTGATCTATGAAACTGAAATTCAAATTCAAAATATATTATTCAGCTTTAAATTATTACAATTTTTTACTGAACGTCATGAGTCTACTACCAAAAAAAAAACAGGTACACAAAAAAAGGCAGGTAGGTTAGCACGTATGTACGTCACAGTTGATAACGTATTTTTGGGGGGCGACAGGACGTAATTATGGGCAATTAAGAGGTCTAAAGAGTATAGTAAGATTTTGTAAAAGTCCGAACATTTTATTTATATTTATACTAGCGACTCGACCTCGCTCCGTTCGAGTTCGTCCCTAACGTTTTAACGGTTACGTTACGATGAGATACTTTCCCGCAGTAAAAAGTATCCTATATATACCAAGAAAACTAGCTATCATTATGCCAAATTGCATCAAAATCTGTTCAGTAGCTTTCTTGTGATGCGTTCCCAGACAGACAGACAAAAATTCTAAAAATTATAAATTCGGCCTCTGTATCAATAATAATGATTATTTCAATAAGATTTTCAGTTAGAATTTTATTATATGTATAGATTTTGTTTTTTTTTTACTGCTAATAAATGGGACATATTCTTGGCTACAAATAAGTCGACGGGCGGAACTGGGGACAAAACATGTACTACGAGAAAATAATAGTTGTCAGTACAAATCAACAATTTCATATTTTAATCCCTATTATACGCAATTGGCCATGAAAATTTTCTAATTAGTTACTTTCGATTACAAAAGTCTCAAATAGATAAAAAAAAACTTATTATACTATCCAAATTAGTGTTGTTGATCAAAATCTAAAACTTAATATTTTTTCTATATCTAAAATACTTTTTGTTCCATATAATTTTAACTTTATGACATGTTTGGCTCAATTTGTTGTGACCCTACCTAATGGTTGTGCCAGCGGTCATGGGTTTGAGTCCCGCATGGTCATTTGAGTCATTCATGATCAGCTGATTCATGATAAGAAAGACTATATTTTGCACTCCAGTCATGGGTGTTTATATTTAAAATATGTATGTATTTAAAGTTATACCATAGAACTAATAGAACTAGATGGTGTTATATGTTTATGCCCCAACATATTTATATTTATTATTATTAACTGTGTGGCTGCACATATACTTAAAATAAAGTTAAAGTGGAAATCAAACTCGCTTACTCTCTACTAAATGTTGAGTATCCTATGATTTTTATATTACATTTCTAAAATAATCTTCATTGTTCTAGCAATGAAGTGCTACTATAATATCTCGCGACGTAAACTTTAAACTAACTTCGTCTAGTGTTTCGCCAAACCTACACGCTATCGCTTTAACACTGCAGGCTGAGTGCCGTTTATTTGATTACTGACTTTTATTAAAATTCAGTATATTATAATATACATACTAATAAATAATACTAAGTATAATTAAAATATATAGTAATATATCCAACAAAATTTCCTTACACCGTTCAAACCGATTTCTTCTCTAAACGTTTTAAAAAGCAGGTTTAAGAATTAAAATCATCCATTGCGGAAAATCCAAAATACTCGTGATTATAAATAAAAAATATTCTCAGGAATTATATTGCACATTCTAAAAATTTCTATATATTTTATAAGCCATTCAAATATATAATATTAAATATATATATTAAAAGTATAGAAAATATATACCTGTACTCTTAAAGTAAAGAGAGAATCCTAAAAGGAAATATAGTATATTCTACTATTTCATATCTGTGATCCAGATGTCACGCAAATCTCAATCGAGACAGTCTAGATGCCGGAATAATAAGCAAAAAAAATGTGAATTCTAAAACTGGCGCACCCACATGTTTAATGTTTTCACAAATAGTTTTAGCACTAAAACCAGTCTTAAAAAGAGTCTTAAAGAGTATAAGTAAATATTCTAAAAATTATAATTATTTTATTATAATAAAAAGCCACAAAAATTCTAAATCAAATAAAATAAAATATTAACAACCGCTGCAAGATATGTAATAAACAGTCATATCTAAGATATAACCTCGAAGAGTGGCACAAATCGCAAAATATAATAATAATTATTATTCCTCACCTACCTACAAATGTGCAATCAGACAATGCGATTGATTTATCAAATTTTTATCAATGCGCTAATTTATCTAGTATAATGCAGGCGTTCAAGGGCAGAGTATGCGTCCGCGCATAAATGTTCGCGTAACTATTTTTCTCACGTGTGCGTCGTTATATAATCTAGGTAGGTAGCTATTGTGTGTGTGGCGCTGCATTAGTGTGAGTGCCGACGGTTGATTTTTCGATTGCAGATAGTTGCTATGCCCGAAATATACGCGGATGAATTTCAAGCCAAAGTTACGCATACTTGCGAATAGATCAAAGCTCACGCACACATTCAAGTCAAGGAAGTCCTGATACCTGAGTATAGACGTATTGTTGTCTAGACGATATTTTATTACATACGTTCTAAAATTTTATAGTTAAATTTTAACATTTTTTTTAAAGGTTATTTTTGTGTTGTACTTTATAACTATGCTTTGAGTAGATGCAGCCTGTTTTGTTTATCTGATAACATCTTACAAAATTTTAAGAATAAGAAATTTTGATGACCTTAACTTGTGCTTTGAATTCTCAATGTCAATTAATTTGATTGCGCAACAGCCTTTGTTCAAAATTTTGGCCTGGATTAAATAAGCAATTTCTGAAAGGACTTTTTTGTTTTAAATTCAGAAAATCATTTTTATCATTATGAATAAAAAAATATTTTATCATTCTACATCTTAATACCTCACACTGTCACACTTATAGTCGTTGTAATATGTTATCACTACATAGTATAAAACAAAGTCGCTTTCCGCAGTCTGTCTGTCAATATGTATGCTTAGATCTTTAAAACTACGCAACGGATTTTGATGCGGTTTTTTTAATAGATAGAGTGATTCAAGAGGAAGGTTTATATGTATAATACATGCATAGTACAGAAAAGCCGAGTAATTCAGGGACTAGGGACGAATCCGAGCGAAGTGAGGGTGAGTCGTAGAAGCATAATCTTCTTTTATCCTATCTACAGAGGGGACCTCGTAAGACAAATAAATAACCGAATTTGACAGTCAAATGATTGTGGGTCAATAGGACAGCTATAATTTTGATATTTAAGGGACAGCTGTAATTTACAAATTATGTTTTAGATTTTTTTTATATATATTTAGTATTCGTTAATTATTAATAAGGGAATGCTAGAGATATCAAAAAAATAGCTACAAAAAAGCATTTTTTATCTGTGTTTGATCAATTTAGTTTATTGTATAGATTTAAAAGTTATTGATCATTATTATAGTAATTATGTTATTAATTTTAGTCTCATTTTAGTGTAAGTATATCGCACTTCAATAATTACCATAATTTTGGCAGCGTTTTTATGTATCCTCTAGTTTACATTTAACTTTTCTGTTATGTCCTGCTTTTGTTTATATGTTGAACGAGTATCAGCCTGGCGGCAATTCACAACAAATATGCATGTTTTCCTTTACACCCTTCCTTTCCCACATTTACATATACATATAATAAATTAACTATCGAATGTTCTAAATAAATATAAAGGAATATACAATATATATTGTAATAATAATATTAATAAGTATAATTGCAAATGAAAATTAAAGTGTCTGTCTATGATTTTAAAATAATTAACCCATAACTAGTATGGTATTTGCATTGTGTCATTTTTACATATAAAATGACAATCTTTGAGATTATTTAACTAATATTAATGAGTTTTTCGATAGCGGATACAAAGGGTGTAAAGAGAAATAGATGAATTTCAGAAAAAAGATTTCCCGCAAGATAGGGGTTCAAAGTTTATGTTTAGGTGTATGATTATTTTGATAGGGGCTATAATGAAGGCTCAAGCAAGGCGAGGGTGGGTCGTTACTAAAACAGAAAAATATAATGCTTACTTATTTATACTAATATTATAAAGAGGTAAAGTTTGTGAGTTAGTGACAAATCATCCCCTAAGGGGGTGAAAATGGAGATAAGAGTTTGTATGGGGCATCAATAAGAAAGTCATATTATGTATTGTATTGTATTATGTAGTGTATTTATAATAAGAAAGTCGTCTTAAAGATCCGTATAATCTTGACTGTAATGTCACTTTTTTTTATCTATCCGTATGTGTCGTTATTATATTTTAACTTTTCATATGAATATAATAAATTGAATAATATTTATTTTTCATCGTTAATTTACAAATATATTTATTTAAATTAATTGTATTTATTTACAGAAATTTTTTTAATAATTTCCTCGCGGCGACTTCGTTCGTATTGTTTATTCACATATTTTTTCTCTGTCTCTAAGGGTTGTAGCGTTTCGTTAGATAGAGTATTATAATCTTTTTAATAGATGGGCTATGAAATGCAAATATATTTTTTTATGATAGAGAGATTAGAGCGTTTAAATTAGCTTTAAAAAACTAACTTTTCAGCTTTCTACATTAGTACAGATTAATATAAAATGTAAGAACTAATAGAAAACTACTTCTTCAAAATAATAATATTTTATAGTAAATATTTTTTAATTATTAACATTTTAAATAAATGTAACAAGAAAAACAATGACGATTTGTCGCGGGTTCGAGTCCTGCTGGGGGTATTCATGTGTAATGAGCACGAATGTTTGTACTCCAGTTATGAGTTTTTATATTTATAATACGGTATGTATTTAAAGTTATATATGTGTAGTGTATCAACTATCTGGTATCCATAACGCAAGCCTCGTAGTTTACTTTGGAACTACATATATGGTGTTGTGTGTTAACATCTCAACATATTTATTTATTAATTTATTTATTAAATATAAACAAAGTTATCACAGTGAATAGTTATAAGGAAAATATTATCATACGTATAAGTATCATAATATTAGTATAATCTAGAAGTATTTACAGCTTTAATTAAAAGAGATGGGACCATCATGAAGTAACAGCAAATAGTGCCAGTAAAGGGTGAGTGGGTCAGTGTTCCGAGCACCGAGATAGATGTAGGACTCGCTATGACTAGTAACTAGAACAAAAGTATTTCATATTTTAAACTAGTTTGTTGTAAAAAAAATTATATCTTTATAATTCACTACCGGCTCAAACTTGCTTTGCTCGGGTTCGCCTCTAGAATAACAAAGATAAATCTATCCCACGGGAACCGTACATTTTTTCGGGATAAAAATAGCCTATCTGCTATTCCAGACTATTATCTATCTCTGTGCCAAATTTCATCCAGATCCGTTCAGCTGCTCTGGCGTGATTGAGTAACAAACATCCATAATATATCCATACTCACAAACTTTCACATTTATGATATTAGTAAGATTATAGATAAAGTTTACTTAAAAAGAAAGATCAATTAATGTATTTCTTCATTCAATATATTCTATATTTTTTTAATTAATCAAATAATTAAACTGAGCAAAAAATATAACAACAATTTAAAATTTTATCAATCAGTCAGTATTTTCGTTAGTTGAAAACTTAAAAATATACTCTACTGGTTTTATTGAGCGTATCACACTTATTTATTTTATTCGATTTATAAAAATCTATACACATAATAAAATTCTAACTAAGTCGAATCTGTATATTAAACATTTTTTGGAAAATCGTATTGAAATAGGCATTATTATCGATACAGAGGCCGAATCTATAGTTTTTAGAATTTTTGTCTGTCTGTCTGCCTGTTACCCGCATCACGGAAAAACCACTGGAATGATTTTGATGAAATTGCGTATGTTGATATCTGGTTATCCGGGTCAACAGATAGGATACTTTTTATTGCGGGAAAATATCTCATTTCTGAGAAAAAATACAAAAACTGCAATGTAAGAGTATACTAATATGTAAAACCTAAGAATTTAGTTTTTGGTCATCTTTTGGCAATGCTAGTATAATAATAAATGGTAATAATATTCCTTAAAATATATTATTAAACACTTCCAAGGTCCATTATGAAGTTATTATGAGTAAAATATGACAATAAATTATGGTATTAAAAAAATTAGCAAATGTTAATATTTTTATATAGAAACTAGAATTTAGTTTATTTCAATATGTTAATTATTATAATTTGTATGTAAGACTAGCGACTCACCCTCGCTTCGCTCAGGTTCGTCCCTGGGTACCTTTTAATTTCTCACATATGACATATTTTCCCGCGGTAAAAAGTATGCTAAATGTTGACCCGGATAACCAGCTATCATCATATCACATTTCATCAAAATCTGTTCAGTGGTTTTCTCGTGACACGGTCATAGACATACAGACAAAAATTATAAAAACTTTTAATAAGATTTTCCAAAAAATATTTAATGTACCGATTTGACTCAGTTAGAATTTTATTTTATTATATGTATAGATAATGAATAATGCAACACGTAAATGTCGATTTAGTGTGTAATTTTGACTGATTTCCAAAAAGCAGGAACTCGGCTCATTTTTTGTATAGGCTACGCAAAATGATGACGCAAATTGTAAAACTTAACCTGACATTAGCTCAACAGAATAACTGCCTTAAATAATTTGCAAAAATAAATTTTACAAACATAACATATTATTTTCTAATATGTAATTCGTAGTCAAACATAAACATGTCAGTATTTTTTATAACAACATGGTTGTTGGTTTCTCGTTTAGGTTTTTTTGCACAGAACACTTCTGTGGGTTCAATTAAAGTGTACACTAACAAAACTTACTTCAGTATTCTAAATTAATAAGGTATGTTTTATATTTCAATTTTTCAAATACCTAATACTAACTTACTTGTTTTAAAAACAACTTTAACTTGTCTTGTAAAAACAGCACCCGTTGCTTTACTCGCGTAATAGGTACGTAATATATGTATAATCAACCAATTGGGATTTTTGCGATGAATTGGCGACATACACATTACACACATATCGTTAATCCATACGAATATTATAAACGTGAAAGTGTGTTTGTTTGTCCTTCTTTCACGTCGAAACGGAGTGACGAATTGGCGTGAATTTGTTGTGTCGAGATAGTTGATGGACTGGAGAGTGACATAGGCTACTTTTTACCACGGGAGATTATCGCATTACCACGGGAAAACACGTTTTAATACAATCCAAAAATTATTTATGATCAGAATTACTAAACTTGATATTAATGCTTTTGTATGTAATATGTGTTTATAAGGGGGTAAAATAGGGGATGAAAGTTTGTATGAGACCTACTTTTACAGAGTATTTTTGCAGTTTTTGGCGCGAGCGAAGCCGCGTGTTCTGTTAGTAGTAGTAAAAAATGGCGGTCGACTAGTTATATTTAAGAATAATATATCTAATATAATTTTAAGACTAAAATCATGACCTTTAGGCAGGATGTATCAAAATTGAATGCATTTGTCTCGTTCACTCAACCTTATCTGATAGGCTATTTATTACACCTGATAACCTTGGAAACTGCTAACATTATCAATAATTTCTTATCCATTTTAAAATGTGTTTATGCATATCCAAAGAGTGCATTATTTGTATGCTACTATATACTAGGGTACGCCTGCGTCTCCGCTCGCATTAAACAACAATGCTTACTTGTTAATATAAGTTGAACGATTGCATATTGAAGAAGTAACACAATATATACACAGTGTCTGTTGAAAACTTTGTCTAAATGACAAATGTTATATATATATAATTTATTAATAAATGCAATATCTATATGCTTTGGCTATACATGCATCGTGCACAATTTCATTTTTATTCTAAGCCGCAAAACATAATAAGTTCAAAATCAGTATAGTTAAGGGTACTGTCATAAATAAATATAAAGAAATAAATAAAGATCTTGGGACATTAACACACAACAACATCTAGTTCCATGGTAAGCTACGGATTGACGCTTGTGTTACGGATACCAGATAGTTGATACACTACGTATACCTATATAACTTTAAATACATAGGTACATATTATAAATATAAACATCCATGAGTGGAGTGCAAACATTCGTGCTCATTACAAAAATGAATGCCTTCAGCGGGACTTGAATCCGCGACCGCTGGCACAGCAAGTAGGGTCACTACAAACTAAGCCAAACGTATCTCATCACATCGTCAAATAATAATGAATCGTTGGTTTTCTTTGCATTCCTATAATATCTTGGCCAAATTGAATTTAGTCTTAAAAAATTGAAAGATTCTGCAAAAACCTGTTAAATTTTTAGATATAATGGTGTCAAATAAGCATTATTAGGTACCTATATATAGTTTAAGTATATAGATTGCTATTATAAAATACTGATTAATATTAATTATTTATTGTGTATTATTTTTTTTCACATAAAAAATGTAATAAATTAAGTACATGCGTATTGAATAGAGTAATTATAATTATTATTATGTAGATAATTATATATTTTTTTCTTTCTTCTTTTATGAAATAGATGTTTAACTATTGTGTTACACGTAATTATGAAATGTTGGCGCCAGTTTTTTTTAATAATCAATATTATTATATAAATAATAATTAGCCTTTTTCGAATAAATGAGTTATATAAAATAATATCTGTCATGTCTTATAATTTATTATATTGATTCTAACGTTATCTTTTCAACACAATCTTGTCAGAATTTCAAGCACACCTTTATGCAATGATAAAAAAAATATTCATGATATACACCTAAAAATAATGTATGTACTTACTTATGTTCTTTTCTTATTTCTAAACATATAATAAAAGTGTACCTGATCGCTGTCTGTACATGGAAGCTATTTGAGATACTATTATTGGAGGTCTTTATTACGTAACGTTATATATATATATATATATATATATATATATAGAACGCAAAACACTGATTTATAGATTTTTTTCTATTTGTCTGTGCGTTTGTGCGTGCTATCTCATATATCTCAGAAACGGCTAAACCGAATTGGGTACGTTTTTACCACTAATATATTGTGATAAGCTTTACTTAATATTTACTATTTGTATTATTTCAATCGGTTTATAAATAAAAGTTATGTTAATTTAAAGAATCACCTATACTTATTAATCACCAAGTTATTAATATTTATATATAAAAAATATATATAATGTTATGCAAAGGAAGCATATAAATGAACACCCCCAATCACTAACATACGAATTATAGAAATATCGTAATGATAGGAAATCCTTTAATCAATTTAAAATATTAATATCTAAATTACATCTCATAATTCAAGTAAAGATGCGAATCGAGTATAACAAAAATGGGTAATTTATTTGTATAAGTAAATTCGCATATTTTTGTTTGTTTAGTACTCAACCGAGCGTCGTATCTCCGTTGTGTAGCTGATACCGAAGTGAGGTAGGTCAGCGCAAGTTGTAATCGGCATTTAAATAGGTATAAAATTATTTTATCTTATTTTTTTATATAAGTATGAGTTCAAAGATCAATATACCTGTGCTTTGAGAATTTTAATCCACTTAATATATGAGATGTACCAAGTTTAATTAACACTTGCTGTCACGTCTAGTCTTATTATCCGACTTTAAAAATAAAAAGGTACTGAATTTGTATTTGTGCCAATTGTAAATGGATTCCTAAGGCCCCCATATAAATTTAAAACAAAATCCACGCAATGAAATAATTTCTTTCCTTATGATTTTGAATTCTATGTAGCTTTTATGTTTTTTAAAGAGTTTTCCATATCCTAATACATATTCTAAGACGCCACATGTAAAAACTCATAGACTCTATTTAAAAAAATTATATCAATCCTGAGTTACTCCGCAATGCTGAGTGAAAGAAGAATAGCAGAAATATTTGTATATTTATAATATTAAGTATGGAATATAATTATACTTAAACAGTAAAGAATAAGGCTATTTATGTATATCATAGATGCTATGTAGAAGCTTTTTGACACATATCTTTTAAAAAATAATAACAATGGGATTCTCATCTCATTATTATCATGGCCTATGTCGAAAAATTACGCGATTCAATATTTTCATAGCATTCTGGGACGTTAAGTTAAAATATAAAATGAAAAAGCACCTTTAATGAGATATAGTGATAGTGGCGATCATTCTTGCTGAAGAAGGCTCGACCCAGATCCGAAGAGGCGTTAACGTGTTATTAGTGGAAAGGGGCGATGTAGGCGAATTTTGAAAAAAAATAATACGTAAAGATGCACTTGCTACTTTACTAGATACCTATCATATTTAATATATTTTTTAAAATTAGAGACTGGCAGCAGAAACAAATATTTGTTGAGAAAAAAATATACTGCAGAAGAAACAGAAATTTCAAAGCTAAACTTGTAACTAAGAACTTTTTACTTTTTAAATAATAAAAGAAAACCGTCTATCTATAATATTCAATAAAATTTAATTATGATTGAAAAGTATGTTATTATTTCACTGACCTTCTATTGAAAATATTGAATGCAAAATTAATACGTTAATTAATCTTCATATAAATATACATTGTTTACGGCACTTTGGTATGAATACAAGATAAGAATAAAACAAATCTTAATCTAGTATAGACATAATCCATACTTAATATTATAAACGTGAAAGTGTTTCTTTGTTTGTTTGTTTGTCCTCTTTTCACGTCAAAACGGCGTGACATATTGGCGCGATTTGTTATTTTTTGTGAGGAGATAGTTGGAGAGCTGGAGAGTGACATTGGCTACTTTTTACCGCCGGAGTTTATCTCATTCTCACGGGAAAACATGTTATAATACAACCCAAAAAATATTTATGATCAGAATTACTTCAAACTTGGTATTAATACTCTTTAATACAATTTAATAAACACGTACTTTAGCATTTTTTGAAATTTATCCCAAAAGAGAATAAAATAGGGTATGAAATTTTGTATTAAACCAAACTTTGTAGAGTTTTTTTTGTAGTTTTAAGGCGAGCAAAGCCGCGGGTTTTGCTAGTACCAATATGAAAGAGGAAATTTTAATAATAAATCGATTAACGCTCATCCCAAACCACCAGGGTTTTACCCAAAAGTTGAAAAAGTTAAACGTTGCACTTTGTATGTTGGAAATTTAAAAACTCAGATCTTAAATGTTTTTTAATGACTGGACTCTACCCATTTAATTTAATATATTCTGGACAAATGAGCGTTAGTTTCTTACTAAGTAATATATATTGTACAAGTTCTATTACATTTTCTCAATCTTCAAACTCTACATAATATACTATTTCTACATATTAATTTATTATATTGTAAATATTTCATTGTAATTTTTTCAAAACAATTCTTCCTAAAGTAATCATGTCATCTGTAAATTAATTATTCACCAAGTTATTGATGCTTTACTTATTTTTAAGAAATTACTTACATACGGATAGTATTTTAGTTATTTCTTAGAAGAAATTAGAATATGAAATGTCACAAATTATTTTTTAACTAGAATAATATTTTTTTAAATTCGTAAAAAAATCCAAAAATGAGTTAAGCTATAACCAATCTATAAAATATATTTGACATTAGTCTCGGTTAAAAAACTTAAGAAGATAAGAAATCGAAACCGTCTGAGAAACAAATGCCGTCGCAACTTTTTGACAAAGTTGTGAAATAATGCACTAGACATGAACAATAAAGAAAACGAAATATGTAAGCATTTGACTTGTCAAATAAGATTTAAAATAATTATATTGGATCTATAATTCACAAATTTAGGAAAAAGAAAAACAAAACATATTTTTTACTAATTCTTACACAAAGCAAAAGCTAACTTCGAGGAAATCATATTTATATTCTTAATATTTTAAAATATAGTTTACTTAAAAATCTAAATTAAGCAAAAAGTAGTTAGTATTGAAATTAGTATGAAATAATATATGTATAGTTAAAAAATATGCGTCAGTTATTGAACGAACAAAACTATAACGTACAGTAATGAAAAGTATTTGTTTACAATCACGACGGATCAGCGAATGAATATATGTATTATTGTAATGCCACTGAAAGGCAATAAGCCTTGACCATATGCAATAGGTTCTTATATATCACTTTTAAAGCTTTTTCTTAAGTATTTAAAAAAAAACTTGTATAAAGCAAAGATTACAAAAAAACCTAATTAATTAAATTAATTTTAAAAAAAGATTCCACTATTTTTATAATAAAAACATGAAAAGATAAGAAGTTTCATAATTAGTTAGAGATAAGCCTTATATTATAATAGCATATTTTACTTATGAATATTCTAAGAACAAAGACAATTATTTTAGTTAATATATAATAATATACATTTATAAGTTTCTATGTAAGATTTTAAATAAATTGTATCTAATATATTTTAAGATAGAAATATATATTTCAATTGTCTTTGGCGTATATACGTAGCGAATTGGTTTATTGAGGCGCATCTGTCTACAAGCGCTCATTGTAAGTCATGAGGGTAGCGACTAGACGTTACGTGTCCTTTACGGCACGTGAAGTGCACTCTATTATAGCTGTGTGGACATTTCCTTAATTATCTTTACCATCAATTATTGATCTAAAAAAGCTTTACATTTGCAGAAATGTATGATGAAAACTATATTGAGAACAACTTTGCATATACACACTACGGTTGAAGGAAAATGAAATGCACTCGTCTAGTCGTTATAGTGACTTCACTAGAAACACAATAACTATTTATAAGAATGAACGTTACAATATACATATATGTAAGACATAGATATTAGTGCTAATTCAAAGCAAACATAAAATATAGAGCTCACCAACATCAACGAGATCTCCGAGTGCATTATGAAATCGAGTGAATTTTAATTATGTTTTTGACAAATTTGATAGTGACATCGATAACAATGATGTAAGCCGACTCACATGAGTCACAAGAGGTTCCCTGCGCGTTTGCGACGTACCTATAAAATAACGGTGTACGGAGTGCGCATACGGCTGAAGAGCGAGGTTGCGCAGGGCGCGCAGGATCGTCGGTGGGCGGCGCACTAACACTCACATTCAAATATTCGTCTAACCTTGCGAATCGGCGCACGGGTTCCATCCGACGGGTGGAAGTCTCGCAGATGTAACGTTGTCTGTACAGAGAGCAGTGTATCGTGTGTGGCGTCGGGCCGGGCGGCAGGCGCATCGATGCGCCGCCACCGGCGTGTTGTCGCGAGACTGCGGCGCGACGGCCGCGCTACATGTCACGGTGCGGCGAGCGCTGAGCGCTTGGTCACCGACTCGCAGTGGCGACGCCGTCCTACTGTCTGCTGGCGGCCGGGACTGCGTTGCACCGCCCCGCTGCACCGCCCGCCCCCCACCGACCCACCACCCCCCCACTGCCCCCCACCGCCCCGCCCCGAACAATTTTCCGCATCGGGTGGGAAAAATCGATTGTGCAGCGAGCCCCGAATAATTTCGGCAAGACGCACGGCGCCCTTGCGTCGCCCTGCCAGCGTCGAGCGGTCAAGCGCAGCGCTACCACCGCGAGAGCACCTCAACTTTATCACAACAATGGCACTTGCTCTACTTTTTCATATATTTTTTTAAAAATATTACTTTATGATATGTCTTATTTTATTAGGAAAGAAAGTTTAATGGACGTTTTTTTTTTAATATATATGTTTTAATAGTTAGCTATGTACTTTTTAATCCAATATTTACTAAGGTGGTATAAAATAGAATTATTTATAATTAATTGAAATTGCTCCAACTTTTTTAAAGTAGATTTTTCAAAGAGCCGAATTATATGATGTTACATTATAGAAGAAAATTTAATATCCGAATTTATTATGACTTTAATATAACCTTTTCGATAGCCATTTATTTAATTTAATAATTTTTAAATATTTATGGATCTAGTATAAAATATATTTTTTTATTACCAAGTTTAATGTTAATTAATTTAATTAACGAGGTTAGTTTGCAGAAACCTATGATTTTATTTATTTTGATAACTTGTAACGGGGCTTTGTGTCTGTCACGTTGCAGACTGGCACGTTGCACGACTTGCTTGATGCTTGACTTACAAAATAAAATATAATTTCAGGTATTTCCATAAGATATTTTTAATTTATTATTTATTCATATATATCATATATATAAAAATAGAGTAACATATAAAAACTTTTTATAATCAAAAATTATGCTAACCTGGCTATTGCTAAAAGTACTAATAATTATATTGATTTAGGTACTGTTTGTCATAGAACTAGCACTTTTCGTTTTCTAGGAACAAAATTAATGCTTTACATGCAATTTGCTCGGATACTCGTTTTAATGAAAAAACATATTTGTAAAATATTTATATTTATATATTTTATTATATATTATATATTGGTACGTTCACTCTATTTCTTATTTCATAATAGAAATGTAAAACGAGTTTTGAATAAACGCATCCTTTCATTAGGAATAAGTATTGAGATCTAAGATGCTTGCGCTCTCGTCTTTGCAATTAAATCAAGCCTTGTTGTTTGTACTCGTAGTTAGTTCTTGTAAAGTATTTGTAAGTGAACGTGTAGTATTTTTCTTACTCTACATTCGTATATAAAATATTTTCTTTTTTTCTTTTCTTACGGTCAATTTCTTCAAAGTTTTATTGTTTAACATAATGAATATTAATATTATGTAGGTTTTTATATAAAAAATATTATTTTACAGCTTTTAATATACTTTTACGGTGTTACGTCGTTCTAATCTTTAGTAACAAGGCGTAGCTCGCTACGTAACTGAGCTTTTTTATTTTTGTCTGCCAAATTGCGAGGTGAAAGTCGATCGATTGCATCCAGTTTTAAGTAAGTGCAGTCATTAATATAATTTAATTTAAATATTATAACAAGATTTCCTTGTGCTTTCCCCTTTATATGATATATTTATGTAAGGCGAGAGTTTTTAGTTTTTTCTAACTCTATAATGTATAGAGTTTAAAAAAATTAAAAATATTCAAAAAGAAATCCGTAAGAAATCGTAGTAATGTGAATATTAGATACGTAATAATTAGTAATTAATTGAAGTATTTTTTTTATTTCTATTTCTTTTCTTGAAATTAAATTTACAAAATCTGAAGAATATAATATTATTGTAATCTATACTAATATTATAAAGAGGTAAAGTTTGTGAGTTTGTGACGTAATCTTTGGATCTACTGAACCGATTTAGATGAAATTTGGTAAGAAGATAGTTTGAGACCCTGGGAAGGACATAGGGTACTTTTTATCCCGGAAATCATTCCTTATGGGGGTGAAAAGGGGATGAAAGTTCGTATTGGGAAGCAAGATAGGGACGAACCCGAGCGAAGCGAGGGTGAGTCGCTAGTTTAATCATAAAACTAGATAACAAAAATATTAGATTTTTTATAGGAAAAGGGGCTAACGAGCAAACTTAATTATCATCTGATAGTATTAAGTTACTATCAACGCTCATAGACACTTGAAATAGAAATTTAGATTTTTTAATTTTTGCATAATGATATGCACTTTTTTCTCCCCAAAATGTAAGACGTTGTTGTAAATGATAGCAAAAATATTGAATGATTTTTCTTAACTTCATGTGCATTATGTAATTTTGACATTCATTTAGATTACTGTAATTTCTAACTACATATTTCTAAAAATACTAAATTTTATTTATTAATATATGTTTAACTCATTTTATGATTATTTTATTATTAATTCATTTATCAACTATATTTTTATAATGATAACTAATTTTTATAAGCATTAAATGTAGGTATATAACGTCGTTTAAGTCAAATCGGCCTAAAATTACGAATAAGCTTGTACCAATTCACATTATCAAAGCAAGCAAAAAGCAAAATAACGATTCTCAGAATATTACATCAATGTACAGTTGTTTGGTGTTGTGTTTCTATTATAGGTAAATTAATTAGAACTAACTCTTTCCCAATAGTTATTTTTGTGGACTTTGGTTAAATAAATACATTTTTTTAGACATAACAAACATTTTGTCATTGGATATCATTTTTTAAAGATAAATACAAAATCGAAATCTTACAAAATTGAGAAAATTTTTAAAGCTCAATAATACACAATTACTAAACGAAAGCTTATTAATCTTTTAAAACGGTACACTAAATTATATCCAAATATTTAAAATAACTCTAAAAATATATATCAAACAAAAATAACAAAATAATTCAGACTCGGTCAATACGTTATAAGTTTCCCTAATATTCTACGCCGCAACAAACCCTTCGTTGGGGTAGGTCAAGGCCCGCCCTAATAAGAACTTTGCCCTCTAAGGTTCACAGTACGCTTGAAATTTCGGCTTGCGTCTAAATGTGTCTGCATCTGAGAGTACCAGGCTTCTACTCCTTAATCGGATATGATCAGACCGACGTCTGGCGCAGTGGTTAATAATATGTACGCTGGAGACTATAGGTTCAAATTTTCCTAGAAATTCTTTTGTTAGTTATGTTATTGTACTCAAATGTTTTAATACGAGAGTTTGCGAGTATTTCTTGTTCTTTAATATTTAACGTTCGCCACAGAATAACGTCGACGTGGTCGTTGACATTATTCATTTGCTACTCTACTAATTTTACGCCATGGCTTTTCTCGGGTTTTACCCACATAAGTACACAACACTTTATTAATTTCAGTAACATTTAACGCTTACTGTATAGATTTTGAAAATAAAATCGCGAAAATATAAGAAAAAACTTTTTCATTTAAAATATAAATATTCATTTTCATTTAATATCAATTAAGTCTAAGAAAACATTGTCAAGGGATGGGAATCAATGTCCTTGAATAAAACTAACCTGACAGGTCACTCCAGCACATGAACTATTTGTAGGCTTGAACAAACAAACTTTTGTTTTTTAATATTATTAGACCTTTTAATAACAATTATAATAATATAGGCATAGTAATTAAAACATACTGCTTATTAAGTGCTATTACAATTACTAATTACTTAGCTATATAAAGTATGTTGCAGGAATTCTGTTAAGACTTCTGTTATACAGGTATTGTAATTAACAAAAAAATATAGCCAATTTTGAAAGAATTTTAAAAAGTGTTAGGGTAAAATATGTAAGTAAATACGTTATTTATTTGTAATATTATTTATTTTTAGGGTTCCGTACCCAAAGGGTAAAACGGGACCCTATTACTAAGACTCCGCTGTCCGTCCGTCTGTCTGTCCCTCTGTCACCAGGCTATATCTCATAAACCGTGATAGTTAGACAGTTACAATTTTTCACAGACGATGTATTTCTGTTGCCGCTATAACAACAAATACTGAAAAGCAGAATATAATAAATATTTAAGGGGGCTCCCATACAACAAACGTGATTTTTTGCTCGTTTTTGCTTTATATTGAAAACGGCAACAGGTAGACGCTTGAAATATTCACATATTATTTAGTTATATATTTACTTTAAAAATAAATAAGTAAATTAAAATAAAACCAAATATATTTAAGGGGGGCTCCCATACAACAAACGTGGATTTTTTGGCGTTTTTATAGATAATGGTACGGAACCCTTCGTGCGCGAGTCCGACTCGCACTTGGCCGGTTTTTTTAATCTATCTATATCACATATATCTTAGTGCAATAAACTATCAATGTACAATCACCTGTCATTGCACCAACATTAGGTCAAAGCCTTTTTCACTGAGGACTTTGCCTCCAAAGTTTTACGAGCTTCTAGCCTACAATAATTCAACAAATGTCTACGAAGTGAATTATTTATTAGATATCTAGAATTATCTGTATTTTTAAACTAACTTTTTTAAAGTGTGTAATATAAAAAATAAACATTATTTTCTAAAAAGATTGTTATATTAAATTAACAAAAACAAAACTAAAGGCCAAATTAATTTTAATCATTAAATAAATATTATTTGTCAATTAAGTTAAAGTATAGCCTGAAAGTAAGAATTTAACAACTTAGCTATTTTATTTATACGACTTTTGTTTTCAATTAGTTTAAGCTATAAAAATATAGCTCAAAATATATAATAAAATATCAAAAATGATATTTTTGCATAATTAATATTATTATTATTAATTATGCAAAAATGTCAAAAAATATTAATTGAAGAAATTAACCTTTTTAAAGTTATGTATATAACTTACATTTTTACTTCAAATAGCTCGCTGGTTTCTATTTATTTCAGACTCACGTTACCCTTGTGACTCTTGCTTTGTGTATGAGTATGCTGTATAGAGACCTTATGTCATGACTTTGAAAATACTTGAGCGATTAAAATAAAACCTAGCCGTATTTTAATTCAAGCTATTAGTACACAAAAAATCCCTATTAAAATCTGTTGGTTTTTCACAATGTTCAGTTACAAGACAGACGGATTTATTTCTATAACGGTCTAAACACTCAACACATTTAAAAAAAATGACTTTGACCTTAACGTATATAGTATATGGATAAAATAAAAAAAAACATAATTGAATAACGCATAATATTACTCTTTTAAAGAGTTTCTTGTTGATGGAAATGTGTGGAATTTAGATATACTCATAATAATATGTGGGATAGCTATAATGTTGTACTAAATACTGTTTAAAAAGAGCGACTGTTGAGTTTCTCATCAGCTCTTCTCAATAAAACTTCCAACTACACTGACTATCTTTGAATTAAATTGACAATTCAAAAGTGCTTGTATAAGTTTAATTGAATTAAGCTAATTTTCATTTTCAACCTTACGTGAATATTAAGGGTTCGATTCTCAGGTCACCAATGGAGCAATGGATAGAATGGATTTTATGCAGCAATGGAGCAACTGACCGGTTCTCATTTTAACTGACTTCAAAAAGGAGGTTATCAGTTCGGCGACATTTTTTAAAGTTAATGATGTCTATTTCAATAAGATTTTCCAAAAAATATTTAATGTACAGATTCGACTCAGTTATAATTTTATTATATGTATAGAATAACTTTTAAATTTTAGAAATAATACTAGCCAAAATCATATGAGTGAACAAAATATTTTAAAGCTTCGTAAAACAAGGAGCTTACTAAACTGTCAAATTTAGACGCAAATCGGTTTGGGTGGCATTCGATCTACTACAGAGTCAGCGCTCGAATTCTTAGAAGAAACAAGACGTGAGACCCGTTTGATATCATGCCTTGTGCAATCTATTCGGACAATGATTGTATTTCATTTTATCCATTTGGGGTGACAAACAACATTCCTAAAGTTAACATTATTAATAATATATCAACTTGCATGTATTAGTGTATAATATAAAAAATAAAAGTAAATTTTTGTTGGGTCATTAACACAGAACCATCTAGTTCCATGGTAAGCTAAGAGACTTGCATTATGGATACCAGATAGTTGATACATTACGCATATATATCTTTTAAATACATACATATTATAAATATAAACATCCATGTCTCGAGTACAAACATTCGTGCTCATTACACAAATGAATGCCCTCAGCGGGACTCGAACCCGCGACCGCTGGCACAGCAAATAGGGTCTACAAACTGAGCCAAACGTGTCGTCAAATGTAAGTCTTCTTCTTTATATTCTTCTAAATAACTCTTATACGAAAAAATAAAACAATATTGGATGCAGTATGTTAATCTTTTTGTTTATTAGGACTTTGTACATATGGTGAATAAAAGAGGCCATATTGGACCATTCGGATCCTCATCTGACCTTCCAAAGTCTATTTCCTCAGAATCTTTTAGACGGTAATTAAAATTTAATACATATTGAGACTCTAACGTTGGATTTATAGCGAAATACTTTCGGAATAAATGCCTAAATCATACCTATTTTATAGGGAAAATATACCAAAAACTGTCTTCAATTTCAAACAATGATCCATGGAATCCTACTGAAAGCATGTCCAATAACAACTTTTTATATTCGTATTCAATTCATTTGGAGGAAAAAATTAGCACAGTCACTATTAAGTATACTTACCTATAAAGCCTATATAAATATTCGCTCTGCAAGAAATGGAATCTACGGCCCCCGACGTTGCCCCGATTCTGTGCTATTCAAACAACTATATACTTAATTATGTTTATTTAGTCGTCCATTACGTTAAAATTGTATGTGTTGTATACCTGTCCATTAGAAATTTTTTTTAGAGTTCCTATAATTTTGAAGTCATCTCAATACATAAAGTAAGTACCTACATATTTTTTAAGATATGAGGAGAGAAGTACTCGTATATGTATATACTCGTAGGTTCAATATAGAAAATTATCTCAAGCGTAAAGAAATATCACCTTTTTATTTAAAAAATATAAAAATCTTTATATAGTATAAGTTATGTATATGTATTTATTTATTCAATATTAATTTGTCTATTTAGATTTTGAAATAAATTAGTCTGGACCTCACGTGACTAACGTTTATATTGACCTTAAAGCATTTTTTTTGGTCTCTGATCACGCAATGTCTGTTCTGACAAACAGTGAAAGAAACTCATAAACATGAATTAAATGATGTTGTTATATTTGTTGTGTATAAGAGTAATTATAGTATAGTGAAATATTTGCCCATTGCTTATTTTACGACACGTTTAGCTCAGTTTAGTGTTTATATTAATTGCTGTGCCAGCATTTGCGGGTTCGAGTCCTGTTTGTACTCCAGTCGTGGATGTTTATATTTATAATATGTATGTATTTAAAGTTATATATGTGTATCGACTATCTAGTATCCATAACACAAGCTTCGTAGCTTACCATAGAGCTAGATGATGCTGTGTGATAATGTCCCAACATATTGATTTATTTTTTATTAATACTTTCTTATATTTACGCGAATATTTGCCATTTTAAATAAAACTATCTTTTCGAATTTTTTCGCGGATTTATTTGAATGGAACCAAAAATCCAAATAAATCCGCGAAAAAATCCGAATAGATAGCTTTATTTTTAATTTTCAACTAAGCCATTAAAAGATGCAGCCGTTTGTTTATGCAGCTTATTTCGTACTCGCAAGGAAATCAAAACCTTTACTTCCTATACTAATTCATGATCTCAGAATCATGAAATTTGGCAAGAAGCAATATCTTATAACACAAGTAAAGAAAAAAATCCGAATACCGTAAATTTATAGTTACATAATAATAAAAAAATTTTTTTTGCGATTTTAACCAACCTTATTTTAATATTTCATGCTACGGAACCCTCACCGTGCTAGAAAGGCTCGCACTTGTCCGATTTTTTTAAACTCAAAAACAAATTTGACAAGTATAATGGCAAGTGAGGGTATTATCATCAAAGTTGAATGCAGCAAATAAAATAACAAAACAATAAATAAATATAAAAAATGGATATGCTATAAATATACTCGTAGTACCTAAATAAATAATTCATATGCAATAAACAGGCACAAGTATGGACGAAAATATCACTTAGTTTATTTGACATAACTATCCATTGTATGAACCCATCTTATGCTGTCATTAAATATTTTTTACTAATCTAAGCCTCGGACAAGGGGAAACCCGCTATGGCGTTCTAATATAACTTATAAAACCATGACGTCATCGGCTTTACGATAAAAATATAGTATCCTATAAATTGCTCTGCGTTACAATGAGGCAGTTAACTTGAAAATAGAATATTAAAAAAATTGCATTCACAATATGGTTTTTACATTTTTATATATAAAGAAATTTCCCAAAACCTTACAAAATGTATTTTTTGGCAAAATATGGCAGAAATATCATATTTTAAAATGAAGCATTGTGCTCTATTGGGCATTTAGTTCTATGTACATATGCATGTTTCTATTACTGATATTTATATCAACCTAATTGATATATGGACTGGTTGATTAATCTGCAGTCTATAGAAGCTCTTGAGCTCCCTTGATGTCGAGAGAAGTAAAATTTGCTTCTTTGTACATATAGGATTATTTAAGAAGCTATCATTCAATTCTAAATTAGTTAAGACTATCTTTGAGTAATATATGGAATTTTATTTACTTATCACGTATACGGAACGTCGAGAGTAAATACTCTTACAAAGAAGTTTTCTTTCAGCGTGACGCGCTCGGCCTGACATTGTCAACAGGTCTAACCGAAAAAAACTGGTTTTGTCAACGGGTAACGCGTACGTGAACTCGTCAGTCACGCACACACTACCGCCTTATGTGTTAGTGTACCTATCGTTGTAGGGTTGTATGGAGCTTTATTTCTGTAGGAAAACTTTCAGATGTAATATAGCGGCCATCGCAGAACAATGACACGCATTTATGAATATGATTGACACTACTTACTATAAGTCGTGAGTTACATTCTACCACTGAACAAAACAAAGGTAAGGTTTAAACCCTACATATTGCCTCATTAATCGTATAAAGTGCAAAAAGAATGCGGCATGTCCTTTCAAATAATTATATGAGCAAAATAACGTGACGATATAAAATGAACATTAAATTAAGCTAGTTGAATATACTTAGTATTATTATTAAAAAAAATAGGATTGGGTATTATTATTGGAAAAAAAATGGGAAAAATTAATCTCTAAATATGTTTTCATCTAGTCATTGAGGTATACAGGATCCAGCACGGATTCTTGGAAGCATACTATAGCCTTCGGTTAGGAAAAATGACTCCCTTATTAAAAAATACCTATATAATGTCTCGGAAGTAGTTACTTGTGTTCTCTTGCAGAATGTCTGCTTCGGTGGAACTACCGTCGGAGTATCGAGGTTGAATGCAAGTGATCCTACGGCGCCACATTAAGAGATGGTTCCATCATAGAAAAGCCAATACCCATATTGGCTTTTTTATCCGGTGAGTGCCCTCGCAACCAACTGTATGTAACCTCGTATAGCAGGTGGTATAGTAGCTAAGTACTTTTTCCAACGTAAACTTTTTTGTTGTACAATTTAGTCTTAATCCAACGTATAATTAAGAATTAAGTGTGCATTCCAAAGTTTTTCTATGGAAATTTCAGGATATTTTAATCTTCACATACTTGCATGCTAGGACGTATTCTGGTTTGATTTCTAAATTTGTAAAATAAACGTGAGATAAGCTAGCTGAAAAATATTTATAATCAGAATTACTTAAAACTCGGTATTAATACTCTTCAATACAATTAAATAAATATGTGTTTTATCATTTTTAGAAATTTATAAGGGGGTAAAATAGAGGATGAAAATTTTTATGAACCCAACTTTATTAGAGTTTTTCTGTAGTTTTAGCTCGAGCGAAGCCGCGGGTGCTGCTAGTATGTTTTATATACCTTAGAAAGAAATATTTGTAGAAAAAAATTTTAAATAAACAAATAAACAATAACAAGAACCACAAATTTCTTTATAAACTGTTTGATATTATTTTAATCTATAATCAAGGCGTAATCATACACATACTCAAACACGGCGTTGGACATAAGTTTCTGGCAATAAACAATACACTGTTAACTGACAAGATGATCAAAAAAAAGCAGGTAACTTTGCTTCTAGCAACTCATTTGGCACTTAACAAGAGATTTATCAGTTGATTAGTTAATTATTGCATTGATCAGACTTTCAGAAACTGGGTGTTACACTTTTAATATATTGAATATTTTACAAAACACTGTGTGAAGTTGTACAACATTTTAGTTTTAATAATACATAATTAACAAGAAACTTTACTTTAATGAGAACTATTGAAATTTATAGAGTATATAAGTTTTTTAAGTATTATAATAGACTCTTCATTGAAATAGGGACTCGATTTTCTTTGCTCGGATTGCTAGTTTTTCTCAGCACGCATGAAGTATTTCTTATTTGAACTAGTGATCGATTCTTGGACCCTGGAAAAGACTTTGGGCTAAATTAATTACATAGGCTTGTAACTTATAGACTTTTTAGAAATAAAAAACAGCTTCCGCATAAAATCTTGTAGCTGCAGAACATTGTGATTTAACATTTCTTAAGACGTAGGCGTAGTATGTTTAAAATTGAAGCCGATGCATAGCTGCTGATCTACTCATCCTTACCAACCATATCAAAATTGTTACTGGAGACACTTCAGAAAGTAACAAGCCATTTGGTTATTTGACTGGTGCTTGCTGGTACTATCTTCAGGTAATTCCACGGTGTTTCTTGGTATTTCCTATCACTCCTCACAAAAACTTGGACTTAGAGGTTACACAAGCTCTCAGTCTAATAGTAGTATGGGAAGTAAGGTAGACTATGAATTTATTGATTTCATTAGATAACTTTTTTGTATATGGATGAGTATAAAGCTTTGAATGGTAATGTGAAAAATAATCCTACTATATTTTAATTTCATTTTGTATCGTTATAATACCACTAGGTTTTTCTGCTGCTTCGTCGAGCTGCTTTTTTAAGTTTAGTGTCTGGAAATATTACTCCTCATACAAACTGTGAACATCCTTTTTATTCCTTCAGGATTTGGTTCAATTTCAAAAAATCGTAGGATTTACGGCTCAGCCAAGATGAATAAGATTTTTGTTAACTCTTTTATTTTAGAACGAACTATCTTATTATTACACTATATAAATACGAAAGTTTGGATGGACGGATGCTTGTTACTCATTCACGCCGAAACAGCTGAATGGATCTGGATGAAATTTAGTACAGTGATAGATTTTAGTCTGGAGTAGCACATAGGTATTTTTTATCCCGGAAAATTTACGGATCCCGTGGGATACATTTGTTTTTGTTTTTCACTAGGAACGAACCCAAGTGATGCAAGGGTAAGCCGCTAGCTTACTATAATTAAAGATATATTTACAGATTTAATATGTGATAAAAATTGATAAACTATATATAATAAATTATATATCCGACCAACCTCCTTCGTGTCTTTTCCATTCTACGCGACATTAGCGAAGAAATGTGTGCGCTTTGAAGCCAGTAACAAGAGAATTGAATTGAATGATTGATATTCATGACAGTAGAAGAAATAGAAGTATAATGAAGCGCCTATTCTCTATATTAGTAGACTATCTTTTGCTTGCCGCTCCGCTGGCTTGGTTTACATACGCATAATAAAATAAATATTTTTAGAGATTCCAAACAAATAGACAAATTCCTCAGCTTTGAATTAATGGAACAGATTTAATATTATTATTTTAAAAGAATTTTATTAATTAAGCGATATTTAATCTCTACATAAATCGCATATAAATTAATACCTCTTAGAGTCTCAATAAATACTTTATATGGTTTGTAAAATTATATTAAAAGTTTCTTATTAAAATAAAATATTGAAATATTGTAACCTAATAGACAAGGTCAAAATAACTTCGGCTATACGCCACCTACGCATTTTGATCCTGCAGTTTTTTCCATAGATTAAATACTTTAATCAGAAAGATCATGGGGCTTAGACAAAACGTTATTTCGCAATAGTTCAAAAAACTCATAAATATTATAAATACGAAAGTTTGGATGGATAGATGGTGGTTATTCAATCACGCTAGAACGACTCAATGCGTACTTTTTTCCCAGAAAAATGTGCAGTTCCCGTGGGACATTCTTACCGTTAAAACTTACCTAGGGACGAACTCGAGCAAAGCGAGGGTGAATCGATAGTTTAAAATAATTAGAATATGGGAATAAGTAATGATATGTTGTAATTCTATCACATAACTATTAAAGCCATTTTAACATATTTTTTTATTATTCTTTAATGATTGTAGAAGGATATGTTACCGTAGATTCCATGGTATTCTCAATTTCATAACTTACATATTCAGAACTAGGGCAGTTTAAGATGTACAATATACATCATCATCATACATGTACGTATATAGTAGACTACGAATTTATATGACTTAGGTAACGCGAACTAATTAGTATTAAGTCAAAATTATTTTTTTATTCAGTACAAAAATTAAAAAAAAATTGCACACTAGCCTCTACTGTCAAGAGGCTAAATATTTTAATTTTGATTGACTGACTCATACTCGTACTTAGTTCTAATCCGTAATTAAGTCATTAAACTTCGTTAATAAGAACCTATCTGTGTACATCTTCTATGTATAACTGTACCCTACAGATTAAACTTGCGCTCACCTTGTAACCTAGGTATATAATTATAGATCAGCCATAGTAGAGTAGAAAAGTTTGACATTAGGGTAACGTCATATAAGATCACTTTAGAAATAAATTTATAAAATGAGATAGAAATTTATAAGTTATTTGATTAGTTTTTAATATAACATTTATCCTTTCACTAGAACTAGCACCAATTTAAAAGAAAAGTATATTAATTATTGACATCTTTTACTATGCAAGTAAAATTAATTTACCAATAAAACTTAGCTACTCTTACCACTTACAATTACAAAAATCATTCATTTACATTTTAAAACGTGTTTTTATCACTTTATAATTTTTTTATTAAGTGTACATTACATTTAATAAAAAAATGTTTCAGTGTGATTTGACTCTATTGGTAGGGATTTCCTAACAAAAAAACGGAATAAAAATTTAAATTTTCCCGTTTTTCTATCATTATCACTTGCTATATTATATAATATCTTAAAAATATAAGAAAAAATGTCATTCTCCTGTTCTATATACAAGAAATTGGCGGTGTTTACTGCATCATCGGAGAGCAGGTAAAGCCGTAGCCTTTAGACCTTTTGAACGTCCCACTGCTGGGGGTGGGCCTCCCTTCAATACGAGAAGGATCACGCCATAGTCCACCACGCTGGCCAAGTGCGGGTTAGCGGACTTCACAGGTCTTTTGAAAAAGTAAGGCAAGTGGTAATTATGTTAGAAATTATTCGCACACGAAAATATTAGAGGTGCGAGACTCAGGATTTGAACCCGCTTCACTCGGTTTACCAAGCGAGCGCGTTACCACTGGGCTAGCACCTTGCCGTAGGGCTTGCGCCATACTCTCTGGTTGTGTTGCGTTGTCATCCCATCGGAGTATGAGAGTGACGGGAATAGAGAGTGCACTTGTGTGTATACTTGTGCATTATAATATCTCCTGTGCTAATGGCTAGTCTTAATGAGATAGTCTGACGTGGCCGAAATCGGTCAGGAACACAATGCGAACCTAGCCACTCGCTACCTAATCAAATCAAAATTTCTGCCTTCCTAAAATTGTCAATAATATATATGAAAAACCAAGTTTGGACGGACTAATTGTTCTTCTAATAGTACACGAAATCTACTAGAGACAAACAAATTATGGTACTAATAAAACTACTCTAGCAAAGCAGGTCGTCACCATTATCTTTGTACAATTGGTGTTACTTGTAGTTAGGCCCTATGTCCATATCCTACAGTGACCTTAAAAGTCAAGGACAGGATTCCTCTAGTAGTTTTAGTGTCTAATGTTCTTAAAGTCCTCTGACGAAGGGCTGCAGGGTTTACCCAGTACTACCAAGAAGAACTACCAAGAAAAAAAGAATACATGGAGAACTTTGTCAATGCCATACCTAACAGACAAAATTAGTAGTGGGCATTCTAATGGCTATCTGGTTATATTAATTGACCTATACTTCTAAGTGGAATGAAAAACAGAAAAAATATATGAGAAGATATTCTTATATTATCGACTCCCCAGAACACAGTAGTATAATTTGGGTTTCAGTATTTTAAGTATAAAATATAGATAATATTTATGAGCCTTGACGCACACTAAAATATATTAAATAATGCTAATATTGAAATTTAAATTTTTTACAATAGCAAAGTGCTATACTTCAGTTACTACATGCAAATGTGTGGCAGCTCAGCGATACCGCGAAATGTAAATGAGTAGCTGACTAGACAATCGCTCGAAAACAGGTTGTCTACATTGTAATGGAGTTTGATTTTATTAATATTTTATACTAATTTATACCAATTGTATTTGAAATGTTACATTCTTCTTACAAATTTACTGAAAAAAAACCTATGATTTTATTTCTAAGTCAGTAGCTAGTTTCGGCTTAATGTGCAGTTACCTTAAAATAGCCAAATGGAACTGTTATTCTATTTCGTTGCATTATAAAGTCGATGAACGCATTAACATCATTAAAATGCATAATTTCTTCAGAAACCCGAAAACATTTACTGTTTTTTAATAAATTATTTTATATGATCCAAACTATTTATGTCCATCGTATAATATATTATTTTAATTGGCTTAGAAATAAATGTTATTCACGAGAGAAATATAATATGTTAAAAATTATAATGATTAAATTAATTTTTTTTTCAACGTGACTTTGGCGATATAATTTGTGCTTAACTGGCATACATTGAAGCTGATAAATAAAGAATTGAATTGAATTGAAAAATTATAATGTTTAAAAAAAAATTAAATGTATCAACATTTAGATAATTATTTTTCAGCCAAGATTCGAGACCCAAAATAAATATAACCAAGCATAATATACTTATATTATAATACTAGCGACTCATCCTCGCTTCGCTCGGGTTCGTCCCTATGTTGATTCCGTATGAAAAAAAAGAATACAAACTTTCTTTCCCCATTTTCACCCCCTTAAGGCATGATTTCTGGGATAAAAATCCTATGTTCTTCCCAGGATTTTAAACTATCTTCTTACCAATTTTCATTTAAATCGGTTCAGTAGATCCAGAGATTACCGCCTACAACGTCACAAACTCACAAACTATACCTTTTTAAAATATTAGTATAGATCAGTAAATAATATTATATAATATTGTGAAAAGAAAAGAAATATAATAAGTAATCTATTTGGTTAAAACATTATTACCTACCGAATTAAGCAAACAATTTTTTGTCGCCTGTCTGCCATCGTATTTCGTGCGAGCTACTTCATAGATTTTGATGTAATTGGACTTTTTGGGTTAAATGCGTTCTAATATTTGAATTAAGTCAATGTAATAGATTTTTTAACCAAAAAGATCTAGAATCTTTTTGAACAAAATAATTTATTATTACTAATTCAATTGCATATTCAATTGCCAATTTCAATGCCGTAGAAGTTCGAGTCCGACGTGCAAATTCTATACATATAACAAAATTCTGCCTCGTATCTATACAATGAATATTTTTTTGAAAATCTTATTAAAATAGTCATTATTATCGATACAGAGGCTGAATCTATGGTTTTTATATTTTTTTTCTGTCTGTCTGTGACCGTATCACGGAAAGAGCACTGTACAGATTTTGATCAAATTTGGTATGAAGATAGCTAGTTACCCGGGTCAACATATTATTATGATACTTTTTACTGTGGGAAAATATTCCATCTCTGAGAAATATACACTAAACATTCAAACGTAACTAGGGACGAAACCTAACGGAGCGAGGGTGAGTAGCTAGTTTTTAAATAAATCCATTTATTCACAAAGCAACTATTCTGAGAACTAAATAATGAAAAAATTGATTTAACATTTAAGAAATAGTTTTAAATGCCTTTTTACTTTTCTAATTTCATTAAAACATTTATATAACATGGCACTAAAGAATCGCAGACTTAAATAATTTATAAGCAGATAAGCGAAATTTAAAAACTAGTATTTCTTCGAAGTCTAGGTTTTATATCGCAACTATTCTAAATTAAAGATCGTTGAACCACGCCAATCTATGCAGAAATTATACAACGAATTTTATCTATTCATATAGTTAATTTATACGCGACAGTGCGTAGGTAGTAGCCTACAAGTCGAATATTTTATATAGGAAATAAAACAATTATTATTATTACAATGTTTTTTTTTAATTTATTTATTTATTATTACAATAAAAAATAATTAAGATCGAATTTTAATAGTTTTTAACTTGTTTGCAATCATTATGTAACTTTTGCCCGCGGCTCCGCTCACGTACTAAATGTATAATCGATTAGCTCCTAAACTTAGTAATGAAATGTTAGATAGCCAATAACCTTCCTCAATAAATCGGCTATTAAATACAAGCAGTTTTTAAAATCGAACTGGTTTTTCTAAATATTTGCGCGTTGGCCAAATAAAAAATGTCTTCAGCTTTATCTATACATATAATAAGATTGAGTTGAATCTGTATTAATAATATTTTTTGGGAAATCTTATTGAAATAGTCATTATTATCGATACAGATGCCGTATCTATAGTTTTTAGAATTTTTATTTGCCTATCTGTCTGTCTGGGAACGCATCACGAGAAAACCACTGGACAGATTTTGATGTGATAGCTGTTGACCCGGAGGTCAACATTTAGGATATTTTTTACTGTGGGAAAATATTATAATACTATACATAAAAATATGTTTATTTTTTTATATATATTTTATAATTACAAGTTATTACACTACAGCTAACATAATGAAATTAAAAAAATATGTGACACCAAACCAAGGCAGATGACCTGTTCCATAGTAAATAGTTGTTTCCAAGGCATATTTATAGTTCTAATGTCCAGACGCTATTTTAAAATGACACGCAATTAATCAATTCTATAATTTGTCTTATCTACACAAAATGCTGCTTTTATTCAATAATCAAATCAGAAATCTAGAATATCTAAATATACTGTCCCGCAATGTCTTCGTCCGGTTATCTACTTTTTTAATTTTATTGGAATCATTGGACTTCTACTATAAAGTGTGTGTGAATGTACACACCGAAACGGCTGGACGGATTTAGATGAAATTTAGTACACAGATAGTTAATAACCTGGAATAATCCTACTAATATTTATAAATGCGAAAGTTTGTGAGTATGTACGGAAATATAGATGTATAGGTGTATGGATGTTTGTTACTTTTTCACGCAAAGATATCTGAATGGATTTTAATTAAACTTTACAATAATATAGCTTATACATCAGAATAACACATAGGCTACTCTTTATCCCGGAAAAAATGTAAGGTTCGTGTGGGATAGATTGGGTGTTGTTTTATAGTAAAATTTAAGCTATTAGGCGCCTAGGGACGCTCACGAGTTAAGCGGAGGTATGTTGTTAGTTTTACATAAATATTTCAAACTTCAACTACCTACATATATAGGTGGAACAAACGAACAGGACATGGAAGAAAAGCACCTAAAATATTTAAGATAACAAGTTTTGCTGAAAAAAATGGTTCCTTTTGTTTCAAAATAACAATATTTGCATTTAAATATTTTTAAGAAGCTTACTTGTCGACTCTAGATAGTGTCTATGTGGTACGAATTGTAAGTTTTCATGGTTTTCTGCAATTATAAGATACAATGTTTGTTCTAGAGATTTCCAAGGAGTTGATGTCAGGCAGGCGGCCGGTCGTAAACCTTTTTTCAAATCCTATCAGCAGTACGGAGGATGAACTGCACCGAACCCAAGTGATTGGGAAATGGGCAGGGAGATGAGTGAGATGAATGTTTGTTCTAGAGATTTTACCCTTACCATAGATATATCATACTATATACCATACCATCGATCTTATGTAATAAAATAGTAAAATAAAATTTATTTTATAACACAATTTTGGTTCGATTATAGGCTTGGGGAAACATTAAAAAAAAAGCAAATATTCATATTTTTTAACATAAAAGTTATTCCAACCTGTATATTTGTTTGTTTATATACTTGTTACGTACACCTATATAACGCCTTTGAGATGTCTAAATCCTTAGTCTCTTCCGTGACCATGATTGCTGTAAAGCATTCGAAACGTCGGGAACCAGAAATCAAAATAAATCCACGAAATAATCCGAAAAGATAGTTTTATTTAAAATGTCAAAAATTCGCGTAAATCTAAGAAAGAAATATGTAGTTATTTTGCCAGCTTCCTTGCTGTCTAGCTATGATAATAAAAATTCTTACCATTGGATTGTGAAATAGTAAAAAAAATATATACATTTAAGTACTTTAAATATTTTATAATTCTAACATTATTCTCATATTTAATTCTTTCAAATCATAATTTAACGGACTTAAACAGATTTAAAACGGCAAAGCATGCTCATATAACATATTTACGTGAGAATGGAAGTCTAAGGACTGAAACACGCTATGACTAGGTTTTAATTACCTACTATACTATTTATGGATTACAAACAACACTCTAAATACTTTTGTTTTTTTTTTAATTATTCTATAAAATTATTAATAGAAATTACCAAATATCTCAATCTACCTTTAAACACGAATAAATAAAATATTCGAAATAGCTTTCTCAGGCTAAAACTAAAAAATACAAAAGTACTTTACCACTGTCTAACTTAATATCTTATAATATTAAATAGGCAATTCTTGTATATAAACAAAATTATTTGTGTATCTCGGATGCGGCTCTAACGATTTTTATTAAATTTCGTATTTGGATATATATATTTTTTAAGTTTATCTAGGTGTCTTTTCTAGAAAAAGTCAACTCATCCGAAAAAACACGATTTAAAAAAATAAAACTCCGAGCTAAACTCGCCAAACTCACCCAGGTGCTTATTATTATTTATTATATTAAATAATTTAACATGCACAATTACGGACAAAAGTCACATTGACTCAAAATTATAAACACAAGGTGTTAAAATATATAAAAAACTATAAGAATCATGTGTTAGAAGCCTAAGACCGTCCAAATATTCGCATCCATAATTACGTTAGGCTAGATCAGATCAAAAAATGGTAATAAAAAAGTCGAGTGTGTGCGTGTCTTTCTGTGTGTGCGGTAGGCCGAATCGATATATACGAGTAGACTCGCCACAAACGCTGTGCCGCCAATCTTACGGAATCATTTTTTGCGGACCGTCTACTTCTTAGCGTGTTAGGCACTGTTTTTTCTACGAGCCAGTCGCGTCGTGACCTCGGCTGACATTTTAAATGGTTATGCCTTGTGCATTTATACTAGGTTTTTGTTCTTAGTTTGGGTGTATGAGGTGATTTTTATATCTCACATTTACAGTCTACCTAGTATATAATATATTTTAATATAATTTATCTCTTTTGTTCAGTTAATTTGCGTATATTATTGTAGATTGTTTTTTTTTTTTAATTTTATTGTTAATAACTCTTTATGATGTCATGTTAATGAGTTTTGAACACGTTTGTTTAGGTTTAAAATATAGTATAAAATATATTTATTCGTAGTTAATGTTACAGTGAAGAGATGTGTTTGTCAGTTGTTCCCCATCCCTCCCTCGCATTGAATATTGCGAAGGGATTAGGCCAAAGTTTACCACGAAAGTGCGGGTTGGCGGACTTCACATATCTTTTGAAAAATGGTCAAGTTCTGTCAGCCATGCAGGTTTTCTCACGATGTTTTCTGTCACCGTTAAGCAAGTGGTCTCATGTTGAAAATGATTCGCACATGAAAAATCAACCCAACCCAAGGTTTGATCCCGCATCACTTGGTTTTTCAAGCTAGCGCGCCACTGTGCTACCACTACCTTTGTCAGTAGTTACTATTTACCTGCTAACGTCTTCTACCGCCACTATAATATAATTATTGAGAACTATTCGCTCTGAAAAATACGTTTAAACAACTTCTAATATTTTTGATTATCAAATGTTCCTCGCATAATCTAATATTATCAATTCTCCTCTGGGATTATTTAATCTTAAATAATATTTTCGTTTTCATACAACTCAAGTAGTTTAAAATATTTTATTTTTATCAATGCTTAACATTAAACATAAATATTATAATATATTTTATAAAATAAATTTGACTAGTGGATACCCCCTTGAGTAGTTTATGTCCTGCTCCTTTCCTAAGGGTCTTCAGGTAAATATATAAGCTACTAGCGACTCACCCTCGCTTCGCTCGGGTTTATCCCTAGTTTTATTCCCCAAACAAACGTTCATCCAAATTTTCACCCCCTTAAAGTGATTTCCGGAATAAAAAATATCCTATGTCCTTCCTAGGATCTTCAACTATCTTCTTACTAAATTTTATCTAAATCGGTTCAGTAAACCCAGAGAAAACCCCCTACAACCTCACAAGCTCACAAATTTTACCTCTTTATAATATTAGTATAGATTATTGTATAGCTTATAACCTTTCTTCAAAAAAGACATTCAAATAATTTGTCGACTGCATTAATGCTAAGTTTTTATTTGCAATTATTTAAAAAAAATGTATGACGTAAATGATAATCGTAAAGATGCATTAAGGAAGTTCGTTAAAATATTTAATTTGATAAGGCCTAAGAAACTATGAAAATTAAAAGTATCTAGAATAGTAGTACCTAGACTCCTAAATCAAAAAATACTTACATTTATTTTTAATACTAAAATGTACCTATATTTTAGCACCTGGTATAAAAATGGTGTGTATTTTTGTGGTTGTTCAATTATATATTAATGCACATTAATAAAAAAGAACTTACTAGGTGCATACGTCTACATTATATTTATACTTATATAATTTAAACTGCTGAATTATCCTCTCAAAATAACTTTATTAAGTATACATAATAAATTAACTGAAACATGACATATCTAAACATGTATTAATAAAATCAGAATAAACAAATTTAATATTAATGAAAAAATAAGGAACAGTAAGTACATATTATAGAGGTTAGAGAGGTCGTCATAAATTCAAAATTTGTTTATTACTCCTTAGCGCTAAAACGACTAAGAATTTGGATTAAATTTTGTACACAGATACAATATTATCTACATATTATGTGTTCCTATGTGTAGAACAAATTATGTCAAAAACTGTTTTGTAATTAGAACTTGTAGATCACATAATACATATTATAACCAAATTGACATATTAATTGATAGTAAAATCAACAGATTTTCTCAAAGCATTAATTCTTGCTTAAGCATAAAGTCGATCATCTTTGATATAATATATATTTTGCAATCCTCTCTATACACAAATATTATGTTTAGTTGATTTTATTTATAGTTTGTATTTTTATTCGCTCCATGTTTAAGTGGAAACTTTATTGGCTGATGAGATTAGAAGAATAGTTTGTATTTATATATGTCTGTATTATAAAAGCTGTTTGTTTCCCAAATGATAATAAATAAATAAATGAGCTATTGTAGTAGTATCAAAAGTTTACCTAAAGATGAATTGTAGTGTATATGTGTGTAAGCCTCGCCGATACGTATATATTTTACGACCTGTTATTATTAAAGAGTATTAAACGAATCTTGGAGCCACACAGTTGTCTCATTTTCAACCGACTTCAAAAAGGAGGAGTTTCTCAATTCGACTGTTTTTTTTTATGTTTGTTACCTCAGAACTCCGTCATTTATTAACCGATTTGGACAATTTTTGTGTTGTTTGAAAGTGTATACTTCCAGATTAGTCCCATTTAAATTTCAAAAAAAATACCACCCCTAAGGGTGGAAAAATAGCTAATGATGAATTTAACCTACTTCTAATTGTCATATTGACTTGAAACTTTGCAAGTGTTTCTATTTCCATTGATAGTACAGTGGTTCGGTATTGTTGACCTAATCTGATGGTAAGGCCAGAAGGTGGATAGGTGGAACTCTTCAACGGCTAATAGTATATACTTTGAGTTTGGACTTGTTTTGTTTGATTTGACAAGCCTAATACGTTAGAATTCTTACTTTGCTACTACTGTCTACACTAAAAAGAAAAATAAAAAAAATTTAACAAAAAAATTAAAACCGACTTCAAACAAAAGCACTAAAAAGTAAAAAATAACTGATTGGTAGTTTTCATTTACTATACATACCTAATCAAATATTTTCGAAGTCGGTGTGCTTTAGCTAAGTAATTAAAGCCTACCTATTAAATACATACCTAATCAAATATTTTCGAAATCGGTGCCAGCCCATATAAAGCAAAGCACACCGACTTCGAAAATATTTTGACATCTAATAATAGTACATTGATTAATTTATCGTTGCATTGTCACCCTACTTTCACTTCTGCATCACAAAAACAAAACTATATCAGCTCCTCTAACGGTGGATAATGGAACTATTTTACGATATGATCACTAATGTTTGACCATATCATGAAGTAGACGAGCATTTAGCTGTTCATATCGTCAAACGCTGATTATTATTCATTGATCTGACCAGACCATATCATGATATGGGCATTTTCTATTTCATGAAATACAACTATTTCGTAAAATGGTCGGCCACATCATGAAGTGATCAATTCTAAGATCTAGTCACGACATATACATTAATTTGTCATTGTGATATCTCTCTCTCTCTCTCTCTCTCTCTCTATTAACCTCTCTCTGCATATCCAATCCATAACATCTAATTTTGTATAAGCAAATATTTATTTTATTATTCATTAATAATAATTAATAACTATGAAGTTGAGAAACATGGACTTCAAGTTGCAAAAAGGCCTAAGAGGGAGTGTTAAATCGCCCTGACTGTACTAAAGCGTTTCCTGTATTTTTAATATCTTTATTATATAGTATAATTTAGGTTTTTTAGTTATTATATCATGAAGGTCATTTGGATATCTATATCTATACTAATAAGGAAAATAAAAGTAGCTGTTTAAAATTTTAACTTTAATTATATTTTTTATTTTAACTTTAATTATATTTGCTTTTTTAGTATATATTTTAGACTTTTCCATGACGTATATTTTTTTCTATGCATGAGTTTTATAGTTATGTGTTTAAGTTGCTTAAAATTGCAATGCTTAGTTAGTTTGTTTAAAAGTATATTACTTTTCAAAAATATATGTATACAATATCCATTTATAGCAAATGTTGAGTAATCATGAGTACTGTAATATCCACCCCCGCTCCTCCCCCCAACGGTGGACATGCGGGTTGCACCTGGTACTTCTCTGATAGCAGAGTGGACTGTGGAGCAACCCTATGGTTATTGTGGTCTGCTTCGGCAGACCTATTGTTGGTGCGTCGTAGTTGAGTGCGTAAGCAATCCTGCGACGCTCCATTAAGACGGGGAAGGGTTTTGTTGAGTTTTAGTGGGTAATACTGGCTTTTCGAGCCGGTGAGTCCCACATAACCACCTGTATGTCATGCACAGGTAGCATGCGTAAATGCATTTCCCAACATTGGAGGAAATTTTCAATATCGATATATTTATTTCATTCTCCTGACAGAATGATTCATTTCATTTCTTGAAATACATTATCGAATTGGCGTCACTAAAAGAGAATAAATTTAGCTTTTTATTGACATGTTCTTTATATGCGATACTTCTTAGTAATAATTAATAATTAAAAAGTAAACGTATCTATACATAATATAATAAACAAGTAACAAATTGAAATGACTTGATGTACATGAAACAATGAAAAATAACTATAACGTAATGTGTAAACAATTTTTTTTTTAAAGAAATTTTTGTCTGTTTTTGTGTATGTTCGTTTGTCTCTATATATATGTGCATTTCACGCAAGAACAACTGAACCGATTTTAAATAAATTTTGTGGTAGTATTAATGTTTTACTCGAATTATCATTTATAAGGTGTCCAACTTTTACTACATAAATATCTTTCATTCCCACGGGAAAACACAATAACTAGTTCTGTCGAGTCTTCCTTAGTTTATATACCTAACGCTGACTAAACCTTAAGAGGTTCATCAAACCAATGTACAAAAAATATAGGTCTACAGAAAAAGGCCTACAGAAATGCCTGCAATAGCATATTAGATATACTCGCCATCACAATATTTACCTATTTTAAACGTATCTAGGGATGTAAATCGCTAGTATTTTCTATAAAGATTTATTAAATCTACTCCTTTTTGCAAATTTAAGTCTTGTCAGAATATTAATCAACAACGTAAAACAAAACATGAATATGACATATACTACCCTAAACTAGCCCTCAAATCTAGATCCACGATGTTTTTAGCACGACTAACTTTAAGACAATATTAGTGTTTGTCCACTAGTTGAAATTCGACTATAATCATTATTGATTTTTTTATTCTGCTCGACACCTATTATTTATTCAAGTAAACAAATATAGCCCGAAGAATAGCCCGAATTAGCGCTGTCCAATTTCTCTGTATTGGATGAGGTATCTGTACTAGTATAGTATTGTGATCTGTGTCTATATAAATTTAGAGTCACATAAATAAGAAAATATTTTTATTGGAACAAGCTCATACAATTGCTTTTCAAAACAAGAGTTATTCAACTAAAGCTCAAACTAAGTCTAATATATGGTTAATTGTAATGAGATTGCTTACTCACATGACTGGAGCACAAACATACGTCATCACACAAATGAATGCCCCCAGCGGGACTCGAACCCGCGACCGCTGGCACAGAAAGTAGGGTGACTACAAACTGAGCCAAGCGTGTCGTCAAAGCGATGTAACAATTGAAAAATCAGCCAAAAAATCTTTAGTATCTTCTTTTTACAGGTGCATCTTAGTACGTGAATAAAGTCATTGACCCCATTCAACTTTTACAACACAAAAGTGGATATAATTTTTAATAACTGATCCTTTAATATTAAAGTCAAGAATTTTGTCATGTTTAGAAATTGATTAAAAATTTTAATGTTGCTACGCATGTATATGACTGTTTTATTTAAACGAGCAAATACTAAGAAAGGAGGGATTTTATCTTATATTTAAACTAGCGACCTTCGCTTCGCTGGGGTTCGTCCCTAGGTAGGTACGCTTTAAATAAATACAAACAGTTATTAGCCAGCGTTAAGCATATACATTTAAATATTTTTTTCGTCAGTTTTTCTGACATTTACATATTTATTCTGCAATTCAGGGCGGAAATAAATCCAACAAATCAAAGATCATAGAAATCGGTCCAGCCGTTCTTGAATTTAAAATGGTGTAAGTAACCCGTATTTGTTTTATATATACACACACACACGTATATATATATATATATATATATATATATATATATATATATATATATATATATATATATCTAAGACATCACGTAACATACAAACAAACATATAAAAAAACATACCAAAATCGCGTACGCGTGAAGGTTAAAAATTAAACAATTAACTAAATTTAGACAAAAAAATCTGGTTCTTTTATTCATTAAATTTTTAATGCATATTTCTTAGTAGCGATTAAAAAATCATATTTTATAAGTAACTGATGTGCATGTCTGTGATTTTTAAATAGCTACTGCTATAGGGACCTTATTTAGTTATTTGTATAATGCCCCATAATAAAAGAAAGCCCAAAGCCCACTCAAACAAAACTAACAGTCGAATACAACTAGGTCTAGGGTAAAAGGTGGGTTCTGTATATTATAGACTTTAAAAGTACATTTTTAATGAATTTAGAGTTTTCTTATTATTTTCCTACAAATTACGATTGAGGCCCAATTTTTCGAGATTTTTTATGTGTAAAGTATAGATTTTACTCTTCATTTTTTACAATAAAAAATAGCCTAAATATCATTATATATATTATTTATTGAAATTAATAAGACATCATTTTAAATAAAACTATATTTTCGGATTATTTCACGGATTTATTTGGATTTTTGCTTCCCTAAAATAAAACCGCGAAATAATCCGAAAAGATAGTTTTATTTAAAATGTCCAATGTTCGCGTAAATCTAAGAAAGTATTAAAAAAGACATTTTAAATGTATATAATAAATTAAATAAAATTATAACTAAGCCGAATCTGTATCTATACTTATTATAAAAATAAGTCCCCCGGCCGCGTCTTTCTGTCCTCCTGTCTGTCCTCCTGTCTGTCCTCCTGTCTGTCTGTACGCGATAAACTCGAAAACTACTGAACGGATTTTTATACGGTTTTCAACAATAGAAAGAGTAATTCTTGAGGAAGGTTTAGGTATATAATTTATTATGCTTTTATGTAAATTAGCTGAAATACGGCGACAAATGTTGAAGAGGTCGCAAAAAATCTCGCCAAATGGGAACTTTCCACGCGAACGCCGCGTAAACTAGCAAAGATACAGTTAAGTAATGTACTAGAGAATTCAAAATCTATAAAAATGCTACAAAAAAGTCCGCGATAGCATATCTCTATCTCTTACGGTTGACTTACAATAACCACTTTTATGTTAACATTTTTAATTAAAAACATTACGTTATTTTCAAAGTTATTTTCTTTAGTTCGGTATTAATCCTTATCCAAATGAATATTTTAGTTAGCTTAGTCATTTAATGCAGATTAAAATTGCTCTTTACACTAAATCAATCAGATGAATAGTTTTTGAGATATCGTTGTTAGAAGTAATTAGTAGCGAAACATTTTTAATGCTTGGCGAGCATTGAGATGCCTACGGCGAGTCCATCCCCTCTGCCCCGCATCGCTCGACCGCCTGCTCAAGCTATATAAACCGGGCGATGTAGCGCGCGATCCTAGGATACTTTTTACCGCGGGAAAATATCTTATTTCTGAGGAAAAATACAAAAACTGCAATGTAAGAGTATACTAATATGTAACACCTAAGAATTTAGTTTTTGGTCATCTGAACGCGGGCGGAGCCGCGGGCAATGCTAGTATTAAATATTTTTTAGGAAATCTTATAAAAATAGCATTATTACAGAGGCTTAATCTATACTTTTTAGAAATTTTGTCTATCTGTCTGTCTGTGACCGCATCACGGAAAAACTACTGGAGAGGTTTTGATGAAATTTGGTATGATGATAGCTATTTATCCGGGTCAACTTATAGGATACTTTTTACTGCGGGGAAATATCAAACATCTCTGAGAAATCTATACAAAACATTCAAACGTAAGTGGGGACGAGCCCGAGCGGAGCGAGGGTGAGTTGGTAGTCTTAAATAAAATTAAATATTATGTAAATATATTATATTAAAGGTAATATGTATAACAAAACAATTTCCTATATCAACTAAACCAATATGAGCATATTCAAGGAGATGGAACAGCAATATTTTTACACTGAAAGTAGTGCAGTTTATACAAATTATTAAAAGTTTGCAAACACCAATAGATTTCCATGAACGAGAAAAAATTACAGCAATCTCCTTTTAAAGAAGCTGCAGGCTTGAAAGCGATTTTCATTTATAGCTTTCTACTTATCTTTTATTTACCTAATATATACAGTTACGTTTTAGAAGTATACTGAGAGTAGCAGATGTAGTAAAATAAGACAAAAGAAAAAAAGCTAATAATTTTCTCGATCTACTTTACCATGACTTATGGTTATTTTATTTTTTCTTTAAAGTATGAGTAATTTTAAGGCCCAGTGATATTTTTATTTATTTTAGCCTCAGTAGTTTTAGAGATAAATGGTGGAATATTTTTTATAATAGCACCGTAACGAAACATAAAGCTTACTCCTTACTTGCGCGCACCTAGCATGTAATTTATTTAATTTAAATTTCTTTTATTCAATATTTTTAAGATAATAGATCAAATAGGCCATTCAAATAAACTCTACTGTGTGGACTTTTTTGCGTTTTTTTTTCTTTATTAAACCCATCTTATAAGGAAACAAAAATCAATATAAAACCTAAAATAGTCCTATAAAAATAGCTTTATTTCAGTACTAGTGACTTACTCTCGCTTCACTTCGGGTTTGTCCATAAAAAAATCTATCCCAAGGGAACAGTACATTTTTCCGGGATAAAAATTAACCTTTATGCTCTTTTAGATTATAATCTATGTTTGCGCCAAATTTCATCTAGATCAGTTAAGTCGTTCAGGCGTGAAAGAGTAACAAACATCCATCCATCCTCACAAACTTTTATATATAATATTAGAATGGCTGAAACATTTATGTAAGCCTAAGAAAGTTTTTATGGAATGTGATGAACCCTGAAAAAAAAGATTTACTACCTCTACTGATATTCTTTTATGCTGAACCATATAGGTATTTCTGAAGCACGATAACTTGGACTCGACTTGTTAGAGATGCAGATTCTTGATTTCCTGACAAGCAAGACATTGTCGTTTAGCTCCTTCGATTGTACTCAAGTAGGACACCAGACGCATTAGAACGTATTCAACAATCCCTAAAGAGCTTAGTATATATCTTAGAAGATTTTTGTTTTTGTTTATCAAATGCTAGAAAAAAGAAATAAATAATATTTTTACTTATCTATACCACTTACTGTAAGAATAATTTTAATAGCCAAATTCCTTACCTTATATTACACTAGCAGGACCCGCGGCTTCGCTCGCGGTATAACTACAAAAAAACTCTAAAAAGGTAAGATTCATACAAACTTTCATCCCCTATGTTACCTCCTTATGGGATGAATTTTGAAAAATGCCAAAACATTTATTCATTTAATTGTATTGAAGAGCATAAATACCAAGTTTCAAATAATTCTGATCATAAATATTTTTTTGGATTGTATTATAACGTGTTTTCCCGTGGGAATGAGATAATCTCCCACGGTAAAAAATAGCCTATGTTACTCTCCAGCCCTGCAACTCTTTCCACACAAAAAATCACGCAAATCCGTCATTCCGTTTCGACGTGAAAGAAGGACAAACAAACAAACAAACAAACAAACAAACAAACAAACACACAAACAAACACACAAACACACTTTCACACTTATAATATTAGTATGGATATCGCATTAAAAATTTAGTTAAGTGAAACTCAGGCCATGTGAAAACACCGTGAGACTTTCATTGGTTAAATAAAATTGAATCATAAATCATATCTTAACACAATAACAGTTTAGCAAAAAAAACTATACGAATATTTTTTACACACATATGTATACCTACTTACGTTTTAAAATAAATACAAATCGATTTTTTTAACGTATATGTACGATAAAAACAATTTATAGCTACATTAGTTTATATTATCATCATTAAAATAAAAATAATAATAGACATGGACATTAACACACAGCACCATCTACTCGTAGTTCCATGGTAAGCTACGCCTACGAGGCTTGTGTTTTGGATATTAAATAGTTAATACACTACACATATATAAATTTAAATACATACATATTATAAATATGGGACATAATATGTATGTATATAATATACATATATATTATAATCCATGACTGGAGTATAAACATTCGTGCTCATCACACAAATGAATTTCCCCAGCGGGACTCGTACCCGCGACCGCTGGCACAAGAAGTAATAATAATATTTCAAAGTAGGCCGCAAATAATTTTAAGTATCTTGTTAGAACTACGAGTATCTCATCAACCTTGAACTCTAATGGACATATTCTATACTGTAAACGCTAGGCTGTTGGTTAAATAGCCTATATGAATATCTGTAACGAATTGCACTAATAAAAAATGTGCACTAATATAAAGGCCATGAATTGAGGACAAGGTAGAACTGTAATTATTGCGAAAAGTAGGCTTTGAAGATTGCAAACACTAATTAGTGCAAAAAAACGTGACTGGAAACTTTCAATTTCTAAGCCAATAAAGTAATTGATTATAGACAAAACTATTTAAGTAACTTAATAATAATAATATGTTGGGACAATAACACACAACACCATCTAGTTCCATGATAAGCTATAAGGCTTGTGTTATGGATACCAAATTGTTGATACACTACACATATATAACTTTTTAATACATACATATTATAAATATAAACAGCCATCACTGGAGTACATACATTCGTAGTCATCACAGCGCGACTCAAACCCACGACCGCTATAATATTATTACTGGGAAATATGTCTTATTAATTCTAAAGTAAGAATAATAATAATAATAATATTTTTTTATTTGACGTTAATAATACAAAGTTTGCGATTTCCCATCGAAATTATATTTGCTTGGAAAAAAGCTTGGAAAAGAGGTTAAATATAAGTTTTAAATTAAAAATGACGAAGTTACACAAAATTTTCGTCCATTACTTAACTCCTTCCTCCTAAGGGAAAAAATCAAAGCTTAGTGCTTATCTCGCTATATAAGTATTATATAGATGGGGCAATTTTTTTCTTGGATTGCTGTCTATTTAAAAACCTGATTAATTTTTCTTCAATACTCAAATAAAAGCAAATCACGCTATATTTAATTATTCTTAAATATTATATTGCATTTGTATTTAAACATTTTTAATTAATAAATAAACAGTCTATAATGAAGCGGAACCATTAAGTTAGAACTACAAAAGTTAAGGACCGTCATGGCGCAGTGCAGTGACATAGACGAGCAACTCGCGCACGTTTCGCTGAAGCTTTAACTGCACTATGAATGTCCTTAAGTAACTTTTTGAAATAAATTAATATCCCACAATTAATACTTAATATACTTCATGTATGTATGTTACTGCAACTTTCCAATTGAAAAATATTTTTCAGTCCTCACTAGTTTTACCTTCTACCGATATATCTATTTAAATAGGCAAAATGAAAATTGTCCTTTTTCTCCTTTGTTTATCGTTTACAATATACAGGAACTTTCACAAGTGGGATCAGCTTTTAGCCGGAAATAGCATAAGCTACTTTTATACTAAAAAAACCATGTACTACTACTATTAGCAGTGAATTTAACTAAATATACTGATAATAAATAAAATTGTAACTAAGCCGAATCTGTACATTAGATTTTTTTGGAAAATCTTATTGAAATAAACATTATTATCGATACAGAGGCCGAATATATAGTTTTTAGAATTTTTGTCTGTATGTCTGTCTGTTTGTGTGTTACCGCATCACGGAAAACCACTTAAGGGATTTTGATGAAATTTGGTATAGTGATAGCTGGTTATCCGGGTCAATATATAGGATAGTTTTTACCGCGGGAAAATATCTCATTTCTGAGAAAAAATACAAAAACTGCAATGTAAGAGTATACTAATATGTAAAACCTAAGAATTTGGTTTTTAGTCATCTGAACGCGGGCGGAGCCGCGGGCAATGCTAGTATACTGATAATACTGTATGGATTCAATTGTTACTTGGTACAGAACAAGACAAAAAGATATATAAAAAAATAAGGAAATATCGTGTAGGTATATTGACTTGTTCAGGCCATAATTGCAAGCATAGAAACGTTTTTAGTTTTTATTTACAGAATTCTAAATCATTTTTTTAACGTTGGGAAATTGAATTCATACCACTTAAATATATGTATATACAGGTGGTTTTATGCGGACTTGCCGGCTATAAGAGTAGACCACAACAGTCAGGAGGCCGCTCTCACAACAAAGAAATAGCTAAAAGATAAGTACTCATTGGGAGGTAGTAATGTGGAACTCACTGGTGAGAAAAGCCCGTACCGCCCACTAATACCCAACGGAACCTTTTTATCATCATCAGATCACTTACGAGCCAACAGACTACTTAGCCTGCCGAGACAGACCACGAAAACCAAGGCATTGCTCCCACAGTCCATTCTGCCATCAGAGAAGTACCAGGAGCAACCCGTATGGTACACCGCCCACTGAGGTGGGCCACCTGGTATTGCGTTTCTTAGTAGATTTAGATAGTTAGATTCGTAGAGCTACAATGGACCATAACTGGTCGACGAAGCTATGGCCGACCTCGGCACCACACCCAATAAAATAAATAATACGTTTCTTGCGCCCCTATGAGAACACACATTAGTGATAAGAGGTATATCCTAAATCCTACGGGAACATATACATACAGAATATTACTGTGTAATAAAATAGTACAAAGAAACAAATAAACTGACGCCTTTTAACATTAAAATAAGGATAAACATGATAATATGTTCTTACACAAAGTTAAGTCACTTATTGCAACAACAAAAAATAGAAAATTGAAACTCAATTCGACATACTAACATTACAAAGAATATCAGTGTAGGAAAAAAATGGATAAAAACGATCGGTTACGCACAAGTATTGCTTGACTTATACTAACTTTTTACTTAAATTAATAAATTAATTAAAACAATTTAATTAAACCTATAAAGATCAAATTAAATTCTGTTCTCGAAGATCTTTGATAAACACAATTATTCATCAAAACGCGAGTGAAATTTTGGCAAGACTTTTAGTCATGGCTTTCTAGATTTTTTTAATTACAAATATCACCAGCCAATGCAAAGCAAACCTAATATATTTTGATACGTAAAATACATAATATTTACCTATTAGATATGCATATCTTAAAATATTGTAGGCTGGCACCGACTGCGAAAATATCTGATTAGGTATCGATTCTAAATGAAAACCTCCGTTTAGTTATTCTTTACATTTTAGTGCCTGGAAGTCAGTTTTATTTTTTGTTAAAAAGTTTTTATTTTTCCATTTTTAGCGTAGACGTAATAAGCAGGTAATTTGTAAGAAGAAAGTTTTTAATAACATATTCGATTAAACAATTTATTTAAAAAAGATATTTATTGTTGATTTTTTAAAAAACCGCTCCACCGATTTTGATAAAATTTATATAGGACCACCAGGGAAGTATACCCTTTGAAACAAAAAAAAATTCCAAATCGGTTCAGACGTCTCCGGGTACTCAGTGAACATACTTAAAAAAAAAGATTCCGACGAATTGAGAACCTCCTCTTATTTGGAATTGGAAGTCAGTTAAAAATATTCCATCACGTTCCATTCATTTCCTGCGCAACCTTTTTTTTACAATTTGTTCTCATAATATAAAAAAATTGATATACCAGCAAAAAAGCTAAGGACCTAGGTCATAATAAATCTTAAATAAATAATCTCTATGTAAACAATGCTATCGATTAATTACTACGATGCAGTTCTAAAGAGAAGGCTAGTCTCTCTTTCACGAGCGAACTAACCCATTAACCAACAAACATACTTTCGCAATCATAGCATTAAATTAGAACGAAGTAATGAAGTAAGGGATATACACATCTATATATAATATCATTAAATATTGTATTGTAATCTGAAATTTAATATCATTTTATATTATAAGCATTTAGAAAGCTTCCATAAAATTAACAGTAAATTTTATAATATTTCCCTTGAAGATCCAAGCGTAAATAATATTCTAAATTAGCAGGCCTATAGGCATTAGCTATGGTAGTGTACATAAAACGCATCTTCTATTCATAAATAAAACTAGCTAACTCCCACGTTCCTGCATAGTTCACCTGCATAGTTGTTTTTTTCTAATATATTAGATACTTTTCTATTAAATTTTTTCAAATTTTGGTAACCTTTCTCCTTTACCTTAATTTTCTAAATCCTTCAAGGCTTAAAATAAAATGAAACACCTAAGTTATCTATGTCATTATGGGTATATAATACCAAAATTTCAATGTCACAGGATTAGTGATTTGGTCTAAATGTTTCTAAAAAGACATTGCCCGCAAAATTTTCAAACTGATTTGGTAGAAAATAAGGCGAATAGTCTATGGGGCCGAATAGTTCTTCAGCAGCGATCGCACCGAAAGGCGAAGCATTGATAGATTTCTACTGGATGGACTTGCCATGATTTCTACAGGATGAATTGTTCAAAACGTCTTTTAGCTGAGGTACGTTTTTCTATTTAGTCCACGGCAGTAAAATATAAGACCTTTAAAAGAAAAAATTAGCGAATTGACTGAAATTTTAAAAGTGCTATAAAGTTCTCTATACAATCATGCATTATAGGACTAATTTATCAGGGCATTTTTTAATGTACAAGTTATACATTACGTGAGTTTTAAGTAAAAAAATAATAAAACTGCTTGAAATTCCTGTTTTACATATTATAAATATATCTAAAATTGAGATTTAGTTTGACTAACTGTACTTTTTGACTGACTTACAAAGAGGAGGAGGTTCTATGTTTGTCTGTATGTATGATATTTTTAATTAAATAATTTGGTCCAGTACATATCTATAGGCGGATCGAACTTAAAGATCAATACAACCCTCGCACTAGGCGACTATAACCTCGATTAGGACCAATTATTTGATATTTCGACAACCAATTGTTTAATTTAATTTGTTATATTTACTACGTTGCACTGCACAATAAGCGAGCGCGTAGAGCACTCATGGTCATGGTTAGGGTAGTCTTGCCTTTGGGATTTAGTACTTCTTTGATGTTTCTCTATCTGTTTCAATTCTTCAGACACAAATCTAAAGTCTGTTGACAATTCCTAATTCTGTTAAACATTAATTGGTAACATCAACTTTTTAAACCAACCATAGTTAGGAAGTAAGTTCTCAAAAACTTTTGATTTCTGACATACGCAGACGCGACTTTATTATATAAATATAAGTTGCATTAAGCTTCATGAATCGTATGACGTCACAAGTGAAAAAGCAGGAAACAAAATGCAAAGCTGCGAACATGTGAGCGTATGGAAAACGAAAGTCTTGCGAGTTTCATTCAGACGAAGTTGGCTCGGAGTTTAGCTACTGAGCCACTGAGCGCAATTGTATGGACTCGGCATAGCATTCATAAAATAAAATATAACAATCTCATATATTTATGTATCTTACTTAAAATTGTGTGCTGAAAGTTTTATACTAGTGAGGTCATGTTTTTATTGATCTCATAACCCAATAGGCCAATTTATGATAATATGATGCGTTAGCTTGTAATCCAATTTTTTTAATTCATTATTAAGCTATGAATATCGCGAATTCAAAGGAAATTAATATTTAGTATACTTATTTTTTTGCGATTCGTTTAAACTTTTATATGTTTTTATTCAGAAATTTAAAATATAAAAACTAATGATAGTTTAAAATATTTACTATTATATAAAATTATACATTTAAATGAGCAAAATCACATTTAAAATTAAATTAACCGGATTTGAAGAACATAAAAAACGTCCGTTTTAGACTTCAGACTAAGATTTCAGATAGCCTTCTCAAGAAAATAGAATAATGGATCGATCATTTTATTAAAGTTACACCAGCAATACATTGACCTATTTGCTAGCAAAAAACTATTATAACTCATGAACTAGAGATCCTAACACACGTAATAAGCACAGTCAAAATGTAATATTATATCTTTATAAGTTCCTTTTCACTTTGATATTTGTTAATAAATGTAAGATTTTTATTAAAAATCAAAAATAATTTTAACATCTAGTCATTTACAAGGACTCTTGAAAAAGTCTTGCTGGATAAAAATTTTTTGAGACCGATTATGAAGTAGCTAAGGAAGAAATTAAAAAGCTTACTTGTACTCGTATATATACATACAATTACATATAAATAATAAGTAAAGTATATAGACTTCTTAGTTTGCGCTATAAACTTCTACTTATAACTAACATCTACAATCCACTAAACACTCGAAAAATATTTTCCTCATTCTGGGGCAGACAGACAATTAAAAGTTTAAAAATAACTGATAGAAAAACTAAAAACCAACTCAGGGAAAAATATCGACACAAATCGTGTTACGAGGCAAGTTTTATTAAATCACGGGTTTTCAATGCTACTTTATTTACTTTTTAGGTATGTTCTCTTTTACACGAAACATTCAAGTTTTATTATTTTAATGTATATATATTTTGTTAATTGTGGGTAGGCTGTCTGTAACAACTATACCTTTAAGACATGTAACACCTCAGTCTCTTCCGTGACCATGGATGCTGTAAAGCATTCGAAACGTCGGGAACCAAAAATCAAAATAAATCCGCGAAATAATCCGAAAAGATAGTTTTATTTAATATATATATATATATATGTATATGTATATATATATATATATATATATAAACTTTTTTTGTTCGTCTGCAGCACAGATAATTCAACCTTGTATTGTCTGCAGCTTTAGCAAGAAGTCTATGTCGTTGCAACACGAATTTTACTTCCTAGAAACGTACGTGTCAACCTCTAAGTCGACTCTGAAACTGCTTTATAACTGAAAATTGTAATTAATTCAATCAATTATTTATAATAGGTTTGCAGTACATATTATTATAAAGAATCAAGTCTATACTTATAAATTAAATAATAATAATATTAATCTCGATTTGTACATCTTTGACAAGACTAGGTACTTTCAAAGTGTCAAAATTGTAATATTTTATTACATGCTTTATTTCAATGCTTCCTTTCAAAAATTGAACCATTTTTGGTGGTTATGATTTAAAAATATAAGTATGCGTCAAATAGCCGACTTGTTAAAATTAAATATAAAAAAATCACTTACGCCTTCTAAAATGAAATAATTTACAATGACACGAAATTAGACTCTGAGTGTAAACTATAATTCCCGGAAAAACAAATAGAAAAGCAGGTTTTAAATTTTTTACTTTATACTATGTACAAATATATTAAAATAATCAAAATATCTCACCTATAAAAGACTTTTCATACATCGCAGTCCCGCAACAAAGTATGGATCGCTAACTTCTTAAAGTAATTAGTATACATACAGCTGCTTATAGCTAATTAAACTGAATGGCAGATTGCTTTGTGTAATGCCGACTGTAAAGATTAAACTTAACAAGACTCAGCTAATTTTAAGAGCCCTGCGAAGTTTAATTTTGAAAAAATATTGTACTAAAATGTATTAAAATAAAATAGTTAATCTATTGATGTTATAGACAAAGTTAAGGAAAAAATCGCAGGTTCAAGTCTGGATGAACATTTTAATAACCATATATACATATAATCTGTCTCTGTCTAGCTCTGAGTAAGAGACACGTAAGGGCTAAGTCTGTTTCTGTGCAACGAGATCATGATTGTGACGAGGCCATTATTATACTCGTATTATAGATACCCAATCTAGATAAATATTTTAGATGTTTTGTCTGCTTTGTTTAAAATTATTGTACATATTATGTACATTGAAATAAAAACTTTTATTTTTTACAAATGCTTAGAATCAGTATTTATGTACAGATGTTTGGTATAATTCATTTTTTGTTAGTAAATTTTGCGAATTATGATAAAGGTTATCAATTAATAGAGGAAGGCTATGTGCTATCTAACATCAAATTACGATTTCAAGTGGCGGTGTAATAATAAATGATCTACACGAGTAGAGCCGCCGGCGTCAGTGAGTTAAGAATATTTTTATGGGCCATGAAATGATGTAGTTTGAACTGATGATGTTCTCCTGACTGATGCCGGCCACGGCGGCCAATCTCATTGAGACTAGCCAACTGCGCAGGAGATATTATAGTGCACAAGTGAACGCGCAGACACAAGTGCAATCTCTATTCCTGTCACTCTCATAATCTGGTGGGACGACCACTTGACACGACCAGTGAGAGTTAAGGCGCAGGACCGACGGCTTTACGTGCTCTCCGAGGCACGGGAGTGAAACCCCGCCAATTTCCCAACTCCGGGCTGTTACTAAGGCTTGCTATACAGAAAGTCTCAATAACTAAACTTGGCCCGACCCGGGACTCGAACCCAGGACCTCCGGTGTGCAGCCATTCATGCTAGCCACTACAACACTGAGGCAGTTAGTTTGAACTACCTGTTATATCATATACAAGTTTATTGGTTGTGGGTGTTAGACACATTACCTGAGGCTATTACTAATTTTACATGTACTCGTATTAACTTGTGCTTGGCAGTCAATTAAATAATAAATACATTAATCTATACATATAATAAAATTGTAACAGAGCCGAATCTGTACATTAAATATTTTTTGGAAAATCTTATTGAAATAAACATTACTATCGACACAGAGGTCATAGCTATCGTTTTTAGAATTTTTGTCTGTCTGTCTGTTACCGCATCACAATAAAACCACTGGAGGGATTTTGATGAAATTTAGTATGGTGATAGCTGGGAAAATATCTCATTTCTGAGAAAAAATACAAAAACTGCAATGGAAGAGTATACTAATATGTAAAACCTAAGAATTCGGTTTTTGCTCATCTGAACGTGGGAAGAGCCGCGGGCAATGCTAGTATTTTATATATGTTTATATACAACTAAAGTAATCCCCTACTAAAATGTTACAAAAGAGCATTTCGTAACATAAATAGCTTTTGAATCCTCTAATAAGCTATGAAATTACACGGACGTATAGAAATATTTTACTAAGTTAATTTTTTTTTGTTTAAAGTATACTATATATAGCAGACAAGAACAAAACGAGTCTGTTATGAAATTTATTCCATCATTTGATATATAAAAAATATAATTCATATTATATACATATTTTTATAATTTTAGACGATTTCGCGTCATGTCTATTATTCTAAATCTGTATTTTATACAAACCTGTAACAAAACTTTAATATATAAGTATGTAAATTTAACATACATATACATACAGTGTATATCTAATGCTTTAATTCTTGGATTTCAAATACATAATTACAAAAAATATATATCTTTAAACTGTTTTTAACTAGTACAAAATATATCGACTTTCTTGGAAAGGTACGAGTAAACAAAAAGTATTATTTCTTTGCACATTGATCTTAAAGCAGGTGCGTTTAATGAATATAAAATGTTCAACACGTTTTTAATGTTCTATTGAAATATGACACGTAATTGAATCGTCACATATAAAACATTCGATGAGTGTTCAATTGCAAAGTTTATGAGTTTCAATACAAGTGACTCCCAGTGAAGTGCGTCAATGTCATGAATTGGGGTCCGCTATAGATACTATGTACATAAAGTACATAAGGTTATATAGACAAGTACATAGTACTATTTCTATGAACGCACCCCACCGATTGTAATCTGGGTGAGGGGCGAAGGTTGGAGTGAGCGGACCAATCGCTGTGCTCTCGTGACCAGAAAAGTGGGTGGAGTTTCGCACCCCTAGTTTTCTAGGGGTTAGTATGCTTTCGCGGCCAACCTAGTTTGCCGTGCCCCGCGCCCTCATGCCCCGCTTCTACTAATTTAGGGTTGATCAATCGGTCGCGCCGTCTCTTACGTAATGCACTTCACGAATTCCGAACAAAACGCAGTCACGAGTCTAGCCTCCTGAGACACATGGCTTCGTACAATTCTGATATATATTTTCGTATTGTTTCCCTGAATCGCCTTTCTGGTAGCTAACGAGTGTCGCTGTAAAGTACTTGTCGCTGGAGGCGCTCTGTTACAATAGTTTTTAAGCAAACATACCAGATGGCGCTAAATATTCACGTTTTGTGAATTCACACGTGAATACGTGTACTTGTATGATTTATAGCGTTTGTCACATTGTTTGTCATTAAGTTAATTACTTTTTAAATATTTTCTAGGTCACAATATTATTTGAAAATAAATTATTTTGGTAAGGTAAAATAAATAAGAAATAAATAATTTTACAAACTATAATAGATATTATTTTAAGTTAACATATTTTTTAAGAATAATAATGAGTAGGTATCTTAGTCTTATTGTAATCCTACATTTTCACGTCACTACTGGGGGCAGACAACAATGGCTAAGCAAAAAACTTTTAGTTTAGCATTTTTTCGATATAATTCATTCTAACTAAAATTGAATTGATCACTCAATAAGCTCTTTTTTTATATATCTTCCATTTTCAGTTTCACGCGACTTTACTTGCAATTATCGAAGTTATTCTTTTTTTTGTATTTTTTAAATTCATTTGTTAGTACCAAAGCTACATGATCTGTATTATTTCAAATTAAACTATATTTTCGGATTTTTTAACGGATTTGTTTTGATTTTTGATTCGCGACGTTTTGAATGCTTTACAGCGTCACGAAAAAAGGCAAGGGTTGTAGAAGTCACAAAAGCTAATAACTATATATGTAGTTAATTATTACATACATAAGTAACCTGAATATTTAAAACAGTATGTATATAAAGTTTGGTTTATGACAGATCAGAAATAATTAAAAAATATCTTTATCACTTCTTTTATAAAAAATTTACATACAATGTTCATAAATATTTTTAGGCTAATCGTGTGAGATCATAGTTTGGGAAAAAAACCCATTGTACGAATGCCTGGCAAGTAAAAACCAGACAGATTAATTCTAAAAATTGACATTTTTTACGATTGGCCTACTTTAAAATAAATTATTTTAAAATACAAACTTAAGTTTTAAAAATTAATTTTTGCTTATGAATTTCAAGGAAATTTGAAGGCAGTGGTAGGCCAGTGGTAAGCGCTCGCTTGAGAAACCGAGTGAAGCGAGTTCAAATACCAGGTCTCGCACCTCTGATATTTTCATGTGCGAATCATTTCTAACATGATTACCACTTGCCTTACGGTGAAGGAAAACATCGTGAGGAAACCTGCATGTCTGAGAGAACCTAGCAAGTTTTCGAAAGACATGTGAAGTCCGCCAACCCGCACTTGGCCAGCGTGGTGGACTATGGCCTGATCCTCTCGTATTGAAGGGAGGCCGGTGCTCAGCAGTGGGACTTTAAAAAGGGCTACATTATGAATTTCATTAAAATCTCTTCTTTTTTAGTTAAGTACTGTTAACTATGATTACTCATGCACACACAAACTAACTTACAACATCTTACTAGTGTATGGTGTGTACACTTGTAATGTAATACATATTATAATTAATTTTTATAGGTATTTTTTGGATGGTTGTTTTTATTCCTGTAAATGTAAAGCATATACTAGAAACATTATAATATAAATAATACATGTTATCCAGTTACATATCGCTTGTTATGTTATACGAGTATGTACTCGTATTTGAGAGAATAAAATATTTGTACATCATCCAATTAAAGACTTAATTTTAACACTAACTAAAATGTTCAATTAACACCATTCTCAAAAAATACCATAGCTCATTTAACCACCCTAAGATATATATAATACACTAACCTCATTTGTGTGGACTCTTAAAGTCCACGCGACTCCATAATTTTGTTCAGCTTTTCTTTTTGTTCCCAAAATCTTTTGATTATAAAATTGTACACGCACGAATCCCTTTCAAATAAAATAAAAATAACAACAAAATATAAAAATGCTCAAAAAATGGCGCGGACGTATGTCTGTGGGTGTTAGAATTACTCAAATAAATAAAAAAAACCAGCTCAAGATATACCATGAGACTATATATAGAAAAACCAATGACAATTCTTCTACAAGAATACAATTTTATCATCCCTCGGCCGTGACTTTTAAGCATCTTTTGCAAAAACTAAACGATCTAATTAATAAGGGATTAATAAGGGAAGAATGTGCGGCATTTTGAAGTTATGGGAATAATGATGCGACTGCGTAAATAAATAACAATGTTGCTATTATAATAGCTAATAATCATTGTACAATTATAGTTCTTCTATTAATTTCATTATGAAAATAATTCCTATAATTATTGAACAAAACTTTTTTGTCATTTAATTACAATTTGTGACTATCAGTTAAATGTAGATTTTGAGGCTTTATGCGTTCTTTTTAGCTAAAAAGGTATTAAAAAGCTTGGTTTTATATTCATTCAGAGACACACACACTACACATATGTATATACGCATATTATAAGGAAATAATTTATCTTCTATATTTATATTATGTGTCATTTACGTACTCGTACTGCTCCTACTTTTAGAACACCGAAGGCACACGAAAAGAGGAGTCTCCTAGCACAGTTTTTTATATTTAAAAGTACCATCTCCATACTCCAAAACTTTCAAAGTGCAATTTCTGTATTACTGGAATATTATTTTTTTGCTTTTCAAAGTTCATTGGTTCTTTATAACCTGTTAATTTTAAGTATTGCCGAAGACATCTCACAATATACACATTTGGTGTATCAAACATCCGAATTTAGTATATCTTCCTTTGTTAAAGTCGGTCAAAAATATACAGAAAAGGTATAGTACGAAAATAATAATTAAAAATAATTCATTAAAAATCCAAACGAAATTCATTAAAAAATAATAATGATTAAATGAATCGACTGAATTAGTAATCGTAGTGCGATAAAGGGAGCAACTTTGATGATAACAATGCGAATATTATGTCTATTAGTGGCTGATAAGGGTCAGCGGTTCCATCTACCAATATATTTTTATTTAGTACTTGCGCCTCACCCTCGTTCCACTCCATTGAAATGCTTGGTTTAATGTCTGTCTGTACATTACTCGATATCTTCGTAAATTTTGAACCGATTTTCATTTTTTTTTATCGAACAAGTTACACCTCGAAACAAAACTTTAAGAAAAAAATAGTTTCTAAGGGTGGATTAATATTATGTTTTAGTACCTATCTTTTTACTTAAAAACACATCTGAAAAAGGTACATTTAAGTGATACAGTCACAAATCATAATTATATGACAAAAAAACTGTTGTTAATTATTATCGTTGTGGTTATTTTCATATCTAAATTAATAGTAAAATTATCGGTGCCGCGTTATATAGCACAAATCGAAAAGCTCAAGTGTATTCGGCTAGCTTAGGTAAGAAAACCTTCTAAAATCGTTTACATTTGTTTTATATATTACATATCAATTGTAAAATGTAATCTTGTTTTAGCCCGCTGGATCGATTCGATTATAAAGAAAATCAGATATGTATAGACTTTTACATTATACAGTAATTATAAATTAAAAATTTAAAAACCCCCTACGCAAATTGTCATTTAACGATTACACTGGCACGCGTGAAGCACTTAATCGAGTAATCATATGCCAAAATGCCTTACATCATTTTGGAAAAGTGCTGATACTCTTACATTACTGGACCGATATTAAACAAACATAGCTAAGAACAAGCGCAAGGAAACTGGCTTTCAAAGGAAAAAAACCGCATCGAAATCCGTCCATCCGTTTAGGCGCGCACACACACACACACACACACACAAACACGCACACGCACACGCACACGCACACGCACACGCACACGCACACGCACATGCACACGCACACGCACACGCACACGCACACACACACAGAAGACAGACATCGATGTCAAACTTATAACACGGGGGTTAAAAATAATAGTAGATGTCATCATACAACATGTAAAACATTTGAAACGTCCGGAACCAAAAATTTAAAAAAAAACTCGAAATAATCCAAAAAGATAATTTATTCATCATTTCTATTTAAAAACGCTAAATGAAATCTGCTTAAATAACTACATATTTTTCATCTAACAACCAACTTGTTTAGCGTTTAGCGTTAATTACTCATTTAGCGCTGCACTTAAAATATAAATATCATTAGATTTCTTTATAGTGTAATACCAAGTAGTTATATTACGCAGATAAATTAAAATGACATGTCGTTTATACTGGCAGCTTGCGCTCTGGCGCCCTAGCTATTTTTCATCGTTGTATCTTAGACAGTGCATCTCACGTCTAATCGTCACACGCAAGTCTGCAAAGTCTTATATTTTTTGCGAGGTGATAAAAACAAATTTATTGGTAACCTAGTCTGGCGAAAACAAGTTATATTTGCATATAAAAATTTACATACATTCGTTAAGGCGCTTACATATTCAAAAATGGCACAATGCAATTAAGTCAAGACAGAAATTCATCAAAAAACTGTTTTCTCTTTTAGTTTATTTCTAAGTTTTAGTCTAGATAAAATGCAAGCCTGGCCTCAGAAACAACTGATTGATTCTAGATTCTAGATTCTCTATGAGATAATAGTACAAAAACATTTCCCTCCTCGTACCAGTTACCTTGTCAAAGCTTATTAATTACAAATCTCCTTGTACGACTTCCCCACCTTTTTTATATCATTTACGCCTTTTTGTCTATTTATAATTCGTTGGCGTAGAAACTTAACGTTATTATTAATACACTAGCACTGCCCGCGGCTCCGCCCGCGTTCAGATGACCAAAAACCAAATTCTTAGGTTTTACATATTAGTATACTCTTACAATGCAGTTTTTGTATTTTTTCTCAGAAATAAGATATTTTTCCGCGGTAAATAGTATCCTTATGTTGACCCGGATAACCAGCTATCATCATACCAAATTTCATCAAAATCTGTCCAGTGGTTTTCTACTAATGTACAGATTCGACTTAGTTACAATTTTATTATATATGTAGATATCTGTGAAAATATACATTTTTCCATTTTTTACTAACTTTAGCACAATAGCTGTGTCCTCGACAACCCAAGTAAACTTAGACACATAGTCATGCGTGTGACTTGTCTGGGATTTGAACAATGAGATTTAAAATTCTGATTGAATGTCTGGAAACAAATTTGTTTGGTTTATAATTAACTCGACTCACCCTAGCTTCGCTTGGGTTCGTCTTGCTTCCCAATATAAACTTCAATCTCCATTTTCACCCCCTTAAGGCATGATTTCCGGGATATAAATGTGTGAGAGATCCTATGTCCTTTCCAGGGTCTCGAAATATCTTCTTAATAAATTTCATCTAAATCGGTTCAGTAGATCCAGAGGATACCCCCTACAACGTCACAAACTCACAAACTTTACCTCTTTATAATAAACTAGCGGCTCACCCTCGCTTCGCTCGGGTTCACCTCTAGAAAAGCACAAACAGATCTATCCCACGGGAACCGTTCATTTTCCCGGGATGAAAAGTAACCTGTTGTTTGACCAGCAATATAAGGTATCAGCACGCCAAATTTTACTAAATTAGGTGCGTAAGTTTTTTAACTATCCCACGGAAACTCTTTAATTTTCCGGGATCAAAAGGAGTTGATTTGTTATTGTCATGTATGAACTATATTATTGTAAAGTTTCATTAAAATCCAATCAGTAGTTTTTGTGTACTAAGCTGTATAAGTTGTTATAGTTTTTTAACTATCCCACGGGAACTCTTTAATTTTCCGGTATTAAAAGTATCGAAGATGTTGCCCGGGGATATAAGGTACCACCATGCAAAATTTCATTTAAATCGGTCAAATAGATTCGGAGATTAGCCCGTACAAACAGAAAAATAGACAAACAGCTCGCTCCGGTTCGTCCATACCTACGAATATGTTATATTATCTCTTTAACCATTAGTCCAAATTATATGCAGTAAAAGGGAAAAGTCTTTTGTTTTAAACATTTTAGACGATAAAATTACTTATTTTAATAAGAATTCATAATTATTGATAATATGACCAATAAACATGACCTACCGATTTAAATTATTCTTTCAATATAAAAAACTACTTTTTATGACTTAAATATAAAAGTTAGACATATGCTGTCGCTGACTTTTTTGTAGGCATTATTAAGCTCTACAATTTTTCTCTAGATCATAATCATATATCTCTCACCGTTAAGGCATCGTTCGTAAGAAACGTTTTCGTTCGACCGTTTTTCCTCCGACTTACTTTGCAAATCCGACTTCCACGAAAAACTCTTTTCATTTTTCGGGTTATTATATAGCCTATGACACTCAGAAAGAACGTGGCTTTCTATTGGTAAAAGAATTTTGAAAATCGGTTCAGTAGATCCAGAGATTACCCCCTACAACGTCACAAACTCACAAACCCACAAACTCACAAACTCACAAGATCACAAACTTTACCTCTTTATAATATTAGTATAGACAAAATTATGTTTCTGCTGCAAAAGGTACATGAAAAAAATACATCTAATATTCGGATCTTAGTAATAATGGCGATTTCAAAGAATTAATACTAGTTTTATAAGTAATCAGACTATCACGTTTTAATATGTTACACAACATATAAAAATCTATATGTAGAACCCATACAATATCTAAGATTTTTTACTTTGTCTTCAAAATTTCTTCAAAGTTTTACCGTTAATATTCATCATTTTAACCATTCTTTCATTATACCTTATCTGTACTAGTAATATTATAAAGAGACAGTTTGTTTATTTGCTTGCTTGTTTGTTTGTTTGAACGCGCTAATCTCAGGAACTACTAATCTGATTTGAAAAATTCTTTTTGCATTAGATAGCCAGTTTATTGAGGAAGGCTATATATATTATATAATATATATTATATAATATATATTATATAATATATAATCTATCTATTCCATACTAACCTTTAAAACGTACCTAGAGACGAACCCGAGCGAAGCAAGGGTGAGTCGCATTGAGGTATGTGTAATACATACAAACATGACAAACTAATATAATGTTATAATAACATAATTCAAATATGCCATACATATCGATTTAACCATAGTAAATATAGCGAATAACAATTAGAAACAAAGTAGAGAAGTAGATTGCTACAAAAACATTATAAGACGGTTTCATTATTATGATAATTGACAGAATAATTTTTGCTATTATGTAACGCACAGCTTCGAAAGAGATATTTAACGAGAATTTTTATAATTACTTCTCTTTCTTCAGCCCTTTTATACAAGATAATTGAGTATTAATTGCACATAGCTTTTTACATGCCGACTTGTATTTAAAAGTGGGCTTAGATATGCAAATATAGAAAAAATGCAAACAACGAGGTTCTAATAACTAATACTGTGGAATTAATTACTAGATAACTTACATTGTAAAGGTACGAACCAACAATCAACTTGAAGATTTTGATACACTTCTCCTATACATAATGTATGTATGTATCCAGTCCTTTTTAACGTCCCACTGGTGGAGATGGGCCTCCCTTCAATACAAGGGGGATCAGGCCATAGTCCACCACGCTGGCCAAAAGCGGGTTAACAGTTGCATTATATGTGAAGCCTATTTAAAAATAACGATGACAATATACGAGTACCTTATACTAGACCCTTTCGTTATACGAGTATATTTGATTTTTCAGATTCTTTTTGAAAGCAAATATAAAGTAATTTAATATCATACTACATCCGTCATACTTCTTCATCTCTTTGTCAATATCCCGTATGGAATACTATAATGATGTTCTCCTAGCCGATTCCGGCTACGGCGGCCAATCTCATTGAGACTGCGCAGGAGATATTATAGTGCACAAGTGTACGCGCAGACACAAGTGCACTCTCCATTCCTGTTACTCTCATACTCCGGTGGGACGACTGCTCGACACAACCAGTGAGAGTTAAGGCGCAGGACCGACGGCTTTACGTGCCCTCCGAGGCACGGGGGTGAAACAACGCCAACTTCCCAACTCCGGGCTGTTACGGAGACTTACTATACAGAAAAACTCAATAACTAAACTTGGCCCGACCCGGGACTCGAACCCAGGACCTCCGAGTGTGCAGCCGTACATGCTAGCCGCTACAATTATGGAATACTAAAAACTTATGTATTATCAAAAAAGCTCCTACAAAATTTGTATCTTATTTAAAACTAACATAAGTTGTACAAAAACAGTAAAGTTCTTAGATAGTTGAAAATTAATACGCAATAGCTAATACTGAGCATGCTATTATAGTCATCGGACCGATAGTGAGATCGTGACGCGGCGGCTGCGACGTTCCTTATCGCCATCGGTTCGTGCCCGTCGTAAATAATCCGCAACTTTTCCCGACACGCCCCTCCGGACTAAAGAAACTGTGCAGCCACTAATTTATAAGCAAATCCTCAAATATTTGGGCACGTACAGTACAAAATCCATATTTATATATATATATATATATATATATTTATATATATATATATATATATATTTGGTCATATATATATATATATATATATATATATATATATATATATATATATATATGACCAGCCACAATCAATGGTCAATCACGAAAGCTCAGAAAGTATAAATGCTAGCAGCTTTAAAAAATTTCATAGGGAGTAGGTATCCTAGGAAATATGAGTACAAAGAGAGAGTTTTAGGAAATACAATTTAAAGAGGTAAAAATTGCTTAGATATCATGAAAAATCCGTTATTCTAAGTTAGTAAATCAATATGGCCAAAATTACTTTGCTTTCTGATTAAAAATAAAGACTATTCTAATTGTAATTAGTTTTAAGTAAAACATACTTGAGGTAGAAAAATAGAGCGTGATGTGAAATTATTTCGTCGTTTTAGACGTAAGAAACTTATGCTTGTATAACTGCGTGTGTGTAATTTAAGAAAACACCATTAATAATAATTGTTTAAGGCTTTAAATCTCGTTATAACTATTACTTATTATATATTACTTATATGTGGTATATCTAGTCTACAATCTTCCAAATTCTCATTGGTTTCACCCTCGCATGACAAGTTTCTTGGCGCCACCGAGCACAGATTAAATATAACTCAAATATAGCACATCTTTTTACAAACAAATATAATCTTATGATACTTATCCTTTATAAATCAAATATAGCACAGCCTGTATATCTATATTAATATATAATATTATAAAGAGGCAGAGTTTGTTTGTTTGTTTGTTTAAATGCGCCAATCTCAAGAACTACTATAAATATATACATAAGTTACCGATACACTGATTGAGGTAAGGTAAAACATGTGCTATGTGAACCCTAAACCTATTCAAACACTCATGAAAATTATAGCTTATTTATACTATAAAAGGCATAATGCAGTCAATTTGGCTATTTTGTGCGTTTTTATCACGAAATATGGTCGCTGTTTATAACCCGAAAGTGACATTTGAATTAGAAAAAATCCACCACCAATGGCGCAATAAAGATGTACGTACCTATTTTTTAAATCTTCAAATCAATTTAAATTTTTTTATAAACTAAATTTATATATTTACCTTAATATTTATTCACGTCCGTTATCGCGTATGCCTTTGACTTAAAATTAATAGCATATGTGTTGTTCATTCACATGTTCTTTTATCTCCAAATAACATAAAAATATAGTTACCGACGACGATGACAGATAGACAAATGATAGTAAACTTCCATAACTCAACAACAATACGACTTTCTGCTTCATTACACCCATTACGCATACAAGATGTCTGGTTATAAATAAAATAATCGTTTAAATGAATAGATAATGCTTATAGGCAGATTATGCATGTTTAGTTTTTACGCAAATACCATTTATGTTAAAGAAATATATCGTGTTATATTTTAGAGTTTCAAATATAAATGGGACTTTTGAACTTATATGTAAACCTCTGTTCTGCGTAACTTTAGCAAGGCAAATTTTGTTCTACTGATGCTGACCAATTACTAATTTTATAAAGTAGGTTAAATCTTAGCTAAATTGGTGATTAATTATAAAATTTTAGTTTATCTGTGCTTTCTTATAAAACAATCATCCCTTTTTTAACCGACTACGGCGAAGCCCAAAAAAGTATGTACATATGTATCTTTGTATGTATGCATGGCCACATTATGTATGTCCGTTCCTAAGTTACTCGTAATTCCTAAACAAGTTATAGGTATATCAAAAATCAAAATGGCGGAGAGTATCTTTTTAATTATTTTTTCTTCCAGACCTATCAAATATAAAAATAAAGAGTTTTAAGTTATTTAAATTATTAAAAAATATATACAACTAATATGTATAAAAGTAATTTTAGATAACATATTGTTAAATAAAATTCCAAACATCTAAAAGACCAAAACTAAACAGCTAAAAATATCATATCATAAAATTAAAAAACCTGACTGCGTAAAAAACTAATTAAAACGATAGAAACAAGTGTCCATCATTATTAAGTAAGAATTTTTTCATGACATCATCATCATCTCCCTGCCCATTTCCCAATCACTTGGGGTCGGCGCAGTACATCTTCTGTACTGCTGATAGGATTTGGCAAAAGTTTTACGACCGGCCGCCTGCCTGACGTCAGCCCTCCTTGGGAATGCTATTGTTTATCACAAAAAGGACCCAAGGTGTGATGATCAGTACATCTAATTTAGTAAGTTTATTAATTTTTAAAATGATTACAAAACTTAATTAAGTAAGAATATTATATACGCTTGTATACAGCTTCTTTATTTACTTACCACATAAAATACCCGTCAAAAATATATATAAATTATTTTTATTTTACTAAAAAGTGATAACACATTAATAATTATAATAATTTTTTTATTTTAAACTTACATATTTTCCGCTTTTCCATATCGTGAATGTAAGACAATAATTCGTTTTGATTTATGCAAAGTCGTAGTGCAAATAATTATGCTAGTATGTGCTTAAAACCGGATAATAGTGGACCGAAACGTCTGGAACTTTCTAATGTGTTTTAATTTTTATCTGATGTATACTGACTGGATATACCCCATGTCATTCGAGTCGGCGATTATATCCACACTAATTCGTTATCTGCGTACATTAAGTTATTTAAAGTGTGCTAGTCTATTCTTGAACTGATATTGCTATATTACTTTGCAAAATTTATTAATTAAAAGTGTTATCTTTCGAAATTAAACAGAAAAAATGGCTTAGTTATTTTGCTGAACATTTATAATTTAATTTACTAGTTTTGAAAGTAAATAACATCATTTCTTTCTATTGCCAATTAGTTTTTTGTCCATCTTATAATGATCTGCAAATAAACACTTACAGGTTAACGGGCATCGATAAAAATACGAGCGAGTAATAAAATATTAATGAAACTCTAGACTACTAAAAGTAGAAAGCAGATAAGATAAATAAACATTTTAGGCTAAGATCCTGATCTATGCGGTGGACCCTTTATTCTTTTTACAGGCGAAATATATTGGTAGGGTTGTCACCAAAAGTTTACTCTAGGTTATTTTTAGTTAAAAATCTATGATCTGGAGTAGTTTTGGTAAATATCATTAAATTTGTAACAAAATTTGATAGATTTGTTCCGGAAAACAATAGGTGCAATTAACTACTTGAATTTATCTGTTTATACCTGGATGTCAGGTAATATGTATTAAAAAGGCCGTCGACAGTATGATGGCATTTTGTATAAGTCTTTTACTTTCGATTGATGCTAAGTTGTTACAGGAAAACAGTTCTTGTACTTTAAACAAAAAAAACAATATTTTTTTAAACAAAACTATCTTTTCGGATTTTTTCGCCGATTTATTTGGATTTTTGGTTCCCGGCATTCGAATGCTTTACAACAATTATGGTCACGGGAGAGACTGAGGTGTTAGATGTCTCGAAGGTATAGTTGTTACAGACAGCCTACCCACAATTAACAAAATGAAAATTGCACCAATTACCTTACAATATTTTTTTAACTTTAAACTCAGTCTCTCCCGTGACCATGAATGCTGTAAAGCATTCGAAACATCGGGAACAAAAAATCCAAATAAATCCGCGAAAAAATCCGAAACTTTAGTTTTATTTAAAATGTCAAATATTCGTCTAAGAAAGTATCAATATTTTTTTTATTAAAAATAGCCTGAAGCAAATTTTTGGTGACAACCCGCCTGGGTCATGTTTTTAATATGTTTTATGGTTTAAAAAATATATTTCGTCTGAAAAAAGAGTGAGGGGTCCACCACATAGATCGGTATCTCCTACTATTTCATATTTTTAAAGTTATACTTTTTTAGCGCATTAGTGCAAAAATTATGAGACCGAATTACTAACGATGCGACAGATTTAGACTACAATATGAAGTTAGTCGTTTACAAAAATTACACATCAAATTACATATATGTACATCAGTTTTAAGTATCGTTTGAACTTAATAGTTATTAGCAAAAATGTGTACAATAAAGGAAAAAAATCGAAACGTCACACTATTCTTTTAGATTTATTTTAATGTTTAATTAAATTTTGAATACTGAATCGACTCCATGTTTTTCTCAGGCCTAGTTCAGATCGGCCTAACCGCGGCAAAACTATCGCAGTCGTGGGCTCTGCGTTGTTTTTGACTGAAAAAGGTGCACGCGCGCTTTATGTTTCGAATAGAGCAACGAACTTGGCGATTTGTATTTTAACTTTTTCTGTTATCAAATTTTACATTTTATAGTAAACAATTATATTCTACAAACATTTTCTTACTTACGACACAATCGGCTACATTCTAGTTTTTCAATAATTAAAGTGCTGATATTAATTAAAATAATTTTATACTCGTACATAAGATATAGACATGAATTAAACATAGATAGACGCTACTCGCAGCTTACTTTGTATTTAAAGGAGTAACTTGCTAGAGCATCCTTAAAAGAGCTTAAAGCTCTATTATTATTCACTTAAAAGCTCATATTTCAGTATTGACTAACCAATAAATAAATAATTAAAGCTTACCTTCTTTAATCTTATAATATTGAATGAACAATTCTCGTATATATATATGAATTTATTTAGTATATCTCGGTTTTGCTTTTTATGTTTATCTATACAGGTGTATTTTCTGAGAAAAACGCATTTTTTACATCTTTTCCAAAAAAAAAACACAATTTTACAAAACGCCAAGTGAAGTCCGTTTGCCCAAGTACTACTTAGTAATTTAATTATTTAATGTTTTGAAAATAAAACATCTAAACTATAAAAGGTATTTTTCATATACATCTTAAAAATAAGCAAGCCAAGCTTTTCAAATCTCATGGCCACACGTCATGTGGACAATACAGTCTACTACATAGACGTTAAGCAAACTAGACTAAATGGTTTTATGTTTACACAAGGTTTCGACTTCTTCCTGTGTATTGGTGTATTGCAACCTAATTTATAAACTTTCCGATTTAAAAATGAATATGATCCCATATTTAATGATATTTTATGTATAACAATTATATGGTTGTACAATGGCACTTCAACCAAAAAAAAGTCGATATCATATTAATTAAATATTTAATGTGTAGATAAAACAGAGAAAAAACATTAATGAAATTTACATATCTAAGTAGATTACTGTTCAAACTAGTAAAGTTAGAGCGTGAAATTTAAATTCACTGATCTATATATATATATATATATATATATATATATATATATATATGTATATATATATATATATTTTAATTGTAACTTTTAAATGCTAAAGTTGATCTCTAATAACAAGGAAAAATCCAATAAAGCGTAAATATTTTTTTTTGGATGAAATTTGGTATGGTTATCCGGGTCAACATATAGGATATTTTTACCGCGGGAAAATCATTTCTGAGAAAAAATATAATAACTGCAATGTAAGAGTATATTAATATGTAAAACATAAGAATTTGGTTTTTGGTCATCTGAACGCGGGCGGAGCCGCGGGCAATGCTAGTCCTACTATATACGTGAATATGTAATCTTTGAATCTATTATCGTAAGACGATTAATTTTGATGATGAAAATGTAATTTAAAATAATATGCTAAATCTTAAAGCTTTGCATAATAAAAATCATTGAAATATAAAAAAAATGTAGACACAACACCGTCCGAGACGCATAAAAAAACTAATTAATTGCACCTCAAATCTCTTTCTAAGTCTATGAAAAAAGGTGACTCACCAACATTTTGGCGATAAAAATGTCTGCGAATATTAAATAGATTACAATATTAAAAAAAAACTAAAATTAGAAGCTTGATAACCGTCTGCTTAAAAATTTACATCCGCATAAATTTACATTATTCATAAAAAAATTGTAAGCTTATCGACTTTTGTTAATTACGTTGCTTATACATACATATATATACATATTTACTAAATTTATGGCAGACCATAATTAGTACTTTTAAAACACTTATATATAATTTTTGAGATTAAAAACACAAAAAATATGTTTTTTTTTTAGTAGAGTTCGTTCGTCTGTCGGTTAATCAAATGTGTATTCGGCCCTTTTTGACCTCTCGCTTCGGCTTGGGCCTCATTCAGGGGCATCACTCATTCATTACTAAATTGACATCATTCGATGTCATTTTAATCACAGAGGAGATCCAAATATGATGATAAATTCTCATAATCAAAAAAAAGTGTAAATCTAAGCGAATACTTCATCTTCTCTCTACTTGCTAATTATACTACTTTCTCATGAAACTCTAACAAGAAAGTACACAAGTCTCACTTGTGATAAGAGTGATAAGGCATAGCTAAAATAAGAAAAAAACGTACGCCAGACAAGCGCGTTTTCAGGCAGATTCTCACGATCTTAAGATTTTTTGCTCATGGCCAGCATTGAAGATGCTCGACCTCGTAAGCTTTAAGTTGCTTATATCTGTAAGATCGACCCGTTTCACTTAAACATTAATCAATTATTCACAGTTACAAAACTTTTTTATAATAAACTTTTATTCCTTACTAGAGTTACTTGAAGTATACGTTGAACTTTGCTTCCAACATAAGTTAGGTAATGTAGAAAAAATTATGATATAGACTAGCTTTTATCCGTGGCTTTGTTTGCGTAGGGTACTTATGTCTGATACCTCCGCTCACAAGGATCGTAGGGTGATGACCTGTGGACCTATTCCTATAGGAAGGTATAACCTCATTATATAGGCAATAAAATAGAAAACGAAAATTTTCACAAATGTGTAGTATTTCTGATAAATAATTTGTTTTTATTTCATTCAGTTCATTAAGCTATGCCTCATATCATTAGACAATCCATATTTGATCTGAATATAATCATAAACATTATAATTAGTACAAAATACTTTTTATCTGGTACGCAGATGGCTGAAAGACAAATTTGGATGTTAGAATATTATTTTATTATGTTTATAAAATACTAGGAACTGCATATAATATCGAAAAAGCAGCGCGTTAATTTAAATGAACTTTGGAGTACCTACCATATAAGAATTTGGCAACATAAAAACTTGCACCAACTAGAATATCCAAACCAGTTTACCGATTCTCAAACTGCATATCGCTCAAATTAATTTTAATGGCACCAAAGGCATGTATAATTTGATATTTTATAGAAGATCTTACTAATTCTGATCATACCTGTCTGCGTTTTTTTTCATTATATGATGCAAGTTGTAAATTTATATATATATATATATATATATATATATATATATATATATATATATATATATATATATATATATATATATATAAGGAATTACAGAATCAAGTACGAATGGTTACTTATATACATTGTTGCATAGAAAATGAGTACTTTTTTTCATTTTCAAGTTGGTCAATAATTTGAAAAAGCTTTTACAAAATGTATTCGTACTAGGTATTATATTATATTTACAAAAACTTTTGTTGATTTTTAGATTTGTTTATAACGAAGCTACGTATGGACGTCGTCTTGATAGTTTATGAACCGGCAAGCGACATAAATCGTTGGAACGACATATTAACATATTGCAAAAACTCACTAGAGATGAATCGAAGGTGTGCACAGTTTTTAATAAAACGTTGATGCAAATTTTAAAACCATTAATTTCAACTGACTGTACGTGTCAAAATCTATAAATTTCAAATTCAGGGCCCACTAGAAGTTACGCGCCTTCTGTGGTCTTCACAGCTATTAACGCATCCATGCAATAAATATATTATTATAACCCCTTTTATATGTCATTTCTTAGTACTATGTATGCTAAATAGGCGTTAAAACTTAAAATTAAGTGACCATCATGGAATATCTGTCATTATGCAGTGTGAAGAAGCATTCTTAACATGCAATTGTTTCATTAAAAAGTAGTGAATCAGCTCTAGGCATCGTAAATCAACCGAGGCCCTAGTTGGCACGTCGCCACTGCCTGCAATCGAATACGCATAGCCGTTTTTCCTATTTTCATAACCGGCAGATGTTTTAAAAGGCCACCGCACTAAGTACAACTATTAACGGTTTTGTGCCTGTGTTATGAATGTTTCAATTATACATACTATATTTGGATAGATGCGAAATAGTCTATACAGATTATTTAAAGAGTTTTCACGCGTTATTTGCCTAGATGTGTTATAATGGAGTGCTATTATGATAATGCCTATGAAATAACACATTTGCTGTGCCATGAATATTAAAAACCTAAACGATGAGTCCATTTTTGGTCCGAATGATTCAAAAAGCATAAATAAATATATACAGCTGTCATAAATCCTTACAATGGGCAATTTGCTTCATTTACGTGTTAGTGACGATCAATCGTTTCGTTTTATTACGCGCAGATCTATGCACATGGTTTATGCCTACACGAAACGGTAATATCACGATTTTATAACTTTTTTGCTTTATAGGTTCTTGAATTTCTTTTAAACAATATAGGTATAGTGAGCGAGTTGTAAGTTTAAATAAATATATATATATAAATATATATATATATATATATATATATATATATAAATATATATATATATATATATATAAATATATATATATATATATATATATATATATATATATATATATATATATATACAAAAAATGTTTTAAAAGACAACAAAATTGAAAGTGCATAATTAGTACAAGACTTCCGCGACACCATTCAGACAAAGAGAGACAATAGCATTCCCAAGGAGGGTTGACGTCAGGCAGGCGGCCGGTCGTAAAACTTTTGCCAAAACCTTTCAGCAGTACAGAAGATGTACTGCGCCGACCCCAAGTGATTGGGAAATGGGCAGGGAGAAGAATATCATATTTCACTATATTACCGAAAGTAAAGCACAAAAGACTTATTAGAACTACCCACTGACTGTATGTTGGGATCGATTCTCGTTGTAAAAAGAGAAATAGGAGAGAAAAGGCAATCTAATAACATAGTAAATTTATATTCTAGTAATTTGATTAAGCAAGTAGGTTTACCACACGGTTTTATGTATATTAAAATAATTACACCATGTTAACGAGCCCTTTACGAGCACTCACGCGTAGAAAGGGGGGCTACTTGTACAACATTTAATTTAACGTTTGATCGCCTGTGGACTCTTGGCTAGTCAAAGATTATACTTATCCTTTAAACTTAATAAAAATGGCATCAATATGATAAGGTTATAATTTTCAAGATCAAATTAATATTATACGTAAGAAAGTTTGAGAATTAGTGTCCATTAGAGAGAGTTAACAATGTAACAGCTCAATGGATTTGAGTGAAATTCCGGATAAATATCCTATATAGGTTCATGCTAGATTTTATCAACGTACTCATTACGAGAACAAGCAAAATTTAGTACAAAATAAATTATGGGCACTGACAATTTTTTATATACTCAAAACGTGAGGTATCTCTTTTATTACACTAGATTTCATCCGAACCTCGACACTATTGCGTCTGTAAAAGTAGACTAGATCAGACAGTTAGTGAAGCGTTCTATTAAAAAGTTAAAATCCATTTAGCAGATACGATAGTGTAATATAAATAATGCACACTATCGTAAAATTAATAATATCAACTTATTATTTTTTAACTTTGTTAAGTTCATTTTATTTACACAAATAATTATTATAAATGAAAATAATCTTAAATTTGATTCATTGACTGAGTGAAAAACAACGCATAATAAAAACTATTTTAAACGAAAGCGCATAACTAAGAAAGCACTGAGAAAAGACGTAAAACTTATAAAAAGTACATATATTATAATAAAAGTTTGTATTTTAATAACATTCATCATTTTCGAAGTTATGACATAGTAACATGAAAAAAATCACATTTACAGCCTTTCTGCGATCTTTCTGTTCTTAGTCGATTGTCAAGAATACAAATCTCTTAACAGTTATACTGTGTTATTTTTAATGGCCCAATCAATAACCTTTGTCTACCGTTTCTCTTATGTTATTATATGAAAAGCTGCATTGCCTACTTTCAGTATACTCATTTCAATAAAATTTATATTTTACTGTTATGCATACAGCGAAGTTGAAGAAGATAAAATACATTGTAATGAAAATAATTATTCAACACTTACATTTGCATTTTGGTGATGTGGCCTAATGACTTTAAGTGTTTTAGGTACTCATTAAAATTCAGGTTTTTTATTCATTTCCCAGCGTTGGGCGTACTCAAATGCGGGAGGGAATTCATACGTCCTTTCAACCGACTTCAAAAAGGAGGAGGTTCTCAATTCGACTGTATTTTCATTATAAATAACCTTGTAAAGAGCTTCACATACGAAAATATTCGAGACGTTACACCAAATTTGGGCACGATATTCTACAAACAGAAAAAAACAAAAAATATTTTATTACAATAATATGTCATTAATAATTAAGTTATAAGAAATTTATTCTGCTATCAGGTATATTGTTCTAACATATTGTAGTGGGTATTCAGAAATAAAAAAAATCGATGTGAAACATCATTGTAAAAGCTAATCATAGAATTTCTTGTCCATCAATAGCTTATACATTAATGAATACACTATAATTGTCCAATTAAGTAATCACCTCGGAACTACCTTTAATGACTCTCACTGAATAATTCATTGACGCGTAACCCCCTTTGTTTTTCTTATTGAGTTGATTATCTCTAAATTTTACCCCTCATCTTAGATGCTGAAATGTCTGAATTAAATTATATCCATACTTAATATTATAAATGTGAAAGTGTGTTTGTTTGTTTGTCCTTCTTTCGCGTCGAAACGGAGTGATGGATTGGCGTGATTTTTAGTATGAAGACAGTCGGAAGGCTGGAGAGTGACATAGGCTACTTTTTATCGCGGAAGATTATCTATTTCCCACGGGAAAACACGTTATAATACAATCCAAAAAATCTTCAATAAAATTAAATAAATATTTGTTTCAGCATTTTTCGTAATTCATCCTATAAGGCAGTAAAATAGGGGATGAAAATTTGTGTGAAACTACCTTTTTTATGATTTTTTTGTAGTTTTAGCGCGAGTGAAGCCGCGGGTTCTGCTAGTTATTATATAAATTATATTACATTTCAAGCAATGTTTGCTCCATTGGTGGTGCGTTTTTGCTAGAAAAATGTCATTTGGCACTTTTATTAAGCACCTTACGCTAAGAAAGGTTTCAAGCTCCATGATGGATCATGGTTCGACAAGCTTACCGAAATTATAACCAAACAACACGAAAGCACCAATCATCCATGTAGTCCATGAGTCGTGACATACACCAGCTCTGGTCGCGATCGGTCTTACCGCTCCAGAATTGGACACTGCTTAGAACCTCTGAAATAGATGGAAAGACCATAAGTAGTTCGCTAAGAAATTACTGTAGTTTTGTAGAGTCGATAATACATAAATATAATTTAAAGAATGGGTTCAAAGGTCAGGTCAGCTTGTGTGACAAACTGTCCTAGCGTCAAGGAGTTCACAGCCTATTCAGAATAAGACAATTGGATTGCAAAATGCAATGCTTGCGACATTTATAACACCTCTAGGTAAATTTCTAAGAAATTAATTAAAATTCTAAGAAATCTATTGTTAACTGACACGCCGGCGTGTCCGCGGTCGTGGAGGGATTAAAGCATATGACTTGTGATTCTACTCGCGGCGTAGGTGTTTTAATTTCAAGAAATAAACTGCACATACATTTACATACAAAAAATGTGTGTGTGTGTACTTATGTACGCACGTAAGAAGTTAGGTATACTTCTTTGGCGTAACAGAACAAAAATAGCTAAAGATTTCATCTGGTATATCACAACTCTCTGTTTATAAAAGGAATGCAGCTAACTTCATCATGTCGCTTTTTGGCTGTCGGTGAGCGCGCGCATCGTAAAAATTTTACTCTCATATTTTTTTCCAAACTTGCCAAAACAAGTACAACTTTAAAAATTTTATAGTTTATAACATTAATATGATAATATCTTCCGCATATATTATTACATCATATCAAGCAGCAATGACCGAAATTCTGTCATGAAGACATGATAATTAATTAATCCCCTATTCTTTGATAAGGTTTCAAGTGTCTAAACAATAAGATAATTGTTTTTTTTTTATACAAGAACTAAATATAGAAACTTATATTGTAAAGTATATAACTAAATATTTAAAATTGCATTAATTCCCACGGTGCGAATTTAACCAATTTGTTTTATCGGGGTATCTACACATTGAAATGTTTAATTATGGTTCTCCTTAATCATTATTTATCCTAAATAATATAAATAGAATAGCTTTTGTCCGATGCTTAGCTTACATATTTTATATATACATACCTATATAACTGCTCTCTTTAGGTTTGCACCGTGATATCTCAATACAAAGGCTACAAATAATGTATATTGTATACTAATATTATACAGAGGTAAAGTTTGTGAGTTTGTGAGGTTGTAAGGGGTAATCTCTAGATCTACTGAACCGATTTAAATAAATTTTTACTAAGAAGATAGTATAAAAGGAAAGGAAGGATATAGGATACATTTTATCTCGGAAATCATCCCTTAAGATTGTAAAAATGGGGACGAAAGTTTGTATTGGGAAGCAAGCTAGGGACGAACCTGAGCGAAGTTAGAGTTAAAACAAATAAAAATAAAATCATCTCCCCAGCCTTATAATAGTAGAATGTTCTATCGTTAATAATATCATATGAATAATTATAATATCAAAAAAGTGTATTTATATATCATCGATTTTCAGATTATAATTATTTCTTAAACGAATTTACGTAGAAAATATGTATCAATCCAGATGGTAATTTAAAAGCGGGAATGTTGAAAAACCAAGAAAGCAAACAACTACATCGATTCATACGAGTACCTCATCGTAAATACTTTGTATCTATGTACTTAGAGCATAAATAGTATAAATAGCCAACCGTTAGTTAAAATAACTGTTAATTTAACCAACTAAATTCTGTCTGAATGTAAATGAATAATATATTACTATGGTAATATTAATTTTTAACCTGTTTTGAAGTTCGCATGACAGACGGCACTGGACCATCACGCAGCTCGCGTGTAAAGCAAGCGTTTGTTGCAACCGGGTCAAAGATGGATATTGTATAATTGTTCATTTTTAACCTATCTACTGTATAATGATGCCCAATCGAGTCAAATTGCTTCATTATCGATATTTTTGTTCACATCAAATGTTAATTGTTTTGATGAATATAAATATGTTGGGACATTAACACACAGCACCATCTAGTTCCATGGTGAGCTACGAGGCTTGTGTTATAGATACCAGATAGTTGGTACACTACACATAATATATAACTTTAAATACATACATATTATAAATATAAATACTCATGACTGAAGTACAAACATTCGTGCTCGTTACACAAATGAATGCCCCCAGCGGGACTCGAACCCGCGACCGCTGGCACAGCAAGTAGAGTCACTACAAACTGAGCCAAACGTGTCGTCAAACAATATACTGTTAGTTAAAATTAATTTGTGTAATGTATTTTTTCAGTGCACTTGCAATAGTTATTTAAATTATCTTTATATTTTAATTGGCGAGAATTCTATTGTAGATTGTAATTTTAATTTGCAGACAGTATTTTTTACTGTACTGAGGTCTCCACTTTTTCTGTATTTAAGGCTATTTCAAATAGGTACTGATATGGATAAAGAATATGTTAGCCCAGGACATGGTCTAAACAACAACCGAACCCCCCCAACCACCCCCCCCCCCACCCTTCCCCCCAACATTAAAAAAGGACATGGTCTGGTCCCCTTGATAAGTTTCTATTACATTTATTACTTATAATAAAGTAAGAAACATCAAAACATTTTTACAAACAATTACCAATGACATTTATTGAAAAACGACAAAATCTATAATGTTGTAGGAGTACGTAAGTTTTATCTTAGGCGTTGTCGTTGTTATAGGCCACATTTAAATGAATATATTTTAAGCAAAACTATCTTTTCGAGTTTTTTACGGCTTTATTTTGATTTTTGGTTCCCACCGTTTCAAGTGCTTTACAACTGTCATGGTCACGAGACAGACTAAGGTCATAGACGTCTCAAACGTCATTATATAGTTGTAATATGTTGTTGTATAATTTAAAGATAGTTTTACATAAATATATATAAATATAAATAATAATGTATCACTTGAAAATGCTTTAAATATATATTTTTTAAAGTTACAGGTAGAACACAGTTTATTTCGTTGTCCGCTGTCTACTGATGTCTAGACAGTGTAGGCTAGGTGGCTTCACATGTTTCTCTTTTTCTTAATTAGTCCAAGTTAAACGTGCATGTAGGCTAAAACATTGGATTCGCTCCGTTCGAGAATCGATCCCGCTATAATCGGCAACGTATCACGAACCTCATCTGTTGTATATTACATTGTAATTTATACTACGTATGAGGATAAAATGCAACAATTCTCAATGACTACATATTTATTATCGTGATAAATAATTAATTCTAACAGCTTCATATAAAGTAACTCAATTATCCTGTTATTTTCGTCTCGCGTGCTGATTTTTTTCTTATTTTTTCTGCATCTAGGCGTTAGGACTCGCACATGCGTGAAGACGATAGACGTAGATGGCGTTAGTAATTAATTATAATTTACTGCTGTCACGAAACACTGCTTATCTACTTTTATACTTTTGTAGTAAACAACAAAAAATTGTTTGAGATATTCTTCAGTAGACATATCAAACTTTCTCTAGTGGAAGAAAGATAAGGCCGACTTAGAAATCGCTTTATTTATTGTTTCTTTTATCTTTAGCCAGAATTGAGGTTGCTAATTCTGAAAATGCTTGTTAAATCGATGGATTACATCAAAATCTAAAACATAACGTGGATTTTTTCGCGGATTTATTTTGATTTTAGGTTCCCGACGTTTCAAATGCTTTAACAACCTTACAACACTTCAACACAACAACAATCTTGGTCACGGGAGAGACTAAGGTTTTAGATGTCTCAAAGGCATTATATAGTTGTTACAGACAGCCTACTCACAAAATAACAAAATGAATTCAAAAAATTGAAAAACGGCACCAAAGTACCTTACAATATTTGTTAGTTTTAATTTTAAGCATTTTTATAATTTTAATAAGTTTTATAATTGAATATGGAATATTATTTATTTAATTTTAGCCTTTAAGTTCATTCGAAACGTCGGGAACCAAAAATCAAAATAAATCCGCGAAAAAATCCGAAAAGATAGTCTTATTTAAAATGTCAAATATTCGCGTAAATCGAAGAAAGTATTATATAACATGGAATTGAAATAACGCAAGCTTATAGATGTTAATAAAGTAGCCATCCAAGATTTTAATAGCCATATTTTTATATTAAGCTTCCTTTGCATAATAGAATTCCTATGCCGTTATCAATATCCGTGAGAATAAATATTTAGTGTATGCAAATCCTGCATTTTATCAGATCATTTCCGAAAACACAAGAATTAAAATGAAAGAGGTTCTCATCAAGACGGACGTAATGATGCAAGTAATTGCGTCGCATCTCGGTCGCATGCCTCGTACACACAAGGCCACTTTTTACTAACATAAGCTTACATATTCACTAGATTTTTTTATTTTAGTTACTTCTCTTAATATTCTAGGTCATATATTTAGAAACATTCGATGCGTTACTATATATATATATATATATATATATATATATATATATATATATATATATATATATATATATATATATATATGTATATGTTTGAGGTAAAATGATATTAATTTAAATGTTTGTTGTTTTGTTATATAGTTATACAATGTACTTATGAAATAAATTGCAGTAGCTCTCATGCATAAATTTAGAAAAACTTGAAAATATAATGATTGCAAAAAACTACAATAATTTGAGATTTTTTAGAACAATAAATAATAAATCATTTGTATGGAAGTTACAAAAAGATTTGTGTCCGTGTCATGGAAAGAACATACTATTTTATTTTATACATCTTTTGGCTATATAATGTTATCATACTAATCTATTAGCAAGTTTTGAAAGACATGAGGTCCGCCAACCTGCACTTGGCTAGCTAGCGTGGTGGACTATAGCCTGATCCCACTCGTATTGAATGGAGGCTCCTTCCCAGCAGTGAGACGTTAAAAAGTGCTGAATACAATACAAAAAGGTATTTATGACCTATCTCTATAAATGAAAATAAAGGTTTCTTCACATTTTTGTACTACGCATTCTTAAACCATTCACCCGATAACGATAAAAACTTTGGTGTGTTAAGTATTTTGCTTCGCCAGAAGATTCCCGACCCAAAAATAAAATGAACTTTTCTTTATATTTTTTTGCCCTCTATGTGTCTCTAAACTATTCTATATTCTGAATGAAGCAAAGATAAGCCACTAGTTAATAAATAAATAATTATAGGAAGTATATAAATATTTAATTTGTATGCGTTCTCGTATTCTGTACGCAAATCTTACATCTCAGCTCAGACCGTGCGCGGTTCCCATGGCGCATGTCTCGCGCGCACGTTCGCGCTCATTATCAATTAGGCAGCGCGCGTGCGGCCTGTCATTACGTTGCGCGCACGACGCAATGAGATGCGCAAACACAAAAACAAAAAGGTTTCGCTTTTTATATACATATATAAATATTGCAACATTGTTATGGATAATTGTCGTACGGTAGTGACAATATCCGATTTATTAAAGGGTTCGATTTTTATGAGAGATGAATATTCAATTTTCATTTTATGTGGAATTAAGTGGCTGGATGTATTTTCTTATAAACTAGAAAAAATAGGTTTTTTTAAATAAAAACTCTTAAACACAAAACATAAAAACTTGAAAAAATGCTAAACATAAAAACATATTACGCAATAATATAATTAACAATGTTACAGTCTAGAAGTAAGCTAAGGAAGTAATAGATATTATCATAAAACAAGCCTACATGTAATTTGAACGCTTTAAAACCTGTTTTCGAGGTTATTTTTTGTAAATGGATCTTTTTTCACATTATCTTTTGCATTACATTTTTATTATTTAGGAGTAGAATTTCTTAAAACTCATTTTTAAAGTATATTCCAACCTACATAGGTTTAACAAAGTCAGCTTTATGTTTCTTATATAGTATTTATATAATTACTAGCAGAACCCGCGGCTTCGTTCGCGCTAAAACTACAAAAAAATCTCTAAAAAGGTAAGTATCTAGGTTTCATACAAACTTTCATCCCCTATTTTGCCTCCTTATAGGATGAATTTCGAAAAATGCTAAAACACGTATTTATTTAATTTTATTGAAGAGCATTAATACCAAGTTTCAAGTAATTCTGATCAGAAATAAATTTTTGGATTGTATTATAACGTGTTTTCCCGTGGGGAGGAGATGATTTCCTGCGATAAAAAGTAGCCTATGTCACTCTCTAGCTCTCTAACTATCTTCACACCAAACATCACGCCAATCTATCATTCCTTTTCGACGTGAAAGAAAGACAAACAAACAAACAAACACACTTTCACATTTATAATATTAAATAAAATAATATGGATGGATTTAAAACAAATACTAAAACTGCTACCCCAAACTATACCCCAAAATACCCCATAAAAAATTTATTACTTTCTTTTGAAAACAATGTATTTTTTCTTAAAAAATTAAGGCTGTAAATATATAGTCAGTTCAGGATGCAAATTGTAAGATAGCAAGATACGATGCGACCCGCAACAGACAAGTTAGCGATGGCCCTTACGGACCCGCGCGAATATCTGATAGCAACCATTAGTTAGAATACATCTAAAGCTTAGTAGTTTAGACGAGTTATTTTATTAGTTCATTAATGACTTTAATTCGTTTACATTTTCTCTTACATACAAAATTTGCTTATGGTAATTTGTTTTAATATATTAATATTTATAAAAATATAAATCATTGTATCAATATCTGCATTTACATCCGGTAACATACATTTGTGTGTTACCAGGCTACTGTTATAAATAAATGTGAAAGTTTGTACTTATATGTGTACGTCTCTGCATGTTTGTTACTCCTTCACACCAAAAAGCTGGACTGAAATAGATAAGATTAAATACAGTACACAAATAGACTAAACTTTTTTTTAACGTTGGGAAATGCATTTACGTGGGATTATATATTATAAGTTGGCTATTTATGTGGGACTCGCCGGCAAAGCCAGTACTACCCACTAAAACCCAACAGAACCTCCCATGTCTGAATAAGGGGTCGCAGGATCGCTAACGCACTCAATCACGACGCTCCGATGGCAGGTCTGCAGAAGCAGATCACAACAACCGTGGGGATGCTTTTACGGTCCACTCTGCCGTCATAGAAGAACCAGGAGCAACGCGCACAGTACACCACCCACCGAATTGGGCCACCTCCCTGTGCGTTTCTTGGCTTTGCGCCCGGCTGGATTGCCAGACGCTTATGAGATAACACACACACAAATGTATGTCCCCAGCAGGACTCGAACTCGCGATCGCTGGCACAGCGAGTATGGTTACTACAAACTGTAATAATAATAATAAAAGGCCTGAGTGGTATTCTTTCTTGAAATTAATATGAGACAACCCTTGAGGGTATAGAATATACAGTATACATTTATTTATTCAAAAACAATAATGAAACCCGCCTTATAATTGGCATAAATATCACTCAACAAACAACCCGAACTCTTCCTTACTGAAGTCGACTACACTTGAAAATATCATCGTTAAGTTTCATAGTATACTAATTAGTGATTATAATAAAAATTTATTAATTTATTTAGTAGTACAATCAAAAGCAGACAAACAAACATACACTTTCACATTATAAAGATAACTAAAACATAGTGTGACTAAGTAATATAAATAGTATAGCGATACAGGCTTCGTGTCGCTTCTTATCAAACTCATTACTTATTTATAGTGAAACATCTGCTTTAATTTGGTACGTCAAAACAACAATAAAAATGAAACGAGTAAGTTAAGTAAAGTTTCGTTAAGTGTTGCAAGTGGCCTATAATTTCCAATTAACATCAAACTTTTAACGACAATTTAATTAATTTATTTATTTAATAACTTTTTTAGTAATAATGATTATTTTTGCTATAATTAGGAGAACAAGCTGTTAGTTTTTAGAAGTAGACTAAAGGTGTACACTGAAGGTCGTAGATTCGGTTTCAAGTAAGTCTAGCAGTTATATACTGTTCATGTTTATAATTACTTCTATTATTACTTTTTATTTTTAAGTACAGTATATTTTATTTATTAATTAATGAACTCAGTTTTGCAAGAAGATAAAAAGACAAAGACACAAGACCTAGCGCATGGAATGAAGAGTTCAAAATATAGTCATATAAAATATTTTATCGATTGAAATTAAGCTTTCCGATGTGGTATTAAGAGACTAAAGTTTTCTCGCAGTTCTGCTCACGTAATTCATTTATTTATTACTATATCTTTATAAGTTAAAGATATTTTTATCAAAATCAATTCGAAAATTTTGCCTCAAATAGTAACAAACACACATCCTCACTTACTTTTGCGTTTATATTACTTATTATTAGTAAAATATATCCTTAAAAATGTTAAAAATAAAAATATATATCTAGAAATTCAGACGTCATTGCAGACAAATTAATCCAAAAATATGTAAATTAAAACACACTCGCGATACAACTATAAAACCTTCCTGCGAAATAATAGAATCTAATTAAAGTAAGAAAACGCATTAGGCAATGCCGTTATCTGTCTGCATACCAACCAACCGGTTTCTTTTATTACCCACGAATCTCAATATGCCGTATTAACCATTTTTAGGTCTCTATCTATGCAAAATATCTAGTTTTTTTAAATAAAATATCTTTTTATTTTAAGTCAGACGTTTGATAGCTCATTATAAATAACTTAAAATTAAAAATAATTTAGTGTTTTAACAATGTTTTGGTTAACATCATAAGATATATTTAAATAATTCGTTTTAATTGCTACTTTTACGAATTTAACTAGCGACCCACTCGGGTTCGCCCCTAGTTACTTAAAAAATGAGGGTGGAGGTAGGAAAGTAAAAAAATCATTCAAAATATTAGGATGGGTATAATATTATCAAAATCAACCATAATTAATTGGACTGTGTACTAATTTGGCTTCTATATTTTTAATGATAAATTTAATCTTCTTACATTTAAAATTATATGTAAAGCTTATATTATATTAAATATGTAGATATTTTATATTGTGGTGAACTATAAGCAAAATAATATTGGGTTATGTTTGAAATTTATCATCTGGTTAGCCGAAGCAGGAACCTAATGCAAGACACGATTTTGCAGTGTAAGCATGTTAACGTTGTAAACCTGCCTGTGGGAAAACTTATCTATACAATAGGCCTTGAATTTAAAAAAAAGGTTTTATTTCACACTATATTCCCGCCACTTTATTGTATATGTTCTGAGATTGTACTGTGCGACCTTGAACTTAAGGAGTGAGCTTTGTTTATAGCTTAGACGTATAAATGCAACTTTAAACAACGTGCCTAAATAATGTCCTTCTGGCCGATTTCTGCCACGGCGGCCAATCTCATTGAGACTAGCCAACTGCGCAGGAGATATTATAGTGCACAAGTGAACGCGCAGACACAACGTGCACTCTCTATTCCTGTCACTCTCATACTCCGGTTGGACGACTACTCGACACGACCGGTGGGAGTTGAGGCGCAGGACAACGGTTTTACGTGCTCTTCGAAGCACGGGGGTGAAACTCGAACCCAGACTGGAACCCAGGACTCCGGTTGTGCAGCAGTACATGCTAGCCATTGCACCACCGAGGCAGTTAACAACAACAATAGTGTGCGAAACTCATATACTGATTCTAAAAGCAAATAACAATATTGATAAAATGCTATATTTTAAATTCATGCTTATATGTTTTAAAATCTTAAATATAATATATGTAGCTTTATAGGTCATAACTTTAAATCCAAAAAATACTTAATTTCAAATATTATTCCAATCATAAAAAAAATGTAATAAACATACCACATAGCGAAAAAGATATAGTGGAATTGAAAACTTCCTATTTTTTTAAATCAGTTCAGTAACGAGGACTCGGTACTATGATGTTAAGTTGGTATATCGCATATCCATAGAGAGTTAATTAATTTCCTCATTAAATTCTTATTTGAACTTATTTATTATGTTACTTATAAATATTAATGACGACACGTTTGGCTCAGTTTGTACTGACCCTACTTGCTGAGCCAGCGATCGCGGGTTCGAGTCCCGTTGGGGGCATTTATTTGTGTGATGAGCACGAATGCTCACTCCAATCATGGGTGTTTATATTTATAATATGTATGTATTTAAAGTTATATATGTGTAGTGTATAACTATATCCATAACAAAGGCCTCATAGTTTATCATGGAACTAGATAGTGATATGTGTTAATATCCCATTTATTATTAAATTTATTTATTTATTTATATATATAACTTCAGTTTTAACTGTCCTTTACTTTTACTATATTTATTTTATTTTTTAAATTACATATTAATAAATTAAGTCCAGGATAATTTTTATTATATCATAGAAATAAGGTTATATCTTGTGGTGAAAAAAAAGTAAAAAAATGCAACCAAATTGGATGGACTATAACTGTAATGGCGGAACGAGACCAAATGGATTTAGTGCTTCATTTTGTAGCTCTATATTTTGTCGTGCATCATTGCTGTGCACTTCTTCTAGGCTTTGAATATATTTAGTATGCAAAAAAATATACCAGATAAGAACCAAATCACGAGCAGGTTATCTGGTGCATTTATCCATACATTATTAAGTTCTACTTTAAAGTTAAGAGCTGATATTATAATTAAATCACCAAGTGTTTATATGCTCGTATTACATACTTATATGTATGTATATTAAAAATTATATCACATAAAAAGAAGACTATTTTTTAATAAAAAAAAAAAAAATTATCTCTTTGAGCAAACCTACTAAATTTTACAGGCACAGTATTATTCTAAATAATTTAAGCCCCATCTAATAATAACAATCACAAAAACTAACAATTATGTATAATGTATTGTTAGTAGTAGAAGTAGTCATAACCTAAATGCCTTTTATATTTGTAATCAGCCCTTTTTAACGTCCCACTGCTAGGCACCGGGTATTATTATAACATTAATACTATATACAATAAGAGTATTTTGGCATAATTTAGGCTATGTGTTAGGTACTCCAGGTCATAGCCTATCTATGCACTAAATTTCATTCAAATCAATCTCTCCATTTCAGCTTAAAGGAGTAACAAACATACACACATACAAACTCGAATTTATAGCATTAGTAGCTACTCACCCTCGCTCCGCTCGGGTTCGTCCCTAGTAAAAATTTAGTTTTGTGTGTATTTTTAATGCCGAATCATAAAAAATTGAATAAATAAAATTATCAAAAAAATAAAATTTTTGGGGTGGACCACCCGTATTACTTAGCGGCATGAAAAATAGTTTACGTCCTAGTCTTAGACCTACTGAATAATGAATATACACACAAAATTTCATAAGAATCGGTCAAGCCTTTTCGGAGGAGCTTTCTTACAAACACTGTGACACGAAACACGAGAATTTTATATATTAGAGATAGAGATAATTTAAAATATGACAGCTTACTTTAACACATTAGCTTGTTACTTTAGCCGCGTCGTGAACGCTGAGAAGGTAAGTATAAAATCGTGACGTCACTTAACAACCTACAGCGAGCCCAGACAAAACATTCTGCTATGATTAATGTTAGAACCTACATCATTAATGATAATTAAAGACATGATTTTAAATTTTTAATTTTCAGTAAAAACTAACAAATGTTATTTAATTTTCAGTATTTATACGCCATAACGAAAGCAACGTGATCGTGGTCGTGCTGCGATCGTGAGGGCTCGGGAGATAAGTGTGAGGTCGCGACGTCACGATCGGCTAGCCCTCACCGAGCGTACGCAGAACGTTAATTATTCAACATGTACTCGTACGATACCCAAACAATGCAACTGTAAAAGCGATTCAAGGAAGCGAAATCTGTACACTGAACAGTGTAGTAAATAATTAGATTTAGAGTGTATTTTAATATTGGTAATAGGACTATTATTTTATATATGAAAGTTTGTGTGTTTGTTACTCTTTAACGCTAAAACAGATAGACTATTTACTTATGTTACTATTTGCAACATATTAATATCTCAGAAATAAGCATTTGTCATTCTCTATCTTATAAAGACTCTCTGTTCATTTCCCATTATTTTTTATTATATTATATACTAGCGACTCACCCTCGCTACGCTCGGGTTCGTCCCTAGTTTGGTTCCCAACACAAATTTCATCCCCATTTTTATCCCCTTAAGGGATGATTTCCGGATAAAAAGTATCCTATGTCCTTCCCAGGCTCTCAAACTATCTTCTTACCAAATTTTATCTATATCGGTTCAGTAGATCCAGAGATTATCCCCTACAACGTCACAAACTCACTAACTTTACCTCTTTATAATATTAGTATTGATAATAGGTATCTATTTCTGTTTGCATACATCAACTAAACTTGATTTCTAGTGGTTGATATTGGAAGTACCTACGCAGAATAAGGAGAACTTTATTTTTAGATTAGCTCTACTGATTGAATAGTCGCTTAATTTCATTTAAACTTTTAACTGTACAATAAAAAAACCTTATCAAAATATCTGCAGATAATCTCCAGCCATGTATACTACATACTCGTAGAAATCTAAAAACAGCTGATTTGATTTCCATTTCCATTAAAAATTAAATTATTTTTTTATTTAAAAATTATGATCTTTTGCACTATCGTAGATATGAACCTAATATTAATAATCCATTTACAGACTCCGAAGCAATACATGTGTTTATTGTGACAATTTTAGTGAATCAGCATTCAGCAATTAACTTTAAGCGGGAATAGAACCTGTTACCTTGGAATGTAAAAGGTTACACTTTTACATTGATAATATTGAGTTTAAAATATTTCTAATTATAAACAAGTTAACATTTTAATGACTTACATATGTCGTAAATTCAATTTTAAAACTATATTAAACCTTCATAATAAAACGAAATGTTTAGTTAATTTTATAAACGAATATCAAAATATTTGTTATTCTCCCAACATTGCTAATTAGTCTATATTCCCGTATCCAAGCCGATAACACATTCACGTGTGAAAACAACTGAAAACTACGCCTCTTCGTCTCACGACAAGTAAATAAAATGCCAAACAGAATATTATATGTTTTATAAATATTAAGTAAAAAGAAACATGTATCGTGTATAAGCAATAAAAGCAACCATTACTTATTTTTATAGGACCTCCGATATCGATGCATTTGGTATGAAAATGTGCGTACTTTTTAAAGGTCGACTTTTTACCCCTCTAAAGGCAGTTACGCGTGTCTTCCTTAACTTATGTAGATCAATTATGAGAATTAGGTCTGCAATGGTTTATACATAAACATTAAAATTAATTATATATATAGACACTTCAGGCTATTTATCTTATAAAGAAAATGATAAAACAATCTATTTTCTAGTTTTCTCATATTTTTATTGAACGTATAAAATATATGAAGTGGGGTAGCGCAGCGCAGTGCTTTTGTATTAAGCGGACCGAATCGAATATCTTGTATTGCAAAACAATTACTAAAGATCTACGCTCCCAAATCTACTTAGGCTATTAGACTGTATTTCTTATTGTATAGAATAGTAAATAATTATGAAATAGCGATACAAAAGTTTTTTTTTATCTTATTTATTTTTTTGTATTATGATGAAAAATAAATTAAAATGACTAAATGTGTTACTTTCAAAATTAATCTTTTAGTTAATTTATTTATAGAATAACTATTAACCGATAGGGTTGCTATACTTATCTAATTTAAAATTATTTCTATTAGGGTTTCTATTATCATAAATTTTCAAAGTCTAAAACTAAAACAATCTTATTTAGAAATATTGGTTATTTTTTTTTTTGTTTTAAAGTACCTATTTCGTTGTGATTTGTCTTTTCTTTCAAATTGTTATTTTTAATAGATTAAAAATTAAGCTTAAATAATATAAATGTCACATATAAAACATAACAATCAACGATTTTAGACATAAGCGAGTAGTTAGTGTGAAAATATTCAGCAATGTACTAACGATCGCAAAACTTCAACAAATTGATAACATTATCGAGCTCAATGTATGACATCAATAATCATAATATTGCACCTATAACCAGTTAAGTAGTAAGCCGAGTGCTAATCGGTAAAATTCTCAGTACACTTACGGCATTTATAAATTTCAACGCATCCATTTGGTCATTCACTAGATTATAACATTTTGTAGAGCTTTAAACTAGCATTGGACGCTAAACAAAATTATGCCCAGTGATAGCATCATTATTATTATTCGATATTAATACCGCGTATCGATTACGTACTGGGTTCAAGTTACGTTTATATGAAAACACAATGGATACGCATATCTCAAAACATATGATTTAGTTAGCAGTTGATGTCTTTAAAAGTGCGACAGTAAAGTATTAGCTAAATATTAAAATAAATATGAAGGAAAATATATAAGGATACTGCACTTCATAGAACCTAAGTTTTCGAAAGCCGTTTCGAAAGTCCACCAACCTACCAAAACCAAATTGTGAAGGCAGGCCCGTGTCCAGCAATGTGACGTTAAAAAGGGCTGAATAAGAATAACAGACAATTAGGAGCACTACTACAATATGAATATTTGGCTTAAATATACCTAATATTTACGCCAAATATTCATATTGTAGTACTATACTTTATTTTATTTATGTAATACGATAGCTATGTACTCGTATATACCTAATGATGAATATATTCGCAGATGCAATTGTCGAGTTACACAAAAGTTCTTACGGAATAGCACTAAAAAAATGTTTTTTAGATATACGCGAATATTTGACATTTTAAATAAAACTATCTTTTCAGATTATTTCGCGGATTTATTTTGATTTTTAGCGCCCAAGTGAGAATGTCGGAAACCAAAAGTCAAAATAAATCGGCGAAATAATCTGAAAAGATAATTTTATTTAAAATGTCAAATATTCGCGTAAATCAAAAAAAAATATTATTAAAAAAATGTTTTTTTTTTGTTAAAAATTGATAAATAGTTTATAGTGCCACAAACTTATCTCACCGGGTGGCCAAAACTGGAACTACGTGTCGCCATTTTGAAATGTCATTTTGTTGTCAAGTGTTGTCTTGGAATCCAGTCTCTAAATTACCCAGCTGATGATCATCTTTATGATCATCATTATAATTCATAACATTAAAATATAATTCATTAAACGAAGTGTGTTTTGATTATATTATTCCTTGTTATATCATGTTGTATAACAATGACTAAAACAGCAAATTAACATTTCGATTACTCTTTATGCACTTGTCATTATTTTTAACCTAAAAACTGCGGGATATTCTATTTAGTGGCAATACTAATTCAACAACAGCGACGCCGTTACCGGGTCAGATCTTGTGGTACTATACTATGTACCTATGTATCAAAAATATTGTACTTTTATATTTTTCAAATTCAAATTGAATGAAATGGTCTCCATATTAGATAAAATGTCTATGCATTTTCCTCTCATTTTAAGCAAAACCTGTTTGTGTAGTATAAAGTATTTGAATAATACTTATCTATACATATAATAAAATTGTAACCAAGCCGAATCTGTACATTAAAATTTTTTTGGAAACTCTTATTGAAATAAACATTATTATCGATACAGAGGCCGAATCTATAGTTTTTAGAATTTTGGTCTGTCTGTCTGTCTGCCTGTCTGTTACCGCATCACAGAAAAACCACTGGAGGAATTTTGATGAAATTTGGTATGATGGTAGCTGGCTAGGTTAGACCCGGATGGTCTACATTTAGGGTACTTTTTACCGCGGGAAAATGTCTCATTTTTGAAAAAAAGAACAAAAACTGCAATATAATAGTATACTAATATGTAAAACCTAAGAATTTGGTTTTTGGTCATCTGAACGCGAACGGAGCCGCGGGCAATGTTAGTAGTTTATAATTTAATTTTTTTAGTAGTACTTTGTTTAATTAATCTAAATCTGAAGGTTAAACTTTTTTTTACTAAATTTTCATACATTTGAGAGAATTCTTTCGGTAATTATTGTGCTTACCACCCATGATGGGCAGTCATGTATGACATAGTATTACAATTATAGCACCACGGTAATGTCCGTGCCATGTCCATACCATTACCTTGCTAGCACTGTCTATTAGGTACTTTGTACTTGGATAATTATATTTATTTTTGTCAAAAATATATTTTTTTTTCATTCTAGTAAAGGAAAAAAGTAGCGGTTGGTTTTCAACCGACTTCAAAAAGGAGGAGGTTCTCAATTCGACTATATTTTTTATTTTATTTTATGTTACCTCAGAACTCCGTCATTTATTAACCGATTTGGACAATTTTTGTGTTGTTTAAAAGTGTATACTTCCAGATTGGTCCCATTTAAATTTCAAAAAAAAAATACCACCCCTAAGGGTGGAAAAATAGCTAATGATGAATTTAACATACTTCTAATTGTCATATTGACTTGAAACTTTGCAAGTGTTTCTGTTCCGTTGATAGTACAGTGGTTCGGTATTGTTGACCTGATCTGATGGTAAGGCCAGAAGGTGGATAGGTGGAACTCTTCAACGGCTAATAGTATATACTTTGAGTTTGAGCTTATTTTGTTTGATTTGACAAGCCTAACACGTTAGAATTCTTACTTTGCTAATACTGTCTACACTAAAAAGGGAAAAATAAAAACTTTTTAACAAAAAAATAAAAACCGACTTCAAACAAAAGCACTAAAAAGTAAAAAATAACTGATTGGTAGTTTTCATTTACTATACAGACCTAATCAAATATTTTCGAAGTCGGTGTGCTTTGGCTAAGTAATTAAAGTCTACCTATTAAATACATACCTAATCAAATATTTCCGAAATCGGTGCCAGCCCATACAAAGCAAAACACACCGACTTCGAAAATATTTGATTAGGTCTGTATAGTAAATGAAAACTACCAATCAGTTATTTTTTACTTTTTGGTGCTTTTGTTTTGTCAAATAGTTTTTTTCAACAAGTGGTAAACAAATATATCACTTGATGAGTTTCATCATAATATAAACTAAAATCTATTTATATAAAACGGCAAAAGTGATTGAATGATGTATCAACGCACAGGCCAAACTCTTAAGACTAGTAACTTGAAATTTCCTCATATGACATGGGTATCCACTAAGGAAGCATTTTTCAAAATTCAACCCCCAAGGGGGTGAAATAGGGGTTAAAAGTTTGTATATAACTTTTTATTCCTTGGACATATTTACATGAAATTTCGTATGAATGGAGTACGACAAAAATAATGAGTTATGTATTTCAGCGTTTTCCAAAATTCAATCCCTAAGAGGGTATAATAGGGGATGAAAGTTTTTAGAAACCTACCTTTTCAGATTTTTTTGTAGTTTTAGCGTGAGCGAAGCCGCAGGTTCTGCAAGTTTATCTATATTCTGTATTGATACACTATGAAAAAGTAACTGAATTAAATTCCTATAACTTTACCTTGTTATCCAAAGGAAGTTACAATAAAGACGTAGTTCAGTACAAATTGTACAATAATGATGCCTTCTTCGACATAAGTAATTACAGACAACAATTCTATATCTAATGCTATCATCTCAAAAGGCTTGTAATAATGAAATACCTAGCCATATATAGTTTAGAAAATTTATATTTCGCGTATATGTGATAAAGGTAGCACCTTTCAGAGGAAATCTGCATACAATGACAACACGCTGCGCTATTCCATACCGGAGTCGCATTGTTTTTGTGTATTTCTGCTATTCTTGTAAATTATACAAGTTTACAGATGCACACATGTTGGTTCGACATAATTATTAAAACAAAAATTGTAGTTAGATGAATGATCTACACGTATAGTAAAGAAAAATAATAGTTTAGAAATGTAAAGGTAATTTTTTTATTGACATCAAACACGTGGAAAGGTTTTTATGTGGTTGTTTCTGTGTGAATGTATAACTGATGCTAATCCTGTATCCTATTTCCACCGCCTCGTTGGTTTAGTGGCTAGTATGCTGGTGACTATGGGTCTTGGGTTCGAGTCACAGTCACCAAAACAGTGGGTTTTTGTCAAGAAATATTCCTTAACAGGTGTTGGAAAGTAAGTAGTGTTTACCATCTCGTGCCTTGGCGAGCACGTAAAAGGGACAGGAATAGAAAACGTAATTTCGTCTGCGCATACTCTAGTACACTATTATGAGGTGTTTTTAGTGCATGTACGCATCTATTTATTTGGTACTATTTGTAGTTTATTTATGCATATAGCATCAAAAAATGTTATTTTTTGTTTAAAAAATATATAAAATAACAGTAAAGTCATAAATTAAAGGTAAGAAAAGTATTAAAAAAATGTATATACGAACAGCTTTATTTGTTAAATAATATATTTGGTTTGTTCATATTTTTACATGAAAATTCAATTCATCCACAATACAGCCTATCAGTGAGCTGCTAACACGTTTTCACACGCCATGAGTCAACCCGATTCACACACGAGTGGTTCGCGAAATAACTCCGCTGACGAGCGCATTCCGCTCAGGAGTCGAGTGTCAAAACACCTGCATCTGATTCATGGTTGCACAAGATCAATCAAACCGTTGTTAACAGCGTATGTCAGCTATTAATATAGCTCTTTAATTCTAATCAACTGTATATTTGTATGTAATTTCTATATCCTAGTATATAAAACTGAAGAGTTTGTTTGTTTATTCTGAAATTGTCAGATTCCATTTTGTAGTTTATAACCTACTAGCGATCTTCGTTAGGGGTATCCTCGAGGTGTCTTATAGTATGTGCCCATATGTTACTTGAGTCATATCCTATCTGTGTAGGTTCTAAGTATATTTCATCCAAAGCATGTACACAAATAAATTCACATAAGACACAACAGTAGTCCAAATTATTAAGGAAGGTTAAAAGGCTAATTTACATCACGCTACGACAAAAGCAGAGAAATTATACCTCTATCTATAAATAAATAACATAAGCGGAACCGCAAGAAAAAGCAAGTTTGATTATATAGATATATTACAACTTGCAGGGTATTCTGCTCTACATGAAGTTAAAGTAATAGGTCCCAATTTTATATACGTTTTTATGTAAACCGCTGAACAGATTACGATAAAAATTGGCAAGGTCATAGATTGCATACTGGGATTGGACACGGGCTACCCTTGAACCCCACCCTACTTATCACACGAGCATAACTGCGGGCAAAAACTAGTTTTAAATATGAGTGAGTAATTTATATTTTATATACCTACATATATTTTCTTAATAAAAAATACTTTATTTACAAAATAATTTTATACCTTAAAATCCTAATCCATTTACATCGTCCCTAAAGATAGCTTCAAGACTACTTGTAAATGCTACATGACGGATACAATGTAGCTTTGTTTTTCTTTAACAAGGCATTCAGCGAGGTACAAAAGAGTTTTATTTACATTGCAAGAAAACGTTTTTCATATGTATACATATAATAAAATTCTAAATGAGTGATGAATCTGTACATTAAATATTTTTTGGAAAATCCGAATGTATAGTTTTCAGAATTTTTTTCTGTCTGTCGGTTTCTTCGAACGCATCACGAGAAAACCACTGAACCGATTTTAATGAAATTATATACTTTTTACTGCGGGAAAAGATATGATCTCTGAGAAATCTACACTAAACGTTAAAACGTAACAAAGGACGAACACGAATGGAGCGAGGGTGAGTCGCTAGTAAAGAATATAATTGTACATGAATATTTTTTTATAAATTTCTGGTGTTACTTATGTAATATTGCGATAGTCTTATATCTATTTTGAAAATATATGTGTGTGCTTGAAGCCATGAAAATTGTTTTTTCAGCCATTTCTCATACCAATTTAAGATATGTATACTAAATCCCACGATAACGATTTGATTTACGGAAACTATTAAAAATTAACCTACGTTACTCCGAGCCATCAAATATATTTAGGCTTAAGCTTATTGTCTGTTTTTTTCTATTTGTTGCAAGAGCGCGGGTCAAGATAAACTTATCGCTGCTAATGTTTGCTTTATAGGCACGCACACTAAAAGTAGCAGGTTAAGGATTCTTATGTAAAAATGGTGACACCTTTTTTTTTTATTTCGCTAGTCTTCTATCTATATAAATAAAAATGAATGTTCAACAATGTTGTTCAAGAATGGCTGGACCAATTCAGCTAAATTTTTTTTTCGTATGTTCCTTCAGGTCTACGGAAGGTTTTAATAAAGAGAAAAAATGAAAAATTTACGGAAAAAAATTAAAATTTATATGGCTGACGCTGGCTAATAACTATTTATATCTATTTAAAACGTACCTAGCGATGAACCCGAGCGAAGCGAGGGTGAGCCGCTAGTTTAAGATAAAAAAGCCTTCAACTATAAGTGCAGAGTGCCAATTACTTTTTTAAGTCACATAATTAGAATAGTTATCTAAGTACAAAATTGTTGAATTAATTTATTTGTTCAGTAACTCATATTAAACTGTCGGTAAAAGGTGAAGGAGTTGCTTCTGTATGTAAATTTATGATAAAATGGCTTATTGACTTAATTGGAGATAAGAATTTCAACAAAACCATAACGTTCTTAAATTCTTAAACGACTTATACATAGAATGTTGTTTTTACACTCGTATTAAATACAATTATAACGTACATTTCATGCTTATAAATTATACTATTACAATTTTATGATGCTATATAGAAATCTAGTGTCACACCTTCGATTCGCTTATATGGCCCCTTAAGTAACTTTTTGCTATAGATAAAAAATAGCCTGTGTCACTTTCAACCCTATAAACTTTTTTCAAAAGGAACATGCTTTCGCATATAGAATAATTACTATTATGGTAGTTATAATGGTATAAAAACATGGAGCTAACGATCTTGTACCGCTTACGCAAAATATTGTACAATAACATTATCATACAATGGTAAGGCCTCATAAACTATTTACTGTTAATATTCAGGTGTAGTGCGTACACTGTTTTAATCACCATTCCTTCGAAATCAAAAGGTTAAGTCTATTAGAGGTATTAAGGTTTTTGTAACGAAAGCGAACGCACTTGGAAGCCAACCGCGTATTTAACTATGATAATATGGAGTAATTAAAATTATTACTATAATAGGAACCAGCTGTGTACAAAATTCTAAGTTAATAACTTTAAAACTAGCTTGCCTCGCGAGTTCACTTATATTAATTAACTAGCAACTCACCCTCGCTCCGCTGGGTTCGTCCCTACTTACGTTTTAACGTTTAGTATAGATTTCTCAGAAATGTGATATTTTCTCGCAGTAAAAAGTATTCTTTATGTTGACCCGGATAACCAGCTATCATCATACCAAATTTAATCAAAATCCCTCGAGTAGTTTTTACGTGATGCGGTAACAGACATACAGACAGACAGACAAAAATTCTAAAAACTATAGATTCGGCCTCTGTATCGATAATAATGTCTATTTCAATAAGAATTTCCAAAAAATAATTATTTTACAGATTCGGCTTGGTTACAATTTTATTATATGTATAGATGTAAATTCGCTAATATTTACTTTTTAACAAAAAAAAGGTGTACCAGCTTTCAAAAACCAAAATCACTAAAATTATTTTATTTTTTAATATTTTTTATGAAAAACGATTTACATTGGCTAAGATGTCGCGTAGATACTATACACACAAAAATATACAACAGAATTGAATACGTCTTCCTGTTTGAAGTCGGTAAAAGAAGGTTTTCGCATTATAATATAAAAGTGCTTAAAACAGTTATTTTTTAAACGTTGAGAAATGTATCATGTATCTATGTGTATATATCACGTGTTTATGTGGAGATTCACTTGCTAGAAAAGCCAGTAATATCAATTGAAACCCTACGGAACACCGTCTTAATGGTGCATCGCAGGATCGCTTACACACTCAACCACGACGCCCCGACGACTTGTCTGCCGAGACAGACTATAACAACCATGGGGTTGCTCCACAGTCCGCTCTGCTATCAGAAAAGTACCAGGTGCAACCCACATGGTACACCGTTCATCAAGCCCAAAAAGGTTAGGGCCTACCTGATCTTTATAAAACGTAGGTTCCTATAGATTTGATTGTTTATTTACAAAAAAACAAATTACCATTGCAAATGTACTAAATTATACATACATGTATGACGACACGTTTGGCTCAGTTTGTAGTGGGTTCGAATCCCTCTGGGGGCATTCATTTGTGTGATGAACACGAATGTTTGTACTCCAGACATGGGTGTTTATATTTATAATATCTATGTATTTAAAGTTATATAATATGTGTAGTGTATCGACTATCTGGTATCCATAACACAAACCTCGTAACATACCGTGGAACTAGATGGTGCTGTGTGTGTCCATTATAATAAAATTAATAAAAAAAATGTATGTATATTATATACCTACCTACAAAAACAAATGAAAATGTTAATTGGGTTTCTGTCATTTCCAAAACATCCTCGATAAAATGTAAAAAATAACTAAACGAGGGTTTTCATTTAGAAAAGATACCTAATCAAATATTTTTGAAGTCGGTGTCAGCCGACGCATAGGAAATCTAATATATTTTGATTCGTAAAATACATATATACCTATTAGATATTCATATCTTAAAATATTGTCCGCTGGCACAGACTTCGAAAATATCTGATTAGGTATCTATTCTAAATGAAAACCCCCGTTTAGTTATTTTTTACATTTTAGTGCCTGGAAGTCAGTTTTTTTTAAGTTTTTAGTTTTATATTTTTAGTGTAGACGTAGTAAGCAGGTAATTTGTAGGAAGAAAGTTTTTAATAACATATTCGATTAAACAATTTGCTTACAAAAATATTTATTGTTTACTTTTTTTAAAAACTGCTCGACCGATTTCGATAAAATTTATATGGAACCACTTGGGAAGTACACCCTTTCAAACAAAACAAAAATTTTCCAAATCGGTTCAGGCGTCTTCGAGTAATCGGTGAACATACATAAAAAAAAAGATTCCGACGAATTAAGAACCTCCTCGTTTTTGGAAGTCGGTTAAAAAGTAGATTGAAAGAATATAGTGTGCTTTTAGTTTCTACTCTCGCTAATTTTACATGAAATATTATTATCAGGAAGTAAAAAAATTAGATCAAAATAAATTCCAATAGGCAATTCTAGAGGTACCTAAATAAAAAATTAAATTAAGTCGTTTATTCCATCAAAAAGTTTAGAACTAATACTTTCTTACATTTACGGGAATATTTAATATTTTAAATAAAACAATATTTTCGGGGTTTTTCGCGGATTTATTTTGGTTTTTGATTATATATTTTTTTGTTTTTGAGTCTCTCGTGGCCATGATTGCTGTTAAAGCATTCGAAACGTCGAGAGCCAAAAAATCCACCAACCATCAAAAATCTAAATATATCCGCGAAAAAATCCAAAAAAAATAATTTAGAACTAATTTGTGTGATGTATTAAAATTATTTTTCATAGCCATAATAATTTTAAAATACAAAATAAAAATTTGTTTGAAACAACAAATTACATTGCATCCGTGATACACTGATAATGTGATAGATCCAAGTAATCAAAATATTTAATGCGCTATAAATTTTATTTTTTATCAGCTCATCTGTTTTATTGCTCGTCACTCGATCTTTTTTTACACGTTTTTATTACTTAATTATATTATGTAAGCATATCTTGGAAGAACATTTTAAGGTACTTGTTCTTCATAATAATTACATGTTACTAGCAGACACCACGGCTTCGCTCGCGCTAAAACTACAACAAAAACTCTAAAAAGGTAGGTTTCATAAAAACTTTCATCCTCTACTTTACCCCCTTATAAATTTCTAAAAATGCTAAAACACATATTTATTTAATTGTATTGAAGAGCATTAATACGGAGTTTTAAATAATTCTGATCATAAATATTTTTTGAGGTTGTATAATAACGTGTTTTCCCGTGGAAATAAGATAATCTCCTACGGAAGAAAGTAGCCTATGTTACTCTCCAGCCCTCTTACTATCTTCACACAAAATATCACGCCAGTCCGTCACTCCGTTTCGACGTGAAAGAAGGACAAACAAATAAACAAACCAACAAACACACTTTCACATTTATAGTACTAGTAAGGATATGTCAAATTTGAATAATAATAATTATATAAACATACAAGCAATAAGTCTATATTCTATACTAATATTTTAAATGCGAAAGTAACTCTCTGTCTGGTACCTTTTCACGCTTAATCCGCTAAAGCGATTAAGATGAAGTTTGGTATGAAGATAGTTTGAGACCCTGGAAATGACATAAGATAGTTTTTATCTCGGAAAAAATCCCTTAACGAGGTTTACTTTTTTAAAGGGGGTGGAAATTTGTATGGGGAATCAATCATTTCTCAAGTAAGACATATAAAACTCATCATACCTATGTATATATAATGTGTAGTCTACGTATTCCAAAACGTACCTAGAGACGAACCCGAGAGAAGCGAGGGTGAGTCGCTAGAACACAATAATTTGAAACCATCGACCTGATCTAATGGTGAAATCACGAAATAAATCGTATTGTAATGTATTCACGGGCAAGGATCTCCCTTTAATACGAAGGGATCAGACCATAGTCCACTACACTGGCCCAGTGCGGGTTCTCTCAGACATGTATTCCTCGCGGTGTTTTTGTCACCAGAAAACAAGTAGTAATGTTGAAGTAAAAAATGGTTTTTACATAAAATATGAAAGGCGCGGATTGATTATTGATTTATTATTTGAACCTGCTTCACTTGGTAACTTAAGCCAACGCTACCACTGAGCTACCACTACCTCTAAAATGAATATCCTTTATGGTTATCAATCTAAAATAACACACTATACCATATTCCTCAGTTCGACTAATTTATTAAAACAAATCGCAACCTCGTATATATAGATGATATAATTCCACGTTGCCAAAATTAACTGCATCGCTAGCAAATCAATAAACAGAGTCAGCCGCTGACCCACTGCAACAAACTAGAACGGCTCTCTTTAAATAAATCTGTCTACCGTTTTATAGAAGTGCCAGTCTGCATTTTTACACCACTGACCGAACAAGTTAAAGCTTTTATACAAAAATAGCTGTGCGATGTTATTAGAGATGGGCAAACCATTAATCATTAGGTTTTATTAATTTCTAATTGACAGTTGGACATGTTATCACATAAATTAAAATATAGAAATACTACCTATATAGAGTGCTATATACATACCATCTATGATTCAACTGGAGACGCTTTAATTAAATACGCTATACTGTATTTTTACATTCACGTAACAAAAGCTCCTTTGTAACTTAGATAAAAAACTATAGGTTCTAGTTTCAGTAGTAGTACATATGTTAATAAAAAATAATCTATTTGTTTATCAAGAATAGAACTTATCTCCCATCTTATTTTGCTCAAGTCCGTTTCACTGTGACTGCGTCACATACATAAATTCTTCCACTTACAATATTAGACTGATGATTAAAAATTGCTAGTGTTCGCCCAGTGGTCATAACTGAACCATAATTATTGTTGAAAATTTGAAGAAAACTTATGTGAATAGAATTTACCTATCTAATAAAAAAAGTATTTCCAAAATTGATTTAGGTATTAGTAACACAAGAACTCGTCTGTTAGCTAAGTAAGCCGCCTAATATCAGAAAGAAAAACAGAGGATAAAAAGGTACTGAAATGTTTTGTTATAGATACTTAGTCTATATGTTAAACTTCATAGTTCGAGAAACACCTTGTTCTGTGATACGTACCTATTCTCGAACAAGAGAAGCATCTATCGTACAACAGTTTATGCCATAGTAATTTAGCGTATCTTTAGAAGTACTTCTCTTATTTTATTATTTTTATATTCAGAATAGCACTTTCCGAAATCTCCATGGTGAAAAATTCTAAAGATTTTTTAATATTATCATAGCCCACAGGGATTTCGTATTTGATTATAACAAAATTTTATATCTGATTTCTTTACTTTTGTATGAATAGAATTAAAAAAATTGGAAACAGTTTTTGACGTGAAACGTCTTCAAAATCAACAAACAACAAATGTTAGAAAAGTGGACCGTAACGAAAAAGGTTGCATTAGGTTGCCATAGTAACCGTTGTTATTATCTGAAAAATGATACATCATATATATGATATTCTTTCCGTTGATATCTTCAAAAATTATTAGTTTTACTAATTTGTTTTCAAATATGCAAAATATTTATAACTAGCGGCAAAATATTTATAACTATAATCGCCGTTCTCGCTGCTTTCTATTCGGTGTAACTCACAACTCACACGTGATAGCGCCGTGATTTTATGTGTTTATAGAATTTATTCCGACCGATTGATTTAAATAAATGTACGTGTAATTTGGACAAAATTTATATGAAATAATAACCAGTAGGTGTATAAAAAATACAAAAATTCAATATGTCGGCTTCAACTCGCGTTGTAAATAGACGTTTTACATTAAACCAACGGCAGACACAAACTCAAAAAAAAAATAGCCGAATTGGTCCAGCCGTTCTCGAGTTTTGAGCTTAGCAACACATTTAACCATTCATTTTTATTTATAAGATAGAAGAAGAAGATTAAATACATATCGTTTACTTTCCTCAATCCTGACAAAATATCCATACATAAACACTGTCATCCAGTAGAACTGATCAGTTTGCGGTCACATGTGTTCATCGTGGTCACCCATTAATCTGCTTTATGAGTATAAAGCGGTCCGGCTCATGCATTATTGAACACATCAAAGGAGAAAAATCGAAATGTGCACCGGCTAGTGAAGCGGTTTTCCACCCGATTAGCGACGCGAATGTATCAATTATCATGTTCGGACGTACAATTTACATCAATCGGTGATTGATTTTTTATGAAAGCTTCTGCATTATAAAATAAGTTAAGAAAAAATTTTTTACCGACTTCACTAAGAGGAGGGTAATGTATTTTGAGTGTATGTGTAGCTAGTGAAACCACTGCCGCTCGACCAACGCGATCAATTAATCTTCTATACACATAATAAAATTCTAACTTAGTCGAATCTGTACATTAAATATTTTTTGGAAAATCTTATTGAAATAGTCATTATTATCGATACAGAAGCCGTTTTAGAATTTTTGTCTGTCCGTCTGTCTGTCTATCTGTCTGTTACCGCATCACGAGGAAACTACTGGACAGATTTTGATGAAATTTGGTATGATAATAACTGGTTATCCGGATTAACATATAGAACACTTTTTACTGCGGAAAATATCTCATCTTTGAGAAATCTATACTAAACTTTAAAACATAATAAAAAACTTTATAAATATAATATCAATTATCACGTGTGAATGGAACATTTACATCAATCAGTAATTGAAATTTTTGGTTATGGACTTCTACCCCTGAAAGAAAATAAAATATTGTATTACGTGTGTTCCTATTTATATGTACATATGATTATTTCTCACTTTTCTTTATTTTAACACATTCTGAGGTGTAATTAGATTTATTTTAAATGTAGGATTTTATTATAATAATTCTAATTTATGCATATGTAATTACAATATAATGGTTACAGTCGTATCTACTATACATTTTATCATCTTTACTTGTCTCATAAAAGATAAAGGGTATGTATAACAAGTTAAGTACTTAAAAAGTAATTTAATTTATATAACATAATTTTAATATCAGTTTTTAATTTAATTTGCTTTTTTTTATAAGAAAAATTATATAATTTGTATTTATATAATTGATATTTTGCTAATGACTTCTTACTTTTCCCGTAATATAATGTCTTTTTCTTCTAAAATCCTAATTCTGCTAATATAATAGTTACCATTTTATTACCCAACTGCCAAAGAAGGATTATGTTTTTTTTAATATGATTTTTTGTGAACAAAAACAGACGAAGACAGATTTTAAAAATGTATGAACAAACAATACCAGTTTGGCTAAAACAGTAGTAGTTAAAAGGTATAAAAATTATATTCTCATTAGATTTTTAAGTAATTAAAGTTATTTATTTACTACAAAATGTCATGAGAGATTTATTATTATTTTGAATATTCCAAACTATAATATTATAAATGTGAAAGTGTGTTTGTTTGTTTGTCCTTCTTTCATGTCGAAACAAAGTGACTGATTGGCGTATTTTTATGTGGAGATAGTTGGAGGGCTGGAGAGTGACATAAGCTACTTTTTACCACGGGAGATATCTTATTTCTAAGAGAAAACACATAATACAACGCAAAAAAATATTTATGATTAGAATTACTTGAAACTTGGTAAAAATGCTCTTCAATACAATTAAATAAATACGTGTTTTAGCATTTTTCGAAATTCGTCCCATAAGGGGGTAATATATGGGATGAAATTTTGTATGAAACTTATCTTTTTAGAGATTTTTTATAGTTTTAGCGCGAGCGAAGCCGAGGGTTCTGCTAGTATTTAATAAATATTACATTACATTTACAATAGACAATGGGATAATAAGAATAAATACAATGTGATGTTATTTTAAACGAAATAGTTAAATTAAACCCAATCTGCTAAACGCGACTGATGCATGGCTCATAAAATAATAAACGATACGTTTTAGCTATTTTAATAATTTTCTATCTAAACCTAATAGATTTCTATAGAAAATCTTCAATATTTAATCGTATTTCTAGTACATCTATTAAATTATAGGTCCATACATATTATGTACGTATATGTGTAATGTGTATGTATGTCATAAGCAATTAGATAGATTAGATTTCCAATGGCCAAAGTCCATAGTTCTCAGTAAAAAAATGAGGAATTTCCATATTATCTTTCTTCTCCTTATGAAGAATGAGTACTAAAAAACCTTCTTCTATTTTTTTTCTACCAGAAGTCTTGTGAAATAATCACCTTCTACACCCCATGGTTAGTTTGTACTCGTCACTTTTGTCAGTGTTGTCAGTCTGTGAGACTTAGACAAGATGTCATTCTAAAATCGATGAAGAATAATATATAGAAATCAAAATAAAATATATGGCAATAACATATAGATTTGTCATTTCCATTCAATTATATAATCTATAGTTCAATGAATGTAAAATTCATTTTTTCTAAGCTCCAGTCTTAGAGTTTTATTAAGTAGAATTGATACCGAACGAAAATTAAAAATATTTATATAATAACATAGTTAAAGGAAGTATACATATAATTGATCAATTAAATTGATGAATTTATTACACATAAAATGAAACCAATCGTTGAACGCGTCCACGATTCGATATAATTGGAACAGGTTGCCGCGCGTGACCTATCCCAAGTAAACGTAAGTTTTTGCTTCATTTATTTCCTTATTCGTTATCCTTAATACGGTACATTTTAACAATACAAAATAATATCCTGATGTTATATTTACATACTGTTTCCCTTTAAAATGGCTAGGGAAAATATAATAACTCGAAATATTTTGCTTGAATAAAATGTGTTCTTAATGGCGTTGTCTAAAACTGTTTTTGTAAAGAGCATCTGTTAGATAATTTTATTTAATTCAATATTTATTACCATCAATGTTATTATTTTCTTACTAATGTTTTTTTCCTCTAATCTCTTATACACATAGGTATATTATATAAACGTATTAAAAATAAATATTCCGTCCTAACTCAGGAAAAAAAGATATTTATTATCCTATTATTATTAATTATACAATAGCCATTTTAACTATTTTTATGTAATTTTATTAATATTATATATGTGAATGTTTACATGAACGTTTGGATGTTTGTTACTCAATCACGCCAGAACGGTTGAACGGATCTGGATGAAATTTGGCACAGAGATAGATTATAGTCTGTAATAGAACATAGTTTACTTTTTATCCCAGAATAATGTACGGTTCCCGTGAAATATATTTTTTTTGTATTTCTAGGGGCGAACCCAAGCAAAGCGAGGGTGAGCCGCTAGTGCATAAATAATTTTAAGAAAAATAAAGTACTTGTAACTGTCTTTAAAATAGATTTAAAAAGCTCTGGGAAAAGATCTTTTTCTATAAATTTCTATGGAATTGTCATTCATATAGCGTATCATTCAAAAAGAATGATAAGGTACAACCTAAATGAACAACTGTTCCTTTTAGAAGTTGTTTGGAAATATTTGCCTTATTTGTATAAATAACATCATCACACTGCGTGTAATTATTATATTATATACACAAACGGTCAATTGAATCCAAGTTAAAGGTTCATTATCATTGTTTTTACATATACATAATATATTACCACAAACTATTTTATATCATTTTTGTCAAAATATGTGCAAAAACTCTTCACATTCATAAATAGAGCCTCTAACACCTTACATTAGAAAAAAAAATATTTATAAATATTTCTACCCAAACAGGACAGTAATGCGAAGAATCATAATTAAAATAACTTCATAGACGTTACTAAAATACCTAAGAGTCAATTATTTGCGTGACATAAAAAATTCGCAGTCAATACAATAGAATATACCAATTATTTCTACGGTAAACCTAATAACGAAATAACAATAGTTAGGCTAGAAATAATAAATGGCAGATGAATAAAAATGTAAAGTCGCGTGCGTGGTAGGTGCGTGCAAGCCTAATCAATTACGTAAAGGTCAAGCCACACTAGACGCAAGATAATCGCGTCTCAGCTGTCGGTGAGCATTGCATTAATGCATACGCACCTTTTTTTCTTAAATTATATTATTATTCTCATTAGAAAAGAAATAAGCAATTACCTTTATGCAGATGACGACGACGTTTTTATTAAAGGGTTAAAGGAAGGCCCACCCGGTGTTTATTGGTTTGTTATATGTATGAACAGCTTTTGTACATATCTTTATTGTACATAAAGTAGATAGACGTTTACTAATATGTAATATCAATACGTAATTGTGCCGGAAGTTTTATGCAGCAACAGTCAGTTATAGGTGCGTTTTGCATATAGAAGGTGATTTTACACGATATTTGAATATTTAAAATATCACTATTAACACTACAGTATCTTAGAGAAACTGGCTATTAAGTGGATATTGTTCAAATAAGAAATCTCTTTCAGTTTGCTTTTGATTTCTGGATGAAATATAAGAATGAGACTTCGGGTGAAGTGAACAATCTTTCACTACTTTCTGCCGTATTTGAACTTCTAATCTTTTTCTTTCTGCCGAGTGTCTAATCTTTCTATTCTTAACACGATGTTTTTTTTTAAATAACCCCTAAATTTTGTTCAATAACTTCAATATCCATACTAATAAATTTAAAAGTGAAAGTAACTCTGTTTATCTGTTTGTTATGATTAAACTGCCAAACAAATCTCAATTTTAGGTAAACATCGGATCATGCCACAGGCAAACACAAGTATATCAAGAATATCTTTAACCTATAAATAGAACACATGGTTTTCTGTCCGTCATACGTACTATTACGACCAGTATGAAAATTTTACTACAGTCACACTCTAACCCGCGATTTATTGCTTATAAACAGTTTTTACCATCGCGTTGTTAGACTTCAGACGATCGTCATCAGTTGGTTTCTTGACTTTTAGCCTGCTAATATTATAAATACGAAGTCAGTGAGGATGTATGGATATCTGGATATATAGATATATGGATGTTTGTTACTCTTTCACGCAAAAACTACAAAATGGAGTTTGATGAAACTTTACAATAATATAGCTCATACATCAGAATAACACATAGGATACGTTTTATCCCGGGACAATGGACGGTTACCACTTACCGTAGGATAGATTTGTTTTTCTTTTTCTGAATATTTTAATTGAGGATTGAAAACGAGTTAATATTTTCCATTAAGTTTTTTTCTGCCATCTGGATTTCAGAATTTTTATTTATTTGAAGAAATTTTAATCTTAAAATTCTTTCAATAATATAAATAAAAAATCTTATTTTTTTTATATTCTGTATGATTTTTTATATACCTTACTTTAATATACTGTTATCACGATCTTTAAAGTTTGAAGCAAATTGCGTTAGTACGTTAAGCTCGATGAACCGAAATAAGACGGGGGTTGGCTTGAAACCCCCTACAGAGATCGGCGACCTCACTCATTACGTAATAAGTGCAAGACTCGGCTATACTATGAAGTACTGAGCATAAAGCGAGTAAATATCAAGAGTACGAAAAATATGATTAATTTTTATAACCTTGCAAGTTTTTTTTTAATTAATGTGCATTTACTTAAGATTTTTTACAAATCTCTCATTACATATTATTATACCAAAAATCATAACGTAAAATCCATCAAATATGAAGAAAATTTAATACAAAAAGTTAAGGTTATATACCTATAAATAATAGTTAAGGTTATATCTCCTGTATTCCGCTACATTATAAGGTTAAATAGAAGTAATTCCTTATTTGAACAATCCTCACAATGCATAACCTCTACAGTCTAATTGTCGAGGGATTGGAGGTAGAGGTTCAAACTCAAATTAAGTATCTGGACCTGACCATAGGCGGATGCTAGATATTTTGTGTCCACTTCACCCAACATAAGCCCTCCTTTAAATTAATTGTTGCATTGCAAAGTAGTCTCATCGTAGTCTCCTGGTAGGTGGACCAAGGTGCGTTATATTATGAAATGCAGGAGATTCTGCAGCCTCCCAATAGTGCGATGATGGTTCCATTGAGATATTATTGAGTAGAAATCTTATTGTTACTAGTATAATTTAAAATATTATAATTTTAGATTAGACTGAAATAAAATAACAACCAGCATCAAGGCAAAAGGTGTAGTGGCGATTAGTTCCGTCTTTATTTTTATAATATTATAATAACATATAATATTTTTATTTTTTCTACAAGTAACTAATATTAAAAAAAATCATAATATACTATATAAATCATTAAAATAATTAAAATCAAAACTTAATTTTAAACTTCCTTAATATAATCGTCGGTCTAGACATCAGTCATACATAAACGCAATAATGACACTCAAGGTCTTATAAAACCTGATACTTCTAGTTTCATTTACATATTATAATATATGTAAAATATAAGCGATTGACGCTACAAAGCCTATATAGAATATAATTATTTTGAGTGCTATATTTTATCCTAATAGACATGTAATATTTTTTAACTTGCCATTAGCAAAATTAATTAATATATTTTATAAAAAAAAACGTATCGTTAAAAAATAATAAGACAATTTCCTCATATAATAGTTTTTTTAATAAGGTATATCTCTAAGAGAGCCGAGACAGCGTAATCGCTCTTCACTCCTTGCAAAATCAAATCTGATATCTGCCAGGTACTAATTATTCTCAGTACCGTATTTTCTATGTAAATACAGAAATAAAAATTGTTATTATTAAAGTGTAAAATTATAATACTTATTTAATGTTTATTCCAAATTTACTATCAGTTTGAAAAGAAAATGTTTCAGTCGGATAAAAAAAATTAAAGAGCGCGTGTATCGATGAAGAAGAGAATGCCAAGAAGTGAAACTTATCATATTAGGTACTTTAGTAGGTTATCGGTAAATATTTTTTTATGGATTTAAAAAGGAAAAAATATTTTATTATTCACATATAACTGATGGTGCTAAAATAAAATTTAAAATTCAACCAAATGTTGTAATGATTCAATAATTTATATACTCCAGTAAAATAAATAGGTAATAATACATACAGAAACGTACAGGAACATACATAAAAACACGTTACAATACAACTCAAAAAAATATTTATGATCAGAATTACTTGAAACTTGGTATTAATGCTCTTCAATCCAATTAAATAAACGTGTTTTAGCATTTTTCGCAATTCATCCCATAAGGGATTAAAATTGGGGGTGAATTTTTGTGCAACCTACCTTTTTAAAGTTTTTTTTTTGTAGTTTTAGCGCGAGCGAAGCCGCGGTTCCTCTAATATAAAATAATATAGCCTTCAACATTTATTTTATTTATTTATTTATTTATTTTACATCCAATTAGAACGGCGGCGCCACTTACACTAACTAGATTATACATTATAAATTATTACAAACATAAAGTACACAAACAAAACATAAGTAAATATTACTTGACTTCTGAGAGCATGCTGAGAATATCGAATAGCCCCGTTTAATAACAGGGTTATTCAATATTCTCAGCATCAATAAATATTCTCAACATAAAATTTGTTGCCTGAGATTCCGTTTAGTGTTTAAATATGTAAATTTTCCATAGAAAGTTATTGAATCAATTAATCAATTATAAAATAAAACTCGACTAAAACTGTTTTATCTACCTCCTAATTCCTAATTCGTCTACAATAGAAGTAGATTGCATCGCCGTGGGTCAAGCTGCAGGTCACGCAGCTCTCAGGAATCTCGAAGCCTGCAATTTAGAGCTATTCAATCAAAGGCCTATCCAAGATATGATCTTGAGTAAATTCGCCTGCAAAATTGTCGTGCTTAGTTCTAATAACTTGTGCAATAAATATTTGATTTATATTTCTAATCAATTGTTTTAGTAAAGATAATAATTTAATGAATTATCGGTATATGTTTTAAGTTTTTGAGTTTATACTTGCTTTGAATTACTTTTTGAAACAAATTAAATCCTATAGTAAATAATATTTCACCATCGAAATTCTACTATAATTCTAAGAACACAATTTTAGCACTTTTAAAACAATAGAAAAAAGAACGGTATTTTTAATAACTGTATACAATTTTTCTAAATGAAATGTGTGGATGTGATATCTTATAGCTAACATCGACAATATTATTATTATTTAAAAAAAACTTATATTGGATTTGCAATTTTTTTTATATAGAAATTAATATTATATTGTATACTTATATTTTTTAATATTAATTTCATTAAGTTATCCAAAATATAAAACATAGGTCATTTACAATGATTGAAAGCTGTAGTGCTGATATTCTTACTCGTATTTATAAATAAATAAATAAATATGTTGGGACATTCAATCACAGCACCATCTAATTCCAACTCTCACTCTCACTCTCTCTCACTTAATATAAACTCCCACGACTGAAGTACAAACATTCGTGCTCATCATACAAATGAATACCCCCAGCGAGACTCGAAACCGCGACTGCTGGTACAATAAGTAGAGTCACAACAAACTGAGCCAAACGTGTCGTCAAATATAATATAAAACTCAGCACTATCCTAGTATACAGACGGTGAATCTCGCACAATCCCTCCAATTCAATATCTATAGATCCATTTACATAAGTGCCGATACAGTATTTCATTCACCCCATACACGCAAATCGGAGTCAAAGTTCTCATTTACCCTGCATACAGAATTTCGTTGAACCCTTATAAGTCAATATTTTAAGCAATAAAACTAGAGTGTATAATTTGATAAGCATATAATATAACCTCGTTAGTAAAGTGAGCAATATATTCCTGCATATAAAAAGGTCCTGGATTCAAGCTCCGGATGTGCCAAAAGTTGTTAGTTTTTTTTATCTCAGTAGCAGTACAAAATTTGAAAATTGGTTATGTTACCCCCGTGCTATGGAAAGCATGTAATATCGTAGGTTCTGCGCCCTAACCTGTCAACGGATGTTTTAACTTACCGTTCTATTGAACTATAAGAGTGAATTTTGGACTAAATTAAATTTGAAAGTATGCTAGATATATTATCAAGACTTATTTACTAAATTATACGCATTATAGAAGGCAGTGGTAGCCCAGTGGTAATGCGCTCGCTTGGGAAACCGAGTGAAGCGCGTTCAAATCCCGGGTCTCGCACCTCTGATATTCATGTGCGAATTATTACTAACATGATTACCACGCCCACCGAAGCGGGCCACCTCCCTGTGCGTTTCTTGGCTACGCGAGTACACTACTGAGCCCCCCCACCACGACAAGGTGAACGCACGTTGGGGGGGACAAACATGATTACCACTTGCCTTAAGTTGAAGGAAAACATCGTGAGGAAACCTACATGTCTGAGAGAACCTAGCAAGTTTTCAAAAGACATGTGAAGTCCGCCAACCCGCACTCGGCCAGCGTGGTGGACTATGACCTGATCCCCCTCGTATTGAAAGGAGGCCCGTGCCCAGCAGTGGGACATTAAAAAAAGGGCTGAATACACGCATTATATATTATATCATATAACACTTATAATATTAATTAGTTACATGCATAGAGTAAAACAAAATTCATTTTCTTTCATTTTAATTTAATTAAACTCATTATTATTTTATATTACCCTTAGTCTAGAACCGACTCATACGTAATATGAACAGTGAGATAAGGGCCTTTTCCCTTAGTGACGCTCGACCTGAAAATAAAATTGCGATATTTTAATGTTTAACGTTAGGAGATCTTACAATTTAACCGTACAAATGAAATGAACCATATAAAGTTTACTAGAATAATATTTTTGTAATGCTTCAATACTTATTTTATTTTTATTTATAATTTTTTAGGCTCTATAATAAACACAGTATCTGATTTTCGCTTTCTATTGATTGGAGCTTGTTATGATATGGTTCTAAACTATTCGTTTTGGACTCTATCAAAATTAAATATTATAAGCACATCTAATTAAATATAATTTATTTTTAGAATAAACTAATCTTCTACTTTAGCTAATTATTATCTATACAAGCCTGCTTGTTAAAAAATGGATATCAGATTAAAGAGCAGTCTTCATAGAAGATAGTCTTTTTTTCAGGAGGTTATTACATATATTTTATTAAAAAGAACTATAATATTTTTAAACAAAAAGGCATCTCAGATATCGACTGCACTTGTGATAGTTCTAACTCAAGCAAGTTAAACCAGGGCGCGGCTTAGGTCTGCGACCCTTCAATATAGATTCACTCCCTATTTTCACCCTCCTGAACGCTGTAGAAATATAAAATCAAACTTTTATATCTCTACAGTGTTTATATTTCAAGACAAGTATTTAACGTATAAATAAGTAAATAAATAAGTAAATATGTTAGGATTAACACAACACCATCTAGTTCCATGGTAAGCTACGAGGCATGTGTTATGGATACCAGATAGTTAATACACTACACATATATAAGTTTAAATACATACAAATTATAAATATAAACACCCATGATTGGAGTACAAGCATTCGTGCTCATCAAACAAATGGATGCCCCCAGCGGGACTAGAACCCGCGACCGCTGGTACAGCAAGTAGGATCACCACAAACTGAGCTAAACGTGTCGTCATATTAAACATGTGCAATCATATATTAAACATGTGCAAGCATTACTTGTTCTCGAAATTACTAACAGTAAATCAAACCTTACATTTAATTATTATTTTTTTATACATCTCGTTATAACCGTCTAGACAAAGGTAGCATAATGTAACACATTTGAATTAAATTACAAGATTTGTATCGTGCCTTCCTACAACTATAAAAGAATATGTAATGAAATATATATATAATATATAATATTACGTTTTTAGTAACTTCTAAAAATATTTGAAAACGTTACATAAGTATAGGCATCTATTACTAAAACGTACACGAAGAAAGGAAAATTTATATAACTTTATTAGTTATTTTACAAAATATTCAATATTTCAGGTAACAAAGATGGGTGCGGTGACCAAGGTCTGCGACCTGCCAATACAGGTTATCACACTGTCTACACCCCCACAAAACGCTGCAGGGATTTCTGAAACAACCACCGAAGTGCGTTGACTCCGTTTGTATGATACCGGTTAATGCACTTAGTTAGAACTAAGGAAAATTGATGTAAAATTTAAACCGCATAGCAGCTAGCTTCTTTGCTTTAAGATAACTTTTAATAAACCTTATGTTTCATGAAATTTAAATTTTTAACATCAACGTTCTATAATCATTCTTGCATAATATTATATGTTCGTAATATTCTTCTATATATATATATATATATATATATATATATATATATATATATATGTATATATAAATATATATATGTGTGTGAAACATATGAAAAATCTAACTGATAAACAGTATTAAATAGCCACACATACTGTAATTATACTAGGGAGTCATCATTTTATTAATTCTGCCTTATAATAGCGATAACAAAACCGGTATAATCATATTATCTATTGCTTTTAGTCCCGACCTATGTACCATAATTGCTAGGATAATCACTATAAATAATAGTAACAAGTTTTTTCCCTACATCGAGCGATCATACATGATAAAATTACAACTTTGCATGTCAGATACCTGAATGCGTGACAATTCCTCGTCTATAACACGATAAAAGTACTAACTTTTAGTCTACCTAGCGCTTTAGTCACATTTTTATTTATTTATTTGTATTATATGAATCTCTACTTAACTATCTACCATGGTCCTAACGGTTATTTTTGTTTGATACACAAAAATAATACGCTTCATAATAAATGTTATTTTGTATATCTATACTAATATTATAAAGAGGTAAAGTTTGTGAGTTTGTGACGTTGTTGGGGGTAATCTGGATCTACTGAACCGATTTAGATGAAATTTGGTAAGAAGATAGTTTGAGACCCTGGGAAGGACATAGGACATTTTTATCCCGGAAATCATCCCTTAATGGGGATGAAGGTTTGTATTGGAAAGCAAGCTAGGGACGAACCCGAGCAACGCAAGGGTGAGTCGCTAGTTATTAAGTACAATGAGATGTCATACTCTCTTTAGCTGCCTGAGTTTACCAAATATTAGCTTTTATCTAGTATTGGAAGAGCTAATTTATGATTTGAGGGCTTTATTTTTAATCTTGAAGGAATATGTAACCCGAGCGGAGCGATCAGTAATGAATAAAATATTAGGGTATCTGACCCAGACCGTAACGATGAATCCAAGCACGCTACACTACGATATTTATCAGTCAGTTATAAAGTCACCTTAACTATTAAATAGTTTAAATCTTTTTAGTCCATCGTCAAAACTCGAACTGCTTATACAGTAATATACTTGCATTTTTCACGAGTCCTGAAACCTGGCGTCGGGTCGCGCACGCGATGACGTTGCGTGCCGAGCCCTGCGTGACTCAACGAATGCACTTACTGCATACGGTACAAGGATGCCTTTATTGAAAGAACCTTCGCTGATACCATAATTTTTATAAAGGAGATATGAGTGTTTAGTGCTATGGTTACTGAAATATTCATGGAATAATAAATTTTAACTATTTTTTAACATTTTTTATGCAAATTGATTTTTGTTCATTACAAATACGTTTAGTGAAACTTGTCTTTTCTATCTTTATAAGGTTCCATGTCTAAAGGTAGAATATGTTAGTAACCTTTCTTTTGTTTTTTCTCTATACAAAAATCTATAATATATCCATACTCGTAAAAACGTCAAACTTTATATAGCACTAGCGACTCACACTCGCTCCTATCGGGTTCGTCGCTACTTACGTTTAAACGGTTAATAAAGATTTCTCAGAGATGAGATATTTTCCCGTAGTAAAAAGATACCTATATGTTGACCCGGGTAACCAGCTATCATCATACCAAATTTCATCAAAATCTGTTCAGTAGCTTTTTCGTGTTGCGGTAACAGACAGACAGACAAAAATTCTAAAAACTATAGATTCGGCCTCTGTATTGATAATAATGATTATTTTAATAAGATTCTCCAAAAAATATTAAATGTGCTATTTCGGTTTCTATCACTATTTAATCTCGTACTCGTCTCTAATTTTGTTTTAAATATGTATGTAACGTAATGTAATATTATATTATAATGTACTGGCACGGAACCCTTGACAAGCAGGTCCGACTTATGCTTAACTAAATTTAATATGTGTGTATGGATTAAATATATAAAATAATATAATACAATAAAAAAACAATTGCTTTATAATTTTAATTAAGTACAAATCTAGTTTTATTTTACTTTTTTTTTGTAAATTAAATATTTCATATAACACATTGAAAATATCGTGTCAAAAAAAATGGCAAAAAATATATAATTCTTTCAAATAAAAGATTAAAATATAAACGATATTTTATTCTAAACTAGTGCCCAAATCTAAGTTCAAAACGAAACGAGGCACGCTATGATTGCAGTATTGCATGGCGCAGCGACCGCCGCCCACATCGCCTGACGAGTGACGACTCATGTACATCTTACTCATACAAAACAGTAAAGAAAATATTTAACTAGCTTCAAAAATATTTGAACAATAGTTAAATTATGATATTTGTACTAATATTAAAATACTAGCATATCACCCTCGCTTCGCTTTGGGTTCATCCCTAGATAAAAACAAACCTATCCCACGGGAACCGTACATTTTTCCGGGATAAAAAGTATCCTATGTGCTATTTCAGACTATAATATATCTTTGTGCAAATTTTATCCAGATTCGTTCAGCCATTCAAGCGTGAAAGAGTAACAAACATACATCCCATCCATCCTTACAAACTCACATTTTATTATATTAGTATGGATGTGGGTTTAAGAAAGATTTTTTTAAATTATATAATTAATATCTAATAAGCAAAAAACTTAAAAAAATAAATAAAAACCAGCCAGCCGACGCAAAGGAAATCTAATATATTTCAATACGTAAAATACATATTTACCTATTAGATATTCATATCTTAAAATATTGTAGGCTGGCACCGACTTCGAAAATATCTGATTAGGTATCTATTCTAAAATATGAAAACCTCAGTTTAGTTATTTTTTAACATTTTTGTACCTGGAAGTCGGTTTTTTTTTTTTAAGTTTTTATTTTTATATTTTTAGTGTAGACGTAATAAGCAGGTAATTTGCAAGAAGAAAGGTTTTTAATAACACATTCGTAAAAAAAATTGTTTAAAAAATATATTTATTGTTGATTTTTTTTAAAACTGCTCGACCGATTTCGATAAAATTTATATGGGACCACCTGGGAAGTATACCCTTCCAAACAAAATAAAAACTTTCCAAATCGTGTTAGGCGTCTTCCAGTAATCGGTGAACATACATTAAAAAAAAAAGATTCCGACGAATTGAGAACCTCCTCCTTTTTGAAAGTTGGTTAAAAATTCACATTTACAGTGTATTCTTAATAGAAACATTCTTAAAATATGCTCGTATTAAGTAATCTTTTTGCTTGTAATGCACTTAAAATTCATTTGAAATTTATTTGCTTATTAAATGACTGTTTTGTATTGGTTTATGCAACACAGTATTTTTCACCATGATAATACATATACATACAAGTAATGGTTTATGGATTCGCCTGACCGAAGCTCCAGCTCTACATAGCTTCCCTCACGCGCATATTTGAGTGACCTAAAGTTCCTATAGTAATTGGAACATAATAATACACAATTTCTCGTATTCTCTTTTCTTTTTTATATACACTACAAATTTTTATACAATATATAATACGAAAATAATGCTTCGAAATTCAGCATTATTTAGAGATTCAGCAATATTAATTAAAACTATGTATTTACCGACCTTAAATAGAAAGGAGGTTTTTTAATTCACACGCAAATATTTTTGTTTCTATTACGTATATAAAAGATGATATTATCGCCACACATTTAGTGAACAGATTTTAACAATTCTTTTAAGGTGAAACTTTTAAGGTAATTTTGAAATGGGTAGAGTTTTTAGTAAAGACTCATTAGTTTTTTTATAATCTATACTAATATTATTATTTCCTTCATGAAATAACTCCACGCTTCGTATATACTATACCCTATACAGTAGTAGGTAGTACCCTATAAAGTTACCGCTTTTATATCAACAGCATAAAATATCTATATTTGAGCTTGTTTTATAAGACAAAAAACCTCCTTTGGTTCCTTTTGTATACAATGTAAAATTATTGCACTTACAACTTTACCCATTTTATGCAAAATTTCGATAATAGAGCGCATTTTTTACAGTGCCCAGGGGCGGCGCTAAGGTTGAATCCGGCCTTGCATGTACGTATTATAACGCCACGTCTATAATATATTTAAAAAAAAAACTTTTTATTTATTTCTTGAAATTAAAAAAAATGAATAAATAAAATAAATGAATAAATAATATATACAAATTGTAATAGTAACATAATACACACAAGCATACAACCAAACTCACTCACACAAACACACACACACACACACACGCCCACATATACGCACACACACGCGCATGCACACTCATATACACACTTTTTTTTCTCTCTCTGTGTCTTGTAAGTTAGAAGTAATTTATTTAATTTTTAATTTTTTTTTCTTCTTCCTTTTTTGTTTACATTAACTTACCTTATTATAACGTAATTTCATGCAATGAATATGTACGCCTGATATGGGAAGGTACTAGCTCCTGAAACACAGTTTTCTAGTTCAGGAGTTAGGGCTGTGTGTATTTGTTACCATTGTGTTGTTTAAATAAACTGTTTTTTTTTATTAATGGCTAGCATCTTGTTCATCACGGAACTGCGTCAAATAGAAGTAGATTAAACTAAATGTGTTAACTGTATCACCACAATAAAATACGTCACGCACAAATTAAGTAGTATAAGAGGCAATGTCGCGTCCATCGGTATTAATAAGAGCACGTAGAACTGAAACGGTCGAGCTTCTATGTAGCTAATGAATCTTTAAAGTTCTTGCGATCGAATTCGATCTGCAGAAAAAATGTTAGAATTAAATTTAAAGGCTTTGTACACTGGAGACTTTCTATCGATTGATAATTTATACTGATAGGTTAGGATGAGTCGTTAGTATTATATATGAGCACAAAATAAAGGTGCATTTGGTCAGTTTCGTCAGATAGTCGGTCGATCGTTGTCTCGTCAGATTTGGTCACACCACAAAGTTGCCAATTCTGGCAATACCGACTATATCTTTTTATCATTGAGACCCAGGCTCTCATGATCTGAAACCGTAAATTCTACATCTTCTCACAGACCATAGAGGCAGTTACACATTGAAAAAGATAAGGTTTACTCACGATTAGCTTGAAATTTTCCAATACATTCTCCGTAGAATTAATCAATGACCTGTACAAACAATAGGAGTGCCGTACTGTGAATTTTTCTGTTTCTATACAATTTTTTTTAGTTCTTTAAACCCTGGTATAGGGAATACAATATAAAAAATGACAATATAGGATGATGATTAAAAATGATACTATATAATAAGATATAGGTACATAGAATATAAGGTTAACGCTAAGGCTGCACACATGCACCTTCTATTTTGCAAAATATACCTATATCCCATTATTATTTCATATACGACCACTATAATTATGTATAATAATATTTTGAAATTGTTGTTATATTTTGACCAATTCACTCCAAGCTTGACATCTAAGTAGAACAAGCTTTTTTGTTGATAAAAAAATGATCTACTTTCTGGTGTAAGGAAAAGAATTAAAAAGTACAAATAATATTCTAAAACAAATTTAGATTGCCACATAACAGAACTTCCATCATATTGCATAAGAACTAAGTATAAATAAACACGAGAGTCCCATAGACAAAGATATGATAAATGACCCTAGTTTGGTCAATAGATTATTTCTCCATGATTTCAGTTTTACATATCCAAAATCTAAAGAAAATAAAATGAAAAGTAAAACATAAAAGTAGTACATAATATTTGAATTCATTTTCTTAGCTTTTTTTCTTAATGGTTTAACTGAAATTAACATAATGATTGTTTAAAAAACGGTAAATGCTTTTCAATACTAGCTCGGTTTGAAACTTTAAAAAAAGCGTAAGTTCTCAAATATCATTACATTAAGTACTAGCTTAGGACATTTCACACTATAGCTGAAAAAAAATCTTTCTTTATTTATAGTATTAGGGCACCTACGTTGTTATAAGTTTAGTTTTAGTTCGACATAATTACTACATTTTTTTCTTAATCTTCACCAACTAAAATGTAACATTATTCAACAGGGTTCTATACTATCATCTGATGATGATGTTCTCCAGACCGATTCCGGCCACGGCGGCCAATCTCATTGAGACTAGTCAACTGCGCAGGAGATATTATAGTGCACAAGTGTACGCGCAGACACAAGTGCACTCTCTATTCCTGTCACTCTCGTACTCCGGTGGGACGACTGCTCGACACGACCGGTGAGAGTTAAGGCGCAGGACCGACGGCTTTAGGTGCTCTCTGAGGCACGGGGGTGAAACACCGCCAACTACCTAACTCCGGGCTGTTACTGAGACTTACTATACAGAAACACTCAATAACTAAACTTGGCCCGACCCGGGACTCGAACCCAGGACCTCCGGGTGTGCAGCCGTACATGATAGCCCCTACACCGCCGAGGCAGTTAGTATCATCTAATAGGGCACCAAAACGGCGAAGACCGGAACTCAGACCCAAATTCCCGTTATATGCACTCCTATAAGATAACTACCAGTGAATAGACCAAGGAGGCGGACATAGCGCTCAATTAAAAAAATAGTATGTAGAGTCCCTAAACTAATCCATACTTTCATACTAATATTATAAATGTGAAAGTGTGTTTGTTTGTTTGTCTGTCTTTCTTGCACTTCGAAACGGACGGATTGACGTGATTTTTTGTGTGGAGATAGTTGGAGGGCTGAAGCGTGATATAGGCTATTTTTTACCGCGGAAGATAACCTCATTCCCACGGGATGTTAATAAAACACTTTATAATACAACTCAAAAATTGTTTATGATCAGAATTACTTGAAATTTGGTAGATATTAATGCTCTTCAATACAATTAAATAAATACGTGTTTTCAAATTTTTCGAAATTCATTCCATAAGGGGGTAAAATAAAGTATGAAAGTTTGTATGAAATATATTTTTAGAGTTTTTTTTTTCAGTTTTAGCGCGAGCGAAGCCGCGGGTTCTGCTAGTATTAGATACGAATTTAAAAATAAGGCAACATCTAATATTTTTAAATAAAACTATCTTTTCGGATTATTTCGCGGATTTATTTTGATTTTTGGTTCCCGACGTTTCGAATGCTTTACAGCATCCATGGTCACGGGAGAGACTGAGGTGTTACATGTCTTAAAGATATAGTTGTTACAGACAGCCTACCCACAATTAACAAAATGAAAATTGCACCAATTACATTACAATATTTTTAACTTTAAACATTTTTTATAATTTTAATTATAATTGAATATGGAAAATTATTTATTTAATTATTGCTATTATTTTTATAATTATTACAATTTTAAAAATATTAATTAGTAATCTATATTTAGTGTTGCCATTATTATATTTATAACCATAAATAAAAAATATAAAAATATAGTATTAATTATTAAAGCCATATAATATAATAAAATATTATATGGCTTTAATAATTAATACTATATTTTTATATTTTATATAATATTTTATTATATTATATGGCTTTAATAATTAATACTATATTTTTATATTTTTTATTTATGGTTATAAATATAATAATGGCAACACTAAATATAGATTACTAAATTAATATTTTTAAAATTGTAATAATTATAAAAATAATAAGCAATAATAATTAAATAAATAATTTTCCATATTCAATTATAATTAAAATTATAAAAAATGTTTAAAGTTAAAAATATTGTAATGTAATTGGTGCAATTTTCATTTTGTTAATTGTGGGTAGGCTGTCTGTAACAACTATATCTTTAAGACATGTAACACCTCAGTCTCTCCCGTGACCATGGATGCTGTAAAGCATTCGAAACGTCGGGAACCAAAAATCAAAATAAATCCGCGAAATAATCCGAAAAGATAGTTTTATTTAAAAATGTCAAACATTCGCGTAAATCTAAGAAAGTAACATCTAATATATTGCTAACATAAAAATGATCGGAGTACCCTCATAAAATTATTGAGCTGCTATCATTAAATAAAAAAAAACCTTTACAATAATCATTTTTAATTAAAAGCAGTACTAGTTTTTCCACTTCGTTTACATTAAATATTTTGGATGCATGATTTTAAATAAAAGGTCAGTTCCCATACGAGTAAATATATTTTTGCTTTTAGCAAAAGAATTTACTTTTTGATTCCTAAATTATTATTTTATTCGTGTCATGTGAAGTAGACTTGTAGAAAAGTAGCTGTAAGATTCGAGATAATAGTAGAATATGCAGAAAATAATAATAAAGTACTGAATAATAGTTAGCACATATCATATCGATGTTGATGGAGTGTCTCATTTATACGTAATTGAGAACGTATTGAGAACCTTCTCCTTTTTGGAAGTTGGTTAAGAAGCGTTTTCTAATTTTATTTTCAAACTGACTACCCTGCAAGGGATGTGACGTGATGATGATGATGTAACGTGAAGTAAATTTTTGTTAATTGTGGAATTAACAATCTGAGTGAAGTAACTAATGGATATACGAGTAGATTTCTCTAGAAATGAACTCTTCAAAAACAAAAATCATGACCAATAGCACACAGAAGCCTGTAAACGTTAATAATGTACCAATCGAATACACAGTAGAATATATATACTTAGGTAAACAAATCTCATTTAACAAAAATAACAACCTACTGGAAATTGAAAAGAGAGTAAAACGAACGTGGAACAAATACTGGAATTTAAAAGAAATATTCAAAAGTAACCTCGCGATAGAATTGAAAAAAAAGGTTATGGATTCAAACCTCCTTCCAGGCCTAACATATGCATGCCAGTCTTGAAAATTTAACTATATTGCTATAAACCAAATTATTACATGTCAAAGAGGAATGGAACGCAGCATGTTAAACATAAAAAAACAACATAGAGTTCGTCACTCAAAAATTAGAGGTACATCAAAAGCAATTGATGCCCTTACACATGCACAAAAACTTAAATGGAAATGGGCAGGTCACGTTGCATGACTTCAGGATAACAGATGGACCAAAAAAGTAACCTTTTGGTTGGGACCGCCTGGCAAAAGAAAACGGGGAAGACCACACACACGTTGGGAGGACGAGATCATGCGTATAGCTGGACCACGCTGGGTAGATGTAGCGCAGGACAGAGCCAATTGGAATTCTCTGGAGGAGGCCTTCACCTCAGGGGTTTTCAAACAGAAATAATTATTTAAATTGATGTTTAGTAATGTAATTTTTTATTTTTTTTATTTTATTTATTTATTATTAAATAATATCCTCTATGTTGACCCCAATAACCAACTATCATCATACCAAATTTCATCAAAATCTGTCTAGTGGTTTTCTCGTGATGAATTTCCAAACCCTCTGTATCGATAATGATAACTTAAATAAGATTTTCCATAAAATATTTAATATTCACGTTCATACATAATAACGACTATTTCAATAAGACTTTCCAAAAAATATTTAATGCACAGATTCTACTCAGAATTCTATTATATGTAGATATAGGTTAAATGTTCTAAGCACGGGCATATAAGGAAACTAAAAAAAAAATACTGATATCTATTCATACATTTGAATTAATAAATAAATAATATGATTACGAATAAAATTTTATTAAAAAACCAAGCCTATAATTGGATCAGCTACCTACTATTATATTACCCGAAGGCATTTGTACTCATAAAAAACGAATTGTATTAAAAGACTCACGACTCACGTTTTTCACGTGAAAATACTTATATTTACAATGTTATAAACATAAACTATGTGATATTCTTACACGCTTAACAACAAATGTCAATTACTACATAAAAATTATGTAAAACCTCGTTTATGTATAGTGTTAAGACACATGCGTATATATTACACAGATAGATATAAAAATCACTTGCCATTCGTTATTCTCGCTAAAACTCAAAAATGGCTGGACCGATTTTAATAAAAAAAAATTGGTGGGGATGTGTTAGGGGTAGTTTAAGTATTAAAAAAATTGGGAAAACCCCAAAAAAACAACCGGAAAATCCAAAAGTTTAGAACTGTTTATTTTGTACCTATGTACATATATATGTAATATACTCGTATATAGTGTAACTATTCCATACTGACCGTTAAAAAGAACTTACCTGGATGAACCCGAGCGAAGTGGGGGTAATTCGCTAGTTATTTATAAAAGTACAAAAACCTGAAGATACTTTTTTTTACTTTTTGTGAGGTTTCAAAAATGAAGAAGGTAAGAAAATCGGGGTAAACCTATTTTACGTATGATACGCGATGTCTTTACCAATATTGAACTTATTTTAAGATGATTTTCAATTAACCCTCAAGGAAAATCCTATATAACAAGGAAAAACTCCTACCCAAGAGATGAAATAAATGCATTTAAAGTAATTTTACATATTATTGGTGTACTTTTTAGTTAAAACATAATAAATAATGAGCATCTACAGACATTACTAATAGAAATGTTAGGACGGCCTTAAGAAAGATTCTTTTTTAACGTTGGGAAATGTATTCAAGCGGACCTACCTACATACTAACATGTGGTTGTATGGGACTCACCGGTTAAAGAAACCAATATTACCCATGTAAACCCAATAGAACCTCCCCCGTCTTAATGGGATGTCGCAGACTCACTAAAGTACTCAACCACGACGATCCGATAACAGACCGCAACAATCAAAGGGTTTCTCCTACGGTCCAATCTGCTATCAGAAAAGCGTCTCTCCGCTTCACGTCCGACTGGCGCCTAAGAAAGAGCCTGAACTGACCTTCATATATGAGGTAGTCAATTCTGGTATGTTATATTGTATGTACGTACAACTACGTACTAGTAGTAGACTAGTAAATATATATATACGTTTAATTTTTTTTGAGCGGAACCCTAATTCTTTTTCTAAAATAATAAAAGCAGCCTGTGTTACTCCCTATAACATCAGCTATCTTCCAGTGAAAGTTCCGTCAAAATCAGTCCAGCTGTTTCAGAGATTATCCAGAGCAAACAGACAGATAGATGAAAATTTTAAAAATTGTGTTTTTCTTATAAGTACCGTATATAATTTCATATGCATTTAGTAAAACGCTGTTTTTACATTACAGCAGACACTTCAATTTTATTTATCTGTATAGATTTAAAGCAATTTGATAGACGGTATAGCCAGTTTGGCGAATACTTAGTTCATTTAAAACTAATTAACAGTATTTAACATTTATGTTATCAATATATAGATTTCATCGACATCTATTAAATTGAGATAAAACTTAATTTAATTAAAACTGATCTATTATTATATACACATTAGCCCATATCTCTAATATAATATTATAAAGAGGCAGAGTTTGTTTGTTTGCACGCGCTAGTCCTGATTTGAAAAAATCTTTTTGCATTAGATAGCCCATTTATTCAGGAAGACTATTAGGGCTATATATCATCCCAGAAAAAAGTGCGGTTGCCATGGGATAGATTTTTTTGTCTTGTTAAAATTAAAGTTATCGCTTCTAAAATAATATGTCTGTAATAACAACATTGTTGCTTTTATTCGTACATTCTTTTATAATTGTATAATATGTCTAAAGAATCCTGAGCCTGTATACTAAGTAAGAAAACAATTTTATACTATAACGTGCATATATAATTGAATCATTACCATGCAAAGTGTAATAATTATAGTGACACATTTATTGATCAAAAAAGTTATCATTAAGAAACAAAATTAATTGTTTAATTATTTAAATAACGACGCTTAGTAATAATTGGCTATTAGATGTGCATGGTCAATTAGATTACCTCCCCTACCCCTTCAAAACACGTCGTGCCATTCTTAACGGACTAATATAGTTAAGCGCTATCATAGATCAAGAACTTTAAAGTTCATATATAGCTGGCCTGTTTATTTTTCATTTGTTGTACAATTTCAGCATTAAAGATAATTATATGATAGCTTTGATCATGCGTGATCAGTGATAGGATCTATCAATATGTCGGATATCCCGGGTTCAATTTTCGTTTGACACAAATGTTTTAGTAAAGCAAAATAATCCGAAAATATGACGAGAGTGCAGCTACTTTATGTAATATACATGTTAAACTAGAAGTAATTAAAGCTTAAGGAAATCTAAGAATAATTGCTAAAAAAGGAATTAATTTCTTGATGCAAATTTTATTATAAAATGCAAAGAATCTTTTTTATACTTCTGTTACTTAATATCGAAACGACAAATCTATGTGACTTTTGCATTAAATAGTGTATAAACTGAAAAGTGGCGGATATAGGCAAAGAGGGTAGAGGGTAGAGTGGTACAGGTAAAAATTACTAGTAAATTATAGTTAAGCTATAAAGAAACTTTTGAGCATCCAAAACCAAGTTTTCTAGAAAACTTACTAGCTTGTAAATATAAAAAAAATCAAAGGGAGAATTTAGTCAGTTATAGTTTTTTAGTTAAGTTATTAAACTAAATTCATGTGAGCTCTTTACTCGTTTTTCCAAATTGGTTGTATATTCTGTGTCACACTAAAGCTGCTGTATCGCAGTTGGGACAGGAACCACCGGATTTTACGAGCACTTGCGACTTCTAACGACATTCATCTCCCATTAAGTGGGGAAATAGGATGGATAATGCTAAAGCGCTGCTTGTGCTACTGGTATTACTAACAAGTGCATAATTGATGGTGGCTTTACCGAATGGACGCTTCATTATTTAGTCTAAATTTATTTTAAAGTGGTAAACAAAAGTTCAATCCTATATAACAAATTCTTGGACTGTCTCTGTCTGAATCTTCTATTATAAGTATAATATTAAATATAATTAATTTTAATAATAAATTATTTATAATAATTTATTCATTTTTTAAATAATATTATTAAGTAACAATACACATGCTTAAACAATACATTTAGTCAACAGAAAATCAGACATTCAATAGCAAATCACAAGTGTACATAGAATTCATAATAATAAAATTAATTACATTTTACAATAAGATAATATTTAAAATAAAATAAGATATTATTTAAAAAAAATGCAAAACTGTCAATATATAAAAAAAAAGTTTTTTTAATTAAAATAAAGTAATAATAATTTAATTAAAATTCAGTAAAATTTATCTGTATAAGTAGTTTTAAAGGTTTTTGATATTGCATCATTAATTTGCAAATACAAGTTGTACAAGTTGTTCAAAAAATCAACTCCCAATGAAAATTATTTCTGTGCAAAAATTATACAGAATATTTGGGTTGGTTTTTGCATTAAAAAATAATTTTAAATTAAAAATTATATATAAATTATTTTTGACTGAATAAATATTTGTATTTTATAAGAATCAAAAATTAACGGCAATCTTTAAATGAGTCATTTTGGTAACAAAAATAGTAACTTTTGTCGTATCTTAATGTTTTTCGTTCTTAAACATCCAAAAAATGTCAACGAAAACTACATACTTCGTCACGGTACATTTGGCAGAACTATTGCAAAAACACTGCATTCAGACAATGAAGACCTGTTGTTTGCAAGCTGACGGTACAGTTTTTTCAAGACACAAAAAGGATTTTCCTCTGTCCACTGCTTCAATTTATTTATAATTTTAAAGAAGGCCAAATAAAGAAATTATAATTTTTTACTACTTTTACGTCTATTACTTTCTAAACTATTTATAAACTAGTAACTAAATATAGCCAATTGTTTAGAGGCGAAACGTAAAAATTGTTTTTTTTTAAACTGCTGTAATATATTTGTTACATTTATAGCTTATAGTATCAATTTAGTAAGTACATTAATTAGTTTATTTATAAACTCAAAGAAATTGTCCCACAACTGGGCAAAGATATCATTTTGCCTCTTTTTCAGTCAACTTCATTAAATGCTTTTTCTTATTTGTTTGCCTTAATGCCACCTTTTTTTCTATAATGGCATATAGTTGCGTTAACAGACGCAATCCATTCTCATTTTCAGTGTGTAGTGACCCTACTTGCTGTGCCAGCGGTCGCGGGTTCGAGTCCCGCTGGGCATTCATTGTGTGATGAGCACGAATGTTTGTACTCGGGTCATGGGAGTTTATATTTATAATATGTATGTATTTAAAGTTTATATACGTGTAGTGTATCAACTATCTGGTATCCATAACACAAGCCTCGTAGCTTACCATGGAACTAGAGGTGCTGTGTGTTAATGTCCCAACACATTTATTTATTTATTCTGCCAGTGTCACGTTTTGTGAGGAAGACACGAATGAGATTGAGCAGTTTAATGTCACCTTAATCACAGTAGCTTTCATTTGAAGCTCACCATTATTGACATTTACTCAGTGGTCACCTGTCATTACAAACAAAATGTCTCACCTAGTTCCGTTTCTGTTACCTCATAACATAGGCTATTTTTAATTCTGATATAAGATACTACATATGTGTTAAAAACGTGTTAAAAAAGCTTCCTTGTAAAATTAAATAAAAGGTTATCAAAACTGTAAATCAGTTTTTTCATATTAATTGAGTAGGTTATGCCGTCTAGACATCTATATCTATAATAAAATTCTGAGTCGAATCTGTACATTAAATATTTTTTGGAAAATCTTATTGAAATAGACATTAGTATCGATACAGAGGCCGAATCTATAGTTTTTAGAATTTTTGTTTGTCTGTTTGTCTGTCTGTTACCGCATCACGAAAAAACCACTGGAGGGATTTTGATGAAATTTAGTATGATGGTAGCTGGTTATCCGGGTCAACCTATAGGATATTTTTGCCGCGGAAAAATATCTCATTTTTGAGAAAAATACAAAAACTGCAATGTAAGAGTATAGTGTAAAACCTAAGAATTTGGTTTTTGGTCACCTGAACGTGGGTGGAACCGCGGGCAATGCTAGTATAGTATAATAGCTTTAGCTAAGCCTAGTATTGCTTTATCAAACTTTAAAACGTACTATGATTGAGCAATGACCATGATTAAAATAAACGCTGAATGAATTATTTTGTTACAATACTATGTTGATTTCTACGGCGAAAGTACTCTGGGGACTTAAACAAGATTATATTCATATAAACCTGTGCCATTGTAGAATTTCATGCGACCATCTATTGTTATCCCAGTCCTAAGCTCAAAAGTTGTACCACTGTAAGCTACCACAATCGAGAATTTTTGTAAGAGAAAAAGTTGGACGTCTCATCAAAATGAAGCTAGTCACGGAAAATTAAATTGATACTAATCACTTGTAAAAATGGACCAGGGATCCAGGACTATAATATAAGCGATGTCGTTATATAGCTTCATTAATAATCAAGTAAATCTGTAAGGAAAATTATTTAATGTATCAAAATAAATTCCAAAGTTTTACTGAAAGCTTCTATTGAAACGTTAACATATAATATGTATAATAAATAACGTACAAGGACCACGTATAAGTTGGGCAATGGAGCAAGCGCAGTATTAAGCTCAACGCCATCTAGACGTCTACATGGCGTCAAATAGCCGTAGATTAATCTTTAGAGAATAGCACAGTAAAATACTTTTGTAAAAATTTTAAATTCCCTCACTTAAAGCCAATAGAGGACCAGTGATAAAAGTTCTCTCCTTTTGAATAGAAGTATATGGACAGTGAAATATTTACTTCATTTGTATGCTTCTTATTGTTATATGTAAATAGTAGACTTTACTACTTATTATCACACAGAATTATGACTTTAAATGTCTATTCTTGGTATATAATACACATTTTACTTTAAAAAAGCTTTCAAAAAGTATTTTTTATCTAATAAATAAATATGTAAATAAATAAATAAATAAATAAATAAATATTATATACAATAATAACCTTTTATAAGTGTGTTTTTCGTCTAAGTTTTATAAGTTGCCTACCTTATCTATAAGATTTTTCTATGTTTTGTCCTAGCAAGCATATATCAAAAAATATATGGTAAGTAATATCTATAGCTATTACTGATTAAATTAGCTAACGCATTCTAATTTATCAAAGTGGTTTAAATGCTACTGTTTCTAATAATGTATAGATTTAACAGCAAGGATTCTAAGACATTTCTTTTAAAGAAAAATGAAACAAAATATGATTTTATGTAATACGTTGTATGAAATATTTTCTAACATTACAAAATAATAATCGCAAATTTCCAACGTGCGTTGCATTGTTTTGTTAAATAGTAACTAATTGTTAAGCCTTACGCTGTTAGTCATTTACTTTACACGTGTTTCAAATAAACCTTTATGTTCACGCTCGTATTCTATTGTACATAACTTTAAAATTATATAGGCAATTCATATTGAAACGTGCGTACACATGACATTACTTACATGTAAAAACATCAATAAATTATTGTCTTATTAAATATTTTCATTTTTAAAATTGAAAATGAAAATTAAATATTTTTATTTTCTGGCAGAATAACTCATTCATTACTAGCGACTCACCCTCGCTTCCCTCAGGTTCGTTCCTAGATACGTTTTGACGCTTAGTATGGAATAGATTTTTTTTTCAATTTTTTTCGTGAAATTTTCCGGTGTTTTAATAGTTATTCTACTCGGGGTGAAAACAAATCCAACAAAACAAAGATCATAAAAATCGGTCCAGCAGTTATCGAGTTATAAGTGTTGTAACAAACCCGGCTTTATTTTATATAAGTATATATGTAGATATAGATTAGATTTCAAAGACCAAATTACCAAACGTATAAGATTCCTATAATGGCCACCAAAGAGATTTTTTTTGAATTTCAACTTCTAAAAAGATGACAGGATAATGTACGTTTTTAATAATATACTCGTACTATATGTTATACTATGATAATGTTTTTTCTACTGAAATGTATGTAAAAGTTCACCTCTTTGTTAAATAAACAAAGTCTGTCTGGATAAATCAATACTATACCATCAAAAAACCATATTAATCATATTTTAACTGAAATAATTTAATGTATTCTACAACTGTAGAAACATTAATCATCAACCAACATCAACTCATTTTTACTAAATTTTAGACTCGGCTCTATTCATGTGGTATGTACATAGATAAAAATAAATATTCGGCCTATCGATTTAGACCTAGGCTGCTGGACACTGGCCTGCTTTGAATGCGAAGAAGATCAGGCCATAGTCCACTGCTGGCATATATTTTAATAGGTACATAATGTTAGCTATCTTCATTACAAATTTTACCTAAATCTTTTAAGCCGTTATCTTACAATATTAAATGAGCAATTCTTGTAAATATATAAATTTATTTCGTGTGTCTCGGAAACGGCTTTAACGATTTGGATGAAATTTTGTATTTAGAAAAAGTTTTGCTTTTTAAGTTTATCTAAATAGATATCTTTTCTGAAAAAAAAAACCTATTTTTATATCTTTTCCGAAAAAACGCTGAGCGAAGTTTGGTCGCCCGGTAATAGTTTTAAAGAGTAACAAATATACTCACTGACTCACTCACAAATTTCGCGTAAAAATAACAGCATGTAATATTAATGTCATATAATCAATTTAAACGGGGATATCCCTGTAGTGAATAATTGGGTATGAAAATTCAAAGGAAAAACAATTCAATATTTAAATACTAGCTTTTGCACACGTTTTCGTATTCTAACTTTTTCAAATATATTAACTTAAAATTATTATTTTTCTAGAATTTCTAAACTTTCTAATAGCTGACCTTAACCGCTCTACGTGTGCATCTTTGCTTATACAATAAACTGTATAGAAAAGCCTAGGTTCACAAAGAAGTGTAAAACTCCATTAAACTACATAAATTCTAACAAAAACCAATAAGTAGGACAAAAATTTAAAAAAAAACCTATTAGGTTTGTAATCGATAAAAAAGTAAAACATACATGCGTCTAATATTCATATACTTATTTGTTCTTACTGTTATTTTATTATAATAATAGATATGTGATAATTATTATGACTAACATATACAACTTACGTAATTGGAACTTTATATTGCGCCTTTAATTCCATAGTTACATGTGTGATTGTTCATCTATATATCCCATCTATATATCCCATCTATATATATAAAACAAAGTTGGGTTTTTTACAACACTGATAACTAGAGAACTGCTGGACTGATTTTTATGGTCTTTATTATTCTGGATATTTCTTTACCCCGAATAGAAGATTACCTATTAAAACATCGGCAAATGCACGAAAAAAAAATTGAAAAAAATCTATTCCATACTGAGCGTCAAAAATATAGAAATATAAGTAAAACTATAACTAGAAAAAACTTGTAATCTCAGTATTGTATATCTTAGTCTTGAATATTAATTTAGAAGTAAATATTCTACGTACATTACTTTATGTAGGGCATTACCATTAAGGTAGATAGGTAACTTATTTATTAATAATCTCGTTTCTTATAACATTATTTTTTAATTTACACGCCACATAACCCAGCCGCATATATTTAAGCACTTAACATGATATTTGCTTAGATTGACTAAGGATTTTCCTTCACAACCAATAATTAAATACATTATAGTTTCCAACCACAGAAAAAATACGTAAATTACTTCCCCATACTATGTATGACATAGAAACACGTTAAACCCAAACAGTCATAAAATTATAACATCTTATAAGAAAATATTTTTTTCTTAGATAACTGGTTTATACAACCAGCTTTAAAAATTAATGCCTTGCTTTTTCATTCATTTTAAGCATTTTTCTTTGCAAGGTGAGCAAAATATTATAGGAACTTCTTAGTTCACTCATGCGGCATGCCTATGAGACAAGTATTCGTTTGACCTATGAAACATTACAAAGAACAAGTTCAAATCAGTTCAACATATATATTATTTATAATATGTATGTATTTAAAGTTATAATATGTATATGTGTAGTATATCAACTATCTGGTATCCATAACACAAGCCTCGTAGCTTAGCATGGAACTAGATAGTGTTGTGGTGTGAATTATTATTATTAACATATGGGGTATTTTATTCCCTATTCCCTCCACAACCACGGAGACGCCGGCGTTACAGTTAACAATAGATTTCTTAGAAATTTAATTAATTCTTAGAAATTTATCTGGAGGTGTTAAAATTTTAACTGACCAAGATATACCATATATAAAGATATGATATTTCTACTTTAAAATTAAGAACAAAAACTTATCTCGCTTAATAAACGGTGGAACGAGTATATAGTTACATCATATAGAAATCGATACCTGCAAAGAACAACATTATAACTCAGTATGGACTATGGAGATAATTTAAAAAATAACAATCGGAATATCCCTCTATATATAAATAGTCATAGACAAAACAGTTTATTGGAATGTAAGAGATTAGAAAAAAATATTTTGGAAAAATTAAAATCATATATTTTATGTTTTTCCAAAATTTTCAATAATGATTATGGTTGAATTTCAACTGGACGAACACTAATGATTATAAATGCGATAGTTTGTATTTGTGTGTAACACATACATACACACGCTGGTTTATCATACATTTAAAGCACAATTTCTTTTCACAGTTACAATTTGTTCCTTACAAGTGACGAAATATAGGAAACATGAATTATTTACAATTTTATTAGCATTACTATTATTAGGATTAATAATATAGTGCACTGAATTCAGAATTCAGCAACTCCTTTGTGTTTGTGGAACAAAAGTCATTTTTCTCACAGTCCAAATCTGCAGGATAATAGAGATGGCACGGTTCACAAACGCGATGTGTTTTAAACTTCGAAGTCTTATTTCCTATTTTAGAAAAATGCTTTATTAAACTTTTATTTTTTCTTAAATTTCTATATCTTAAAAAACACTGCATTTATTTAAATCTAAAAGCTAATAACAACGAAACAGCTCCTATAATATACATAATAAAAAACGTTCGCCAACATAGTATTACGTGAAAATAAAACGAATCACGTTTTCTCAGCTTTAAAATATTTCTTGGGGAGTCCTTCCTACCTTTCTCGACTCTCGTTATACTGAAAATCTCAACATTTTATGTGAAATAGACTGACAAGCAGCGAAAGAAAATAAGAATTTATTCCTTTCATAAAACGCATAACTAATGGCTATTCAAACTCTGTGAGGCAAGATTTGCGGATGAAACCGAAGGCGGGCGAGGATGTAAAAAGAAACAAACATTTCTGTCAAGTGCGCACGGTTTTCTGGGCGCAAAATTCTGCATTCACATGGTCAGAAATAAGACAAAATTAAAACAACCTTTTCATTTGGTAAGCCATAGTTTTGCTTTACAGAATTTTATTTCAGATATTTTTAAAATGATGTAAGCTTATACAGTACTAGCAGAACCCGCGGCTTCGCTCACGCTAAAACTACATAAAAAAGCTCTAAAATGGAAGGTTTCAAACAAACTTTCATCCGCTATTTTACCCCCTTATGAGATGGAATTTCGATAAAATTAAATTATACTAAGTTTCAAGTAATTCTGATCATAAATATTTTTCGGATTGTATTATAACGTGTTTTCCCGTGGGAAAGAAATAATCTCCCGCGGTAAAAAGTAGCCTATGTCACTCTCCAGCCCTCCAACTATCTCCACACAAAAAATCACGCCAATCCGCCAAGCCGTGTCGACGTGAAAGAAAGACAAACAAACAAACAAACAAACAAACAAACAAACATACAAACAAACAAACGCACTTTCACATTTATAATATTAGTATGGATTTACGAATGCATACATGTAACAACGTTTATATGTTAGTATATATGTAACAATAGTGCTATTAAATATTTTTTTTTAATTATTTAAAAAACTTTAATATATTTCGAAGGAACCCAAAAATATCAATCGAGCATTGTACCTGGTTTATTAGTTTATTTTTATCGTCAAGATAGGTACATATTATTTAAGTATTGTATTATTCTCAGTTTAGGTAACTAAACTATATAAACGTAAGTTATTTCCAATACTTTTTTAAGTCTATCATTAGTGTAGGAAAATTATAACCATTATAACTTTATTACTTACTTTACAGTATAACATTTGTTATTACCAATTGAATAAATACATAAGTAAATAAAATATATAAGTATATGGCTCTTAGTAACAATATGCAATATGTTGGGACATTAACACACAGCACCATCTAGTTCCATTGTAAGCTACGAGGCCTGTGCTATGGATACCAGATAGATATATAACTACACATATACACTATACATATATAACTTTAAATATATACATATTATATATATAGACATTAAACACTAATGACTGGAGTACAAACGTTCATGCTCATCACACAAATAAATGCCCCCAGCGGGACTTGAACCCGCGACCGTTGGCACGGTAAGTACACTACAAACTGAGCCAAACGTGTCGTCAAATTTATTGTAGAAACTCTATTTGAAACAGATAGTATTTACCTGTTTAATTTGCCTCTTAAACTGATTTAATGGAACTGGAAGTTCACTGAAACTGAACCCGCTTTAATTCAATAAGAAAATACGATTTATAATACATTTTTTTACATCCTCGTAATGAAAATATTTGCAACGTAGATCCTTATGGTATGTACTTTGCAGTTTGATTAAAATTTTTAAAGATTTCAATTCATTTCTTTACATAACTCAAAAATTAACAATGTACATAATTTAGAGTCCTTGATTTTTTTTAAATGATCGTTACGATATATCTATACCTAACTATACGATACTACTACGATAACTAAATCAAAACGCATAAAATTTTAACTGACTCGGTTTTTAGCATATTTTTTTTCTATGTAGGTACAGACATTCGAGCTCTACAGTTTTATTATAGTTCTTTTAAATTGGCATAACTTTTTATTTATGAACTGATTGACATGACGACGTTAGAAACGCACAGATAAACAGACAAACAGACAAAAATTCTAACAATCAATGTTTTTTTGTTTTGGGTGCCATTTGCGTTGAGAAAGGTCCCTATAATATTTTTTCTCATATATCTTCCATGTACAGATAGCAATCAGTTACATTTTTATTGTATGTGTAGATATGTTGTCTCTTTTTAGTGTCTCATTTTCGTTTCATCGAGTTTCAAATCAGAACGATTCTAAAGAAGTATAACTTCAATAATTAAAATTGTTGTTAATCAGCCGAGGCTAATTTAAATTGCGATTAAAAAGTTTATTAAAAGAATGACTAATAATCAATAAAATCACTGCGTAATTATCACACGACCTGTGGATTAAAAACAATGAGAAATTCTAATTGTATAATTATTTGTAATTGGTATTGACTATGACATTATCTCAAGACAACGACATCTTCTGTTATTAAATCCATATCTTACAATATTAAGCAGAAGCGATTGTTTTTAATGAATTAAATTATAATAATAGCAACACTAACACACTAAACATTAAAATAATAATATTTCTATATTTAATTATAATACTTATTAAAAAAAAATTAAAATGTTTAGAATTAAAATCTATAATTTAAAATATCAAATATTCGCGTAAATCTAAGAAAGTAGTATTTGTACATAGAATGTTTTCTTTTTATTTTGCGATCACTTACCCAAAATTAAATGGTCGACAATTTTAAATATATAATAAAAATAAATAATAATAGTTTATTATCCAAAAAATATTTACAATATTTTACAAAATAATTGAAGCCACAAAATAAAATCGTCATGAAGTGAATGAAGCGTCTATAGCTGAACTAGGAAACCTGTATTTCAGCTAAAGGTGCCAAATGCCTCCAATGAAAAACACGCAATTTTAATATATAATTATTATTCTATTATAATTACAAACTATTTTCTTCCAATGACCTCGCCCATGAAGTTTATTTATGTACTAGCGACTCACCATCGCTCCGCTCGTCCCTACATTTTAACGGTTAGTATAGATTTCTCAGAGATGAGATATTTTCCCTCAATAAAAAGTATCCTAAATGTTGACCAGCTATCATCACACCAAATTTCATCAAAATATGTCAGACAGACTAAATTTCTAAAACTATTTCTTTTTTTATATTTATTGTAGAGACTCGGCTCAGTTAGAAATATTATTATATGTATAGATAGAAGATGTATAGATAACTGCTCCGGTTCAAAGGGTTATAGTAATTTTAAGTAGCATATAATATTTCTAATAATGATGTTCTCCTAGCCGATTCCGACCACGGCGGCCAATCTCATTGAGACTAGCCAACTGCGCAGGAGATATTATAGTGCACAAGTGTACGCGCAGACACAAGTGCACTCTCTATTCCTGTCACTCTCATACTACGGTGGGACGACTGCTCGACATGACCAGTGAGAGTTAAGGTGCAGGACCGACGGCTTTACGTGCGCTCCGAGGCACGGGGGTGAAACACCACCAACTTCCCAACTCCGGGCTGCTACTGAGACTTACTATACAGAAAGACTCAATAACTAAACTTGGCCCGACCCGGTACTCGAACTCAGGACCTCCAAGTGTGCAGCCGTACTTGCTAGCCACTACACCACCGAGGCAGTTGAGGCATCATCATCATCATCATATTGATTTCTAATAAATAAGCTATTAACAAACTTTTTAAACCTGACTGGTAGTTACAGAGATAAGCGCGTTCAATAAAACAAAAAAGCAATCTCTTTAGCACTATTATCTAAACATATAATAAAATTGTAACTAAGTCGAATCTGTACATTAAATATTTTTTGGAAAATCTAATTGAAATAGACATTATTATCGATACAGAGTCCGAATCTCTAATTCTTAGAATTTTTGTCTGTCTGTCTGTCTTTCTGTCTGTTACCGCATCACGAGAAAACCACTGGACAGATTTTGATGAAATATGGTATGATGAAGCTGGTTATGCGGGTCAACATATAGGATACTTTTTACCGCGGGAAAATATTTCAATATGTAAAACCTAAGAATAATATGGAATGGGGGCGTCCCTAGATATGTTTTCGTCGAACATTTTGTTTGTTTCTTGCAAACCGTTAAGGCAGCGCACGCCGATAGAGCTCAACGGCCAATTTTTTCTGACTTCAATTAAAATTTTTACCTATGATTTCTGACAGTAAACAATTTTTTAACGAAATAATAATAGTCTTTAGTACTTGGCAGTAATACAGCTTTCATAGGAAAGGAATTTTCAGAATCCGATTGGTAGTTTCAGAGATAACCGTCTAAATCCAAACGTACAAACTTTACCTCTTCATAATATTAGTGTAGATGAAGCTATTTAGTTCATCAAGAAATACGTGGTGCTACATTTAGAATAATAAAAACATATTATTATTTCGAGAGAACATTAATATATTTATTATAAAAAAACTAGCAGTACCCACGGTTTCGCCTGCGATTAAACTTCCTATAGTTACTAAACTTCACAAATATCACCAACCAATTTTATCAAAATCGCTCCAGCCATTTTAGAGTCCATAGGAAACATACATACACAAAAATGTTTATTACTAATTAAGGACAACCAAACTCACTCGTTTTGACCAGACCGGGACAAACATCTATACGGCCAATTCAAACATCGCCGCGTAGGGAGGTGCGGTACGCCTTGCAACGTCGAGCGACGAACTTTCAACATAAAGATATTTGCCAATATTATATTAAAATATACATCTATATATTATTTAACCAACTTCAAAAAGGAGGAGTACTCATTTAGGTTGTCTCTTTATTTTGTGTGTATGTTACTCGCGACATAAGGATATTTTTAAATAAATTAGTTATAGGTATCTTAGGTATATAGAGAACATATTTATAAGTTAAAAAATTAATATCGACCATTACTCTTGTTATTTATTTTTAAAAACAAGTATTTATCTTTGTATCTTTTTATTATTATTACTTTAGCTGGATGAAGTCAGGAGAGATCGCTAGTTATTTAAAAATAACAAACACAATATAAATAAAAAAGAGTAAGGTGATCGTGAGACGTTCATATAATACATTATATAAGAGAAGGCGTTGAAACATTTGTGCAGTAAAACCTAGCCACCCTCATCTCCCCCCTGTCCTGCAGCCAGCTGTGACGTTGATTGATGCAGGTGCAGCAAGAACCTGCCTTCACGCTTTCAGGATACGAATAATGGTCATTCCAGACCAGCTTATACATCTAAGCCTTAGAATTTGCCCATTTATCAGAACCTAAACTAGAAGACTGAACGGCAATTACAAATTACTATAAGTTTGATTAATTTCGATATTTAATGAGTTGAATTTCGCTTCCTTAAAGTAACATACAATTTCTATCATAATATATAATTCATATCGCCTCCAGGCTACTTCAATTTTATAAGAAATATTGTAATTAATAATTTATTATTTTTTTATAAAAAAGATAACGAAATAATATTAATAATATAATGCTGAATAAAATAGAATTTGGAGAGAAGAGAATTTGAAGTAGTGGAAAGAAAATTTTATAATAAAGCCTTTTGAGGGATCACTGGTAGTAAAAATTAGTAATTATATGGCAGTTCTTTATTATTTTATAGTACCTTATTCATTTAACGCACAGAATTCATTATATTTTCCGTCGATGAAGTTAGATTCTCGAGCTATAAAGTGTGAACTATATCGTAAGTCTTTGTTCAGTTCTCAAAGAGATATCTTATTCTTTATACTCTACATGTTTATGTGAGCAACGACGCAGGCATATATAAGTTTTACTTACATTAGCATTTGCAATATGGTAACTGGCTAAATCTATTTAAATATGACATCACACGTAACTTCAATGATAAACGTAAGGAAATTCTAATAATTATAAACAACGTTTTCCCAGTTAGCATAGTTATATATTAATCACTGCATCTAGAATTTCCATTTATCACTGTAATATTTAATGCATGTTAAATTTTCCTATTGCTCAGCAAAGCTTCATTAATAAATTGGCCTTCCTAAAACCGTCCAGCGTACATAAAGGCACGACCAAACCGAAAACACCGTGAGAAATCGTTTTAATACTCAAAATCCGCTTGCAGTTTGAGCGTTTAATGAATTACGTTGGGTGCAGCCTCCGGCGCAAGACGTGCATCGATCAACGTCGCCTGCCACCCTCATCCCCCGGGGATAGGCGTAGGGGGTAGCGTCCCCGCACTGCCCAAATAAAATATTCGCACAGTGTCGGTGCTCACTTGCTCAAATATGACAGCTGCGACGTAAAAGAGAATACGAAGGCGATATTTTAAGGTTCTAAGTTATCGTTACGTTTATATATTCTGATATTACGACACTAAAATCAAATTATGTTATATTTTCTTATGCAATTTTGATGACATTTAACGAATGGTACAAATTTTAAATATTTTTTGTTAGAACTCAAACGAGATAAGCCATGCCACTTTTGCTTTTTAATAATAATCGTTTTACTATCTATGAGGTTAAAGTGTTTTGTCTCTTTGTTAGGCGAATATTGCCAAAACTCCTCAATCGATAACCTCGTTTGCAACAAGGACAGAATGCGACATGCATTCAGACCAAGATATCAATTTCGATCAAATTAATAGCCCTAATGGTGAAACGATGTACATTTATATATAAGTATCATTATCAAACTCCTCTATCTGAACTAAATTTATTAGACAGATGAACATTTTGGATATATATTTTAATATACATTTTTAATTTATTATTATCAAACCACTCTAACGAAAAATGTCGTTAAAGGTTTGCAACAAAAACTAGTATTCTATTCTATCCAATCTTCTTATCTTCCTTTATAGGTCGGGCGTGGGATAAAAAGAGGTAACTGCAAATTCGCTTGCGTTCTTGTAGCCTTCGCCTCTGGGGCCCGGCTACGTGACGCTTCTGAATTATAAGAAAATGCATTTACGCCGCCGCAGACCGGCGCATTTTCGTGTCTACGTGAGTTGTGCAATATGGATTAGGATGGTACCAAAGTTTTAGAGCTGGCTTTGTAGCCATCACAATACAGAACAAAGTTTTATGATCACTTTACTATTTCAGGTGACTGTAAAATTTTATTTTGCCGAAGGTTATACCTTTCAATTTATAATAAGTACGTATAAATTGGACGTTACGAGTATTGCACTTTAGTATATTAATCGTAAACACATATAGCCTAAATACGTTCAGATATTTTATGTGAAACATAAAGATAGATGTAAAACTAAATGAAACTTTTTTGCTATTTAGTTTTAAAAACAATTTATATATCTCCCGTTAGATAAAACCTTTTGGAAAGAAAATAAAAACGTGAAAAATTCGCCGACGCCGCAGAATTATCGCTAAGAAAACTTGAGCAAGAAATGTATGCAGCTTACTTGCATCCGAGCTTATCGCATCTATCAACGTCCGAAGGCTTTCACGGAAGGCTTTGTTCGAACCACCCCCTCCCCATCCACCCCTAACCCACCGGCTACAAACAAGTTCAGCCACCACCCTTTACCGCTTGCCTCGTAACCTTCGGAATTCGATACCCCAAGTCGTTAACTACTTAATTGGTACACTAATTTTTGTTATCTTATTTACTAGTATATAAATTTTGACTACAAAGCAAATATTTTCATCAGTTTTAATTCTTGCACAATAATACGTATATTTATATTTAAATATATTATTTGCCAATTTCGGATTGAATTGATTAATTACAATCTAAGAATTACAAAAATTTTAATATAATATGTAGTTAATAAAAAAAAATTAAAAAGATAATATTACACGTATGAAAAATTGCAAAGTCCAAAATTGGTAATAATATTATAAATATTACGTTACTCATTTCTTATTTTATTATTGCGAAATGTCTTTATTTTATAAGTCAACGTGCAATCGTTAGATAACTTTAGAACAATACATTATCTGGAGACCGGGTCACAGCATCTGAGAGTAGCTGAGGTGCATCTATCAAAGTCACCGTCATCCGATTCCAATGGGGGTGCAACTTATCTGCACGAAACTATACTTCACTGTTTGATTTGTTTATGGAGTTATATTTTACACATTTTCAGTAAAGAAAACAATTTCCAAAATTTTTGAAACTAATGCAGAATATTATTAATATGTAATCACTTCCACTTGTTAATATTATTTAATACTAGCATAACCCGCGGCTACGCCTGCGTTGAATCTACTTTTAAAAAAAACTCTTTGGCTTTATGTTATACAGCGATGTACCTATTTATATAATACTAGCATTGCCCGCGTTCAGAAGACCTAAAACCAAATTCTTAGGTTTTACATATTAGTATACTCTTACATTGCAGTTTTTGTATTTTTCTCAGAAATTAGACATTTTCTCGCGGTAAAACATATCCTATGCGTTGACCCGGATATCCAGTCATCACCATACCAAATTTCATCAAAATCCTTCCAGTGGTTTTTCTGTGATGCGGTAACAGACAGACAGACAAACAGACAGGCAAAAATTCTAAAAACTATAGATTCGGCTTCTTTATCGATAATAATGTTTATTTCAATTAGATTTCCCAAAAAATATTTAATGTACAGATTTGGCTTAGTTACAATTTTATTATCTTATATATAAAATTTCCATGTCACAATGTTTGTTACCATACTCCTCCGAAACGGCTTTACCGATTTTTACCAAATTTTATATGCGTATTCAGTAGGTCTGAGAATCGGCTACTATCTATTTTTCATACCCCTAAGTGATAAGGATAAGGGTGGTCCTCCCAGACCCCACCCCAGGGACGAACCCGAGCGGAGCGAGGGTGAGTCGCTAGTATGTATATAGATCATCAAAGCAATTTCTCTTGAGGTGTCACACATAAGCCAACTTTCATGACATAACTTTGCACAAACCTCTAGTACTTTCGCAAATTTTCTAGTTTTTTAAGTTTAGTAATACAAAAAATAAGTAATAAATCAGTTTCTTCAGTAATATCATATCTATACATATAATAAAATTCTGAGTCGAATCTGTACATTTAATATTTTTTGGAAAATCTTATTGAAGGCATTATTATCGATACAGAGGCCGAATTTATAGTTTTTAGATTTTTTTTTCAGTCTGTTTGCACCACTGGACAGATATTAATTAAATTTGGTATGATAATAGTTGGTTACCCGTGTCAACATATAGGATACTTTTTACTGCGGGAAAATATCTCGTCTATGGGAAATCCAACTAACTAGTATACATATAATTCCCATAAAGAATAAATATTAGATAACCAAATATTTCCAAACGTGAAATTAATTTTTATCGTCAACTAATAAACTATGTATTTGAAAACTATGTGACAGAGAAATGAATTATCTTGTTTTGATATAACAAAAAAATATATTATGTCGATGTTCCAAATCTATATTTATTCTGGTGGCTAACAAAATTCTAGTGTTTGGCAAACATTCTCACATAAATATTGTGTGATTAATTTTTTTACACTTGCCTTTTCTCTTATAAATAAGTTAAGAAATATACTGTACTAGACACGATCGATTCGCTCGGGTGCGTTCCTAGATACCACATAGTATGTATCCCAGGTACTCCAGGCCATATACTCTCTGTGTACAAAATTTCATCCAATTCTGTATCAAAGTAAAGGAGTTAAAAACACACATACAATAAACACAACATACGTACAAACTTTTGCATTTATATATAGTAATATTAATCCGTAAATATGAGGTCAACATTGAAATAAATAGGTTTTTAAAATTTTCAATAAGTAACAAAAATACTTTATTAAAAGAATTTGGCTCAAAATCAATCCTAGATAAAATAAAGATGTGAAACGCTGAGCCCGCAGTTGTAAACATCCATCTAAAAGTTGGCGCGGACGGAAGGCTGATTGGAGAAAACGAATGGCTTGTTATTTTTGCTTTCTACTCTAAATATTGTAATGTTTTTCTCGTACGTTAAATATTTTTAAATTACCTAAGCTCATTTAATCTTTTAAAATGTAGTATTTGCATGTTTGTATGTAGTTGCATTTTATGTTTAACTTTCAAGTAATTATTATTGTTTAAGTAAGATTTAATAAATTATTGACAACTTATGAAAAATTAGTTTCGCTTAAAGCTTAAAGGCTAGTGGCATTGACTATCTCAGTCAAACTCGTAAAGCTGTCCATTCTGCTTTAAAACTTAATAAACAAATTCTTAGGTTTAGGTTGCTAGATTTTAATTTTTTTTAGGATATTATATAGGAGATATAATGAATTGTCTAAATATCTCTGTGGGTACTCACCTATACTCAAGTATTTTTTTCAGTTCTATGATCAAAAAATTTGGTGTTTGTGATGATGTCATTACAGTATATTTTTTTTGTTTTATTTGTACTTAAAATAAAATATACACCTATTATATAGTAGAGACTTACGCTCGCTTCGCTCGAGTTCGTACCTATGTACGTTCTAATGGTTAGTATGGAATAGATAGGCTATATATTATATCTATACTATAATAAAAGAGTAGAGGTCGAATGTCTGTACATATCAAAAAAATGCTAAAACCGATTCAGGGCGATGTAAGAAGACAATTAATAGAACAAATCCAGATTTTTTTCAATTTTTTTGTTTCTCTGTCTGTTTGTACGGGCTAATCTCCGAATCTATTGGACCGATTTGAATGAAGTTTTGCATGGTAGTACCATATATCCCTGGGCAACATCTTAGATACTTTTTATTCCGGAAAATTAAATAGTTCCCGTGGGATAGTTAAAAAACTATAATAACTTATACAGCTTAGTACACAACAAGGTATGCACCTAATTTAGTAAAATTTAACATTCTGATACCTTATATTGCCGATCAAACAACAGGTTACTTTTCATCCCGGAGAAATAAACAGTTCACGTGGGAACTAATAGATCTCTATTAGTGTTTTGTCTAGAGGCGAACCCGAGCGAAGCGAGGGTGAGCCGCTAGTGATAAAATATAGCCTCTAGCCTTTCTCAATAAACGGGCTATCTAATGCAAAAAGAATGTTTAAAATTGGATTAATAGTTCCTGAGATTGGCACGTTCAAACAAACAAACTCTGTCTCTTTATAATATTAAGTATAGAATATATAAAAGAAAAAGAAATTGGCTGAGTGTAAAAGCTGTACAGATTTTTCATACGCTAGAATAGCTTATAGGTATCATAATCAGAGTAAACCAAAAACGAATTCAGACGGAAACTAGAAAGCCGAGATAAGAACGTAGACGGATAGCAAGCGTTCATCAAAGGATCGGCTCCAAACGCGCCATCCTTCTCCGTCGAACGATCGTTTAATACAGGGCTCTCAAAAGTTGGGTCCGAAATATATTGACTAGCTTTAAAATATTTTTATTCTATAATTTATCAACAAACAAACATAAATACAAAACATGATGTCTTTATTTGTTATTTGAAGATCAAATTAAAAAAAATATTTATTAATACTTGTAATACCGCCACAATTTTTATGTTTGTCGTTATCCGGACGTTAATTTGAGAAAAGGCTAAATTAATTAGAATGACAGTTACTTTTTTATTCATGAAATGTAAATAGCATCAATAATTGAACCGACATTTAGTATAAAATTATAAGCGCAAAAAAATGAATTGTATTTTTCTTGCGACTTTAAAACCAATAACTTTGATAACGCCTGGTTTAATATCCGAACTGTTGCCATCTTTTTAGTGCACGTCGAGCGAAAAATAATTGATTGATTCCACCAGAGCTTAATGGCGAGATGACGTGAACGAACATCATGCGCTGCAGAATCCTCCATCACACGTGCTATTGGTATTAAATTTGCTTAAAAAATACTATTATTTATGCTCGAATTACTATTACCTTAGTAAATATTTAAGAAATATTTTAACACGTACAAAAAGGTCAATTCGATCGATATTACATTTTATAATAACTAGCTATCACATGTGGTTTCTCTCGTAATCGCTTCGCTTCACCAAGTTCTTATCAACATTACTTTTTATTAAAATCAGGTATTTTCTTTCCAAACTAGTACTATATTTATTATTTTGGAATTAGAAAATATTATATTTGTATGCTAATTAAATACTTTTTTACTTTGAATAGATTTATATAGATTAGTTATATGATTTGACGAGCATTCATGCAGTGTTCAGAAGACCAAAAACCAAATTCTTAGATAGACTCTTACTTTGCAGTTTTTGTATTTTCTCTCAGGAATGAGATATTTTCCCGCGGTAAAAAGTATCCAATATGTTGACCCGGATAGCCAGCTATCACCATACCAAATTTCATTAAAATCCCTCCAGTGGTTTTTTCTGTGATGCGGTAACAGACAGACAGAGAAAAAACAAAAATTCTAAAAACTATAGATTCGGCCTCTATATCCATAATAATGTCTATCTCAATAAGATTTTCCAAAAAATATTTAATGTACAGATTCGGCTTAGTTACAATTTTATTATATGTATAGGTGAATAAGACCAAGCAATAAATTTGTAGGGATTAACGTGCTGTCATATAAAATTACATAATTTACGACTTTAATCTGTTGAATTGGCTATTAAATAATAATCGTGCTTATGAAGGTCCTAAGTTAAAAACGACTTGTCTGATGAAGATCACTTCAGAAAAACAATTAAATAAATATAATTAATAATAATTATAATAAATTAATATTAATTATAATAATTAAAAATAATTATAATAAATGTTGGTATATAGATAAAAATAACCAAGTATAGATCTATTGGTATCTGGCTACTATTATAAATGTAACAGTTTGTATGTTTGTCACCCCGTCACGCTTAAACGGCTGGACAGATTTGGGTGAAATTTAGTACATAAATAGCAACAAAAAAAGAGTCAGGAGCTTTCCTATATTACGGCAGTCTAACCTTCATAATTTGGGACATGACAATTTGTAAATATGACACAGTACTCAAACTCTCCTCTTTCTACCTCTAAAAATACATTTTCCTTTTTTTCACCTGAATAGTTATCGCTGTGTTGCGCGAGATGTTTATCTTGTTGTTATAACAGACGTTCATTAAAATGGTACTCAGTACTTTATTTCCCAAGAGGTACATTATAACTAAACATGTTTCAGCTTGCTTCGGCGCGTTTGACCTTTACCGTATTGTCCTATCAAAATGTATATCAAATGAAGTACATAATATAAATTCCTAATAAAATATACTGAAAAGAGTTTCATATTATTTCCCTTGTGTAATTGATATATATATATATATATATATATATATATATATATATATATATACGATATCATGACTAATAATTTACGTGTTCTCCTGTTTTTTTTTTAAAACACTATCAGTGTCTTGCGAGTGCATACAGATGTATAAATCTACAACTCGCACACTCTGAAGCTTAAACGGTTTGATTTTTAATATATTATACGATGTAGATAAATTCCTCTTAATTATTATATAATGAGGTTCATAGTAATTTCTATTAAAATAATATAGTTGGTTCCTATCGAGCTTCCCTCGGCGTTTTTTCGAAGAACATATAAAATAGCGTTTTTTTTTCAAAACGCCAACGGGTCGAGAAGGTGGCTTGATCACTGTGTGACCACTAAATCCGCTGTATCTTCAATTGTAAATGTAATACTAGCAGAACCCGCGGCTTCGCCCGCGCTAAAACTACAAAAACATCTCTAAAAAGGTAGTTTCATACAATTTTTTATCGTCTATTTTACCCCTATATATAATGAATTTCAAAGAATGATAAAACATATATTCATTTATTTTTATTGAAGAGCATTAATACCAAGTTTCAAGTAATTCTGATCAAAAATATTTTTTAGATTGTATTATAAAGTGTTTTCCCGTGTAAATTACGTAAACTCCCGCGGTAAAAAGTAGCCTATGTCACTCTCCAGCAGTGCGAGTCGGACTCGCGCATGAAGGGTTTCGTACCATTATCTATAAAAATAGCATAAAAATCACGTTTGTTTTATGGGAGCTCCCTTGAATATTTATTTTATTCAATTGATTTGACCTATTTGTTGTTATAGCGGCAACAGAAATACATCATCTGTGAAAATTTCAACTGTTTAACTATTACGGTTCATGAGATACATCCTGGTCACAGACTGATAGACAGACGGACGTACAGCAGAGTCTTAGTAATAGGGTCCCGTTTTACCCTTTGGGTACGGAACCCTAATAAACTACTCTAAAATACTGTGTTGTGAACCCAGAGCCCGAACCATAAGTTCGAAACGTGCGGTTTCTCGATAACCAATCACAGCGCGAGGACCTTGGGCCCCCATCAGCTGCTGGCATACCTCGATAAGCTATCTTTCCCGCACCTATGGCTACGCATAAGACTTTTTTGTAGTACTAATTTTTAAACTTTATTTACGTCTGGGAATGGTTTATAACCGGTAAATTCGTCTGGCGATTTGCAACTCCATAAATACGTAATTAAAATTTCAGATTGCCAAAAGTATATTTTTTATTTTAATAAAGCACCTTTGGAGAGGTCTGGCAATACTTTATAACTAACAAAAACGTCTGGGGTTCTTTTTCTTAAATCATATGAAAACTAAATTAAAAGATTAAACAAAAATCAAGTTGCAAAAATTTGTTTTCTTGGATAATTTTTTTGCAAATGTTATATACTGCGCGGTAACGAAATAACCGCTAAAGCTATATCAGACTCGCGGGACTGAACTCGCCAATTCACAAAATTATATTTTTTCACAATTTCAACTTGCCAAAAGGACCCAAAATTCGTCGCCAGCTCTCGAAATCTAAGAAGTCGTCAATATTTTTACGCGGGGTGTTTTAATTATTCTATAATTTTACTAATATTATAAATGTGAGTTGAAATGAGTGAGTAAAGTGAGTAGAAAAAAGAATGTTTAGATGTTTGTATGTTTGTTACTCAATCACGCCAAAATGGCTGAACGGATCAAATTTAGCACAGAGATAAATTATAGTCTGGAATAAAACATAGATTACTTTTTATCTCGGAAAAATTTACAGTTCCCCTGAGATAGACTTGTTTTTGATTTTCTACAGGCAAACCCGAGCAAAGCGAGAGTGAGCCTCTAGTACCTGTAATAAAATCTTTATTTAAACAAAATTATTCCTAATACTCGAGCTGCAGCTTCTTGTAAAATGTCTTTTGGTGATTTTTAAACACAAAATGTCAGACTAGGGCCGAGCCGGGGCACCTACTCTATATAGATAGCTATTGTTAACCATTGTGTATGGAACAATAGCCAGTTTAACACCTCACAATAGGATAGATAAAGAAAGAATTAACGCAAATCTATGGAAAATAAATTAATAATGATCATTTTATTTGTATCTTATTGATTACTAGCATTGCCCGCGGCTCCGCCCGCGTTCAGATTACCATAAACCAAATTCTTAGGTTTTACATATTACTATTATATATTACTATTACAATGCAGTTTTTGTATTTTTTCTCAAAAATGAGATATTTTCCCGCGGTAAAAAGTATCCTATATGTTGACTTGGATAACCAGCTATTATCATACCAAATTTCATCAAAATCAGTCCTGTGCTTTTCTCGTGATGCGGTAACAGACAGACAGACAGACTGACAGACAGACAAAATTCTAAAAACTATAGATGCGGACTCTGTATCGATAATAATGTCTATTTCAATTAGATTTTCCAAAAAATATTTAATGTACAGATTCGACTTAGTTACAATTTTATTATATGTATTAATTTTGGGAGATATATATGTCGAGTGTCCTTCAAATAACGTGGATTATATTTATAGAATATTTTCTATATATCATGAGTATCATGTCATTGCCAATGAAACTTTTTTATACTGCAAATGTTTTTTTTAATTACAAATTATTATAGCTAATATTAAAAAATATTCTAAGCCATTTAAGACGAAAATAATAATGACGTAGTCAAGTTTAATTTCGAATCAATTGATGGAATAGATTTAAAAATATAATTTGAGCTGCCAATTTTACGCGCTTCAATATAAAGCAAAGATCATGTTTACTGGTATCTACTAAGTAATATATGCTTAACAGTACATATATGCTTTACTTTAACACCTACACACACGCACGCACTCACGCATACACTCGCATTTATAATAGTAGCCCCATAGGCACCGTAAAAAGTGACTAAATAATAATAGACCAAATAGCACTTTAAATATATTAAACACTAGCGACTCACCCTCGCTTCTCTCGGGTTCGTCCCTTGGTACGTTTAAACGATTAGTATAAAATAGATAGACTATATACTGTTATAAAAATTTTTTTTCTAACTTAAACTTGACGTATTGTTGTAGATGGTAGTATGAAAGTAATCCGAAGTAGTGATTCCCATACAAAATAACCAGTTCTGAACTTTTCGATTTGCGAGCAGTTCTTATGGATATTTCCTATAATTTTTTATATTATATTTAAACCATCTCTGATATATCTCCAATAAAACAAAAAAAGAATTATTCAAATCGGTCCAGCCGTTTTTGAGTTTTAGCGAGACTAACGAACAGCAATTTTATTTTTATATATATCGATAAAGAAAAAGCAAAATCAAAATCGATAACAAATTGCATCAATGTCTCAATGCTTATGTCAAGACACAATGACGTCGGTGCACACCTACGTCGAGCCCGGGTCGGGCCTCCAGATACGTAGCTATTGTGGCCATTGTCTCCCGAACAATAGCCAGTTCAACACCTCGCAGAAGCCCAGTTGGCTTTGTGAAAAATTAACGCGCAGCCTTCGTAAATTCTTCAATGGATAAGCTGGTTAATAGCAAAATTAGATTGTTTTCTGTCCTTAATATTGGCTTACAAATTAACTAAAAATAATGTCAATTTAGTTATTTTTTAAGTATATTTGAGTTATTCAAAGTCTTACTGAAACAAGATGAAAAAATTAAACTACTATATTATCGTATTAACTAGATTGGAAAAATACTCTTTTTTAAATAAAGTATTTTTTTTAGGTTTGTTGTTCAGATGAGTTTGTATTATTGTTTTATTTTTGCCTCTGAATAACTTAAAGGAATATTCACTAAGAGATGTCCTTAAATCCGGCTGATATAATATTAAAAAACATTCATGTAATAAAAAAATATTACAAGATTGTATTTATTAAATTTTAAATTTCATGATTAAAGTTTAGTTGTAAATCTGTCATTTCTCCACGTCACATTAAAAGCACAAAGCTCTACGTTAGACATGAAAATACTACACGTTGATGAAACTCGTATATTTTAACTCAATTTAAACTCTAATGACAAATCTTTCAATTGCCTTATATATAACGACCAGAAACTTTAGACAGCGCGATTCAGAAAACTACACCTACAATGACAGTGCCATCTCTTGCAATAATATTAAATTAAAACTATTATGCATATACATTCTGCACACTCTATATTCGTAGCTTTCATAAGTAAATACAAAAGAGGGACCTAATTCAACGACAAATTAAAGTAGAGCCTTCTTGAGTTTAGAAAAAAATAATAGCAGATATATTTTTAATTTTAAACCCACAAAAATAACTACTTAGTACTTTATCACAATCATCACATTACCCTACAACAAAATTGAGTAATCATCGCTTCCAAATAAGTTCATAAAGCCATATAAAATCCATAAATGAAACATTCTAGCATTACGAACCGTGGGAAATCTTTACAGCGTGGTTAGCACGCCGCTATCATCATACCGCGGATCCATTTCACTTAGCTGTAGTGCACGCATTTAGCTTGTATTCTTGAAATATGCAAAGCTCGCTCACGACTGGGTGGGGCGTAGGTAATAGCGCGTGAGGACGAAGACTCCTAGGAAAAATAGACTCTTATACCATTAGCCTATACATTACAGGCCATTCAGTTTATACTCTTTACCTCATTTTTGATGACAGTTTCCTAGATACTGACTTTACGAAGTCTGCTTTAATGTTTTTTAAAATTTGTGCGATGTAAATGGATTTTTGAAGATTTAAAGTAAATTGTACTTCATTAAGGTTTTAATATTTTTATGGTGAACTCCTATATTCATGGTGTTTTTGAGATCAGATGATAAATGATAGATCCCATAAGGATCCAGTAATAAGGAACCCGTCCGAAAATAAAATATTGCGCTCGGGAATCAAATTTGCGTACTGATTATTGAAAAGTCAGTAATTACGTCCAATTTTCCAAATCCATTGGTTTGTAGCCATATTGACAGATGGCGCATTATTTTTTTTTAATTGTTAAGTATTACATACAAAATGACCCACAAACATATACATCACAAGTGTAATGTAAATAATGTAGTATTTAACTATTTACACTACACTAATCTACTAGGCGCGTACAATAGATGCATGTCCATGCCATATCACTTTAAAGCCAAGGGACTCGCCCCGCCCCGTAACTATTCTATAATAGAAGAGTGCGCATGCACACCTATACATAACGTTTTCTATCAATATATATAAAAACCTAGCTCCCTAATTGCCGTAACCAAGTTTGTTTTGCGACATGCGATATAGTGCGTGGGTAAATTACACTAGCCGGGGGGCTTGCCACGCCCTATCGAGTCTTCCTTATTACTAACACGTATAACGACTCTACACACCTCTTTTAATTATTTAGAAAAAAAAAGTGTTTCGTTATACTCTATGCTTTGGAATCTAATAGCTCTATTTAAATACGTTTTAACTGTAAAATCAAACCATAAAATAATCAAGAAAACAACGAGAACTCGATACTAATAAGCAAAACGATTTTTTGTTTATTAGTATCGTGGGGGAATTTTTACCGCTGATCATTACAAAGGAGGCAATAAAAGTCAATCCCTTTTAGAAAATATTAGCATCTACTATACAAAAACAGTATCTCAGTGACAATTTATAATTATGACTTAGCAGAACAAAATTTATCAATAATTTTATCCATGTCTTAAATACATTTTTTTTTTTGATATTTTTTGTTCTCGACACTTCAAATGATTTACAGCAAACATAGTAACAGGATAGACTGAGGTTATTGACGCCTCAAAGTGACAGTTATTCCAGACGGTGCTACCTATAAAAATCATAAAAGAATTTGTAGGAAAATTTATTTTTTTTATTTTATTTGTAAGAAAAGCAAACTACCTTACATTTTTTTTTAATAAATCATTTTGATTAGTGTTGCTATTTACCTAATAAATTAAATATTCACGTAAACATATAAGAAAGAAAGAAATGAAACTGAAGAAATTTAACTATAAATATTTTATAATATATGTAACTAGCAACTCACCCTCGCTCCACTCGGGTTCGTCCCTAGTTCCGTTTTGATGTTTAGTATAGATTTCTTAGAGATGAGATATTTTCCCGCAGTAAAAAGGATTCTATATGTTAACTCAGATAACCAGCTCTCATCATACCAAATTTCATTGAAATCTTTCCAGTGATTTTCTCGTGATGCGTTTCCAGACAGACAGACAGACAAAAATTCTAAAAACTATAGATTCAGCCTCTGTATCAATAATAATGACTATTTCAATAAAGTTTTCTAAGAAATATTTAATGTACAGATTCCACACAGATTTTTATTACATGTATAGAAAATGATACATACGTCTAATAACATCGACTTCATAGAAAATAATAGAAGCATGTCACAACGCGATGTTGCGTGGGCCGGTCACGCTGGCCGAGGGGCTTACCCGCCCCATCCACTCTTCCTTGTGCGCTTGATCTTATGATAGAGCTAATGTAATGACTCATGCTAAAAAATATTTATAGAAACAGGATAATTACACTTAAATATAATAGTTAATAATTATATTCATATACTAAGCCTTTTAGATTTCATTAACCTACAATGAGTTGTATGTGAGTCGTATTGGATACGTTGGGATTCATAAATTGTTTTTTTTTTTGGACTTGCATATTTATTAGAGAAGTTTGAATATAACTGGTCCAATATACAGGATCTGAGATAATCCGAGAGCGGGTCGTCAGTTAAAAATACAATATAGGAGCGATTTACTTTCGCTACGCTCACAGTCGTCTCTAGTTATCTGATAACAGCTTGACTCCAGGACATAGACTATCTATGTACTCAATTTCATCCAAAACCGTTTAGCCATTTCAGCGTGTAGAAAAGCCAACATACACATATAAACACTTGCATTAATAGCAATTATTAACTCGATTAATAACATCGTAAAAAATTAAAGCAGTAATGTAATTCTAAAATTTTGGAATTTTCTAAAAATCTAATTTTTTTTACAAGCAAACAATTAGCAAAAGCGACCACCTAAGTACCAAGCTTAATAACCTTTAACTCTTACTAACAACTTTAATTAAAGTGTGACACCTTGCGGAAATTACTGCTATATCGTATTTTCTCTTGAAAGGTATACGTATCTTTGCTAATATATTTAGCGTGGAGTGTGTCCGGCATTGCATATTAACGGCTGGACTGTAGATAGATGTTTGACAACATCCATGGGGCTTAGACAAGATGTCATTGATTGTAATAGAACGACATACTGTATAGCTATATAAATATTTCTTGTAAATAAATTTCATTTATTAATTTCAGATATCAGAAGAAAGAAGCTTGAATCTCTTCCATAATAGATTTTTTAGACTTTTTTTTACCTACCGTTTTTCCAGTTTCCAACATATATTTATGAATATGGGAATCATTAATTATTTTTTTACTAAAAAAAAAGGTAGAAAGACTTAAAAATTATAGTACACAGTAATCTTTCCACCCTTAGAGATGCAATTTTTAAATCTATATGAAACCACCCATATAAATCGGTTTACAATTGGAAGAAATCGCTTAACATACCTATTATTTATAAAAAAGTACAGTCTAATTGGCCTAAAACTAAACATATTAAATTGGATCAAAAATAAAAACAAATTACGTACATCCGTTTTTTACTAGAACCCATTTATAACGTGAAGATTTAAATAACTAAATAGACATATTAGTTAATTGTAAATAACCGCAGGCTCCTGACCCATACATTAAAGACCGTTTAAAATTAAAAGTCAGCATGCGTGTGGTCCAATAACATATATGTACTGAATGTTAATAATTGACATTTTTACCGTTAACTATTCCCATTTGTTAGATGTAAGACTAATTAAACATTATACATCTGCGCCTTACATAATTTTCCCATAAAATGTGTACTAAGAATAATTATATAATATTAATTGAAAATAGACATTAATGTTGATAATTTTCTTACTTATATGTATATCCTTTACTCACTGACTAATCACGAAATCTCAGAAAGTATAAAACTACTAAACTTGAAATGTAGCAAGTAGATTTCTCGTAATAAGAGAGGATATTTGGTAATTCATCCCCTAAAGGGGACACGTTTTAAATGAAGTTTATACGAAAGTCCGTTGTTTTTAAGTTACAGTGACCAACATTGAAAATAATGTTTCTATTATAAATGACGACTATTCTAAGTTTATTCGTATTCAAAAGATGGGATGAAAAATAAGAAATTATGTGGGACTTATGCCCGATTTCACGAACATCACTTAAGCTAGTTATAGGCCAAGGTCACATAAGTAAATGCCTTATACATAAATCATTACAAATTAAACAAATATATTAGGTATTTTCTATTAAAACACTCAATATATAAGAATGCAACCTTACAATATATAGAAGTACGTTTTAGCAGTTAGAATGGAATAGATAGACTATATATAGTATATGATATATGGCCTTCTTCAATAAATGGGCTATCTAACGCAAAAACTTTATACTCTACCAATTTTATTTGAAACGTAATTTATTTTTTAGTTAATTATACTTGAATTTCAACCACTGGGTGAATACTCGTTTTTATAAGAATGCTATTTTAGTTTAAACTAGAAAAGGTATAAAATTATGACTTAGCTCGTGGCTGTGCGGGCGGACATACACTTTGTCTCCAATATCCATCTACGTGTCACCCACGCTGTAAACACGTGCAAGGTAGATTTCTCTGTTAAATATAATTTTTACACGGTACCAGTTTGCAGTATTTCTTAAAATAACTTAGTGAGGATCCTTAAGCAATTATCTGATGTGAGTATAGAGATAATTTGTAAGTTAAAAATATATTTGAAATTATTGTACGTATGAAAATATTTTCATATCTTATGACATAAAAATAATAATATTTAATTTAGTTTTTATTATATGACTAGCATTGCCCGCGGCTCCGCACGCGTTCAGATGACCTAAAACCAAATTCTTAGGTTTTACATATTACGATTAATTTACTCTTACAATGCAGTTGTTGTATTTTTTCTCAGAAATGAGATATTTTTCCGCGGTTAAAAATTTCCTATATGTTGACCCGGATAACCAGCTATCATCATACCAAACATCAAAATCTGTGCAGTGGTTGTATTATGATGCGTTCCCAGACAGACAAACTAAAATTCTAAAAACTGATTCGGGCTCTGTATCGATAATAATGACTATTTCAACAAACAATAATATTTAAAAAAAATAATGTACAGATTCGAGTCAATTAATATACAATTTTTGAGAACAATAAAAATAATACCTACTATATTCTTTTGTATTTTTAAAGCATTTGTTCCGTTCTAAATTAGAGATTATAATATTAGCTTATTTATTACAATAAAATTTGTTTGCTATTTGTATTTATTAACATTTATTTATTTAATAAACATTTTTATACTACTTTAAAACATTACATATACCTATATTATTCTAAATTGTTATTGTTTGGTTTCATGTTTATTTCTACAACACTGTCTATATTATTCCTTATTCTGAGATTTCAAACAATAGCAACTATAACAATCGCTGTAACTAGAAATAAAACCTATAATATCCAATACAATAAACGCTCCAAGTCAATCACTATATAATTAAAGTATTATACTCATGAAGAAAATCAGCCAAGTGCAAGTTACATTGGCACGTAGAGGGATCCGTGTTACTACACAATATATAAACTCATTCATTAATTTACGTTTATTATTTTTTTACTTTTTAAAGCTTTTCAGTACGTGACTACCACAATAACATTCGACTACCAACCTTTTACGGTTCATAAGATACAACTGCACAAATAAACATACAGACAAACGATCGTAAGAAAAATAAACAAACATCAAAAATGACCTTTGGAATACGGTACTTTAAAATATAAATCTCTTACTTTAAATGTCATTTTAACAAACAAGTAATGCGTTTACATGTTTTATGCGAATAGATGTTATTTATAACTTCTACGTACGAAATAGTATTTATTTATTACTTATTGCCACACTGAGATTTATTTTACATTATGGCTTAATGGTTATTGATGGCTAGATTTCGTGTTGATTTACTTCGCAGGCTAAGAAATAATTACGACCCGGTGTGATTGAATTTACGTAAGCAATTACTACAGTTTATTGAAAAAAAATTGAACTATTAACTTGCAAATGTATTGCTAAATATTCTTGTTTTCTTACACTTAGCTGGTTTTATTTCTTTTTAAGTAATGTATAATCATCTTTATAATTTATTATACAAATATCTATTGAATGAACTTAAATTTAATCTTGCCAATTTTTTATTGATCCTCACTGAACTCAGGTTCAATTGGTACCAAATATTACCAAATAGTTTTTAAAAATAGTTTAATAGTTTCTTTAACCAATGTTAAAAAACATCTGTATACATTTTGAGCACACTTTGTCAATATTAAGATTGATCGTAAAATATAGAATTATAAACTCTAACATATCTACCACATTTTTTAGAAATACGGTTTGTAATACGATGAAATATAACAAGAGATAACTGGTAAAGATAATTAAACGACACTGTAGTAAGAAAAAGATAAAAAATTCAATAATAATGTATTTATCTATGAAATCGCTCCATTAATGTTGTAAAATTTCTGGACACAATGACCTTAAAGTTAAAAAAAAACAAAGATTGATTTTCTATGGCATTAAGTATGGAACTTCGAAAGGACATTCATTTTTTTACCTGCTTAGCAATCGAGTTATCTTGTACGATATATGTAAATGTACAAATGTACACATAAACCTGCCAAATGTCTGTCAAGACAAAGAGAACATTTTCCACTTTCAACCCCTTTTCAGAACACATGAAACGCCAAAACCACCAAAAGGAGTCTAAGCGGCGCGTCGTCAGAATCAATTATGTATAATTTTCGTAAATAATTTCTACTCATCTAGTGTAATTACATCTCGTACTAAAAACGCAATCATAATTTGTTTTTGTTATATGTGGAGGTAGATCAGGCCTTAGTCCCCCACTCTGGCTAAGTGCGGGTTGACGGACTTCACATGTCTTTCGAAAACTTGCTAGGTTCTCTTAGACATGCAAGTTTTCTTACGATGTTTTCATTCACCGTATTCGTTTCGATTGATTATTTTAGGAACGCATAAAAGACAAACGTCCAAAGAAAAAGTATTTTTTGCGCCAGGAACCTTTCTAGGTGACTATATACATCATAATCCACCAGAGTTTCATCACAATCGGAGTTTAAGAACGCGTAGAGAAAAACCATAAGAACATTGATTTTTATTTATATATATTGACGATGCGTGTGGCTGAGTTTGTAGTGACCCTACTTGCTGTGCAAGCGGTCGTGGGTTCGAGTCCCTCTGGAGGCATTCATTTGTGTGATGAGCACGAATGTTTGTACTCCAGTCATAGGTGTTTATATTTATAATATGTATGTATTTAAAGTTATATATGTGTATCACCTATCTGGTGTCCATAACACAAGCCTCGTAGCTTACCATAGAACTAGATGGTGTTGTGTGTCAATGTCCCAAAATATTTATTTATATTATTTATATTTATATATTCCATTCATATATAATATATACCTAATTTCGCAAGGCAATTCAAACACTACGCAAAAGAAAATTAAACTCTAATTAATATTTATCAACAGTTATAACGCAAGAGCTGTTTACATAATTGAAGTTTAATAATTTTGATAAAATGCGCATCCGACAAATTATATAGTAATTCGTATGCAACTTCAAATCCGGTATAAAGCGTGTAGCCGTGTACCCCATTTTGAAGCAATTAGTCGCGCCTGCCTTTTAAGCTTTAACCCTCCTACATCCTGAAAACAAAACTTATAAATGTAATTCTGCTAACGAATGTACCAAAATAAACAACTTATCCTTAACATTTTTATAAAGCTTTCAAAATGTTTTGATGTATTATAATATATTATATATATCAAGACATAATGTACACATTATGTCTTGATACTATACTATATCTACAGTAGTATTAGTGCAACTCTATACAAATCTTAGTTACGATAGTGTAACATCATTGATAGACCCAATGTGATCATTATCTAGTCTTTTTCTGCTAACACTTAATCTGTAAATAAATATTATAAACGTGGAAATTTGTGAGTATATATGGAAGTTTGTTACTCTTTCACGTCATAATGGAGAATAACACATAGGCTACTTTTTATTCCGTAAAAATACGGTTCCCGAGGGATAGATTTGTTTTTATTTTTCTAGAGTCGAACCCGAACGAAGCGCTGGTGAGCCGCTAGTATTATATTATAAATATTAGTTTAAAACCTGGTTTTTTTTTAATTTGTGACATTTTTCACGCATTAACATAGTAATAGATTATACTTAGATTTTTTGTGTAGCTACAATTTATGGGTGAAAGTGATGAATCTACCTTCTTATAAATCAGTAGCGTGGGTTAGTATTCTGCTACATATGACATAAGAGTACATATAAATTTAAATATTTATACATAAGCATGTAATGTGTGCTTTAATTTTTTTACGACTCGCCAATAGTAAATCACAACAAAGTATACACTGGCGCCATATGTAAATAAAACGTAGGGCAAAATAGTGTGAACAAACAAAAGGAACTAAAATAACATTACAAATACTGTGTCCAAATAGCTCGTTAGTGTTTAATCGGCCGCGCGCAACTGTAACCTCTATTAAAACCATTTAAGTTGTTTTTCGAAAAAGAACAAATAACGTATTCGCTCGAATGCTACTTTCTTTATTATTACAGATTTATATTTCAAAGTTCTAGTTAGTGGTCGTCAAAGATAAGTTTGACTTAAAATATAGTGTAGCAGTCTAGGTCACAGTAACATAGAGCACAGTTTGAATTCCTGTTTGTTGTTTGGACCTGGGTTCGATGTCACCTAAAAAGGTTTAAGAGAAATTCATTTTTTAAACTTTAAGGATATTTTGAAATGTATATTAAATGTAAAAAGTTAATAATCGAATATAGAAAATTACAACAGAAATGATCCAGAATTATTTCATTGGCTGATTTTTTTTTGACTGACTTATACTGCTTCGGTGGTGTAATGGCTAGCATGTATAGCTACAGACACAGATGTCCTGGATTTAAATCCCCGGTCGGACCAAATTTAGTTCTTGAGTCTTTTCGCTTAGAAAGTCTGAATAACAGCCCCGAGTTGGAAAGTTGGCGGTGTTTCACCCCCGTACCGAGGCAGAGCAGTTAAATCCGTCGAATGATCCTCACTGGTCATATCGAATTGTCGCCGCACCAAGGTATGAGAGTACCAGGGATAGACAGTATACTTGTATGTCTGCGTGTACACTTGTGCACTATAATATCTCCTACGCTGTGGGTTAGTTTCAGTGAAATTGGCAGTCTTTGCTGAAATCAGTCAGGGTGATATCATCATCTCCGCCAATTTTTTTATTAAATAGGTTGGAAATACATTAAAGTGACCACAGAGATGAATTTCAAAAAATATATTTACTTTAAAATGATTTTCAAATATGTATAGATACTAATCTTTTTTTGTTAATTTTTTTTTATATTTTTAGATGCCTATGGTACAGAAGCAAAGCTCATAGATCTTTTTCTTAGACTCAATATATGAAGTGTGATTTCCCAAAATAGTTTTACTTTGACGACTTTAGTTTGGTAAGAAATACCGTTTCTGTAAATAATAGATAGTACATAATGTCTGTTTATGAGAGATATTATTTTCAATTCGTTATCGGCCTCATAATAATCGCTATTCGATTATAGTGCGTTGTAAAGGAGGAACTGTTATGTCAGATGCTAACAACCTTTTGTACCTTAAGCAAATATTAAATTAAAAAGAAAAAAAAAACAAAATAAATACAGTTGAATTATTATATATTATAATAAACCCAAAAATAACAGACTGCTACTGCTTTTGTATTATAATCTTTAGGTTTTATATAGTCACAGCGAGTCATCCTCTTTCCGCTCTTGTTCGTTCCTACTTACGTTATAGCGCTTAGTATACATTTCTCAGAGATGAGATATTTTCCCGCAGTAAAAAGTATCCTATATCCCGATAACCAGCTATCATCATACCAAATTTCATCAAAATCTGTCCAGTAGTTTTTCCGTGATGCGGTCACAGATAGACAGGCAAACAAAAATTCTAAAAAGTATAGATTCAGTCTCTGTACCGATATTAATAACTATTTCAATAAGATTTTCCAAAAAATATTTTAATATACTGATTTGACTCAGAATTTTATTATATGTATAGATTACAATAGATGGATCTTTTACTATCTTTAATTTGGTGATTATCATTGATTATATAATATTTTTCTGAAAATAGTTTATATAAATATCAATAAAAATGTTGATAAACAACTTGCTTTAGTTTATAGAACAGGGCAAAGAAGATTGTCGTCATCACAGAACCATTCAGAGCTCGTCATTTGGTCTATATTGTAGTACTTACATTAGTCGTAGTAGTATTAGGTCCTTTGCTGTTTCGCACAAAAATCATTTGGGCTAAAAATAATAAATTATTGGTATTTTAATTTTGAAAATATTTTCAGATTATTAGTTAAGTAATGGAGTAATTATTGTTAGTTTATAGGAAACCCAAAAAATATGTATGTCTCTTTTTCCACCACCATGAGTTTTATGAGTAATAGACACTAATTGTTATGTAAAGTATGCACACAAGCTTTCATCTCACTGAATCAGACCTTGCTTCTAATGCGGATTTCAAAAATATTTCACAACTAGCATTGCCCGCGGCTCCGCCCGCGTTCAGATGACCAAAAACCAAATTCTTACGTTTTACATATTAGTATACTCTTACATTGCAGTTTTTGTATTTTTTCTCAGAAATGAGATATTTTCCCGCGGTAAAAAATATCCTATATGTTGACCCGGATAACCAGCTATCATCATACCAAATTTTATCAAAATCCCTTCAGTGGTTTTTCTGTGATGCGATAACAGACAGACAGACAAAACTTCTAAAAACTAGAGATTCGGCCGATTCTGTATCGATAATAATGTCTATTTCAATAAGATTTTCCAAAAAATATTTAATGTATAGTTCGACTTAGTTAGAATTTTATTATATGTATAGATATAGGAGCACTAAATAATTAAAGCAATTTTTTACTGCAATCAAATAGGTATATACAAAATGGTTGCTTAGCTATAAGGTAAAAACCAATATTCAATACCAGTATTATTAAATATGAATATAGCTATAATCAATTACAAGAGCCGAAACAATAAAATCGAGTTGGTCTTCTAAAACAAACTAGTCCGGAGGGCAAGGGCGTGTCCGCTGCGATGGTAAGGCACGCGCCGGATGTAACTAGAGATTAGAAGGCATTACTGCCGTCTCTAAGAGGCTTTGCCATACACAACGGTATTAGTTGTTACAGGGCGGCTATAAATTGAGATGTACTGGAGAAATTAAGAGTCTAAATTTAGTGTACTTTGATTTATTTTGAAAGATTTTTCTTGGTTGTGTTCTTAAGTTATATTAAAGTGCTGTATTGTACATTTTATTAATTCATCGATTTTATATGTAAGGCTATATAAGCTTATAGACTTAGGTTTTGTTCTATTTTTAAAACAAAACGTATTTCTTATTTTTCGTTCTGACTTTTAAAACTTTTAAACTTTTCTTGACGTTTAAAATAGGATATCAATATATTAATACTAAAAGTTACTCAAAGAACATGGAATATAGGTAAGGCCTGAACGAAGTCAGGGCAGATCACTAGTCATTAATAGTCTACGTTAAATAACCTCACATTAATAAAAAGCAAGTACTTCTGTTAAAAAAACAACTCACTTATTTTTTTAATGTAATTAGATATCCCGTGTACCACAGTTGCTGGGTTTTTAGTATTTGTTAATTTGCAATTTGGAATGTTAAAGAAAACAGAACAGACGTTGCATGTTAGAAAAAATCCAGTCTAGACGGACATTCATTCGCTGACGCTGTAGAAGCGTAACGGATTAGCTCTAAATTATCCTCTTTCATGAAATATCTCACAACAGGTCTATTTCAATTAAACGCTGAGTTAAAAATAAATAACCTTAGATTATTTGTGTACTTATGTTTGTTACTCCTTTACCTTGAAGACTATGACCTGTAACAACACTTAGGCTGTTTGCTAGGCACTTAGAAACGCACCTAAGCGAAGCAAAGATAAGTCGCTAATATTCTCGAAACCCACAGGAACCTGATGTAAAGGCACAAAAATTAACCTATACCGATAATCCATCATAGTTGAAAAAAAAATATTATAACATTATTGGCAAAGACTTATAAAAATCATTTTAAACATAATATGCATTGCGCTTTTAAAAAATAGTACCTATGCGACAAGTTTCGCTCGGCTTTCTGTAAAATCGTGTTTTTCGGAAAAAAAAATGTAAAAATTGCGGTTTTTTCCTGAAAAGACATCTATATAGATAAACTTAAAACGCAAAACCTTTATAAATACAAAATTAAATCGTTAGAGCCGAATCTAACATACACAAAAATTGCTCATTTGATATTATAAGATGTCAGCTAACAAAATATAGTCTAACATAATGTGAACTGTCTGTCTTCATGGCGTGAATATAGCATGTTAAATAACACTTATCAAATTAGATTAAGTTGTAAAAAAGTATTAAACCTAATAAGTATATAAAATCTCATAAAAGGTGTTTCTTTATAATTATTATGACACTAATGTAGTGAATCGAAAGATAGCTTTAATGACCGTCGACTATGTACGAGTATTTCTCGCAGCCGCCGTTTCGTGTCAAAAAGATAATTCTATCGATTGGAATCGACGTAAGTGCGTAGTAGTACAATTAATTAAAACGTCACAATAATGCATGCTCACGTATTAATCCACTATGGCAGCACACGCAGCGAGAGATGCAGACGTGGCATCGATTTGCTTGTCAGTTTTGAAAAATATTTTTATTGAATAATTTTTATCTTCTTTACATAGTATAAAATAAAAACTTAAAAAAAAACATCTTCCAGGTACTAAAATGTAAAAAATAACTAAACGGGGGTTTTCATTTAGAATAGATGCCTAATCAGATATTTTCGATGTCAGTCGGTGCCAGCCAATGCAAAGCAAATCTAATATATTTCGATACGTAAAATACATATTCATCAATAGATAAATATTCTTAAAATATTATCGGCTGGCACCGACTTCGAAAATATCTGATGTAAAGAAATTTATAACATTTACACAATATTTTGTATTAAACATTTTAATGCTACAAAAATAAAATAAAATTTAAAAAATACTTAAAGGAATACTTTTTAATTTCACTCATGCCATTTCAAATCCTTCATGTTCTGTGAGCATGGCAAGTGCAGTCGACGATCTAGATGCAGGTGCTTACCGTACCATCTGCGCTTCTGACCATTTAGCAAATGTAGCCTGTAATAATAACGTTTGAGACACATTATGCACAATAGTGTTCAATATGTGTTCATTTTTTCTTTTTTTAGTTCATGTAAAATTGTACGTTTAATATATCTAAAAAATATAATAGAGATATGCCTCCAGTTAGTTTTTTGTCTAATGTAACTTCGATTAAAGAATGTACCTGGACGACCGAGCTTAGCTCAGCGTTTTCCGATAAGATATAAAAATTGGGATGTTGTTTCAGAAAATATACCTGTATAAATAAACTTTAAAAGCAACACTTTATTTAAATATATAGTTTGATCCAAATCATTAGAGCCGTTTCCAAGATACACGAAATGTATATATTTATAAGTACTGTTCATTTAATATTATAGATTTAATAAATTCGTGTTGGCGACTCTGTTTATTCGATTTACAAAAATTGACAGTTTTATTTAAAGAAAAAAAAAATTCGTCGCTACATTACAAGATAATCGTAACAAACTCATTATCTATCATAAAATTCTGAGTCGAATCTGTACATTAAATATTTTTTTTATATTTTATGAAATAATATTATTATCGATACAGAGGCCGAATCTATAGTTTTTAGAATTTTTCTCTGTCTGTCTGTCTGTTTGAGAACGCATCACGGGAAAACCACTGAACATAATTTGATAAAATTTGGTATGATGATAGCTGGTTATCCGGGGCAACATATATGATTCTTTTTACTGCGGGAAAATATCTCATCTCTGAGAAATCTATACTAAACGTTAAAACGTATCCAGGGATGAACCCGAGCGAAGCGATTGTAAGTCGTCGGTGAGTCGCTTGTATATTCGATATAATGAGGCTAGAAGATATAAATAGAGATTACCGAAAAGCATATCAAATATTTAAGTATTGTAAGAACATTAATCAGATCCAAAATCCACTTGTTACTATTGAAAACATTTTCTTTCAAAAATTTTATCTTATTAAACGTATAAGTACATATATATATATCCATCAATCATCTTATAAAAGCCTAATTAAAAGCGTAAGCGTGACCAGCTTTATTGAACAAGATTAAATCCGTAATAAATATTTCTTGTGGTATTAAACTAAAGCGTTAAATGAGCAAAGTCTGAGAGAAATTTACCTAAGCGTAAATAAAAGAAACTATAATTACTAGTTTTAAAATCGCGTATAATAAATAATATATATTTGCACTCAAAACTATTTAGTATACTTATATGTTAAGTACCTATACTTTAACTACATAATTCTCATAAAATTAAATCTTATACATTTATAGAAAAAGATTACATCCATTTTTTTAAATCGTCTAAAAATGATCAATTCGTCCATTATGAATTAAATAAGCTCACAGATAAAAAATCTACAACAAAAAACAAACGCATAAATCTTAAAAAAAAAAAAAAAATTTAAAACTTCTCATCATTTCATCAAATTATCTCAGCGATTTATTACCGCGAGAAGCAATAGGCAATCTACCAAACAAAGAATACGGTAAAAAATATATTAATTTAAAAAAAAAAGAGATGAAGACATTGCAATACGTCAGTCGGAGCATGCACAAGCTGAATTAAATCAGCCACTGGCTGAAAAGAATCGTTTCTTGGCACGAATGGACAACAATGCATGTTATTAAATAAAGAACGGTGATAACGAACGTGTAATTTATCGTAATTAATGCGAGTCTGTGTGACGGCCGGGGCGTGAGTAAAGCTTTCAACTCGCGGTAGCTATGTGTTTGCAGGTTCATACTCGTATGTACATCGATCAGCGATAACAAGTAAAAGTCGTACGTAATTAATTGTGACTAATTTTATTCTCTCCAACCATACATTGTTTGTAGCCAACGGATTGCATGTATAATACAAAGAAAGCGGAAAAGTGAAATGACAGGTACCGAAATCCCATCTCGGGTGTGGTTAGGGTTGACAACAGTTTAATTGCATTGTCAGTTGACACGCGCGTCCAACGTACGACGTTTTATAGGTATGTGCTGTATATCTTTTACATTTTGATTTAGATTATTTATTATTTTTTTATTTTCTTTTTGTTTAGTTTCTTTTTTTTTAATAATAATAAGTAAAGCTGAAGTAACATACAGCTTATGCCTTATCATTGTAGAACTTCTTGTTTGACATAATCTAAATTAGTCTAGGAGAATATTAATGTTTTGTGGAAAAAATTAAAAAGCTTCTCACAGCAAAAAATAAGTAATTTAAAAGATAAGCAACTAAGTTCTCAATCATTCCTAACACCTTTTACACCTAAAGCTGTGTTCGTCTGACAGAATAAAATACATTACATGCAATTTAATTAACATATGTTTTTAATTAGTGCGGCTCGCGCATTTTTGCGTTCACTTATTGACTTTATAAAAGAATAATTGCTCGATCAAATTAGTACTTAGACATATTAATTTTGACTAGAAGAAAATATATTTTACTGTTTTTTTCCTATATTTTTTGCAAAAAGTTATAATTCTTTGAAGACAGAGTAAAGTTCTATTACTTGCAGGTGATAATGTAAAAAATAAAAATATTTTCTTATAAGCTACGAACTATGTATATTTATATCTATACTAGAGTTGCCCGCGGCTCTGCCCGCGTTCTGAGGACCAAATACCAAATTATTGCGTTTTACATATTAGTATACTCTTACATTGCAGTTTTTGTATTTTTTCTCAGAATTTTCCCGCGGTAAAAAGTATCCTATATGTTGGATAACCTATCACAATATTAAATTTCATCAAAATCCCACCAGTAGTTTTTCTGTGATGCGGTAACAGACAGACAGACAAAAATTCTAAAAAAGTATAGATTCGGCCTCTGTATCGATAATAATGAGTATTTCAATAAGATTTTCCAAAAAATATTTAATGTACAGATTCGGCTTAGTTAGAATTTTATTATATGTATAGATTATAATAATCTATTGCATATATTATTATATACATTATAAATATACATTTTTATTTTTTAAATGGCTTCAATTAGGAAACTCGTTGTTAGAACGTTCCTCCATTAAACACGAGATAACAAAAACATTTGATACTTCGAGTACATATGCGTAGTCGATTAATGATCATCTTAAGTGCAACATGTTATAGAAAAATATCTAATAGAAAGTAAAATATAAGTTTAATATTACCGTAGTTTCAAAATATTTTTATTGATATCTTTATCGATAAAATTGATTGAAGGTTTTCGCTTCCCAATTCATATGGCACTGACAAGTGTCACCGCGCCATACTATCATGCAAAAAAAACTGGCACGCTTTGAAGCCATTAACAAGAAAATTGAATTGAATATCTAGCTAGTGATTAGAGTTATAAGCACTAAATAACTTTTTGCAATTTTATAATCTCTCATGAGAACCGTTTAAGCTCCAACACTCTTTCACTAACTATCTCTATACAAAAGATTTCATTATTTCAAAAAAGCAGCCAACAAACACTTTCTCATTTATAAAATTTATAAAGATGAAATCTATACATATAACAAAATTGTAACTAAGTCGAATCTGTACATTAAATATTTTTTGGAAAATCTTATTGAAATAGACATTATTATCGATACAGAATCGGCCGAATCTCTAGTTTTTAGAAGTTTTGTCTGTCTGTCTGTTACCGCATCACGAGAAAACCACTGGACAGATTTTGATGAAATTTGGTATGATGATACCTGGTTATCCGGGTCAACATATAGTATACTTTTTATCGCGGGAAAATATCTCGTTTTTGAGAAAAAATACAAAAACTGCAATGTAAGAGTATACTAATATGTAAAACCTAAGAATTTGGTTCTTGGTCATCTGAACCGCGGAGCCGCGGGCAATAACATAAAAATAAAAAAATTATTAAGCTCTTAACAAATATAACGTTTAAACCGTGGTTGTTAATCGCACGCAGCATCAAAGACCGCGCCAGCGGGACAGCTTTCGTTAGTTACTTTGCGAGTGACGTTCCAATGGTCTTTTCTGAATAACCGCCGCCAACGTGATACTGTCTTCACACCGTTCTATCTGATTCCATATGAATGGATGCGTAGGATAAATGCTTATTTAACGTATAATACTACTTCGTCGTTATTGATTTATGTTATAGTATACATGTATGTCGAACTGCCTCGTTGGCACAGTGATTTGCATATACAGCTGATGGTGCAGAGGTCCTGGGTTCAAATCCTAGGTTAGCCATTGGATTTTGAGACTGAAAGGAATAAATAGTGAACTTGTATTTGCGTGCATTTTTGTATACTATAATATCTCCTACGCTAATGGCTAATCGTATTGAGATTGGCCGCCGTGGCCGTTATCGATCAGGAGGATATTATAATGTAGAGAGGCTAAATGAAATATAATTAATTTATACATATAAGTTTAAGTGAATATGTTATTTGGGTAATGTTAAGTTACTGATGTTTTCTAGATTGTTCCTATTATTTGCTAGAGAAATAAAAATCGAAAGGTAGCAACAACAGAACAACGGATTTTTACCCGTGGTAGGACTCTTCGGTCAAGCCTGAGGAGTCCGATTGGATAGGTACCACCCCCTTATCTATTTCTCCAGCCAAGCAACAATGATTGCATTGTTGTGTTCCGGTTTGAAAGATAAGGTAGCCAGCGCCAGGTTTGTTACGTAAAACCTAAGTGCATGATCGGTAGGTGTTATAGGCGACAGGTACCACTTTCCATCAGCTGTTTGCTCGTTTATTACTGAGTACCATAAAAAAACAGATGGACCGGGGAGTGGCGTAACTTCTAGTAGTATAGGCCTTTTCTTCACGACTCTTGGAGCTATCTACTCAATAATACCAGTAAACTAAAACTATATACGTTTTTCTTTTTTTTTAAAGACTCGCTCTGGGTTGAATGTCAGTCCCCAATGAACTGCTTTCCTTTGACTCGACCATACGGTTAGCTGTATAGGAACTTAAAATTAGTTATCAGTCATGTTAGATTTTAAAAAAGTAAATTGAGCTTTTGAGCTTACGGTAACGATACGAACGACACGCATATAACAATATTTTATGGGAATATATTATATGGGATAAAATACCTTAAACGTACATTTATTTATACAAGATCTGCAATAGTCAGCGAAATTACACATTAATCTAATGTACGCGAATGCAAGACAAAGAATCGCATCTAAATATAGTGCTTTTTTAAGCTTATGGAAAACTTGTTCTCATATGAGACTTATGAGAGGAAGCTTTTTCGGTTAGTCCGAAATTGAATAAAGAAAAGAAAACAAAGCACGAAATTATAATGAAAGCTCACAGGCTAACATCTGTTTCCTAATTAACCTATTTAACTTTATTTTGTGCAAGCTTTTGTCCGCAGCTTTTATCACGACGTTTTATTTTATCAGATACAGAGTTTTACTTCTAATTTATCAAATATTTTCATCACATTGTACCTTTTATTAGTAAATTAATGATTATTACCTATCACTCAAGTGAATGGTATGAAGATTGATTATACAGTTAAGTTTATTAGAGACTTCGACGGCTGAAAACGTAATTAGTAATATAGATATCACATTTATTAATAACAATATAAAACTTAACATAGTGAATAGCAAAAAGAAATAGATTTTAGGGCGGTGTTGGCATATGTGCTATCCCTAATACGATATTTTAATCTCATCTAGACTTAAATATCTGCAATACAAATAGAATGGAAAATCTGGGAATCGAACCCGAAATAATACTAAAATTACTAATATCTTTCTCTATAACTTTAAAATTAGTAAAAGTACCTATGATTATATGATGTTTATAAATTCTAACTTTGAGAGAATATAATTTAAATTATTTTAATAATAGTCCCAACGGTGTATTACGTAAAGATCCTGTTTTGATTGTAACTCAAATCTGGAATAACTTTGCATAGAATGAATCACGAAACGGCTTCGCACGTACGGAACAGGCAACAGGGCAGCGTCCTGATTTAATAAAATAGAAGCGCATAGACGGGCCCGGGACGCAGTTCCCGACCCGCCAACGCTCCTGAAAGTGGCATTTCACATACGCCTTTTATACATTGCCTGCTGTCAATATCCATTTGAATATTTATACCTGCAAAATATATTACCGTAAAAAATACTTGTTTTATGATAAAATTATACAAATATCACGTTTACTGAGCTTTTATAATAATTTATAATTTAAAACTCGTCAAGCTACATTCATAAAGGACTTAAAAAATTATAACGATTTTGGAAAATATATTGTTCAAATATATTGTTTAAACTAGGACAATCAATTAAAGAAAACAAGTGTACAGCACATACGGGAATCGAATCTGCAATTCTAATTCTAAGATCAAAACTTTAGAAAAATATACCTAGATTTATGCAAAGTTAACAAACCATATAATATATTATATATTATATTCCTTCCTTAATTAGTTGTAACTTTTACTTGTGTAACTTCAGAAAAAAATATTTTTAAATGACGGATTAATATTTCTGAAATTCAGGAAGTTTATTCAAGATATTTCTTTCAGGCATCGCCCTCTAATTACAATACAACTAAAAGAATAAAATGCTATTTTGCAACGTATTAAATAAGAAATAAATAATATATTAGAACTAGAAAAGAGAAATGTAACAGGTGCACATTGCGAGAACAATATCGTGCGAGAGAGGAGCTTGAGGTCGCGCGTGCGGCCTCTCCGGTCGTTTTGCGCATGCGTCGTGACCGTGCGCGCGCGCTCGTCACGCGCACCGATGCGCCTGCGCCGCACTATTTTATCGCATTAATTATTTGGAAAAAGTACCCCTAGACATTCTTGCTAAGGCTTGAGAGCTTGTCTGTGAGAACGACATTAAGATGTTGGGTTTGTAACAATATTGTTTGAAGAATAGGCGTTTAATGTTTTATTTTAATTTTAAAGTGCAATGACAATACTGTAGTCTACTTATAAATTATGCCTGTCTTGGCTTGGCTGGTATTACATTTAACAACAAATTCTTATCGATTACTTACAAATAAAGTGTTTATTATTATTATTGAAGCTCATTAAATAATAAAGTATACTTCTAAAGTATGTATGTATATCACCTCCAGGTAAATTTCTAAGAAATCTATTGTTAACTGTAACGCCGCCGTCTCCGCGGTTGTTGGGGATCTATCTTCTAAAGTATAATTATACTTCCAAACTTTTAAAAATACCGGTCAACTTGAAAGTCACCAGACAGCTTTCTTTATCTTTCTATTTCCTATTTAAAGTATTAAGGTTATGCGATCTTAAAATGTTCCTCGCATTCTCAAGATAGTAAACACAGATATAAAACAATTAAGGTATCGAAAGACGAGGTGTGGATAGCGATGGTATCTCCAGAGAATTATGACGTTGACTCCTGACGTTATCTGACGCGTAAATTGCGTGCAGTAAACACTTACATCGTGTAGATGCGTCGATACAAAGATGAGATATTGTTCCTCATAAAATTGTTATTTTATAAAATATTGCGTAGATACTTCACTCAAAAATTAGTTTTGAGAAAGCTTCAAGGATATTTTCATTAACCTTGTGTGATGACTCTAACTCATAATTCACTTGAGTTATATTTCCAAAAAGATTTATAACCACTTTTCTATAGATAGGTCTAGCTTCGGTGATCAGCACTAATCTATATATAAAACCTACATATAAAATTATAACTGAGTCGAATCTTTACATTAAACAATTTTTGGCAAATCTTATTGAAATAGTCATTATTATCGATACAGAGGCAGAATCTATAGTTTTTAGAATTTTTGTCTCTCTGTCTGTCTGTAATGTCACACAGACATCATGAGAAAACCCCAGGATAGATTTTAATGAAATTTGGTATGATGATAGCTGGTTATCCAGGTCAACATATAGAATACTTTTTACTGGGGAAAAATATCTTATCTCTTAGAAATCTATACTAAACTTTAAAAAGTAAGTTGACGTAACGTAAATAACGCTAGTAAATAAATATTTTGCATAGTTTATTTCTCATTGATACATAAATCAAAATCGATCTTTAGAAGATATACAGAATATTAAGTTAATAATCTTATGATAAGTTTCTTAGACAATAAATGTTAACGTGAACCCTTTTAGATCCTAAGGCAAATCCATAGGGATTCGCGTGCCCCTAGAACTTTTACTCCATGCTATCTATTTTTCGTGGTAGACAAAGCGCATACATTCATATTTGATATTATAGGCATATACCTCAGTTCCCTGCTTTCCGCCGATGTCTAGACAATGCATGCTCTGCGGCTGTCTTTACCCCCTTTTATTTTAACCAAACCAGGGTAAATACATATATATATATATCTGTATATATAAAGTATAAGTTTTTTTTATTGAGAATAGGTTCACGAAGGTCAAGTTTCAGGAAGTGCTTCAGTGCAGGGAAGAATTGGCGAAATATACACAGCTACTTATGAATACTAAATGGGTAAGGCAGCCTAGTAAATATTGAAACGATGACCTATGACGCAGTACTATAAAATATAGTACATATTTTCAATTAATGTCTTTAAAACTTAGCCCAATCAGCTGTCGCATCTTAATTTTTTTATTTTAAATACAAACATTACAATCTAACCTATATGACCACAGACCATAAAGCTTGTGAAATTTTACCTTAAAACATATTTAAAATGATTAATTCTATATAGCAACACACAACAGTATCAATAAATAAACTTGTATTTAAAATAAAAAGTCAAAAAGAATTAAACGGCTTTATATTTAATATAGATACCTAATCTTATGTATTTTGTATTAGTTTGAAGGCGGTGCCAGTCGACAATGCTTTAAGATATGGAAATTTAATCTATACATATTATAAAATAAAGTCCACCACCGCGTCTGTAACCCAAAAACTACCGAACGGATTTTCATACGATTTTCACTAATAAACGGAGTGGTTCACGAGGAAAGTTTAACTGTATAATTTATTACGATTTTGTGTAAATTGGCTGAAATATGACGATGATAGTTGAATATGTCGGAAAAAAACATGCCGACTGGGAGCTTTATTGGCGTGCGCCGCGTAAACTAATAAAGTTATATAAAAAAAATGTATTACAGAATTATTCCTCTTAAATAAATCTTCCTATTAAACTGTAGAAACGCTATGTGCACGCACCTAGGGATGCACCCGAGCGAAGCAAGGGTAAGTCACTAGTATCTATCTAAATATAAGAAGGTATGAACTTAAATAATTAAATTATGGACAAAATTTATTTTACATACATTTGTGATGTATATATATATCGAAATATATTAACTTTAAATTGCATCGGGTGACAAATACTCCGAAAATATCTGATTAGATATCTATAGTAAATGTAAACCCCAGTTCAGTAATTTTGTTATTTTTTTTATGTTTAGAAATATGTTTTTTAATCTTTTGTTTTTCCATTTTCGTGTGTAGGTAATCGTAGGAGTAACAAATATGTAAGAAAATTTTTTTGTAATAAAATATTCGGTTAAGCCATTTTTTATTTTATTTTATGTTTAAAATAAGTCAAATCAAATCAAAATATACTTTGTTTAAATAGACTTTTACAAGCACTTTTAAAAAAATAAAAATAAAGTTATAAAACGAAGGTTAAACGTTTTTGTTCTTGTATATTGGTGTCACGTTATATTTATATAACATCTTCTATGGATATTTATGATCTTACAGGCGAAAGCTGATCGTAAATATTATGTGTGTCTTGTGATGCATTAAAACTTTATAAGTACTCGAATGTTTTAATAAAACAAACAAATAAATAACTAGGTTTGGCCTGCGACTCCCCTCACGTAGTAAGGACGTAGATGGATAATAAAGGTTATAGCCTTATAAGCTCCCATTATTCCTAATTAAATTCAAATTATTAAGCTATATTAACACCTCCAGGTAAATTTCTAAGAAATTAATTAAATTTCTAAGAAATCAATTGTTAACTGACACGCCGGCGTGTCCGCGGTCGTGGAGGGATTATATTACAAGGTGAAGAAGTAACGAGTCTACAAATTCATGGAATTTCGAATTTTTAATTTTATTATGTGATAATTACAACATTTACATGGTTTACCGAAAATAATATTCTTAGTAAATAATAAATTGTAATTTGAAAAATCATAATCTCAAGATTATAAAGTTTTAACCAGAGCAAATTATATTTTTAATTTGATTCGCGTCTCATTGTTATTACTTTTACAAAATTTGAGAAAGAATTTAGTTTATTAACTAGCGACTCACCCTCGCTCCGTTCGGGTTTGTCCCTAGGAACATTTTAACGGCTAGTATAGATTTCTCAGAGATATTTTCCGGATAACCAGCTATCATCATACCAAATTTCATCAAGATCTGTCCAGTAATTTTCTTGTGATGCGTTCCTAGACAGACAGACAGACAAAAATTCTAAAAACTATAGATTCGGCCTCTGTATTGATAATAATTACTGTTTCAATAAGATTTTTCAAAAAATATTTAATGTACAGATTCTACTCAGAATTTTATTATGCATATGTATAGATTTAAATTTTCTCAGTTATATTTATTTACGAGTTGTTCTAATTTAATCACTATTTATAGGTGCTTTTCCATACTATATAGAGTACATACATAAGTTAATAATAATGTAACTCAGTCAATATACTCGTACATTTCGTTTGATAAATGAGTTTGGAAGTAGATAATATTTTTAACTTTATAAGTTATACGGTCTATAATTTTACTACGAATTGTAGGCATAAATAATCATTGTAATAAGCGATAAAAATCTAATGAAACCGTTACTATAACAGCTTAGTTTGTTTATTAGTAACAATTTGATATATCTATTTCGTTTTACACTGTATTACGTTTACAATGTATCAAAATGGCTAAAAACTATGCGAACCATAATAAATTGGAATAAAAAATATATAATTTATATTGCAAAGCTTTTATAATAACACAAATATATAGACATAGATTATGAAATATTACAATGGTAATCATCGTAAACTTACAAGTAATATTTTAATTATTTTCTTGTATATTACTATTGAGGTAATAAATACAAGATATAACAACATATTAAGGGTAAATAATGTGACGACCCTAAGTTTAACCGCTTTATTACCGGGACTATCGGAAAACAGTACAATATTTTACATATCGAAGCTAAAATAGAAATGCTCATGCATTATCTTAAGAACAATAGCATATAAAAATGGCATCAAATGGAATATTGTCGAAAACTTACATTTAGTTAAATCGAGTGAATATAACATATTCGTATTACTAGAAGTATAAGTAGCTGGAAGTTTTCATATATAAAATTATCTACAATACCTATATAGGGAAATTGTAATAAAATCTAAGCACGAAGATGTGCTCTGAATATATTTTTAAGAAATTATGTTTAAAAGATGTTTGGAATATGATAACTATGAATATATCAAAAGTTTTTTTTTTTTTCGTGTGTGTCTCTGGACTTTCGTTTTGAATTATCATAGTATCACACCTTAGAGGCAGAAATACATACATATCTTAATTTCATATCAGTCGGTTGCATTAATCCAATGATTTACCTCTAAATCTAGTTCTACATTTTTAAATATAAAGCAAGCTTAGTAATTGCAAACTAAACAGACACCCCAAATAATAAAATTGTGTATTGTATTCAGCCCAATTTAACGTGCCACTGTTGGGCAGGACCCTTCCTTTGATACGAAATGAATCAAGCCATAATCCACCACGCTGGCCAAGCGCGAGTTGGCGGACTTCATGTGTCTTTCGAAAACTTGCTAGGTTCTCTCAGACATGCAGGTTTCCTCACGATATTTTCCTTCACCGTAAGACAATTGTTAATCATATTGGAAAAATGATTCACACATGAAAATATCACAGGCGCGAGACCCGAGATTTGAACCCGCTTCAGTCGGTTTTCCAAGCGAGCGCGTTGCCACTGGCCTACCCGTGCCTAAGTAAATAAATACAATTAAGTACTCGTAAATACACATAATTAGGCCTAATTAACCTTTTCAGATTTTTTCTTGTTCTATGTATATCATGTATAAAATATAGTCTGTAGTACACCTTAGATATGATTACTGGAGGCGAATCTTGTAGGCCGGCGGAATAGCCACAAAGTGGAAGCTTACACGTAAAGCAAATAGCCTGCAGCGTTTTACGGCTAACGATACATTATTTAAACAGGCTTTACAAGTAAAATAGTATTACAGTATTAAAGTTACCGCAAGGCAACGGTTGTTGTTTATCTGCTTTAAATGGAATTCATTGTTTAAGTTCATTTTATACCGATTAAGACAGTATGGACTATTTTTTTTTAATTAATAGTTTGTTTCAAAGGTCTCAAGGAAATCTGAACTAAAACGACCACCTTAAGAGTGGATCATAACTTTCTGAACTACTTTTGAAAATGGAGTCTTGTATAAATTGATAAGAAAAGATTTTTAATTATTTAAATATAATTAATATGTGGTTTTTGAATTAATTTAAAAAAGTCATTAGACAGACAAATTCACTTATGTTCCCTTAAAATAGATTCGGTTCTTCTTCTATCGTTTGTACAACTAGAACCCCTTTCCTGGACACAAACACAAAGCAGGCTATGTGCTTTCGCCTATATCATTAATTAAAGTCTATTCACTCTAGATAATATTTGGTACAAGCAGACAAATAAAAAAAAATTAAGTATTTTTACCTGGGCTTTGTTATTTAAATAAAATAAATATGAGGGTAAACGTTTTCAAAATCACAAGTCTGTAATACACAAAGTTTTGTGCCTTTTAATTTTATTAATAAGTATACCTAGATAATAATATGAAGTTTTTAAATTTATTGTTCATTTATTTACATTTTTAAAACAAATAAACTTTTCATTTCCGTTTACATACAAAAAACACCTGTACCATGGGAAACGATTACTGTTGACCTTATCTAAGAGATAAACATCTACGCTTTTTATCTGCCCTCGAGCTACTATCATTTTGAATCCAATAAAAGTCTCAACAAACCTTTTAATAGGCATATTATAATTAATTTAATTGACTTTTAAATGAATATTAATACTAATTTACATATATATTTACATGTAATTATAATTTTTACTTTTTGTATATGTAAAACTCAAAACAATTTTAGAAAAACTAGTAGTAATAAACTAAAGAAAGGTTACAAGCCATTTTCATTTCATATCAAGATTTGCTACAAGTAGTATTTAATACAGAAATACCATTCACTTAACAGACGTAGACATTTTAATCAAAGTTCACGTCATTACGTTTACATAACATCACGTTTAATCAGTCACGTAGCTGCGTAGCGCGTGGGTCTACGACCGGCTATTGAACCCAGCCGAAATCATCTCGTCTGAACTCGTCTCACCCCGTCTCCAAAAAGTGTAATGCACCTATTACATAAATGTATCCTAACGAACGCCTGTAAATTTAACGCTTTTAAACTATTACTAAATAAGTTTTTAACTTATAGATGGGGATTTTACCAACTTTAAGAAAGATGTGTTAATTCGTATGGATGTTTTTTTTTTGTTGCTCTGTTTGTATTTAAGGATGAGTAATTTTGTGAAGGATTTTGAAGTGGGTGTGCCTATTTAACTAAAAGTTTTGTTTCTTTTCATAGAACATGCTAGCAAATCAAAGATTTATTTAAACTGATAGAACAATTGAGTGGATATAGTATGTCTCTCTGTTTTTTTAATGTACAATTGGCTTCACAATATGAAGACATGACAAACTTACATTGTTAGTTTAAAATAATTTTATAGATGCGAGTAACATGGAATTTGTGCATCGTTATCTTATTTTACTGTAAAGAATAGCTCATCTATACATATAATAAAATTGTAACTAAGCCGAATCTGTACATTTTCTTTTTTTGGAAAATCTTATTGAAATATACATTATTATCAATACAGAGGCCAAATTTACAGTTTTTAGAATTTTTGTCTGTCTGTCTATCTGTCTGTCTGTTACTGCATCACGGAAAAACCACGGAGCGATTTTGATGAAATTTGATATGATGGTAGCTGGTTATCCGGGTCAATATATAGGATACTTTTTACTGCGGGAAAATATCTTATCTCTGAGAAATCTACACTAAACGTTAAAACGTAAGCGAGGGTGAGTTGCTAGTTTAAAATAAAAAGTAACTCATTAGAAATATATTTATATTTTTTTCTAACTAAAATATATTTTATATTTTAAAATTCTATTCTTAATATTTTGACATGGTTATATAAAACATACTCAGCGACTTTTTATACAGTTTATATAAATATTAAGTAGACTACACAAACAGCTTCATATCAAGTAAAATCTTTATTCGTTCTTTGGTGAAGCTACATTTTTATACCCTTTAAATTTTGCTCAAAATCACAAATAAATAGCGATCTTTGTTGTGTATAGGAGTTTTAGTATACTTGATTATAATGAATAAGAAAAAATAATTATTTATTTTAAACTAGCTTTTGTCCAGGGATCTTTTTCTATGTGGAGTCAATATAAAATACTCTAAATCGCTCTCATCCAAATTATTTATCTGTGAATGCCAGCTAGTCATTCCCAGTGAATAGTATAGTAAACAGTATAGTAGTGAGTAATTGAAATGTTAACATCGTTACACAACAAGCTAAAGTACCGCATATGGACAAAAAAACATATTCGAATAGACTACCTCCTCCTTTTATGAAGCCGGAAAACATCTATATATCTGTATACAAATATACAGATATTTTTAGATTCATATTTTAAGTTTTTAATATGTACATTTTTTTTTAATTTGTTTTCTGTTTCTGTACCTAAAGAAATAAAACAAACTAAGTATTATAAATGTGAAAGTTTGTGAGTATGGATGTTTGTTACTCTTTCACGCCAGAACGTCTGAATGGATCTGGATGAAATTTGGCACAGAGATAGACTATAATTTGGAATAACACATAGGCTACTTTTTATCCCGGAAAAATATACGGTTCTCGTGGGATAGGTTTGTTTTTGCTTTCCTAGAGGCGAACCCGAGCAAAGCGAGGGTGAATCGCTAGTTAATAATAAAAACACAACAACTAATATTATATATTTCATATGAATTGTAAAAAAATTAAAACAAATAGTGTAAAAATAATATTTACAACAATATTGTGAAAGTTTTGGATGTCGCAATAAAACTATTTAACGTCATGTTTGGAAGATTCATCCGTCCGGCGCGAAAGTACAAGTTGGCAACACTCTCAGCTTAACTTTACTTTATCCACAATAACACTGAACTTGAATGTACCGGATGCTACCAATGTTTGTACCGGATAATACTACTTGTGTACTATTTTCATTTACAAAAATAACATATGTATAGAAGAAATAATATCTGTATTAAAAGTATTGTGACGTAAAGTGTGTGCGACCCTACTTGCTGTGCCAGCGGTCGTGGGTTCGAGTCCAGCTGGGGGCATTCATTATACACATATGTGCAGTGTATCAACTACCTGGTATGTATAACACAGGCCTCGTGCCATGGAACTAGATGGTGCTGTGTGTTAATATCCCAACATTTAATGTATATATGTATGCGAATGGTTGTTTGTTGATTTGTAGACTTGTGTTTATTTTAAGTATACTTTTTACCAGTTATATCAAATACATTAAGCGAATCCCGTGGAATCCCACGGGATTCACTTAATGTATTTGCCTATTGCAAAAATTTGCTTAGAGGTGCGACAATATTTGTGCGATACTGTGTACTAAAGTGAGAACGTGCCACTAGTCTTATTATAAAACTAACTTCTGCCCACGGTCTTACTCGCCTATTTTAGTATTATCTCTATCTATACTCTACTCCTAAGAATCTTAGCATTATATTAGACAGCTTCACATAAAGTTTAAACGATATTGTAAGCAAGACTGGTAGTTCAAGGTTTCCTGTCAAAAAACATAAAACTAACAATTTCTTCATCTGCAATATATTAGTATAGATTAGGAAATTATGCAGCAAATTACGTTGCGAATAATTAAATTACCATATTATGTTTACATTGAAATATAATCAAAAGTATTGCACGTTAAAACAATAATTTTATCTTCAAAATTATAAATAGAATACTAAAGTATATACTATAGATATTCTTTAAAAGAATTAATTAATTAAAGTTCAATGAATATTCACATGAGAGAGATAAAATAAATTTGTACAGCCATTATTAGACAAAGCACCAATCTTGAATATATTGAACATTCAAAAACTCAATACACAAGTATGACAATATTTCCAACGAAACATAGGATTCGAAGTTATCGATTTTGCGGTCTAATTGTTCATTTTTATCAAGGCGAGCCTGGGGCATGATAGATTATCCTTTGGCTTCCTTTTTCGTTTAGAGCGTCGACCGGCGGTGGGGGAGTGGGGTGGCTCGACGTCATTGCCCTGTCAACTGAACAATACTAAGCAGACTACGTTACGATAGAAGTAGGTGCTAAATAAAGAGTTCGACGAACCAACTTGCACCAACTTGCACAGCTAATCTGATTGTAATCAGTCTTTGAGTTATAGCGCTGAATACAGCCTTCAATCTTGGCAAATGTAAGGAAATGTACGGAAAGTGATAACATTCTTGGAATAAATCCATACTAATATTATAAATGTGAAAGTTTGTTTGTATGTTTGTTTTTCTTTCACGTCGAAACAGAGTGACGGACTGGCGTTATTTTTTGTGTATAGATAGTTTGGGGGCTGGAAAATGACATAGGCTACTTTTTACCGCGAAAAATTATCTAATTCTCACAAACACGGGAAAACACGTTTTAATACAATCCAAAAAAATATTTATGATCAGAATTACTTAAACTTGGTATTAATGCTTGCGAAAAGTACTAAACACGTTTTTATTTATTAAATTAAATAAATACGTGTTTAGCATTTTTCGCAATTCATCCTATAAGGGGGTAAAATAGGGGATGAAAGTTTGAATGAAACTACCTTTGGGGTTGTCCATTAATCACGTGAGGCTTGAAAGGGGGGGGAGGGGTTTGATAAAAATCACGAAAATAACACAAGGGGGAGGGGGGGTGTAGTAAGATATCTCGTGTATTTATTTTTTCGTCAAACACCTGCAAGACGCTTATCCAGTTGTTAGTGTTGAAGAATGTCTTGCTAATCCGTGGTTCGAGGACAATATAAATATATTCATGTACTAGTACAATACATGTTTTTCCTATGATTACACTCTTCGTTTATTATCATTGTTATGGCAATAAAAAAAAACTTGCAACCTGGTGTAGACATTTTTATTATGGTCCTTAATTTCAGAATAAAATAAGATTATAGTTTATACCTGTATTTAAATTAAGATAATATTCAGAAAATTTTAAGATTCGTTGTAGGTACTAAAAATACACGTGATGTTGAGAAGGGGGAGGGGGGGTGGTCTTAAACCTCACTACGTATCACCAATGGGGGAGGGGGGGTTAAAAAATGCTAAAAAAAGATCACGTGATTAATGGACACCCCCTTTATAGAGTTTTTTTATAGTTTATGCGCGTGCGAAGCCGCGGGTTCTGCTAGTTGTACATAAATTATTTAATAATAATATTAAGAACATAAACTACTAATTACAATATTATAAAAATCGTTTGCCAGTAGCATGTTAAGGAATAATTAAACGATTTTATAATATTTTTATAATATACAAATATTTCAATGTAACATTGGCTATGACTGTCAACATACCAAGTGAGCATAAAAAACCTGTATTATTTTTGGTATAAAATTAGTATATGCAAGATTATAAGAAAATACGAAATCTCTTAGGTTAAATATGAATTTAAATTTAGGTAGGAATTTTAATGTAAAAGTTATTTATATATAAAAATAAAAATATATATTAGAAATATGCTATTCTATCTACACTAATACACAGGTGCATACAGATGTATAGTTTCTACTACTTATCTTCATAATATAAAGCTTTTCCTTTAATAATGCTTTGTCTGTTCATAACCTAAAAGACTGTAATTAAAAAAAATTAGATACCCGTACATTCTAGCCACTATGCACTAGCGGATATGACCTATACAGTAATAATTAAGTGTTCATTTGTTATATTTGTAATTTCCATTGTAAATAAAGTTTGTAATAGTATATAAAAAAGCTACCCGTACGTATGGATGTTTTGAAATTTTCAATACCTCTCAGATATGAATAAGGCTCCAAACAAAAATAATTTCCCAAAATAGTAAACAAACTTCTAGATATAATTAAAAATAATAATTAAGTCGTAATCTAAACAGAACAAATTAAAGAATATTATTTACGAAAATAACAAAGTGGGTACTTAAAAGACGCTGCCAACTCTACCATTGTCATTAATTTCATACCGTAACTGAACCGAATCCGAAAAAAAAACATTTTAAAGAAGTAAAATTATTATCTTGATAAATTAAAATGTAACTACCGATCAACCATTTACCCGTTATTCAATGTGCGAATTCATTTGTCACGTTAGTTACCATTTAATGAGTGACTTATATAAAGATTCGAGCTTCTAAATAGGACCCAGTTATGCAAAAAACAGCCATGTTCGTAAAAGTACCAACAGAGTTATAAGCATTTTTCTGTCGATAGTTGCACTTGGGTTATGTTTTGTTTTTCTGGTTATTTTAAAATTGAACAATATTTATATAAGTATTGTTTATTTGTTATAATTATTTTATTTTTTATAATAAAATGCTTATAACTCTGTTGATACTTTTACGGACATGGCTGTTTTTTGCATTACTGGGTCCAATAAAGAGTATAATACAAACCGATAAACAATTAAATAGGAGTGACGAGTAATTAATTAAGGCTTTATGTTAATATAGTTAACGAGTAGCAGCTGTGGGGTGCAATGAGCCGGCGCGAGGGAACTCATAATAATATAATGTCTAGACCGATGCATGCGTCACCCCCTTTCTCACGCAACGAGCTTTGAAAATAACCGCATTCACAATATTTATGTACACTACAACTTCTTATCTAATGAACTAACACGAAAATCGATTATAAAAATGAAATAGCCCTTCCTACACAGGTAATAACGGTTATAGAGCTAAGCAAAAGATACAATCGAAGTTTTTGTCATATTTGCAAATTTTTTATTACAATTATATGGTAACTTATTGATTTATCTATTGCTATACATACATACACGTGCATATGCTTATATATACGTCAAAAGACGTTAAAGTACCATTGTTTGTTCGAAAGAGTAGACAAAACCCCGTGCGTCATAACAAATTTCTGAAGCTCCGGCTTAGTTCGGGCCCAGGGGAGGGGGCCGCCCACCTCCTCTATTTCCCACGCAACGACCTTTGCGCCTCGCCGATGCACTTTGACAGACTTTACTAATTCAATAGATGGACGTTCTAGATTACGATTTTCTTTGTTTAATAAAATCACCAATATACTGTGCAATGCGGTGAAATTCACAGTATATTCACCTAATGCAAAACTAGGTTGATGTGAATTATTTTGTGTCGCGTTCATTTCTTTGTTTCAAACAATTGTTTTAATTCCTAATTATTTAAATATTAACATATAACGAATATTCCATTAATAAATCTATAATATATTATATATAACTTCAGAAATTCAATCTAAAATATATTTTTAAATCAAGAAGAAAACCAAATCTATCAACAAATACACGAAATATAAATCATTACGTGAGTGACATAAGTATATAACGAACTGCCAAAACCAATTTCATTAAGCAGAGTAAATTTCAGGGCTTTAACCTTCTTAAAACATCTCGTCAGTATCGCGAGGGGTGAATTAGACCCTACATAGGAACGAGTAAGACGGGAATTTCGTCAGTGCAGCGTTTAAAAGCATTGAAGCACCAAACCATAAATGAAGGCTTGAACGACAGGAGGGAGGCGGTGGGGGCAGCTTGTTTTGGTCTGTTTGGCCCTGCGACGGGCTCCACAAAGACGTCGACCGATCCGCACACTAATTCAACAGAGATCGATAGTGCACCCAGCCAATGCGCCCTTTTACGCCCACATTATAATCGGTTGATAATTAAATGACTTGTTTGCGATGTTAGGCTGCGATTTTTAGTAATTTACGCATTGGGTTTTTGGAAATTACTTAGGTATAATAATTACTAGACAAGTATTTTGTATTGGTTTTATTATTGACTAGCATTGCCCGCGGCTCCGCCCGCGTTCAGATGACCAAAAACCAAATGCTTAGGTTTTACATATTAGTATACTCTTACATTAGAGTTTTTGTATTTTTTCTCAGAAATGAGATATTTTCCTGCGGTAAATAGTATCCTATAAGTTGACCTGGATAACCAACTATCACCATACTAAATTTCATCATAATCCCTCCAGTGGTTTTTCTGTGATGCGGTAACAGACAGACAAAAATTCTAAAAACTATAGATTCGGCCTCTGTATCGATAATAATGTTTATTTCAATAACATTTTCCAAAAAATATCTAATATACAGATTCGGCTTAGTTACAATTTTATTATATGTATAGACTATAGTCTATAACTCTATGAAAACTTTAAACAAAGAAAGACAAAGAAGCGACCTTAGCAACTTACAGTATAAAAATAACGCTGTTTTTTTTAATATTTTTAGCTTTATTCAGGGTGGTCTTGTAAGAAGTAAATAGGTAAATATTTTCTTACATATTTATAAAAAAAAATATGATTTAAAAAAAATAATCATTAACATTTTGAATTTTGAAAAAACGAATTAATTTCAAATGAAATCATGTTAGAATTTTTGTTACTTCAATACGATAACACAACTAACTCTTTCTCTAGTAAAACAACAAGTATGATATAAAACTATTAGGTTAATGAACTCGAAGCAATTACAGCTTCGTAGTTCGTATTCCAAACTCCAAGCATAACATTAGTTGGTTATATGAAAGCAACCCTGAATTAAAATAACAAACGCTAAACGAAGCAAATGAAAGTGTTTTACTCCACCAGATTCATTTCATAGCGAAACTTCTGAACGACCTTCGGGGTGCAAGTTTTCAATTTATTTTAAAGATGGCGCCCCTCAACGTCTTAAGAAATTTGCATAATACTTAATTCAGATGCTCTGAGATAGATAAAAAGAGCATGAAGCTAAGAAGTTTTAAGAAGATTCATCTTCTCATTCTGTTAATCTTGTTAAAAAACGTAAATTATATATTATAACTCATTATTATACATATTCGCATTTTAAGTCTTGATTTTATATCTGATTCATGTTTGTCAATTAAATTAAAGCAATTTCATTCACTTACACCTCTTAACAAGCTATCAAAGTTTACAGAAAGCAAACAAAAGGGGTTATATTCATAAACTATTCCAGTTTCGTAGGAAATTCCAAAGGCAAAAGTTTCGTAGTGTTACTTTATTCGAACAGTTCATGAGTCCAGTATAGAGTATTGGCTCAGAAGTAATACAGAATGCAATAGCGTTAGGTCTCGAAATTGGAATCCACAACAAAGGGACGTCAAAGAAACTAGTAAGTGCACGCGGTATAAAGACCAACGTTGCAGGGAGCTGAGGAGCCTCGTGCGTCCATCTCCCCCTGGGGGGGCCGAAAGTGAGGGGGCCTCACACCCGAAGATGCATCGAGTTTCTGGCCAAAACCGCACCGCCCCTTGTAATGAGTTTGCACCTTTATGCATTCTGCCAATTAAGTACTATTTCTGTTTGTTGTATTAAATCGACACGGACTAATTAGTGTTGCAAATCTCCGGTGAGTTCGAGAAATTTCGGACTTGTTCTAGGGTTAAAAGGTATGTTTATTTAAACATATTTTCGTTTATTCATATAATTATTTACTAAATATATACTATATTAATAATGTATTCTATTAAAATCTTATAATATAAGAATTTCTTAAATAATATGTTATAAACGTTTAAACAAATAACTACATACGTAGACATATTATATCTATGCAAGTACAAAAAGGTTTTAACAAAGAATTAGACAGTAATCACACAAGCTTTTACAAAGTAACATATCCAAAGTTTAAATGCCTTATAGATGCATTGCACATACAAGGTATCCTGAAAGCCTGCACCTATGATGTATTTGCTCGAAATACCTACAATGCAGTCACGACATGCCCGTGCACCGATAAATCGCATTATAGCCCACGTGCGGCGAATACATTTTTAATCCTGTTTCCTTTATATTATCCTGGTAAGAAAAGCATCTGTCTGTCGCAAATTGATCTGATGTAACAAGTTGGAAGTACTGACCTTTGACAATAGTAATGCAATCTTGTTACTCTAATTTTATATAAAATAAAATAAATACTGATACGAATATATATATATTTACAAATTAGCGAGTTTTAAAAGCACATTTAAAACACGTATTCACCACCACTCATCGCTAAATAAAAACAGGGAGGCTGGAAATTAGGAACGTGTTGGTAAACTCCGACGTACGAAGAGCACAATAATGTTACCAAAAAACGAATAGGACGCACCGCAAATATTAATAACGCTCGTGCTGCCATCCATAGCTCTTTTCATTCGGTACGAGCCGTGCATGCTGTGTCAAAGCACGTAATTAGTATTTAGGAAGGTGGTAAGAAAGGCGAGGTCGTGGGCCAGACGTCGGGTATCGATCCAGCGACCTGCCCCACGCTCTGCCTCCCCCACTGTGGGGGTCGGGAGCCACGCACATCGAGCCACCAATTGACACACTTAAGGTAATACTTGGCACTTACGACGTTGCCTTCTTTGCAGTTAGCCAAACGACGCTCGTTCCTCTAAGCTTAGTTTTGAAACCTACACATTACCGCCAAATGAAATCCACCCTGATTATACAACTATCTACATATACTCCGGCATGAGAAACGAAAGATTTCATTAAATATATATTTTTTAGTTTATTATTTTCGACTACTAAGTACAAAGCTGGCAGAAATAGCTGAAAGTTACAAAAGCTCGACCCAGTTGGCTTTGAGCCCGCCTCTAGGTCGTACCAGCATACGTAGAAATAAATGCATTACTTAACCTTGAAATTGTTTAAATCAAATAACTTTCTCATCAAGTTTCACAAAGATTTTGGAAAACGAAACAGTATAAAACACTATCGCCTGCTACGTTCGTTAAGGTTGTATAAAATAGAGCGAATCGTACGACAAAAGAATTTTTGAAAATTGCAGTTATTTTACATATCTATAAATTAGTTAAAAATACGTAACAAAAATTACATATACTATATTAAAAACACCTATTTTTGCCTCTAACCACATTCTACAATATTTTATACATTCTGTAATTATACGTAGAGAAATTAACAAACTAACGACTTCTAAAATTACGAGCAAAGAAAGTTCAAGTAAGTATAACTTCTCACTAAAAAGCATACCCAATTTCCTACTGTTACACTTGCATTGACTACAATTTTAATTATTTACAGTCTCTCCAACTCTTTCTCTTATATAAAGACAATTTCCGGAAAAGGAATTAGGAGGGAAAATAAGCAGAGCACGCAGATTGTCCGAGGCAACGTCGCGTTGCACTTTGGGAGCTCTTGGGGCGGGTTAGACACTGGGCGGAGGGTGAGTGGGTGGTGTAAAATCACCCGCAATCATTTATACCCGAACTGCCTGTAGAATTACTAGCTGTCACTAAATTCTCGGAGATTCTCAGCAACGTTCAACATTGCTCCTCGACTGAGGTAAATGGTCCTATAAAGTCAGTTAGATGGAGCAATGTATATAATTCGTGGCAAGGTTGCCTTCTAAAGCAGTCTCGAATATAACAAGGCGAGAATGCTGCACATTTCGCTTCCTGTATAATATATTGTAGAGCATTCTCACGACGTATCGTATAGAGTGCGTCATGTACCTAGTATAATTAACTATTCGAAAGGGTATTGCATTTGCATGTCATAATATAAGATATGGTTAAAAATTCAATGAACTTGACTAACCCACTGCTTTAACATTGAATATATTAACTCTTACCCCAGTTAAAGGTTAAAATGTTAAAAATATAAGATTTTCTAACGAAAAAGTACTTCTTCGAGTATATTTTATAGTTTTAGTGGTAGTAAAGAAAACGTCACCCCTTGCACTATATATAGTGAATGATATTATAAATGAAATGAAAATATTAAGTTACTTCTTTGTTGAGAATTTTCTACTCAATCCTTATTATTTGGCATGACATAAGAATAGACTCTCCACGATATTGATGGAAACATCAAAATGTTAAAGTTAATTCAGAAATATCATAATTATTGTGGAGACTGAAAACTAACATATACTCTACCCTTCTTTTTGGATGATATAGATTTATTAAGGACTTAGAACTCTTATAATCACTAATAATCGTCCGTGACTCCGCTTTTGTTGTACATCAATAAACTAAAGTCTTCTCATTAATCAGATATACGAAAGCTTTCTATTTCTGATAAATTTTCCAGAACAGTAATTAGAAAGAGTAGTATAAATTCAAAAACCGACAACTTATATATTATTAAAACACCATTGTTAAAATTAAATCAACAATCCAATAATCGTAATTCGGGGGAGGTAAATTCAATTAGCAGCATAAGACACATTGCACTAGTGCTAGCTATACACGCCACGTGAGATGCGACGTTATTCGTGTCAGGAGCCTGTATCCGTGACCCAGTTGCTAACACCCCCTCCCTTCCCGGGTTCCGTATATTTTGGTCTAGGTTATGTCATCTAGGTATAATGTTCTTAGCATCTTACGGCTATAATCGTGTTTAATTTATTAATTATTTAATTACAGAAATTTAATTTTAAGCTTAGACAAAATTACAATTTACAATCGTTTACGCTAACAGAAATCGAAGCATTGTATTGATACGTATATATTTAAATATGATTTATTTGACATAAACAATTGTAATATGTCACTTGCATGTTTTTTTTTATTTATAAGTTTGCCCGATGAGTTTCCAATAAACATGTGTGATAACAAAGGTCTTATGGCACTTTATTATTAATTAGCATTGGTCATTGATGCCTAATAATTTAGAAAAAGGGATTCAGTATACAGCATGATATGTGGAGGACAATGTCTTTCGGTGTTTCATAAAGTTTAAAATGAGTCAAATATTCGCAAAATCTAGTTTCTTTCTGTGCCACTTCCAAAATTGTTTTAAGTTTAGTTTTTTTACAAAATTACAAAACAAGTGCGAGTCGGACTCGCACACGAATGGTTCCGTACCATAATTGATTTATTGAGGAATAAATAAAATAGAATATACTTAAACTTTTTTAATATAACAAAAGTCGAAACAAATAATTGTCATATAATATTCGAAAGAATTAAATTTACCTACGAAATGAGATCTAAATAAGTATATACTCTCGAGACTCGACGAGTAACGAGCTTTCAGTTAGAGGTGAACCTAATAAAATTAAATTCTTGTTCATTAGTATTCTAGAACTAATGAAATATAAACATTTGTATTAATTTGAAATAGTTATTTTTAATGAATATATAAGTTCTAATTGAATTCATTGAATTCAATGATTAAATTCATAAATATTTACAACGTATAATTAATCAATCCAACTAACTCTGTAAGTACATGTACACTTATACGTATGCACGTTTATTATAATGTATTAAACAGTTAAATGAGATCACATCAGCATACCAACAACGAACAGATGATGATCATTATAAAATAAACATTACAATTTCACGGTATCGATAATCGAGAAAATATCGATATAATTATATCAAAATTTCCTATACATGGTACAAATTGAAGAAGACAACAGCTCGGTAGCTGTAGCTGTATCGAAAATTATGCATGAAATATGAAATCAGTTTAAAAATGGCACACTTAACCGATATACTGTTCCAGGTGTACTCATCAAGATCATTACTCAGAGACCGAATACATCTAATTTTCTCTCAGTGAGTGTACCATGCGATTATAATATTCCATTTAATTAGATATTGCAATTAGAGGCAATCGCGACACCGTCGGCGCGAGTGGCTCGAACCGTTCATTAGCCATGCTAATTTGAACCGCTACCGTGCGCACACAATAATCTCAGGAAAAATCGCCTCCAAGGGGCAGACTGAAACCCATGCGAGTTTATGCATGCTTAATTTGCAGCGCTTAATTATAGCTCAAGTAATGCGGTTCGATGTGAAAACAACTTCCTTTTCGAATGTATGTTATATGAATAATTATACGTACGATGCGAAACAATCTAGCTATTAATTATTGATGGAAGCCTATCTAATGTAATAATCGCAAGTTTCTGAAAGTAGAATGTGTGCATGTTTACATGAAAATTGTTGTCAGAAATTATTATATTTAGCGATTAAAATAATAGCATACGCGATTACAATATTATAAGTTAGTATAGAATATAGATAATGATAAACAAACCAATAACTAAACAAATAGTTTTATTAGAAACAGTATTGATGGCTTTTGGTTTTCGCAATCATTGTTGTATTATCACCATATGGTATACACCAATTTCGATCTATTTCTAATAAGTGAGTACACAAGTAATACCTACCTACGTACCTACATACCTTGGGTAGTTCGTAATTATTAGTACCTATGTACTTAATAAGAATAATAATAATGATGCCAATACATTTATATAAGACATTCTTCGCATTTCTAATTTATATATAAATAACGAATTTCTTATTTTATAATTTTATTTATTTAATTCTTAATTGCTAAAATGCTATCTACCTAATTTTTTTTATAAACAGATATGATTGCATCAAATATACGTAAGAAAATTCACGTTAACTTTGAATAAAAAGCACACATTGCCAATTAATTCACGTCAAAACATTACAAGTTAAATAAGATATCTACTACAATCATACTGATAAACCCGTATCAGCTTTCATAATTGGGGCAATTTTGAATTTTGTATATATATCTAAATATCATACCTAAATTATAGGTCTCTGTCGTAATTTTAAACAGTGCCAATTTACTTGATAACTCTACCGTTTAAATAACATGGAATTATTGAGAGTTTCGGTATAAAACAATCAATTTTGAATGTGATATCATGTTCGGCTGTACACGAACCTTCTTACCAACCCGAAATTAACAATTATGTGCGCATGCGCATTGACACCTTTTGTCATTAAATGGTAAATAAGGCAAAAATAAACTTATAAAACTTATTATTATGTCAATTATTAATATAAAACTTTAATGTGTAAAACAAATATTTCAAAAATTGCTCATATATTATTTCATTGCCTAGGTTGCCAAAAAAACTTGGCGTCTTCATTTTTGAAGTTAGAAATATATTATTTATTTATTTTCCTTATTTCTCACTTTCGTTATATAACTTTTGCAAAATTTTAATGCGTCTAGAGACAGCAGTTAAATCATTCATTGGCGTAAGGCGTTGATTGTCAAGAAATTAGTAAATATTTTTTTTTTATTTACCTGAGGGCAAAGGCCGTGAATAGGCTTCCTACAAAGCGGACCGATGACTTTAGTGACAGCCGCAGCTATCCACTGTATGTGGAGGCCGTGAGAAAATCTTTGGTTGATGTATATTTAGCAGTCTTTCATCCGAGGTGATAATGAAGATGATGATAATTATTCACTTACATCTTGAAAACTACTAAACGGATTTAAATGATTTTTTTATGATACAAGGAATGTTCGAAATTAGTTACATCATTTCGAATCTTTTGTTGACTTTTACGAATAGGTACATGGAAGTTGGAACCCGCAACGGTGCATTAACATTTAAAAAATTTCATAAACATTCGTTCATTACTGCCGAACATATCGCATAATACACACAAAAACTTATCAACTAAGAATTTCTTGATAGAAAAAGCCAGTAAATAAACTTGTCCCGACCCGGAACTCGAACCCAGGATCTCCAGATTTATAGACAGACAATTCACGTAATTCACTTTTTAGTGTTTTTTTAAGTCGGTTGGTTTTTTGTTTATTAAATTTTTTTTAATCAAACGTTTGAAAAAATGAAATAAAGTGTATGGCAGAAGAGACCTAGGGACAAACCCGAGCGAAGCAAAGGCTAAGTCGCTAATATTAAATAAAATTGGTTTTAAAATCATTATTACGTTTATTACAATTAAACGCAATAACAACGTAGATCTATGTAGTATTATTTTAGCATGAAGTCCTCAATACTCCCTTGAGGCAAGTGTTCAATTAACTGGAATGCATCTGTCTTTAACATTTTTGAATTGTGTAGAATTAAGAAAAATTAAGTCATTTGTGGTATAGCTATAACTAGCAGAACACGCGGCTTCGCTCGCGCTAAAACTACATAAAAGAACTCTAAAATGATAGGTTTCATACAAACTTTCATCAGCTATTTTACCCTCTTATGGGATGAATTACGAAAAATACTAAAACACGTATTTAATTACATAATTGTATTAAAGAGCATTAATACCAAGTTTCAAGTAATTCTGATCATAAATTTTTTTTAGATTGTATTATAACGTGTTTTCCCATGGGAAAGAAATAATCTCCCGCGGTAAAAAGTATCCTATGTCACTTTCCAGCCCTCCAACTATCTCCACACAAAACGACAACGACAAACAAACACACTTTCACATTTATAATATTAGTATGGATGTATTAAATACTGTAATTTGATTTGTAAAAAGAGCACTTGTCGAGTTTATCCTGGCGATGTTCTACTCAGTAGTACTGCCTTCCGAGCCAACGAAGCATCCTGAATTGCCCTTGCGTGGCTTAAGACGGCCCGGAGCACGGGCCTCCCTAGTCCCTTCAATATGAGGGGAATCAGGCCATAGTCCACCACGCTGGCCAAGTGCGGACTATACATGTCTATTGAAAACTTGCTAGGTTCTCTCAGTAGTTCTCTCACATGTAGGTTTCCTTACGATGTTTTCCTTCATCGTAAGACAAGTGGTAATTCTGTTAGGAAAGATTTACACATAAAAATATTAAGAGGTGCGAGACACAGAATTTGAACCCACTTCACTTGGCTTCCTAAGCGGGCGCGTTACCACTTAGCTACGAGTACCACCGCAATAAAACAGTTAATGTAAAATATTATGTAAAAACAATAAAACAAAGAAATAATTTAAAATAATAGATTTTTATTTGTATTGCTGGTGTCTAAAACAGGCACAATATGGAGGATAGCTTCTAACCTATCCTTAGAAACGGACTTAACTATATATGTGTCTTACACAATAACAGCCCGCCAGCACGCAATACCAATCAACTTATAAAATAATCAATAGTTTACACACACTTATATAAGAATATTTACAGAATACATATGATCAACATAATGCTCTATTAGTCTTAAAATTACAATATACATTCTAATTATAAAAAAAACTTACAATACAACGTCACCGAATGGTGTCTCTGAAGTATGTCATTCACCTCCAGGTAAATTTCTAAGAAATTAATTAAATTTCTAAGAAATCTATTGTTAACTATAACGCCGGCGTGTCCGCGGTCATTGAGGGATTATAACTTGCACCAAGAATCGAACTAGCGACCTCTGAGTTAGTAATTAACACACTTGTATGTTTCAATCAATTTCCTATGATTTTTCAAACATTGAAAAATTCATTCAATTGTTTTTTTTAAAGCAATCAAACAAGTTTGTTTTTAAATTAAAATACTATTAACAGAGCACTTAATAGCCTATATTATTACGTCAGGCGGTATTGTTATTAAACATTCTAGAAAGTAATATTTCGAACTTCACTATCCATGCCCATTAGGAAAATCCATCGCTTATATTTAAACCTCATTTTTTAATATAACAATAAAAAAAGTTATAATAAGGGCAATGTACTATGTCCATTTTCCAATTCTAAGTCTCTAATTAAAAATAAACGTCGTAACATTTTACATATATTTATAAATAATAAGGTAACTAATTTCGTTTGTCCGTTAATCATATGAAAAAATGAGCAAATTAATAATATTCGTAACCTATACAGATAAGTAAAATTGAAGTGTCTGTTGGTAATATCAAAATAACAGCTTTTTACTAAATATGTATGAAAGTATATACGGTACTTATTATGAAACAACAATTTTCGATTTTTTTTGTGTGTTTATTTCGGTTAATCTACTAAACTGCTGGACCGATTTTGACGGGACTTTCACTGGCAGATAGCTCATGTTATAAGGAATAACTCAGGCTACTTTTGTTTTGGAATAAGAATCAGGGTCCAGGTCCGGGATCAGGGTAAGTCACTAGTTAAAATGTATATTAATAACTCATGTAGATCACTCAAGATTTGTAAATTTGAATCATCATAAAAGGCAACTCATTGCCTTAATCTATTATATATTTTTCAAAAGAAATTACACAATTTCTTATTCCGTTTCAATATGTAAGAACTTTACAAAACACCTTACACAACGATTTATAATAAAAAAAAACGATATTTTAAAGAGATTATAAACTTTTTGGCATAATGCTAACCACCGCCATTTTTATTTTATTTTACTTCTTTCTAAACTTTGGCGCTGTGAAACTGGTGTATAAGGATAGAAAACATTTAAATAAACAAAATATACAAGTAATTCTAAACTATAACGTTTCTGAGATATTTCTGGGTATATAAGATGGATGTGACATGAAAATGATGACAATTATTAAAAAAATATTTGTCATAGTTCTTATTTGTCAATCTTTACCCCCGAAATATTCTAAACGCGATACTTAATGGCACGATATTGTGATATTTTCTTGCATCTTTAACAGTTTTTTAACTATAGACACCAATTTCATTGTGCGCCGCAAGTTTAGAAAAAAATAAAAATGGCTGCTGCAGCTTTCATAAAAAAATGTTCGAACCCCTATGGCAGTTTTAGCACAACACTATCCTAATAATTAAGGTCCGTGTAATTTACTTAAAACTGACTCAATATCAATATTCTGTATGTTAGCCGAGTTGAGTAAATACCGAGTTTCAGGTTTAGTCTTCTTACTTACAGACTCTTCTGCAACATCACTCGTAATCCGTTTCCTTTTCTTTGTCTCTGGCTTCTCTTTTACTTCTATACTTTCAACTTCTAGAATAATCTCACTAACTTCTGTCTCGTAAAATTCTCTCATTTCATTCTTAATCGGAGTATCGATACTGGTCAGAGTAGAATCGAATATCTCGTAACATTGAGATCGTCGATCTTTCATTGGTGTATAAAGTTTCTCGATATTAGAAATCGAGTTAACCGCCATTTCGGTTTCTTTAGGGTTGTACGTAGTCGGGTCATCTTCAAACAAAGTCTTAAGGTTTGTGGACCTCAGTCTTATAGATACGCCGTCATCAATACATACTTCCATAGAGAATTTATCTTTCAATTTGGGAATATCCGTTTTTGGAACGAAGTTCGCTTCATCAAATTGGCACGTGATATAATTTTCTTTCCCCTCGACACATTCATGTACTGACATTTCTATTTCTTCTATATCATCATCCTCTTGCACTATTTGTAAGTTATTCGCACTAGAATCTGATTCTAATTTATCGCTAACGTTTTGTGCGTCATTTTTGTTTAAATTAAAATCGTTACTGGTCGATTGCACCGCCGTATCTTGTATAGGGGATGTATCGAGTAAGTCCCGTTCGATTATTTTCGCTGTTTCTGCGTCAAAACCTCGTTTAACTAAATCATTGTGTAAACTTCCTTCACCATCAATTTTCGCGGGAACTGTTGATTGTATGAACTCCTTTATTTTGTTTATTTCATCCTCATCACTGACTGTCGATTGGACTTTTTGTTTAGCGTCTTGGGAACCATCGTCTGACCATCGCAAAGGTTGTTGTTCGAGATCGGAATCTTGTGGGCAATCTTTTGCTACATCTTGGTCACTTTTAGATAGTTCAGATGAAGTATTATCAACTTTTTCTTTATATGAGTTCGTACAGTCAAGTTTTCTCGGTGTAGATGATTTTCTTCGGGACTTCGTTGTCACAGGTACAATAGGTGTGGATTGAACATTACTTTCTTTGCTACTTGTTCTCTTTCTCGATAACGATTTGGACGAAAGATTTTGTAATACAGTTGGCGTCTTCTTTTTTTTACTCGACGTTTCTTTAATAGATGTAGTTTTAAAAGGTTTGATTTTGATATAATTATTTGGAGTGCTTTTTAACAGCGATTCTTTTTTAAAGGGAGATTTGGCTGTAGGAATCACTTTCTTCTTCGGAATAGATTTTGATTTGGATCGGTTTTTCGCATCTACGGATTTTGCTTTCTTTTCTTTTATACTACTGTTACTAGACGTTGCCGAGGTACTTGAGTTACCATCATCTTTAGCTCTGCTAACAGGACTTCTATAAGACACATTTCTTGTGCATTTTCTTTGCGGTCGACTAGGTTTCTCCACTTTTTCTTCTTCTTTTTCTTCAATCTTGGGTTCTTCTTCATCTTTTTCATCTGTACACGGCTCTTGTACTACAGTGACAGCACAAGTTAATATTTCTGGCACAAAATCTTGATCATCAGGCTTGTAATATGAACCACCACTAGAATAGTCTGTTGGTCGGGAAGAATAAGACGATGGAGTCGCTTGTATTATTTTTGGTGAATCGAAAAACCGTGGAGTCGGTATATTCATTATTTTTATGTCAGAAACAGGTTCACCTGGAAGATCGGGACCCAGAAATTTTGGGGTTTCCATTTGAATATCATACAAAACTTGTTTATATGGAGTTTCTAATAATTCTGAAATGTTTAATTTTGCTCCAATTGCGTTTTGTAGCGAAAGCCTTTCTGCATCTGGAGTATCTGTTCGTTCATCACTGTTATTAAATTTCGTTTGACTCTCATTATTTTCTTTACTTGAATCCTTAGGTTCTAGTGTACTCCAATCAGATTTTGATATAATATTTAAAGTAGGTTTCACTATAGGCTCCTCAACCCTATCAACTATTGTAATTACTGGTTCCTTAACAATATCTGCAGATTTCACTGTTTTCTTAGCTTTTTTAGTCTTAGGTGACACTTTTTTTTTGCAACTCATATTACTTCCAGCTTTATCATCTGATATTTCTTGACTCTTCTCAACAATTGGTGTCATTTTCTTTTTTAATTTTTTAGGTTTAGGTCTCGGAGTAGACTCTATCGTTTCATCATTTCTTACAGCGAGTACTCTTAATTCCGAATCCCAATTCTTTTTTGTTTTTTTAATATGATTCTCTTTTGTGGATACATTTTTGGTTTCCATATCTTCATTTGAACTTTCAACATTCACTACATTTTGTGTATCCGGATTATCAATAACATCTGTAATTAAATCTTTGTTTGGATCTTGTTCATTTATAGTTTCCTGTAAAATCCTCCTTGGTGTAGTGAAATCTAATACTCTTACGTGTGAAGTCCTTCGGGGTGTCGAACTAGACTTTCTTGTGGGTGGCAAAATATTAGGTGTACTAGTTTTATTTGCAGTATCCATATTATTGTCTTTAGGCAAAGAATTATGTGAGAAATCGACAGTTTTAACTAAACTCATTTCAACTGGAATCTTTGTGGGTTCTTGAGATGTTGTATCTCCTGTTTTATTTGATGTTTCAACTGGGTTTGGGCTGTTTGATGACACATCCACTATTAGTGGACCCAACGATTTTGATGCAGTTGTAGTAGTGGTTGGTAAAGAGCTTGTTACTGTATGTACTATGTTTTGAGCGAGAGACACCGATGTTACAGTACTGCTAGACGGTCCTGCAATAGCAAATAAATATATATAAGAAAAATTATCATTTTTACAGTTATGAAATTAGTATGACTTGAAAATCTTTATATATGGCAAAAGCAATTTAAACATGGCAAGAAAAACTTAGGTTTTAACATAGTAATCAACAAATAAAAATCGTAAAAGTAAGAAATGAATAATAAATAAATATGTTGGGACAGTAACACACAGCACCTTCTAGTTCCATAGTAAGCTATGAGGATTGTGTTATAGATACCACTCAGATAGTTGATACACTACATAGTACACATATAAACTTTAAATACATACATATTATAAATAGAAACATCCATGACTGGAGTACAAACACTCATGCTCATCACACAAATGAATACCCCCAGCGGGACTCGAACCCGCAACCACTGGCACAGCAAACTGAGCCAAACGTGCCGTCACCAAATGTAGACAGAAGGATGATGGTGACTCCTCGTTATCCTTCCCAGTCCTATATTAAGCATCAATAGCGAGAACCAGACATAGAAACCAAAAAAATATATAAAATCTTAAATGACAAACAGCATCTAAAATAATCATTATATAGAAAAAAAATATAATGAGCAAACTCAATACCTATCTATTATTATTTTAAATGTAAAGATATAAATTATTTAAAGAAGTACACTCACCAGAGGCAGGCACGAGAATAATTGTAGGCATAGCCATAATTTCTTCCTTATTATAAGTTTTCCCCTGCACTTTACTTTTATATGCTGGTGTTCCATTTATAATAATCCTTTGCATTTGCAGCAACGGAGAAGAAATTGGTTGTAGGGGTGGCATTTTTAACATATTATTTTTGACAGCCTCATCAAATTTAACGTCTGATATAATTTTAATTTTCTGATCTTCCGGTTTTGCTTTTATATTTCTAAGTTTTTGATTTCTTTTACCATCATTGTTTATTGGTGTTGCCAGTTTATGTATAACCTGTGGCTTTGGCGGACCTTTTATATTGGTAATTGGATTTATATTGGTCTTGTTTTCTTTTGTTACAGTACTCCTGGAAAATAAAACAAATACAACATATTTACAGATTAAACAACCTCTAGTTATATTTCGTACTTGACTGCCTCGGCGGTGTAGTGGCTAGCATGTACGGCTGCACACCCGGAGGTCCTGGGTTCGAGTCCCGGGTCGGGCCAAATTTAGTTATTGAGTCTTTCTGTATAGTAAGCCTCAGTAACAGCCTGGAGTTGGGAAGTTGGAGGTGTTTCACCCCCGTGCCTCGGAGAGCACGTAAAGCCGTCGGTCCTGCGCCGACACTCTCATTGGTCGTGTCGAGCAGTCGTCCCACCGGAGTATGAGAGTGACAGGAATATAGAGTGCACTTGTGCACTATAATATCTCCTGCGCAATTTGGCTAGTCTCAATGTGATTGGCCGCCGTGGCCGGAATCGGTCAGGAGAACATCATCATATTTTGTACAATCTCTTGATCCAATAACTCACGGGGCATTATTTGGAATTATAAATATAATAATATGCAGTAAATATGACCTAAATACACAAGTACAAAATTCTATTTATTACTAGCAACTCACCCTCGCTTCGCTTGGGTTCGTCCTTAAGTTGATTCCCCATAAAAACTTTCATCCCCATTTTCACCCCTTTAAGGGATGATTTCCGGGATAAAATTATGTCCTTCCCAGGGTCTCAAACTATCTTTCTACTAAATTTCATCTAAATTGGTTCAGTAGATCCAGAGATTACGCCTTACAACCTCACAAACTTTACCTCTTTATAATATTATTATAGTATAGATAATTATCGTAATTTTATATTGGGGCATAACAGACTATCCCTATGACACTAAAAAGATTAACACTTAGTTTAAAGTCTATTTAGATTTAGATTTCCATAGTTAAGTCTATAACAATATCATAAAAGAATTATATTTATGGCATATATTATAGGTACCAGTGGCGAAGCGTCCATACGAGAAGTTTTACCTTTAAATTATCTTGCTATAATTTTACATACATTTAATTGTTTAAATATATACTTACATGTTCTTTTGGATATATATATATATATATATATATATATATATATATATATATATATATATATATATAATGCTATTATATATATATATATATATATATAATAGCATTATTTCTGAATTAATATGTATATAAAAATTGTATATTTTTGGAATGGCTTACCTCTGCTAAAATTTCACCCTCCGCCACTGATAGGTATACCTATATATTGCTTAAATTGAGCTTTCTTAATTTAGCACGTAACGGGACGTATGGGCTATGTGAATAATAAAATATTTATTACAATAAAAAACTATGCCGACCGATTTTCTTTTTATTATTATACTACACTGCAGTAGTAGGATGACAGAAATATTTATAATATTACAGAGAGGGCAATTTTTTCCAACTTAAAATAAAAATATAATCATACCGATTTTTGCAATCTATATAAATAAAAATAAATGTTCGAATGTTTGTCCTCTACGCGTTCTTAAACCATTGATACTTTATTTAAAAGAAAATTTTCTACCTGATCTACACGAATCAAAAATGACTTGAATTTAAAAACTATTTTTATTTACCAAATGAACAAAACCGAGTAACTATTTACACTATATCTAATATATTTAAACGAGCAATTCTTGTAAATATATATAATCTGAATCACGGAAACGCCTCCAACGATTTTCATGAAATTTATTATACAAGGGGTTTCGGGGACGATAAATCGATCTAGATTAGTCTTATGTCTGGGAAAACGCGTGTTTTCAAATTTTCATGTGGTTTTCTTTTGCATTATTCCACGCAAAATATTATGTTCGATAATTTCGCACGATCGGGTATAAACATCATGGTCAAGCGACCAAGGCGCAAGATTGAATAGGTGTCAGCGTTCGAATACCGGTTGGATACAAAGGTATAATTTTTTTTTGTATTTGTTCAAGTTATTAGTTTTTTTTTTAAAGAAAATGGTACTTTTTAACCAAAAACTTATGAACGTAAATAAAGCAAAAAATTTGAAAAAGTACGCATTACGAAAATAACTTATTTACACTATTTTATTTATGAACGTAAATAAAGCAAAAAATAAGAAAAACCACATATTACGAAAATATGTATACCTACTACAAAATTTATGAACAAAATTAACAAAAACAATGGTTCTTATTTACACTATTTTACATAATATGATTCTAAACAAAATAAAAAAACACGTCGAACCAAATTTAATCAAAATCGAATTAGGAGTTAGGCGTGAAAGCGTAACTTTGTTTGGACTTCCATATGAACATTCATCCCCTATTTCATCCCCACTCCGCTTTTTTTCGCGATTAAAGGTAGCCTATGTCCTTTGACCTTTCCAAGCTCTAGTCTATCTCTGTACGCTGTACTGTGTGTAAGCGTAACAGACAGACAGACAGAGTATCTTTTGCATTTATATTATTATACATAGTAGGGATAATGAGAAAGAAATTGTATTTGTTTGTAATGGATAAACAAAAAAATTGCTGAACCGATTTTGATGAAATTTGGTATGAAGATAGTTTGAGGCCCTGGGAAGGACATAGGATAGTTTTATCCCAGAAATCATCCCTTAAGAGGATCAAGAGGGGGATAAAAAAATTGTATGGGGGATCAATCATTTTTCAAGTAAGGGATATAAAACTCATACCTATACTAATATATAATCTATCTATTCCATACTAAGCGTTAAAACATACCTATGGATGAACCCGAGCGAAGCGAGTGTGAGTAGCTAGTTTAATATATAGAAAGAAATTACTTACTGCATATTATAATTTTCTGCAGTACTAGAATCTGGAACTGTTGGTATCTCCTTATCACTGCTACCTATAAAAACAAAAAAAAATACAAAATTATTTAGATAATTCAGATACAATTACATATACATATAGTATTTAAATATATATTTATTTTATCTTACCACTAACTCCAATAGCAAATTCTTGAAAAGATCCTGCATTATAGACAGGTTTCTGTGTATCATTGCTACTGTTATTTTGTTTTGGCAGTGGAAGATAATCATTTTTGCCATATTCTACATTATAAGTATTAAAGTTATTAATTTTCTGTTGTGTTTCATCTGAATTAACCTGAAAAAAAAAGTTAAATATTACTACTGCTTCATATCCCACTTTTTTGATATGGTATGGGTCTATTTGTTTGGCGGGTTTTAAAGTAACAAACAAGGATTTTTTTTAAGTTTTTACAACAATGCAATTTATCAAAGCAGTTTTAGAAGTCAAACTCTCAAGGTTTTGCAATTGCATTGCTGTTGATCATCATGGATTTTATTAATCAAAACATTGAAGCTTAACATAGGTCATTCAATGAACATGATCATTTTCAGTGTTGAGTGCACAAAGATATTGACTACTGCTGTTAATTTATTGTTGAATAAATCTATCTCAGGTTTTTGCAGACACCATCTTTCGTATGATTTGTTACAAAAGGGATTCAATTTATTCTATCCTTATCTATGAAACTGGCAAGTATTCTAACATCCAACTACAAATTTTCCTACATTTGGTTATTCAGACAACCTATTAGCATGTTATTTACATGCTCTTGATAGTTCTAATGTTGTTCACAAAAATTCTCAACATTTTCTTTGAATTAGTGCATTTGGCTTCCGGTATTAATGATACCTTCAAAGTTTTACAAATGTCTTACAATAGAAAATATTGCATGTTATTCTAAATATGTTTGATTCCCCACCAAAACAGATAACAGTTAAAAAATCATTGATATCCTGCCATCTTTTATTGTATAATGCTTAATAATCAACTAAAGCATTTATTAAAAGACTGGCTATTGGTTACGGCCTGTAAATGCATATATTTATTTAATCTGCAAAAAATTACACAACCTTTGCAGATTCAGCATTCTACAATTTTACTATTCTATTTATAGATAACTTACTGCTAATACATCCTCTGTATATAAATTACGATGGGATTTTTCTTCATTTACAACTATTGGTAAATGGGGCTCATATGTAGTATTTATAACACTATGAATCACATCAGCCCCAGTTTCTTGCTCCTTTTCAACTTGACTGTTTGACAAAATAGTTTCATTTAAATCTTCATTTTTAGAATTCTTTTTACTTTTATTAATTGAATTACCTGAAAATTAGAATATGATACTATTAAATATAAATTACATTAAAACAGTGATAATTATAACCTGATTACTATTAGGAATTCATTGACACATTTTAAAAATGATAGGTTAATTATATAATCATGAAGTTAATTCTAAGTTATTCATTTTTATATATCATAGCTTTGATATGGTTTTATTGAGAACATTTAGAAGCATCAATCCAATATCTTTTCCTGTAGATATAATAAATTTGCATACATACTTAATATATTAGGTCCCTTTTTAGTTATTAAATGTTTCTTTTTTTTAACTGCATACTTTGTAATATCATCTAATGATTGTTGAATAATTTTCTAATAACTAGAAATAAATTACAATATGATATTATGTGAAAATAATATTTAAAATACTTACCAGGTAAATCATCTAAAGATGTTGTTTCAGTAGAAATGCCAAAGTTAGTTTCTATTTGACTAGGATGTAAGGTAGACACCGATCTATGGGCTCTCTTACACACACAGGCACCCAAATTTAATGAATTACAGACATCACAGCCAATATTACTTCTTAAATAGCTTTGTTTTACACTGAAATGGTATAAAAACATTTAATTCGTAAAAAGGAAAATTATATTACAATTTACTAATACATACATACACTATAAGATTCATAAAAAAATGAAAGATTACTTTATTTTTTCTGTAGTACATTCTTGAGCATGAAGTCTGTTAATATCTACATAATTAACAAGAAACTTAACAATTTCTAATAAATTTGAACACTGCAATAACTTCTTACGTAGTGAATGAGGCTTACAGGTTTCCACTGAAATGAAATAAATGTTTTCTTATTTATTTATAAAGTACATGATTTAAGCTCTTACATAACTAGAACTAATTTGAATTAATATATTTTTTTAATATAATTTGTTGAGTAGTTTTACTTTTAGTTTGTAATAACTAATATATATTTATGGTGATATTTAGCTGTAAATACATGTTACACATAAACTTACTATAATAAATACTAAGAATAACAAGGTGAGACCTTGTTATTCTTAGTATTTATTACTTAGTATTTATTAGAATATCCCGATTATTGTGGCATTAAAAAAGTACCAACCATATCACTCATTACATGAAATTATACAATAAATAAAAAGTGTACCATAAATTTTAACTGCTCTATATTCGGCTAGAATATTCCTAAGTGATGTCATGACAATCCTGTCATATTCATTTCTAAAAACATCTAAGTAAGGGCTAGCTTGGAGGAATTCATCATAAGCTGTCATCAATTGCTCCTCAACAAGGTATCCTAAAAAAGTAAATAAGTAACTAGAAGCCATTACTAAAAAAATCCGTTATGAGGGATGCTTTTCGCGCTCCCGCCAAACAAAAACCCCTTACCCAAAACTAATTTAGCCAAATCTTGCGGTGGAAACGGTGGTAGAGCCATTTTTCTCACGTATAAAAATAATAAATTGATAAACAACACATATTATACGGAATATTATCGCAGAAAGTTTAAATATATTACAAAATCATTTTTTTAAAATCTAAACAAACACTAGTAAACCACGCACTTGTCAAATATGAAATAATATTTCGATTCACCAGTATTACCAGCATTTGAAATTCTATGCACCTAAATTTGCCATTTTTTATCCCTAAATTTGGGAAGAAAGCCCCTAAGTTGGCTAAACTAGTTACCAGCACAAACTTAGAAATGTTACCAATTATGTCATTGTGCGGTTCACTACTAGATGTCATATTTATTAGAAAATAATTTAAAAATTTTAATAGTTAACTCATCAAAAAGTTCAATCATTGAAAAAGCAGTGATAGCCCAGTGGTACCGCGCTCGCTTGGGAAACCGAGTAAAGCGAGTTCAAATCCCCGGTCTCACACCTCTGATATTATTTTCATGTGCGAATCATTTCCAATATGATTACCACTTGTCTTAGCGGTGAAGGAAAACATCGTGAGGAAACCTGCATGTCTGAGATAACCTAGCAAGCTTTCAAAAGACTGGCTTGATTCCCCTCGTACTGAAGGGAGGTCCGTGCCCAGCAGTGGGACGTTAAAAACGTCTGAATACATATTTAAGTCATGCTATTAAAGAAAGAAAAAGAAAAATCCCTAAAAAAATTCCCCCTATAAAAACCCCAAAATTTTTTTTCCCCTATAAAAACTCCGGTGCAATTTTTGCCCCCTAAATTAGGGAGGAAACCCATAAGTTGGCTACACTGCGTTTCACAGATTATTACACGTTAAGAATATGCACAGAAAAGGCAAGATATAACACTTACAAGTGTATACCTGTGAATAGGTACCTTTTTTCTTTTAACGTTGGGAAATGCATTTACGCACGAGGTGTGGGACTCACCGGCAAAGCCAGTAAAACCCAACAAAACCTTCCCCCGTCTTAATGGGGCGTCGCAGGATCGCTTACGCATCCAACTACGACGCCCCGACGGCAGGTCTGCCGAAGCAGACCACAACAACCACGGGGTTGCTCCACAGTCCACTCTGCTATCAGAGAAGTACCAGGAGCAACCCGCATGGTACACTGCCCTCCGAAGAGGGCCACCTCCCACCGCCCATCGAAGTGGGCCACCTCCCTGTGCGTTTCTTGGCTTCGCGCCCGGTTGGGTTGCCGGGCACTACTGAGCCCCCCCACCACGACAAGGTGAACGCACGTTGGGGGGGGGGGGTGAATAGATACCTGCCAACCCAGGAGTAACGCCAGGAAAAAAATTGACAACTTAACGTTTGTAATTTTTATATTCTATAGACTTCATACTTTCAGTTGGTATTAAATTTATTCGTTAAACTCATGAGTGCAATATTTATTAAAAAGTCAATTTTTAATTAATCATATCTGGTCAAGAATTTTTTAGACAACCCACTTGAGATATATTTTTTATTATATTAAATATGATATAAAATACTTTTCATCTATGAAACAGATGGGTGAAGTACGTTTCTAATCTTCGGATCGGATCTTAAACTAAAACTAGAATCTATAGCTACAAATAAATTAATTTAAAACATCTGTGTGTGATATTTTAAATTAATTAATTTATTATTTTATATATCTACTTCTTATCAGTTTTTCTTTTTTATTAGTCACTAGCATTGCCCGCGGCTCCGCCCGCGTTCAGATGACCAAAAACTAAATTCTTAGGTGTTACATATTAGTATACTCTTACATTGCAGTTTTTGTATTTTTCCTCAGAAATAAGATATTTTCCCGCGGTAAAAAGTATCCTAGGATCGCGCGCTACATCGCCCGGTTTATATAGCTTGAGCAGGCGGTCGAGCGATGCGGGGCAGAGGGGATGGACTCGCCGTAGGCATCTCAATGCTCGCCAAGCATTAAAAATGTTTCGCTACTAATTACTTCTAACAACGATATCTCAAAAACTATTCATCTGATTGATTTAGTGTAAAGAGCAATTTTAATCTGCATTAAATGACTAAGCTAACTAAAATATTCATTTGGATAAGGATTAATACCGAACTTAAGAAAATAACTTTGAAAATAACGTAATGTTTTTAATTAAAAATGTTAACATAAAAGTGGTTATTGTAAGTCAACCGTAAGAGATAGAGATATGCTATCGCGGACTTTTTTGTAGCATTTTTATAGATTTTGAATTCTCTAGTACATTACTTAACTGTATCTTTGCTAGTTTACGCGGCGTTCGCGTGGAAAGTTCCCATTTGGCGAGATTTTTTGCGACCTCTTCAACATTTGTCGCCGTATTTCAGCTAATTTACATAAAAGCATAATAAATTATATACCTAAACCTTCCTCAAGAATTACTCTTTCTATTGTTGAAAACCGTATAAAAATCCGTTCAGTAGTTTTCGAGTTTATCGCGTACAGACAGACAGGAGGACAGACAGGAGGACAGAAAGACGCGGCCGGGGGACTTATTTTTATAATAAGTATAGATTCATGCTTATATACATATATTGAGCTCTTATGGGTTTGACAACAAAGCCCAAACAAGTTAAGAAACTGTAAGTTTTGTACAAACTAATCTTTGGAACGGCCGAAATAATATAAAAAAAGTTTTACTTTTCTAGGCAGGCTACTTTATATCACAGGAGAGATGATTAATTTGTAATAAAGGATAGACGAAGAATGGCTTGAACGTCGTACAACAATTCATTAAAAAACGACATGAGCTACTTTTTACTCTGTGAAGGAAAAAGAAGAGTTTTGGGCTGCAGCGAAGCAAAGACGGATCACTTCGAAGTTTAAAATATACACATAAGTTCATATGAGTAATAAACCAATGACGCAGCCCTGTTCACTCTTCATCGCCAAACAAAGTTATGAATGTATCATACACACTCTTTATTAATTCTTGTTGACACTTTAGACACATTTTCAAGTAATGCATGTTCAAATTCACTGTTCACTGACTATTAAAGAGTGTAACTGTCCCGTGCTAGAAAAAAGTTCCAGTGTTAAATATCTTGGCGTCATAATTGATAGCAATATGACATGGAGACAGCAAATCCATTCAGTAGCGTTGCGACTAAGAAAGCTCATATTTATTTTCAGGAAATTAAGGAATGTGATAGATTTTCAATGTCAAAAAACAGTATATTATGCTCTGTGTCAATCCGTTATTTCATACTGCATTACGTGTTGGGGTGGATCTGCTAAAACGTTAATGTTGAGACTGGAAAGGGCCCAGAGAGCAGTTTTAAAAGTTATGTTCAATAAGCCAATCTATTTCCCCACGGCGGATTTATACGCTCTTAGTAATGTATAATCCGTAAGGAAAATTTTTATTTTACAAACTGTTCTTCGAAAACACTCTGAGCTTCCTTATAACCCTAGTATATTTTGTACTAAACGCAGATCCCACGCTATATGTCAAATTAATTCTGCAAGAACCACGGTTGCAAAACGTCATTACCCATATCTAAGCTGTTTACTCTACAATAAATTCAATAAATTATTGAATATATATCCACTCACATCTTATCGTTGCAAATCTGTATGTTTAGCATGGCTTAAATCCATTACGTATGACGAGACTAAAGAACTTTTGACCATTGTTTATTAAAGAATTTTGCATCCACAGACACATATATACACAGATACACATACACACAAACACACACTCACACACACATCATCATCATGTATTGTTTTTTAGTTTTTATAAAATAGTTTAAATATTGTACGGAGGCGGGCGTTGATATCTGCAACGCAGTTTATACTTTTGCAGTATCATCGTAGCCATTGTTGTTTACTGTACTTATAGGAATTTGATACTAAATAAATAAATTTCATTTCATTTCAATTAGAAGGATAGAGAAAAAGGTTTGTCAAATTTCCTGACAAATTTTTTATAATGCATATGCGAGCACCGCAGACTTTTTTATCGAATTCGCACAATGGCCTTGTCTCGGAGGATATACCGGTACATGCGGGTGTACGATAGAAGTGTATTTGCTCACCTTTTCTCTATCTTAGTGGTCTCGATAAAATAGTTCCTAAAACAATAGCAAACAAGCGAAGCGACATAGAATAAAGACTCTGTAACATCCTAGAAGACCTGGCCTATACCGATAACATATGCCTGCTGAGTTACATACACACTGACAAGCATGCCAAACCAGATGACCAATGACGTAAGGCAATGAAGATAGGACTAAAAATGAACACATCGAAAAACCCAGGAGACGAGGTGCAGGGGAACAAGCTCTCTCTGCCTTTGCTTATAAGCGCAAAACCTTTGAAGCACGCCCACAAATTAATTTACATCGACATTGCTTCAAAAATTGCTAAACCTAGAGCAATTTTAGCATAGTTCCGTTCCATATGACAATAACAGAAACATACTCGGAGAATAAAGCTTAAAATAATGTGGTCCAACGTCAATTGTGCAAACCGTGTTGATATGTGGTAGCAAGACGTGGATGGAAGGTTACTAAAGACTTCTGCTCCAGGTCTTCTTCGACCTGTATCTCCACAGAATTCTCAATATTTACTGGCGCGAGATAATTTTCCAAGCTAAATCTGGGAGCGCCGCGCTGCTCCAACTGCTGAGAAACCGATCGACCAGTAAACACACCTAAGCGTTCCCTTCGGTGTTTTCGGTGATTACTTTATTATTACATTCCGAGGCAAACTGTACACTATAATCTGTACTGTGTGAAAACGTAAGCGTAGGCGTCCTAAGTAAACCTGGTGACTCTCGATCATTGCAGAAGCGTAAGAAATAGGAAATATTCGGAAAAAAACGAAGCACAAAGATAAGCACGAGCCACGAAGGACCAAAATCCGGGATGACAGAACACGGTTTCCTTTCTTTTTAGAGCAGACCCTACCTTTTTTTTATGTTGGAAAATGTATTTACGCATAACACCTACATACATTAAACTATGTAAAAATTACTCCCAGTGTACATTAAATGAATGATCAATGAATGTACGTAATGAAGTATACCAGATTTCATTCTTTCAAGTTCATTCTATCATGGCGGTCATTCATGTCATCCATAATTCATATCGTCATCTAGTTGTCATAATTTACATTTGAAGTTTTCTAGTACTATAATTTGTATTATTTGAAATTACAGCTCTTACAACAATATTTGTATTCTTTTCATATTTTTCTTAATATATTATTACGATGAGTTCTTCTTCGTCTACTGCTCTTTTTGCTTGTTCCCGTTGTTTCTCAAGACATCCTTTTGAAGAATTATCTCCCGGAGAACAGCTTTGCAAGGTAATATCGTGTACATGTAATTAATTCATTTGACCTTTATTTACCATAGTTATTTATAAGAAATATGATATATACTTAATGAAAAACAAGTTTTGTTATGTACTACGTTTACAATTGTATTGACGTCAGATGTGACGCTGTAAATTTCTGGGTATTTCAGGAATGTCGTGGTTCCTTTCCCGTTGTCAAGTGTACTTATTGCCGCTCTGAGTTTCAACAAACAAGGTCAGTACATAAGCCAAACCATATGATTCATAAAAAAGAAAGTTTTCATATTTATTTTTACAGATAACTAATTTATTTGCAAAATCATTCAATACACACAAATACATATCAACAAGTTGACACTTGCTTATTTTGTAATGGCATTTAATATTGACATTCATGAGTTTATATTTATATACAAAACAAACTACACATACACAAACTAAGCTATTATTATCAGCATGCTAAGTACTTATAGCATTAGCAACAACTTTGAATAAATATTAAAAGTAAAATTTAATCAAAATATATTTTTTAAATGTCTTTAATGATAAAAAATATTGTTCTTATGTTCAGACTTGATGTTAAAAACCAATAAGTAAATAATCATATTATATATGAAAAACTAATTCTTTCACATTGCATATTTGCTCCCTAATGATTCTTATACTAATGTTTTAATATAATTTGTTTTGTAATTAAAAGAATTTATGTAATTTAATGTAGCAATATTTTTCCGCTTAATTATCTTACCAAATCTGTATTATACAAATCATTTGCTTTAAATTAGAATAGGTGTGACTGAAAATTTGAATTATTGTCTCTTATGGTATTACTTTTACCTCATTTATTGTACATTGATATTGACATTATTATATTACAAAGACCTTTATAGTTATGTACAAAATAATTTACTGATGTTGTATTATAATTAGATATATTATAGAATTAGGTCACATATCTAATTTATATATAGCAACTAACAAATAGTTTATGAATATTTTTTTGTTGTTTTCAGTAAATCAAACACATCATCTATTTGTAAGAAATGTGAGGCAAATGTTAAGGCTTATGGCAAACCAACAGCTTGTGAATATTGCAACATTATTGCTGCTTTTATTGGTGAGTTATCTAAAATATTATATTGTACTCAGCCCTTTTTAATGTCCCACTGCTTGGTACGAGACTCCCTTCTATACGGGGGATGATCAGCTCAAGTATGACTTTGATTAAAAGAGCAATTACCTTACTTTAATACTGCTGTTACAATAGTAGATAATCATTAATGATATTAGAATTAAATTCCCTCTTACACGGGAAAACTGTAAAAGAAATTTGATTTAATCTTTAGACATGACATTTGACTGATGTTACACCATATTAGTTTGGTTTTGGTACTGTAGCTTTACATTCAACCATCTTCAATGTTGTAGAGGTTTTAAATATGAATGAAATTATAAATTGAAAATATAAATATTTTCATACAACATTGCCTTAAAATAATATTTATTCAATGGCACAATTTGAATAATTGTAATGTTGATCTGAAAGACATTAAGAATCAGTGAACAGTGAGCATATTGTACTAATATTTACATAGTACAATATTACATTTGAAGAAGCACATAATGCATGACAATAGTGTAAAGGAGTCAAAAACTTTAAATATAATACTCTCTTAGATTTGACATTTTAAATAAACTATATAATACCTTTGAAACATCTAACACCTTAGTCTCTCCCGTGACCATGATTGCTGTAAAGCATTTGAAACGTTGGAAACTAAAAATCAAAATAAGTTCGCGAAAAAATCCGAAAAGGTAGTTTTATTTAAAACTTTAAATATCTTCAAGAAAAGTTTGAAACACTACATAATGTCATGCAAAGAACCAGATTTTGTATAAAATCACCACTGTTTAAATTGTAGACTATTTAAAATATTGTATTATTTGAATTTCCTAAATGTAACTTTACATTGTTTTTTTTTTGGGAATATAAGCATCTTGAACTGAATTTGAACATCTGGAAATAAACATCAAACCTCAATGTTTCAAACAGTAACACAGGAAAACTCCAACAACAATCTGTCTCTAGGTTTATAGCTGCAAAACAAGTGTCCTTTGGTCCATATCTCCCTTAATAAATAATCTGTAAATGATTTTTTAAATTTCAAATTATTTATATTATCTGTTTATAATCCTCAGGTAATAAATGTCAGCGGTGTGCAAATTCCGAACGCAAGTACGGTCCAGCGGTGACGTGTGAGCAGTGCAAGCAGCGGTGCGCCTTCGACAGGCATGATGACAACAAAAAGGTATCATTATATTTCTTTTTATCACATAATGATACCATTTTTCTATTTTTTTTTAAACAAACTTATTTTTAACTAAATCATACCATTATTAGGGTTCGAAAGTATAGATGATTCTGATTGATCACTCATATTATATTCTAACTCCTACTTGAGTTCGAATAATATAGAATCGGAGATTATATCGAATATCTAATGAAGGCAGCGACTGCGATTCAAATATTAACTGCGTTTGTATGTATTGTTGAAGTATTGTCATGTCCCGTGGGGAATCCCCAAACGCCCACTTTCATTATGCTGGTTAAATTGTTTGTTTTATTTCAAACGCAGTTTAAATTTCGACTTCGTTCTTCGCTTACAATCCTCGACATCTATTTCGATATATAGAACCTTCAAATTAAAACTTTCCGACTTAACTCCGACTTCGGTGTCGATAAAACAACCACGTAAGGATGTAGAACAAGCAATTGGGATGCCACTTATCTACATGTTACATACGTGTCTGTATGTATATTTGTCGCCTTTGCTCTCCATTAAAAATTAACAAGAAAAGAGATACTGTTAAAAAAATAACTTCAAAAATTAAAAAAAAAGCTTTATTCAGTTCAGTTCAATAGATTTAAAATCTTTATATGTCCTTTTTAAAATGTTAAAATTTTTTTAAGATATTAAAAAAATATGAATATTGTCTTTATAATGACTAAATTTACTCACGACAAAATAATATTATTGCAGGTGGATGGCAAACTGCTATGTTGGCTCTGTACGCAGTCCCTCAAGAGAGCGTTGGCTCGCACAAAACAGCACCTCTCAGCGGTGGACAAACACAAGCATCGATCACACAAGTTAGTTGATTTTGCTTAAATAAAATGTAGCTCAAAAAAATATAAAAGTCTAAGAAGTTATACATACTTCTTTGTCATAAAAAAACAATAACTACAAAAAAAATATCCTTCGTGCCAATACTATGTTCGACTGGTACTTTTGTCACGAGTACAAGGGGAACATGAACCTCAAGGAGTGCTCATTATATATGTATGTAGGGTGCCGTCAAAGAGTGCATGCGACCTCTTTAACACTTATACTCGCCTGGTAGGTACTTGTGATGACGTCACATGGGATGCTCTTGGTAAATATACCTTTTTCGTTCCGTGATGTTTTCTACCTTAAAATTGTTTTCTCATAGGGGCCGTTCATAAAATACGTCACGCTAAAATCAACTTTTTTTTAACCCCCTCCCGCCCCTATTGTCACGCTGTGTTACACTTTCTGTGGCCCCCCTAGAAATATTTCGTCACAAAAACTAAGATTAAGTTTTTATCAGACGGTCAATCTCGAAAAAGAATGGTGTACACAATTTGTTTTTTTTTTTATGTATGTTACGTGATAACTTTGCTAATGGTTAACCGATTTACCTCTTTCTTTTTGAAGTTATACTTCTTTTGGCACGTTTGGGAAAAATTATGAAAGTAAAATTTTTACGATGCGCGCGCACACCGACAGCCAAAGAGGCATGATGAATTTAGCTGAAAGTGACATGATGAAGTCAGCTGCATTCCTTTTACAAACAGAGAGTTGTGACGTATGGGATGAAATCTTTAGCTATTTTTGTTCTGTTACGCCAAAGAAGTATAACTTCTTACGTGCGTACATGAGTATACACACACGTTTTTTATTGAATAGACTGTACCTAATAAAGTAAGCATAATTTGAAGTAATTTAGTGTACTTTTACTAGTAAAAAGTAATTCTCAAACTTCCATCTAAACTTATTCCGCTATTTCCTATAGGTCTAATGAAGGTCATTAGAAAATATCCATTTTCATAGTAACTAGCATAATAAAAACGGTTGTATGTTTAAAGTAATAAAAATTTTTTAACAAAAAATCAAACTCGACTTCCAGGCACTAAAGTGTAAAAAATAACTAAACGGAGGTTTTCATTTAGAATAGATACTTAATCAGATATTTTCGAAGTCGGTGCCAGCCGATACAAAGCAAATCTAATATATTTCGATACGTAAAATACATAATATTTACCTATTAGATATTCATATCTTAAAATATTGTAGGCTGGCACCGACTTCGAAAATATCTGATTAGGTATCTATTCTAAATGAAAACCTTCGTTTATTTATTTTTTACATTTTAGTGCCTGGAAGTCGGTTTCTATTTTTTGTTATTTTTTTTTATTTTTCCATTTTTTGTGTAGATGCAATAAGCAGGTAATTTGTAAGAAGAAACTTTTTTAATAACATATTCGATTAAACAATTTATTTAAAAAATATATTTGTTGTTGATTTTTTTTAAAACCGCTCGACCGATTTCGATAAAATTTATATGGGACCACCTGGGAAGTGTAATACCCTTTGAAACAAAAAAAAATCCAAATCTGTTCAGGCGTCTTGGAGTAATCAGTGAACATACATAAAAAAAAAGATTCCGATGAATTGAGAAACTCCTCCTTTTTGGAATTGGCAGTCGGTTAAAAAGAGCTATTTTACTTTGAACATACAACCGTGAATAATACGTCACCTTGCTTATTTGTTTAAATGACCAATAGTTATTATACTTTACAGTAGAGTTTTTTCTTCTATTGTAAAAAAAACAATGCTTTTTTTAAGAACTAATATACATATATAATACTACATATTATGTAGTTTTTTTTAATTTTATTTAAATAAAATGTGTGTTTAAAAGTAAATAATTCTGTAATAAAATCTCTTTTGGGAAATTGGTTGTTTGAAATAAGCAATGAGATGACGATAATTATTTTTTAAAAGTTACTTGTGTTCTTTGTGAATTCAAAAGTTTTCTACATTCGCAGGTCGAAAAGTAGTCATAAGGACAAACGTAAGTCTGACATGATGAAGAACAACTCTGGTGACCTTTCCGACTCACAGCCAATGGAGAAGAAATCTAAATTGAATCCTTTACAAGGTATGTTTATTGGTTATATTTATTACTATATATTTAGTGTGGTGCCGTCTTATGCGAATTGAATTGAATTTGAATTTGCAATTCATACAATATAGTCTTTGGTTTACTATAGATAAAGCTAGTGATACATAAACATTGTACTGTCAGTCTAGACATTAAAAAGTAACTATTGTCATTTAGTAGTGAGAATATTTGTCTTTTTGATATAATTGGACCAGTCTTCACGTTTTGAGGATTTTTAGTATATGAATAATCTCAAAATATCCTTATTATTGCAGTCACTATGAAGGTTAAAGTCATTTTAAAGGTGTGATCAAAGAATATATTTCTTATAAAACTTGTTATATATTGTTGTGATATGTTATCTATGTTAATTGTAATTGAGCAATAGTGAAAAGTTACCTAAAAATATGTTTTTTTAAAGGGATATCCATAAAAATTTCTTATGTTGGTACTTAAACTATAATAACACATATAGTAACGCCACTTTAATATAACGTAGTATTATTAGAAATATTAATTTAAAATATATTTCTTTATCAGGGAAATTATATTTTTTTGTTTCATACATATAATGATATTTTGACTTCATCTATACATACTCGTATATTAAAATTGTAACTAAGCTGAATCTGTACATTAGATATTTTTTTGAAAATTTATTGAAATAATTATTATAATCGATATCTATGGCCGAATCTATGGTTTTTAGAATTTTTGTCTAACTGTCTGTCTGTTACCGCATCACAGAAAAACCACTGGAGGGATTTTGATGAAATTTGGTATAGTCATAGCTGGTTATCCGGGTCAACATATAGGATACTTTTTACTGCGGGAAAAGATTTCATTTCTCAGAAAAAATACAAAAACTGCAATGTAAGAGTATACTAATATGTAAAACTTAAGAATTTGGTTTTTGGTCATCTGAACGCGGGCAATGCTAGTACTTCATATAACTAATATTTGGGGATATGGTACAGCAAACTAGTCGCGGGTGTAAACTCGCTAGAGGATTTATTGTATTTGAAAACAAAAGTGTAAAATATGTTTGTCAATATTTAAAATATAGAAGATATGACATGATCCTATGAAAATAAACTTATTATTTTATTATTTACATTTATTACTGCTAATAACTTTTCTTTTGTGTAACCATGCTTTAGATAAAACATAGTTGACAATTCGTTATACGCGAATAGCATGAATTGATACTAAAGGTTTTATGTCGGAACTGCAAGCACTTCATCTGAACTTCTAATAATAATAATTAAAACATATTTCCTCCATTCAGGAATCGAACCTACTCGAATGGCATGACAATGGCACAAAGGCCACATTATAGTGCAAAATTTTTTTTGTTCTTTTTCACTTGAGAGTTATTGTTGTTATATATTTTTATAATAATATTCTAATTTTTACGTTATTCTTTAATTTGTTTAATAGCTCCTACTAAAATTTACACGTATTATTATTATTTTTCTTGCAATGGCACCCTTGTTTTTTTTTATGTTGATGTGAAAGTATTGCTATCAACGCTTTGTTTTTTTTATGTGAGTAATAATATTTTGTGTTTATTTTTTTATTTATTTTTTGTTTTATTTCTTTTAACTAAACTAAATTTTTCCTTATAGATATGTACTATTTGTTAGGTGAATTAGACCCAAACAGTTCAGATCATGTGGTCGCTATGACACAACTAAAGGAGACCATCGCTAGCTTACAGAAGAAAGTACAGCAAAAAGACATGGAGTTACTTTCCAAAGATAAATTGGTATGTTATTTGTCCATTATTTTCTAAATTTTTAGAAGATTTTTACAAATTATCATAAAAATAGATTATCTTTTCGGATTTTTTGAGGATTTATTTTGATTTTTGGTTTCGGACGTTTCGAATGCTTTACTGCAATCATGGTCACCAAATATCAAAATAATTCCGCAAGAAATTTAAAAGGATAGTTTTATTTAAAATGTCAAATATTCGCGTAAATCTAGGAAAGTATCACATAAATATATTTTTTTTCAGATAACAGAGCTAAAAGCGCAACATCACAACGATACAACAGATCTTCGGAATGAAATGAAAAATAAAGAGCGTTTGAACGAGACTAAATTCAATTTAATGAATACGAAAATACAAAATTTATTAAAAGAAGTGGCAACACTAAGTAAATCTGCAAAGAAAAATAATAAAAATACAAAGTCTGCGCTCGCCACTGAGAATAGCGGCAGCGGCACCGACAGCCCGAGCACTAATTAGTTGATTATACTTATTTATTTACTCGATTACCATTCATTTTATTTATAGTCTCGTTTTATAATGAAATGAACAAAAGAAATAGGTAGTTGACACAGTTAATCATTCAAATTCTTAAAAAAAAACTTTATTTTAGTGCTGGAAACCTGATTATTTTAAAATAACTGTAAAAATCGATTTAAAGGTGCTTTGGAATCGGTAAATAGTTGAGTTGGCAAATAAGTGTCCTACTTTGGTATTACCATACAAAATGTATGGGGGAATCGCATAATGACAGCTCATAAAAAGTATGTGAGTTGAGAGGTTTCCAATTTTTTTATACATTAATTATAAAAATTTAAGTAAATTATAATAAAAATATGAAAGAATTATTAAAATATCGCAATAAATGAAAACATTACAAAACTTCTAACTTGCGCTTGTAAGAATAACGATACGACCACACGACCTGAACGACCGACATTTAAATTAATTTCTCGCTCATTTATTGATAGATTTCAAAAAAAAGTTTTCACCGATTTATTAATTTTTATCTGTATTATAATTCCATTGCATTAAATATGACATTATCAACATCGTGAAACTTTTCCATTGATCGATTCTGTCGACTACCGAATTGTAGAAATAATTTTATCTAAACGTCATTTGTGAAGTAACCTGTGCCAAACTGGCACGCTTAAAAGTCACAAAAAAATAAAAATTAAATTCAAATAATTTTATAATGTTCAATTCAATTCAATTTTCTTGTTAATGGCTTCAAAATTTATAATGTTAATTTTCTATTTGACGACCGTTAAATTTAAGATTTAAAAATGTGGCAAATATTTGAACTATAACTTGTGTAATAGATAAGATATAGTGAAATTTTACCACGTCATAACTAAGCGGGACTATCAATAAAATCGAGGGGATCGAGCTCACTAGTGACATTTTAATGGAAAATATGTATTTTCCTTTATTTTTTTACTCTACAAATGGTTTCATTTGTAGATATATTTGGATGTTAAGTATAAGTAGGTTTCCATTTAATAATTTTGTTTATTATCTATAAGCGACTTACTAATTATTTTTTATGTCGAATAATATATATTTTATTTGACGGTGCTGCGTGATTTAGTTGTATTAGGTAACACACGCGGGACAAATGTATTCAATTTAAAAAAGTGAATGTTGCCAGCTACAAAAATTATATCATATCGATTTTATTATCTTGACCGTCGATTTTATTGAAATTAATAATTAATTATTTACATATACGTATGTATGGTAACATTGAAGAAAAGACACAAAAACGAGATTATTTTTGTATTAATTTTACAAATTATTTGAAATCAAACTTTAATCTAATAAACCGGTATTTAAGTATAAAGATATGTAAGTTTCATAATTATTTTACTTTTTATATCTTATTTTTAAATATCTGAAATCTCTAATTTTTATTTGACCTTTAATTTAATAATGAATACCAAAATTAGATTTACATACGTCATTGTCACTTTTATGTTACGCCATTAGAGGCGATTTCTTTGAATCAAAGACTTGACAATTAAATAAATTCAAATATATGTCGCCCTATACGTCTTAATTATTTTATTTGACATAGGCTTGCGACAAATCCCAATAACTATCTCTTTATAATATCTGTGACTGCTTACTAGCGATAGGAGTTTGTCTATCTCTAGTAAGGAAAACTTTAGATAGATATGTTATTGAGAACCGCCGTTAGTGGCGCTAGTGTTGAAATGGTTACTTGAAAATGTATTGTGCTTTATTTAAAGCTTAAAATAATTTTAAAGTTAAAAAAGTTAACATTTAATTACATTTCTTTATGAATGTTACATTTAAATTTTACAATATTCCAATATGTTTTCAAGTAGTCGCTTTAAATAGATAAAATAAAAAATTATAAATCATCGGTCATTTTTACCGGTAAATGTAGATTAAATTTTCAATGTAAAGTCGTATGAAACGGTCAAAATCCCGCGAAACGACTGAATGAGTGTAAGGTGTAGTAGTGATAATTAAAAAAAAAAGAAAAAAAAACGAAAAATCAAAGTTCATTTCCACAGATTTACTTAGAATTATTGTATATTTATTTGTAACTCTGATCAAATATAAAAATTATATTTTAAAATAAAACTTTCCAAATGTTTTATGGCAACACTAAAGTTAGTCCAAACGAATTTATAATGGGGGTATTAACATTTTAAAATTATGTCAAATTCCGTTTCAATTTTCTCAATGGTGAAATTATGATAATGTTAGTAAATGTAACATAAATACAATAAAAGGTGTTGAAAGCATTGAATTTATTTTATTAATAGTAAATAGTAACCATTATCATTATAGATCACTCGTGATGCGCCCTTGTTACGTTTGAGTACGTCACTATATAAACAGAAGTTTTTGGAAATAACAGTAATTTTAATAAGATTTTTTTGGAAAATCTTATTGAAATAGTTATTATTAGCGATACACAGGCCGAATCTATAGTTTTTAGAATTTTTGTCTGTATGTCTGTCTGACCGCATCACGAAAAACCAGTGGAGGGATTTTGATGAAATTTGGTATGATGATAGTTGGCTATCTGCGTCAACATATAGGATACTTTTTACTGTACTATGTGATAAACGTTTAACTGATAATCAAAAAGAAAAAGTTCTCGATAATGTTGTCTTTGTCAACAATAAGGAATATGCGTGATTTGTTTTATTTTTTTATAGAATAGCTTACATCGTTATATAATTAAAAAAATATCCAGCTCCAAAAAACTAAAATTTACTATTTTTTTTATATACCGATGATACCGAGGATATTTTAAACGCCCGCCGTTTCGTTTCATGTGACGTCACAGTATGATATAGGTACACAGAAAAATAACGACGCAATTTGTAGCGACAAAATCGCTAATCACCGTTTTGATATACTTTGATGTCATATTCGGTCTGACCAATGGCGTTCGTTTCAACTATTTTTAACTTCACACCTATATTTGCATTTTTTAATAAGTATTTTCTTAATCTATACTAATACAATAAAGAGGTAAAGTTTGTGAATTGTGAGTTTGTGACGTTGTAGGGGGTAATCTCCACTATCTTCTTACCAAATTTCATCTAAATCGGTTAAGTAGATCCAGATCTACTGAACCGATTTAGATGAAATTTGGTAAGAAGATAGTTTGAGACCGTGGGAAGGACATAGAATACTTTTTATCGTGGGAATCATCCCTTAAGAGTGTGAAAATGGGGATGAAATTTTATATAGGGAATCAACCTAGGGACGAAGCCGAGCGAAGCGAGGGTGAGTCGCTAGTATAATAATAAGAAGAAGTGAAGTTTCTGAGTTTGTGTTATTGTAGGGGGTAGTCTCTGGATCTTGTGAACTGATTTAGATGAAATTTGTTAAGACGGATAATTGAAGATCCTGGGAAGGACATAGGATACTTTATCCCGAAAACCATCCCTTAAGGGGGTGAAAATGGGTATAAAAATTTGTATTGGAAAGCAAGCTAAGGATGAATCCGAGCAAAGTAAGGGTAAGTCAATATTTTTAATATTTAAGTTAAAAAAACTTATTATAACATTAAGTGCGAAGTTTCCCAGAATGCTATGACGTTGCCACGATAATATGATAATTGCAAATATGTTTTGCTCTAAATGCACGTTTTTACCATAATGCAATTTAGTACGCTGTCTATCTCCCATATATTATACTTGTCCATCACTTAATTATTGTTCTAACTATTGTGACGCATACGTCTTTATGAGCTTAACAAAGTAAAGGTCGTTTGAATGTTTACGAAATATTATGGAAAAAAAACGACGAAATAACAAATTTATTTTTAAGTATGAAGTGGGAACTTTGTAATTTTTATCTATACATATAATAAAATTGTAACAAAGTCGAATCTGTACATTAAATATTTTTTGAAAAATCTAATTGAAATAGACATTATTATCGATACAGAGTCCGAATCTATAGTTTTTAGAATTTTTGTCTGTCTGTTACCGCATCACGAGAAAACCACTAGACAGATTTTGATGAAATTTGGTATGATGATAGTTGGTTATCCGGGTCAACATATAGGATACTTTTTACCGCGGGAAAATATTTCATTTCTAAGAAAAATACAAAAACTTCATTGTAAGAGTATAACTAATATGTAAAACCTAAGAATTTGGTTTTTGGTCATCTTAATGCGGGCGGAGCCGCGGGCAATGCTAGTTCCTTTATAAAGTACTAGTTTCTGCACGCAACGTCACCTGCGTGTAAAACGTTTTCTTTTAACGTTATTAAACGGCGCCATTTATTGATCAGTTCAGTAAATTAAAATAAAATTATAGTGAATCTATTATTCCACGGGAAAACGTTACTAGCACGCTCTGTACTATTTACAGTTTATCATTATTCATTACCCTCTAAAACCATATTATTGTACTTTTTCTTCCACTGTTTTTAGGGTTCCGTACTCACCATCATACAAGTGGACCATATTAGTAAGCCTTCACTGTCCGTCCTTTTATCTGTCAGTGGGCTGTATCTCATAAACCATACTAGGTAGGTAGTGTTGAATTTAACAACAAATAATAAATAACAAAAAAATAAAAGCCGACTTCAAACGAAAGCACTAAAAAGTAAAAAATAACTGATTGGTAGTTTTCATTTAGGTACTATACCTAATCAAATATTTTCGAAATCGGTGCCAGCCCATATAAAGCGAAGCACACCGACTTTTTTTTTATTCATTTATTTATTCCAAATGAATCTGAAAAACGATGAAAACGTAATGTTTTATCAAAGGTAAATTCTCTATTGACGCCAATATCTGAAACTATCTCGTTATAGTTTTAATTTTAAACTAAACTTTCTTATAAACAGCCAATAAATCTTTATTTATACTGATATTATAAAGATGTAAAGTTTGTGACGTTGTAGGGGGTTATCTCTGGATTTACTGAACTGATTTAGATGAAATTTATTAAAAAGATAGTTTGAGACCTTGGGAAGGACATAGGTTACTTTTTATCCCGGAAATCATCCCTTAAGGGGGTGAAAATGTTGATGAAAGTTTGCATTGGGAATCAAGCTAGGGAAGAACCGAGGGTGAGTCGATAGTTATGTATTATTCAACGTGGAGGTTACCTAAGTAGGTACTTGTACGCAGCTTCTACGTACGTTACCTACTTGTAAGTAACAGGTAAAATTATATAGATAATATTTAGTATTCAGTGGCGATAAGGCCATCTATGCATACGATTGTTCTTTTACTATTGTGTACAATAGAAAATTAACCTAATACCTAAAAACCGACATGCTAAATTTTGACTAGAACTTTCTAGTATAAACAAAAACATTAATTCACAAAATATACCACATCTGAAATAATCTTTACAAATAATAAGTTTTGTCGTCGTTTAGGAATAAATATGTACGTTTCGCCTTTGTGTGTTTGACAGCTATATAAGCCGTTTCAGAGCGAGTTTGTAAACAAAATTCAGTTCAAAATAAACCTCGTCAGGTCCCTGATATGGCTACGAATATTGTGTTTTTCATCTTTCTAATATTCCACTTATCTCATGCAAAGGGTTAGTATTTAAATTGTGATTAACTTAAATATTTATTTTAAAACATTAGTTCTGATTTATTGTAATAAAATATAATGTAACCTTTTTATATATTTTAAACTAGCTACTCACACTCACTTCGCTCGGGTGCATCCCTAGGTACGTTTTAATTTTTTTGAGCGGAACCCTAATTCTTTTTCTTAAATAAAAGTAGTCTTAGGTACACCTTATAACATCAGCTATCTGCTAATGAAAGTCCCGTCAAAGTCAGTCCAGAAGTTTCCGAGATTAGTCGGAGCAAACAGGCAGACAGACAAAATTTTTATAAATTGTGTTTTTCTTATTATATATACATATAATAAAATTGTAACTAAGACGAATTTGTACATTAAATATTTTTTGAAAAATCTTATTGAAGTAAATATTATTATCGATGCAGAGGCCGAATATATAGTTTTTAGAATTTTTGTCTGTCTGTCTGTTACCGCATCACAGAAAAACCACTGGTAGGATTTTGATGAATTTTGGTATGGTGATAGCTGGATATCCGGGTCAACATACCTGTAGGATACTTTTTACCGCGGAAGAATGTCTCTTTTCTGAGAAAAATGCAATTTAAGAGTATACTAATATATAAAACCTAAGAATTTGGTTTTTGGTCATCTGATCGGGCGGAGCCGCGGGCAATGCTAGTTACCTTAATTCATATGCATTTAGTGAAAAGCTGTAATTTTGACATTACAAACAGACACTTAAATTTTATTTATCTGTATAGATAAAGAATTTATATATGTAGATTTTAATTTTTTTAATAGTTCTAGATCTATCATGCTCACAAATTCGTACTTTTGTGGACGGTCATAATAACAACCGATATAAACTAGCCAAAGGTGAAGTGCCTAAACAGCCACCTGCTTCTGAGATGAAATATATGGTATGATTTTTAATTTATTATAAATCTATAAATAAAACATGACTTGAGGTACCTACTACCGTTATAATAAAGAAGGTCCTAACTAACAATTTGGTCAAAAATGACTTAAATGCAGATTCGAAATCAGCAAAAAATATGCTACTTGATAGAGATAGATTGATGCTACTTATGAATCAGGAGATACCATCACCATTTTCATCGTTACTACGTACAAACTACTACTAAGTATTAAGACAAAACTTCAAATATCTCGATATCAATTTTGACGAAGTTGCGGCCTTCTTTTTATGACGACAGCCTACCCTTCGGTATTTTTACTCTTAGACGCAATTTATTAAACAGTTTCGGAGGTTTTCAGAATTCGCAATAAAAACTGATTAATTAAAAAGAAATTGTTTTTAATTACAATTTTTTTATTTGTAATTTTTTGTAATAACAATTTCTGGCAAGATCTCTATTTAAATATTCGTGATTATGAGCAAAACTATGATAAGTTAAACAAATCGATAACACAATTTTGTTTTAGGTAATAACAAGTGATAAATTTATTTAAAATTAAATAAACCCCCCGACCATCTTGGACCGATTTTAATCAAACAGCTAAGTACACTCCCGACTAATTCACCTTTTAAACAAAAAAAAACAAAATCAAAATCGGTTCATCCGTTCGGGAGCTACGGTGCCACAGACAGACGCACACGCAGACACGTCAAACTTACAACACCCCGTCGTTTTTGCGTCGCGGGTTAAAAAGGGGGTTAAAAAAATAATATAGGTAAATTGAAATACACTGAGGAGGTAGGTACACGTGGTTTCTAATTTTTAGGTAAGTACGGCAAAATTTTTTCGCATAAGCAAAACTAGATAAGGCCTATGTTTATTGAACTCTGATACACTTGTTTGCTCATTAACTACTCTCATATTCTATTTTTGAGATAAAATAAATTACATAACTTATCGTATACGGCTTTTACCTTCAATTTTTTATTGAAATACTCAAGTAATGCGTATAATATGTTAAAAATTGAGCTAACTGTGGAAATTCATTTCGCACTAATAACTTACAGTATAAAATAATATCCTTTTACATTTAATTTATATAAGGATATAATATACTGAGGAAATAATACCTTATTTAATATGATGATGATGTTCTCCCGACCGATTCCGGCCACGGCGGCCAATCTCATTGAGACTAGCCAACTGCGCAGGAGATATTATAGTGCACAAGTGTACGCGAAGACACAGGTGCACTCTCTATTCCTGTCACTCTCATATTCTGGTGGGACGACCACTCGACACGACCAGTGAGAGTTAAGGCGCAGGACCGACGGCTTTACGTGCTCTCCGAGGCACGGGGGTGAAACACCGCCAACTTCCCAACTCCGGGCTGTTACTGAGGCTTACTATACAGAAAGACTCAATAACTAAACTTGGCCCGACCCGGGACTCGAACCCAGGACCTCCGGGTGTGCGGCCGTACTTGCTAACCACTACACCACCGAGGCAGTTAATATATGATGTATTAGACCTTTTTTTTTTTTTTTTTTTAACGTTGGGAAATGCATTTACGCACGACGTGTGGGACTCACCGGCGTAATACAGCCAGTACTACCCACTAAAACCCAACAAAACCTTCCCCCGTCTTAATGGGGCGTCGCAGGATCGCTTACGCATTCAACTACGACGCCCCGACGGCAGGTCTGCCGAAGCAGACCACCACAACCATGGGGTTGCTCCACAGTCCACTCTGCTATCAGAGAAGTACCAGGAGCAACCCGCATGGTACACCGCCCCCCGAAGAGGGCCACCTCCCACCGCCCACCGAAGTGGGCAACCTCCCTGTGCTTAGCTTCGCGCCCGGTTGGATTGCCGGGCACTACTGAGCCCCCCCACCACGACAAGGTGAACGCACGTTGGGGGGGATGATGTATTAGACCTAAGTCGTTACTAATTTGAAATTGAACAGAAAATTTCCTACTAGTTTTAAACCTAAAAAGTTTCAGAGAATGAAATAATATTAAACACTTACATAAATCTGAGTAAAGCTGAAAGAAACTGCTGGTTTTTCTTTAAAAGATTTATCTGCTGTAATATTTTTTAAAATTAAACAAAAACAAAACTATCCCTCGAGGATCGTATATTTTTCCGGGATAAAAAGCAGCCTATGTGTTATTCCAGACTATAATCTATCTCTGTGACAAATTTCATCCAGATCCGTTTCAGCCGTTCTGGCGTGAAAGAGTAACAAACATCCATACATACCTACTCACAAACTTTCACATCTATAATTTTATATTACGTTGTATTATTTATAAATACGGATGATGATCTTCTTAGATATGGGATAAAGAGTTGGCGGCAAAAGCCTCGCAATGGGCGTCGAATAACAAGTTTGCACACAATCCGGATCGAACTGTTGGTAAGTTAACTTTCTTTACGAACTTACAGGCATACTGAGATCTCTCAATAAATTATTCTAGGATTTATCATTTATTATTTTGGACTAGTGTTAATGATGAATGACTCATATATTTTGACAATATCATTTTTATTATAGGATCGAAGAGATTCACAACAGGAGAAAATATTTATATGTCGTTCTCCACTGATTTGAACCATAAACTGGATATTTCCGGTGCGCTCAGTTCATGGTTTGACGAATACAAACACTATACGTATGGTCCTCTGAAAGCTTCTGATTTTACCGGCTCAGGTGAAGCTATTGGACATTATACACAGGTAACTGTTTCTAATATTATAATATCACTGTTCTAAATCCCTTTAAATGTAATCATTGGGAGTTGGTTTTTTTTTAATTTGATATGGTACGGGGCTTAGTTATGTATACATATGCTATATGTATACTCTAATGTACGGCGTATCACTCTTGAGGCTTTAGTTATAACTTATTCTGCCTATTCATTAAAAAACAGATGCGTTTTTACAATTTGAAAAATATCGTAAAATAACTCCTAAAAAACGTATTGAGCCAGGATTGTAAAATTTGTTTTTAACCGACTTCCAAAAAGGAGGAGGTTATCAATTTGTCGGAATCTTTTTTTTTATGTATGTTCACCGATTAGTCAAAGACGCCTGAACCGATTTGGATTTTTTTTTGTTTCGAAGGCTATATAAATTTTATCGAAATCAGGCAAGCTGTTTTTTAAAAAATGAACAATAAATATATTTTTTAAATAAATTGCTTAATCGAATATGTTATTAAAAAACTTTCTTCTTACAAATTACCTGCTTATTACGTCTACACTAAAAATGGAAAAATAAAAAGTTAAAAAAACCGACTCCCAGGCACTAAAATGTAAAAAATAACTAAACAGGGGTTTTCATTTAGAATAGATACATAATCGATATATTCGAAGTCGATGCCAACCGACAATATTATAAGATATGAATATCTAATAGGTAAATATGTATTTTACGTATAAAAATATATTAGATTTCCTTTGCATCGGCTGGGAGTCGGTTTTTATCTTTTTTAATAATAATATGTGTTTGGGAAGTTTATTCTTTAATAGGATCATATTAATATTTTTTAGAGTTTCAGTTGTAAGACCTATTTAATATATTAGATTTTGATAATTTTTAAATTGGAACTTATGTAAATATAGGTACCTAGGTGTTTAGTCATCGAAAAATAATTAAAAAAAATTTAAGTTTCATTTTAATATGGCGGAATATATGCAGAAAAAAAACTAACTTGATATCTCTTTGGTATGTACTGTCATACTCGTATGGTACACTCAGCGGCACATACGAGTATAACCGTCCATAGGTAATTAATTTTATGTGAAAATTAATATTTATAATATTCATTCTCGTTAAAAATAGCAATTATAGATTTCTATTATGCCCTTTTTAACGTTCCACTGTTACATTATAGATTTATTTGTAGCAAAAATCAGTTAAGATTCTGTTGACTAAAAAAAATCGTACATAGTTTTATCTGTTCTATCCATGTATTCTATCTCTTTCCTTCCTTCCTTTTTTACGTCCCATTGCTGGGCACGGGTATCCTTTCAATACCAGGAGAATCATGCCGTAGTCTACGACATTCTCAAAAAAAAATATTTAAGAGGGTTGTTAGCATTTTTATCGTGATGCAAGTATCTTACAGTCTTAAACGCTTAGCTCGATAACGCAAAAGCGCAAAAAGTGGCACATAGGCCACTTTAAAATGGTGGGCGGTAAATTGTGCTACTGAGTGCAGCAACGGCAATTTTGTAATGATAACGAATGGTTTCCTTATTACTGGTATAATAATATATTATGAAGTAAAGATAATTAAATTTTGTATATTCAACAAAACTCTAAGTGTTTGTGATTAAATGTTATGTTTATGTTTTTCTTCTACTTATATAGATGGTATGGTCTAATTCAATATACCTTGGTTGCGGAGTGTCTCAGAATATAAACAAAGGCAGAATGGAATACCTCGTGGTGTGCAACTATGGACCAACGTAAGAATTTAATTAATGTTTTACTACAATTAAGAAAGTCAAGGAGCTGAGTAATTGTATCTACTTGGTCCTGCCACAGCGGACGATTTATTGAGCTTCACCAACTGTAGATGAGTTCTAAGGTTCGAATCCTGGGTGATAGCAAAATAATTCTCGGGTTTTTTTCGTCAAATAGTTCTCAAACTAGGAACAGGAAGCTAGGAAAATGGTGATGTTGATACACCCAATATGGAATATATGTATTTTCTTTTGTTTTTATACATTAGCGTACATCGTTATATAATTGAAAACAAAATATCCAACTCCAAAAAAATAAAATTTAGTATTAAAAAACTTAAAAATATCATACAGATACTTTAAACGCCCACCATATTGGCGCGCTTGGCGTGACGTCATAGTCTATGACAACATTGCAATCGACGACTGAACAGGTCTAGATTGTTAGTAACAATCGAAAACACCAAACAACAGCGCTCTATTATAATAGACTTTAACGTCACATTCGGTCTGACCAATGGCGTTGCGTTTTAACTACTTTGAATTTCCAACCTATTTTTCCACTTTTCAATAAAAAAAAATTTAACAAAAAGAAATTACATTGAAAATATTGATATAGGCTTAATTCAAAAGCAATAAAGATTATTAAAAAAACATATTTCACCTTTATTTAAGTCACTCGCATATTCCCTATTGCCTTAAAGATTCAATATGGAACAGAGAAAATATTTTTATTTCTTTAAAATACGATAGCTAACAAATTAGTGTGATTAAAAACTGTAGTATACCAATTTTAAATCTTATTCGATTTTAAAAGTTTTGGAAGTGATTTTAGTAAAAATAGTAGGTAATATTTTAAAAGATATTTTACATCCTAAGAAAATCTTATGTACCATAACTCAGCCAGTGTTTACATTCATCAATGATAACAAAATATAAGTATATCTTAAAATTTTCAGCGGAAATTACTTAGGTGAAACTCCGTATAAATCCAATGGAAGTTCAAGCAATCAGTTGTTGTGTGTTATAAAGAATTGCAGCCGTCCTTACGGAGAAAAATGTTAGTTGTTTAAACAAATTGTGTAATAATCATAGACTAAAGAATAATATATACGTGGATAGTGCCATGAAACTGAACGTAAAGCAAAACAATATATTATGTTATTTTCAAATTTATCATTGAAAGTTTTCAATAAATAATAAGAAAATATGTAAATTATGAGATTTATAAATCTAAGTGTACTTTTAAAGTATTATACAAGAATATTACGATTAGTCTCGTATTATAATGAACTAAAATATTTAATTTTAGTGAAATGTCTTGTAAACAAGTCTATTAAAATCAGTAAAATCTAATTGAGTAATATTAATAATTAATTAGTAAATAAGTAAAATCTATTTTTATATATAATAAAAAATAGATTTTTACTCAAACTCAAAATGAATTTAATATTGGAATGCAAAATCATTAATTATTTTAGATGAAATAGAAAAATAAAATAATATTATTATTTAAATAAAAAAAAATATGTAAATAATCTTAGGTAGGTATGTGTAGCTTACCTATGTGTATGTAAAGTTTATATTAGTAAAGTACTTGTTCTGTAAAATATCTTTTTATTTCAGATAAAAACTAAATCCCACTTTGTTCTTTTTTCTAAGTAAACTTCTTTCTATCTAAAATGTATGTATATGTAAGAATCAACAAAATAGTCGGGGCAATTGAAGGGTTGCCCTTATATAAGGGGCCTCTAATATTACCAAAGATCACATAATATGTATTATACTTTATAATAATATAAGTAAGTATATAGTAACAATACTACGGAATAAAAGATATTTTTTTGGCTTTGCTCTTTTAAGCAGTAACGCAGTTGCGTAGCTATTCCAATGCAAGTCAATCAATGATTCAAGGGGTCCCAGCAAGCCACAAACGAAGAAACGAGGACTGCCCTCATAGAAGTTAAAAAAAATCGCAAGAAAAAAAGGTCCTAAATTTCCCCATATTATTTTTTACGAGGTCCACGAGGAATGTGTTCGTACAGTATAGAATATAGGTTCTATAGAACGATAAATGGTCCTCTAAGGTCAACTTTTTTACTAAACTAATCATAATTTCTTTATCGTGGCATGGTGAATATGAGGAATGAGGATCAATTCATTTTTATTGACAATTGACTCTACTACCACAGTCTATATTATGATTGTGTTGTATATAACTAACTTGAGATAAAAAAAACAAAAATAAAAAAAACGAGACTGCGTACAAAGCAAATTCAAAAGATGAGAACAAGTTGACAAACGAACATAGTGTTATGCAGTCGGAGACATACATACACGCAGCTATTGGAAAACATGTACAATCTACATATTATGACGTATGTATGTTTTCGACTGCATAATACTATGTTCCTTTGTCAACTTGTTCTCATCTCTTTAGTTTGCTTTTTACGCAGTCGGGTGTTTATTTGGCAAATTATTTTTTATTTACAGCTTTTTAGTTTTGGTCAGTTAGAAATTTTGAGTTTTATTTAACAATTTCTTAGCCTAAATTACTTTTAAACATATAAATTATATAACTTTCTGTACTCGCCTCTTAAAAGCCTATATTTTGTTACCCCACTAGATTAATTCGGACGAACATTTTTTTCGTATGAATCATCAAAATCGATTAAGTCGTTTAATAATTACGAGGGAACTAAGGGTCGAACACACATACAAACATACAGGTCAAAAACTAACCCTCCTTTGGGTTTGGTCGTAGTCGGGTAAAAACAATTGTAATTAAAAAATAAAAACTGATTATTCATAGAGTTATAATAAAACCCAGCTTTCAGGTGTCTACTGCCGGCTAGCTGACTTCTCGTTCAACGCTCGACAGTCCACGTTCGTTTTCATAATAATCAAACTTCTATTTTTTCTTACATGGAGAGAACAGAAGGGCAACTTTGATCTCGAAAATCTAAAAAGGGTAGTTCCTTTGAGTAGACGTCTCTATATTCGATTTTTCTAGCATTTTCTTAAGTATGGCTTTACAAGTGGCGCAACTGTTGTATAATGTCTTTATACACTGTTTTTATGCTTAATTTTTAAATCTATTTGCAATATGGTATCACTTGATTAAAAGAGATACCCTAATCATTCGAAATATTTTATCGCTAATAAATAATCACTGATAAAGTGTCCACATTTCAGCAATATTATAATTACCTTCTATTAAAACCATTTTCAAATATCTGGTTCATGTGTATTTATTGATACAATGGTAAGTTTTTTTAGTTTTTTTTAGCTTCATTTGTAACTAGATATCGATATACCTAAACTTAGAAGTCGATTTTAAGCTACCTACTTCTAAAAGTCGCGTCAATTTGAATTACTCGTTTATGTGAAATCTAAATGACACTACAATGTTTAATACTGTCTGCGAGCTGATCTGATGATGAAGCAAAGAGCATGGTGAATCTTCAATGGCTTCTAGTAAAATATGCCCGAATTCGAGTCGAATTTGGGCTATTTTAATCCCTTTGATGGGTCCTAGCCAGTCGGTCAAAGGAGTACCTATACTATTTCTGTTGTTGTTTAAAATGGAGTATCTAATTATTTTATACAAATATCTTGTTTCTATTTTTTTAATTGATTTACAATTCAAAATTCCTACCTGATAATTAAAATAAATTGATATCAATTGTTAACGCGGATAGAAGTAGTTAGTAGGTTAGCTCAATTCTACTATAGATAGATACTTTTTTATTTTGCAATTACATATGTGTATGTACTATATATGTATGTATGTATGTATGTATATATATTTTTGTTTGCGTGTATATTTATATAATAATTAAAGTATGTATGGGTTTATATATGTATATATTATGTAGGGATATTATTTAATTAGCTAATCTGCACACCGCCTGGAAGAGATCGCTTTTAGCGATAAGGCCGCCTGCTGTAGGTACATTTATTCTTTGGGTATTATTGAAGTTATACTTCTTTTGGGACATTTGGAAAAAAATATCAAAGTATAATTTTACGATGCGCACGCACACCGACAGCCAAAAAGCGACATGATGAAGTTAGCTGCATTCCTTTTACAAACAAAGAGTTGTGTATTGTGACATACGGGATGAAATCTTCAGCTATTTTTGTTCTGTTACGCCAAAGAAGTATAATTTCTTACGTGCGTAGGTACATAAGTATTAAGTACACACACACGTATTTTTTTTCGTTATATTTGTTTGCTTTATAATGTGTGCAATAAAGAGTATCATTATTATTATTACATATATTTATATTATTTTCAGATATCTTTATTAGTATTTGCCAGCGTGTTGGCATTAGCGTGGGCTGAGCCTCGTTTTATAGAATCTTCTATAAAAGTAGATTTGCAGCCGCCAGAATCAGTCAGGAACTTGGTTGCCAGAAATGTATATACATCATGGATGACTATGCCTATTGACCATTTTGACCCACAAAATACGGATACGTATCAAATGGTAGGCTAAAATTTTTATATGTATACTAGCATTACCCGCGGCTTCGCCCGCGTTAAACTAAAAAACAAACTCTTTGATACACCGACTGCAGTGTTACCTACGATGCCCATTTTTGAATTTAAACATTGCAGGAACCCACTCGAACGCACACAAAAATATCAAAATCGTCCCTGCCGCTTAGGAGAAGATCTATGAATAGAGAGAGGCAAAAATGTTACATTACTAAGTCTGGTCTATCCAATAACAATTTTCTCCTATTTTAAAATTTCTAAGTCTTAAGAGAACTCATATCATAAAAATTGCCTTCAATTTCAGAGATTCATGTTTAATGAGGAATTCTTCGGAGGTCCAGGATCTCCAATTTTTATATTAGTGGGTGGGGAATGGGACATCGTCCCGGGATGGCTGCAGGGTGGTAACATGTATCTCATGGCGCAAGAAAATAGAGGCTTTCAGATATATACAGAACACAGATACTATGGAGAGAGTTTGCCTTACCGGTGAGTGTGAGCATTTCTTATGTAGGTATATAGAGCGTGAATAAATGTTCAAGCTTAATTAGATTTGAATATATTATTCGATGAAACCGTAAGAATTGTTTGAATTTTAATAGGTTTTTTTAATACTAAACTAATAATCTGACTATAAACAACCGAGAAGCAAGCTCTTTTTAACCCTCTTTCAAAAAGGAGGAGGTTCTCAATTCGTCGGAATCTTTTTTTTATGTATGTTCACCGATTACTCGAAGACGCCTGATCTGATTTGGATTTTTTTTTATACTCTAGGGTATATACCCTTTGAAACAAACAAAAAAATTCCATTCGTCCAGCCGATATTTTAAGACACCTATGAATATCTAATAGGTAAACACGCATTTTATGTATCGAAATACATAATTAGATTTGCTTTGCATCGGCTGGCACCGACTGACTTCGAAAATATTTGATTAGGTATCTATTCTAAATGAAAACCTCCGTTTAGTTATTTTTTACATTTTAGTGCCTGGAAGTCGTTTTTTTTTTTAAGTTTTTATATATTACCAATATAAAGCACTACGATGAGCTGATGACGATATTAAAATATACAAATGAAGAAGAAAATAATGTGAATATTTGACATTAGCGACTAACCCTCGCTTCGCTCGCGTGTGTCTCTGGATACCAAACAGTATCATGTGAGCTACTCCAGATCATAGTCTATGTATATGTGTCCTTTTCATACTAATTAATCTGTTTCAGCATAAAGAGTAACAAACATACACTATATATAGTATTCCAATTGTTAAATCAAACATGTATTTATGAACAAATGTTGTTGTAGAAATTTCACAACCGAAAACTTAAGATTTCTAAACGTCGATCAAGCTCTGGCTGACCTAGCCCAGTTTATAAAGGAAATTAAGAAGATCGCAAGATTTGCTGATAGCAAGATCATATTATACGGAGGCTCGTATGCAGCAAATATGGTGCTCTGGTTTAAGCAAAGATACCCGCATTTAGTTGTGGGAGGAGTCGCTTCCAGTGGTCCCATAAAAGGAAAAGTTGATTTTACTGGTAAGGTTCTTTATGCAGTTCATAGAAATTTCCGATAAATCTGTTTAAATTAAGATTTGTTGCTGGTTCCATTTGGCTATGTACGAATATTATGAAGGTTTTAAAGTATTTTTTATGATATTTTACAAGGGACTAATCGATTTCGTTTGGGTATTCGGATGCAGGGGCGGCCTTAGCCATTGCGAGGCCCCGGGCAGTAGATCTTTGGGCCCTCGTCCTTTATGGAATTTATGTGAATTGAAAATATTTTTAATCATGATGCTTGACGAGAAATGTAAGAGTTATAAATAAATAAATGTAGAGTTTTAAAATTGTATATTGGAAATTCAGAAAAGTTAACAAGCACAAAGAAGACAAAATTATTTTGTCAACATTTTTAGTCTTTACGTGACTTGCCATTAATTAGTCTATTAGCTCATTTTGAATAATTTTTCAGAGATAGTTGACGTTATTTGTATCTTTTTAGCAGCGCTAGATTTACTAGGGGCACTCCGGGCTAGTACTCAGAGCGGCAAATTTTTAGGGGCGGCAAAATTCGGAGGGTTGGAAAAAAATGTCTTCACGGTATCGAAAATGCTTTTTTTATTTCCCAAAAATGAATAATTAAAAAAGATCAACTAGTAGATACATTTTTTGAACAATTTATGTCACTTGTAATTGTTATTTCTTTGCATTTTTCAAAAAAAAATAGGTGTCGTTGTGTTCACTGTTATCATCGCTAGGTCACAACTATCATCCCAGACGATGTCGAAAAAAATATTTCAGTTCAGTTAGGCTTAGAATGCAATAACATGTCACTTTTAGTCACTGAAAGGTCTTAAGGACATAGAAGCTTCTTGACCATCACTTTTATATATGTAGTACCTGGGCTACCGAGCTTCGCTCGGAGTTTTTGGCCTGAAGTACAATTTTCTTTTTCTTAAAAAAAAACTAAAAACTTGAATAAATATATAAAAAAACAAAAGTTTTTACTTTGTATGCGACCGAGATTCGAACCTGGACACCTCTGGTTGTTGATCTTGCACCTTGGCCACTTGATCACGTTGCTTATGCCCGAGCGTGCAAATTACCGACAATATTTTGCGTGGAATAATGCAAAAAAAAACTGCGTTAAAACTCGAAAACGCGCGTTTTCTCAGACATAAGACTAATCTAGATCGATTTATCGCCCCCGAAACGCCCTGTATACTAAATTTCATGAAAATCGTTGGAGCGGTTTCCGAGATTTTAGATTACAATTAAAAAAAAATAGTATAATTATTCACCAATAGATGTCAGAAAGAGTCATTTTTTTCAGTTTATGTTTAAGTGGCAACATTACGACTACCCAAACGCTATCTTTTTATTATTTTTCTTCCAATAAAAAAAAAGTTTACGTTTTAGTTGATTATCGATTAAGTTGATTATTGAAAACAAGTATAAAACGAGATTTTCTAAAAATACCTGGGCCACAGAGCTTCGCTCGGAGTTTTTGGTCGGAAGTACAATTTTCTCTAAAAAAATATGAATAAATACAAAAAAAAAACAAAAATAAATTATACCTTTGTATGCGACCGGGATTCGAACCCTGACACTTATCCAATCTTTCGCCTTAGCCGCTTGACCATGATGCTCATGCCCGAGCGTGCGAAATTATCGAACATAATATTTTGCGTGAAATAATGCAAAAGAAAACCGCATGAAAATTCGAAAACACGCGTTTTCCCAGGCATAAGACTAATCCAGATCGATTTATCGCCCCCGAAACCCATTGTATACTAAATTTCATGAAAATCGTGGGAGTCGTTTCCGAGGTTCAGATTATATAGATATATATAAATATATATTTATATAAAAGAATTGCTCGTCTAAATATATTAGATTTAAATAGAGACCCATACAGGTTTTCTTCTACCTACTTTCTTTTGATGGCTTGTTGCCTTTTTGAACGACCAAACTCAATTTTTCTACTGGTATCAGCAAATCTTTTTTCCACATAAATAATATACAAATTACAAGCAGTTGTACGCAGCTTTTCTTACTAATTCACTCTTTACTATAATTACTACGAGTATAATAACATAAAATTTAATATTAATGGCTTATTGAAAGATATGTGCCATAGCCATACAAACGCTACATGCTTGTACTAGCGCGATGTGGGTTTTGTAATGTACGGCGATTCTGATACACTTGGGTTGTTGTGCGAAGGCGCGAGGCCCCTACAAGAGCGAGGCCCCGGGCGGTTGCCCTGCTTGCCACCCCCTAAGGCCGCCACTGTTCGGATGTATACATGTGGTTCTGTAAAATATGTAAAGTACATACCTATTTTATACAGAGCCATCAATCATGTCATCATTAAAGCTTTTTTTTGCTTTTCTCTTCAGGCTTAAATTCCCACGCTTTATTAAAGCTTTTTTATTTCACTTCCTGACGGTCCAGACATAGAGAGTTTAGTGTCTCTTTGTTTTATTTATTTTCTGCCACTTTGGGGAAAAGTGTTTTAGGTGGGGATATTGATCTTCACCAAGCCAATACTGAAAACAACAGAAACAGATATCTCTCTCGATAAAACTACTAAATACAACGTATTTAGTAACTCCACATTTGTAATCATTTAGTTTATACTTTACTTTCATAGAAATCTAGCTAAATATATTGATTTTAAAATTTAAATTCTATTTCAGAATATCTGGAAGTAGTTCACGAAGCTTTTCTGTCTGAGGGAGGTGAGCAATGTATATCAACTATAAGGCAAGGTATCGCGGAGACTATCGCGGCTCTTTCCTCTGAAGAAGGTCGCTTGTCCATTCAACAAATTTATAGGTAAAGTTTGTGATTAATAATGTTGTCTGTTTACAATTATAAATTTCTTATCACATGATAAGAAATTTATATTATATTAGCAGTACCCGCGGCTTCGCCCGCGTCCAAACTTGCGATCGCTAACAAAATTCACAGGATCACCCGCTGGGCTAATCTGAAGATTACCTGAAAATTTCATCAAAATCGCTTCAGCTGTTTTGGAGTCCATATGAAACATACATACACACATCGATTTTTATTTAATTTAATCAACAATTTAAATTTATTTATTGCTCGGAAAATCAAGTCTTTTATGAAAATTTTGTGACACACCGACTGTAGCGCTACCTACCGGATCCATTTGTGTTTTCAAACCATCCAGGAGACCATTGAAATATACGTACAAAATTTCATCCAAATCGGTCCAGTCCTTTAGGAGAAGTAGGTTAACAAACGCACGTACAGAAGAATTATATAAATTAACATTAATTATTTATTTATATTAATTAGATTATTTTGAATCCGCATGTTTCGGATGTTGTTACTGCATGTAGCCGTGACAAACATGATAAACATGGTCACGGGAAAGACTAAGATATTAGTCGTCACAATTATTATTGTATACTATCCACAAAATTATACAATAATTTAGAAAGAAGAGACGAAATCAATTACCTTGCATTTTTTTTAATATAAAAAAACTGATTAGGATTGCTATTATTATAATCTATAGACTATAGGTGCAGTAAAAGCTAACTCAATGCAACCGTCTATTAGTTTGTTTATTACCTACTACTTACTTTAATTCTCGTAATACCTACTAAATCTATACATACAATGTACATATAATAAAATTGTAACTAAGCCGAATCCGTACATTAAATATTTTTTGGAAAATCTTATTGAAATAGACATTATTATCGATACAGAGGCCGAATCTATAGTTTTTAGAATTTTGTCTGTAACCGCATCACAGAAAAAATACTAGAGGGATTTTGATGAAATTTTGTATAATGATAACTGGTTCAACAAAAAAACTATACTAAACGTTAATACTAAACATATATATAATATAAGCTATTACTAATTCCCAGACTATGCTCACCACTGCGGTACGACAGCGAGTACGACATGGGCTACTTCTCGGGCCTCATCAGTTGGACGTTCTCGGGGGCGGTGCAGCAGGCGCGCCCGGGCACGCTCACTGCCATATGCGATAATTTCGCTACCGACTTTTATGGTAAGTACTTATATTATTAAATGAATAATTCTTGTATATAAATTTATTTCGCGTATCTCTGAAACAGCTCTTACGATTTGGACCAAATTTTGCATTTAGATAAGGTTTTGCTTTGGTTTTTTTTTCGTTATGGTTTTGAGGATTTTTATTTATATAGGACACAAAAAATTTAAAAGTAATTATTTGAGCCTTTTTCTATCTGCTCTCATGCTGACACTGTCACATAGCACCATCTCGTAAATTTTTATGGTACTTACAATGTTGCCAATGGATGATCGACCTACTGATCGAGCACCTATACGCCGATCGAAGGTCGGTCGCCGAGGAACTTAGGATAAATAACGATATCTAGGTACAAAATTGCCATATAAATATAAATAATTAAATATTAATTATCCTTATAAATTATTATGAGATCAAAATTAAGTTTTTTTTAATTTAAAATATCTGCCAATGAACGTGAGTCTGGACTCTGGTTAGAATATCCAACGAATAATTAAATATTGTTAATAAATTTTGAAGAAAAAAATTCATTCCTTGCGGTGGAATAATTAAACTAAAATTTTAAAATTAATATACTTTTTTAGTTAAAAATAATTAAAGAGTTCATGTATGAATGTACACGCGCAAGAAGTGAAACTTCTGTAAGTTATCGATACTCTTTATGAAATTCAATTTATGTTTTAAATAATTAGGATAGATGAGATACTGAAAATAACGCATATTTAGGCATATTACAATCATATATTTATAGAATATCATATACGGAAAGAATATAATATTATATATCATTTGTCAGACAATAACAACGGTTATCATGGCAGCAAACGTACGTACATTTTTCATAACGCATTTACCAGCTTACCCCCCAAGTCAAGCGTGTGTAAACAAGTTATATACTTCAATAATATCTCATTTACAGGAGTGACGCCGATGCAGAAGATTGGAGGGTTCATCGCTTGGCTTCAGAACTTAGGAAATGACTGCTGGCCGATGGAATACGAGAGATATATTCAAAATTATCACCGCAATACCAATTGTAAGTATTACTTAATACCCGATGCCGGATTCAACCTTAGCGCCGCCCCTGGGCATAGTAAAAAATGCCGCCTTATTATAGAAATTTTGCATAAAATGGGTAAAGTTTCGATAAAGTTTATTTTTTAATATAATTATTTTTTTGAAAAATGCAAAAAAATAATTTGATTTATATAGTTTTGTATGTATAGTATATATATTTGGTGTATAAATATTTGGTAAAAAAACTAGTAACGGGTTTGAAATTAAAACGATGTAGTTCCATCTCGCGACAAATTATACTAATACTCATCAATCCTGAATCTATTTCCCAACTGATATATTAAAGCACGTATGGGAGAGTCGCCCACACGCTTTGTTGACGCTGTCGTTAAGACGAATGTATATTAGACTGGTCATACATTCAAAAGACCGTTCTTTATTATATATGAGTCAGTCTTCTTTATCCTTCCACAGTTTTATGTGTATAATTTTTAATATCCCAGCTAGAGCATGGTACTACCAGACGTGTACTGAGTACGGTTTCTACCAGACGGCGCCGCGGTCGGGCACTGTGTTCGACCAGCTCGTGTGGCTCAGTGTGCCCTTCTATGTGGATCTTTGCAAGCAGGCCTTTGATCCTAAGTAAGCTATTTTACTCAATACTTAATTGGAGTTTTCCTGTGTATTTTTAGGGTTCCGTATCCAAAGGATAAAACGGGACCCTATTACTAAAAGTCCACTGTCCGTCCATCTGTCACCAGGCTGTATATCTGTGGCCAATTTTCACAGATGATGTATATCTGTGGCCGCTATAACAATAAATACAAAAAAACAATAAAATAATTTTTTAAGGGGGCTCCCATACAACAAAAGTGATTTTTGTGCTCCTTTTTGCTCGATATTGATAACGGCAACAGGTAGACGGTTGAAATATTCACAGAATATTTAGTTATATACATATTCATTTTAAAAATAAATTATTAAATTAAAACAAATATTTAAGGGGGCTCCCATACACCAAACATGATTTTTTGCTGTTTTTATAGATAATGGTACGGAACCCTTCGTGCGCGAGTCCGACTCGCACTTGGCCAATTTTTTTAAACATAAGATGGGACAGTCAAATTGTTTAAATCTACGTGACTAATAAAAATGTCTATAAGTCCAACATAAGAACAAAATCGCAAAATCGTCAGATTAAACATACGACATACACAAACATCAGCTGCAGGTTGCAGTCAGCAAAAAATATGTGAATGTGTCTCGATACACAGAAATAATAACACGGTAATTGTACATGCGAAAGTTCTACTAGGTGTCGATTTTTTCTCACTACAATGGTTCATCAGGTTTAAGTGAAAATCATTAGAAAAGAGAAACTGAGGGAATCTTTTAATATACAGAATTTACACATTAGTAATTTTTTATAAAAACTATTTTAAATAAAATTATTAATTTTTTTTGACCAACTTTAAAACACAGCTACTTAATTAGTCTGTAGATTTTTACTTTTTTTTGTTTGAATCGATTTTCATAATGTACCACTTTTAATCAATCAATTTAGTTGTGAATACGGTACTATTTTAAAACTGATTAAAAAAACAACAGATTCGACGAAGCATTCGTCCGCGACGCAGTGGATCGCGTGAACACCGTGTTCGGGGGGCTCCGGCCGGACGTCAACAACACCATCAACATCCACGGCACCGTGGACCCTTGGCACGCGCTCGGCGTGCACGACCGCGACCTCAAGCCCTCCTCGCCTACCATCACTGTTCCTAGGTATAAATAAATATGTTGGGACGTTTACACACAGCACCATCTAGTTCCATGGTTACCCGCGAGGCTTGTGTTATGGATACCAAATAGTTGATACACTACGCGTATTATATAACTTTAAATACATACATATTATATATATAAACACCCATGACTGGAGTACAAACATTCATGCTTATCCCACAAATTAATGCACCCAGCGGGACTCGAACCCGCGACCGCTGGCACAGTGAGTAGGGTCACTGCAAACTGAGCCAAACGTGTCATCATACTTTATAAATTACTTATACTCTATACCCACTACTTATTAGTGATGAAACGGATATCCGGCAACTATCCGGTATCCGGTGAATACGGCTTTATTTTGTTATCCGGACGGATACCGGAAATTTACAATGTACGATTCATCTTTCATATACAAGAAAAAATATTTGGAGCAAATAATACAAAATTGATTTGTAAAGGCAACAAAGTGCTAAAAGGTACTCTGACAAAGCTAATGGCTTTGGAAATGGCGACAGCATACGCTTAATAAGCCATCATGTCTTAACTCATTCTTTATCTCCACTGGGAATAGATATATATATATATATATAATAATTTAATTATTTCCAGGGCGTCTCACTGCTTTGACATGGGCGGGTGGCGCGTCACCGACACTATTAGGATGACGAATGCACAGCAGTTTGCGAGACGCATGATTGCACAGTGGTTGTCGGAATAGCAATCTTAAAATGTATTTTTTTATAATAAAACCTTTAAAAGTACCTTGTTTTTACTCTAAAAAACGGCTAATTTCGGTAATCCATCGCTCGGTCACTAAACGATTAATAAAAACGCTTTAGTAAACCGAAAAAATTATAGTTAACTTGTTATTCTTAAAGGTTATAATGTATATGTATATATACTTAGGTAATGATATTGACATAAACCGGTTAATGCAATCATAGGTTAGAAGCACGTACATGTGCCATATACATATCCTTCTACTAAGCAATTCACCATTAGCAAAAAATCTCCAAATGTAAACGCACAAAAAATCATTTTAACCGGTTAATTTTGATCAAAATATAACCTAAATTCGTCAAAAGCCATTTTCCGGATTTCAACCGGTTAAAAAACGTAATCGAAACCTTAACCCGAAACGCCTTTCCGTTTGGGGTCATTACTAAAACCGGTTAAAAAAATGAACGGATATCCGAGCAAGTAGAGCTCTTTTATTTAATTTACATCATAAACAAAAAACTGTTAAGTAAGGACATGGGATAAAGGATAGGATAAATAAAAAATCATTTCAGTTTCCCGATAGTGTTCCGGGAAGACATTTTAATATTAGTTTAAACTCCACATCCAGACAAATCGAAAATACACAGAAGTTAAGAATTACAAATTTGAACAGGTCGAAAAATATAATCACAAATGAACTCTACTCGCCTATCGCACCTCTACGAGTACTTCATCGTACAACTACGCTATCACTGACGCGGCGCATTACGTAAGCCGCCTGGGTTGAACAATGGGTATATTCAGTATTATAAAAACATCTTAAAACACCTATCTATATTGAAGATAAGCGCTGTCTGGATAGTAGTATGTAGGGCGCTTACGTAATACACGAACGCTTAAATGCACAGTGCACTACTGCCCCGGACTCGGTCGGTGTGTTTTCAAAATGGCTCTTTTCCACTTAAATCCTTTTCGGAAACACAACACAAATTGTACTGCGCGGGAGGCGGCTACACTTACAAGATACATCTATACTTATTGTTATCGCCTTATCCGCTGTTAATCTGCACAATAACGTTGTCATAGTCCAGAATGTCAGTTCGAGACGAGATACTAAAAGTTAAGCTTACAAATTAAGAAACGCCTCCGTTGCAGTCGCAGGTTTGCAGTGAAGCGAGTACGCTCCACTGTGACGCGGCCGGGGAAGTAGTCTACTCTACCCATAAAATCATAGCACTAAACATTATCACAAGCTCACTCAAAAAATTCGAGATTAATGGCAGTCCATAACAAAACTTTGTCAATGTAAAGTATGACAAAAAAAAAAAGAAAACAAAAGGTGTCACTGGAAATAATTTAAAATATATGTAGATATGTAAATGGCAGGCAAGTTACAAATTAATAGGACTGCCCCAGTTAGACCCCGAACTAACTCAAATTCATAAATGACGGCACCCGTTACGCCTACCAATCTAATATAACGAATACTTAACAATAAAAATCGCGCAAATAAACGGATAATGGTCAACACTCACTGTCGGCGAGATTGGCTGTATAATAACAAAATAATAATTGTATATCTATAGAGCAGGGCTTCTCACTGTGAAATGTGAATATAAATAATAATATCACATGATTTTTTATAACATTAGCTCACTTTTACGCTTCACATTTACCATGATAATGTGCATTTTGAAATATCTATAGATAGATATATATAATATATATACAATATAATAGTCAATTTCGTATTTAAAAAATACTATCAAAGGACTGATATGGACATATGAAAGTTTACAATATGGTATGAATAAATTTATGAGAATCCCTGCTATAGAGGCGGGCTCCCGTTCTACAGAAACGCGTAGTAAGTTGGAAAATAAAGTATGTACAATATTCTAAAAGCTCAGGCCTGGAGTCAATCTACGACCAGGGGCTTGGGGTTCTCCCACGGGAAGCCCTCCCGCCCAAAGTGGCCGTAAGTACTTGTTTTCTGGTAGATTGGTGCTCTGAGGTTAAGTTCCCTGAAAAAGGAGAAAACATATTTCAGCTTTTTTAATATTCATTACCACTTAATCTATACAGATAAATAAAATTAAAGTGTCTGTTTGTAATATCAAAATAACGTTTTAGTAAATACATATGAAATTAATTATATATGGTACTTTTAAGAAAACACATCTTTTTTAAATTTTGTCTGTTTGTCCGTTTATTCCGGATAATCTCTGAAACGGCTGGACTGGTTGGACGGGACCTTCACTGAAAGATAGCTGACGTTATAGGTAGTAACATAGGCTACTTTTATTTTAGAAAAAAAAAATTAGCGTTCAGCTTAAAAAAAATAAACGTATGTAGTATTTATATAAGCTAATAAACATTTTATTCTACAGATAATATTATAAAATACAAAAATAACTATTTCACTTATGTCTCAAATTGTCCGCCTTCCCGCACTTGGGCAGGAGGGAGGTCCGTGTCCAGCAGTGGGATGTTAAAAAGGTCTGAAATCTGAATTCAATACATACTTGACAATTCTCCCCGGTCGCAAATCGAAGTTCTTCTGTACGATAGCGAGCAGTTCCTGCTGTGTCTTGTGCGAGGTGCCGTAGTCGAACACCGTGATGGACAGCGGTTCGGCGACACCGATGGCGTACGCGACCTGGAAACACATGTCAAAAAATACATTATTATCGGATAACTATTATAAATGCAACAGTTTATATTCGTGTACGTTTATAATATACTGAAAGATTTGGACGAAATTTAATGTAATCAAATCAAAATATACTTTATTCGAATAGACTTTAAAAGCACTTTTGAATCGTCAATTTTATATTTGAAATTTAAATTAAATGTCAGTGTAATCAGTCCGTGAGGAATCTACCACCGGCTCGGAAGGCTGTTCTGCTGAGAAGAGCCGGCGATAAGCTCAACAGTTGCTCCAGAGTAAAACATATGAGGATGAGGACTTAAAGCGCCGGTATCTCTGTAGTATATTCGCAAGAACATATTACATTGAAATATATTTTATAATCTAGATATTTTAACTAAATTTCGGTAAAAATCGATCGAAACTGATGGTGAATATTAATGTATTAAAATAATATAATTTTATTGCCACTCGAGTTCTATATACCATGTGGTGCCTCTTTGCTGTACAGTTGGCAGATCTAGAGGTCCTGAGTTCGAATCGGGCTTACTGAGATTTTCGGTAACACAATTGCTCAGTAGAGAGAAACTCGGATTTGGGAAGATGGCGGTCATTACACTATCATACTGAGGTGAGTGAGAGTTCAAAGTGCCTTCCTCAGAAGGCATCTCATTCATCATACATGCGGTTTTTTTCAAGTTTAGACAAATAAAAACTGCACTACAACATCCCTTGTATACATGGCTAGTTTCACTGACATTCGCCGTGTGGTGTATGTATGTTTATGTCATGTGTGGTATCCACACTACGCACCTGCACCATGCACCGCCTGCAGAGGCCTGCGCGCACCAGCGACTTGGCGACCCAGCGCGCGGCGTAAGCGGCGGAGCGGTCCACCTTGGTGAAGTCCTTGCCGGAGAAGGCGCCGCCGCCGTGCGCGCCCCACCCGCCGTACGTGTCCACTATGATCTTGCGTCCCGTCAGACCCGCGTCCGACTGCGGGTATTACATATAATACAATTGTATTACATAGTTATACTAATTATATTATTGACCACCCTAACACAAAGTCATCTTAACAAAAGGGGATAACTATATAATAGTAATAACTATCGAAACTAAATTGGACTTTTCGATTGCGTAAAGCATTCAAAATTAAACAATCGGGATTTCCCGCGGGAAATCGGGAACCAAAAATCAAAATAAATCCGGGAAAAATCCAAAGGAAGATTTAATTGCACGATTCCTGTTTTTATGTATGTGCACCAGTTTTTTTATGAATAACGAAATAAAATAATTGGTCCCATTCAACCCTTGATGCATACTTAAAGGTTTGAATTTTATTTAAAGTACTACATCTAGTAACATTTTCAAAATGTTTACATGCGTTTTACATATAATATTCATTAGTCCCCTAATAGAATTGTGTGTCGTTATTTTTTAGATTCTAAAGACTCCTTTATATGAAAAAACATTAGTTTCCAAGTGCTATATTCCTATTGGCTGTGTTTTGTATTTATATAAGTTTTCAGTAACAAAACAGCAAGACTTGTTTTAACTTGTTTCGTCATAACGTCAATCGACATAACATATAACATGCGATAATTATTACATGTTTATTATTTCATAATATACATAGATAATATATCTACTAAAAATTCATGAATATTTGTTAATAAGATACCAAAATTCTAGCTGTTTGACATATTAATATAAATAAAGAAGTAATTTAAAAACATTAACCACTAACGTTCTGAGATAAGTGAAGCTGATATGCTATAGAGGTCAATTGAATATCTATAAAGAGTATAGATTAATGACATTATTAAGGTTACTTAATATATTTAGGAAAAGAAAGAACATGAAATTGGTAACTTTTAAAACTACATGTTTATAAAAACTAGAAGTACAACAATACATTTACATACATACACAAACACAAAAATTTTGCATTAAGCATTTTAAGATATGTTCTAATTTATCAATTAGTCACGAGTGTGTGCACGTGTTTTACACAACTTTCTAATAAGGGGTTAGGAATTCTACACGTTTTATATCCATTTTTTTTAATTTGTTACTAAATCACGCCAGTACGGCTGAACGGATCTGGATGGGCACAGAGATAGATTATAGTCTGGAATAGAACATAGGTTTCTTTTTATCCCGGAAAAAAGTACGGTTCCCGTGGGATAGATTTGTTTGTTTTTCACTAGGGACGAACACAAGCGAACCAGGGACGAGTTGCTAGTATGAAATCTGAATATGTACTAGCAAGTGCATTCTGAATTACGTATAAACAGCCGTGATACAAATAAAACATCATATCAGATGTCAATCACTGATCTTCACGATGTGCTTATTTTTCAATTGTGAAGCAACTAAAATAGTTTATTTAATATTTAATGCAACATTTCGTCACATGCGAAGAGCGTGAAAAGCGTGTCACTCTCCACGTGCTAGTATGTATAGTGCATTACTTCAATGCTAATACTGCGTTGATACTAAAACGATTAATTTCAATTCTAACATTAAGAACAACTTTGCAAATTTCATCATTAAAATTGATATTATTTGCCTTAATTACCTTGGATTCAATTGTCTTTATTTCTTGTATTGCTTAAATTATCTAAAGTTTTGGAGGAAATTGTTTTTTTTTTTAATATTTCAAAAAGGAAGACTAAACTATTCAGCTATACATTTTTTATGTATGTTAGTTAATATTGTGTACTAATTGTGTATCAATTTATATAATCAGATTTGTAGTGTTAGGTTTTAAGTAAAAATAATTATTAGTATCAAATTTAAGGGGAAATTACTTTGCAAAACTAACATTTAACCCTTTTCATATCTATAATTTAAATGAAAAGACAAATCTAATAAAAAAATTAAAAAAAACAGATAAAACATTTCCCTATAAATTATAATATATATTTTTTTTATTAATAATAAAAATAAACCACATAAACAATAAATCATTATATTATTAATGTACTTGAGTTTGTCATTGTCCTTATTATTTTAAAAGAATTATTAACATCTTATATAATAATGAGTCTTAATTAAATATATATTTTTATTATATATTTTAAATTATGTACTTGAAAATAACCTAAATTTTTTTATCAAGATTTAAATTTTTCTATATGAAAAATGTAGTAGTGAATAAAGGCTTTATTTATTTATTTAATGGAATATGTATATATTTGCTTAGTAAGTTTAATAAAATTATAATATAAATATGTAGTTAAATTACTAGGCAGCCAACATACAAATATAATAAAATTATAAAAAAGTATTTTTAAATAATTTATTTATTGTAAATGTTTTGAAAGGAGTTAAAGCCAACATTTTTATTTAGGATTGTTGTCTGTATAACTTCACGCGTTGCTAGAAAATGCTTGGACAAATTCTAATGTGACCTTTTATCATACAGGAAGTATTAAAATTTTCATTTTTAACCCCCGACGCAAAAAAGACGGAGTGTTATAAGTTTGACGTGTCTGTGTGTCTGTGGAATCGTATCTCCCGAACGGATGAACCGATTTTGATTTTGTTTTTTATTTTATTTGCAAGGTGAATTAGTCGGGAGTGTTGTTAGCTATGTTTCACGAAAATTGGTCCAAGATGGTTGGGGTTTATTCTTAATTTATCAGTTGTCTTAAGGACATAACAAACTTTGATATTTCTATTGTACACTCCTCCATAGAAAATCTTAGATCCTATCTGTTTAAAATTTGTGGACACATAGTCACCAATATGTGGTATCATACCAGCAGTCTTCATCATACAGTCTAAACACTATAGTGAATCTGGACTACAATAGCCATATTTAGTTCTAGACTCAAAAAAATATTTAATTCATTCAAATTATAAGTGATCCAAAATAATCACCTGAGGTCCACCGATGACGAAGCGCCCGCAAGGGTTGATGTGTACTACAGTTCTTTCATCTAGGTATTGTGCGGGGATGACTTCATTTATCACTTTGTTTCTGATCTCGTCACGTAGTGTGTCCAATTCAATCTGTTTCAACAATACAGAAATGTTTAATTTTAAGGTATTATTTTATTAAACTAGTGAATTAATCTTGCTCTATTCTGACTATAGCTGGTAGCATAAATATGAGTTTTCATATCCCTAACTTAAGAAATGATGGGTTCCAAATATAAAAATTCATCCCTCTTCAAGTATATATTATTCGCGACAAAATGTAGCCAAGTCCTTCTCAAAGGTCCAATTTATCTCTATTCATAAATTCAATGGTTCAGCTGTTTGGGAGTGAAAACGTAACAAACAGACAGACTTTTGCATGTATAACATGTATAATAATATGGACTATATACACGATTTTTATATTACTTATTTCAATTTTTTTACAGTGAATTTGGTATACTTAAGACAGAAAACGATAGACAGCGTTATGTAAGAGTGAATGAGCACTATATTTGACACTAAAATGTCAAGGTAACGCGCCATATAAACAAAGCAAGAAAATGAGATCGTGTTTACACTTGTGTACACTAGAGAGATTTCAATCTTTGGATATACTATGTACTTTTTAATAGTAACTAGCAGAACCCGCGGCTTCGCTCGCACTAAAACTACAAAAAAATCTCTAAAATGGTAGGTTTCATACAAACTTTTATCCGCTATATTACCCCTTTATGGAATGAATTTCGAAAAATGCTAAACCACGCATTTAATTAATTGTATTGAAGAGCATTAATAGCAAGTTTCAAGTAATTCTGATCGTAAATAATTTTTTGGATTGTATTATAACGTGTTTTCCCGTGGGAAAGAGATAATCTCCCGCAGTAAAAGGTAACCAATGTCACTCTCCAGCCCTTCAACTATCTCCACACAAAAAATCACGCCAATCTACCTAGCCGTTTCGACGTGAAAGAAAGGCAAACAAACAAACACTTTTTCACATTTATAATATTAGTATGGATTGTAGTCTAAAATTAGTTTTTATAGTACATGCTGTAGATATTACAGATATAGTATATGTATGTTATAGATATATACTTTATATATATAATAAACATTTAAAAGGGGACTAATTTGCATATTAATTTTTAAAATGATTTTTACAATTTTTGTCTATCTGATGGCTAAATGTTATATATTGTGCTTAAAACAATAAAAAAACGCAAGCAAAGTCGCAGGCAGTATCTATTTTTTATAGTATCAAGGTTTTATGTTTCTATTTTTATACTTCTTTCTTAAATATATTCATTTCCTTTGGTATACAATCGTAAGTCCATAAGTATCTGATATTTTGCATTTTTTTACCATAATTAAAATGTTATCTATTAGAAATTCTTAAGGTAAGTAATAAAATATTGTTATCAATTAAAAAAACCCACAATTTATGTATTAATACTACTACTATCACTTCAACTTGTTATTCAAATAGATAAGTTCAAATAAAGTATTTAATAGACCCCAAAAGATAGTTTAAAGTTTATACCGTCAATTGACAATATTTAATCTTAAAGTTATAATATTAAATGATCTTATAATCTTATAATATTAAATCCTAATAAAATTATAAATGTGAAAATTTGTGAGGATGGATGTTTGTTACTCCTTCTCGCCAGAACGGCTGAACGGATCTGCAGGAAATTTGGCATAGAGAGAGATTATAGTCTGAAATAGCCGATAACTTCAGCCCGGAAAAATGCACAATTCCCGTCTGATAGATTGGTTTTTGTCTAGGGACGAAACCAAAGCTAGGTTGAGTCGCTAGTTCTTGTATGTATACGTTTATACCACGGTGTTTGTGGTTGTACTCCTCAGATTTTAATGATTTTTTTTGTATCTTTGGTAGTTATGAGAATAGGTCGTAAAGTATTTTTCAGCTTCCTACCCCCACCATTTTTTAAGTAAGTAAGGGCGAAACCGAGCGGAGCAAGAGTGAGTCGTTAGTAATGTATATAATATTAATAAGTAAATCAATATAATAGTTTGGTACCTTCTCAGAATGTTGCAGGGAGACGACGACAGTGTGCACCCTCTGTGGAACCGTGGCGCCGCCGGCAAATATGTATTCGCAAGTCACCTGCGAAAATTAACGTTTTATGATAGTTACGTACAATATTAAATATATGTATACTAGCGGACCCGACAGACGTTGTCCTGTCTACACTGCGATGGTAGCGCCGTCTGTCGGATCCAGTGTAAAATATTCCAAAATCAACAACTACTAATAAATTAAAAATTAATTAAAAAAACATTGTCCAGCGGACAAAATTGTGAATCTAAACCATTCCCAGATCCCCTTGAACACACACAAAAAATTTCATCAAAATCGGTCCAGTCGTTTGAGAGAAGTTCAGTGACATACACACTCACAGAAGAATTATATATACAAAGATAGAAAATTGATTTTGTTATCAACTTCAAAAAAGAAGGGAGTCAAGTGTATCAAAGTTGATACCGTATAAATTTTAAGAAAAATTTCAACCACATTTTTGTAGTTCTTGTACCATATTGGTTAATAAATATAATAATTAAGTTACATTGCACTTACACAGGACTAATATATATATATATATATATATATATATATATAAAATCTAAACATCATAACATAATAGCTAATATAATTAATTGTTTGTTTTCATTTAGAAATGAATAACAAAATTATGGTTTACATATGAAAAAATATTATGAATTGAGCCAAATCTGTGACTACACAAAAAAGGCTAATCAGACAGCCTCAAGGCTTGTTTGTTTCAATTATGTCTAGAAAATTTTCTCAATGATATGTGATAATCTACAAGTGTACAAAATATGCAATTGCAAATGTTTCATACACACCTGTGTTTTGGAGTCAGGTCGTGCCCACCAAAATTCACCATTACGTCTAAGTTCTGCGATCTTTTGATTTAGTCTGTGTGCAAGTACCACAGTGAGGGGCATGCATTCTTCTGTTTCATCGGTTGCATAACCAAACATCAAACCCTATATAAAAATCTTCAGTTAAAATATTTTGCATACAATGAATATATAAGAATAAAGCTGGAATGCTTAATGTTTAACGGTTAGTATGGAATCAACAGACTATATATTATATGATAATATATAGCCTATAGCCTTCAAACAAACTCTGCCTCTTTATGATATTAAAATATATTATAGTATTTATAGATATGATTGTTTTTTATTTAAGTAATAATTAAATTAAACAATTAGAATTATTTTAACCGATTCCAAGAATAATACAATTCCTATACTAGGAAAAATGATAAAAAATCCTATACTAGGAAAAAAATATATATTTGATAATAGGGAAAACCCATTCATGCAGATGTAGGAAAATATAGTAGTTTGTTATTCAATTGCATTAACTTGCATCAGAATAATAATATCCAAATTTATATGTACTAAGTTAGATTAAACACAAATATTTTAAATAAAACTATCTTTTCGGACTTTTTCGCGGATTTATTTTGATTTTTGGTTCCCTAAATGTATGTAGTAAAATAAATCCGCAAAAAAGTCCGAAAAGATAGTTTTATTTAAAATGTCAAATATTCGCGTAAATCTAAGAAAGTATTACACCAATATTTTTTTAGTATTTTAAATTTGAATATTCATGCATTTAGCCGAGACACATTCTTGTAGAAAGCCAATATTTGCTTATTTTTTGTATTTCACAATATATTGATAATATGATAAAAAACTAACATAGTGAATCATATATCCTGACGTTGATTTCTAATCAATATCAATTTTTAGAACTTAAAATTATTGCCATGCCCTAAATTACTGTGAATATTGATTTATAATAGTTTATCTGTTTAAAATAAGATTATCATTAATATAGATTTGATAGGGTAGCAGTAGCCCAGTGGTAATGCACTCGCTTAGGAAACCGAGTGAAGCAGGTTCGAATCCCGGTGTGGCGGTAAAGGAAATCATCGTGAGGAAACCTGCACGTCTGACAGAACCTAGCAAGTTCCAACCAAGCTCGAATGACAAGTGAAGACCTTCAGCCAGCACTTGGCCAGCGTGGTGGACTGTGGCCTGATCCCCCTCGTATTGAAGTGAGGCCTGTGTCCAGCAGATGGAGGTTAAAATGGGCTGAATACATAGAATTGATCACTAAATAAATGTGAGATTCTTATTTTCTTTGCTGATATCCTCTCACTATATGATGATTACCTGATCACCAGCTCCAACTTCATCTTCATTTCGATTCTCATGCACTCCCGCTGCAATGTTCGGTGATTGCTGATCCAGGGCAAGCATCACGCTGCATGTCTTGTAATCAAAGCCTGCCCCAACATGCATAGTGATGATTAAATATGCCACATGATATTTTATGAATAGTAGAATACATGATGAAATATTTGATATTTCCATAATTCAGCAAAATACATTTCTTATGACATAATAGCAAATTTTGCATGGAGTATTAAATCAATTTAACCATGTATCCTATGGGGAAATAGACATTGCTGAACAATTCCAAATTCTCCGGATGTTTTCCCATTATCTGACATGCAATTTTTACCCATCCAATTGTAGGCCCAATAATATTGTGCAATTCACAATTTGAATCAATACCTGATCTCCAGCGCCAATATCAATTTCCTCTTTGTCCAGATACACCCCTTTAGCTATGTTTGGACTTTGTTCTTCAATAGCCAATAATAAATTTAGTGTACGCCAATCAAAACCTAGCATGTACGAAATAATTATTTACAACTGTTCTTATACATGGAGGTCAAATAGAAATTTTGAACATGGCTAATTCTCAGAACTTGGCTAATAGCCAAAATAATGCTTTAATGTTTTGTTTAGATTCTAGCTTACTGCTTACCTTTTGAGGAATCATCATAACCGATGTGTTCCACTGTTTCTCTAACAACTTTTTGATAGTCAACATTTGCTTTTGACGTTATTTCACCGCACAACAGGATCATTCCTGTCTTTGTAACGGTTTCTGCAAGCAAGTATATATTATATATGAATTGAAAAGCAAATTACGAACAGATATAATACTCATGAAAATAAACTGTACTCACCGCAAGCTACTTTGGCATCGGGATCTTGTTTCAAATGCGCGTCAAGGATAGCATCGCTTATTTGATCACACATTTTATCTGGAAAACACGTTGATTTTTAATATATCATTCACTAGAGTTTATTTGAAACAATGGGTAACATGATTATTTTCAATTAAATATATCGAACCACGTGTTTAACAAATATCACTCATGATTGACTACTATTCGGATAATGATGTAACTTTACATATAATTTACATTACAATAAAAAGCACATGATGTTGTTTTCTTAAGAAGTATATCTTGACTTTTTTGACGCGATATATCATATGGACAAAAACAAACATTTTGTATTGATGCAATATCTGCGCACATGTTAAGGGCGGCCATCTTTCATAAATGAGACCATTCCTGTGAAAAACTAACCTGGATGACCCTCGCCGACAGATTCAGATGTGAATAGAAACACAGATCCATCTTCCATGTCATAACTGTGGCCATTTGTTTTAGCATATCCATTCATTTTTGAGGTTTCCGGCATTCTGAATTTAGAGTTAGCTCACAAAAATAACACGACAATATCCCCTCGAATTAATACTGTGGAAAAGAGGCCCGGTACGAGTTATCACTCTTATTTATAAGGTCGGTACGGCGCTATTGAGCTCCGTCTATTGTCCAATCAAATTCTGTATTCAGTGACACTACAAGGCTGCAGGCAGCTTGCTATTGGCCACAATATTTTGTTTTGATTCTGTTCTAACCTAAAAAAAATTATCACTACTCTATGGGTAGATAATATGAACTAAATACCCGCGTAATTTGAGTCACTATGAAATTAGATAAAATTATTGTCCATTATAAAATTATTTTTTACTAAATATATCAATAATTGTGTGTATTAAAACGTTTTATTTAGCTTTAATTTTTAAGTTTAGTTTTATTTTATAATAATTATTGTTTATTATTTTTTTATCAAAATTACCTTATTTTTGCAACGATATATTTCAAAATTCTTCTTCAAAATGGTGTAATATTATGAACACTACTTAAAATAGTCATGTGAACGCTTTGAAAACTGCTTAATAACTGATGTTGAAACATGCAACGTATTAACTTAAAAGATTAATTGGTGTATAAAATATGCAGATCATTATTATGATGAAATAGGCTAGGAGCCATAGGTAAGTATAGTTTAATATTTTACTACGTGCTTAAAAATTTGTGAATTTATATGATTAAGAAATAAGAAAACATTAGTAGTAATTCGTCTCATTTTTAATTGTAGATTCAGAAAATATGACCAACGTTTGATAAATTAGTTATACGGGATAAATCGATACGTACTATTCTGAGCACAATAGGTAATTAAACTGATTATATTTGTGTACCTACATGTCACCTTGTATTTTATGAATATCTAATACCTCCAGGTAAATTTCTAAGAAATAATTAAAATTATAAGAAATCTATTGTTAACTGACACGCCACGTGATCGCGGTCGTGGAGGGACTAATAGCTAATAGCTATGCTAATTAATTTATTAAAAAATCTATATTTATAGACCAAAATTACTCTAATGAATATATATTCAATAAGTGACGCTGTGATCAAGTTATTAATTTTTTTTATTATATTTGCACTGAATAGAGCAAGGTATACAAGGCCAGTAAATATTTTAATATATTTAAATAGCTCTTAGACTATAAAGAGTTTAAACTTCGATGAAAGTTCAAAGATTATTATTATAGTCCTCAGATAATAATAATGTTTTACTTGGATATTTGAAAACAATAACAAAATATTTGCAAAATGTGTCGTGACAGTAACTAGTGATCTGGTTAAATAAGTCCGATAAGCTTACCCATCTATACTAATATTAATAAGGGGTAAAGTATGTGAGTTTGTGACGTTGTAGGGGGTAATCTCTGGATCTACTAAACCGATTTAGATGAAATTTGGTAAGAAGATAGTTTGAAAACTTGGGAAGGACATAGGATACTTTTTATCCTGGAAATCATCCCATAAGGGTGTGAAAATGGGGATGAAAGTTTGTTATGGAAAGCAAGCTAGGGACGAACCCGAGCGAAGCGAGGGTGAGTCGCAAGTTGAATTATATTAAAAAAAATAAATATTAATTCTTTTTGCGATAAATTTTCTTTATCTCAACTCTTCAAAATTATAATTTGATATTCAAATAAAAATAACATTTCTGTTTGCTCGAGTATTACTTATTGTGTAGTGAGTACATATTCTGGTTTTATAACAAGTACCTATTTGTTTTGTTACATCTTATCCCTGGAATGAATGCACTTTGAAAGCCAGGCCGATTTTGTATACAATAATAATTGACATCTAATAGTTAAGTAGTGTATGTAAAATCAAGCTATATTTTGCCGTCGATGAGCCTTGTGGAACAGCTGTTATGTTAACCGACCTGTTGGACAAACAGGGAGAAAGGTAAATAATTTTAAATAAGGAATTTTCAGTCTATCTTTTTTTTCAATTTTGAATATTATGCAATAGCATCGCCGATTTACTTAGAAATTAATTTTCTATTTTTTTTTATTAAATCATTTTTTTATATCTTATTTTTTACTGACTATATCGTATGTCCAAATTAAGAAGAGAAATTACTTAATTCCATGAAAAAGATTAATGATTCACTTTTTTAACCGTTTAATACGTTAACTATACTGTGTCTTCTCCATTCCACACATTGGCGAAGTAATCTGTGTCCAACTGGCACGCCTGAAAGCCAAATAACAAAGAATTTAATTTGAAGATTAATGAAATTACCTTTAAGGACGATGAATTTTATGTTAAAGAAGTCATTTTATATATATATATATATATATATATATATATATATATATATATATATATATATATATATATATATATATAGTTTTGTATTCACATCGCTATCTTAATCTGGTTTTCTAAAACTTTATACCTACGTAGCAAACCGTACTAATTCTTCATTGCGTAATACGTGACTAATTGAAACACGATGACGTTTTTTGATTGTAACCATATTAGTAGGTAATTTGAAAAAAAATGTATCATATATTAAATATTCTATATTATCATTTTCTACGAATATTGATAAACTTTCAACTTGAAATAGCCTTGTTATTCTGATATTAAAAATTTGTCGCTGATGTCATAACACTATCAAAATGAATGTTTTCGTAATATTTCTCAAACACTTCATTTCGATTACAAATTGTGAAGTTGATAATTTAATTCCGTTTTCCGTTACGAAGCATGTATAATATATAAAAACCACCCCATCGGCCGTCTTTTTTAATTTTATTAGGTACATGCCTACTTTACGTTTAAAGCAGTGGAAACCCAGCGGTAACGCGCTCGTTAGGGAACCGAGTGAAACGGCTTTAAATCCCAGGTTTCGCAAATCTGGTATTTTCACGTGCGAATCATTTCCAACATGATTACCATTTGTCTTACGACGTAGCAAAAACATCATGAGTCATTAAAAAGAGCTGAAAACAATACGAATACTTAAATAGTACATTACGAAATTTCTCTATCTACTTTTTTGATAGTAATGTTAATTGTTAATTTAAGGCATTTTTTAAAAATATTCATTGAAAATTCTATCAGGATAAAATTCGAGAGTAATTCTCTTCGGATAGATTCAATAACTGAACTTACTTTACATTTTTGACGATTTATTAGTTGCCTTTCGTAGTTTTTTATATCGAAAATACTATTAATTTTATATTTGACTAACATTGCCCGCGGCTCGCCCGCGTTCAGATGGCCAAAAACCAAATTCTTAGGTTTTACATATTAGTATCCTCTTACATTGTAGTTTTTGTATTTTTTCTCAGAAATGAGATATTTTCCCACGGTAAAAAGTATCCTATATGTTGACCCGGATAACCAGCTATCACCATATCAAATTTCATCAAAATCCCTCCAATGGTTTTTCTGTGTTGCGGTAACAGACAGACAGACAGACAAAAATTCTAAAAACTATAGATTCGGCCTCTGTATCGATAATTATCATTAAAATTGATTGATAATTAAAATTGAGTTTGTGTTTGTTCGGGATAATCTTTTAGAAGTTTCTAAAAGATTATCCCGAACAAACACAAACTCAATTTTAATTTATGTAGTTACATAATATAATATGTAGGTAGTATACAGATTTTTGTAGAGTATTCACAAAAGAAAGGGGTATTATCTAGGAATTTATAATCATTTTGCAAATATAATATACCGGTGTGAAAAGTCGTCTCTTCATGAAGCGCACCCGAGAGGGTGAGCCTCTAGTGTTTTTATAAATGCGGAAGTATTTTTGTTGGCTTGTCATTCATTTACGCAACCAAGTCGACGTGATTTATTACATCGAGATGTTTATGGGCCGGAAAGTGACATGATTTATTTTTTATCCCGATAAAGTTTGTCGTATGTGCGTGTGCGTCGATACGCGGAACGCACTTTTGACGATGTTGAATAACAGAAATACCGGATAAACATATAACCTGTTCGTCTTTTAAAGTCGGTTAAAAATTGACTGTCATGTAAGTACTTGCCTTTGCAGCTAACATCCGAGACGCTATAAATTATAAAGTTTGTCTTGAACTGTTCATCAAGTCACCAACAGAATGCTGCAGATTATAAATATACCCAAGAATGCTCGGTGTAAGGATATTTAAGCGAATAGAGAACCAATGCTACTCGATATTCGTTAGTAATGTGTATTGATCCGTTCAACAAAAAAAAATTACGCAAGTTTTATTACAATTGTATATTGTTTTGTTGCGTGTCATTCTAAACATGCAAATTTTCATAGGCCTATCATTTTTCTCATAAACCATGTTATGTCTCTCTGGTAGATCACTACTTACTCGTAATCTATGGTCAAAGATCAAAATGGGCACGAGATTTGATAGACTTAGTTACTTAAAACTTTACGTCATCTTTTCTCCTAAACGGCTTGATAGATTTTGATGATTTTTTTAGTGTACTTACTCACCTGTATGGTTTAAGAACCATATGGTTTAGCTTGGGCCCCATAGTGTTGTTAGTGAGATCGAGATATTTTTTTTTAAATTTTAGACCAAATCTTTCTTAACTTTGGTAAATGCATTTACGCCTGCTTAGATTCAGGTGGTTATAAAAATATTTATCCGCTAGAAAAGCTAATAGTGCCCATTAAAACCCAAAGGAAATCTTTGCCATTTTTATTAACGAAGGGGTTGCTTTTCGGGGCACTTTACCTTTTTTTTTAACGTTGGGAAATGCATTTACGCACGACGTGTGGGACTCACCGGCGAAATACAGCCAGTACTACCCACTAAAACCTTCCCCCGTCTTAATGGGGCGTCGCAGGATCGCTTACGCATTCAACTACGACGCCCCGACGGCAGGTCTGCCAAAGCAGACCACCACAACCATGGGGTTGCTCCAAGGTCCACTCTGCTATCAGAGAAGTACTAGGAGCAACCCGCGTGGTACACCGTCCCCCGAAGTGGGCAACCTCCCTGTGCGTTTCTTAGCTTCGCGCCCGGTTGGTTTGCCGGGCACTACTGAGCCCCCCCACCACGACAAGGTGAACGCACGTTGGTGGGGGGGGGGGGCAATGATACAGAGCCTAAAAGAAGAAAGCGAAAAGATCGGCCTAAAAGTGGAAAGTTTAAAAAAAAAAGAAAAAGGGTGCGGATAATCATTGGTTTCCCGCGCTTTAGCACGGAGATGTCGGGACTCGGGACCATGTAGTGACTAGGCACGAATTGTTTGTAATACTGAAAATTATGATTATAAATTATGAAACTCACTGACGTTTATAAAAGTACTGGACGTTTATAAAAGTACTGAATATAAGAATATAAGCAAGGAATATCTCGAAGTCTTATTAGGGGTCCAACACTACTATTAGAGAAGTAGGTACTACGGGAACCTACAAAGTATACCTCCCGGCCACGAAGTGGTGGGCCACCTTCGAAGTGCAGCTTTTAGCTTCACTTGATTTGGATTATCAGATGCTTCTGAGCTTCCCACTACGACAAGGTATACAGATTCCTCCCCATTTTTACTTTTCCGTTTCTAGACAACGAAAAAAATATCGATTAGATAAATACTCTTTTTTAATTAAATTGAATCTTCGAAAAATGCATATTTGTAGGGTACATGAATTAAAAACTGATAAACATCACTGGCGTTAACCAGTAAATTATCTCTAAAGTTATAGGTTATCTACTTGAACACTAAATGACTATCATTTTTATATGCGTTTCGTTTATAATCGTTTCAATTTATGATAAACTTTTGTTAATTACTACTAAATGAAGATAACAAAAGCTTTATATTATGTTTATTTGTCTTTAAACATCGAGTTGCGAATGCACCTCAGAAACTGTACCTACCACCGGGTAAATTATTAAATACTTGTGACCCACCATCGCTTCGCTCGGGTTCGTCCCTAGCTTGCTTCCGAATACAAACTTTCATCCCCATTAAATCCCCTTAAAGGATAATTTCCGGGATAAAAAGTATCCTATGTCCTTCCCAGGGTCTCAAACTATCTTCTTACCAAATTTCATCTAAATCGGTTCAGTAGATCCAGAGATTACCCCCTACAACCTCACAAACTCACAAACTTTACCTCTTTATAATATTAGTATAGATTTCTCTGTGGGTCATGTAGTAAATGCAGATAAATATTATATCATTAATTTTGTATATCTAAAATGTTAATTACATAAGATGTTATGTTTTGATTTGGAATACTTTTTGACCAACTTCAAAAAAAAGGTGGTACTCATTTCACATATACATACATGTTTTTCTGTCGGTTACGCGATAGTTTGTACCTAGGTAGGTATAGTAAATTATGAATCGGTTTTTTTGATTTTTCTAATACATATATAAAATTCTCGTGTCACAGTGTTTGTAACAAAACTACCTCTCTGAAACGGCTTGACTGATTCTTATGAAATTTTGTTTGTATATTCAGTAGGTCTGAGAATAGAACGTAAACTATTTTTCTACGCCTTAGTGATAAGGGTGATCCACCCCAAAAAATATTTCTTTATTTTTTGGTCAATTTTTTTTATTTTTTTATGATTCGGGATTAAAAAATACATACATATAAACCTTAGTTTTCTCTAGGGACGAATGAGTCGCTTAGTATAATTATGTAAATATCTCGTATCACGATGTTTGTGGTCGCACTCCTCCGAAACTACTTGGCCGATTTTAATGATTTTTTTTGTGTATTTGTTAGGTATGAGAATAGGTCGTAAAGTTTTTTTTACCCTCCTACCACCACCCTCATTATTTAATCGCAATTTTAGTATAATTGAATGAACAATATCTATAAATTCAAATTGACCTTTTTACTTTTTTATCTGTCTTTCTCTTAGAATGTCCATTGTACATCACTTAAGAATGATTTTTTCTTATTAAACTTTACGTTAAAATTGATTTTAAAGAGTCAAATCGATTTAAAAACTTTTACTGTCATATTTAGTAGTTGTTTATTGATCCCGTTCAATCAATAAACGTTTAATGTTTTTATATTATTTTATTTAACATTTTAGCTTTGTTCTGTAGCTTAAAGCCGTGTCATTTGGACACAATTTACTTCGCCAATATTGTGTAGAATGGAGAAGACACGGTAGTAGGGGTAGAGATTGAGAATTGATCGGTTTAAAAAAGAGATATTCACAAAGAGGACTAATAATATTTCGTATATGAGGAATAGTTTTATTATTAGTAGGACTATGTAGACTTAGATTATTTTAAACAAAATTCTGACGTCACAACATACGTGTTATGAAATGTTAGAGAGACTGAAAACAACATTATACATAAACGATATTATAGTTATTGTTATTAATTATTATTATTATAATAGATATCGTATCATAAAATACTAGATAAAGAAATGAAAATATTTACCGACATTATATTACTTGAGAAAATAAACTCAAGTAATAACAAGCTTTCAATATTTATATACAGGTAATAATCTATACAAATAAATAAAATGAAAATATCTGCTCGTCAAATGAAAAAAATATCAAACTAACAGCTTTTTGCTAAATACATAATATGCAAGTATAAATTGTACTTATGAGAAAAAAAAACAAGTTTTAAAAATTTTGTTTGTCTGCTTGTTCCGGCTAATCTCCAAAACAGCTGGACTGATTTTGACGGCACTTTCACTGGCAGATAGATAAGGAATAACTTAGGCTTCTTTTATTTTGGAAAAAGAATTAAAGTTCCATGGAAAAACAAAAACCCTTGAAATTGCGAACAAAATTTGCGTACCTAAGGATACACCCGAGCGAAGCACTAGGGTAAGTCGTTAGTGGTTAAATAAATTATCGATTAAGAAATTTATAAAAGTTTCAAACATGCTACTTACAATATCAGGGGTCACAGTTTCACTTCTCAACACTGCTTTGTTTATTCGATTGCAGAGCCCCTAGTTTTTTTATTTTATTTATTAGGACCTCCAACGTTAGTACACAAAAAAAAATTACACTAATTATAAGTTATGTTGTTAGTGTGTTTTAATTGTTTATTTATCTTTACATATAATAAAACTAGCCTTGCCCTCGGCTCCGCCCGCGTTCTGGTGACCAAAAAGCAAATCAAATAGCGCTATTGTATTTTTTTTTCAAGATAAGCTATTTTTAATAGTTTTTGCCTTATTTAGTAAGTTATCTTGCTAAAATATATACAGTATCATCGTGGTTTTATTCTAACCAGTTTGTGTATTTTTTCTCAGAAGTAAGATAATTTCCCGCGGTAAAAAGTATCCTATATGTTGACCCGGATTACCAGCTATGACCATACCAAATTTGATCAAAATCCCTCCAGTAGTTTTTCCGTGATGCGGTAACAGACAGACAGACAAAAACTCTAAAAAACTATAGATTCAGCCTCTGTATCGATAATAATGGCTATTTCAATAAGATTTTCATAAGAATACTTAATGTACAGATTCGACTTAGTTAGAATTTTATTATATGTATGTATAGATAAAATTTTTCTATCTATAAGAAAACTGACTAATTTCAATTTTTTTTTTGATAACAATAAAGCTCATCACCAGCTACTAAAAAAAAATCGGTTGAAAAACAAAGGAGATAAAGATACTGAACTGTTTTGAACTGTATGAAAATAGGCATAGATCTGAATCATCAAAAAAAATACTTTTTGATCGATGACCTGAATAAATGGATGGTTAACGGGATATCGGAAGTTTAATTTAGTAGGTATCTAACGTAGTGGTTTCTTACAAAAATTCACTTTGGAGTTTTAAGTATACCAGTATTGATTAATTAACATTTGCAGATCAACTTTCATATATACTAATCATACTTTCACGCATGAAGCATGCTATTTGCGGTTATCAAATGAAAATAAGCATCGCGTTATCTTTATATGCCTAATAGCTTAGAAATGAATAATCAAATTACCTACTTAGTATTTACAGTTCATATAAAACTTGAATTTTTAAAATTTAACAATCATATTATACCTCTTTCGGCACGTTTTTCAAACAATTGCTTGATATTTTTTATTTGTAATAAAAAGTATAGTACCTACTTAACATTATGTAATATCTATCATGTCAATTTATCTTACTTCTAATTTCGCAGTTCATGATACTTTCCAAGTAAATTTAGACGATAATACTATCAGGGGGCACAAGCTTATCCGATGATAATGTCGGGATGTGGTATTCTTCAATGGCTGCGAGTATACCCTTCGAATTTAGACTCATTTGCCTTACTTAACTTTTACTTAGTAAACTTAAAAACTTTTGCTTCCCAATAATAACTTTCATCTTAATTTTCACCCCCATAGGGGATGTTTTCCGGGATAAAAAGTATCCTATGTCCTTCCCAGGGTCTCAAACTATCTTCTTACCAAATTTACCCTACCCCCTACAACGTCACAAACTCACAATCTCACACACTTTACCTCTTTATAAGTAATATTAGTATAGATTAATATTTACCTACTATGTAAGTAGGTAAATATTAATATTAAGTATACCTATTGTATTAAATCGTTCATTTGCTAATGATAATTCAATCACGTGGCAAAAAATATGGAAGTCTAATAAATTTCCAAGTCATTGCGTATTATGAAGAAATGGTTTAATTGGATTAGTATCAACTTTTAGCCTGAAGTAAGTCTCGTAATGATTTGAAAGGTCAAAACAATTATTTATTATCGGACACGTGTCTTAGCTTATCGTGTAACTTATTATATTTCTATCTTCTTGGTAAATCTATAATATGTATCATTTGCGTTAGAAGCATTTATTTCGATATGTTCTTTTGTAGTGCTGCACTAAGTTTTTGTTACTTTTAAGTTTATTTTTTTCAAATTGGATTAGTAGTTCCTGAGATAAGCGCGTTCAAACAAACAAACTCTGCCTCTTTATAATATTAGTATAGAATAGTATGGATAATTATATAATATCGAGTAGATTATCATACATACATTGTGCTTTCTATTTCAGTACACAATGTAATATAATACTTGTTGTTACTCGTGTAGAATAATTTACTATCCACGGTTAAAATATTCGTAATATGGCGTCTTAAAAATATTGTAATACTTATCAATGAGAATATCAAATGTTCCATTCAATTGTAAAGGAATTGACGAGGAAACTAACCAACTATAAAAGAATTGTGTCGTTTTGTGTCCATACTTGCAATAGGTACCTACACCTACCTACTGCCGCGTATATTGAGACTTTTCATATTTAAATGTTGTAGCCTTGTTGAATATCAAATTTTTAAGTAAACTTTATTTTAGACTAGATAAACACTAGTGTTTTGCTTCAATAGGGAAAAATACTTAGTACTTTTGTTATATATATTATATAGTCTAAGCTAAAAATACGCAAATAATTACAGTAAAAGTATAACTAAAACTATATATAACTAAAGTTAAAGCCAAAAAAGTAATAATTATAAATTAAAAATTTAAAAAACCGCCTTCGTTAATTCATCGTCATTTAACAATTACACTGGGACGCGTGAAGCACTTAATCGAGTACTCATACGCCAAAATGCCTTACATCATTTTGGAAAAGAGCTGATACTCTTACACTGCTGGACCGATATTAACCAAACATAGCTAGGAACCACCACAAGGAAACTGGCTTTCAAATGAAAGAAACCGCATCAAAATCGGTATATCCGTTTGAAAGCTACGATGCCACAGACAGACATACACACACAGACAGAAAGACAGCATCGACGTCAAACTTATAACACCCCTCTTTTTGCATCGGGGGTTAAATAACTCTAAAATACAACTATTCTTATTATGAAATATTTTAATCAATTGATATAGAAAATATTTTAATAATAATATAATTGAAAAATCAAAGAAGCCATTTGATTTATTGGTGGAATTCTTGATAAAATGTTAATTTACGAATCACTGCGTATTTCAGGATTTTAATATCAGATAACAATAGATTGGAGTCGATAATTTGTAAACAGCTGTAGTACAATTGTAGCTGTGGATGCGAGAAAAATAATTTCAATATTCAAGACAATCGACAAAGGCTATTATGGTTTTTCTTACAACTGGAATGCCTGACAGCCTCTTTGTAACTAATCAGTGCGCGTTGTTTTGTTTGTGGACTACGGCGTAATGACTTTTTCAAAATGGTCCATATTTTTGAGTGATTTTAATTATGACTCGTTGTGTAAAAGTGATAAATGATGTGCGAACTGTACAAGATATTACTCATTGTTCATTGTACTTGGAGTGCTTGTAAAGCTCAGGTAATGTAAGGGAAACAATTATGAAGAATCCCAAATAAATTAGAGAGTTCAGATATATATTTATTTATCTGGTGTGCATTTTCCATCTGCATTAATCGTTATTTACTTATTTTTAACTACTTATTGCCCGCCGCTTTCGCGGGGTAATGATAAGTGGAACGAAGATCAAGGGCAGCCGATGTCCGATCCCAAATTGTTGGTCAGAACCATTTATGGACATACAGCTATGTAAACCCGCTATGCACAACATAACCTCCTTTGCGTCGCGCAGTCGGATAAAAGGATCTTTCTTAGAATCGCGGATCTAGTCAAACAATTAAACAGTTAATTTTGTCACAACAAAATTGTTAGGAGTCTAACTCCTGTCCTGTCTCCTGTTAAGAGTGTTAAGCTTTCGCGTTGTAGAGTATGCAAAAATCCGTCGATTTAACCCTGGTCTTTCTCCGGTCTTTCTGACTTACCGACTTTTCGAACTATGAGACTAACTAAAGAACGCAGGTGCGTTTGCGTTTGCACATTTTTTTAGTATATTTTTTTCTGACAGAGTTATTTCGATGGTAGCATCAACCTGGCTAAAGATGAATTAAGCGTGTGGCAGCAATATCAGCGAAACCCACGCGTGGTTAGTACCAACGACCAGCTCACATGTCAAAGGCCCAATATCTTTTGTGAGGTAATTTGTAACTACATTTATTTTTTGTTTATTTAAAAAAGTCTAAGAAGTGATGTAAAAAATAGACGTGTGTGGTTTTTCCCACCCTAAACTTACTAAGCTATAACTTGGAATATTCTGGAAGGATTGAAAATAAACTGAACTATGTATTTAGATTTAAATCTTATATATTATTGAAGATTTTTCAACCCATAATATTCATGACGACACTTTTGGCTCGTACTTGCTGTGCCAGCGGTCGCGGGTTCGTGTCCCGCTGGGGGACATTCATTTGTTTGATGAGCACGAATGTTTGTACTCCATTTCAGTCATGGGTGTTTATATTTATAATATATATTTAAAGTTATATATGTAAAGAGTATCAACTATCTGGTATCTATCCATAACACAAGCCTCGTGTAGCCTAACATGGACCTAGATGGTGCTGTGTGTTAATGCCCCAACATATCTAATTTTTTTATTTATATTTAAAATTTATGGTTAAAATCCAATTTATTTTTATAGGAACCCCCAGATTCAATTCCATTGGATTCCGGTAAAGATTGCAATTTCCGAAACGTGTGGTATCATGAACAAGTATTCAAATGGATTGCTGGTGTTGGCTGCTTGGTCTACACTCCAGATTTTTTATATGTCAATGGATCAAACCCCATCAATCTAAATACAGAATGCATGTATGAGGGTCTCTTCGTACCGTGCTTGGAAATAGTAAATCATTTGTTTTTCTTCTTAGATAAAACGTCTTAAACAGTAATTTTGAGACTAGCTCAAACAAATAAAAATTCATCGTAGCGAGGAGCTTTTTATAATGTATACTAATTATATAGAATTAATAATTTATATCTCATCAAAACAAAATTTATGGTGTAATCAAAATTTATTTTAAAATATATCCGAAAATAACATTAAAAATTTAAGTAATAGTATAAAAATGTTTTAAAAGACAACAAAATTGAAAGTGCATAATAATTACAAGACTTCCGCGACACCATTCAGACATTAAGAGATACAATAACATTCCTAAGGAGGGTTGACGTCAGGCAGGCGGCCGGTCGTAAAATTTTTGCCAAATCCTTTCAGCAGTACAGAAGATGTACTGCGCCGACCCCAAGTGATCGGGCAGTGGGCACGGAGAAGAAGAAGAATAATTTATATCTCATGTAATTTTATTAGTATTTTTATTACAACAAATTGGTACGTCATAAATAAGTCATTTTCTCATCAGTATTAAATATCTTTACATATAATAAAACAGTAACTTAGTGAAATCTGTACATGTAATATTTTTTATAAACAATGACTGTAACGTCAAAACAATACATATTAAAAATTTTGTTTGTTTGTCTGTTTGTGTGTGCGCGTTTAGTGCAAAAAGTACTGAACCGATTTTAACAAAATTTTGTGTAGCGATAATTTATTACTCGGGTCAACATTTAGGATACCTTTTACTACAAGAAAATCTTTCATTCCCACGGGAAAACACAATATATTCAATAGAGTCGTCCTTAGAAATTCAAATGGCTAATGCTGGCTAAGCCTTAAGAGATACATCAAAATAATGTACTAGACAATTGTAGGCCTTAAAAAGGTCTAAGGTACACTCGCAATAACTATATAATATCGTACCTAGGAACGCACCCGAAGAAAGCGAGGGTAATTCGCTAGTTAATAATATTATTAAGTCATTTCTAAAATTTAAAAAAAAATCACAAATCTTGATCTTTGATATCTTGTAGGGAAGATTGTTATATAGATTAATATTTTTTATATCATGATATTAATTATAATTATTATCACGAGCATACCAAAGAAAATAAAACGATTCAATGAAATTAAGACATTCTGTTTGTTGAAAGTAAAATACAGGAGGTACTTGAGTAAAGTACACGTATTGGTAGGCGAAGCGTTGTCAGGCCTCCCACAAGGTGGACCGATGACTTGGTAAAAGTCGCTGAAGCTCACTAGATGCGGATGGCACAAGAACGGCTGTCGTGGAAATCCTCAAGGGAGACCTATGTCCAGCAGTGGACATGTTTCGGCTGAAACGATGGTGACGACGACGGCTTGAGTAAAGGAGTATCCATTCAATACGTTCGCAAGCAGTGGGGAGTGCACGTCCAGCTGTATTCCGACTGTATATTTTGTTTTGAAGGTTCCAGAAAATGTGACGCAGAGGGTTGAAGAGCAAGGAAGAGGTCCAAAAAGTCGAAATTTAGCTGGACGTGTTTTATGAATGTACTTATATCAATACTAATTCTATAAATTTGAACTGGCTCAGTCTAGAAATACGCACTGATAGGCATATTTTTTATTTAGTTTTGGCACATACGTGAGTTGTGGTGGCATGACCTTATCTCGACAAATTATGATGACCTTTACAATTAAATAATATAGTTATCTTAGTACTACATTAAGCATATATAGAAAACATAATGCCAAGTTGGCTGAAAATTAACATTTTTTCCTGATCGAATATCGAAAACATCATAAAGTTTTCTCGTTGGTCTAATTTTGATTTTTTATATATAGAAATTTTCAGTAGCAAATAGGATTTATAAAGTCGGTGTTGTGATAATGCTAAAACGTGTAAACTTTGTTTTCGCACACACTTGGGCTATGTAATATAGATCACGAAGATGGTGGGTCTCTCATTACTGTTTTGTTTTTGCAGTCGCTAATAATTGCTTAAACTCGATAGAGTTTAGTAGAGGACATTATTTAAAATCTCACTAAAAGCTAACGTCTATAAGCAATTGGCTTATGCTATACAAATGTAATTTAAATACCCGATTTCAATAATTACACATGACATCATTAGATATTCATCTAAAAAATCTGCAATAGATATTCATTTAACTGATACGTACTTTGTTTGTCATTCTTATCAATATTTTATATTCATAATCGACTGTTATTCTTTGAATTATCTAAACATCGTATTGTTGCGGTAAATATTGTTAAGTTACTGACATTACTACTTATTGACAAATTTCCATATCTACAGTTCTAGATGCGTACAGTATATGTTCAAAATAAGCACTTCACTCAATAACATTGAATAGCCATTTTTATCGCGTTATGATATTTGACGCAACTTTTTCCTTAAATATTTTTTAATAATTTTGAATTTTATATACAAGCAGCATAAGACGAATTTATTACTTTAAACTTTAAAGTATACGTGTACCTTATTTAATGTTATGTTAAATTATTCCAAGCTAACAGATATTTAATCTTTGCAGGTGAAAGATGATGGTACATGCTCTTGTTATCCATTCGATCCTAGCTTTGAGGAGGTGGCAACAAGAATACGTAATGCTTTAGTGCCATCAGCTCAGGGGAGATGGGAATCTTGCTTCTACGCGGCAAGTGATTGCTGCAGTCACTTTATGAATGGATATACGAACGATGGTGATATATTATATATATATATTTATAATTTTGTTTTTTTTATCAAATCAAAAAATATTTATGATCAGAATTACTTGAAGCTTGGTAATAATGCTCTCTAATACAAATAAATTAATACGTGTTTTAGCATTTTTTGAAATTCATCCCATATGGGGGTAAAATATGGGATGGAAGTTTGTATGAAATCTTCCTTTTTAGCGGTTTTTCAACCGACTTCAAAAAGGAGGAGGTTCTCAATTCGACAGGTTTTTTTTGTTATGTTTGTTACCTCAGAACTCCGTCATTTATTAACCGATTTGGACAATTCTTGTGTTGTTTGAAAGATTGGTTTTTTTAATTGGTTGGTCCATTTAAATTTCAAAAAAAAATACCCTAAGGGTGAAAAAATAGCTAATGATGAATTTAACCTACTTCTAATTGTCATATTGACTTGAAACTTTGCAAGTGGTTCTATTTCCATTGGATAGTACAGTGGTTCGGTATTGTTGACCGGATCTGATGGTAAGGCCAGAAGGTGTATAGGTGGAACTCTTCAACGGCTAATAGTAGATACTTTGAGTTTAGGCTTATTTTGTTTGATTTGACAAGCCTAACACTTTAGAATTCTTACTTTGCTACTACCGTCTACACTAAAAAGGGAAAAATAAAAACTTTTTCACAAAAAAATAAAAACCGACTTCAAACAAAAGCACCTAAAAGTAAAGTTTTTGTGAAAAAGTTTTTATTGTAGTTTTAGCGCGAGCGAAGCCGTAGGTTCTGCTTGTATTAAATAATAAAGAAATCATTAAGTAATCATACTAATGCTTTTGGCACGCAGAGAACCAATGTTCCCCAACATTCGACGGCTGGACGTGCTGGAAGGCTCAGCCAAACGGCACCACAGCCAGCTCGGTGTGCCCGGAGTTCGCGTATTCCAATACTGGACCTACTTGCCATCGTATGTATTATTGTCGAACAATTTATTTCACCTCATTTTCAAAAATGGACCTAATTGTTATATTTGAGTGTAAAATCAAAAAGTACAATTGTAGCTTAGCAGATAAATCGAATTAACTAATGCAAGTGCTGATCATATCTTATTCTTTTCATTGTTTTAATCAATATAAAGAAATCGTTATATACATTTGTTATATAATACACTTGTAAATTTTAATAAACACGCTTTAATCAAATATTATTTACCTAATAATAAAATTTGCGTTAAATTCGTTGAACGTCGAATTCGGCGAATAAAATTCGTCATCTGTTTGTCTTCATAGCAAAAAAATTATTTTCAATTTCCTCCGAAATAATTGTATTAATAATAGAATTATTTACTTCTAAGAAAATCAAACCTACACACCCACAACACAATCTATATCTACAGATAAATAAAATTGAAATGTCTGTTTGTAATGTCAAAATAACAGCGTTTTACTAAAAGCGTATGAAATTATATACGGTACTTAAAAAAGAAAAACTCAATCTTTTAAATTTTTGTGTCTATCGGTTTATTCCGGATGATCTCTGAAACGGCTGGACTGATTTTGACGGGACTTTCACTGGAAGATAGCTGATGTTATAGGGAGTAACATAGGCTACTTTTATTTTAGAAATTAGGGTTCCGCTCGAAAAAATTAAAACGTACCTAGAGACGAACCCGAGCGAGGGTGAGTCACTAGTAAATTACTCAATTCTCAGACTACAGCAGTAAAAAATGCCATTCGAACGCGTCGTGGGAGCTGCAGACGGACTACAGCACGTGCAGCGTGACGGGCCGCCTGCTGGCGCGCTACCGCTTCCACGTCGCCGCGCTCGCCGCCTCCAGCGCCGCCAGCCTGCCCGCCGTCTTTATATTCTTCTTCTACAGAAGGTTGAGGGTCACGAGGGTCGCCTTGCACAGGAATCTGCTTATTGCTATCATTTTGAGGAACATCCTGGTTATGATTAGTAGGAGTGAGGTGAGGTTTGGTTTTGGTTTTTTTTTATATTCAAACTAGTATTGCCCGCGGCTCCGCCCGCGTTCAGATGATCAAAAACCAAATTCTTAGGTTTTACATATTAGTATACTCTTACATTGAAAAGAAATGAAATTTAACTTTATTCAATTAGACTTATTAATGGAACTTTTGAATCAATTTAATTTAAAGAGCATCAGTGCAGTCAGTCCTTGAGCTATCATCGGCAAGCACCAGTAAGCAGTCGGTGAAAGCATGCCTAATATATGTTTATATGTATGTTGGGACATTAACACACTGCACCATTTCCATGGTAAGCTAGAGGCTTGTGTTATGGATACCAGATAGTTTATACACTACACGTATGTTACTAACTTTAAATACGTACATATTATAAATAACCCATGACTGGCGTATAAACATTCGTGCTCATCACACAAATGAAGACCCGCAGCGGGTCTCGAACCGCGACCGCTGGCACAGAAAGTAGGGTCACTACAAACTGAGCCAAACGTATTAATTTAAGAGTTTTTGTACACAAACAGATCCACATAGACGAGCTGAGCAACACGCGCGACACGGCCATGTCGCGGCACAGCGCGGCGTGCCGCGCGCTGGCGCTGGCGGAGCGCGGCGCCGCCAACGCCGTGTTCGTGTGCATGCTGGTGGAGGGCGTGTACCTGCACCGCCGCATCGTCGCCGTCTTCCGGCACACCTTCAGTGTCAAATGGCTGTACGGGATTGGTGCTGGTGAGGGTTTTATACGTTACTAGCACTACCCGCCGGCGTTCAGATGACCAAAAACCAAATTCTTAGGTTTTATAAATTAGTATGCTCTTAGATTGCAGTTTTTGTATTTTTTCTCAGAAATGAAACATTTTCCCGCGGTAAAAAGTATCATATATGTTGACTCAGATAGCCAGCTATCACCATACCAAATTTCATCAAAATCCCTCCAGTGGTCTTTCTGTGATGCAGTAACAGACAGACAAATAAAAATTCTAAAAACTATAGATTCGGCGTTTGTATCGATAATACCTAATGTTTATTTCAATAAGATTTTCCAAAAAATATTTAATGTACAGATTCGGCTTAGTTACAATTTTATTATATGTATGAACTAGCGAGTAGCGACTCATCCTCGCTTTACTCGAGTTCATCTTTAGTAAAAAACGAAAACAAATCTATCCCACAGGAACCATACATTTTTTTGAGATAAAAAATAACTAAAATGTGCTATTCCAGACGGTAAAGTATCTCTGTGGCAAAACATTCAGATCCGTTCAGCCGTTTTCACGTGATTAAGTAGCAAATATCCATCCAAACTTTCGCATTTATAATATTAATAAAATAAAAAAATAAATAAAGCATTGTGAAGTTTTATATAGGTACATATAAGAGTCGGAATAAAAGAGGGGTTGCTAGGAAGTAGTACAAACGATAATTGGAAATCAAAAAACAGCAATTCAACACCTATTAGAAAGAAGGTCGATAATTTGTTTACAAGACACTAATAACAATATTATAAAGTATATTGAGATATTATTGATGAAATGATGGCCAGAACGATGAGAGATTTAGGAATAGTGGTTTACATATACGATATAAGTAGTATATTAGACATGGAATGAATTTTTTGTTAAGATAAAAATCGGTTATCTAGAAATGTCAAAATGTTACAATCATTATGAATGTTCTTTACTTCCTAATTCAAACACGTTACATAATCTTATGTCATGAATTACATTTTCTTATATTGACTTTATAACTAAAACAATAAATTAGTCTAATATTGCAATTACTTTAAATTTTAATAATACTTTTAATGCAAAAGCAAACCGCAAAAAACTGCTAAAAACTCGAAAACACGCGTTTTTTCAGACATAAGACTAATCTATATCGATTTATCGCTCCCGAAACCCTCTGTATACTGAATTTCATTAAAATCGCTGAAGCCGTTTCCGAGTTTTACAAAAATTGCTCGTTTAAATATATAGGATATATGGTAATATCATACAATTAAAATTGAGAACGTTTAAGTTAGAGTAGGTAACCAAAGGAAGGCCTAACTTGGTTAAAAGGACGATCCAATTGCAGTGCTGGCCATAGTTAATAGTACCAGTGGTCGTGTGGGCAACTACTATGTCGCTGCTGAGAGAGTACTTATTAAAAAGACATATCGCATTGTAGTGCTGGGCATAGTGCCGGTGGTCGCGTGGGCGGCCACCATGGCGCTGGTCAGCGACCACTCGTGCTGGGAGGTGTACACGGCGCCGCACGTGCAGTGGGCGCTGGACGCGCCGCGCCTGCTGGTGCTGGTGGTCAACGGCGCGCTGCTGGCGGACGTGCTGCGCGTGCTGCTCACCAAAGTACGCAACTCGGAGAATGCTAACCAGCTGTGAGTTTACTCTCTTTATTTTGGACTAGTTTTTGTGCACGTCGATAATAATAAAAAAAAAATAAACGTTGTAAAATTAACTTAATAATACATTTATTATAAAAATAATCTTTTATATTTTAAAAAAATTGTAGTACTATATCATTGCCAGTAATAAAATCAGTGTCCATTTACACAAGTATATTTATCCCAAAATGGAAATTAGAATAACATAGATCGGGGTACCGCTAAGTTTCCTATGTATTTAACCAGAATATAAGTTATGTCTATTCCTATAAAACAAGGATAGGTTCCAGCTCTTATGCCCGATTTCACCAAAACCCATAAGCTAGGTATGGGATCCCTAGCTTAAAAGTCCCCTAAACTAGTCCATAAATTAAATTTCGTTTTACGATCGTCTTTAAGCCCATATTTCGAGCACCTAAATTTAGGAGGCCTTTTAATATTTAGGTGACCCCTAACTGTTGGTGAAACAGAAACTGTCCCCTAACAGCCCCCTAACCATGCTTAGGGGATCCCTTGAACTTAGGTGACGTTGGTGAAATCGGGCATTAGAGTTTCATCGGAACTCCCATTTTTCGGGTTCCGTACCCAAAGGGTGCTAACAGAACCCTATTTAGTATAGTATTATATGATCTGTGCTAATAATAAGCCTCCGCTATCCGTCCGTCCGTCTGTCAGAGAGGTGTATCTCATGAACCGTAATAGGTAGAGAGTTGAAATTCTCACAGAATTTGTGTACCTATTGCCGCTATAACAACAAATAATAAAAATAAAAATATAAGAAACCTTTTTTAACGTTCTTAATCGATCATCGAAGTTAATTTAATATACTACATACATAGAATAAAAGTCATAATAATAAAAAGTACATGTACGATGTTACGGAACCTTTCGTGTGCGAATTCGACTCGCGCTTGTTTTTAACATTGAAGTGCTTAGTCAAGTTGACATTCTAAGCTCCTTTTAACAATAGCAGACTTTACTATGGGGATTAATATCTAAGCGTCAATACACATGGCCGGGCACGCCATTCTCATATTTTTAGTTTAGTATTAGCGATGCCGTTATCGATTAATTAATTATTATAATAGGATGTCAAATTGGTCACGTTGCTATATCGATCACGTAGAAAATAATTTATACTTGAACTAGCTTAAACGATCTAAAGCTTTGTATTTTTGTTACTATGTACCTATGTGCTTTTATATGAAGAGTGGGTAATGGGTATGATTAGTAAAGTAGGTAGGTAGGTACTCATCGCTAAAGAATTATATAGAGCTCGCCAAAATAAATGTCAAAGTCAAAAATAGTAGCGTGATTTGCCGTTTATGCTACTATTCTCGATTTTGTCATTCAGATTGTTTACTTTCTTTAGGTACATAACCATATTGTTATTTGTATACATCTATACATATAATAAAATTGTAACTAAGTCAAATCTGTACATTAAATATTTTTTTGAAAATCTAATTGAAATAGACATTATTATCGATACAGATTCCGAATCTATAGTTTTTAGTATTTTTGTCTGTCTGTCTGTAAACGCATCACGAAAAAATCACTGGACAAATTTTGATGAAATTTGGTATGATCATAGCTGGTTATCCGGGTCAACATATAGGATACTTTTTGCCGCCGAAAAATATCTCATTTCTAAGAAAAAATACAAAAACTGCAATGTAAGAGTATACTAATATGTAAAACCTAAGAATTTGGTTTTTGGTCATCTGAACGCGGGCGGAGCCGCGGGCAATGCTAGTTACTTATATGAAATGAAATAAGTAAAAAAAAAATAACTTTAATAAACTTACTAAATTTTAATAACAACCAGCGCTATACAAACAATGATGCAATACATAATTTAGGTTTCCATTATTTTATTTTGAATTATTATCTTAATTATTTGGCACTTAAAATTTTAGCTAATAGATAAGCGATATTAAGGTCATACTTGTAAAGTATATTTTAATCAATTCATTTCTTTATGTAATAACTATATTTGAATTTCAATTCGATAATATTTTTCATCGGCAATATAAGTAAATCTAAATATTTTTAATTTCAAAACTCTCATCCAGTTTTATGGATGACTTTTTTTATATTCCTGCCTGTAAAGATGATAATATAACTCATATGATCGTGTTAAATGTTTAGAATTAAAATTAACAAATATTGTAAGGTACTTCGGTGCTATTTTGAATTTTTGTAACCAATTTGTAAATTTGTGGGGATGCACCTCTGTGACAAGTACGGAGTACCTATATAATGAGTGACCTTTGATACGTCTTAAGCCTTAGTCTCTCCCGTGACCATGATTGCTGTAAAGTATTCGAAACGTTGGAAATCAAAAATCGTAATAAATCCGCGAAAAAATCCGAAAAGATTGTTGCTTAAAATTGTATTGAAATGACAATTTTAATTGGTAAATCATAGAATTCCCATTCATTGTCATTCCCATATTTTTTTTAAATTTCTATTCTGATAGTTTTATTGTAATATCTATATTACCTACAAATGTTATTTCGAGCCCCTATTGATAACTGACTAAACTATCGGAAGATTGTTTGGTAGAGACTGGGGCTGGATTAAACAATCGGCAAGGAAGAGAGAGATTAGATAGATCCTTTAGAAAGATCCTTTAGAATTTGCATTCAATGATTATATTATAGACCGTTAAATATTTTTGTTGGTCGATACCAAATTTATACAGATAAATAAAATTGAAATGTCCGTTTGTAATGTCAAAATAACAGCTTTTTACTCAACGCTTATGAAATTATGTACGCCGATACGTTACTTATAAGAAAAACTCATTTTTTAATGTTTTCCTCAGTCTGTTTCGACTAATCTCCGAAACGGCTGGACTAATTTAGACGGGATTTTCACAGGCATATAGCTGATGTTATAAGGAGTAACTGAGACTATTCTTATTTAAACAATTAGGGTTCCGCAAAACGCGGACGAAAAAGGGACGCATTCGAGCGAAGCGACGGACGCTAGTTACTGAATACGATCCCATATCTCTCGATACTGATGACAAAGTGACAAACTGTCAAATTTGTAGTCAGCTAGGGTAAAATATGCCTCGTTTCGTTAATTCAAAAGCATCGAAACATTTCCAGGAGCACAGCTAAAGCCACTCTGTTCCTGATGCCGCTGTTCGGCACGCAGTTCATGTTCACGGCGATCCGGCCGCGCACCAGCGACTGCGGCTGGGAGCAGGCCTACTACTTCATAGCCTACATGATGGAGGCGCTGCAGGGCGTCTTGGTGGCTTTGCTTTATTGTTATATTAACAAGGAGGTATTTATATTCATTTGATTTTTCTTCTATACATATTTTATAGCATTCACTTGGCAAGCTTTTATCAGGCTCGCTTGTAAGTAACTGTAAAATCAATTTATCTTGAAGTATAATTCCGTCTACATTTATAATAAAAAATATACATACTAGACTAGCGACTCATTCACGCTCCGATCGAGTTCGTCCCTAAATTACGTTTTAACGTTTAGTATAGATTCCTCAGAGATGACACATTTTCCCGCAGTAAAAAGTATCCTATATGTTGACCCGGATAACCAGCTATCATTATACCAAATTTTATCAAAATCTGTCCAGTGGTCTCCTCGTGATGCGGTCACAGACAGACAGACAAAAATTCTAAAAACTATAGATTCGGCCTCTGTATCGATAATAATGACTATTTCAATAATCCAAAAAATATTTAATGTACAGACAGATTCGACTCAGAATTATATTATATGCATAGATAGTAGAATACTTCAAGGTCTTGTAGAAAATCCTTGATGAGTTTGGACTCATTTGTTTCAACGAGTCCAATACATTACACATATACACAATATATATATATTATAGTTAATTAAAAATGTGTTTTTTAAGTATAATTATAATTTATATAGCTCTGCTTTATATAAATGAGACTGAATCGATTGCTTTTGACTTAACGCTCTTACCCCAACGTTTATTTGCTTCCCATTCCATTTTTAACACTGCGTATTAAATGTTGATATCCATTGGTCTATATTATCTTAACGTACGGCCAACAATTATTTAAAGAAACATTATGAATCGTCCGTAATAAAAAACAATCCCTCAATTGAAAATCGAACCTGCTATTTTCAATATTTAACACATCGCACAAATACGAATTCGGATCAAAGTTGTACATTCTTATATAATTTATGTTACGAGTATATTGCTTATGTTACAAATATATTAAAAGCTTAAAAAAATTAATTGCTCCATATCAAAGCATTATAGGTATACATATCTACATATCTGCTTTCGAGCACTCATCACTCAAGGACGGCTGTGCAGATTTTAATGAGGCTTTTATTTTGGTACATAATACTTATACGCATGGGCGTACCCAGGTAGGGGCAGGGGGGGGGGGGTAGCTGCCCCCTCCCCCTGGATCGTGTATGTCTACGTACCTACTGTTGTCGATAAAGTTATGTTTGAGTCAGGTTACGAGTGAGGTTACGAGTGTTACGAATTACTTTACAATATATTATGAGTTAACTTACACACAATATATTATGAGTAAGTATACAACACGCTAGAGCAGCAAACGACCTGTGAGCCCCACGCTCGTCAGCCACTCGCTGCCGCGCCAACGACTTACGATAATTATCGAATATAGTCTAGCGTCTTTCGTACTGGCCTGTGAGCTCGTATTTGACATGTTATTGTTTTGAAAGGGCCAAAAGTAGGTGACGAAAAATAATCATTGCCGATATCTATACATATAATAAATTATAACTGATCGCTGTCTGTACATGGGAGATATTTCCCAATCATCCCAAAACAATGATTTTTAGAATTTTTGTCTGTTTGTCTGTGCGTTTGCGCGTGCTAAGCTCAGAAACGGCTTAACCGATTTGTATGCGGTTTTCACGAATGTATTGTATGGTAAGCTTCACTTAACATTTAGTATTTGTCTTATTTCAGTCGGTTCATCAATAAAAAAGTTATGTTAATTTAATAAAAAAACACAAGAAACATTTATTGTAAAAAAATGTGTGTATACTTATTTACGCACGCAAGAAGTCATACTTCTTTGTTTTTTTAGAGCATTTAAATATAAAAACTTTTTAACAAAAAATAAAAACCGCCTTAAAAAAAAACACTAAAAAGTAAAAAATAACTGATTGGTATTTTTCATTTACTATACATACCTAATCAAATATTTTAGAAGTCGGTGTGCTTTGGCTAAGTAATTAAAGCCTACCTATTAAATACATACCTAATCAAATATTTTCGAAATCGGTGCCAGCCCATACAAAGCAAAGCACACCGACTTCGAAAATATTTGATTAGGTATGTATAGTAAATGAAAACTACCAATCAGTTATTTTTTACTTTTTAGTGCTTTTGTTTGAAGTCGGTTTTTATTTTTGGTTTCAAAAATTATTGACCCTGGTCTATTAGACCTATCTTGGGGGTGCAAAATAAACAGTCCGCCATATTAAATTTAAAAGCCCTTGCATTTGATATCCATATCATATGGGTGGGTCACTATTAAAATAATAAATCGCCATTTTGTAACGTCCGTCCGTCGTATTGGATTAAACATGGTGGCATCTTGGAAATCGTGCAGTCCCGAGAGTCAAACGTGTGTTCCAAATTTCAGCTCAATCGGACAATTGGAAGTGGGTCAAATTTAACTTGTAAGATTTGATTACAGGCAGACAATGAGACAGGTGAAACTAAATAAAAGCTTGTAATATTTTTTATATTTATCGATATAAAACACGTGTTGTGTATATACAAATAAAATAAAAAAAACTCCACATTGTAGCCAATAACGACTAACTTCACACTGTAGTCAATAATCACTAACTTCATACTGTAGTCCAAATCTGTCGCATCGAATAGCGAAAGAAATATAATTTCAATAAAGCTATATATAAAATACTGTTGAGATGATTTGGCTGAAACTTTGGTTAATTATATTATATGTAGTTTTATTTTGTTAGTTATTTAATTTCTGTTTTGACCACCACCCCCCCCTGGACCAAAAGCTGGGTACGCCCATGCTTATACGTTAATTGTGTATGGAATTTAAATAATAGTTTAAACACGGGCAAAGCCACAAGAAGTAGCCAGTTATAAAGCAAACATGCCATAAGTCAACTAAGTTATCAAAAGTACATTGCCATTGGTTGCCTTGATACCGCGCCGCGCCGGTACTAAAATGATTTCATACATACTCTACTAGTTTCTCGATTTAGTTTTACAAATCCTTAGCCTTGTTAATACTTACTATTAGTATGAGAATTTGTCTGTCCGTCGCTAAATTTCTTATTATGTATGCTGCATTGTTTCTTTTATTTTATTATCCCACTAGTATAGGTACATACATATATACTAGGTATATTTTAATTTTTTTGAGCGGAACCCTAATTCTTTAACTGAAATAAAAGTAGCCAAGTTACTCCTTATAACATCAGCTACCTGCCAGTGAAAGTTTCGGAGATTAGCCGGGACAAACAGACAGACAGACATTTTTTTTAAATATGGTGTTTTTCTTATAAATCCCGTATATAATTCCGTATGCATTTAGTAAAAAACTGTTATTTTGACATTACCAACAGACACTTCAATTTTATTTATCTGTATAGAAAATAGATTTATTATATCAATTCATGAACTATGATTACTGAAAAATACGGATTCTAGTACTTTACAGCTTTATCAAATCACATATCTACTATTTCAGTATTGATAATTATTGATAAAAATATTTTCTACAGGTCCACATGCTTATCAAAGCTACGTACAGAAAAACCGGGGACGCCTTCACATCTCGCATGAGAGGCTCTACCTGCCCTCGTGCGAGTGTAGACCCTAACACAGACAGACGACTTACGTACAGCACTAACTTACATACCAATGTCGATAAACATTATACCACCATAACACCAAAGTTGCATGTAGCTGAGATCATTTCTATACAAGCTAGCGAAAGATTAGCTGAAATACTAGATCCAGTCTACGAAACAATCGATCAAGGTGTAGTAAACGAAGGTTATGATCGTTTAGAACGGCCCGATGTACCGAATCGGGATAAAGTCGATGAGTATTACGGTTTTACAAATGCGTCCAGTGTATCAATAGGTTGTCCGGATTGGATACAAAGCACACCAGATAGTGTCTACAATAGTTCTGTTAATGATACAGCTGATAATAATGATAAAATAAGAAATGATAATGATAAATTAGATAATGATTACGAAAACGTCATAGAGGAAGATATAAATGTTGCTCAGGATAATAAATACACAGATGAAACAATGCTCGATGAAATATTGCAATACATAGACAATAATAAAGAAGTGCAACTCAATCCCGATCTCCTCTCACCCAACAGACCTGACGGAGATAAAATTGTATTTGTAGATAAATAGTTTTTATAAGTGAATTGTATTATTCTATTAATTATTAGATATTGTATTAAAATTTTTATTCAATAAACTTGCTACATGATATGTTATGGTTTATTTTTATTTGATACATTTAAAAAAAAACGCGTGTGTGTACTTATGTATGCACGTAAGATGTTATACTTCTTTGGCGTAACAGAACAAAAATAAAGATTCCATTCCGTATGTCACAACTCTCTGTTTGTAAAAGGAATGCAGCTAACTTCATCATGTCGCTTTTTGGCTGTCAGAGTGCGCGCGCATCTTAAAAATTTTACTCTCATATTTTTTTCCAAACGTGCCAAACAAAGTATGATTTAAAATATTTTACTAAGTTCATCCCCTTGAAGTCATCATATCTTAGTTCTTACAGCAATACCGTAATAGGACTACAGAAGGTAAGTACTAATAAGTAATAGAAACCACTACCTACCTACTACATAAAAAAATTCAGATCTTCCACACACATTTTACCTCTTTTTAATATTAATATGAAAAAGTTTTAAATATTTATCATTACGAAATAATATTCTATCTGAAAAAAAATTATTATTTTTTTTTAATTTAAAAAAAAAGTTCTCAGGTAGAGACAGGTAATTTATATTAGTGGACACTAAAAGATAACATGCGTACATATTTATCTCATTTTGAATCAAGTTAGACATTTTCGCAACAGCTTTTTACTAAATATGTTGCAAACTTAACAGTAACATATGAGAGGTAATTGAGTTCGTTCAAATTCTAGACCTTTTCCAAGTTACAAAAGTGAGCGTATCCGACGCGCGTGCGCACTCCATGCTGGGCCTTTGAGTGACCATAATCAAAATTAAGTTTATTATATGTAGAAATGTTAGGGAAATTAGAATTTTTGGTTGTTTTATTATTGTTTTGGGGGGTAAATAGTTTCCCCGACGGCGCGCCTGTGGACGCGTGTGTGAAGGATCGCGCGAATCAGCCCAACCACGGACAGCATCGCACACAGCCGTTGTCCACTCTGCCTTACAGGATAATCGCGTCATCCTCTTATTATGGACCTAACTCGAGGATTACAGGTTGGTTTACATTTATCTACTATTTAGGTTTAAGTATATTTTATTTAGATTATTTCCTTTTTGTTCTTTAAGTTCGTTAAAAAATACGATATTGTTTATTTAAAGTTATTCCGGGTTTATTACACTATAATAGCTCTAATTCAGGATAATTAACAAAATATTAATAAAATATTGCCAACTACAAGAGACCCTGATTATTAGATCCGCCAAATCACTTGGGTTTCCGAAATATATAGACAGACAGCTAAACATAAAGCGATAAATATTTGTATGACCTAATTTGTGTGTAGAGCTTTTAAAGTTTGAATAATTGCATTATATCTGAAACCACCGGCATATGAGAATATATGCTAAGAGAAGAACTTCCAATACTCAAAATGAGTTATTTCGTTAGGTAAATCTATACATACGAGTATAATAAAATTCTAAGCCTAATCTGTACATTAAATATTTTTTGGAAATTCTTATTGAAATAGACATTATTATCGATACAGAGGCTGAATCTATAGTTTTTAGAATTTTTGTCTGTCTGTCTTTCTGTCTGTCTGTCTGTCACCGCATCACAGAAAAACCACAGGAGGGATTTTGATGAAATTTGGTATGTTGGTAGCTGGTTATCCGGGTCAACATATAGGATACTTTTTGCCGCGGGAAACTGTCTTATTTCAGAGAAAAAATACAAAAACTGCAATGTAAGAGTATACTAATATGTAAAACCTAAGAATTTGCTTTTTGGTCATCTGAACGCGGCGGAGCCGCGGGCAATGCTAATATTAAATAATTTCATTAATTTTCTAAGATTGGAAATAAGTATTAGATATATATAGTACTCGTGGCTTACCCTTGCTTCGCTCGGGTCCGCGTCTAGAAAAAGAAAAACAAATCTATCCCACGGGAACCGTTCATTTTTCCGGGACAAAAAGTAGCCTATGTTTAATTTTGATGTATGAGCTATATTATTGTAAAGTTTCATTAAAATTTATTGAGTAGTTTTTGCGTAAAAGAGTAACAAACATTCATACATCTATATATCCAGATATCTGTACATCCTCATAAACTTTCGCATTTGTAATATTAGTGGGTTATCTGTATTTTTTGATTTTTAGCACCTATTAAGATTTTAAAAGTATTTTCGTCTATTTAAGGATAATAATTAACTAAACACTTTGCAAGTTTGCACTTTGCATACAATAGAAGGTTGTAAAATGTAAATGATATTGTTAGATGCGTTCACACGTTCGTTGTGCACAACGCGAGCAAGTTTTGGCGAGTCAAGATTTTGTAACACGTCTATATGAGAGGTATTAATTTAACGCTTATCGTAATTCAATTTAACAATCATATTATAGCAGTTACATGTGATGTTTATATTATTTGCACCAAGTGGAAATTAAAAAAAATGATGGACTCAACTATGGAATAACACCAACAAATCATGTCTTTCTTCTTCTCCGCCTTAGAAATGTACGTACTTAAGTACGACTTGTTATGTTGTCACACATTTTTATTTTTGTAGCAAATTATATAAAACGAGTGAATCTAATTTTCTACATTTTGTCTGTAAAAATTAAAAAGTATGTGACATAGGGTAACACAGATAAACGGACAGATATCCCGTATACGGATGTAGCTTCTTACTAATGTTATAAATGCGAAATTTTGTGAAGATGGTGGGTGTTCGTTTCTCAATCACGCTAGAACGGCTAAACAGATCTGAATGAGATTTGGCACAGAGATAGATTATAGTCTGGAATAGCACGTAGACTATTTTTCATTCTGAAAAAATGTACGGTCCCCGTGGGATAAATTTTTTTTGTTTTGCCAGAGGCGAACCCGAGCGAAGTGAGAGTGAGCCGCTAGTACTTTATAATATAGTATTTCTTCGTAGCCTGTGTATAGAATAACAAAAAAATCAATGCAGACGAGTCTTAACGAAAGCTATTTTCATTTCTTACATCGCATCGCATCATTCTAAACCGTTATTGATAGAAATGAAAAATAAAAGAATAAATAAAAAAAAACAACTACGAAAAAAATAACAAGTTGACGAAAGAACATAGTACTATGCTACATGTATGTATGTCCCCACCGCATATGATGTAGGTACCTACGTATATGTGTGATCGACTCTAAAACCCTTCATTTGAATGCCATACGATCAATCGGTTTGGAAGAGAAAAAAATATCCATATACCCTATGACACTCGCGTTATCAAGGTCAATCTATCGCTGTATGAATTATCAAAATTGGTTGTCGTTTAGTAATTATGAGGGAACATAGATTTATACATGATGTCCTCCTGGTCGATTCCGGCCACGGCGGCCAATCTCATTGAGAATAGCCAATTGCGCAGGAGATATTATAGTGCACAAGTGTACGCGCAGACACAAGTGCACTCTCTGTCACTCTCATACTCCGGACGACCACTCGACACGACCAGTGAGAGTTAAGGCGCAGGACCGACGGCTTTACGTGCTCTCCGAGGCACGGGGGTGAAACACCGCCAACTTCCCAACTCCGGGCTGTTATTGAGGGTTACCATATAGAAAGACTCAATAACTAAACTTGGCCCGACCCGGGACTCGAACCCAGGGCCTCCGGGTGTGCAGCCGTACATGCTAGCCACTACACCACCGAGGCAGTTATGGTTTATACATACGTACAGATCAAAGACATAAATTTTGGCTCCGCCGCAGTTGAGTAATGAAATATATCTAATGTATATACATATTACACATTTCGTCATTTTTTTTAGTATTTTATAAATAAAATACCAGCGAATTAATATTATAAATATAATTACTGTATTCCATGTTATTTTAATAATGCATTTTGAGCTGTGATAAAAATAATATATTAGTTACGCAAGCACGACGATGGCGTTGTAGGTCATGCATTTATGGAAGCCGCTCTCTTGACCGGCTTGTCAGAGATACACGCCGGCAAAATGTAATTATATAGTACCTACTATGAATATATTTAAACTTATATTGCTATTAAATATATATATTTTTAAAATTTATCATAAAACGCTTGGCTTAAGCGACAAAATTTTTACCTGCTCTATAACTCGATATCTTAATCAAATCATTTTAAACCTTTATATTGGCTAGGTACGTTTATTTTCCTACATATATACCTACGTAGGAAAATAAATAAAATATTGGTACATATTTAGATATAAATCAAAATTGCCAACCATCAAGTAAGAATGATGTTGATGTTAATGTTACCTTTAAGTTGTGGATATGTTAATATAGCTTAGTTACTTAGAAGCTAGAGCTAATAAATATAAATTTTTAATTATTCATCCTGCTTCAAATAACTTAATTACTTCATCAAAATAAAATTAAGCGCTCGGTCAAATCCACACACTTTTTAATAAGCGTAAATCATATGTATTTACTATTTAAATTTGTGCTTTATCCTAGTTCTTACTAATATTATAAATGCGAAAGTTCGTGAGAATGAATGGATGTCTGGATGTATAGATATATGGAAAGTTTGTTACTCTTTCACGCAAAAACTACTGAATGGATTTTAATGAAACTACAACAATATAGCACATACATCAGAATAACACATAGGCTACTTTTTATCCCGGAAAAATATATGGTTCCAGTGGGATAGACTTGTTTTTAAGAGGCGAACCTGAGGAGGAAGGTGTGCCGTTAGTTATATAAAAGCATTTAAATATATTGTTTTCTAGAAATAAAGCACGTGTTTCAATAATTTCAGTGTCCATTACTGGGGCGGAACCTTTTAAAGGATTTTTCGTCCAAGCTCGTTCAGTAGAGAAGAATCAATGGATAGGGTCGTGGGAGGAAACACCAAATACAACTGCTATACCAGAATGTTCGGCGATCACTCATGCCGACCCGAAGGAGAAAATAAGAGCAACATTTGTATGGAAGGCCCCTGAGAATTCGCAAGGCCGTGTGTACTTTACGTAAGTTTGCTCAATTAATTTTGAAATTCGTCTAATTATAATGTAATTACTATGAGAATAATTTTCGCATTTATCAACAAACATAATCTATGCTAAATAACACATACAATATTAAAGATTAGAAGTAAGTGCTCATTCTAAAGCTTTCCTTACCTTATTAATTAAGAGATGATACTTCTGTTTTTATTATTTCGCTAGCTTTTGCCCGCAGCTTAGTTTGTGTAGTCTATACATATAATAAAATTGTACCTAAGCCACATCTGTACATTAAATATTTTTTGGAAATTCTTATTGAAATAAACTTTATTATTGATAAAGAGTCCGAATCTATAGATTTTAGAATTTTTGTCTGTCTGTAACCGCATCGCAGAAAAACCACTGGAGGAGTTTGATAAAATTTGGTATGATGATAGCTGGTTATCCGGGTCAACATATAGAACACTTTTTACCGCGGGAAAATATCTCATTTCTGAGAAAAAATACAAAAACAGCAATGTAAGAGTATACTAATATGTAAAACCTAAGAATTTGGTTTTTGGTCATCTGAACGCGGGCGGAGCCGCAGGTAAATGGTACTTTATATAATAAATCTGCTCTAATATGATGTCAACTTTCTACGACAAATGGATAATACAATACAAAAATATTTTTTTAAATCTAACTCGAAGTCCTATACAAAATTGACTTTAAAAAAATAGATAACAAAAATAACTACGATAATGATAATCATGGCAATCAAATACTTTATACCTTTCTTCTCCCTTACTTTTCATAGATACAATATATACTATTAACGTTATCTTAGGACCAAATAGAAAAATATTATCAATCATCCGCCCCATAAGCACCTTTCACTTCGACCCATATTATACTTGTGTAATATCTAAAACGAGAGTAGATTCAGAGACCTTTAGATAAAACTAACATTACATATATGATACAGATACACTCCTCGAACGGAAATCATGTCATAGTAATGCCGTCGACCGTAGGACGTTAGTTATCGTCGAATAAATTGACATACAAGTACAGTTTATATGTCAGATTTCTTAATGCCCTTGCAATATAAATTACAATCTATGTACATTTAAAACATATGAGTGTATACTTAAATATGTAGACATAGAGTATATGTAAACACATAAATAAACTTAATTACGTGATTAAACTGAGGACGAATTCGAAAAGTGTAACGAAGTGTACATGTTGATGAATTGATGTTGATAATTAAGAGGCGTTTTGTCAAAATCTTATTGCGAAATAATTGTATTGTATGTATTGTATTCAGGCCTTTTTAAAATCCCACTGCTGGGGGTGGGCCTCCTTTTAATACGAGGGGGATCAGGCCATAGTCCACCACGCTGGCCAAGTGCGGGTTAACGGTCTTCATGTCTTTCCAAAACTTGCTAAGTTCTCTCAGACATGCAGGTTCCCATAAGATATTTTGCATTATAATGTTTTTATTTAAATAAACTAAACGTCTTGCAAAATGATTAATTGGTATAATGAGAGCTAATTGGAAAACAAAATACTTTTATAAATGCGAAAATTGTATGTGCGTATGTATGTTTGTTATTACTTCGCTTTTAATCGGCTGAACCAATTTGAATGAAACGTATACGCCAGCTAGTAATAAAATTTGCCACAAGGTGACGCTAACTGTATCTATTTCTATACATCTATGCAGATAAATAAAATCGAAGTGTCTGTTTGTAATGTCAAAATAACAGCGTTTTACTAAATGCATATGGAATTATATACGGTACTTATAAGAAAAACAATTTTTAAAATTTTTGCCCGTCTCTCTGTCTGTCTGTTTGTTCGGGCTAATATTCGAAATGGCTGGACCGATTTTGATGGGACTTTCATTGGCAAATAGATGATGTTATAAGGAGTAATTTAGCTACCTACTTTTATTTTAGAAAGATAATTAGAGTTCCACTCAAAATAAACACGCACCTAGATACGAACCCGAGTGAAGCGAGGGTAAGTCGCTAGTATAATATAAATACAAAAGGCACATACCTACTGACGCAACCGAACAAAGCGAGACTAAGTAGCTAATATAAATTTAGACGAATGTATATAAGTAGATATCAAAATATTAATTACATATTAACGACACGTTTGGTTTAGTTTGTAGTACACTACTTGCTGTGACAGCGGTTGCGGGTTTGAATCTCGCTGGGAGCATTTATTTGTGTGATGAGCACGAATGTTTGTACTCCAGGTGTTTATATCTATATATATAAAAAGCAAAGGTGATTAACTGATGTAACAACGCACAGGCCAAGCCCTTAAGGCTAGAAAATTGAATTTTCGCACACATATTCCTCATATGACGAAGGCATCCACTCAGGAAGTATTTTTCAAAATTCAACCCCCAAGGGGTGAAATAGGGGATAAAAGTTTTTATGAAACTTTTTATTCCTTGGACATATTTGCATGAAATTTCGTATGAATTGAGTAGGACACAAATCATGAATTACGTATATTACGTTTTCCTACATTCAACCCCTAAGAGGGTAAAATAGAGGATGAGAGTTTGTACGAAACCTACATTTTTAGAGATTTTACTTGTAGTTTTAGCGCGAGCGAAGCCAGGGTTTCTGCTAGTTTATAATATGAATGTGTTTAAAGTTATATATGTGTAGTGTATCTGATATCCATAACACATGCCTCGTAGCTTACCATGGAACTAGATGGTGCTTTGTGTTGATGTTTTAACATATTTATTATTATTATTTATCTAACTTAATATTGTTCACAGAGGCACAGTCTTGAAGAATTATGGAACGTTTTGGGCAGATCTTATTGCAGTAGCGCCACAGGACCCCAACGCGTTGCAAGTGCTAATTTAAATTTACTTTAATAAATTATACAATGTGTAACTAGATATAAATTTATTTTTTTAAGTATTTTTATAGGAACCGTACAAAGACTTACAATTTGTACTAATGCAAATAATTACGATGAGGTGGTGGAAAATGTCCTATATTATATGTACTTAAAAATAAAGTTACTGTAACATTTTTTTTCTAATCAAATATTTTATGAAGTATACGTATATGCTTACTTTTGTGTATACGTATACGTATTACGTATACAGTTAAATACTTTTAAATATCTAAAATATCTTCGGATCTAAATAATATATATATATATATATATATATATATATATATATATATATATATATATATAAAAAATTCTCGTGTCACAGTGTTTGTAACAAAACTCCTCCGAAACGGAGTGACCGATTCTTGTGAAATATTGTGTGTATATTCAGTAGGTCTGGGAATAGGATGTAAACTAATTTTTCATAACCCTAAGTGTTAGGGTGATCCACCCTAAGCCCGAGCGGAGCGAAGGTGAGTCGCTAGTTATGTAGTATATTCGCACTGTTAGAGTTGACTATATTAAGATTAGCGCCCTTGATAATGCTGTTCAAGCGCTTTGCTCGTGAGTCATCCTTAATCAAACAGGTATTAAAATCCCCCATGATTATAGAGTGATCAGCATCTGGAATAAGTCTCTCCATTAAATCCTCAAATTCATCAAAGTAGTCGATGCGCATTGAGGGACTATAGAAAACTCCCAACAAAAGTTTCAAACAACCGAAAAGAACCTCAATTATAATATATTCAGCTGACTCAGTGTATTGGGAGGGGGATTTGCTTAAAATATTAAAAGGAATGTGTGATCGGAGATAAATAGCAACTCCTCCACCACCCTTGTCTGTTCTATCGTTCCTAATCAGATGAAATCCCGGCAAAGCATACGAAGTAGAAGGAAGGCAGGGTTTAAGGAAACTTTCCGAGACCAGGATCGCATGTAGATCTTTGACGTCAAACGTGCTTAATAGGTCCGGGTAGTGGGCTGGGATACTCTGCGCATTGATGTGGGCAACATTGAAGCTTTTTGAATGTTGTTGTTTTTGTATATAATAATATATACTATATAAAACGATAAATAAATGTAAATAAAACATTCATTATAAGAATAAGTTGTTTTATTACGCCATTACAATCCGTATGTACTTGCATGAACATAATTCATTAATTATATTAAAATAAAAAATATAAAAAATAAACATTAGTGCGCGTTTATTAACAATACAATAAATAAATATATGTGAGTAAAAAGCACTAAGCAACAGAACGAAGCTCGGTACAAATCCATACAGAAGGCGATCGTCCATTAATTTTAATCGAAAAGCTATCAAATGTTCGATCAATTCTCAATCTCTACTGTCTTCTCCATATTACACGATATTGGCGAAATAAATTGTGCCTAAAAGGCACCCTTATAACCTACAGAACAAATAACATAAAAATGCAAGGGTCATGAAAACAAAAATTTTAATTACGAACGGTTTCCAAATTTCAAGTTAAAATGCTGTAGCGCGTTAACCCTAAAACCGTTTTCCGAATTTCATGTAAAAGTAAGTATGTTAGTCGGGAGCGCCCTATTGCGTCTCTCCATTTTCTGTCTAGACGCCATTATTAGACGGCTGTATGGATTAGTAGTGTGTAACAAAGCGAGTAGACACGAGTGGACAGAGCACGGCGTGTAGTGAGGCTAGTTTGTGGGCTTCTGCCGGAGCACGGGGCGCTTGATGGCCATGAGGTCGCACAGGCGGTCGCGCACCGGCCGCAGCTCCGGCACGGCGCGCTCCCAGTCCGTCTCCGCCAGCGTGTTCATTACCTGTGTACATACATTATATATGTATTTGATTAGTATTATAATTGCGAAAGTTGTCTGTGTTTAATACTTTTCTCTTACGCGACTGCAAGTAAAGGCTTATGTTTTTCGTGCCTTTGTATGTTTGTCATATTCTTTATTCCCTCTCATATCTTCCAAACCACTCGATGGATTTCTTTAATTAAGGTATCATTAGATTCGTCTCATTAGTCCAAGTGTTCTTAGATAGGTGACATAAAAAAAGAATTAAATATGGGGGCTGCTAGATTTCATTGTTTAAGTTGATTTTTTTTCACGCATGTGTTGTCTGTGCCTGTGTGTGCGTGTGTGTATTTTGTGTGCGTGTGTGTGTGTGTTGTATGCGCGTGTGTGTTGTGTGCATGTATGTGTGTGTGTGTGTGTTATGTGTGTGTGTGTTGTGTGTGTGTGTTATGTGTGTGTGTGTGTGTGTGCACCTGGTCGAGGTCGTCGGGCGGCACGCAGGCGTCGCCGTAGAGCGCGAGCGCCTCGTAGAGGCGCGCGGCGGCGCAGCGGCGCACGTAGCGGTCGCTGTAGCACAGGTAGATGGCGAGCTGCCCGAGCGCGGCGCCGCACACGCCCGGCACCTGCGACCACGCGTCGTGTTACATATGCCACTTTGCTGTCTGTTGTGGGACTTTAGGAATAGATATCGAAGCTGTGTAACAACTCGCGATTGATTCCAACGCTTCCGATAATGTACAATTAAATATACTGAATCTCGAGACAGTGAACGCTATCTAAGTAGAAGCTACATTTATGGGAATCACGCTCATTTTAACATTATCGCTAATTATATTTTTTGAACCGATTAAATTGATTAGATTGATTTTGACTTTGATAGATACTGAAATCTTCAATTCTGATATTTCCAATTCAAAACCTGCAACTTCGGTTCCGTTAATATCACCTCCGCCTACCTGTAGGTCGTATTGCAAAGTATTATCTGACAGAATACGAGGATGCCATCATTTAACAGAGACAAGTCGCTGTCACGTATAACTCGACTACTGTACTGACTGACACGGGTGTCATGGGACACCCGGTGGGAAGTTTTTTCTCTCTCTCTGACCTTGGCCCATAAATAAGGTAATAAGGTAGGTTATCGCCTGGTACATGTGATGACGTCACATAGAGTACTCTTAGTAAACAAAAAGTATCGCGACGGTCGAAATTATTGCCTTTTTTCTAGCTCTCATTCGCCAAGTTTACCAAGTATAATTTGGCAAACTAATATGTATGTTTTGGAACGAATTTCCTTATCCCATATAAATATGCCATATACGATGACTAAAAATACCAAAAAAAATAATAAGAAAAATAAAAATACGAACCTGAATGAGTTGACACAAAACATTGATGGAATCCAGTAGCTTATATATATTTTTGCCTCCTCTGAGTTCCAACTGTAAGTATTTCAATATATCCTTCGCGAACGTCGACTCGGGATCTTCTAATATTGGTGATATGGATCCTGCAGGATATTAATAATAATTATTATTAACTTGTTTCATGTTGTGTTGAGTATATGTTCAATGTTGTAAACTAAAAGTACACTGATTGGGAAGGGAGTGGTTTCAATATTGAAATGCAATATTGTTTTTATAAATGATAATGGAAATATATTTTAGTGAATAGATCTCAGTGAGATTGGCCTTGCACATAGCAGAAGCAACGTACCCGAGCTCAAGAGGCGGTCGAGGAAGTTGAACATGGGCCCCGTGATGCGTTTTACGTGCAGGTTGTCGGCGAACACCTACAAAAGGACTTATTACTTCATGAACAACTTATTAGTGTGAGAAAAATATACTACAACTAATACTAAATAGGCTTAAAATAATAACTATAGATATAAACACAAAGATGAAAAGAAGAGTAAACATTAGAGCAGATACAGATATTGAAAAAACTAAATTTGCTAATCATTAGTATACTAAGCAATCAGCAGCTTATGTACGTATACAGGAAGGTGAATAGTTTGATAAAATTATATTCGTTAAATACTTAAGAATTAAAATCATTTTACACACATATATAAACATACACGCGCGCGCGAGTGCGCGCACATACAATCACACACACTATTTTTTTTTATTATAAGATTATTAAGTTTTTTTTTCTTTCATTTTCTACGGAAGAGCGGGACATCCTGGCACAGGTTTTACTTAAAAGGTTGTCCGACAACGGGTCAATGTATTTAAAAAAGCTTTGTTTATCAATAATTATTCGTTCATTTCCCCACCTGCGTGACGTCGGCGCACACGCTGCGCAGCACGGCCGGCTCCGCGTGCAGCGAGTTGAGGAACGCGAACAGGGACTGCGTCGTGTGCTTTACCTGCTCAGGGAGACATCAGATAAGTCTTTCGTGGCCAATCTTACTAAAATTTATTTTTTAAAGTTAAATAATATATTAAATGTTTGGCTTTATTTAAAATAAATGGACATTCAATTAGGTTCCTTCTAGAATTGCTATACAATCTCCTAATATACCTTAGTAAAATAATTTTTATTTTTAATACAAAAATAACTTATTAAACTATAATTGTTGTGACAATTACAGTTTTAAAATCCAAACGCTTTTGACCAATTTTTCTAAATTGAAATTTTTCCTAAAAACCACTAACCTCCTGACTTCACTAAAATTAAAGTAATAAATAGTTAATTTCATTCCCTAAGGAAATTGGGAATACACTGCCAAAATTGTGTAATAAAATATAAGTAAAATATTTAAAATTAATGTTGTTTTTGAAAAACAGATTATATTTAATCTGTCAATTAAAATAAAAAATTGTATTAAAACACCTAAACCCTCACCAAGCTCTCGGTGAGCTCTCCCGCGCTGACCACCAGCCCCTTGATCACGTGGTAGCGGTACGCCGGGAAGCGCAGCAGCTGCACGAAGCGCGGCATCGTGTGTCCCGGGAACAGCCACAGCACCACCCCGGAGCTCTCGCTGGCGCCCGGGACCGCGCCCGGGGCGGCGGCCTCGCCCGGGGCGTCCCCCGCGTCCGGCTCGCACGAGGCGGGCGGGAAGATGCGCTTCAGCGCTTCATGGTCCGGGATGTTGTCTATCGGGGGGTCACTGTGACGAATAATAAACATAATAATAAATATTTGATTTTTTTAAATTGTGCATGAACAACTTTTTCAACAAATATTATTTAAACGAGTTCAAATTTATGTAATAAAAGCGAGGGTGAGTCGCTAGTTATTAATAAAAATAATTTTGATCCAAACCGTGACATACTTGTAGAGGAGCGCGGTGAAGACGCGGCCAGCGTGCGCGCGCGTGCGGTCGATCTTCTCCACGGCCTGCTGCGCCACGCCGCGCGCCACCGCCGCCACCGCCGCCGCGGCGTTCAGCTCCGGCGCCTGCGCCGCGCACTGCCGGCACAGCGCCAGCAGCCCTGCGCACCGCACGCCACGACACAAGTGTTATGTATTCAGCCCTGTTTTACATCCCACTACTGGGCACGGGCCTCCCTTCAATACGAGGGGCCGATCAGGCCATAGTTCACCACGCAGGCTAAGTACGGGTTGATGGACTTAACATGTCTTTCGAAAACTTGCTAGGTTCTTTTAGACATGCAGGTTTCCTTACGATATTTTCCTTCACCGTAAGGTAAATGGTAATCATGTTAAAAATTATTCGCATATGAAAATATCAGAGGTGCGAGAGACCCGAGATTTGAACCCGCATCACTCGGTTTCCCAAGCGTGTGATCTACCTAAGGACGAACCCCGGCGAGTCGCTTAGTACTAAATAATTATAACAGCTCTCACCCGTCATGCAGGCCTCGCGCACCCAGGCGCCGATGTCGCCGCGCATGTCCACGGTGTACTCGTGCAGGCCGGCCAGCAGCGCGGCGCGCGCGCGCGCCAGCAGCTCGGGCCGCGCGCGCGCCGGCGCCGCCGCCGTCGCCGCCGCCAGCGCCGCCGCTGCGTCCCGCCGCGCCTCCGCCCACTTGGCCGTGCCCTCCGTCACGCGGCTACACTCGATCAGGGCGCCCACTATCAGCTCCATCTGCTCCTCCACCACGAATTGTGGTAAAGCGCCTGGCGGGTTACGACTTCATATCAACTCTAGCTACTTTAATCTAATATATTTAAACAAGCAACTATTGCATATTTATTTACTGATCTCGGAAACAGCGTTAACGATTTCGCTGGGTATGGAAGGTTTTTCGAGGGTGAATTGATCTAGATTAGTCTTATGTCTAGGAAAACGCGTGTTTACAAGTTTTCATGCGGTTTTCTCTCGCAATATTCCACGCAATATATGGTCGCTAATTTCGCACGCTCGGGTGTAAACATCGCCAAGCGACCAAGGCACAAGATTGACAATCACAGGTGTCCGGGTACGATCCTCGGTTGGATACAAAGCTTTTACTTTTTTTTTTGTTCTTTTTTTGTATTCATTCAAGTTATATAGATATAAAAAAAAGAACTCCGAGCAAAGCCCGGTCGCCCAGCTATATTATGCTGGTAATAATTTTAAAATTTTATTAAATGTGCTCCTCTACCACTAATTTTAGTAGAACTCCTGTCATATTGTAATGATCTTTCAAGTGTAAATAATTTCCATTTTGAATTTAACACAAAGTACAATGTTTAATATAATTAAACAAACTTCAAAATATCATTTTAAAATTAATTATTTCATTCTTTAAAATACTCTTATTGTATTATCAAAAATTAAAAAACTGTAAATTTACAAATCCTTTATAAAATTAGAAAAATATTTCAAATGTTAAGATTTATTGGAACGTTCATTACCGAACGTTGTACTCAGCGAATGTGATCTAGACGGTAGAAACGAATGGAATATTCAGACCGCCACAACATTTTATTATCTACTAAGATCACCCCGTGTGTCGTCAGCCTAAGTACCAGGCGAGCATAAGTGTTATGGAGTGTATGTAACTAGTTCGGAGTTATACATATTTATGTAATGAGCACTCCTTGAGGTTTGTGGTCCCCTGGTACTCGTGACAAAAGTACCAGGCGATCATAAGTGTTGAGGAGTGTTTGTAATAATTAATATATATAAACTTTGTGTGTTGCTTGACGTTTATGATACGATACAATTTTTAAGATCTAATTTATGAATTTACGGGCCATGGCCGGGTAGGGATAGGAAATTTTTTTTCCACTAAATGTCCTTCGCTCGGATTTTTATTACTTTACTATGTGATTAAATTATACAACACGTCATTGTACGAGTATATCGAATACTGTATACTTAAAAATAAACAGGATTATCATACCAATAGCTCTCGCATAACCCATTCTCAAAAACAAGCCATTGACGCCAGTATTTCCTAGCTGCTCGCAATACTTCTCCACTAACTGCATTCTCTTCTGCTTGGCACTCATATCGCCGTACTGAAGATTGTCGTCTTTGAAATATTGCTCGAATATATGCGGTAAAGCTTCGATTGCCTTTTCTCGTATTGCTTGCACTTCGTGTGAGAGGCATTCCTCTACAAGACTGAGCCACTCGTCTGGAAATAGGAAATGCACATATGTATTGGTAAATTTGAAATTAAAGATGAAAACTGAAAAAATAAGGTTATTTAAAACGAGCGACTCACCCTTGCTTCACTCGGGTTCGTCCCTAGGTAAGTTTTAACAGCTAGTATGGAATAGATAGACTATATAATATTATGTGATATATAGCCTATAGCCTTTCTCGATAAACGGGCTATCTAATGCAAAAAGAACTTTCAAATCCTGTTCCTGAGATAAGTGCGTTCAAACAAACAAACTCTGCCTTTATATAATAATACATCTTTATATATATAATTCTTCTGTGAGTGTGTATGTCACTGAACTTCTCTCAAACGACTGGACCGATTTTGATGAAATTTTTTGTGTGTGTTCAAGGGGATCTGGGAATGGTTTAGATTCACAATTTGAATAATAATTTTCATCAAAAAAATTATTAAAAAAAGTTTGAAATTTTCAAATTAAAGACGTGTAGACAGGACAACGTCTGTCGGGTCCGCTAGTATCTTTATAATATATATTTATGACAACGAAAAAATATTTTTTTAACGTTTGATTATAATGTGTGTCGTGTGATGGGCACAAATTCAGGATTGGGGACTTTGCCCCTAGCGGAGTGGGTGGTATTTCTGGATAAGGGACGTGATAGGGAGTCGAAATGTTAAATAAAAATTGTCCGCGAACGTATGAGTAAAAAGTTATTGAGACTTAAAGTTACAACATTTCCATACATTTTCATATATTTCTTTACCACCATTCGGAGTGGGTGGTATTTTTAGATAGGGGAGGTGACAGAGAGTCAAAATATATTAAAAATATTTGGAGGAAACGTACGAGTAAAAAGTTATTGAGACTTACAAGTTATAACATATCTAACACATTTCCATACATTTCTTTACCTAAATAAGTGATTACAACAGATAAACATACCTTTAACGAATAGTACGCATCCTTTTTTATGTACATTACACATTTTCACAACAATTAATGCTTTATTGTATTTAATATTTTAATAATTTCACAACACAAACAAAACGATCTTACATTTTGACAAAAGCAAAACTGACACTTTGTTTTATATTACCGCTTAAATGACAACAGATTATATTTGATTATTTTTGCTTTTTCTGTTGGTAAAATATTAATATTAATAAATAAATAAATAAAAAGAAAAATATTATTTTCATTTCATAAATACATTTATGATTTTTTATCTGATTTATGTAAAATATATTGTTTTACAATTGTACATTTAGTAAAAAAAAAACATTTTTTTATCTGTGAATATTTTTCAGTATTATTGGCGGGTGTTCTTAAAATACCGCGAAGTTTCATAATTTGTGACTCTGTACTCTGTGTATTTTCCATTAGTTATATTTTTATATACTTTCGTTTCTTGTTTTTGTTTTAATATTATTTTTATAGTTTTAAGTGTTCATAGTGTTAGTGTAAACAATTTATAAACGTGAGTAGACTATTTTTAAAATCTAAATGTATTATTTACTTTGGTTTTTATTTTGCGACATCGTGGTTAGTTTAAGACATAGGTTATTTATTTATTATTCGTCATATCTTGGTTAGGTTAGGTTAGAACATTTAAGATTATTTATTTATTATTCCTCATATCTGGGTTAGGTTAGGTTAGAACATTTAAGATTATTTATTTATTATTCCTCATATCTGGGTTAGGTTAGGTTAGATCATTTAAGATTATTTATTTATTATTCCTCATATCTGGGTTAGGTTAGGTTAAAACATTTAAGATTATTTATTTATTATTCCTCATATCTTGGTTAGGTTAGGTTAGAACAGTTGCCACAACGCACGAGCCGAGCGAGCGAAGCGAGCGTGCCGCGGTAGCGGCCGGCGAGTGCCATAAATGACTAGAAAACTAGAAAATTCGAATTTCACGCAAAGTACAAATAAAGACAATCATCTGGAGATTATTTTGACAATTGAAAGTGACGTTTTGACTCCAAGTGTCTAAATGGTAGTAATGTCAAAATAATGTATGGAAATGTTGTAACTTTAAGTCTCAATAAATTTTTACTCATATGTTCGCGGACAATTTTTATTTAACATTTCGACTTCCTATCACGTCCCTTATCCAGAAATACCACCCACTCCGCTAGGGGCAGAGTCCCCAATCCTAAATCGCAGCCGTGTGATGTATGTAAGTATGCGCGACTCACCGACAGCGGCGGGCGGCAGCGGCGCGGCGGCGCGCGCGAGGCGCGCGGCGGCGGCGCAGGCGGCCTGGCGCATGAGCTCGCCGCCCAGCCCGCGCAGCAACTGGCGCGCGCGCAGCGCCGCCGCCAGCCCGCGCACGCGCGCCCACTCCGCCGCGCCCACCAGCGAGTCCCCCTTGCGCCCTGGCACATATACACATTGGTTACTTCGACATTACTGTTCAAAATTCGATAAAGGTTATATATATTTTAAGCTATTGCATAGCTTCTATCGCGGGCCTTGAGCGTGGGGACCGAATCCAGAAATTCCGTAACGAAAAAAACCTAACACCCCCCACTCAGATTTGACATCTGACATCTGACGTTTCTGACGATCTGACATTTGACATCTGTTTCGGTAAGAAGTAACACATTTGCTTGCCTCGTAACTGAATCTTGTAAATCGTATTTGTGACTATTTAGACTTTGGCAGTTGAAAGTAATTATTGAAATGCCATTTCTATTACTATCAAAGAATAATTAATATCAAAGAAAAAAAACAAAGGAAAAAGATACTGCATTAATAAAATAAATAATTATAATTGCATAAGTTGATAAAAAATCCTATGCAATAGCTTTACCGCGGCAGTCTCAGAGTGCCACACGTCTTTTTTTTAATGTACAATTTATTAACAAAATAGCTATAAAAAAGAAATTTTCATTTGTGTAGTTTATTTCGAATCAATACATACTATATATATTTCTTAAAATACATCATATATCATGTAACTAGATATTAATATAATACTGCTAAACTACACTAATGACTGGACTAATTTGAATTAATTCCGCCTGTCATCTACTGTCTATCTACTATCAACCTGTATATTCATGAATAGATTTTTCGCGAGTTTCAAGTGTGCATCGACAAAAAATATATAAAACTTAATACTCATAGACGTCACAAGACCGATATTTTGTTTTATAATCAAACGCTTATCACCCATCATGATTAAAAACTTCCTTGTAAATAATTTTCTAAATTACACCAGTTTCTATTTTACCATATTTCTATTTTGCCACTTTAAACGGACAGTTGTAAAATTATTATTCATGATACCTTCAAGAAACAATTGATGATGATTCTTTTCCTGATCGATTCCGGCCACGGCGGCCAATCTCACTGAGACTAGCCAACTGCGCAAGAGAAGTATAGTGCGTAATTGTACGCGCAGACACAACGTGCACTCTCTATCCCTGACACTCTCATACTCCGGTGGGACGACACGAGACACGACCAGTGAGAGTGTCGGCGCAGGACCGATGCGACACGTGCTCTCCGAGGCACGGGGGTGAAACACCGCCAACTTCCCAACTCCGGGCTGTTACCGAGGCTTACTATACAGAAAGACTCAATAACTAAACTTGGCCCGACCCGGGACTCGAACCCAGGACCTCCGAGTGTGCAGCCGTACATGCTAGGCACTACACCACCGAGGCAGTTGGCAAGAAACAATAAATTCACACGTCACTTATATTTATGTAAATTGAAAGAAGACTACAACAACAATCGAGTTTCATTTTAAAATTATCAAATATTAAGTTATGTTGTTAGTACAGGTGTCCATATTAGCATAGAAATAATAATAGTAAAAATCTTACCATCAGGCAACTCAGTCTGAGAGAGCGCGTATATGGCCTCCCCAATGCCGAGAATGGCGCCGTGTCTTACGTTCAGATCTATAGATTCCGTCTTCTTTATCAGTTTTGGAAGCAATTCAGTCGCGACATACTCTGGCATCTATAACATCATTATAAAATATAAAGTAAATAATCAAATTGACGACAGACAAACAGACGACTATGATGACACGTTTGGCTCAGTGACCCTAGTGACCCTACAGCCTACCTGCTGTGCCAGCGGTCGCGGGTTCGAGTCCCGCTGGGGGCATTCATTTGTGTGATGAGCAAGAATGTTTGTACTCCAGTCATGGATGTTTATATATATATATATATATATATATATATATATATATATATATATATATATATATATATATATATATATATATATGTATTTAAAGTTATATATGAGTAGTGTATTTAGTATACATAACACAAGCCTCATAGCTTACCATGGAACTAGATGGTGCTGTGTAATGTAAGTAAAAAAATATATCGAAATACGATATTATTTAGGTTACTACGAATTCTATGGCACCAGCATTGAACTATCAAACGAAATTTCGATAAATCCATTCAAAACATGATGAAAATGAAATGAATTACTTAAAATGATGTCATATAAAAATTTAAGTAAATAAAATTAAATTACCTAGTAATTGAAAAAAAAAATGTTATCACTAGAAATAGAAACGTATATATTAAATTAATGATTCACTAACATTAGTCATTATGCTTCGAATTTACAAGAAAAAAGTTAAAAAATACATAAAATAATAAAACTATATACATAAGTACTAATGCTGTCCTAGCCTACTGAAGATAATATATAGTGATTGACATAAACATGAAAGGGACATTTTTTTTTAAATCATATGATCGAGGCCAGTTTTATTATTATTAAAAATAAATATTAAAATATATACTAATAAAATGTGGTTTTTTCCTATAACTTTGTATTGCAGGATAATTTGAAGAATATTTTACATATTATGTTTTTTTTTCTTCATTATTACAAAATAGTAGGAGTGGGTGATATGGAAATATAACCAGTGAATATATATTATTAATGAAAAACAGATGATATGGGCAAACCATGGTGTATTAATTGTTAAAGAACATTGAAGGCAAAGTTCATTAGAAACTAAATCATTTACAAATATGAACATCAGTAATGAAATATCAGAAAGTTTATTTTATATACTCAAATTTAAATATATTTATTTCAATTTAAAAACAAAAAGTATATAAATTTGTACAAGTCTATACCAATTGGTGGTGTTTTGAATTTAGTTGTCGATGAATTCGTTAAATATATGATAAAAAAAATGTTGTATTTTATTAGGTATGTTTTAAAAGTTAGTATGAACTACAAATCTTAGAATTTCTCAGCTTTTCTGCACTATAATATGCATGTATTATACATATAAACCTTCCTCTTGAATCACTGTCTTTTAAAAGAAAACCGCATCCGCAATCCGTTGCGTAGTTTTAAAGATGTAAGCATACATAGGAACAGACAGAGAGCGGGAAGCGACTACGTAGTGAAACAGCCGTGGCCACCTTGTCGGTGAGGTTCCCGAGCGCCCTGGCGGCCAGCTCGCGCACGGCCACGTCCCAGTGCTCCAGCTTGAGGTCGGCGAGGTGGTCGAGCAGCGGGCGCGCGTAGGGCGGCAGCGCGGCCACGCGCGGCGCCACGCGCAGGTAGGCGTGCGCGCGCGGGCCCACCGCGTGGAAGTCGGCGGCCGTCAGCGCCTCGATGCCGTGCGGGAACAGCCCGTGCCGCCCCACGTTCTCCTGGTACGCCGCCGACGCCGCGCGGCGGCAGTTGATCTGGGGACGCATTCATTAATTATATGCTAGTGAGTGAAAATAAAAAAAACTCGTTTTGAACTTAATATTGATTCTTTTATAGATTTTAAATTTTATTTCAAATGAATGTTGTATCAAATATACATACACACAATACACAATATACTGTTTGAATACAAGGTATAAGATATTTTAATTACATATTTTTATCTAAATAGATAAATATAATGTATTAAATGATCTTTATAATGTAAAAAAATAAATATATTGTTCAAAATAATAAAATGAAGTATGTCTTTAAATTTCATACAATCTTAAATATTAACATTTATAAAAATAGAACAAAATCAAAAACAAAGTAATACTGTAGTATAATCCATACAGTATATTGTGTACAGCTAAGATTATATCTTCACGGAAATCTCATCAAATACGATTACAAAAAATATATTTACTATAAAAACGTACACAGTAGATAATCGACCTTTAATTATAAAGGAAAATGCTGTCAAATACAAAAAATATACGAATACTAATGGCAAGCGGCAGCATATACACAGCTATACCTCTCTGTCGAAGCATGCGGTCGCGATAAGCGCGCACGCGAGCAGGTCAGCGTGCGGGCGCAGCGCGGGCGCGTCGTAGGCGCGAGCGATGGCCCAGGCGGCGTGGCAGGCCGCGTCGCGCGCCGCCCGCGCGCCGCCGCCCGCCGCGCGCGCCTCGTCGCGCCGCAGCGCCGCCGCCGCCGCGCGCACCGCCGCGCCCAGCTGCGTCGGCGAGATCAGCCCGCGGCGACCTGCTTACACAATACACATTACACATACACTTCACGCACTTTATCTATACTTATATTATAAACGCGTAAACTTTGTGACTTTTTGAGATCTTGGATCTACTGAACCGATTTAGATGAAATTTGGTAAGAAGATAGTTTGAGACCCTGGGAAGGACATAGGATACTTTTTATCCCGTAAATCATCCCTTAAGGGGGTGACGGTGGCGATGAAAGTTTGTATTGGGAATCAAGCTAGGCACAAACTCGAGTGAAATGAAGGTGAGTCGCTAGTAAGTTTATAAAATGATTTCAAAAATTCACCAATGGCACCAAAGTACTTCACAATATGTGTTGATTTTAATTATAAACATTTTTTTTCATAAATATTATAATTAAATTTATTAATAATAATAGCAACACTAAATAATATTATTAATTAATAAAGTTTTTTTTAATTGTAATATTTATAATAATAACAGCTAAAATTAAATAAATAATATTGCTACATTTAATTATAATAGTTATTAAAAAAAATGTTTAGGTTTATAAAAGTTGAATTATATTGATTTTTTACATATCGGACTTGTTAAATGGCAAACCACATAGTGCCAGCATAGCATTATCTCTCCACCTAATCATACCATTACACTTTCACAAATCAAAGGCACCCCAACAGTCCAACTCACCCAACTCTGCCAGCGCCATGCAGCCGCCATGCCAGGCCGTCTCCCGCTCGTTGTCCGCGAACAGCGTGAGCACGCTCTCGCACACGTCGGCCGCGGCCAGCGCCGGCAGCCGCGCGCCGATGCGGCCCACGCCCTTCGCGGCGGACCACCGCACCACTGTGTCGTCGTCGCGCAGCGAGCAGAGAAGGAGTTCCACTACGTCTTCTACCTGTTTGTGAAGTTTGAAAGTTATACTATGTTAGACTTCAACGATCGATTTCTTTCTTAATTTATAGCACAGACTTTTTCTTCTAATAAGTCTATGGAAATATGGATTGTGGTCTTCTTCTAAGAAGAAGAGAAGACCACATACTTCGAAAAATTCTCCTGGTCGGATTTTAGCCGTGGTCGCCGGTATGAATACAAACGAATACTGCAAATCAATGCTGATACTGAGATTTTCTTATAAGAAAACCCATGTCTTCTGCGTATGTCAGCCATTAGACAAATGAGGCTATTAGACCAAAAGCAAAGACAAGAAGTAAAGTAACATAGGCTGTATTTACAACTTTTACCTAACCATCTAATTACAATAAAATATAAAGATATTTCTCCTGATTTATCAACACCCAATTTTAAAGACATTCGACTTGAATTTTTAAAATTTATACATTGTAAACGTGTTGGCATAGAACCAAATGAAACAATATTTTATGAGTGACTATATAACAGAAAAAGCAGATAGATAAGGGCAAAACCGTTGTAGCAGTCCAGTATGCAACTGTCATTTCCCTTAATTATGTATTAACTTATACATTGATTAACACCAACCTCCTGAGGTATATCCTGGTCATCATCATCCGGGGGTGTGGTGATGGTCTCAGTGTCCCCAGCTGCGGCTGTTGCAGCCCCTAGAGTTACTGCTAGGGAGCGGGAGCCGCGTGTGTAGCGCCATGAGACTACGCGGGGGCGGAGGAATGTTAAACCTGCATATAAAGGGAGCTATTAAGTATACTTTCATATTTTGAGCAACTTCAAATAGAAGTACATAAGTGTTAAATTTGGAGTTTGGAGTACTTCTATTACATGTGAACTGATTTTCATGTTTATTTTTTAACATATAGGTTATTTAACTTCAGAGGTTTTCCCATATAAACTAATACTATTTTTAAAATAACGACTTTTCAGCTACTCGTTGGCTAATCTAGCGAACTGTCAGATACAAGATATTTTATAAGAAGCATGGTGCCTTTTGCAAATTAAAATAAAAAAAAATACTAGAATAAATAAGAAATATCTATATCTTTTTTCTATTATTGCATAAAAACATTATTTTATGGTTTATAATATTAACACAAGTAATCTTCATTCATATTTAATTTTGAATTATGTATCCATACTAATATTATATAATATGTGAAAGTGTGTGAGGATGGATAGACTGATGGGTGGATATTTGTTACTCTTTCACGCCAGAACGGCTAAATGGATCTGGATTAATTTCGCACAGAGATAGATTATAGTTTGAAATAGCACATTGGTTACTTATCCCGGAAAATGTATGGTTCCCATGGGACAATTTGTTTTTGTCTAGGGACGAACCCGAAGCAAAGTGAAGATGAGTCACTAGTGTTTAATACATAAACATAAAATTGCTTACCAATTCTTTGTACAATCTTAACACCATATTTCCTGACTAACATGGCATTATGTTGCTTATAATTTTGTTTTGTCACCCATTCTAATAGTTTCGGTGTAAAGGGCAATAAGTCATCTCTTTTCCCATGCTTTAAGACTGCAGCTACCGCAGCCAAGACTCCATAGTAAATAGTATCTTCTTCTTGCAAATTGGAATGTAAGTCACAGGCCCAATCAAAAAATGATTTCATGTATAGTTCTTTTACATCAGACCTAAAATTGTTCTTAAATGTAATTTCTTGTATACATAAATATTCTAAAAAAATTAAATGGTCTTACTGTTTTCTTTTATAAGATAACACTCATCAGTTACTTTAAGTAAAACAAAGTATACCTTATTAAAAATTTTGATGCCAAATAAGCACTAGCTTCTCCACAGCTGTCTTTGCTCATAGCATAAGTCTTACAAATATTAAATATTCTCTCCATTACAGTTAATTTTTTTGAAGTACCAGCTGTCCCTGAAATAATTAATAATAATAATTAATAACATGTAAACAATTTTATTTAAATGAAGATAATTTATTGTTTCATTAAGTTAATATGAATAAAATTAAGATCTATATCATATACCTGGCTGATCTGGAGCAAATCCATCTAGTCGGCTCATATGAAATGGAATGATGACAACTATCGAAAGCCAAAGCAACAAAACAAATCTACTTCTCCATGTTTCTTTATCTAGTGGATCTTGAGCTTCCAGATAAGTAAGAACTGTTAAGAGATCTGTAACCTACAATTACAAAGCTTTAAATATGGATATTATATATTTATTAATATATTTTAATTTTAAAAAATATTGTTTTAAAAATAGGAACAAATAATACCTCATGTGGCAGGTGCCTAACAACCACTTTATAGCCCCTGACCCTTATTATTTGATACATATAGTTAAAAGCTGCATGTTTTATTTCAAATGCTGCCTCTTTATCCTTGATTATGTTCATAAACTTGGCTAACATTTTGTCCAAATGTGGATCAAGTAGGTGAGGCTGCTCATAATATTGTTTAAGAATAGTATACAATTTATCATATTCAACTTCAAAACTTGGAGTGTTATAGATATTTCTCACATTGTCGATCATAGATAGCACCTCTTCAACCTCAGAAAAGTGTTCCAAAGCACATCCTAGACCAATATTGTCACAGTCGTCATCCCTGTTCATATCTGCATCTAGTGCCACCATTTTAGATGAGTAATTAATTGATTATAGAGTTATGTTAATATTTCTATTAGCACAATCGACTTCCTAAAGTAGTTTTATAGGAATGTATATCAGTTTTTTTTTTATTTTAAGGATATTAGTAATGCGGCTATTCTGAACACAAAATGATTAATAAATAAACTACTGTCTTGGAAAATTGACAGCTGACAATCTGCCCAAAAACAATAGGTACTGTCCAGTCAGATCCCAAAGAATAATAAAATATGCGTTTAAAAGCATGTATTTTACCTTTATTTATTTTCTATTAGAGATTTCTTTCATATCGTACAATAATTACTATAAGGATAAGAATAGAGACTATAAAGTATAAGTTATAAACACAAACTATATAGTATATAGAGATGCTACGCTATAAAGTAACAGGTAACTGAACCTAGATAAAATACTTAAGTAGGCTTATATTTTTTCATCAGGCTTTTAAACTATGCTCATATAATAATTTTATACTTTTATTCAAAAAGCTTATACAAATAACAAGTATTTTCAATTAATAAAAATATCAGGAATGTTACAAAATTTATTTTATCTGTATTTAAACTGACATTTCGATTCCTAAGTTTCTTTTTAGTTTTATTTTAACCAACCAAATCAAAGTAAAGAGGTTACAATCTCTTCTTATTGGTTAAATTTCTAACAATTTCCTATTAACGCAGACGCGCCTGCGAAAAATGAGTCATCCTCCGCCAGTTTCCTGTATTCCAAACACTGCCAAAATGTCGAAAGCTAAAAAAGTTATTGAAGAAGCAAAAGAAATTAATAATCCTGAAATTGACTTAGTCGACAAAGGAATTTCCAGCCTTGAAGAATTGCCAGGCCTATGTAAGTACCATGTATAGAACTTGTTTATCCTTTTTAGTTCATAACAAGATCATTGAGTACATACTAGTTTTGCAACTGCATCTGGGGTAAACTTTTTTGTTTATATACTATAAACATATTATTTACATATGTTTTCACACGAGAATAGTGTAATACAACATGAAAATAATATTATAATTCATAATTATTTAATGTAATTTTCATTATAACTTCTATATTCCATTTTTGAAGATGACCTAATATAAAACCATGACTTCATTAAAGTATGACAATGTGCAATTGAAATTATATTTTACATAATTCTATTCTATTTTTGTTTACATTTCAGTCAGTCTCGAAAACATAACACGTTTGACATTAAGCCATAACAAATTGCAAAGTGTTCCTGCTGGTTTAGCAAATCTCATTAATTTGGAAATTCTGAATCTTGCTAATAATCACATTGAAGAGCTGCCAGTCAGTTTGTCATCCTTGCCGAAACTTCGCATACTCAATGTTTCACTCAACAGGCTGTATACTTTGCCCAGAGGTTTTGGCGCCTTCCCTGTGTTGGAAATTCTGGACTTGACATATAATAACTTAAAGGAACAAACATTGCCAGGAAACTTCTATATGATGGGTTAGGGAAATATATTTATTACAGTTAATAAGAACTTGTATTATTGTTCATGATTTATAATCCAAATTTAAAAATAAACTTTTAATTCAATGAAATTATAGGTATTACTTTCAAAATTGTTGGTATCATTTACAGAAAGTCTCAGAGCCTTGTATTTGGGTGATAATGATTTTGAATATCTACCTCCTGAGATTGGAAACTTGAAAAATTTACAAATTGTAAGTATCATGTCATTCACTTTATTTTCCTGCTTTGTAACTAATAATATCACTGACAGTTATTTCAAGCAAATAACAACAATGTTTTCCCTCTTGATTATATAATCCTTCCTAATAAAATAGGATAAAAGAGTTTATTTAGGCATTTATAAATATATTGCACTTTAAATTGATAAAATAAGTTTATTTCTATAACACTGTAAAATTAAAACTATAGCATTTATTATGGGTGTAGTATTTAAAAAAATATTGGTTCATTTCAGTTATCAATGAGAGAAAATGACCTGATTGAAGTACCCAGAGAACTGGGCCAGTTGTCAAGGCTAAGAGAGCTCCACTTGCAAGGAAATCGTCTTGTTGTTTTGCCACCAGAAATTGGTGAGGCAATAAACATATTATGAGATGATTTGTGTAAACTAAACCATCGCAGTAATATCATATTTATCACAAATGTTTGTACCAGTAAAGTAACTTTTGATATTGTCATTTTTCTTTGATACAGCTCTTTTTAACGTCCCAGTTTCCCAAGCAAGCGCATTACCACTGGGCTACCACTGCCTCAGAAAAAACAGTTGTGGACCAGAACAAACATGTGGACCTTGAACAATTTATTGCACATACAATTCCACTATGGGAATCTATAATATGATTGGTTATCTTTTTTGGCTAATTCTAAGTAGTGGTATTCAGATATGCTATAGTAGTAATTTTTTATTTTAATCAAACATTATTTTCCACAGGGTCATTAGATCTTGCCAGCAACAAATCAGTGCTACGGCTTGAAGGGAACTTCTGGGTGCCACCAATTGAGGATCAGCTCAAATTGGGGCCATCTCATGTGCTTGATTACTTGCGCTCTGAAACCTACAGAGTGTATGTTATAATTTATTAATTTCTTTTTGCCCAACTTTTAATTGACAAAAAAATAACAAAAACTGAAATTGCAGGCATTAATTACTCCTTTTTCAACATCCTACATATATTTCCATGTGAAAACCTTAAATTCTTTTATTTTTTTATTTAATTTATTTATTGTCGCTCTATTACATCCAAACAAAAAAAAAACAAATAATGATGAGGGAAATAATTGATTATTTAAATATTATTTATTTCAGGTTGTATAGCCGTCACATGTCCGCAAAACCGCCACCGCCGCCACAAAATCTTGATAAAAGCAAGAAAGCAAGCCGAGCTCGCTCTTAAATAATAATAAGTTTCTAGTAATTTCTAATGCTAAACTAATGGGGCCTTAACATTACTATCATCTTACTAAAATGAATGTTATTTTATTGATGTTGTATGAATCTAATTTTTGTAAAGAGTGTGTTTTATATAATCTCTTAAAGTACAAAATTTCGTAAATTAATATTAAAGTATTAAAATTTTAGTTATAATTTATTATGGATAGGAATTATCTTTGCCTTCTGCTTTCTTAATATAGGCCCTTAAATAAGTGCCATAAACTTGTATTAAAAAAAACATGCTTTTAACAGTAACTTTAAAAATATTTTTTTACTATGTTATATAATTAAATAAAAGAATTAAGTTCACACATGTATTTATTTAAAAAAAAATAGTGGTGCTGACTTGCAAAATAGGATTTATTTTGTTAATGTGTAAGTTTATTCTTATACTTATAGGAAATAAAATTGTTACTAACAAATTGTAGTTTTCCTGAAATTCACATTCACTGAAACACCAAAAATAATAATCGAGATAAATAAAGGCCTTAAAATAATATTAAATTTCACCTTTTATTAATATCGTTCTTATAATTTGTTTTTTATAAATATTTAAACACAACCTTTTTGTGATATTGAGCAATGTTGCACAATATTGTCTTTGCTTAAATGTACGTATCTCCACTAAGTGAGATACTAAGTACTATGAATTATGCAGTTGTATAAGAAATTAGTACTATTTTAAACATTTAAATGATAAAAATTACAATAAAAATGTGAAACGAATAAATAAAAGGAACAAATTATAGAAGTCATTAATTAGCCGCTAAGTTAATGGTGTAATTAAGGCACCTCACTAGACAGGTATAAAGAATATAAAATTGAGATCATACTTCCATTAGATTATACAATATATAAAGCGAAAATAGAAACAAAAATATATTTCCAAATCATGACCTTAATTAAACCAACAGAAAATTGATTTAAATAGAAAAAAATGAGATGTTATTTTCAAACTAATTCTTTAAATTAACACAACTTGTTTATTTATAAACCGATTGAAATAAAACTAAATGTTAATTAAAACTAACCAAAATATATTAGTGAAAACCGCACCCAAATCGGTTAAGGTTTTTCTGAGATTAGCGCGCACAGACAAACACAAAAATTCGCAATCATTGTTTTGGGTTCTACTACGTTAATAAATCCCAACAGTAGTCTTTCTCAAATATCTTCCATGTACAGACAGCGATCAGGTACAATTTTATTATATGTATAGATAAACGAAATGAAAACTAAAACAAAAACACTCGCTAATATATCTCTCTTACTTTGGTCATATCTTTGTTACTTTATATTGAGGTATCCATTTTCCCGTGACATTTGAAATATGAGATATTACAAAATATTTTCTCAATTTATATGTAGTTTTATAGGTTTTCAAACACGAACTGTCAGTAATCGAGGGTTAGTTTATTTTTTATTCTATTGCTTAAATGTCACGTACGCGGTACAAATCTAAAGCAGCTTTTTATGCTTGAGATTTCCGCCCAACCTATGGATGGACCCCTTGCTTTTGTATATCTTTTAGCAAATTCATATATTTTTTAATTCAATCGTATACTTTCAATCATCATCGTTATATTCTGAGGAGTCATCGTCGGAAATTTCCAGATTTCTTGTTGAGTTCGCGACGGGTTTCGCCCTCTCCATAGAGAAAGCATACGATTCGTAATCCAAAACTTCATCGTCGCTGAGATGTGAGTTGCCTTCCACGAAGCTTGCGAACCTGGAAGTATTCCTATTTTTATCTATTATATGCAGCATGAAGAATTATAATTTGTAAAAATACATAGCTTATTTTCTTTTCATTCTAAATAATATATTATATACATTTATTGATTGAACTCTAAAATGTTAATGCGCATTCCACCATTTCTCTAACAATACATTTACTACAACTTTCCATTTTATGTGATTTTATACTCATTAAAATTAAAGGAAAGCTATGGAGTATTTATTCATTTCTAACGTAAGCGTGTATACGTCCGTAAATATAAATATGTTGGGAAATTAACACAAAACACCCTCTAATCCCATGGTAAGCTACGAGGCTTGTGTTATGGATACTAGATAGTTGATACACTACACATTTTGGTTCGAGTTCCGCTAATATATATCATATTAGCGGGACTCGAACCCGCGACCGCTGGCACAGCAAGTAGGGTACACTACAGGGTAGGGTAGCACTACAAACTGAGTCAAACGTATCGTGAAAAAGAGCTGTTTTAGCATGAAGGAAAAACAAACATGTATAAAAAGTTTCGCATTTATAATTTGTGAGTTACTATTTTGTCGTTCGTCTATTTGTCCAAACGACCAATTTACCGAAAGAGTTTTAATACAGGATCATTAAACTTTTAAATGTCAATTTAATTGACTTTAATAAAGCTGAAAAAAATGTATTTTATCTATATCTTTATATATATAATTCTTCTGTGTATGTCACTGAACTTCTCTCAAACGACTGGACCGATTTTGATGAAATTTTTTGTGTGTGTTCAAGGGGATCTGGGAATGGTTTAGATTCACAATTTGAATAATAATTTTCATCAAAAAAATATTATAAAAAGTTTGAAATTTTCAAATTGAAGACGTGTAGACAGGACAACGTCTGTCGGGTCCGCTAGTGTGTATATAAAACTTAAAAAGCTTTATTTTTTAAATAGAGGAAATAAAACTCTTATTGTAAAGTTGTTTGAACACAATATAAGCACTAAACTACCAATGGAGTCACATCACAATCATATGCTTAATTAAAAAAAAACTGTAACAACCCTCCTCACCTCTTAGCGTCGTGCAGCTTGAGCATAATGCTCCACTGCTTGCAGTCGGGGGAGGAGCAGTGCTGGCGCAGCGCGTCCAGCGCGCGCCGCGTCTCGCGCGCGCCCTGCTCGTAGTACTCCTCGTTGCTTAGCAGCCGCGGCTTTGGTGGGAACTTGCGGAGCCTGGACACATGTAGGGTTACAGTATTATAACGCTACTAGCTGTTTATCCTCAACCAGAGCTCGGAAACCAGTTCAATTTTTAAACCGGTTTTGGTCATTGACCCCAAACCGAAAGATTTTTCGGTTTAAGGTTTCGGTTACGTTCTTTAACCGGTTAAATCCGGGAGAACGGTTTTTGACGAATTTAGGTTCCATGACCAAAACTAACCGGTTAAAATGAGTTTATGTAAAGATATACAATTTATTCATAAATTATACCTAAATTTTAAAAAAAACTATAAATTTTTATACCCTATACGGTTTTAGAATTCGAAAGGCGTATACAAAATACTCGTGTAGTAAGGACTATTAAATTGTTTTCTAATATTTTCCCTGTACCAGTGCTAAAGTATACTTATCCTATTTCTTTTTGAATATCTTAGCAGCAAAACTAAGTAATAATATAAAATTTAAATAAAGAATACATTTTATGCACTTTACATCAGTTCCCAAGACATATTTTACAAAATATTTTACTAAATAAACTTTACAGCTCATCACAAACCACGCAGCTAATTTTAGTAGACCCACAACGCGCGTGTAACGCACAATACAAGCGTTACATTTGGCGCGTTTTTGCTAAATATGAATTTGAAATTATTATTATTATTATTTATTTAATCTTATTTAAAATCACAAAATAATTCTTCCTCCGGATTTTTTTCCGAAATTTATATGATTAATGATAAAGAAAATCGATTTACAATTATGGTATGGAGTAGATATCGCTTTACATACATACAAAAAAATGGAGTAATTACTAATTACACATTTTTTAAGATGGTTCAAAAATTTATGTTTTCACTGGTACATACTTTTTAATTATCTAAGTTCAGTCTAATCTATACATACAATCATATTATAAATGACTGAAAATCTTATTGAAATAGTCATTATTATCGATACAGAGGTCGAATCTATAGTTTATAGATTTTTTTCTGTCTGAGAAAGCTTCACAATAAAACCACTGGATAGATTTTGATGAAATTTGGTATGATGATAGCTGGTTATCCGGGTCAACATATAGGATACTTTTTACAGCGTGAAAATATATTATCATCTCTGAGAAACTTATACTAACTATTAAAACGTACATTAGTATTTTTTTTAAATAAAAAAATGATATTTTTATTAATCATAATATATAAGACTATATGAATTATTTGCAGAACTATGTTTACTAAAAGTATATGTGTAATGTGCATCAGTTTTGTTTGATAATAAATTAATATAGATAGGTCAAATCTACAAAATACTATAGTATTACGAAATTGTATTGTCCTTTTAAGAGTTTAAAAACAATTAAATACTTACCAATAACCCTGTATAGCGTAGAGAAGAGATTTTGGAAAATATTTAGTACCAAGAGTAATTATGGTCACAGCTGCCGAGGCTTCATGGTACTGACTACTGAAGAATATGACAAAAACACCTATACCCTGAAAAGAATGTTGAAATGACGTTTATATTTATTACAAGCATAGGATTAGGAACATTTAGGACATAGGAAGCATTGGATTTTTTTTGCAAATGTTTTATACTGTGCAGTAACGAAATAACCGTAAACGCTATCCCAGACTCGCGGGACTGGATTCACCAATTGACGAAATTATATTTTTTCACAATTTCAACTTGCCAAAAAGACCTCCCCAAAATTTGTCACCAGTTCTCGGAATATATAATTTATGTAGATACAACATGAAGTACTACTTATTAAAATAATTATATTATATACAAAATGTAACCAATTATTTCTATTCCATTAAATTACAAAAACTAGACTTGGAAAAAGTCCCTCATTTTTTTTCTTTCTTTTCGATTAACTTAATTAAAACTCACTTGTAAAGTCCACATAACAATATTTTTGCTCCTTTCATTTTTCGGGGGCCCTATTCTATAACATACTAAGAAACTGATAAAGCCCACTAATAAAGTGTACCAGAATATATACGATTGATAGCTTGTTACTATACTTCTCATATTTTCCCATATTTGTTGGAATAGATATACACCAACTGTCCAACCACCTATTAGTATGCCATAAGTTAGAGTTTTCTGAAAACAAATGTTCTGATAAAATATACAAAACACGCAAATATAAGAATATGACTGCATTCAGAGAAAATACTTAATTATCAATGAAAGTAAATAGCTCGACTTAATGAGAGCCATTAAATATTAGCAGTCATTAATAAAATGATAAAATTGTCTTTTTATAAATATAAATAAAGACTTGCTTTTAATGTGTTTTTTTTAATATAGAATTATTATATAATCACTTAGTTTATTTAAAAAGAAAACTTTGACAAACATTTAAAATTCAAGATATTCATAAATACTTACCCTTGGTAGGAATTTGCTTATATAATACACAAGTACCATAAAAGAAGCAGATACTCCAATCACAATACCACAGATATAAAAGAACACTGGATTGGCACTTAGGCTGCGAGATGCATATATTAGAGTTATTCCTATTACCATCATAAAAACTCGCCAGATATCCACTCCTACAAGGGCCATTTTAAATAAATAAAAGTGTTATGTTTTATAATATGTAGATTACATTACAAATTATTGTGTAACAATTTTATGGTTCATAAAATATCAAATTTAATTTTATTTAGGATTGTATTTTTGTAAGTTTATTTAGTTCGAGTTCATGAATGGATCATGGACTTATATGGATTTATACATATTTTATACAGTTTTTTTCAGTATATTTATTAAATAAATAAAGAACAAGAATTATCAGAATTTTGTAATGTTTATAAGAATATTTGCCTGTAAATCAAACATTATACAAAAATTATCCACACAAGCCACTTAACAAAATATCTCCAATTTAATACTTACTCTGAATGTGTAGCTCAATACTATGTTTTTGCTTAGTGTTAATAGCCATACAAGTTGGTGTGAATAGATCCAGAGACACTGTTTTGTATGATTTTTTCTGAAATGGATTAACCACAGCCCAGCCATAGCTATCGTCTTTGTAATCTTTATAGACTTGTTCTGGATTATCACCGAAATATTGGCTAAACTCATCATTTTTTATTTTAATATGAAACTAGAAATAAATTGAAAATATATAAGAGTCAACAAATCTATCACATCACATAAATTGCTTTCCTGATCATATAATTTTAACATACACTTATTTAAATGGTTTTGTTAATGCTTAACTTACTTTAACTGTTTGCCATAATGTGAACAGATTTTTTGGTGTCCCAGTATAACAATACACATCCACCGTTTGTTTGAGGGGCTGAATATCACGTTCAATAGTAGCAGGACCGCTTAACCAATGAACTGAATAAAAACAATTAATTATCTAACTACTAACTAGTAAAGCAATTTTAATGAATATGTGATCTCATTAAAATATAATTAAAATAATTTAGATAAACCTTACCATCATAAGGCAACGAGTTGACTTTAGTGACAACAAATATTATCAACAAAAGAAAGCATCCATTAAATTCCATGCTAATACTAAATATGTAAATACAAGAAAGCTAAAAATATTAATGACACTCTTTTATTAACTTAAGTTTAGCACTGATTTAGTTATCAATGTAATTAAATAATTTTTAGAAAGTTTTTTTTCTAGTTTGGTCTAAAAATAACGTTACTTGACCAACAAGTGACAACTAACAAGTGACAACTGTTCACTGTTCAGTGTTCAGTTCACTGTTCACTCTGTCACTGTCAGACTTCAGTGTTCACTGTTGACAATGACACTGTCAAATGTGAAATGTCGTTTTATTTGACAACATAGATTTGTCAGATTTTGATTTCATACACATTACTAGAAGACAGAAGTACCTAGATGGCTTATTAATCACTATGATAATATTTAGTGGGTAGTATTGGCTTTCTAGTCGGTTCCACATAACACAGGTTATATGCGTAAATGCATTTCCAAAATAGGTGCGTCACTAGGTGTCTTTTTGCAATACATTATAGAGCTTAGTTTCAAACCAAGGAACATTTTTACTCTAGGGAGTTTCAAACTGTACACCAGCACGGCAGCTCACGCCAATAAAGCAGTCAGTTTTTGTAAACTTTAATAAACTTTGTATGATTTCTGACTGATAGTAAACATGTTTTTACCGGAATAAAAGATAGTCTATAGCACTTGCGGTAATATAGTTTCCTATAAATGAATGATGTCTCCCTACAACCAAACTTACAAACTCTACCTCTTTAAATTAACATTAGTGTAGAAGTGTAGATTCAAGTTAAAAAAATCATAATATGAAGAAAGGAACAATAATAAAACGGCGAATATTTTATAATCTTATTTTTATTTGGTAAAGCATAACACAAAAGTCATATACTATACGGCATGAAAAAGGCACTCACGATAACTCTGTACTTATAAATTGTACTATAAAATATATCTCATATTTACTCTTAAATCTTTATGTATAATATAAATAATCAATTATCCAGGAATGTTTTAAATACTGTTTATGAACTATTCACGCAATATGAAAAAAAAACTGTAAATACATGAAAAAAAATAACACCAAAACCATTTCCCAGTCTTTTGGTAGCATACGGAATGCTTCAATAAATACTTCAATTATAATTCATCTATATTACAATTTCAAAAATAATCACAGTTAAAAATTCCATGTGTCACACATTGTACAATACTAAGTAGTTAAAACTTTGAATATAAATATAATTTTAGGATATTTTTGCATATTTAGGTACTCGTACATCCTAATGAGTGTTCTACATAATATTTTATTAATTTATATAATTTCTACGAAAAGTGGAAAGTGTTTGATATATTTTTAATATGGCAAAACTTGTACAAAACTTTTTTATTGAAACATTGAATCTAATAGAAATTTTCTCATTAAAAAGAAACATAAAAGACTAAAAGAAAGCTTTGTTATTAATAATAAAATTCAAATTTGACTACTATGCAGTATGGAAATTTTTACATAAAATATTATTAAAAAAAATGTAACTCCACTTCCCATATGAATGCTATTTGTAATTATATCTACTCGTACATTGTGTAATTAATAAAAAATATCAAATCTACGGTGGAATCCTTTGAATACATATTGCACTATTACACCTAAACATGTGAAGGCACATTTGAAAGCACTAAATTATTTCATATTTCATCTTTACTATACTATTATAAAACTCATTTTCTTTCTAGAATGTAGTTGTCGGTTCGTGCTGGAATGTTGCCTGAAAAAATTTTTATAAAAATAAAACATTAGATTAACTAGTTATTAGTTTCAACAACAATTACTTAACATTTTCAGATTAAATTTTAGGACACGATTATTCGCCTGATGTCCAGGTCTACGGGATGTTGTTGTTTTTCCATAACTGACCCGTGGACGATTAAATTTAGTTCAAGCTTGCAAGTTCACGGGAAAATTTATCGTACTTCTCAGATATTATATTTAAATTTTATTATCATCAATAGTCTTAAGCTTTATAAATGATTGAAAAGCATGTAGACCAATAGTTTTTTTTTTAAACTAAAAAGATACACAATTGACTATCTTTAATGAATGGGACTCGTTAAATAGATCTAAGCTCGAAAGTTTTACAGCAGTAGTCCACAGTTGTAGTTCCACAATAGATACAAATAGATACATCATCAGATTAATTAAATGCAATTAAATCGTTTTATGGTCATAGAGATTTCATATATTTGCGAAATTTTAAATTAATATGATATTATAAGAGGTAATAGCATAATATCATAGTTAATTATTTAGTAAGTTATGTGTGAAATCTTAAACTTCTAAAGATATTTACCGAGATGTCAATAACGAATTTATATTTAAACGGACTTGAATTATGCTTTTATTCTAACATATGGTCTGTTTTTTAATCTCAGATACTAAATTGACACATGAAAATGTCAAATTTACAAATAATGCTGACAGCTCTTTTGTGCAGTGTTGTACCTATGATACCGGTTTGTTGAATCGTGACTTATCTTTATTAGACGATTCGCTTCAAAGTTTTATATTCCAAAGTGTATCATTAAAATTCATATTATTAATTCTAAATCATTAAATATCATATTTATTCCTTTTAAATCATTGAAATCGAAATTATTAAATTTAAATTTGCATTATTCATTTTGTATTATTACATTTTAAATAAATATCTACACATTATTTCAGGATAACTTATTATAAAAAAACTATACTGACTTTATTAACGTTAATTTTCGATAGTGGCACATCACTATTTAAGAATTGCAAAAAACTGGTAACCCACTTCATGTCAGTTAGCGATGGGTCGTCGATGTATTTAGCGTGAACGCAACTAGACCGTTCATTTTCTTTCGTCGACTAGTCGATCAACTAGTTCAAATCGTTCATTCAACGCCCATCGCTAATGTCAGTTTTGTCTCTGAGATTAAAAGACAGAGTATAATTTTTATCAAGACATTTGTCAATTCATGTCAAAGTAGGATAATAATGAGGTCAGTATGTATGTTTAGAGTGAGATGAGACGGTATCACTGATCACAAACATGGCATCAGCGCGCGCGGTAGGGTGGGCCGGCGTGGCGCGCCCACTCGCGCTCGAACTCGTGCTCGAGGATCTCGGCGCCGCGCTTGCGCGTCAGCCCCGTCTCCTCCAGGCTCAGCTCGCACATCTGCATGTCGTCCACGCCTGGGGTATATTAAATTAAATTATAGTGTAATCCGTTAGAATAGTATTATTTTGAATCATCAATTTAATTTAAAAACTCTTTGTAGTCACGAACTGACGAACGGAATGACGGAAGCTAAAAAAGAGAGACTTGTAAATTAAGTATATAATATAATAAAACAAAAATCTGAAACATGGACAAGGAGGAGTAAGAGATAGAGAAGGAGATATAGCATAGTTAATAAAAGGAAAAGGAGAAAAAGAAAGAGATATTGATAGAGATAGAGAACGAGAGAGAGAGAGAGTAGTGGAGAGCGTACGCACCGGCCTGCAGCAGCACGGGCGTCTTGTCGGGGTGCAGCTCCATCTGGCGCGCCACGTACTGGCCGTCGAAGTGAGCGTACCACCAGCCGCGGCGCTCGGCGTCGGCGCCGGGCCGCACGAACGGGATGCGGAAGTAGCGGTGGCGCGCGCCCAGCACGTCGCCCTTCTGCGGCAGCCGCGGGCTCTTGGCTGGACGGTTTCATGCTTTATATTACACTATTTAGACACTTTAACGTAGTTTTTACGTGATGGCGTGACAAAGGAAAAATTGTATTCATTATATCTATATAGTATATACCTAGTAACAATAAATGTTAAAGTAACTCTGTGTTTCACTTTCATGCTTAAACCGTGGAACATATTTCGATAAAAATTGACAAGGACATAAATTGCATCTTGGGGACGAACATAGATTATGTTTCATTTCTACTCCAGTTACCACGCGAGTGAAGTCGCGGGCAAAAGCTAGTATAGAATAAAATACGAACCAGCGTCGAGTATGGACTGCGGCGCCCGCTCCTGCTCGGCGAGCGTGCTCTTGCGGGCGTTGCGCGCCTTCCACGCGTGGTACACCTTCAGGCGCCGGTGGAACTCGTGCCGGCACGCCTGACAGCCAACACACACACATGTAATATCCTCCCCCGACAGATTACGGTCACGGCTGCCAATCTCGTAGAGCCTAATTAACGACGCAAGACTAGCCATCTGAGGTATTATAGAATAGCGTGTGTGCTACACACACAAGCGCATTCTCTATTCCTGTCACTCTCATACATCGGTGGGACGACACGAGACACGACCGGTGAGAGTTAAGGCGCAGGACCCATGGCTTTACGTGCTCTCCGAGACACGAGGGTTAAACACCGCCAACTTCTCAACTCCGGGTTGTTACTGAGGATTTCTTAACAGAAATACTCAATAACTAAACTTGGCCCAAACGGGGACTCGAACCCAAGATCTCCGGACGCGTTGACCGCACTGACAGCCCCTAGACCACTGAGGTAGTTAAACATGGTTAAGAAGCACGTATGTATATATGTAGCTTACATGCTGCATTACGATTTACGGCAAATTCACAAGTATTGGGGGAATAGGAAATTTGCTCTTTTAAATCGTAGAATTATATATACACATAATAAATAATTATGTGATTATACATACACATAATAAATAATTACACATAATAAATAATTAGAGCATATATTATATGATTTTGAAATAGCTTATATATAACTACATAATGATCTGATTATTTAGTGAGAGTTAGGACAAAGAAAAATCAATTTATATTTTTAATGTTTTAGTTTTTGATTCATGTCCTACCTTATCGTTTTTTTGTACGTTTGGAAGTAAGTTTATAATAATTTTATCTTTTAATAATATTAACCATCACATGACACATCGCTAGATACATATTACATAGATACAGATTACAGTATGACGAAACAAACATACTCACAAACAAACCTTAACATTGATAACACCAGTGTGGTTGTCGGAGGGTGAGCGGCTGTATTATTTGTCTATATGGGCTGGTTAATGAAACCTCGAAGCACTTAACTTTACACGTTTATTTTACTGTTCGCCACCATACAGGAAAAGTTTAGTAAGAATAGAAGAAGGAAGTATTGCCAGTTACAAAAAAATAATAATTACAAATAATTACAAAATTGTTGCCAGTTATAAAAATGTACATGTTGGAATGCCAATAGTGGTATAGCACAAGTACCCACCTCGAGCAGTTCGATATCACAAGAAGTGTTGATAGTGTCGCGCAGCTCCGAGTACTTCCACTTGGAGAGGTCATACTTCTGCTTGCCCTGCATCGCTTGCTGCATCCTGACGCGTTCTGACCTGGGTTTGTATGCACAAGTGTAAGTTATAATTCATAATTAATTGTAAATAAATACAATATAGTACTAAATATATTTAAATGTTATTTATATTGTTTAATATTTTCAAATTTCATGGGTTTTAAAGAATTAAATAAAATCTATGAACTCTACATGCACATGCAGTTAGTTATATATTAAAAAAATATCTACTTTATTTTTAATAAAATAAATTAAAATAAAACTAAATAAAATTTAATTCCATAAAAAAATTTTAACATTTTATTTGGTACTATATTGTGTTTTTGTTTTGAAATTAACAAATACTAGTTTTAAGAACTACATACAATAGTTTGAGAGTTAAAAGTAAGGTTACATACATACGTACATGCTTAATTAATTAGTCTACGATTTTAGCTTCTACCAAAATATAACGCAATCTTGTGCATATTAAGACTTTCTTTTAATAGTTTCTAATATATAATAAAAAATTACTATATATATATATATATATATTTAATTATAATTATAATTTAAAATATAAAGCAATAAGAACTGTACAAATGTATAAACATCAGTTGATGATACAAAATTGCGTCATTAACAATAAAAATTACGTGCAAATAGAAATAGAAAGCAATAGCCGAAGTGTTAGAAGTTAGTTTTGTTAAGAGCCAGCTCCTCTTTACATACTTTGCTCAAATTAAAAATTAATTTTCATGTTGTTGACTAAATAATTGATATTGACATTACTTACCTAATGAAATTAAATTTTAAAGGTAATGAAATTGAAAAAAAACGAACAAAATTTATCTTATTCCTTAAATCATAATTGAAACGTCGCTACTATATTTTTATTATGTACGTAGAATCTAGATTTTTGAAGTAAAACTTCTTTATGCACACTTCTTGGGGAGTAAACTGGTGAATGCGTGACGAGAGTGTTACGAAAAGTGTGATCGAGCGAAGCAAACTTTTGTTGCCATGGTGACCGTTGTTATTGTCTGACAAACGATATATAATAAATATTATATTCTTTCCTTAAATGATATTCTATGAATATATGATTGTAATATACCTAATATTAAAATTTAATTTTTATTGATTTGTTATAATCTTATTGCGATATTTGCCAAAGAAGTTTTACTTTAACTGAGTGTAAAGGTTACAAACACCCATGTTTTTTTTATTTAACACTAATTACTTATTCAATCTATACCTACTAAATAGATTTACACTAAATACTCAACACAAAAGAGATAAAAAAACACAAGAAAACAAAGTATGAAAAGAGCGTAGCATGACTAAGTAGAGCAGACATGCTATGGCGGAGTATTATACGAAGGTATGACGTCATAGTACCTGTTTAACTTATTCTCCCCGTTGAGGTCCGCGTGGCTGCGCGAAACACACACATTACTACCGTGTACAAGCTATGTACAACGCTCAGTGGCTTAATAATTATTTTATTTAGTGTCCGACCGAACTTTCGGTTTCGGTACTATGTTAAAGTTTCGGTTTAATATCGGTTTCGGACTAAATTGAAACAAAAACCGAAATTCAATTTTGATTTCGGTTTTAGTTCTAGAATCTAGTTTCGGTCGGACACTATACATTTATAAATAAAATGTCGCCATTTCACATATCTACTAGCTATATTCCACACAAATATAAAAAAAATATATTAAGGTATACAACTTTGTTCCCGCCGTTTTTTAAAGATGGCGCTAGCGACAATTAGACGTCGAGTACATACATTATGGATGATTTAAAATACTCTTTAGTATCTCGTGAACATAACCTAATAGCAACAGTAGTTGATTTGTGTTTACATCATATAGTTATTCTCGAATAAAAATGTCAACTTATGAGCCGAATTGTCGTCATTTTCATTGAAGATTCGTGTCAAAGTCAAGAGGAGTTGGCAAGATCATTGCAAGTGAGCCAAAAAACAGTTTAAAAATGCCTAAACAATCTGGAAATGATCCAGAAGCAAGGATATTGTGTGCCATATGAGTTGAAGCCTAGAGATGTTGAACGACGTTTCTGTATTAGTGAACTTCTGCTTGAAAGGCAAAAACGGAAACGATTGAATGTTCACGGCTTCAAGGTCATGCTCTGTGTTTGGTGGGACCAGCTCGGTGTAATATATTATAAGCTGTTAAAAGCGTCTGAAACAATCGCAAGAGCCGCCGTATTCTCCAGACGTTGCTCCCCCTAACAATCAACTATTCCGATCCATGGCACACGGCCTGACGGACTAGTACTTTCAGTCTTATGAAGAAGTCCAAAATTGGATCGATTCATGGATCGCTTCAAAAGATGACCAGTTTTTTTCAACACGTAGTAGAAAACAATGGACGATACTTTGAAACATAAATGTATAATCAATTTTTTTACAATAAAGCTTTGAATTTTGGAAAAAAACGGCGGAAGCAAAGTTGTATACCTAATAATAACTATAAAAAATTTATGTATTATATTTATTTTTATACTTTTGGAAGGTACCTATTTGGGTAGTGAAAAAAGCTAAATTCAATAATCTAGTTTAGACAGACTTTAATGAAACTTTGTATGGGAAAATAGTCTAAGCTTCAAGCTTGAGCTTATTGTTCTGAGCGCTGTCATTTGATGTGAACTTTATAGGAATATTATTATAGTGTAATTTTATTACATTCTATTTTATTAGATTATTTTAATTGACATAACTTTTTTATTTATGAACCGATTTAAATAAAATAAATATTAAATGTTAACATTGTTAAGTGAAGTTTAAACGACCACAATACATTAGTGAAAACTGCATTCAAATCGGTCAAGCCGTTTCTGAGATTAGCGCGCAAACGCACAGACAATCAGACTACAACTACAACCACACACAGATAAACAGACAGACAGAAAAATTCTAAAAATCATTATTTTGTGTTCCATGGCGTTAATAATATTTTTTCTCCCAATAATATTTTTTCTCGAATATCTTTCATGTACAGACAGCGATCAGTTACAATTTTATTATATGTATATTTTATAGGTTTAATAAACACCAATCTATGCCAAATAAAAATAAATTTATATTTATTTATAAATTAAAAAAAAAAAAAAAGTAGTATGTAATGTGATATGGCGCATCAATGAATAAAAACAAGAAATTTAACCTAAAGTACATTAGAATAAATTGTATAGAATATTCAATGGAGATGTGCTAACTACACTATTTAAAAACTCCAATAGGATCTCATCAAAAGCCACATAGAAACCAAATATTTATTGGTTTCTATGTGACTATTGTAGCTTTTGATGAGATCCTATTGGAGTTTTTAAACAGTGATATTATATAGGTAAAGCAGTTTTATTTCTTTCGTTTCGACTTAAGCAGACTTGAATTAGAATTTAAGAAGTAAAAGCAAATTTGATTTTCTGTATTGAATCAAATAAAAGCATTATTATAGTAATATTCGCAATTTAATATTGGAGAAGTTTATTTGAACGTCAAATATATAAATAATTAACAAATAAAGAAAACTCAATATACAGATAACAAACAAAGAATAATTTTGACATTTGTCATAAAAATGCGTTTGAGGTCATAATAAATAAATAAATAGCAATAAATGTCTAAAATACCTTAAAATTATTTAAATTACTCACTATTTATTTTATATTTTTTAATATGGTATTATTAATTTATAAACTTTACTTTCAAATATTCAAAATCATCTTAAATAAATTTTATATTTAACTTAAAATTAAAATTTTATAAAACATATAGTTTGCTTAAATAATATATGTTTTTATATAGGCACTTTGTATAATATGCGAGTACATACCTTCTCAACTGCGGCGGCGAACCCTCCACGTGTCCGTTTGTTTCTTTGGCGAGCCGCACTGCCATCTCGTGATCTCTTCGCTCCTGTTCCAATCTGGAAATTGTACATTAGTGATATCAAATTATTGATAAAAGTGTAAGAGTATGTAATACCTTCTTAGATTTACGCGAATATTTGACATTTTAAATAAAACTATCTTTTCGGATTTTGTTTCGAAGGTTTCAAATGTTCCCATACATTGATTGATGAATTGATTGGTGCTGTTAACTACCCAATTAAGTCATTTGTGGTATATTCAACAGCGGTTAGAATAATTCCTACTTCTCCCCAATAAGGCCTATCGTTTCCGGTGCACTGTCGACTAAGGTCTTATTGTTGTCGTTATATCGTCGATAATCACGATGAAAAGCTCGCAAACAGTTAACATTCAGTGTCATTTGATATTTCTAGAGACCTCACTATTAGCACTACTAACGGCGAATTCCCTCTATATAGCCATTAATTGATGTCATCAACTACTCGATCGTTACCCGCAATATTTAAGCGCACAGCAGCCAGCGCAGCACCACTTACCTCTCCCCGGAGGCCCACTTCGGTGGGCAGCGTCCCATGCGGTTTGCTCCTGGTGCTTCTCTGGTAGTAGAGTGGACCGTGGGAGCAACCCCTTGGTTCTGCTTCGGCAGACCTGCCGTCGAGACGTCGTTGAGTGCGTAAGCGAACCTAAGACGCCCCATTAAAGCCGGGAGGTTCCGTTGGATTTAATAGGCTTTCCTAGCCGGTGAGTCCTACGTCACCACCTGTACGTGTACAGCTGGTATGACATAAATGCATGTCCCAACAATAAAAAAAACCCTCCTACCTCTCTCTGCTCTCCTGGTCGGCGCGCGCGGCCTGCTCGAGCTGGCGCTGCAGCGCGAGCGCGGCGGCGCGGTCCTGCGCCTCCAGCCGCAGCCGCTCCGCCTCCTCTGCTTTACGACGCGCCTCCATCTCCGCTTTGCTGGAATGTTTATTATATATTTTTATAATATGTTTGTATTTAACATGACATATAATATGTGTAGTGTATCAACTATCTGGTATCCATAACAAAAGCCTCGTAACTTACCGTGGAAGATGGTGCGGTTTGTTAATGATTTTTTTATCATTTCAAAATGTAATTACATTCCACTCTAAGGTATATACTCGTATATATTTTTAATTCAATAACGGGGATTTTTGTATAATATGTATATTAGGCGAAGCTATCGAAAAACATAGATGCACCAAAATATATTTGATTTGAGAGCCTTGTTCAAAACAAAATGTTTACGTTAAATATATGAATTTGTGGAAAAAATATAATTAATAAATTCTAATTACTAAAACTACTTAAATCAATCTCTTCTATGATTATACTCTTCTATGATCTATAAAATATCAAACATATCATATTACTTCATTAGTATGAATACTCACAGTCGACGATTTTCTTCTTCCTGTTTTATCCTTTCTTGCTCTTTTCGTTTTGCCTCTTCCGCGGCGCGCATCTCGGCTTCGATTTTCCGCAGCCTTTCTTGTTCATCCCTGATAAATAGTGACGATAAAAATATATTTATTTCATTTTTTTTAATTCACTATCAATTTAAATAGTCATGAATAGAAACTTTCGTGGATGAAGACAATAGCACAAAAAAATAATTAAATTCAATGAAATTTATCTGGCTGACAATTGGCAGAAGAAACATCAACAGTTTGATTATAAGTTATTCATATATTACACAGCGGCTCACCCTCGCTTCGCTCGGGTTCGTCGCTAGGTACGTTTTAAATAGAAATAAATAATAAGTTTTTTTTTCATTAATTTTTTTGATGTTTTGATACTTATTAATCTATTCCGGGCTAAGAGAAAACAAAAAAATCAAATATCATAAAAATTGGTCCAGCCGTTCTTGAGTTATAAATGGTGTAATTAACACAACTTATATATATATATATATATATATATATATTATGACATGAGCATATAAAGTAGGAATAGTAAGGAGTAACTCATAACCAAACTTGATGTTTCTTCTATTGCTGAGCTGAGCATCAATCAAAAAAGTACTAGATACATAATCCCATGCAAAAGTTCTCTTAAAACTGTCACCAATTGTGTTTAGGTGATTATTCTTGTTGAAAAAAATATAACAATGTAAACTGAACCTTAAATAAAATGCTTAAAATCGTTTTCACAAAAAAAAATTAAAAGCGCACACAATCGATGAAGACATTTTTTGTCGCTGAGAGGCAATAATTGGGATTTTTTTTATTAATCATATATGTATTTTAGAAAAATAAAATTTAATTCCAACCATTAAATATGAACCATACCTGTTCTTTTGATCGATCATGGCTTTCTGTAGCGCGCCCATCTGCATTTCCACCTCCCTGGTTAGTTTTGTGTACAACTTATCTATTTCTTCGCGGCTTATTTTTTCATTGCCCTAAAAATTGAGTTATATAAATGTGAAAATTTGTGTTTTTACGGATTAAGGTTTATTGAAACACTAACTTTATTATTTCAAAGAATTATTTTACTGTGTTTTTTAGCTCTCCATTTATATTCTGAGTTATGAACTACTCAATACTTAGTGAGACAGTAGAAAAATGAATCTCGTTCGGTAATCGCACCTATGATTAAAATTAACAGCGATCACATTTTGTAATCAAATGTTTCATTAATAATACAAACCTTAATAGTAACACACGCATTTTGTATGGACTTCCTCAAATTCTCTATATTCTTTTTAGCGTTTTCCTTCTCCTTCTTCAATTGGGACACAACTGAGTCCATTTGAGTTAAGTTGTTTTCTAAAAGCTTGATCTTCGCAATGCCCTGGAGCCTGGGGCGGTGCTGGCGGCGCACGAGGTAGCCGCGAACGTTCTTCTGCACGATCAGCAGGCATTTGCGGCGGTACAGAATCTTGTTCTTTACTGCAATGAGAATAAAGTGCAAATTAATATTTCCCCAAATATAAATAACTAGCGACTCACCTTGCTTCCTTCGTAATACAAACTTTTATCCTCATTTTCACCCCCTAAAGGGATGATTTCCGGGATATAAGATCTTATGTCTTTCCCAGGGTCTCAAACTATCTTCTTACCAAATTTCGTCTAATTCGGTTCAGTCGATCCAGAGATTACCCCCTACAACGCCACAAACTCACAAACTTTACCTATTTTTAATATTATTATAGATAATATGTTATTTACTGTAAATGACTATTTATTTTATTTATTTATTAATCCTTTATTACACCAAAAATAAAAATACAATATACAAGAATATATAACTTAACTAATATTAGTGTAAAGGCGGCCTTATCACTAAAGTGATCTCTTCCAGGCAACCTATATTATAAAGAAACTCATAGGGTGACATGGATTATGGTTGGTGCAAAAAAAAAAAAAGAACTAGTCTATAATAAACTTACTTAAACGGTACATACTATAAAGTACACACAAGCTTACATAAATATCGATAAGGACATACATAAATATATATTATAATATATAAGTATAAACAATAAACATATATATTCTACAATAAACTTACATAAACAGGGCTTACATAAATATACATAGACTTATAGCGACAAATAGTAGTGTTTAAGACGACGTTTGAATACTTGCACCGATTCCGACTGGCGAATGTCCTGTGGTAAGGCATTCCATAATATTGCAGCTTTACTGTATACGAGTCGCCATAGCTTTGGGTGCGACTGACGGGCAATGCTAATTTGTTGTCGGTTTGCGAGCGAAGGTTTAGGGAATGGATAGAACCAAGGAAATTGAACCTTGTTTTAAGATAAGGAGGAGTGTGGGAGTGAAAGAGGATAGTGTATAGGAGAGTAAGGATATGCAAGTTCCGTCGCTGCTTAACGGTGAGCCATTTAAGTTGAGCTCGATATTGAGAAATGTGGTCAAATTTTCTTAAGCCATAGATAAATCGGATTGCCATATTTTGCAAACGTTCCAGTTTATTGAGTTGAATCTGCGACAAGTCGGGATAGCATGTATCGGCATAATCAAGTATAGGAAGGAGAAGGGATTGTGCTAGGGATACTTTAGTTTTTATTGGCAAAAATTTCTTCCACCTCCTCAACCGACCAATTACAGCGAAAAACTTTCTGCTTACCTCCGAAATCTGAGGCACCCAAGATAAGGAATTGTCCATTATAAGGCCTAAATTTTTAACCGAGCTGCGAATTTGCAGTCTAGTCCCGTCGAATAAAATAGGTGAAAGGGATGACATATTAATTTTGGATACTAGCTGACGAGAACCAAATAGGGATACCTGCGACTTACTCGCGTTTAGAAATAACCCAAACGATTTACTCCATGTACTTACAGTATTGAGATTAGTATTGAGGTTGGCTATGGCATCGTGAAGACCATCTATGGGTGTTGTTACATAAATTTGCAGGTCATCAGCATAAAGGTGAAAAGGTAAGGAGAGAAGCTCAGTTATGGAGTTGATGAAGATAGAAAAAAGGAGAGGAGAAAGGACACCGCCTTGAGGGACACCCGCTTTAAGGTAACAGAAAGATGAGTGCTTGTCCTCGACACGAATGCATTGCTTGCGATCAAAGAGATATGAACGGAACCAGTCAACAGCACCCAATGAAATATTCATTGACTCAAGGATTGCTAAGAGGATGTCGAAGTCTACAGTATTAAAAGCATTTGAGAAGTCTAATAAAGCAGTTATGCTAACTTGCTGATTGTCAATCCCATTCCTTATGTCATCGCAGATTTTAATCAGAGCAGTGGTCGTGCTATGTCCAGGTCGAAATCCAGATTGGTAGGGACTGAGCAAATTATGCTTTGAAAGATGTAATGACAGTTGGCTGTGAACTACACGTTCAAGCACCTTAGAAAGAAAAGGAAGTATAGAAATTGGTCTATAGTGACAAAACGATGAAGGATTGGAAATTTTAGGAATAGGAATAACGTAAGCTGAACGCCAGCAGCTAGGAAAGGTACTTGAAGAGAGAGAATGATTAAAGATATGGCAGAGAACTGTAAGTATATGATTGAGAGCTAAGAGAATCATCTTTCGACTTACTCCATCGCTACCAATGGCATCAGATTTTATAGCCATTATATGCATCTTAACTTCCTTAGGAGAAATAGGTGAAAAATTAAAAAGCGTAGTGTTAGGCTTAGAACCAAGAGCAAGGGAATAAAGAGTGTTAGCCTTTATAGTATGTTCTATTAAAGGAACTGTAGCAAAATGTGTATTAAGAGCTTCCAAGTCAATATTACCAGTGAAGAGTGAGGCTTTACGATCCTTACCAATACCCATAGCATCTAAAAATTTCCATACTCTGGCAGAGTCTTTATTTTCCACTGAAGCATGAACATATTCGCGTTGAGCATCTCGGCAGAATCTATTGCATTTGTTACGCAAATGCTTAAATTTAAGCAGATTATCGGCTGTGGGGTTAATTTTATATTTGGACTTAGCCCTATTACGTTTGACCATTAGCACTCTAATTTCCTGTGTCAACCAAGGTGCCGGAAGATGTTTAATTTTAATTGGTCTAAGTGGAGCATGAATATCAAACAACTCCGTCAGTATGGAATTAAAAATATTCAGCTTATCATCTGTGGACGAGGCGTTTAAAACAGAATTCCAGTCAATCAAACTGAGATCATTCATAAAGCTGTCGTTATTAAAGTGCTTAAAGCTGCGTCGCATAACCACCGTAGGTTTGGCTTTGGGTGGACGTATTTTATAGGACAGATAAATTAGGTCGTGGTATGAGAACGCATCAGCTGAGAGCTGTCCATGCACATTGACGAGATCAAGTGAAGAGACAATCATCAGATCCAGCAACGAAGGAGTGCAATCAGGAAAAAAATGAGTCGCACTATAGAGTTGACAATATTAAGATTAGCGCCATTGATGATGCTGTTCAACCGCTTTGCTCGTAAGTCATCTTTAATCAAACAGGTATTAAAATCCCCCATGATTATAGAGTGATCAGCGTCTGGGATAAGTCTCTCCATTAAGACCTCAAATTCATCAAAGTAGTCAACGCGCATTGATGGACTATAGAAGACTCCCAACAGAAGTTTCAGGCAACCGAAAAGGACCTCAATTATAATATATTCAGCTGACTCAGTGTATTGAGAGGGAGATTTACTTAAAATATTAAAAGGAATGTGTGAACGTAAGTAAATAGCTACCCCTCCACCACCTTTGTCAGTTCTATCGTTTCTAATCAGATGAAAACCCGGCAAGGCGTACGAAGTAGAAGGAAGACAAGGTTTAAGGAAACTTTCCGAGACTAAGATCGCATGTAAGTCTTTAACGTCAAACGTACTTAATAGGTCCGGGTAGTGTGCGGGGATACTCTGCGCATTAATATGGGCAACATTGAAGCTCTTTGAATAATGAGAAAAAGTGGAGTGTAAGGTTTCATTGAGAGGAATGGAAGAACTGAGGAAACTGGCGTCGTCGGATGATGAGGAATGACAAGGAAGATAAATGTCGTCGTCTGTAGTGCTATCATTTTCACTATTCGTCATACTGATATAATGCTATAAAATAATAATAAAATATATACTAAATAAAATATAAAAAATATAGAATATTAATAATAATAATAATAAATAAAATAAGATAGTAAAATAAAACTGTGTCATTTGCTAACCCACCAGCCATACCCTTATACAAATTGCCTATACACAATAATAGTGAGAAATACCTTAATTACAAGTAAGGTATTTTAATAAAACTAACATAGAAAAAAAATAGTACAAAAAAAAAACCTGAACGCAACAAAATGTAAACAGTGTCGTAGCGAAAGCTAAGCAACATTTTGTGTGGATTAACGGGAAAGTAATTAACAAATATAAAAAATGCAAGAGTTTGGTCTCGAATTAACTTAACAAAAAAAAAGAAGAAAGATATCTGTATATCATACATTAGTAAATTATAAAAAAGATTTAATATTTAGGCTAACATTTTTAATCTTTGTAAAGGGCATTTGATATGCTAAATTTAGATTTTAGAACGGAACGTATTATGACGCTGTCAGCTGTCAGTTAGGCTGTGGTCTGTGACAGTGTTATTAAGTTATTTCAAAATTGTAAGAACTAAAAATTTACGGTATACACAACAAACCGAGTAAATAATTGCGGGTATTCCATATTGAAACAAGATTATTCGTACAAATAGTAAAGTTAGAATGCGAAACAGGGATTATATAGAAACAACTAGTATAAATGTGATTTACCCGTAACATACAACAAAACATCATTATCACTTCTTGATGTTGCGCCTGGCCCGGTTCACTTGCGTTGGTGCAGCTGCTCTTGCTTTTGAAGATGTGAGAGTAGACGCGGCACCAGTATTAGCAGCTGGCACATGGACGTCAGTTGGTCCGGGAATATTGTCGAGCTCCGAACGCGAACTAATGCGATGTCGAGTTCCACTGGGCGTAATAACAAATACGACTCCTTCCCTTGTCCAGCATTTGGAGACACCAAAGCGCTGCCTAGCAGCCATGAAGGCGTCATGTCTGGTTTTAGTGAGAAATTCGGATATGGTTGTACCTGTATTTTTAAGTTTGGTTTTAGCATACCAAACCTGATTCCTGATCAACAACCGCTTAAATTTGATAAGGACTACGCGATGTTTGTCTACTTTGGAGCTTCCTATGCGATGACAACGGCTGATATCCTCTATTGAAAGGTCTGGCAAGTCAAGGCGGTCAGATAGAAGTTTGACCATTACTGCAGTCACATCTTCATTTTTAGCTTCCGGAACACCATGTACTAAAAGGATTTTCTTTCTAGTATTCATATCAAGATGATCTTGTTGTTTAGAGAGGTGATTTACTTGCTGCTGAAGATTTTCAAGCGCCGAGAGCACAAAGGTTCGAAATGTACTAAATTGCGCCGCTATGTTTGAGGTTGGACTTGTTGCTGGAATTGAAGTATTCAAGTTCTGCTGGAACTCAGCCATTGTGGTGTTAAAGTGATGTGCCAGGTCATTAAGGGATTGCTTGATTGAATCCATTGTATGAAAGTGTCACAACCAAGTAGTAGTGCAACAAATACTGGATTTATTTGGTGTAGAGGCAAAGTACTCTTATGGAAATTACTTAAGGAATTGTGGCTGGTAGGTTTCTAACTTTTAGCACATAACTTGTAATTAGATAAGAGTTATTATGATTTTAATTAAATAAGTAAAAAGGAGCTAACAAAAATATGTGTTACTACTTTTTGCACACCTACCCCGAGTCTGACTATTTTTATAATTTTGTTAGAATATACAAAAAAATGCGTAATTATTTATTTATATACACTTTATTGTACACCACAGTAATAAAATAAACATGGAAAAACAAAATATAGAAAACATGCACAAAAGGCGATCTTATCGCTAATTAGCAATTCCTTCATGTAGCCATTGAGCCAGTGGATGTTGCTTTTTTATTAAAAAAAAACCCGCACTTGGCCAGCGTGGTGGGCTATAGCCTTATCCCCCTCGCATTGAGTGAAAGTCAATGCCCAGCGGTGGGACGTTGAACTTTAAATAAACTTTCTATGTCCTGTCCTTTCTCAAACTATATTCTTACTAAATTTCATCTACATCGGTTCAGTAGTTTCGGAGCCTATCGATAGGCAAACAAAAAAGTCTTTCCTCTTTATTATAATATTAGTATAGATTAAAGACCAAAGCCAAACTCACATTTAATAATAGAAACGACGGAGAATATGCCTCTCCTCCAGCGGCTCTTGACGAGCCAGGCGAGCACGGCGCCCACGATGGCGCGCAGGCTGTCGGGCTCCGAGCGCATGATGCTGTCGAACTCCGAGTACTTGCCGGGGCGGAAGAACACGCGCGTCACGCCGAACTTGTAGTCCTTGTCCGAGAGGCCCAGGCTGTGCACTATTGCCTGCGGGTTTGCTATGTTTTTGGTATAGTTCGAAAGGAACGAAAATATCTAATCTTCAGGGTAGTTCTATATCAATTAACGAAAAAGGTGATAATGTGCATTTTTAGCGATTATGAAATGACTTCACAAACCACATAACTATTTTCTGGAGATAAAAAGTGTTTTTTTTTTGGGGGAAAATGTTTTAAATATAAGTACATAAGGCCATGCTTAGTTCGTATTTTGCTTTATTTGCATTTGTAGAAAATTAAAATATAATATTTTAATGGTAAGAATTCCTCACTTTTGGATCATATTATGAAAAGATAACATAACCGTATGTCGAATACTAAAATGAAAAAAAAAAGAAAATCAATAAAAAATAATAATAAAAAATTACTTTCACTTTATATAAGGGCTGAAACCCTTTCTTTTTTAAAATTCAAATTTAGAATCACTAAGAATCGCTATAAATACTAGGAGTACACAGAGCTTAAATTGATAGGTTCTATAGGTTCTCCCAATTTCAAAAATTTTTCGTTCGAGTGTGTTACACGATATCTTCCCCAATTGCGAACTAATTTCCAAATATTTTTAAGCACAAATTACACCTTAACGATACATTTGTAACAATGAAATAAATAAGTTTGAAAGGAGCACTAACCTGACAGAAGAGCTTGGGCGAGAGGTTGCAGAGCTTGGGGGGCAGATAGCCCTTGTACATGTGGTGGAGGCCGGCGAAGGGCGCGCGCGAGGGGAAGCCGTGCTCCATGAGCGCGAGCACGGCCGTGGTGCCGCTGCACTGCAGCTGCGCCAGCACCAGCGGCGGCTCCAGCGCGCGCCCCACCATGCGCGAGTTGGGCTTGATGCAGCGGATGAAGTTCGTGCCCTACAGAATACACAATATACAATATACTCACCTATATTTTAATACTAGGTACGTTTTAATTTTTTTAATATAGTAAAACGCTGTTATTTTGACATTACAAACGGACACTTCAATTTTATTTATCTGTATATATGTTGTATATATTTATCTTATATTATATATTAAATCAACGATAGGGAATATGCGATTTATTTTATTCTTTATACATAAGCTTAAACCGTTATAATATAATAGAAAAAAAATATCAGAAAAACTAAAATTTAGTATTTTTTTTAAATCTCACACCATTACAGATACTTTAAAAGCTCGCCATTTCGCGCGCCGGCGTGACGTCACAGTATAATATACAAAGAGAAATGACGACTCAATTTGTAGCGACAAAACCGCTAATATTTCTGTTATGAGATACTCTGACGGACTAACCGCGTGCATTTCAACTACTATGAATTTGCCACCTATTTTTGCACTATTTAATAATCATTTTTTTAATCTACAAGAGATCAAATGACATTAAAATAAAATTATAAAAAGAAATTACATTAGAAAAAATATTGATATAAGCTTAATTCAAAAGCAATAAAGATAATAAAAGAAAAAAAATCATTTTGATTAAATCATACGCATATTCCCCTTTCTTACATATTTATACATAAGTTTATTTCGTGTATTTCGGAAAAAGCAACGATTTGGATTAATTTGTAAAACAATACTTTAATGTATATTGACTTATTTAAAATGAACGTGTAGAATATTCAAACAATCTACTGTAAATTAAAAAATATCCTATTACTAAGAAAATAATAACTCACGTTTTCCTTCAGCTTTTCCATCAATTGAGTCAATTGACTTTGGAACTTAGCGCCCACGGATATAAAGTTCAGTTTGCCTTTAGCGTTGTTATTGTCCATATTCTCGAACAGCTGCTGCACCAGCGTGTTGTTAGACTCCTGTATGAGGAACTCGAGCGAGGCGTGGAGGGCGTCGTTGTTCTTCTCTATGAATTGACTCTGTAGAGGAAGGAATATTTTGTTTAAGAATAATGTGATTGAAGTATAGATTTTATATTGAATAGTTATTTTGCTTTTTATGGTATGGCATAATCAACAAATAAAAAAAATATATGCGTATATGTGTGTGTACGTGTGCATGTGTCGGCGGGTATGTGTGCGCGTGTGTGTGTGTGCTCACTGTGTTGTAGCAGACGGCGCCAGCGAAGTGCCGCAGCAGGAAGCCCTCGTGGTCGCGCAGCGTGCGGTGCGCCTTCAGACGCGACGCGCGCGGCACCTGCAGCCGGGAACTGGGAACAGGCACACGTATAAGTTTTATAATTACTTTTACATAACAGGTATTAATAATCAATAAAAAAAACTCAAAAGTGCTCTACCCCCGCTATTATTTTAATGATTAATTACATTATATAATTTACCTTGCATTGTTATTGCCGAGCTCCTGGTGTACGGAGTTCGTGAAATGACCGAACTCCGGCTTAGGCAGTTTCGATTCTTCGTCCAAGAAATGGAAGATACCGTGATTCTTACTTTCGATGAGATCTAAAATGTTCATGTGTAATTTTAAATCATGTTGATTTATACGATACGCTATCTCTTCCAGACAGACAACTTTAGGGAAGAGGAATCAATATATAAAATAGTGGGTGGTGTACTTGCTATATAAACAATGCAATTCCTCTATACAATATACACATACTGTTGGTTTTATTGACTTCATTTTAATATTCAAAAATTAATCTTAATTTAATAAGCAGTTTTTATGACTAATTGGCTTAGCGTATATAAACTGTGTAACTTTGCTATTTTGTCTCTATTATCATCTGTCTCTTGAAGTGCTAACATTCGGTTGTGTGAGACCTTCCTAATGATCGTTATCTTTTATATCTTTAAACGAGCAATTCTTGTATATATATAATCTGAATCTCAGAAACGGCTCCAACGATTTTCATGAAAATTAGTATACAGGCGGTTTCGGGGGCGATAAATCGATTTAGATTAGTCTTATATCTTTTCTTATAGTCTTATAGTTTTCGAGTTTTCATGGAGTTTTCTTTTGCATTATTCCACGCAAAATATAGTCGGTAATTTGTACACTCGGGCATAATCATCGTGGTCAATCGGCCAAGATGCAAGATCAACAATCACAGGTGTCCAGGTTCGAATCTCGGTCGCATACAAAGTTTTTACTTTTGTTTTCTTTTTTTATATTTATTCAAGATTTTTGTTTTTTTTTTATTAAAGAAAAATGTACTTCAGGCCAAAAACTCCGAGCGAAGCTCGGTAGCCCGGGTACTATAGTTAAAAGTTATATAAAAAGTCATAAAGTGAAGTGTTTTGTTTTATTAGTAAGTCCATAACTCAATACATACATAAGTATATACATATTCAATATTCATATACATACATTCATAAAAACAGTGCAAATAAATTCTATAATGGTCACATTTATATAAGCTACAGCTACTTCAAAACTACACTAATATTATAAAGGGTATTTGGGATTTGTATTTTTGTATGTTTGTAATGAATAAACTGAAAAACTACTGGACCGATTTAGATGAAATTTGGTAAGAAGATAGTTTGAAACCCTGGGAAGGACATAGGATATTATTATTCCGGAAATCATCCTTTAAGGGAGTGAAAATGGGGACGAAAGTTTGTACATATATTACAAATAATGAGACAATTAAACTTGTCTAAAATTTGTTGTATATTTCGACATGATTATTGACTACGTTCAATATACTTGCCTATGCAATCCTGGTTGTCCACAAATCTTATTTCGGGGACATTCAGCCCTTCCCGCTTGTACAGCTCTTGCTCGTTCTTGAGGATACGTTCATTGAAGAACTGTTGCAGCTTCTCATTGCAGTAGTTGATGCAGAACTGCTCGAAACTGTTTTGTTGGAAGTATTCTGAAATTAAAAACCATTTGTTAGTTATGTGTAATAATAAATGTATGTTCGTCTGCTATATACAAAGGGTCTTTACATTAAGTTAAAGAGTTAGTAGAGTTATAAAAGTAATTGAGGGTATTTTAGATGAACCAAACTGGTTCGGAATTAAGTTACTATCAATTAAGTTTTTATTTCTTTAATTTTCATTTAACGTTTCTATTTTTTTTTTTCATTATTATTTATTTATTTATTTATTTATTTTATTTATTTATCATTGGGAAACATACAGCGTATAGTAAATAAGATTTAGTTAAACACTTCTAAACAAAAAACTTAAGCCAATAAAGTTTCCACAAAAAAAAACATAAACGAAGTGAACTTAAAATTAACAGGAATAAATCGAACAAAAAACAAAAATACTAAACATTAACAAAATTTATGGTTTTTTTTTTAATAAGTGAGCGAATTTTTTGAACCCATTATTGAATAAGTCGATGTCATGATATTGCTTATTATACATATTGCAGGATCTTACAATAAATGAATTGTCACAATACTTTGTTCTTGAGACAGCGGTAAAGAAAGTAGCCTGAGAACGAGTGCCATGTCTAGGGCAATTAAATGATATTTTATTTAATAGAGAGTCAACTAAATTATGAATTATTTTGTAAAGAAAGAGCTGATCTCTTTGTTCTCTACGCTTTTCTAGGGAAGTAGTATTACTAAAAGAAGCAGAGCCAAATCTTTTTTTTAATCTTTTTAAAAATTTATTTTGTATTTTTTCAATTAAGTCAATATATTTATTATATTGTGGATTCCAAGCTGTAGACGCGTATTCCAGATTAGCCCTAACATAAGCATTATATAGCAGTATTAGTGTATGAGCATTTTTAAAATCTGCCCCTTGCCTAAATATAAAGCCCAGCATCTGATATGACTTAGTTGCTACATGATTTATATGATGATCGAATATGATTTTACTATCCAGCTGGACTCCAAGGTCCCTTACCTCTGTTACTCTTTTTAAATTAGCGTTCGAGATTGAATAGTTATAAGAAATTGGATTTTTTTTTCTTGAAAAAGTAATTGTGTAGCATTTTTCTAAATTCAAATATAGACTGTTGGATCTGCAATACTGTTCGAGTCTATTTAGATCGTCTTGCAGGCCAGCACAATCTTGCTTATCTATACTAATATTATAAAGAGGTAAAGTTTGTGATCTTGTGAGTTTGTGAGTTTGTGAGTTTGTGACGTTGTAGGGGGTAATCTCTGGATCTACTGAACCGATTTTCAAAATTCTTTTACCAATAGAAAGCCACGTTCTTTCTCAGTGTCATAGGCTATATATTAACCCGAAAAATGAAAAGGCTTTTTCGTGGTAATTGGATTTGCAAAGTAAGTCGGAGAAAAAACGGTCGAACGGAAACGTTTCTTACGAACGCTGCCTTAACGATGAGAGATATATGATTATGTTCTAGAGAAAAGTTGTAGAACTTAATAATGCCTACAAAAAAGTCAGCGACAGCATATGTCTAACTTTTATATTTAAGTCACAAAAAGTAGTTTTTTATATTAAAAAAGTAATTTAAATCGGTAGGTCATGTTTATTGGTCATATTATCAACAATTATGAATTCTTCTCAAAATAAGTAAATTTATCGTCTTAAATGCTTAAAATAAAAGACTTTTCCCTTTTACTGCATATAATTTGGACAAATGGTTAAAGAGATAATACAACATATTCGTATGTATGGACGAACCCGAGCGAGCTGTTTATCTGTTTTTCTCTTTGTACGGGCTAATCTCCGGATCTATTGAACCTATTTAAATGAAATTTTGCATGGTGGTACCTTATATCTCCGGGCAACATCTTAGATACTTTTTATCTTGGAAAATTAAAGGGTTCCCGTGGGATAGTTAAAAAACTATAACAACTTATACATCTTAGTACACAAAAACTACTGATTGGGTTTTAATGAAACTTTACAATAATATAGTTCATACATAACAAAAACAAATAAGCTACTTTTCATCCCGGAAAATTAAAGAATTTCCGTGGGATAGTCAAAAAACTATAGTAACTTATACAGCTTAGTACACAAAACCACTGATTGGATTTTGATGAAACTTTATAATAATATAGTTCATACGTCAGAATAACAAATAGGTAACTTTTATCCCGGAAAAACGTACTTTTCCCGTGGGATAGATGTTTTTGTTTATTTATAACGTATTATGTACACAACATAGACCCCAAAACAATAGTTATTAAAAAAATTGTCTGTTTGTCTATTTGCCTGTATGTCTGTTTGTCTGTTTTTGTGTGCGCGATTTACGCGAAAAGTAATGTACCAATTTCAACGAAATTTGGTGAAGTGATAACTTATTACTCGAGTCAACATTTAGGATACCTTTTGTATGTATGTATGTATGTTGTATTCAGCCCATTTTAACACACGCACGGGCCTCCCTTCAGTACGAGGTGAATCAGGCCATAGTCCACCACGCTGGCCAATATCAGAGGTGCTAGACCCGGGATTTGAACTTGCTTCACTCGGTTTCCCAAGCGAGCGCGTTACCACTGGGATACCACTGCCTAGATACCTTTTACTTAAAGAAAATCTTTCTTTCCCACGGGAAAATGTAATAACTGGTTTTATCGAGTGCTCCCTAGAAACCTTTCTCTGGCTAAGCCTTAAGACATACATCAAAACAATATACTAAAAAATTGTAGGTCTTGAAAAGACCTACAGAAAAGTTCTGAATAGTATATGTCTATCTCCTAAGTTACACTCGCAATATTTATTCTTATCTATACCTATAATAAAACTTAGTCAAATCGATGTGCGCGTTTCACGCAAAAAGTACTCAACCGATTTTAACTTCATTTTGTATAGTGATAAAACTTAGTGCTCGGGTCAACATTTAGAATACTTTTTACGACAGGCAAATTATTCATTCCCACGGGAAAATACAATAACTGGTTCTATCGAATTGTCCTTAGAAATTTATATGGCTAACGTTGGTTCAACCTTAAGAGATAGATCAAAACATTGTACAAGAAAATTGTAAGGCTTAAAAATGTCTATAGAAAAGTTCTACATACGATATTATATGTCTATCTCCTAAGGTACACTTGCTATAACTATTTTCATTATTATATATTTCTGTTTTATTTATTCTATCTGAATATAGGTACATATATGAATAATAAAACTGTAGAGGTCGAATGTCTGTACATAGATGGTAGAAATAATTGCTAAAAAACGAGTCAGTTCTCTTCTTACGGGATGCAAGAAGGCAGTTCTCTTCTTACATCCCGTAAGAAGAGAAATAGAACAAACCAGATTTTTTTCAATTTTTTTGTTTCTCTGTCTGTTTGTCTGTTCGTACGGGCTAATCTCCGATACTATTGAACCTATTTAAATGAAATTTGATACTTTTCATTCCGGAAAATTAAAGAGTTCCTGTGGGATAGTTAAAAAATTATAGTAACTTATACAGCTCAGTACACCACAACTTATGCACCTAATTTAGTAAAATTTGGCATACTGATACCTTATATTGCCGGTCAAACAACAGATTACTTATTTTTATCCCGGAAAAATGAACGGTTCCCGTGGGATAGATCTGTTTGTGCTTTTCTAGAGGTGAACCCGAGCGAAGTGAGGGTGAGCCGCTAGTATTATATAATTTTGAATATTTTTGTATCATCTGCATACAATAATATATTTGAATTTAAAAAGCATCTATTGATATCATTAATGAATATATTAAAGAGTAAAGGTCCCAAGTTTACTATTTAAATAAATAAACATGTTTGGAAATAAATGTAAATGTTAAGAACAGAGGTTGTTCGTTGATTAATGACTTAAATTAAACACGATCACTTGATTGGTTTGCTGTAAAGCTAAAAATCAATAGCTGTTTGCTATAAAACGAAAGATTCTGAATAAAAACTCATAAAAAACGTAAGTAATCTTCTCAACTGGCACATTTTTCTCAACTGGCACCTTTTGATGCTAATACAAAGAAATTTGAATTATTGAAGTATAAATAAATATAAGTTACCAAAGCCAGCAATATCGAGCACTCCAATGTAGTAGGCGGAGGCGCTGGAGGGGATGCTGTCGTTGATGCGGCGCACGATGTAGTCGAACAGGCGGCTGTACACCGCCTTGGCCAGCGCGTCGCGCGCGTTGCACGCCTCGTACGTCTTTAGCGGCACCCTGTGTGTAAGCCGGGTTGTAAGAACTATTGAGTTCCTCGCTGGCTCTTCTCACCGGAACCATTTTCTGAGCATCTGGTAGCTTCCTCGAGGACTTACATACTTACATTATGAAATTATATATGGCACTTTTATAAAAAACACAATTTTTATTTTTTTATCTGTCTGTCTGTGTATTCCGGCTAATCTTCGAAACGGCTGCCCTGATTTTGACGGAGCATTTACTGGCAGATACTTTATTTTATAAGGAATAACTTAACTTAAGTTATAATTTAATAAAAAAAATGCATGTATCCTCAAAATAATCTATATTAATATTATAAAGAGGTAAAGTTTGTGACGTTGTATCGGGGGTGATAAGTAGGGGGTAATCTCTGGATCTATTGAATTGATTTAGATAAAATTTGGTAAGAAGATAGTTTGAGACCTTGGGAAGGACTTAGGATAGTTTTTCATCATCCCTTAAGGGGGTCAAAATGGGGATGAAAGTTTGCATGGGGAAACAAAGTTTGTATGGGGACGAACCCGAGCGAAGCGAGGGTGAGTCGCTACTTTTTATATATTTGGAGTCTCTATCAAATCCCCTATCTAAAAATATCACCCACTTCTCCAGGGGCCGCGTCCCATATACTAAACTAGTGCCCAAAATTGGTTGCGTGGTTTAGAAGGAGTAATCAGAGTATACGAAAGCGACTGACATGATGGCGGTGCCCTTGACGCCGCCGCGCGCGCTCTGCATGAGGCGCGAGACGAGCGCCAGGCGCAGCTCGGCCGCGTCCACGCCCAGCAGCGCGGCGGCGGCGCCCAGCGCGGGCTCGGCGCGCGCGCACACGCGGGCGCCGCCGCGCGCGCCCGCCTCCTCCTCGAACTCCACGTTGCCGAGGTGCAGTAGCGCCGCCACCGTGCGGTACACCGACGTCTTCTCCTCCTCCGTCAGGCCCACGCGGGACAGCGCCTGGAACGGTCACGTTGACATGTGGGATAACATATTTTTATTTTGTCGAATATTTTTGAATGTTGCGTTGATATGAAATTTCGTAATGAAATTCTTTAATGAAAGTCGATTTGTTCTAAAATTGATTAACACTCCACTCCAAACATAGCATAAAAATCAATACAATAAGTAATCTTCTTGTATCTTAAAAGAAAATACCAAAAAATTCAATGGTTAGAAAAAATTGCGATTTTCATGGCAATCGATTTCGCAATTAAAACGCTGTAACGCCAAAGTGCCAACTAGTTACCATTATACTCGTCTCCTAAATTTCATATAAAAGCACATATTATGACACTCGAGAGCACCCTTCCCGCACCTTATCCCGATCTTGAGCGAATTCCCTTCGTTAAGAGACTGTATTGACTAATAAGATTGTGATCACCCGTTTACGAAATACATAAGTCATATGTACAAAAATAACGTAAAAGATACTGATATAATTATAAAAATAGTATTTAAATATAAAATGATGATATTATTTTGTGTAATTATTCACAAAGATGTGTACATAAAACTTGACTTAACGTGAAGCTGCTGAAGCATTGTTGCAAAAGTAGCTTCATATAAATTTTGTATTATGTAATTGTTACTATATGTTAATTTATTATATCATTATAATAATAATGAATATAAAAACTAATAAAATACAAATACTTACTTGGTGTAATCTCTGAAAATCTTCAACATCATCCAAAATGGGGTCTCTGAGACCGCCCTTGGCTTGCTGCTGTTTGCTCTTTTGACTAGCGCTTATTTTCTTCTCGGATTGTGGTGAAGTGAAATATTGCGTACATCCATTCTTGAGATACTGTGTGAAAAAATACAGGATGTTATAATTACACTAAATAAATTACAAGAGTTTTATTATATGTATAGATGTATGTAGTTATCTATACATCTATACATATAATAAAACTGTAGAGGTCGAATGTCTGTAAATAGAAAAAAAAAATGCTAAAAACCGCGTCAGGGGGATGTAAGAAGAGAAGTAGAACAAATTCAGACTTTTTTATTTTTAAGCTATTGCATAGCTTCTATCGCGGGTCTTGAGCGTGGGGACCGAATCCAGAAATTCCGTAACGAAAAAAACCTGACACCCCCCACTCCAACCGGTACAGCGGTGATACTTCCATCTATCGATAAATACCAGAACTTTTAATGACTTTTTGAAATATCACGTTTGTATTATATAAAAATGTTTAAAGTTAAAAGTTAAAATATTGTAAGGTACTTTAGTGCCATTTTTCAATTTTTGAATTCATTTTTGTTAATTGTGGGTAGGCTGTCTGTAACAACTATACAATACCTTAGAGACATCTAACACCTCAGTCTCTCCCGTGACCATGATTGCTGTAAAGCATTCGAAACGTCGGGAACCAAAAATCAAAATAAATTCGCGAAAAAATCCGAAAAGATAGTTTTATTTAAAATATCACGCTTGTCTCTTTAGTTCAGCAACCCGCCTTTAGGTGGCATTGGTTGTATTGGAAAACTACCGTAATCAGCTGTTTGTGAGAAAGTTTATTTTTATGAGCTAGTGCTATCTTGTATAAAAACTACGAACTAGCTGTCTTACGCTACTTTTATTCACAGCTATAAGAATATGGTCACTAGATGGCGCAACTAAACAAAATAGTAGTTTGATATTTATGTTTTAAGTCATGTTTGACGACACGCTTGGCTCTGTTTGTAGTGACCCTATTTTCTGTGCCAGCGGTCGCGGGTTCGAGTCCCGCTGGGGGCATCCACTTGTGTGTTGTCGAATGTTTGTACTCCAGTCATGGGTGTTTATATTTATAATATGTATGTATTTAAAGTTATATATGTGTAGTGTATCAACTATCTGGTATCCATAACACAGGCCTCGTAGCTTACCATGGAACTAGATGGCGTGAAATACTAATAAAATAAATAAATAATTATAATTGCATAAGTTGATAAAAAATGCTATGCAATAGCTTTACCGCGGCAGTCTCCGAGTGCCACATTTAATTTTTTATTTTTTCTGTCTGTTTGTCTGTTTGTACGGGCTAATCTCCGAATCTGTTTGAAGGAAGACATCGTGAGGAAAACCTTCATGTCCGCTAACCCGAACTTGCCTAGCGTGGTGGTCTATGGTCTAATCTCACTTATATTAAAAGGGAAGCCCGTTCCCAGCAGTGGGACGTTAAAAAGAGTTGTATACAAATATATCATCTACCATTATACGTGGAATTACTTGTTAAAATGTATACAGGACCACTTTTGAATATTATTTTTTGATTACAAAAATTATAATCCCTTCTCCATTTTTAAAATCAGTCAAAAATAAAACAAACATACCAAATAATCATCAGGTTTGGTGATCTTCAAGGCAGCCCGCAGCTCCGGCGGCGCGCCCGCGCACAGCAGGTAGAACACGTGATAGTTCCTCTCTTCTGCACTCTGAGTGCAAATCCTGGACTTCTCCAACAAATAGTGGGATATATGACCACCCACCACTTGGTATTTGTTGGAGAAGTGCACTTCCATGAACTTGCCGAAACGTGAGCTGTTGTTGTTACGTGTTGTCTTCGCGTTACCGAAAGCTTCGAGGATTGGATTGGCTAAAATAAAAATTGCAATTAAATTATTTCATATTGTTCCCGAAATGTAAGTTTTGCTTTTTAAGTTAATTAATATACATCATATTATGTAGGTGTCTTTTCTGAAAAAAATGCATTTTTTATATCTTTTCCGAAAAACGTCGAGTAAAGCTTGGTCGGTCGCCCAGGTACTAGTTTCAAATAACAACAAATAAAAAAAACAAATATAAATAAATTACAAACGTCCGTACCTCCAAAAATGTCGTAAATTTTAAAAAAATCTACCTTTTCAGTAACATAAATAATTTAAAATCTTACCATCTAGAATCTTCTGTTCAACAGGGCCAGCGCCCTTAGCCCACAGGTCGCAAAGGTATTTCAGGATATATTTGGTAGACTCAGTTTTACCGGCGCCGGATTCACCCGACACTATTATAGACTGAGATTGCTTGAGTGATTTCATATCACGGAATGCTTTGTCAGCTGAAAATGGCGTCAATTTGTTAAAGAAATATACTAAACACATTATTTACTATACTATCATAATAATTATTTGTAACATAAACATTATTTTGGCTTCTTTTAGAGCAATGATTCATTTATAACTGTTCTATGAAATTTCAATAAATAAATTAAATTAAAAATACAATAAATAATACATCTATGTGAATTTGTGATGTTGTAGGGGGTAATCACTGGATCTACTGAACCGATTTAGATAAAATTTGGTAAAAAGGTAGTTTGAGACCCTGGGAAGGACATAGGATACTTTTTTATCCTGGAAATCATTCCTTAAGGGGGTGAAAATGGGGATGAAAATTTGTATGGGGAATCATTTAAATAATAAAAAAAAAGAAAAAAAAGTAGCAATGTTAAGTATTTGTTAACTGCTGTCTTTAGTAATTAATTCTTTATTACCAAATGAAAAACGAATTTAAAACCTTTCAGCTGTAAAAATCCATCAAACATTTCGTAATCTGATACAGACATATCAACTCTATAAACGTAATTATTATGAATTATTATTATCATTGTTATAGCTCAGATATTAACATAGTAAGATATATATAGACGGTATTTATATTTATTTAGTATTTACATCAAAGTGAATGCCGGCAGTACTGTTGTAGATTATTGGTTGATATAAAAATTAAATTTTAGCATCGATTTGAAACTTATAGCTTCTATTGATTTACACAATATGAGCCATTACTAAGTAGTATTACAAATAACACTGCATTATCTTGTAATATTAAATGAACAATTCTTGTATATTTTATTTGGTGTATCTCGGAAACGGCTCTAACTATTTGGATCAAATTTTGTATTTAGATAAGGTTTTGCTTTTTAAGTTTGTCTATAAGGTTGTGTCTTTTTTGAAAAAATCACCATTTTTATATAACTAATTATTATTAGAGCCTTTTTTATCTGCTCTCATGCCGACAGAGTCATACAGCGCCATCTCGTAAATGTGTGTGGTACTTGCATTGATGGTAACCTATAGAATTAGTGCTTACGCCGAACGAAGCTCCGTAGGCCCCCAAACGACCTGTAATCCTTCAATTTTAAATACAATAGAAATATAATGTACCTATAGCAAAAACGTGAGGCGGTAGTTCTCCCAATGACCTTCCTTGATACTGTTTGATTGTATTCGAGGAGTACATATCTGGAATGTCTTCATAGGGATTGACGGCAAGTAAAATATTTGCTACGTACGTCTGAAAAATTTGAAAACATAAATATAAAATAATAAGATTTACGTATACAATTATTTATTTAAATCTATACAGATAAATAAAATTGAAGTGTCTGTTTGTAATGTCAAAATAACAGCTTTTTACTAAATGCATATGGAATTATATACGGTATTTATAACAAAACACATTTTTTAAATTTTTGTCTGTCTGTTTATTTCGGCTACTCTCCGAAACGGCTGGGACGATTTTGACGGGACTTTCACTGGCAGGTAGTTGATGTTATAAGGAGTAACTTAGGCTACTTTTATTCCAGTAAAAGAATTAAAGTTCCGTTCAAAAAATCGAGTAATCTTTAAGATATATATTGCATTGATCATGCAATTATTTTGCATTTACCTTATTTCCACGTAATAATTAGCTAATATTGTAATCGATAACGTTGCGTGAGGACGTTCAAGGTGAGGGTATCGTGTACGTATGTGTACTCTACATTTCATCCTATTCATATTAATGTATTGTCCGTAATAGAGCGTGAAAATCGTATTAAATTTTCAGTCGAAGATTATACCAACGACATTACGTATTAACTTATGATATAACCTTACAGTTAACTTTTAGTATTTTTAACCCCCGACGCAAAAAGGGGGGTGTTATAAATTTGACGTCGATGTCTGTCTGTGTATGTATGTGTGTGGCACCGTAGCTCTCAAATGGATGGACCGATTTCGATGCGGTTTTTTTCATTTTCCTGGCGGTGGTTCTTAGCTGTTTGGTTAATATCGGTCCAGCAGTGTAAGAGTATCAGCTTTTTCCAAAATGATGTAAGGCATTTTGGTGTATGATTACTTGATTAAGTGCTTCACGCGTGCTATTGTAATCCTTAAACGACAATTAATTTGCGTAGGAGTTTTTTTTAATTTTTAATTTATATTTGGATTTTGGAACTAGCGATTTAACCCCGGTTCCGTCCCTAGGTACGCGGATTTTTTATTTATTTATTATTATTTATTTATTTTGTTCGCAATTTCATGTTTTTTTTTGCGCGGAACCCTAATCCTTTTTCTGAAATAAAAGTCTAAGTTATTTCTTATAACATCAGCTACTGGGCAGTAAAAGTCCGGTCAAAATCAGTCCAGCCGTTTCGGAGATTAGCCGGAACAAACGGACAGACAAAAAAAATAAAATTGTTTATTATAAGTACCTACCGTATATAATTTCATATGTATTTAGTAAAAAGCTATTATTTTGTCATTACAAACAGACACTTCAATTTTATTTATAGTATATAAACTGTATAGATAGTCTTAAGTTCATTTTCGACATTTTAGTTCAATTGTATTAAATTATACTAATTTAACTAATGTTTGTATATAATATTTATTTATAACAAAAGAAAAAATTGCCTTCAATATCTAAATACCTAATAAAATTTTAAAAGATGACAATATTTAAGCAAAATTATTTTGAACCGCAAAATCATATTCATAATATTTAATGTAAATGCATTCAAATTTAAATATTACTCGATAGCATCTAATGTTTATTAAGAATTGGAAATTCCTTTATAAATTCGTATCTAAAGTCAAAATCAATCAAGAATTATATACAGGCCATATTTGCACAAATAGTTTACAAATCGATAGCAGCTTCAAGGTAATGTGAGTCATAACAGTACTTACATAAATCTTTTTCTTCTTATATCGTGTGAGCATGTTGTTCAGTAGCGTCGCCTCGTTGAGGAACATTAGTTCGCCTGCAATCGTTAAAATTTATATAAGTACGTTTCAGTAGATAAATGTTTCTTGCGCTACAGTTTATTATTATTATAAACATTAATTTGTATATAAATTTTTATTTTCAAACTAGCAAAGTTGATAAACGTAGGTGGTTACTTATATTATAACTCAGGTAATTTGAAATTTGAATTTAAATAGATTATATTTAGCTCCAAATTATATGAGTAAGTCATGAAGTGGATATACCATAATTCATAGATAGCATCACGGTAAACCGGTCACAGTATAACTCAAGGACAACAAGTCCAGGTTTTCTTATGAACTCTTCAAGGATTTCAGACATTGTAACTACTTTCAATATCAACGTCAAATTAAAAAAAAATTACAGACTGCAACGTGCACTTAATTTTCAAGATCATCTCAGTGAATGCGGTAACATAATAAAAAATAACAATAACTCCATTTATTATGAATGTCCTTAACCGGTTTTTCCAACTGAATCATTGTTATACATCAAACAGTACAATATTTTTCAACAAACTTCTATAGAATTAGATTTTAATTAAAAATTCAAAAATAAGAGAAGTAAAAAGTCCAATGCTAATACAGGTAAATTGTAATATATTATTATATAATAATTTACTCAATATTGAAAGAAAAGCGTACAATTATCATCGACATCCTTAGTGGGGTCTCCAGCCGGGAATATATCATCGAAGTTGCACACGCGTTTCGGATACTTGTTATCTACTGGGAACACATCGGCCTCTTCACCCATTAGCTCTTGAATTCGAGCCAACAGGAACCCCTCGTTTGGGTCCCGCACCCATACCAGCTGTTTATCCATTGTCATCTTTTACTGAAACAAATGTAATACAAGTTAATATTAATATTTAAGACAATTCAAAATTAGCTTTCTGCTACGCTATGAAATGATATAGTTCAGTAGTTAGTAAATAGGTTTTACTGACACTTTCTAACAAGATTTGTTTGGTAACGATGCTTATTGCAGCCCACGCGTTTGTTTAATAATAAATATGTATATATAACTAGAGCTCACCCTCGTTTCGCTTGGGTTCGCATTTAGAAAAACAAAAACAAATCTATCCCTCGGGAACTGTACATTTTTCCGGGATAAAAAGTAGCCTATGTGTTATTCCAGACTATAATCTATCTCTGTGCCAAATTTCATCTTTTCAGACTAGCGACTTATGCTATTCCAAGTAATAGTCTTTATTTTGTGTACTAAATTTTATCTAGACCCGTCTAGCCATTTTAGCATGAAAAAGTAACAAACAAACATACACACACAAACATACAAATTTTCGCAATGATAATAGTAGTTCGAACTCCGATAAGAACTGCTGTACATAAATAAAAATGTTTCTCGTTGCATCTAAATTTACATAAATTCAGTTTGAATACTAATAAGATGCATTACATATACTCGTATAGGAAACGATGTCGCATTAAACACGAGTCACAGTTGCGTGGCCATATAAAAAAATAACAAGAGTAAAGTGCAGGTGTGCATAAAATTGATGCGAAAATTATTGTTTTTCGAATTACGTAATGTTACGTTATAAAATATTACAGCAAATCTGTAAAAGAATGACCGAAACGTAATTGTAAGAGATAACGACCGAAACGCATAATTCACTTTCGTTACGAACATGTGGAATACTTTCTTGTGTTATGTAATTAACTCGGATGTTAGTATGTTTGTATCAACTAACATGAATTACTAAAAAACTAGAATCTACTATTAAATATTTTATTATATATAATAATACTAGCATTGCCCGCGGCTCCGCCCGCGTTCAGATAACCAAAAACCAAATTCTTACATATTAGTATACTCCTAAATTGCAGTTTTTGTATTTTTTCTCAGAAATGAGACATTTTCCCAGGGTAAGAAATATCCTATATGTTGTTGACCCGGATAACCAGCTATCACCATACCGAATTTCATCAAAATCCCTCCAGTGGTTTTCTCGTGATGCGGTAACAGACAGACAGACAGACAAAAAATCTAAAAACTGTAGATTCGACCTCTGTATCGATAATAATTCAATCAGATTTTCCAAAAAATATTTAATGTACAGATTCGACTGAGTTAGAATTTTATTATATTATACAATAAATATACATATTATAAATACAATAAATTTAAAGGTGCATTTACTATAATTTATAATGTAATATTGTATAATAGAGAAGCACTTGTATTTTATTTCTTTATTTAAAAGGAAAATTGCATTTATACATACATATGTAGAACACGAATTATTTTACGTACAGCAAACATTATGGCAATAAGTACTTAGTTCCATAGTTTTAACTGGCGAAACTAAAGTTAATAATTGTATTTTTTAAATAAAATGCACGTCGAATTTAAAATCGCTTTAAAGTTATTTTTTTGATATCTTGTTTAATTTTAAATATGATTTTTTTATCATGAAAGTTCCATTCATTAAAACAAAGGACCACGAAAAATGATTCAAAATTGACGACAAACAAAAAAAATATGTAGATACTTTCATTTCTCCTTTATGAAGTTGATCAAAGAGTATAAAAAAATCTTATCTAATTGTTAGATACTTAGTGCATTGCCTGCCAACATATGCGGGTTTTCATTAAATATATACATTGAACCCTAATATACAACTCAGCTGCCGTTCCGGTGGGTGCTTCCGGAAACAAAATGCTAAACAACAACACACACCGTGCGATGGCAGATTTAAGCAACTCGATAAACAAAAACTGCGTTGCGGTCCGTTTATTTTCTTCCGAATTGCTTTTCACGCTTCATCTCGTAGAGCGGCTTTTCTTTAAATTAAACTGTACCTCTAAATAACTACTCGATTTAAAAGAAGTTTAAAAAATATTTAGACTTGTACAGTTATATATTTTCACTAATTACATTTGGATTAATTTAGACGGTTGAAAATCCAGACTTCTTGTATAGTTTGCTTTATTAATAACTAGCGGCTCACTCTCGCTTCGCTCGGATTCGCCTCTGAGAAAACAAAAACAAATCTATCCCACGGAAACCATACATTTTTTCGGGTTAATAAATAGACTATATGCTATTCCAGACTATAATCTATTTCTGTATCCAAATCGCATCCAGATCCGTTTAGCCGTTCTGTCGTGATCGAGTAACAAACATCCAACCAAACATCTAAACTTTCACATTTATAATATTAGTAAAATAATATCTTCATAATTTTATGACGTTTATTTGTAGTGAAAGTGAGTGACAAATTATAAAACGGAACATTTAACACAAATTGCCCACAGAACTATTATCACGTACCGTAAATTTTGTGGTACACCGTTAGAGTTAAACAAGCTACTTTTAATTGAGCGGTTCAAATGAAAACGAAATCTTACAAAACGGTTGTATAATAGGAAATCTAACACATGCTATCTTAAGTGGAATAGAGTGGATATTCAGGTCAGACAATCGAATTATCTGCGGACATGTTATGAAAATATGCAGAAAATACTTTAACAATAACTCGTTTTCATACAACATAACATAATGTATTCAGCCCTTTTTTAATGTCCCACTGCTAAGCACGAGCCTCCCTTCAGTACGACGGGGATCAGGCCATAGTCCACCACGCTGCCCAAGTGCGGGTTGGCGGCCTACACGTCTTTCGAAAACTTGCTAGGTTCTCTCAGATATGCAGGTTTCCTCACGATGTTTTCCTTCACCGTAAAGCAAGTGGTAATCATGTTAAAATGATTCGCAAATGATAATATCAGAGGTGCGAGACCCGGGATTTGAACCCGCTTCACTCGGTTTCCCAACCAAGCGCGTTACCACTGGACTACCACTGCCTTAAACATAACATATTAATATAAAAAAAATGTTTAAACTTACATAAATGTACTAAGAAATTGATTAGTTGTATTTTACTATTAAAATTAAAACAATCAGGTGCATCTAATAAAATAAGATTATATTATTTGAACTCTATTTTCTTAAACTTATAAATATCTTGATTAGACTTATAAGTTTCATAATATTATGATTTATGATACTAAAACACACACATTTAAAAAAAATGATATTTTGTTATTATATTACTTTCCTTATCCGACAGACATTAGGTATATTTTCCTTTTCATGTTTAAGTTTAAAACTTCATGAGCAACTAAGAATATAATAAGTTTAACTACAATAAACCACATTTTTATATACATTTTAGAGTTTTTTGCTTAGATTAGTAGAAGAGTAATATTATAAACAGCGTAATCAAAAAAATTTAGAATTGCCATCAAACATTTATCTAATAAAATATATCCTTTCAAACTTTTATAAAGTTGTGTGGATGAATTAACAAAATAAAACTATTCATTACAAACATGCATGACGCACGGTTGTTAATGTGTTTGACGTGGGATAAAATATTAAAATGTAACTAAAAGACATAGTAGGAGATAAAGAAGACATCATAAAACATATTTATTTGTAAAACTTCAAATATAAAATAAACCTAAAAATACTAAGTATTTGACGCTACCTGTACAGTAGAAATTTAAAAAATTAAAATCAAATTTATCACACAGTAACGTAAGAACAGAATTTAGATTGATTACTATCATTATAAGAAAAAAAAAGAAAAAACTATGAATAAACAATGTACTGGCGGAAATAAGTGGACACGAATCGCAAGAATCAGATTGAAACGGATAAGTGTTACGAAAGCGTTCAGAGCCTAAATCGCTAGAGTAATCTGTAATTCTGTACGCATTGACAATAAGAAACTTAGGGCACTGTGGAGTTATACTTTCATTTGTATGTTTCAAGAGATATCCTTCTCATGGGAGCCCATACTTTCGTTTTCATTAATATTTATTGAAAATTGTTATGTTTTTAGAATGATAAAAATAAGAAAAAAACGTGTGTGTGTATTTATGTACACACGTAAGAAGTTATACTTCTTTGGCGTAACAGAACAAAAATAGCTATAAAGATTTCATCCCGTAGTCAAAACTCTCTGTTTGCAAAAGGAATACAGCTAACTTAATCATGTCGATTTTTGGCTGTCGGTGTGCGCACGCATCGTAAAAATTCTACTCTCATATTTTTTTCCAAACGTGCTAAAAGAAGTATAACTTCAAAAAGCGTGATTATTAACATAGTATACGTTTAACCAAGAACGTTTACGCGAATAATAGCGAAGCTAAAGTAAATTATGTTTGTTCAGGTAATATAGGTAAATTCATAGTCATTTTAAGGTCAAAGCACTCTTGTAGATAGGTCTAAACAAATCACCACTGATGTCAATCATGTCTCGGCCTCTGACATTTTTAGAGCGTGTTGGACAACAATGGACTTTCAATGCGATATTCAAGTCTTGTAATTAAATCCAAAGCATTTTAGACCTTATACATGTTACCGAGAGTTTATAGTTAAAAAGAAAGTAAGAAAATCAGTCACGTCGTTATGTAGGATTAAGCTGGCCTGGTAACCTCAAATTTGGCTTTTTCGCCGATTATACTCTATAACCGCACCTTTAATCTCCTTAGACTGGCACAGTAAGGGCGCACTGAGACTATTACGAAATAAATGCGTTCGTTTGATATATTGCTGTATTGTTATTACTTAAACTTTAATTATGCAATTAACATGTAGGATATTTAAGGATTTATTCTATAAATCGTACATCGTTTATAAACACGATTACTTGTAGTTTCCTCGATAGAAAAAAAATCCAAAATGATATCTAAAAAACAAAATAAACCCTTAGTAGCGCGTAAATAATTCAAGGAAGTTTATCAGCTTTTTAATAATAACAAAACTATACGTTTTCTATAACGTATACACTTAACATTTTCAAAATGTGTATTTGTTTTAATAATACGAAGGAAATACATAAATTCGCACGCGTTCCGTCCATCCTAGCAACACCCCCGCTGTCGCCCTATTAAAATAAAAAGCTCGATCCCTTAATACATCGTTCAATTTTATTGCAAAAATTCATGCATTCAGAAAAACTTTATCTATACATATAATAAAATTCTAACTAAGTTGAATCTGTGCATTAAATATTTTTTGGAAAATCTTATTGACATGGACATTATTATCGCTACAGAGACCGAATCTATAGTTTTTAGAATTTTTGTCTGTCTGTCTGTTACCGCATCACGGAAAAACCACTGGACTGATTTTGATGAAATTTGGTATAGCTGGTTAACATATAGGATACTTTTTATTGCGGGAAAATATCTCATTTCTGTGAAATGTATACTAAACTTTAAAACGTAAGTGGGACGAACCCGAGCGGAGCGAGGGTGAGTCGCTAGTTTTATTAATGTCACTAACGGCTCTTGTTAAAGCGCGTTCCTATGTAATTTTTACGGCTACTTAATTTTGATCGGGGATCCCTAAATGTAGAGGCTAAATGCAGCCTAATATTTCACTCTACCGCCTGTAAACTAGGTATATTTGTAAAAAAATCATATCAATCCATTGCTGCTATTACAACTACAACAATGAGTGCAAATAAGAAAAACCTAAAAACACATTTTGGATTTATAATATTAGTAAAGTTCACATGATAGTTTTTTAGATTTACGCGAATATTTGACATTTTAATCAAAACTTTATTTTCACATTTTTAGTACCATGATTCGAAATGACGGGAACCAAAAATCTAAATAAATCCGCTAAAAGATTCAAAAACATAGTTTTATTTAAAATATTAGTAAGGATTGAGAATGCTCGATATAATTTTATTATTATAAAACGAACTTGACCTAAACATAAATTACACATGAGTCATTGAGATCTCGAACTGTGTACATAGATGTTTTCAAATAAATAAAAATATGTGGGTATACACAGATAAAATACTGTAAATATACCTACTACAACTACAGTTTGTTAAAATAATAAAAGTTCTAAGCAAAGATATTCTTTAAGTAATCGAGCATTATCGTCTTGATTTTCTTCGTTCAAGGAATCTTCCTTGTAATTCATCGAGGAACTTATTTTTGCCAATATGAAATACAGCAGTAGGTACTTAATAGTGAATAAACAAACATTACTACTTCATTTACAATAGATAAATTTAACCTAAATTGTCGAAATACTTACAGACGAAACATCGAATCTCCTTTTTAGAAGTCAGTTAAAAAATTAAATTACATATAGTTAACTATTATGTATATTGTTTATGTATATTTATTTTGCACATATATTAATATACATTTAGCTGCATTGAATTTTTCTTGCCATTTTTCCTATAAATTAATTTCATTAATAATAAAATAAATCGTAAATCAAAAAGTTAATACTTTTTATTGCGAACACCTCAAAGAACAAATAAGTGATGAGTCTGATGAGATAACGTGACAAATGGTAGCGCGACTTCTCATGATTCAGAAAGCATCTAAATTGTTGAGACGACCTCCGGGGTCGGGTTGCGATTTGCGCAGCTGGGAAGAATAAAACGATGTCGAATTGCTTTTGATTACTTGGATTCATGTCATTAAATAAATTATGTTATTTAGGTATCTCCCAACTATATTTGAACTATCGACCCCCTAGGTATCTAATAATAGCCTGTAAGTATTACTCCAGGTCATCTTTTATTTATTTTTTTTAGGCTGTGAAAGAGTAACAAACAAACACACGCACACAAAATTTCGGGTTAATAATTTATAGAATTCCGATTGTTTAAAGTATAATAAAAAAATACATTGCAATTTATGCAAATAATCCATAATATGACGTTATAACTAGGTACGTGCACGGTTCATCGCTATTTCGATAACAAGTATAGAGTAAAAACTTAACGAGACTGAAGGTAGCGACAGCAAAATATCTGCATAATGACAGATGTGAAGTCATTAGCTAGTATTTTATTTTACTTCAGAATAAATTACGGACTTTATTCATTCCATTATCTTATCGCGTCAAGGCTCACACACAATGAAAATTCTTGGGCGAGAATTTCAAAGTATTGCTCACTTTTGTTTGAACGTGTAAGAAAAATAGTTGAACAGAGAATAGGTATATAACGTACATCTTAATTAACAGATCGATGATTGTATTTTTTTTTATATAGAGTTAATTATGTTTGTTAAGGTCACCTTATCCTAGCTGTTTAAATCGTATTGTCTTACTAATTTATGTAATAGATAATAATAGAAAAACTATAGTATTTTATCTGTTTGTCAATCTTTCACGATAGCTTGTCGATGGCTTGTACATACCTAGGTACAAGTTTTACCTAATCGCTAGAGTTTTACTTACTTTTTATATCAGTATATCAAGCGCCTAAATTGTATTTCCTGCTCGGTGTGCGTCATTCACGAGAGGCCATTACTCAAAGGACCTATAAGTATTTGAATAAGTTCAAATACCTATTATGTGGCAAAATTTATACGAAATCCTTATTTTTTTCATAAATTTTGCCATATAATTATGTTAAGAAATTAAAGAAGAAACGAGTAATTAATTTTTTAAACTTAACATGTTATTTGTGGATGAAGATAAAAGGCAAAGCGATGGAAATTGGAAACGATGTATGTACGTGGTTACGCATATTATTTAGGTGTAGGCGTTATTCGAACACCTGTTTATAGATACTTTAGTTAAGTGCCCCTTACAGAACATAGCCTTATAAACAATGAAAATAAAAAATATTGCAACAACAACGCTTCAATGACAATACAATGTTTATACTAATTATAACATTTAATGCGGGTGAATAGTCTAGACTCTATCGCAAGAGCTCATATTAGATAATTTATCACGTCCTGGGCTTTGAACACGAGAATTTTATTTTAACTTAAAAACTTGAGAAGTAATTGTAGAGAAAGATTCGTTTTTGGCAATACTCCTTAAAAATTTAATAAGTAAGAAAAATCATATCAAAACTGCAATTTTATGTTACTTTTTAGATATTTGTAACTTCTATAATAATGTTATTTTTGGATGAAAAACATCGGCTTAGAAAATGAGCTAAGCTCAGATCCTTTGTGATGTCATTAAGTTTCTTGATTAATAGGTTATTAGTTATTATAAAATTCATGTACTTAAACTTAATATATGTATAATTTATATTAGGCATCTATCTATACAATTTAACTCAATTTTAGACATAATATTTGGTAATTGCCCTCAAAGAATAATAGTAATAAAATAACATTCAGAAACAGTTACATATAATGTTAAACACCGGATAGGTCTTATGTAATAAATAGAAAAAACTTCTAAAGTGAACACGTTTGTGATTTCGGATAGGTAATTTGAGAGTCGTTGTAAATCTCATAATACTTAACACATTTTGTGGCTAAAAACTATAATATTATACTCGTATTTATTCCCATTTGTGCCTAAAAAATTATTCAATTGGTATTTGATCTCAAATATTCATATATACAAATGTAAAAGGTGTCAAAATTATGTAAATTATATTTTTTGAACAATTAACGATGAGGATATTTTGGAATATGTATACTTACTTATTTATATTTAAAAAAAACACCGGAAGTATTTAGAATTCTATACAATATATTATTACTACTATCGGATCTCTCTCTGATTAACAAATGAATCCTTAGAATAGATTATTCCTAGTTTGATTGCCCATTCGGTGCAATCGCTAAGTAAAACGAAATTGTAGGTAGATAGTTGTCGAACAAAAATAAATAATTCAGCATGAAGTAGTAAACTTACTTGCTTCACATTAATATTATAAATGCGAATGTGTGTGTTTGTTATTTAGATAACTTTTTATCGACACAAACGGAGTCGTGGACAAAGACTAATTTCCATTCAATAAATAGGCAGAATCAAACTAGATTAAATTAAACGGTGCCTTGCTTACGGTTCTTATGATAAATTGAACATTCATCTGATGTTCATTCGCTGTTAGATTATACTAGATAACTAGATAATATAGAACATGATTAAGTTTAAGGAAAAAGTCACTTTTATATATAAAACCGAATATAGATTTACAAAAAAAAAATTAAATGATACGTAAATGTAACAAGTAAATATAAATTAATAAATACTAGTGTTCGCCCAGTGGTCGAAATTCGACCACAATCATTATTGAAAATTTCAGGAAAATATATCTAAATAGAATTTACCTATCAATATAAAAAAAACTGTTATAATTTTTTTTTAATAAGACTCGTCAGTTGTTGCTAAACATTAAAATAAAACAAAATCTGTTGACAAACAGAGGTACTGAACGGCTTTGTCTTTGCCTTTTTACATATACATACGTAGAGGTATAGAACATTTAACAGTATACAAATGTATGTATAATCTTCTTGCGCGGAACTCTAATTATTTTTATAAAATAAAAATAACCTAAATAACATCATATAACATCACCTTCTAACATCAGCTGTCTGCCAGTAAAAGTCCCGTCAAAATCGGTCCAGCCGTTCCAGAGATTAGCCGTAACAAACAGACAATAAAAATTTTAAAAATTATTTTATTGCTTATTATTACCGTATTATATACTTTTATATGCATCTAGTAAAAGCTGTTATTTTGACATTGTAAACAGACTCTGCAATTTTGTCTAGTAAAAGCTGTTATTTTGACATTGTAAACAGACTCTGCAATTTTGTCTATCTGTATAGCTATCTATACCAATATTATAAAGAGGTAAAGTTTGTGAGTTTGTGACGTTGTAGGGAGTAACCTCTGGATCTACTGCGCCAATTTAGATGAAATTTAGTAAAAAGATAGTTTGAGACCCCGAGAAGGACATAGGATACTTTTTATCTCGGAAATCATCCCTTAAGGGGGTGAAATTCGGGATAAAAGTTTGTATTGGGAAGCAAGATAGGGATGAACCCTAGCGAAGCGAGGGTGAGTCGCTAGTAGTTAATTAAGTTTTATATATTATATCATAATTGTCTTATAATATGACCGCAAGTACTTATATAAAAATACCATACAGTACTTATACCTATATTTCAAAGACAATTATTTCTATTTTATAAAGCTATTATAGCTAAAAAGAATACGTTTACAATATAAAAGTCCTGGGAACCGCAATGTTAGTCTTGTTTTATCAATGCCAAGGCTTCGCATTCGGTGCAGTTAAACTTGTTTTTATATCGGTCATAGCTACTCGTTGAATCGTCCAACGGTCCTCTGCGCAAGCGGTACTTGTTAATAAGGTAATTTTAACATAGCTTAACGATATTTTACTTAATAATTTTTTTATGATGTTTGGTGATTGAAAACCTTTAAATAATTTCACTTAAGTGCGTACTTAAATCAATCACAATATCTAACATTTAGCAAAAAAATACAAGAGACAGTAGAGTGACATGACATAAGTATGGTAATCTACACAGATAAATAAAATTGAAGTGTCTGTTTGTAATGTCAAAATAACAGCTTTTTACTAAATGCATGTGGATCTATACACGGTATATATACCAAAGCAACATTTTTTACAATTTTTGTCTGTCTGTCCGTTTGTTTGTTCCGGCTAATCTCTGAAATGACTGGACCGATTTTAACGGCACTTTCACTGGCAGATAGCTAATGTAATAAGGAGTAACTTAGGCTACTTTTATTTTAGAAAAAAAATAAGGTTCCACGAAAAAAAATTAAAACCAATGAAAAATTTTATATTATCCGATTCAAATAAGGAAGTTGTATACATACCCTAGGGACGAATCCGAACGAAGCGAGGTTGAGTCGCTAGTCTATTCAAATAATAAAATTCTAACTGAGCCGAATCTGTAAATTAAATATTTTTTGGAAAATCTTATTGAAATAGTCTTTATTTTTGTCGATACAAAGGCCGAAACTATATTTTTTTATATTTTTTGTCTGTCTGTCTGTCTGTGACCGCATCACAGAAAAACCATTCGAAGGTTTTTGATGAAATTCGGTACGGTGATAGCTAGTTATCCGGATCAACATATAGGATACTTTTTCTATTCTATTCTTTTGTTTAGTGGCTTCCAGGAGTGCCAATTGGGCACAAAATACTTCGCCAATGTCGAGTAGAATGGAGAAAACACGTTATTACGAAGAACTAGCATTGCTCGCGGCTCCGCCCGCGTTCAGATGACAAAGAACCAAATTCTTAAGTTTTACATATTAGTATACTCTTACATTGCAGTTTTTGTATTTTTCTCAAAAATGAGATATTTTCTCGCGGTAAAAAGTATCATATATGTTAACCCGAATATCCAGCTATCATCATACCAAAATTCATCAAAATCCCTCTTGCGGTTTTTCCGTGATGCGGTAACAGACAGACAGACAGACAAAAAATCTAAAAATGGTAGATTCGGCCTGTGTATCGATAATAATGCCTATTTCAATAAGATTTTCCAAAAAATATTTTATGTACAGATTCGGCTTAGTTACAATTTTATTATAATATGTAGGTAAAAGACATATTAAGTATCTAATATAATCTAATCTAATTGACTCTATCGGAATTGACGGTATCGACAGATGATAGACTTAACGATATTGTTTGAAAATGTAGGTCAGGCTAGATACTAATACTTCTACGAATACATAGTTGACTTAAATTGGAACAATGTCTTTGAAGTAATTGAAAATGAATTTCCTTTACAAGAGGAGCAACAGCAAATTTGTACTTATGACCTACTCGGTAATAGTTATCACATATTGTGTTGAACATCATCTATACATATTATAATAAAATTGTAACTAAGCCGAATCTGTACATTAAATATTTTTTGGAAAATCTTATTGAAATAAACATTATTATCGATGCAGAGGCTGAATCTATAGTTTTTAGAATTTTTGTCTGTCTGTCTGTTTGTTACCGCATCACAGAAAAATCACTGGAGGGACTTTGATGAAATTTCGTATGGTAATAGCTGGTTATCCGGGTCAACATATAGGATACTTTTTATCGCGGGAAAATGTCTCTCTTCTGAAAAATAATATACAAAAACTGCAATGTAAGAGTATACTAATATGTAAAACCTAAGAATTTGGTTTTTGGTCATCTGAACGCGGGCGGAGCCGCAGGCAATACTAGTTTAATGAATAAAACAGTACGAAATATTTCTGCATTCACTGGAATATGTGCATTAACCTTATTATACTGTGAGAGTTTATTTAAACAGAAATTACCATTACTCGAATGCAGAGTGAACTGGTTTGTGCCCGACTGACTGTCAGTAAGTATGGTATACTTTCAAAACCTAAATGCCGTTTTTGTTATTCTATAGAAATGATGTGCTTTATATGTAAATGGTTCTATATAAATGTATGTAGAGCACGTTATTAGTGAATAACGATATTTTCGTTGTTAAAACAGCGTATAATATACATCAGTATTTGTTTACAATACCAATATATTTAAATCACCGTTTCTCCGTCTTTTTAGATTCACGGCCTATTAAGAAACAAGTACCTAAATAGAAAAAATGCTATGCTAGCAGTCTTATAAATCATCTAACTATTACCCAAGTATTATATATAAAAATCAGCTTTTATACTATAACGTAAGTAGAATTATGATTTCATGAAAAGGGTGTCTGGCAAGGGTTTGCCACGATGTTAAGTGTCTGGCATTGAATGACGTGATTTTTAATAATATTCTGAAGGTAATACCAAAAATCACACTTTATTATTTGACGAATTTAGATCGGTATTTTACACATCTTTAGTACCTGCCAAAGCCGCCATAGCCTGAACTTCATAATGGTCCATCGTTCTTATCTGTGTCGGGAGCATGCGCTGACAAACTTTCAGCCTTTATAAAATGACGAAGGTCTGGCGTTCACAGGCTCTTCCTCTATAAGTCCCAAGATGACATACAATGATCGAGTGATAAGAACAATTACTGTATTTATTAGTAACATTTTCGACGCAAAATTATATACGTATCTTAGATACAATTATGGACTGTTATATACTTAGTCATTAACACTAACAAAATGTTTAGTAAATTATAAAGTAATTATATCAGTCAATGTTGTTTAGGTTAGGTTTAATAAGTTCTATGTAAAAGATAACCCAAAACAGTTAACACAGAGACTTTAACCAAAAAGTCTGTAATATGTAATTTAACACTAAATTAAGAGTTTGGGTGTTAAAAGATACCCATTATAACTCTTTTCTTTTATGTTTCTTAAATAATTTGTTATGTTAGCAATAACAATTTCATTTAAGCTTTATTGCGAAAGTAATATTGTTTGATTGAGCTTTCAATGTTTTGTTTATTTTAAACTGGGATACCGAGTAGGAATATAGTAATTTATTTTTTGTTTATTTTTATAGTACTAGTTTTATATGTATTTTTATTTTAATAAAAATAAATAAAATTAATACATAAACATAAATTAACTTTAATGATGAGAAAATATTTCTGTGCTTATATTTTTTATTGCAAGCTTAAAATATTTTTTGTTGAAGGATTAAAGGTCAGTGACTTTTATTTTGGTCACATTGACTACTAGCGTGGCCCGCGGGTTTGTCCGTATATTTTACTTATATCATATATGTAATTGCGCTGCTTTTAAACGTCGTAGCGTGACGCTATATGATAGATTTCCTTTTCCTCAATGAATAAGCTAAAATTACAAAAAGATTTTTTCATTTCAGTATGGTATGTAGTTTTCCAGAGACTAGCTCGTTTAAACAAACAAACAAATAATACTCTTACTTTACAGCGGTCATGATCACGGGAGAGAATCAAAATTCAAAATAAATACGCGAAAAAAATCAGAAGACAGTTTTATTTAAAAACAAACAAATAAACAAACTCCAATAATAAATATCTATACATATTCACAATAAAATTGTAACTAAGTCGAATCCGTACATTAAATATTTTTTGGAAAATCTAATTGAAATAGACATTATATAATAGTATATCGATACAGAGGCCGAATCTATAGTTTTTAGAATTTTTGTCTGTCTGTCTGTCTGTTATCGCATCACGAGAAAACCACTGGACAGATTTTGATGAAATTTGGTATGATGATAGCTGGTTATCCGGGTCAACATATAGGATACTTTTTACCACGGGAAAATATCTCATTTCTGAGAAAAATACAAAAAATGCATTGTAAGAGTATACTAATATGTAAAACCTAGGAATTTGGTTTTTGGTAATTTGAACGCGGGCGGAGCTGCGGGCAATGCTAGCATAAAATATTGGAATACGGCGCTGTTTACGTGACATTCATATGACATAACAAACACGTACCAAAGTTCTGTTAGTGGTGTATATATAATCAATAGTTCCTATATCATAGTAATTAACGTAGTACAGTGAGTAGTAATTGGTGGATCAATTAGACCAATCTATATCTGTATATTGCAGGTTAACGAATAAATCATCACGGGGGCCACAGGGCCAAATCAATTGATCCCCCTGTACGGATGTGACGGGAATTACGCAGTTGCAGGTGAAAAGAATAAAAATAGACCATAGAACAACTATATATCTAATATATAAAATTCTTATGTCACAGTGTTTGTAACAAAACAGAAACGGCTTGACAGATTCTTATGAAATTTTGTGTGTATTTTCAGTAGGTCTGAGTATAGGATGTAATTGTAAACTATTTTTCATACCCCTAAGTGATAAGGATGGTCCACCCCAAAAATTTTTTTTTTATTTTAATTTTTGTATGATTCTGCATTAAAAATATATACAAACCTAAATTTTCACTAAGGTCCCACCGTCGTGAGGGTGAGTCGCTAGCGTGTTTATAAAAATTATATAAACTTCGAAATATCATAAAATTATGCTAAAGAAGTCTGCGTTTTTCTATCTAAAGTCTACTGGAACCAGATATTGGAACTGGATTAAAAAAAAACGGGAAGTCGTTTAGGAAATATTCGAATAAAGTAAAATTAATAAACCAAAAAAGTCAATTATCTATTTCTTAAAAAAATATTCAAGTATCAATTGAATCAATTAAAGCAAACAGATATATTTAGAATTGTCTAGAAAAAATTAAGAAATAAACTAGATTTACGAACAGCATTATATTTGCGAACTAGTTTTTGTGCCGCAACTATGTGTTAAATCGGGATGAGCCGTATTTATTCCATTTTTTCATTTAATAAAGATAAGATAGATTAAATCGTAACAGAGTTAAAATGTAAGAAATAAATACACAAAAACTTGCACATTAATAATAATAATGTCCTCCTGATCGTTTCCAGCCATGGCGGCCAATCTCACTGAGACTAGCCATCTGCGCAGGATATATTATAATGCACAAGTGTACGAGCAGACACAAGTGCACTATTTATTCCTTTTACTCTCATTTTCCGATTAGACGATACTTCGACACGACCGGCAAGAGTTAAGGCGCAGAACCGACGCCTTTACGTGCTCTCCAAGGCACGGGGGTAAAACACAGCTTCTCAACTCCAGGCTGTTACTGAGAATTTCTTGGCAGAAAAACTCGAGTAACTAAGCTTGCCCCGACCTGGGATTCGAACCAGGACCTCCGGATCTGCAGCCGTTCATGCTAGCCACTAGACCACCGAGGCAGTTAATAATGTTAATGTGATGTATGGATTATAAAAATGTTAAAATATTAAATGGTTAGTATACAAATAGATTATAGATATTCTTCAAGTCTTAGAAATGTCTATTTGTGACTCACTCGTAGCACAGATGGCTTTAAATGAGCAGGTTATGTTTAATGTTCAAAGCATCTGGTATTACAAAGTACCTTTATTAAAACTTTATAGCATGTGACATTTCAAATGTTGCATTACACATAATTACTACTGTAATATCTATATTTAGTCATCGTAGCCGCTTATATGTTATTTGAATACTCAATTTAATAACTCGTATTTATAATACATTTTTACTTTCAGCAGAATACTATCATTGATGTCATTAATAATTGCTGTGCCTAAGTGCCCCCAGCGGGTCCCGAACCCGCGACTAGCGGTCGCATCGGGCATTCATTTGTGTGATGAGCACGAAAGTTTTTACTCCAGTCATAGGTGTTTACTGTTTATATTTATAATATGTATGTATGTATTTAAAATTATGTATGTGTAGTGCAACAACTATCTGGTATGAGGTATCCATAACACAAGCCTCGTAGCTTACCATGGAACGATGGTGCTATGTGTTAATAACCCAACATATTTATATTTATTTACATATATAAAATATGCAAATTTATAATAAATTCTTTAGGTAATGTGCCATTGCAGTAAATTTTAAATGGAGTAGAATTTAAACAAGGAATAATAGTATTAGGAGAGCATGGACATTATCTGGTATATGCATATACATTTATTGAAAATGTTGTAACCATATACAATGCGGCAAATTACATATTTTAATAATAGACGGTTTAATTGAGCTGATTAAAACATTTTTTGTAAAAATGTCAACGAGCATCTACATATTATGAGGGGGGAAAAATTCTTATATAGGTACAACCGACAGACGGACAAAGTGTAGACATACATAGTATTTCCGGGTAGAGCCCCGTCTCGACCCTTCTACAGAGGCCCGATTAAGTGTGCACTGCTAATTGTCGGTCATGGTCAAATGATAAGTACTGCAAGCATGTTTTGATGCTCTATACGTATTTGAAGTTGACGTTTATGCCAGTTGTCATATTGAAAATTTTGTTCTGTCGGTGTCGTCAGTTTTCAGCATACTTGTGATATCTCGTTTTGTAAATATTAAGGTATGAGATAAAAATAAATTATTCCATTTTAGTATTCGCATTAATTAGTTTCAATATGCTTTGTTCGAAGTAATTTATCGCTGAAAAGATATTATAAAACCGATTTTCCAATAAATAAATTGAATTTAGAAAATAATCAAAGATATTCATTTCGCTGTTTTATAATATTGAAATACTTACATTTATATGCGATTATTTAAAAAAATATCCGGTAGTTAGCTACCGGAAAGGTAGATATTAAAGACGTTTCATTTTTTAAATAGCTGAAACTAATATAGTACGATGGCTATAGTAGTAGCTATACTTCTTATATATTTTATTACTTTAACATTTTACATATGTAGCAAGTCAGCCGAGTAAATGATTTTATGATCATGTCAAAGAAGGGTCACTTTCGAAGTTCAGTCTGCTTATTGCATCTGCTTTCTAACATGTCAGCACTTTGTCAAGCTATCATAAGTGCTGGTCACAAATTAATAGCTTTAGCATATCTGGCTTTTACTGCTATTTAATCCCAGATAGGTTCAGATAACGAATTATTGGATAGTTTTTATAGATAGCCCCCTTGGAATTTATTGAGCAATCGAAACCTCTGATGGATGAAAAATAATATAACAAAAATCATCTTATTTCAGGTTTAAAATAACCCTTATTTTTTACACTAATTTCATACAGTAATTGTGTTAGTTTGTGTCTTGAAATTTTTTTTTCGTCCGAAACTATCGTGTGGGGTACCAAAACACACACAGGTTTTAAGAGGTGATTACAAAAATATATCTATTTTTGTATATGTATCTATTTTAATTCTAATAGAAAGAATCACGTGAACAGGGTCGCGTGCAATAACTAGTAATATTATGAATGATAAATTTGCTTGCTGTTTGAGTTTGCTTGTCTTTTTACGTAAGCACATCGATGTTAAATATGGCAGGAATATAGCGTATGAGTCGGAAATTGACTATTACACTATTACGTATGTACCTATCTGGTATATTAAAGCTTGTATTGCAAGAATTTACTAAATATCTTAGGACGCTCGATCTAGTGACTACAGTTCGTATTAGGAAAGTATAATATACGAAAATTGGATGTAATTTGATTATTAATATTTCTATGGCTTCTATTATTTCAACGCTGCCACTATAACATTTTTACTGCTACAATCTTCTAAAAACTTCTAAAAATAACAAATGGATTAAAATCCGTAGGTGTACGACAAAGAAACTTTACAATGGTCTTTCATATGTTAACGTAGCATGATTGTGGAAAAGTGACGAGTTTCATAACGGATGTCACTCCGTTATTGAGATAAACTCCGGACGATTGCCTAACGGTATGGTCTGGAGCTGGACGATGGTATATAGGTGGATATAAATAAGATAGTTAAAAACATGCTGTTCATTAACTTTAATGAAAGATGAGCTATCAATTAGCAATATATGCAGTTTAGTTTATTTAGAAGATGTAAGTCTGTGTTGTGAATGTTTAAGGTAAATTTCTAAGAAATTAATTAAATTTCTAAGAAATCTATTGTTAACTGTAACGCCGGCGTGTCCGCGGTCGTGGAGGGATTAAAATTTAATTTAAAAGGAAAGTAAATATTACTTTAAAATGTATCTACATCCTGTAATTAACATAAAAGTGAGAGTAGGACGTAAGATTATTTATTCGTAGGATGTAAGTGATAGTTGCAAATTGTAGGTGGTCGACAAAAGTGACAAGAAGGTTGGATAAAGATTACTTATTTAGTATATCTATACTAATAAATGGAGAGCCGATTTTTTTGTTCGGTTATACTGCGATAACTACTGAACCGATCGGAATAACACTCATATCATAAGATGCAGCGTGTTTCAGAGAAGGTTTTAGTATATGATATGTTGGTGATTAATGTACTATGCGGGCTGAGCCGCAGAAAAACACTAGTTATCTATATTATACTAAAACTGTAGAGGTCGGATGGCTGTACATAGAAAAAAAATGCTCAAAACCGAGCCAGGGGGATGTAAGAAGACAAATAGAACTAATCTAGATTTTTTTTCTAATTTTTTGTTTCTCTGTCTGTTTGTCTGTTTGTACGGGCTAATCTCCGAATGTATTGGACCGATTTAAATGAAATATCCCCGGGCAACATCTTAGATTTCATCCCTGAAAATGAAGACTTTTCATCCCTGAAAATTAAAGAGTTCCCGTGGGATAGTTAAAAAACTATAATAACTTATACAGCTTAGTACACAACAACTTTTGCAAATAATTTAGTAAAATTTGGCATGCTGATATATTGCCAATCTAACAAGTTACTTCTCATCTCGGAAAAATGAACGGTTCCCGTGGGATATATTTGTCTGTGATTTTCTAGAGGCGAACCCGAGCGAAGCGAGGGTGAGCCGCTAGTATATAATATAGTAATGGTTTTTGAAAACGAGATTAATGTAATCGTTCACGCTTCTTTCTCTTTTCCGAATGTATGGTAAACTCGTACTAAGGACATAGATATTTAATTTTGATTTAAATACATTTTCAGATTGTTAATAAGAATCGAGTTTTACAGAAAAACTATAGCAATTCGTTAACGATGCTATTAGGACTCACTTTTTGTGTCGTCTTATATAGTGTATATGACATAATTGACGTTTTATATGGAAAGTACCTAAGGTAGAGTAAAATAGTAGAGTCGGCGTACCGTGGCGAGAAGCCTTGCAAGCACGATCGATATCGTGTAACGTGGGAATATGCCAAGGAAAATATGTCATTACTAGCATTGCCTGCGGCTCCGCCCGCGTTCAGATGACCAAAAACCAAATACTTAGGTTTTACATATTAGGATACACTTACATTGCAGTTTTTGTATTTTTTCTCAGAAATAAGACATTTTCCCGCTGTAAAAACTATGTTGACCCGAATAACCAGCTATCACCATACTAAATTTCATCAAAATCCACCCAGTGATTTTTCTGTGATGCGGTAGCAGACAGACAGACAAAAATTCTAAAAACTATAGATTGGGCCTCTGTATCGATAATAATGTTTATTTCAATAAGATTTTCCAAAAAGTATTTAATCGATCGAATAATATAAATATTTAATGGAATATTTAATCGATATCGATATTTTCAAAAGTTTAGAATAATCTACATCCTATTATGAATGTCCGATATCGTAATAGGATTTTAACGTTAATACCGCACGTGATGATCTTAGATGCTTCAATCATTCGTTAGTTAATTTACTTTCAAATGAAAACTTATTGAATAACAAATAAAAATACTTTTAATAATTCGCGGAGGAAAATAATATCGTATGTCTGTTTATTGTACGACACTTATCTAAGTTCGATAATTTCTTACAACATATTTAGTGTACATCTATCTACACCAGCACAAAATTGCATGAGTCGCGATGTGAATACTTTGACCATGATTTGTGAAAATCAGACACTTTCGAAAGCATCTAAAGACAAAGTTGCGAAATCATTGCAGTCGGTCTACTCATGCTTGACACAAGTATTAAAAACTTTCACGCCATTATCTCATTATATCTATGAAATATTATAAAATCAAGGCATGTGAAAGGCATAAGTGATAGAATCAATTACCCTATTTAAAAACTCCAATAGGATCCCATCAAAATGCCACATAGAAACCAATAAATATTTATTGGTGTCTATGTGGCTTTTGTCGCTTTTGATGGGATTCTATTAGTTTTTCAACAGGGTACTTAACACTTACAGTTTTTAAAGAATTCTACAAACATTTCAATAGGTATCTACTTATCGAAGATTCTACTTTTCTAAAATTCTATTTAATTAGCAGTAAAAATTCATTAATTTTATTAATATTTATCTCGTGATCTTTTATATATAGTTAAAAGAAACGTACGTTAACGTATAACAAAAACAAAATCCTTATACCTATTATAAATAAGAAAGCGTGTTTGTGTGTTAATCCTATTTTCACGCAGCGACGAGTACCTATGTGATTTTTTTTACTAACATTTGGAGACAAAATGCAAGATATTACCTAGGAACTAGTTATAATAATTAAGTAATGCGATAAAAATGTAACATAAGACTTAAGGAAAGTTAGGTCACCGACGTAATCCACGCTGAGCCTACTCAAGGTTTTTAAAAGCCGGTCAGGACTGTATTAATCCGGTCAATTATATACAGAAGTACCGCCATTGCGGACGCATCATGATATTTCTTTATCTTTTACCTTCTATTAGATAGGTAATATCTAAATAACAAAACGATGAGGTATTTGTTTCAGTCCTCTTGGTAAAAACTAGAAAAATGTATGTATACATACATACATACATATAACCTCTTACACATACTATGTAATTTATCAACTATACCTACTTAGTTTAAACTGTTATTTTTTCATTTGCACGGAATATGAATAAGAAAAATAGTTTACATATTTAGTACATTGTCTATAATACAATAAAAAATTGTTAAATTATTACTCTTTTATTTTGTGTTACGTGTTAGATTCAGGGGTGCTTAAAGCAGACAAAATTGAAATGCGCTAGCGCAGGAACATCCATGCTTCCGGTGATCGCCGGCGCGTGACCACACCTTCCGGTAGGTGAGTTACAATCACATGTTTTGTTTTAATTTTACGCTTATTAACACTATGGCTGAACTATTAATAAGTTAACAAATGAAATTTTACTATTTCATATGTATTTTTTAGGAAAAATATTCACCGTGATCTAATGATTCCTTCAGGAATCTTATTTTGCAAGAAATTAAATAAAAAGCTTAAAAACTAAAACATCACTATAAAATTTCAATGCTAGTAGTCATATAGATGATTTTTCTATGTAATCTTGAATCGAAGAATAAGTCAAACAACTCGATTACGCTCTGCAGGAAGCCGCCAAACTGTTGCCATTACAACTAATAAGAATAGAAAGAATATTCGTGTTACAACTTACAAGCAAGCGTTATCTGTATTAATAACACTTCAACAATTACAAGATGGATTACCGATATCGAAAAATTTACTTTGATAGTTAATGCTATTTTCATATCATATATAATCATTTATCATTACTAGCGACTCACCCTCGCTTTGCTCGGTACGTTTTAACGGTTAGTATGGAATAGATATTTTATATATTATATAATGTATAGCTTATAGCCTTCCTCAATAAACGGGCTATCTAATGCAAAAAGAGTTTTTCAAATCGGATTAGTAGTTTCTGAGATTAGCGTGTTCAAACAAACTCTTATAGTAACTATACATATAATAAAATTGTATCTAAGCCGAATCTGTACATTAAACATGTTTTGGAAAATGTTATTGAAATAAAGATTATTATCGATACAGAGCCGAATCTATAGTTTTTAGAAATTTTGTCTGTCTATGTCTGTTACCGCATCACAGAAAAACCACTGGAGGGATTTTGATGAAATTTGGTATGGTGATAGCTGGTTATCCGGGTCAATATATAGGATACTCTTTACCACAGGAAAATATCTCATTCCTGAGAATAAATGCAAAAACTGCAACGTATGAGTATGCTAATATGTAAAACCTAAAAATTTGGTTTTTTGTCATGTGAACGCGCGCGGAGCTGCGGGCAATGCTAGTTATATCATAAATTAATAAACAGGTTTATTATTACGTATTGCACGTAGGTGAGTTCATAATCGTATGAGTATAGAATTAAGTACCTACTTCTTACTAGAAATCCTAAGTGAATAATGAAATGATCAATAAACTTACTAACAAGTAAAATTAATGAATTTTACAGTATGTTTAACCAAAAAGTGAAATTAACAGTCATTTTTACCATACGTGAGTTTTTTTTTTATTTTAGTAGATATATTCTGTTTAATAATACATACATATTTTTCTAGTTTTTCTATAATTATTTAATTTAAATAGATGTATTTGCTCAGTACCTATACCTATATTAACAAAACTAAATTCCTAGATTGTTTATAGAAAAGGCTTTTATATTAAGCTTTACTAGCTAAAATGGTATAAAAATGTTATTCTTTTATAAGTGTCTTTTAAACTTGCCAATTGGGATAATTTACTTCAAAAACTTTACGTAGAAAGTCAATTTCTATTTACAGTTATTAGCAAATTCATTTTCGGCCTGTTTCTGTACTATAACAGTATGTTTGCACGATAATAAAGAGCAAAGCACCGCAGAAAATGGTGGCTGTTTATTATCTTTATGTATCAAAATGAGGTAACCTTTACCTTCCTAGGCAACGCTTGTTTCGAGGTTAGATCAATATGCGGTGTATTGACGTCAAGTAGGGAGGTTTTTGTCACCTAATTCTTTGGAAAGGTTACAAGGGCGATATTTAGTTCACTAATATAGGATATATTTTTTTAAGTAGCAAGTAAAGGAAAATAAAAAATATAATATAATGCTAATCGCTTTGCATTATGCACAATATTTTATTAATTTATCGAAAAAAAAATGACCGAGAAGAATTTGAGAAAAGTAAATAATATTTTTATTATTTACTTTTAAAAATATAAAAATTTACTGAAAAATATAAAAACTGTGTTAAAATACACAACAATATATAAGACTAAAGTATTCAAGCGCTATCTAATCGCCCTTAGCTACGCATTCTTTCAAAACTCACCACACCTTGTCGCAAATGACAATAAAAATGATTAAAAATATACAAATATTTATTAAGTAAATACAATTTAAATATCGACAAATTCTTAATTACATTTGGCGTCTGTTACCAAATGAAATTCCGGTTTGTTGGCCCTTGTTGGTACCGTATTGTAGAGAAATAACGTTCTGACCGGCCTTGAGCTGCTCCTCAGTAAATTCCCTTACATTTTTATCCGCTTCCTTGGGCCCCATGGATGGTAAGCCATAATTGCCTGCTTTTCTAGCCAGAGATTGCAAGCATATTATCACAGAGTACAGGTTCTGTTTTTCCCAAAGATCAATAGTTTGGAAAGTTTCCTGTGGAGGCACACCCAATTTTTTGACAGCTTCCAAGAATGCGTTTATGTTCTCCATACACTTGAAGGCCATGGTGGATTGGTTGATTTTCTTAACTGATCCTTCTTGGAATTTATTCACCAAGTGGCATAAGAGGGTGCCATCTTTTAATACTTCGTAAAGGTTTTCAACATCTCCCGATGTATTGGCTGGTTGCCCGGTGATCTTTCTGATCCATTCGAGGGTTTCATGAGCAATATCATTATTGTACTTGCTGTTAATCCTGGCCTGAGCTTCAGCGTTTATGCCAGCCTTCCCTGCACGATATTCAGCCATGATTTGTGTTAACAGTTTTGCGGACACGTAAGCACTGAGGTCCTTGTGATAAGTAAACTACCAATATCAGGTGCATGACACACAGATTGATAGCGTCTATCGCTACATAAACGTAATCATTTAAAATTTTATCGCATTTATTATCAAAAATATGATTAAAGTATTTTATGATGTTAATTGCAATTTATAAGTTACAAAAATATCGATGAGTAAACCTAAATATTTTTTTATTATTTTTTTAAGTTATGACGAAAAAGAGGTGATAAAAGTTTGACGCTTATGTCTGTAGCCCCCAAACGGTAGATCAGATTCGGACCAGATATTTAAAAAAATAATAGCTAGGTATATGAATCCTTTTGCAAAGTAGTTTATTTTACACCTATATCTATTTATTTTACGGATCAAACGTCATGAATTTTGTTCGTATATATCCGTAAAACCAACGGTCCTAAAACAGTAGGTAGGTACATATAAACACAAGTTTATACTTAGAGCTGATGTTGAAACCTGAATAGTCTAAAATTTTACACAGTTCCTTAAAAAATAAAGCTAGATATATCGTGTTTAGTACGAGTACAATTCTATCAGTTTTGATAATTATTAATTAGTTGTCGATTACGGTGAAGAAGATATTTAAGTATATAAAATTGCTTAGTAATTTACCTACCTGATTTTAAACAACATCTTCTGTTAATCTATACATATAATAAAACTGTAGAGGTCGAATGTACAAAGAATTTTTTTAGCTAATAACTGAGTCAGGGGGATGTAAGAAGAGTAATAGACCAAAACAAGATTTTTTTTCAATTTTTTTCTTTCTCCGACTGTTTGCCTGTTTGTGATTGTGGTATTGTCTGTTTGCACAGGCTAATCTCTGAAACTGTTGGACCGATTGAAATGAAATTTTGCATGGTGGTACCTTATATCCCCAGTCAATATTTTAGTACTTTTCATCCCGGAAAATTAAAGTTCCCGTGGGATAGTTAAAAAACTTTAGTAACTTATATAGCTTAGTACACAAAAACTACTGAGTGGATTTTGATGAAACTTTACAATAATATAGTTCATACATCAGAATAACAAATAGGCTACTTTTTTATCTGGAATAATGTGCGGTTCCCGTGAGATAGGTTTGTTATTATTTGTCTAGAGGCGAACCCGAACGAAGCGAGGGTGGAGCCGTTAGTATATAAATATAAGTAGAGAGATTTTATTTATCACTGTGCTATTAATTTATTTTTGAAAAAAATTACAAGAAACAAACTAATTATTAATTATTGAAGGTCCAAAAATGACGTCATTATTGCAAATTAGACTAATTGTAAGTGTTTAAACATAATTAGCATAAGAGTCTATAATTTGTTTTTGTTAAGTCTAGAGATTACTTTCCTTCCTTATAAATTTAATACAAAAAAAATGGTACAGCAATAAATGTTAATGTTCAAGATTTATAATTTACAATAATTGCTTGAAATCAGTCAGTTAATTTTTTTATATAGTTACAAATTTATTATTTAAAATAAAGAAAGAATGTTAGAACTACTTCATATAATCAATTTTATGAAGTAGTAGGATTATATTTTATAACAAACATAATGTTTGAGTAATGACAAAGAATGTTCTAGAACATAAATTGAACAATCTTATCAATATTATTGGCTATTTAGATTTTATCAGATTCATTGATAACAATACAAAAATAGATATGTAGAATAATAGCAATTTCATTTTAAATATTTTAAATTATTTCCTTATAACTTTAGTCTTTTAAAATTATTTGATGCTATAATTTATGTCTTTAATTTATTTTTATTTGAATGTTCAAAGATTCATAAATGTTTGTTTAAAATAAATAGTGTTAATAATGATAGAGTAAAGCAGTACATAATCTGCCTACCTGGTTTGAGATAAAAAAATATTCAAAATATTGAACTTAATTGAAACCAGTTACTTAAAAATGTTAAATATTTTTGCCATTTCACTATGTAAATTATTACATGTCCAATATTAATAACATGAACCATCATAGTGAAGTATTCAATCAAATTAAATTTCAAAAAATATAATGTTTAAAAGTTAAAATGTAAAGTTGACTGCTTGAAAAATATTTTTTGACATAAAGTTTTATGCCTTATTGTAAAGTTACTAGAAATAGGTTTAATTTTTCAGAACAATGCCTCACTTGCCCAACGTGACCTTCCTAAATCTCACTGTATTGCATTATTTTATTGTTTTATTAAATTAAACAATGGAGGCTTACCTGAAACAAAGAACTTATCATCCATAGATAAAATTAGGCGGAGATATGGATCTCTAAACAATTGGTAAACTCGTAATGTTAATGCATATTGATCAGATAATATACAAAAAAATTGTTATTAATATGCACATAATAATCTTTTAATAAGCAAATTATATTTTTTTTTGTTTTTGAAATTTTTCTAATATTAAAATGTTTTTATTATAATTTATTATTTGAAACACTATTTCTATTAAATATCAATAATTTCTATTATAAAATCATATGCACATATCTATGCTTAGAAATATTTAAGTTTTATCTGTTTATTTAGTTTACATATTTAGTAATGCATATTGTATACATACTATTTATTGTCGTGTTGTAAAATTTAAGTTTTATGTGTTAAAAAAATTTCTAAATTCAATATTGATTTGAGTTACATTATATATTATATTTTATAAAAGTTTTCTTTTCAGTTATTTAGTTAGTCAGACTCAAATAAGAATTAACTTTTGTACTCCATATCATACATTAGAGGAATAAAGAAATAAGTATATTAGGTAATAGAAATATATTCAAGCTATGAATCATAGTTATAATAACCTATCTAATGCAATTAGCGGTTCCGTAACTTTGCATTAATTTTAAAACTACCTATAATAAACTTATTTAAATTACTTAACGCTCACTTAGTAAGTTTCATCTATGTATAATAATGATATGTCTTAATCATGCTAACGATAATGTAACTAAATTAGACATTTTTGACGAAAGATAATGATAAGCATTGATATCGAACATGTAGGCAGGTATTTGAAGTAGTTTTCAAAACTTTTGATACACTATCGATACTAATATTTAAAATAAGTAAATGTTTAAAACTTACTTAGAACAGGTATAATTTATCTTGTAATAATAGCACAACACAAACAGCAGTACGATTAATAAACAATATCCATTTTATTATTTCACAACACCTCACTTTCACGAGATAAAGTACCTGCCAACGTTGAACCGTCCGCGCGGTGAATATTTGTTGACACAACGAACTACACTATTCCGAGTACCGTTCGGAAACGTTCGCAAGTAACTTGCCATTCACAATTTCAAGATGAGTGCTCCTTCCCTCTCTACCGGCATGTGACATTAGTGCTGCGCTCCGATTGGCTGCGTGAAATCTAGCGATGTCCAACGGACTGATATTGTATCGATAGTCGGCTTGTATATAAGAGGTGTGAAAAAAAAGTTTTTGTGTACCTATGTACGCACGTATGAACTAAGAAGTTATACTTTTTTGGCGTAACAGAACAAACATAGCTAAAGATTTAATCCCGTATGTCACAACTCTCTGTTTGTAAAAGGAATGCAGCTAACTTCATCATATCGCTTTTTGGCTGTCGGTGTGCGCGCCCATCGTAAAAACTTTTCTCTTATAAATATTTTTTAAGTTATACTTCTTTTAGCACCTTTAGAAAAAATTTTAAAGGTGCTAAAAGAAGTATAACTTAAAAAATATTTCTAATTTGCTCCTTAATGTCGTCATAATAACAAGAATAAATTAATTTATTGGCCTTAAGTAGAATATTTCATGATTATTTTAATCTTCTATGTAAGATAAACAAAGTTATGATAAAAACTTTTTTACTTTAATTTTTTTATGTGAGTTTTTAAGTAATGTCATTTGTACTCAATTGACTTGTATCACAAACAATATTAAAGAAATTTCCTTTTAATTTGATCGAGACAAGCGACTTGCCTTTGTTTTGCTCGGATTCGTAACTAAATGTCTTTTTAGCAAACATTTATTATTTCATTTCAAAACTTTTAGTAAGAGTACACCGATAAAGTAATTCAACGGTAGTTTTTTTTAACTTCAATTATTAAAGTTACTATCATTTCTGAAAGTAAACCTCTTTTTATCGTTATAAAAAAGTTTGAAACGCTTAGCGATGTAACTTCCTGTTAATTAAAGAATTTCAGAATAGGATAAGTTATTTCAAATATTACCTACTATATATATCCAATTTTATAAACGTACAAACTGTACTTCTGTATAATATAAGTGTAGATATGATGTATTTGTAATATGGTTTATGTTGTACAATAGCACAACATATACACCAGTATAATAAACAATATCTATTATTTCACAACACTGAAACTTTCACGAGATAAGATACCCGCCAATACTGAACCGTCCGTGCGTTAAATATGTTTTGACACAGCGACATGAGATATCGATATCGATGTTTATTTTATTTTGTACAACACATTCGCAGTCTACGTTAAAGTTGACAGTTAACCACTGTTCAGAAATCGTTTAAATGGCTAAACATAATTTTAATTTGAATAACAATTATAGTACATTTGAATTACAATTTTATAATTAGTGACAACTAAGAAATTATTATGTAAAATAATTTTTGACTTAATATTGAATAAACTCCAATTTAAGTAAAGAAATTGTTAATCATGTACAAAATAAGCCATGTTACATATTTAAATAAATTGATTACTTGGATCGCGTGTATTTTTTATTCCATTTACTTATGTATTTTAGTCCAGTGAGACTGAGGAGACTACTACCCTTCTGACAAGTCATAAAAATGACTTCAAAAGTCTAAGTAATTATTCCATTTACGATATCCATACTAATATTATAAATGTGTGCTTGTTTGTTTGTTTGTTTGTTTGTCATTCTTTCATGTCGAAACGGAGTGACATATTGGCGTGATTTCTCATGTGAACATAGTTGGGAGGCTGGAGAGTGACATAGGCAACTTTTTGCCGCGTGAGGTTATCTCATTCCCGCGGGAAAACACGGAAAACTTGGTATTAATGCTCTTCAATACAATTAAATAAATAGGTACGTGTTTCGCATTTTTCAAAATTCATTCCAAAAGGGGATAAATTGGGGAATGTGAGTTTGTATGAAACCTACCTTTATTTTGAAGTTATAGCGCAATCGAAGCCGCGGACTCTACTAGTTGTTTATAAAAGTAAGGGAACCGGAATAAAGAGATTATCTTCTTCTTATTCTAAACTATTCTTTTGACCAAAATTATTTGGTTCGAGGCATCAGGCTGGGTAAGCATATTGGCGGATCATTTTGGAGGAGGCCTTAGCTTTTCGGTTGAAATTTGATTCGACTTATAATTGCACTAAGAAAAATATTTCCTAATTTGGTACATACATAATATTTTTATAAAAAACATACATATTACATATTATTTTCTTACATACAGTACATACATATTACTTTCTTCCATCAGCTTTCAACATACGATCTACTCAAAATCGTATAAATAAAGAGATATGGCAAACAAAGATATTGCAAAGACTTAAAGTAAGTTTGACGGGGGGTATAGGGGACAATATAAGACACTGATTTAGAAAACAACTACTAACCTAATGTTACAGTTGATGATGATGTTCTCCTAGCCGATTCCGGCTACGGCGGCCAATCTCATTGAGATTAGCCAACTGCGCAGGAGATATTATAGTGCTCAAGTGTACGCGCAGACACAAGTGCACTCTCTATTCCTATCACTCTCATACTCCGGTGGCACGACCACTCGACACGACCGGTGACAGTTAAGGCGCAGGACCAACGGCTTTACGTGCTCTCCGTGGCACGGGGGTGAAACACCGCCAACTCTTCCCAACTTCGGGCTGTTACTGAGACTTACTATACAGAAAGACTCAATAACTAAACTTGGCCCGACCCGGGACTCGAACCCAGGACCTCCGGGTGTGCAGCCGTACATGCTAGCCACTACACCACCGAGGCAGTTACAGTTAGTATATTATCAAGGACCTATATTAAAAATTACTTTAATAAATATACCTATGTACTCGTAAGTTGTAACTTATAATGTTAAGAAATTGGGATATTTTTAAGTTTATATGCACACAAAACATGAAATACGATACTACTTAACCATGTTACCTTCGAATGTAAATATGTACCTCTTACCCATAACACTCTTTGCCTATTGCAAATAATGTTTATAATTTTGTATTATATAAGTTAAATCGCTTAATAACATACTTCTTAAACCAACCTACCCCAAAAGCGACATATTAAATCATAGTTTATGCAGTGTAAACAAACCCAACTCGTGGTCGGGTGTGATCGTGAACTTTCGGAAAAAGCTGAGTATTGCGCATGCGCATGAGAGCGTGTGCGCACGCGGCGGCAGCGCGCTTGGGCGGGCGGGCGTCAGTACGCGCGCGCCCTCGCCATGGCTCGGTGGGTGGCCTTTTTGGCCCTGCTACTAGTCGCCGTCTCCGCGCGTAAGAACCCCCCGCCGCGATCCGAACCCCAGATCGAGGAGGTCACAGCCAAGCAGCTCGAGCGGGTGCTGGAAGACAAGGACTACGTGGCGGTGTTCTGGTGTAAGTGCTGGCGCGCTGCCAATGCTACGCGCCGACCACATCACTCGAGATTCTCGCCCGCCGCGCCACGTCCGATATTTTAGCCGAGCCCCGGTTATGCAACGGAGACAATAAAACCCGAGCCGACCGCGGCGGCGGCACCTAAAATGGCGCCGAGAATCGCTTAGGTCCCGTCTCCCCAAGGTCGCCGGGCGCCTACGCTTCGCTCGGCTAAAACTATACCAGTGTGTGCCGCACGTTTAGCTGAAATAGATTTTCATTACGTGATATTGGCATTCTGATTTTTTTAGCTTGTAGCCAATTTCGAAGTTCGTTATTGCTGGCCTCTCAAGTGTTGATTGCACAAAAATACTTATAAGTGTTAGCATTTGGTGGATGACAATTACTGACTACATCACCCCCATATTGGTTGTCTTTGACTCTGAATTACCCCGGTCTAGACGCAAAAAGTGCGATAAATCAACTCGCTCGGAACGCTAGGTCGTTTCTTGGCTGATGATCGATGCTATATGAGCAGTAGTTTTAATGGGAGCGGCTAACATTAGCCTTTAAGTCCACGTCAGAAGACATAATTTGTACCTTACCTTCTAATATCGAGCTTGGTCGAGGTTACACAAACATAAACATAAACAAAACAGGACTGCAATCATAACTCCAGCATATTTACTTAAGGTTCTATAAACGCATTAATTCAACAACAATATGAAGCTATAATAATATAATAACATAAACATAGATAGCAATACAGCCGTTTCACCTGCTACTGATTCTAAAATTTTTAAGCGGTTGTTTAATTTAATGATTGTTTTAAAGATAAAGCATTTGATGCTAAATTTAATGGCTCAACCAAATTTATTTTTATGGCTGCCCAAATGACTTCTTCGAAGTGTTTGAGTCACTTTTAAATTGTAATAAACCTTCTTGGCTTATAGTGAACAGTTAACATTGAACTATATTATTCAAATATTTTAATACGAGTACTACGTAAATATTAATGCCAAGTTTAACTTTTTAATGTTAATTTTAATTACCTCTTTCTCTTTATATTTTAGAGTATTAGATAAGTCCTTTTCTTTAGAAATGAAGCGAATGTCTTAAAAATAGTTTCAGTTGCTAAGTATAATGTGTTAGAGGAAAGACATAATTACGAAAATGCGATGGTACAAATGTTTCGTTTGGAGTTCTTCCAAAATCATCGCACGTTATCAATCTATTTACTGGATTAATAGAACTTGGGAGGTTGAAATAAAAAAATACAAGGTCTTTAAATTATTATTAAAATAATTACGAAATTAGAGATTTTCTAATGTCTTCTTTTAAAACTAAGACGTCATTGCTTTCCTCGTTAGAGGTCACTAACCTTCAAAACAACTTTACTAAAAACACATTCATTTATACCTGCCGGTAGCTGGTACTATTGATAGAAACTTCAAAAAGCTTATTATAAACTTATTTTGTTCTGTAACTTCTAAAAATATCAAATAAAAAAGAAATTGTCGATGATTCATAATCAAGATATTGGTATTAGTCTAAATGAAATTTCTAAAATATAACGTTCTAAAATATATAAATTCCATAATTTGATATTTAACTTTAACATTTTAACAATATCTATTCAATTTTTAGGGTGCCTATGTCAGCCATATTGTTTCTCAAGTCTCGTTGTGTGTTGTTGTTTATATATCTACACAATAAATACCACGTGTATGTTACCTGATATTATTTATATCCTTATTACCATAAGATTTAATATACGAGTAAATGCTTCCCTTCAAAGCGAGACGGATCAGACAATGACCATTAGACCAACAAAAGGTTAGCAGACTTTGTTGTTGGTTGGTCTTTCGAAATCTAGTTCATATCTCTAAGACATAATGATTTCCTCACGATGATGTTTTTTACCGGATGGCAAGTGGTTATTATGTTGAATTATATTATTAATTATTATTTGCCCTCGAAATATTAGAGGTACAAATATCAGACGGTTGGAATATTGGATCGCTAAACTTGCCTTTTCAAGTGAGCGCGTTCCCACTGTCCTACCACTCCTTTAGTGTCTACTACCATGAGTCTTATTACGTTTATACTATTAACAGTATATCCTATCTCAGGATTTAAGGTATTCCCATACTTAATTATATAGAAATTTTAAGACATAGCCGTAAAAAGACAGGGACTTCGTTACATAGAATTGACACCTCATTTCACTTCGCCTGGATGGTGATTATTAACGTTCTTAATATGTGATCGTTAAGGTAGAAAGCAACATACCTACAACGATCTTGTTACGATTTACTCTGGCTTCATTCGTATGTGTATGTGATTCTAACTTAATTTTTGTATTTCCAAATAAGTTAAGTACTGTTATTCATTGTGTCTAAAAGCATTTATACTAAGTTTTAACCAAATGGTAAGAAACATCATTGTTCATATAAATTTTGCGGGTGTCATTAACTTTACTAAGTATGTTAAATATCAATATAACCAATCTAAGTAGCTATCTCTTTTCTTTGTCCTCCTTATTCCCTTATTTGGGGTCGGGTCTCCTTACTTTTCTGTGTCTTGTTCCGGTAGGTACAAGGCAATTTGGATCATATGATCATCAGGTCGTCTTATCACGTGTCCATACCATTTGAGGTCGTTTTTGGTCATTTTATCTGTAATTGGTGAGAATTTAAAGCTACCTCGTATATATGTTCATATACATTAAGTACTTATCACACCTTATCAAGCCTCATCACATCTACATCATCATCACAGGCACATATTAAGTTTATTTAACCATATGAATTCAGATTCATCAAAACGCATCAAAGGCGAAACTCAATTGCAAAGATCTTACTCGTATCAATTTATTGCCTGGTTCTATTCAAGTCAGCTCGATGGTATCAATTTTTATATTATCATCGTGTTCCACACTAAGCCTCAAATTGATACGACAATTAGAGGACGATAAAATTGATTAACAAGATATGCTTACACAGCTATGAGTGAAGTTCATAAAAGCGTATTAAAAATTTAGCTCCCTTTACGAAAATATTGAAAAATCTATACTAAACGTTAAAACGTAACTACGGACGAACCCGAGCGGAGCGAGGGTGAGTCGCTAGTTGGTCTATACTAACATTTTCATTGGAAAACTATAACATGTGCCATAGATTTTTTGGATTTGAGGATATTTGAATCCAGAATGGCTTTTATTATAAAACTGGTATTACCTATTGGTACTTGTGGTTAAATTAATTCTTTAAAAAATACAGCAATTTAAAATCGGTTCAATTTGTATAATCGAATTTTAATTTTATTATATAAAAGAAAGGATTTTTATAATGAAGTAGCGACTTACTCTCGCTTCGCTCTTACTCTCGATTCGTACTCCTAGGTACGAATAATGCCGTAATACATTGTTTTCATATACTATTGGCATAAGCGGCGCACGCCATTAGAGTTCCCAGTCGGCATGATTTCTTCCGACATCTTCAATAAACACCGACATATTTCAGACAATTTACCAAAAAAACTTAATGAATAATACACCAAAACTTTCCCAATGAATCACTCAGTCTATTGGTGAAAACTGTATGAAAATCCATTTCATAGTATTTAAGTTTATCGCGTTCAGACAGAAATTTGTTTTATAATAATATGTAGTGATAAGAAGCGCTAAAACAGTAATTGCTAATTGTAGGTATCTATAGTACGTGCCTCTCACCTTGAACCTAAGAATAAATAATAAGTTATTTATTTGTAACCTTGAACTGTAATAAACACAATGTCATTAACACTTTCATCTACCATTTATATTTTTTTAAGTAAACATTTTTATACGAATTGAGATATAACATATTAATAGCAGATAGTACGCAACATGTACAGTAGGTACTTAAAGGCAATAATGTGTTAAAGTATTCAACGCACGATATTCAATTCATAAGCAAATAATATCAAATGTATAATACAAATAATCTGAATCTATTTTAATATAAGTTACGGTGGCAGAAATCTCGTTTTGCGTGCGTCTGACGTAGATACCGCTTTTCTCTTTATGAATCAGACCTCGCTGAAATATTTGAATTGGGTAAGCTGGGTTAAACTTATCTCTCCTAGTTTTCTAATAGCCAGTTATTATAAGTATTGTCACATTAGATGATCTTTACAAATAACAATGAAATGATGTCTGTTGGTAAGCATGTCATTAAAGAATGAAGAGCGGTTTGCCTAATTTGTTTTTAAAAATACTTAATAGGCTGCATATGGTTTCTAAAGGAAAAAATTGGAAAAGTTGCTCGGAAAATTGGGATTTTCGAGGTAAACTGAAAGCGCTTTTTCTCTATAATTATTTGTATGAACTAACGAAGTTTATTGAAAGGACGATATTTAACGAGTAAAACTATTTTCAAATAACCTGAAACATGAATTTTCAGACATTTTATTTGCTGCAAGCTCAAAAGTTTGCATTAGACTTTGATAAGTTAGAGTTTACTCTTTACGAAAGAAGTTTATATTTATAATCGCAGAAACTGTTTTACGTCTGTTAATTGCTTACGTTTCTATAAATATAAAAATATATTTATAAAATATTCGGCGTATTCTTCACACTCTGCTTTAAATTTCATATTTTGGAAAAGGACCATTATTGACACAGCATCTCTGTCGTCTCGCATTGCTTACTGTTTCAGAGATGCAACTTCCTTTACATTTTTTATCATGGACCTACACAGTACTAGGGCTGACTTTAAAGGAGGGCTGTCGAGGCTCTACCTCCAGGGCCCCATGTTACATGTTAGGGACTCCTACATCAGTGATTTTTAGGTGTTATGATTGCAAAATTTAAAATAATATAATTAAATTAAAATATAATTTAAATACTAGGTATGTAAATATACACTAGTATTTAAGATCTCTACAGAGTTCTATGAAAAAAACTTATTTGTTACTGGTCCTCCCTAATTGTCACATAATTTGTTGTTATAGATGCGGACCCGGCCTTACGCATTATTTGTTTATACTGATGGTAGCAGGAACACAACAGCTACGTACAACGCTAAGCATTTGTATAGAGATCACTTTAAATGATAACACCCCGACTATCTCATTAATATTATAAATGCAAAAGTTTGGCTGGATGGATGTTTGTCACTCAATCACACCAGAGCGGCTGAACGGATTTGGGTGAAATATGGCACAGAGTTAAAATATAATCTGGAATAGTACTTAGGTTACTTTTATCCTGAAAAAATAAACAGTTCCCGTGGGATAGATTTGTTTCTGTTTAAAATAAAAACGAAAATGCGTTGAAGCAATCTAAGTATTTCACAACATTAAGATCCAATATTAAGCTAGATAGGTTCATACTCGACTCGCAAGTAACTAAAAGACAGCCAACAGTCGACATTTATTCAGGGTTTAGAAAGATTGAACTTTAGCAGTTTTTATGTTAATAATAATAATAATAATCTTTATTCAAGTGACCAGTGACTCATAATAGTAAACAATAATTCTTAGAGACTAGGTTAGTTATATTATTACATTTTTTTTAAATTAATGTTACAATACACACGAATATACACACAGCACAGCAACACAATACACACGGCACAGTAACGATTCATGTATATGCAATCCAGTCTATTTGCTATCATGCTCAGAATTCTGTTGGCACTACCCCGTACCCTACGCACCAGAGACCCACACTTTTTTCTCATGAGGGCGTAAAGACAATCAACACGCGCTTCAGCGAACATCCCTGAGGCGTTGCAGTATCGAGGTAGCCCCAACAGCACCCTGAACGCGTTATTGTATTGAACGCGGAGAGCACTATAAGGTTTTTGAGTATATCCTGCCCATAGGCTGCACGTGTAAAACGATGTACAATATGCTCTAAATAATGTTATTTTAACGTTGGGTGAACTACGTGCAAACCTACGAGCAAGCATATTCGCTCTCACCGACAAAATAATAACTGCATTAGTTATACAACTGAGTTATACAGCAGTTATTATTTATTGCTCAGCTAAATTCTTTACATGACTCATCCGAGCAATACGAAAAGATTTTTATAATTGATTCCTTAATGAAAATTAAAATTCTGATCTTATACCAATGTTTTTTTTTATAGTAACTTAGTAGAAAATATTGAGTAACATTATCTAACCACATTATACAAAGGAATTGAGCTAGCAGCATTCCGTTTAGAAAACAGAAACGCTACTCGTGCAATATTGGTAGGTACATGTATCTCATTGTGTGTTAGAAACAAAGAGATGATATAAATAAATAAATACGTAAAAACATTCGCCTAAAATTTTTGAGTATTTCCAAACCCCAAACATCTGCAGTATTTACTCTACACCGATCTTAATATTAATGTATTTGTTTGAGTTTTTAGGAACAAGCATATCTTTTAACAGATTTAGATGGATTTGTTTATAGTAGCAATCATTAACATTCACTTTTAGTTCTCGTATGTTCTTTATGTAAGAGCTTGTCCATCTCATGGCGGCTGTGTGTTGACTAGATATGATACATTATTTTCTACAGAAACAGAAATATTTTGGCATTTTGGATTTATTAAAGTTTTAATTCACTGAAAATTCTTTATCATGACCATTATTTTGTTATACCTACCTGTTTTTCTACAATTTGAGAATAATTGTAAACTAGTTTTACGTTTTATCAATATTTACATTTTTTACACTATTATTCAGTAGTACTAACAAAAAAATATGTTACATACAGTATTCCATCTTCATACAAAAGGTCGGAAATCGAGTTATACCTACGCGCGTCGCGGTCGGTATACACTCGGTAGACAACCGTGCGGGGCTGCCACATCGTATAATTTGATACGAAAATTTTATAAGATGGTTATGTTATGTAACTTTTATAATTGGATACAAAAATAAACATTTTATTCCTCCCGTAAATTCGCTATTATGTCAAATAAAAAAAGTATCGAGACATCGTATGTTTTAAAAATAAAAACTAATTAATTAAATTAAAAATTAAAGTATTTTTAATTAAACTTTTGATCCGAATGCGGATTCTTCATACTATTAAATTTAACAATAAAGCTTTTCGTATGTCTCAGTCGAGGTGCAAATATTTTTAAATCTCAAATTTATAAGGGTCACATACTACCCTTATAAATTTGAGATTTTTTAATTAAATCTACTAATAATATTTTTTAAATAAAATATATAATATTTGAAATCACAAAACTAGAAAGAAACTCAAGTAGGTAGATGAAATTTAAATACTGGCCGGTGGGCACTCGGGCAGCCCTGTCGCGTGGGTACGTGCCGCTCGGCTGTAGGTAATTATTTCAAGGACAGGCCCGAGTTGGAGTACTGTATGCATTACATTACCGTGCTTACATTAAATATAAATTTATCGTTGACATCTAGTCAACTTTGTTCGTAAGGTCAAAGGTGGCATTAACAAGTATTTTATTCTAGGAGAGAAAACATTATACAGTGTTCTAAAAGATAAAAACGTTATGCATTTGCAATCAAAGTCTCTTTTATAGACTTAAAAAGAGTTTGGAAAAAATGCAGATTTGGAACACAGTCGTTAAGGTACAGCAAATGATTGGGCCTCGTTTCGTGACATATTGTCAATAATTTAAACAATGTTGCCAACAAATACATATAATTCAATCTCAGTTTGCAGAATTTATTGAAGCATGGACATCGCACTTCTCTTTATACTTTCCTCATGAGGTTAACTCATCGTGTGTCATGCACATAATAGTCTTAGTTTCTGGGCCAAGTGCACTAAAATATTTTTACATTTCAATAAAATAACGTTGGTATCGATGTTTGAATAAATGTCGTATCTTGCCATCTTGGTTCCACCCGCATAAATATGTTAAATAAATATGTTGGGACATTAACACACCATCTACTTCGCTAAGCTAAGCTACGAGGCTTGTGTTATGGATACCAGATAGTTGTTACACTATACATATATAAATTTAAATACATACGTCTTATAAATACAAACGTCACACAAATGAATGCCCCCAGCGGGACTCGAACCCGCGACACACAACAAGTAGGGTCACTACAAACTAAGCCAAACGTGTCGTAAAATAGTATCGTCGGCATAGGTATGTTTAACCAGTATATTATGTTTATGTTTTTAGGAGCAAGGACATAGGACTTCTATATAAACTTACGATAGCTTTTATACCACCTTAATTCGGCCCTGTCGCACAAGTTATTCTTAGCTATTGTAGCCTATTTTATATTGCATCCTATCAAATAAACTAACTGCCCTCCGAATTTTAAACATATAGATGTTATGAGTGTGCTAGCGGAATTTGTTTATACGATATGTTACGAACTGTGAGTTCGTAAATCTGAAATTTAAAGCACTTGCATTACGTATGTTTTGCACTATGTATGTTTTCTTACTCCGGTTTACAAGAATAAATCGTGGCGGTTCACTAACATACCTACGCAGCACGTACACATTTCTGTCTCTATTCAGTAGTCTCTGAACGCTATTTTTCACCACTAGTTACACTTTCATTATAAATTTACTTCACTTTTCTTCAGTTTTTCATTTTCTCGTATTTTTTCTGTCTACTCTTGGCTCGAAATTCAACTGATCTCTCGACACACTGCCGGCATTTTTATATGTATAAACAAATAACATATTAGTATTTGAAAATACGAAACTTTTGTAGTAATTTCTAAGGAATTGTCCTTTCTGGAAAATGTTTTGATTCTCTCTCACACACGGCAATTTACGATTAACTGTTCTTGTCTGTTAATTTAAATGTGTTGACAATTGTCTTAGGATGTATAAAGCATGCTTCAGACGTGCCTTTTTTAATTATTATTTATTAAAACTAAAATATGTACATAGAAAATGACGTGGACATTTAATAATTTTGTTATAATTGAAGTAGAGATTTCGTCCAGCGTACATTTAGTACGACTACTTTAGTATCTTCTTGAGATATCTGCGTCTATCTTCGAGTAGACATACATATAATAATATTATAATCATGTATGTATGTATGTATGTACCTATGTATATATGCTATGTTCTATGAAAATGGTACAAATAATTTCAGTGGTAACTAAATTCAACCCGTGTAATCAAAAATCCATCACATGTTAAGGAACGTGGGCCGCTCGTGTAACATTGCCTCGTAAAATCCAACAGCAATCGCAATTTCTTCATTTGCACGTTTATAAGTTTATTTTCACAGTGCAGTGTTTAAAATATCATTGAAGTCCATATAACCGCAGAGGTCAGTGTTATTCCGAAAATATCGGTTGTAGGAGTTTTATTATAGCTTTAAATGTTATATCTAAATATTTATGTTTGAAACTACATAGCTTTATGTGGTTCTTTACGAGTATTTTTATACTTCTTATTTTTTTTTCGAAAGAAGTCTGGTTTCGTATCTAATTAATTATTTTTATAAAGTGCTTTTTCATCGACATGTGTTGTTTCCAATCATTCTAGTCTCCGTTTTCCGATTCCCAGAATTTATACATCGTCAAAATGTCATTGTTCCACAATGCCACTGACACTGTACTTAGTGTTTCGTAATATTGTATGAAATAGAGGCAACTAAAAGAAACCGAGCAGTTATTAAACAACTAGCGAAATTATAATATCACGGCTTTTGAAATAACTCTGCGATATATAGATTAATAATTACTCGCGCATATCTGCGATAAATAGATATATTATAGCGCTAGAAGTCGAATAATGGGTTATATTCTCTAACGTTGTTAATGTTTAATACTTACAAAATGTACCTTCATATATGAATTCCAAAACCGACCAAACTTTTCCAATAATACTGAAAATGTCTATGGATTTTTTTTGCGAATTAGTGAGAATTTTATTATTAAAAATCAAAATTTTTCAAATAACTTTTCAGCAAATGCTCACATCTCCTTTACAGATGCCAGGAGTTGTGTCACGTGTGATAAAGTTCTGGAAGAATTAGAAAAAATAGACGATGACACTGACACGTTCGGCGTCGACTTTGTTAAAATCAACGACAAGAGGCTCGCCAAACAGTATGGCATTACGAAATTTCCCGCCCTCACGTACTTCCGTGAAAGGGAACCGATCATTTACGAAGGTAATTATAATTTTTATTTATGACTAAATTTGAACTGTTCGTCTGTAATTAAAAAATAGGCTATTTTCACCATACCGTAATCTAAAGAATCGCTAAGTTTGTTAAGAGAAAGATATAGTCTACTTTTAATCCCAGGAATAGAATAAGATTCCCGCGGGATAAGGGACAGAAGTTTCATGAGTTAATTGGGCCAGGGCAGGGTAAAAGCTGAAACTGTTTATAAAATGAGGAAATTTGTATCTGGCGCCATAGCGTTCTCTGTCTGTTCATTCACTGTGCGCTATGCTTTACTCCATGGTGATAATTTCTATAAGTTTATCACAGCACGCTCATATTGCTTTACAGTTATAAATAATACAGTAAACATTTGAAAAGGATAGAGCAGAAATAAATATCATCTGATTCGAATTCAATTTTTCAATTTGTTAATTAGTGCGTGACAAATTGCTATACATCACATTAAATAGATCGAAATAAAAAAATCTAGATCCATTTGATCTTAGCAAAGTTTCTACATTGATTTAACAAAAGTTACTATTGAATAACTCAAATAAAACACAAAATAAGTACTTATTATCTGTAGAGTTCATAAATTTTAAAATCAGCATCTAATGTGATGTGTACTCGTTATTATATGTCTAGGAACAAATCGTCATGACTGACACTGATACTAGCAATAGATGAAACAAATAGAAATGTCTGCGAGGTTGATCTTTTTGGCACCTGATCAGATTTAATTAACTAACTTACGTTTTAAATATCCAACGCTTAGTTTTACAGACGTCTTTAAAATATTTTAACATTAAACCATTTTTCTATGTTTATGTTAAATATTCATTTTGTTAAAATTACATTCGTTAGTTAAATATGAAATTTGACTAGTTTCTACTATTTATACATATATTTTCATATCTTAAAACCACGCCTAAAGAAATGATATTGAAACACATCCCCTGTATTTGTCATGCTCCTTTTAAAATACCATATGCATAAAATTATTTTTATTCTTAACTTCGATATTTTTGCTACTTTTTAGGAGATCTCATGGACGAGGAGAGCGTTTTGGATTTCCTGACGAGCTTAGAAGCAATGGACCTTCCTGACCGGATAGAAGAAGTTAATCAGAAGATACTCGATAAGATCATCGAGGATACAGAATATGTGGCCGTTCTCTTCTGTACGTATTGTTACTAACTTTGTATTACTAAGGAGGTTTGTTCGAGGACTAAATAAGCAAATGTGGTAAAAAAAATTCCATCTTCTTAACTAACATAAGTAAAATGTTTAGAAATTTTTATATGTAGAGTTATTGAGTAGATAATTCTCTATCGCTTCCACTGTTTAGTATTAATCTAAACTGTTTGTAAAGGAGTACATTGTGCTGTGTGTTTGACAGTGTTTTTCACGTAGGTCCTGATCACAAAAATTGCGGCCCGATGAACAGTAAGTAAACGTTTTCAGCTGGCGGTATGTTTTATATTTATGTCGTTGTGGCTGTTACTTCTAGCTTTTTAGAATAGCGTAATTCAATGATTCCGACGCTTTCAGTGCGGCTGCGGTTGGCAGTTTTGGATTGTTATCGGAAATCAGGCTAAAAATTGGCGGCTCGATACAGTTTAAGCGAACATTCATTAATGTTTTGGCCAATTAAATATTTGGCTCTGATGCAACATATCACAATAGCATGATTCATTTGATAAACTGTATCGATGGTCTTTCGGTGTTATCAATTTAATGTTTTATATACCACGAACTCTTAATTTCTTTAGAAGTATATAGACATTATTATCTCTTCAAAGTAATTATTTTCTAAAAATAATATAAGGTTCAATTGTCTACTATAGCAAAGACTAGAATCAAAAACGCGTTTGCATTAGCGGAGCGTGTGGCGAGCTATTTCGGCAGTTCTATTTTTGTCTTGCCAGCAAGCTCGGATTGACGGACCGACGTGTCACGAACAAGACATCGGTTACATTCTTCGCTCTTAACGACTACGGTCTATTAAAAACCTTGACTAGGAAGTTGATTTTAAATCTTATTAAAGCCAATACTATGGTGACCTTGACCTAAATATTTGAAGGTAAAAAGATACTCTAAAGGAAACAAAATTAAACAAAAATTATAACTAAAATGTAAACGTTTACCGATTTAAAAAATAAAAAGATAAATCTCTTATTAACCGAACTTTAATGTAGACACATAATTAGCCCTGTGGCGTCTGATTTTGGTGAACCCTAGATGGACTAAGTTTTAGGGCTGCCCTTTATGTAGACAGTACGTAGTTATCCTTTCCTTTTAAACATATTAAGACACAAAATATCCCACTTAGTGACCTATTCAGAATTTAAGTATAAACCAGTGATGATTGACAAAGAACTCTGGCACCAGTACACCAGGACCACTTGCACAACCATTGCACGACACAAAACGCTTGCCATAGCATACACTACAATTAATTTTCTTTTAACACACTGTTACCTGAGCAATGCGCTTAACAGCACTGCTTCGAATCCTCTACGAAGCATGAATTTTAGTAGGTACACACCTTCTTACATAAAGACTAAATATTTTAAAGTAGACAATTGCATGTTTCAGACAAACCGGAATGCAAGAAATGTGCAAAAGCCTTACAAGAGTTAGAAAATATTGACGATGAAGCTGACCAACTTGGTATAGGCTTCGTGAAAATCCACGATGAGGAACTAGCTGAAGAGTACAGTCTTGGAGATTTGCCAAGACTAGTCTACTACAGGCATCAAATACCTATTATTTACGAAGGTTTGTGAATCATTTATCCGCTTACGAGTAACTTCTTCTAATTAACATGTGATGTTTTAAGGACAAACATATATTTTCATTTGTTTTTGTTTCTTACGGGTAAAAATTGTATACTTCTCAAATGGCGTTTACTTGCTTCATTTTAAGGTGAACTAAGCAAAGAGGAGGACGTTCTGGAATGGCTCATTGCAAACAAGTCGACTGGGGACGAAGAAGACGTGATTGAAGATGTCACGGCCAAAACTCTTAACACTCTTATTGGAAATGTTGATAATCTCGTTGTATTGTTTTGTAAGTATTTAATTTGTACAGCATTTAACGTTAAAATGTGAATGATCTATAGATATTGTTGATAAATATATTCAAAATAATTCGTTATAAATAGACAACAGTTGTCATATACATTTTTTATATAAATATTTTTCAAAGATTTTTTACAGAATTTAATTATAAGTTGTAGAAAAAAATTTAATAAGATCCGCTATTTTTAAAACACTTTAGTTTTAGAACGATCACATCAGTTTAACTCTTAACTACTCTCATTTCATTCAAGTATTATACAGTTTATATTTATGTAGGTATTAAGTACCTACGAAATGAATGAATTGAATGAATGAATAAAATATCTATACTGATATATTAAAATACTAGAAAATATTTAATATAGCACTTTGTACAAATAATTTTGGACAAATGTTACAGACGATCATGGTGATGAAGAATCAATGACAGTTCTGGGTGAGTTAGAAAAAATTGACGATGACTGCGACCGACATGGTATTCAATTCGTCAAAATTGATGATAAAAAAGCTGCTCAGGAATTTGGCATTGATGATGTTCCCTCGATTGTCTACTTCGAGAAGCAAATCCCCAATGTTTACGACGGTAAGCTACTTTTATTGGAATATATTAAAACCATATACATACGAAATTGACATGATCGATAACTTTACCTAATATCTTGCGATAGGTGACCTCGAGAACGAAGAAGAGATGTTAGAATGGCTAGTAGATCAACTAGAAAAGGATGAAATTGAAGATGTCACCGATGAGATGCTAGATCGCCTTATTAAGGATGGAAAGACTGTTGCTGTATTGTTTTGTAAGTATAGGTTTATTTACTTTTCTATCAATTGTATGTTTATTAATTAAACACTGATGAATGAAGTGTATTATATTGAAATTGATTTCGTTATTACAATATTTTCAGATGATAATAACGATCGTAAATCTCAGAAAGTACTAAATGAGTTGGAAAACATTGACGATGAATGCGACCAGCTCGGCATTGCGTTTGTAAAAATCGACAACGATGATGAAGCCAAGGAGTATGGTATCGAAAAAGTTCCAACTTTATTATACTTTGAAAAGGGCATACCAACATACTACGAAGGAAACTTAGAAGAAGAAGAAAAAGTTCTAAGTTGGTTACGACATCAAACTGAGAGTGATGAAATTGAAGACATAACAGACGAAATGCTCGACTTAATTATTGAGAAAATGCCATATGTTGCCGTTTTGTTCTGTAAGTATTTTTCACACTTAAAACATGCGACCTTAACATTGGACAAAATATTTGATTTTATGCCAGGATTTACTTTCGGTTCGGCATCACAACCAAACATGTTGTATTATTATAATCCAACAATTTTAACTCAGCTTTTCACTACTTAAAGAACTGACATAAAAATGAGATACAGTCTTTTTCATTCATTCCAGACGACAAGGACCAAAAGAAAAGTCAGAAAATCTTGGCCGAATTAGAAAACATTGATGACGAATGTGACCAAAATGACATTGCTTTTGTCAAAATAGATGACGATAAGGAAGCTAAAGAATATGGCATTGAAGCTATTCCAACAATGGTGTTCTTTGAAAAAGGAATACCACACGTTTATGAAGGTGATCTAATGAAAGAAGAAGAACTTTTGGGCTGGTTGTTGCATCAAAAACGTCATAGTGAAATACCTGAAGTCACAGATGAGATGATGGACAAACTTATAGATACTGCTCAATATTTAGCTGTTATCTTTTGTACGTATACTGTATTTTTGTTTTAATAATAATTTTTAGAACTATGTTGAATTATTGTAAAACACTTAAATGTCGGTTACAATAAAACTTATATTTTAATAAATGGGTGGAGTGATAAATATATTCTTGATCATTTTAAGATTTTATACTTTTATATTTGTAGATGATAAAGAAGATAAACAAGACATTAGAATCTTAAATGAGTTGGAAAATATTGATGATGAGTTAGAAAAGGAAGGTATTGTGATCGTAAGGATTGATAATGAAGAAGAAGCTAAAGAATATGGCATTGATCATCTACCTACACTTATTTATTTCGAGGAAAATATTCCTGCTATTTATGAAGGAGACCTTCTAAATGAAGATGAAGTGCTGGAGTGGTTGATTGAGCAGAAAAATAGCGCAACTATTGAGGAAGTAACTGATGAAATTTTAAATGATCTTATTGAAGAGCACGAATATGTAGTAGTATATTTCAGTAAGTTTTTTAATCATTTGATCACGTTCAACCGAAGTTTTAAGTGAGGCTGTGTCTATGCTATTTTTTATATACTGTAATTGTTTGTTATTTTTATATCGTGATTATTAATAGTTATTAATAATTTTTTTCGGGACCCTGTAAGCAATGGTGTTCTTTGAAAAAGGAATACCACATGTTATCATCGTTTTTCGACGTTTGTCGAGCATATAAGAGGTTGAATAGCTGTATAAATTATTAATTACATAATTATTATTTTTATTTCATTTAGGTGGAAAATGTGAAGAAGGAGAAGAATGCGACAACATTTTAGATGAATTAGAAAATATTGACGATGAACTTGATGAAACTGGTATTATTTTTGTAACAACTGAAGATATATCATTGGCTAAAAAGTATGGAATCAAAACTTTCCCAACTCTAGTTTTCTTCAGGAACAAGGAGCCTCTGGTTTACAAAGGTACTTTTTTTATTTTCAAAAATTTTATATGAAGACTAGAAGTCAGAATCCGGAATATGTTTTTGCTATAAAACTTGGCCACCTATATACATCCCCTGAGAAATTGAATTTAAAAAATCGTTTTTTAGCTATTGTCATCACAGGTATAGGCTGTCAAAATATGAAGCCTTTACATTAGTCTAAAGGTATCCTCTGCATGTTGATATTAAGAAAAAAAAAATTTTACAGGTGATATTGAGGACGAAGATGAGGTGCTTGCATGGCTTACCGACGAAGATACACTTGAAATTCCCGGAAAGATTGAGGAAGTAAACTCTAAAATGTTGGAAAAGATATTACAGGAAAATGACCACATTGTCGTATTTTTTTGTAAGTAAAGAAAATTTTAACATTTTATATTTTTTTTTTAAGTCATAATATAACTCTTAATGTTTTAAGACAAGGAAAATGATAAGAAGTCACAAAAGATCTTGAGTGAGCTAGAAAATATTGATGATGAGTGTGAAGAGAAGGATATCGATTTCGTTAAAACGTCTGACGAAGGAGTTGATAAAGAATATGATCTTCCGGACTTGCCTGCATTAGCTTTCTATCGGCATAAATTTAGGACAATTTATGAAGGCGACCTTATGCACGAAGAAGCTATTCTGAAATGGGTATTAGAACTTCATGATTCTCAACCAGATGTAATTGAAAATGTCGACAGAAAAACTTTAAAAGATCTTATAGATGATGTTGAACATTTGGCAGTGTTTTTCTGTAAGTAAATTTTAACTTTATAAAAATAACCTACTTTGTTTCAAAACAAACATTACGTTTAAATATATATTTTTTTCGTAAACAATATGTCTTGTAAAAAAATATTCATTTTTACTTTGAATTTTTAGACAGTGAAAATTGTGACACTTGTGAGGAAATCCTAGAAGAATTGGAAACAATTGACGATGATACAGATAAGCATGGAATTCAGTTCGTAAAGTCAAAAGATTCTAAACTGGCATCTGATATTGGCATTTTCAGTTTCCCCGCTTTAGTGTACTATGAAACAGGAGTACCAATTATGTATGATGGTAAGTGTTTTTTAGAATATACAGTAATACAATTAATATCTGACATAATAATTAATAAACATCTATATACTTTTTTTAATGTTGTATATATAATACACCAATTGTATTAGTTTCATTTTTTTGGTTCATGAAAGTGTCTTGAAATATACTTAGCATAGAAGGATAAACCGTTTTCCTGTTTATAGGTGACTTAAAGAACGAAAATAAGGTTCTGCAGTGGCTAGTAGATCAAAAAAGTAAGAATCCACATCCATTTAAAAACTTTATAATGTAATATCTGTTTAAGCTCTAAGGATTTGTTGATTTATTACGAATAATGAGTTACAAAATATTACGTGCATGACATCATTCTTGACATCTCTTTAAATAAAAATGTTTTATTATACCTACGCCTAAAATACTGGATGTTTGAGCTATGTCATTTTGCATGACAGTTACTAATGCCTGCAGGTGAAGATAGCCACCGACAAAAAAATAAAGCTAATCCTAAAACAAAGGCCAATGCAGATGTTGATAAAAAAACGGGGTTTCCACGAAGTCAAAACACAGTACCTAAGAAAAATCTTAAGCCGACCGAGTGGAGAAAAGTTGGAAATTTAAAGGTGGTTCATCCAGCAGTTGGAGAGAAAAAACGCCGGGATGGCAACGTCAATAAAAAAATTAGTATCAAAAACAATGACGATGATGACGATGAAGACGATAGCGATGACGATAACGATGACGACGACGACGACGATGACGATGACGACGACGACGACGATGACGATGATAACGATGATGATAATGACGATGACGATGATAACGGTGACGATGATGATAATAGCGATGACGACGATGAAGATGACGATAATGATGAAGACGATGTGGAAGAAAGCAGTATAAAAAGTTTTATAAAACAAAAACTTTCATTTTTCAATAGCGCACCTAAAAAAGACTTAGCCAAGCTTAAAATAAAGCACCCTAGTAGTAAAAAATATATTAAATCCCGTACTGTTAAAGACGATGATGATGATAATGACGAAGACAGTGACAATGATGATGGTAATGGCGATAGTGACGATGGCGATGATGAAATAGACAACGACGATGACGGCGACGAAGATGATGACAATGACGATGATGATGATGATGACGATGACAATGACGATGACGATGACGACGACGATGACGATAACGATATTAGAAAATATGGGAAAATATATAACTATAAAGTAGGTAAAGCACGTCATTATAGCGGTAACGACGACGATGATAATGATGATGATGACGACGATAATGAAGAAAATATATTCAGTAGGATAAAGAAAATGTTTACAGGTAAATTAGTAAAGTTGAACCCTGAGATGTGGCCCTGCACGGAGGCACGGATGTACCCCAATCACACATCTGCATGGTCGAATAAGAACCCGCATGGGTCCTTACACCAGCTGTTGCCTGCAGTCATTCGCGAACGCTTACCAATTATTTAAACGTTTTTCACTTATTACTAACATAACATTTAGATTAGTAGCGCGCCTTACGGTATGCGCGCGTAAATTACAAACATGCACAGTATTAACGCAGTTAACTTTATTTATTTAGTAATTTTGACGGGTATAAACAACAAATTTTTACTGACTGCAGGCGATCGCTGTTTCTACATTGGATTGGGGGCGAAACCGGCCGTCCCAAAAATGACTTACGAACCCTACCAGTGCTGTCCCACTAAAGTACAGAGCCCGACAAAAGTAGCGAAGGCGACCCCAACCAAGGTTCCTGCTAAGAAACTCGACAAGGATAAGCAAGCAGCAGGCGAAAAATCAGCTAAGGGTAGAAATAAAGCCCTGGCCAAACCAGAAAAAACAGGAAAGGGCAAAAAAGGTTTATTCGGCTCTGATAATATTTGGTGGTGGTAAAAAGTACTTAAATGTTAGATAGTGACAAACGTCACATAATTCGATTGTTAGAAGCGCTCGCGTGCGCGGTATCAAGCGGACACGATAGTTATTCTTAGCGCAATACGGTTTCTCCTCCGAAATATTCTAATCCGGCCTAACTGCATCGAATATAACGTATCATATTATTAACATTAAAGCTTCAATAACCTCGTGTCCCTTGATCCCTGCAAGCACATACCAGGGTTGTATTTATATATTGCATACGGACTGTATTAATAAATCAACAGTAACTTCATATAAAATTATAACATCTGAAATGCGAATGCAGCCCGCACTTATTATGTATGTATATCAAGATGTTATGCTTTTGATATCTTTATGTTCATTGAGAACTTGTGGAGACTAAATATTGGAATGTCTAGTGATGTTGTAAAAGATGTATAAATCGTTATTATTGAATGTTAATTAATTCCAATATTTAGAAATTAACGAAATGAGAAAACAACAACACGGGGCATTTTAATCGTTACTTACACGTTTTGCCACTTGAAAGACTTATTGTTTTAAGGATTTCATGTTCATTTAGTTTTCTAGTCTTCATGGAATCTCATTTGTTTGTAATACATTTGATAAATTTATTTCTAGATATTAAAATATTAGTTTCACTGACTTTAAGCATAATTAAATCAAACGCAATGCCAGAGTCAACTTGTAGACTTTTCAACGATAGGAAATAAGATTTTTTTAATATTATTTTTCATCTATTTTGTTACTCATTTTCATAGAAAAGTAATTAGACTTTATCCGACACTTCGGTCTCGCGCCTGACGTAGGAATTCTATGTTCAGAGGTTGTATTGTTTGGCCGAAAATTCGCATGAATGTTTTATTTATTTATCTGTTATGTTGAATTGTCGAGTCTACGTTAATATAATTTTTGTTAATAAATACATTTTTCTATTATTATATCTATCATTACTCAAATTGAATTCGAATGATGTCAGCATGGTGTTGCCGTAGTTGTCGCGCATGCCATAAATTGGATGTAATCTGGTGAGTTACCAAATACAGTAAAATGGATGTGGTTTCTTTATTATTTTGATATTAAGCGGCAGGATGTTCAGTTACAAATAACACTTAAACTATTTTAGGAAACTTATTGGATGAAACCGAAGTTCTAGATTGGATGGTTAGTCAAAAAGAAGATGAAAGTATAGAAGAAATAGACAGAGACAAATTGTTTAAATATATTGAGACGAAAGAGTTCTTAGCCGTTGTATTTTGTAAGTATTGATCCTAAATATGTCACTATCCATTCCTAATTTAAAATAATATTTATACGTTTTATTTGTAGACAAAGAAGAGGATCCTTTGAGTCCTAGAATTCTAAGACATGTAGAATTAATTGACGATGAAGCTGCTGAGTATGGTATAAAAGTAGTTAAATGCAGTGACCGCTTGATGGCAAAAAAATATGGATTTAGGAATCCTCCAGGCATAACTTACTTTAGAAAAACGAAGTATATCAATTACGATGGGGATATGGATGATGAAGAAGAAATATTAGACTGGCTTACCAATCCAGAAAACATGGAGCTTACAGATCATATTGAAAAGGTCAACCAGAAAATGTTTCAAAAAATAAGGCAGACATCAGACTATGTAGCCGTATTCTTTTGTGAGTATTTTGTTACATAATGTTTTATGAGCATACTTTTTACGATATATCTGTTTCACTAATTTGGCTTTTCTAAAATTTTATTTGTATTTCATATATTACATGTTTTAGACAGTAATGACTGCAAACAGTGTCCAAAAGTACTGCTTGAAATTGAACACATCGATGATGACGCGGATGCTGCTGGTATAAATTTCGTGAAAATTGATGATCGTCAGATGGCCAAGGAATTTGGAGTGTTTGCACTGCCCGCTGTGTTGTTCTTTAAGTTAGGATCAAAAGATCCTGTTATATTTGCAGGTATTTCAGTTAAAAAAAATATTATGTGTTTATTAATTATTATTTAGAGAAGCACAATTATTAAAAATACGTTACAGGTGACCTATACGACGGCCAACAACTACTGAGTTGGTTGCTTACGCAAAAAAATCCAGCAGGAGACGTCATAGAAGCCTACGAAGGTCAAGAATTACTGGATTTAATAGAGGACTCCCCTTCTATAGCGGTGTATTTCTGTAAGTCGTTTAGCATTAACTTAGCAGATACACATAAATAAGCTAAATATATTACTAAAATTATTTATTTTATTTATATATATGTATTTTTAAAATATTACTTTATAATTTACAGTTTAACCAAAAAAGAAAGATTTCAGATAATATTTTTACATTTAATCTATACTCATGTAATAAAATTTCAATTTATAACAAACATAACATTTCTTACTTTTCATTAGGGAATAAAACATTGTGCGAATTGTGCAATGCTAAAGCAACGAAAAAGCCGAAAAAGAGTATTAGAGAGCACGACGACGACGAAGGGCAGGAGATAGACGGTACTCCTATCCCTAGACATAAAATATATGTCTGAAATTGAAATGATCCGTCCTGACTTGATATCATGTCCTCTGTTGCATGTCGCATGTCTGTCACATTAGTATCCTAAAAGCACTTCGTCTGATTCGCACTTGAGAACTTTATATACAGTAGATAATTTGTTTTCATGTTTTTTATTCGGAACTATAAAATTTCGGTTTCATTCCGATATTTACAGTTTATTTAGTGCAAGCCCATATATACGTATTGTTTGTATATTAAAACACTTTAAAAACTCATTTTAGACCCCTCGATAGTAGAATTTGCATTAGACATTGTCACTCGTCCCTGCATCTTGTTTGATAAACACGTGTACTTACATATCATATAATGATTCATTTAATTTTAGATTCTCTCGATTGTGAACAATGTACCGGCATTCTGGAAGAACTAGAGAATATTGACGATGATTGCGATAGACATGGAATTAAATTCGTCAAGACTCAAGATTACTCTATAGCAGAATCTTATGGCGTTACTGACTTCCCAGTCCTAGTTTATTTTGAAAGTAATATACCAAATGTTTATGAAGATTCTTTAGCGGAAGAGGAAGAAGTACTTCAATGGCTGATTACTCAAAAAACAGAAGATCGTATTGAACTCATAACAAGGGTAATGCTTGAGAAAATGGTGGAAGAGACTCAGTATCTGGCTGTTTATTTCTGTAAGTACCTATTTAATACCATATATATATATACGTTCTATTTAGTAGTTTTAAAGGTGCACTTCACTGTACGCCGTGATGCGATTTGGTCGCATCGATGTTGCTCATACATCTTTTTAGTTGAGTTAGAAAGTATTATTACGATGGACATTGACAACTATTGTGTTTGATATTCTTTTTCCATATGTCTTGTTTCATGTAGATAGGACGGATTTTGAAAACCGTTCATCTGTTGAGAAGTGAGACCCATGGACGATTCAAGCTTTTGGTGCACCAGCTCAATAGATATACATATGCTAGACGATTGTATATCATCATACCGGATTACATCGTATGTAAAACAGTTATTATATATTTATTGCTATTTTCATTTCAGACAAATTAAACTGCCACATATGCGACCACATACTTGAAGAGTTAGAAAAAATTGACGATGAATGTGACGTATATGGTATACATATGGTAAAAATTCAAGATCCTCAGCTTGCCAAAAGATATTCGATAAAGACTTTCCCCGCAATGGTATATTTCAGGTGAAATTTTTATTTATATACTTCACATTGTTATCACAATATTTAATTGCTTTTAAAATTAATATGTAGTTTACGATTCAAATATTGTTATATTTTATAGGAACGGAAACCCTCTTCTTTTTGAAGGTGACTTGCAAAACGAAGAGTCTATTCTTGAATGGTTAATCGATGATGACAATCGCGAATTAGCGGATGAGATAGAATCTGTGAACGACAGAATGCTTGATCGGCTGTTGTACGAATCCCACCTACTTGCTGTACTTTTCTGTAAGTAATACAATAATGTATTTTAAATTAAAAAATTAAGTAAAATCTTAATTAGAACGCAGCGTTAACCTCGTGGTAACGCGCTCGCTTGGGAAACCGAGTGAAATGGGTTCAAATCCCAGTCACGCACCTCTGATATTCTCATGTCCGAATCATTTCCAACATGATTATTGCTTTTCTTATGGTGAAAACATCGTGAGGAAACCTTCATGTCTGAGTGAAACTAGCAAGTTTTTGAAAGACATGTGAAGTCCGCCAGCCTCTACTTGGCCAGCGTGGTGGAACAAAACTGTATAAAAATATTTTATAATCTAGATATGAAGTCTCATAAGTGCAAGCATTTCATACGTAGAACTATTTGTATAGTAACAAAAAATCTTTTATGTCTTTGTCATAGAAAATAACTATTTATTCATGGTTATATAGAAAAGAATAATTAATTATCCAATAAAACATTTACTATATCTAAATCCACAGATGACGAGGAAGATTGTCAAGACTGTCAAGATATTCTTGAAGCTCTTGAACAAATAGATGGCGAAGTCGATCAATATGGCATTGATTTTGTTAAAATAGCAAGCCCAGAAGCAGCTGCAAAGTACAACATAATTAATATACCTTCACTTGTATACTTCCGTAAGCAAACACCGATGTTCTATGACGGAGATTTACATCAAGTGGACAGAGTCCTACAGTGGTTGACATCGCAAGAGGTTTTTGAATTGAAAAATGAAATCGAGGAGGTTAACAGGAAAATGTTAGACAAGCTTTTAGAGGAAAATGAATTTCTTGCTGTTTATTTCTGTAAGTCTTCTTGTGAGGTCTTCTCTGGTTTTGGACAATAGTTAATTATATATTTATTGTTTTAATTATTTTATTTCTATAAATCTACTATATAGTATATGGAACTTATAATTACGAAGATGTTTAAAGAATTTTTTTTATTTTATAGATGAAAATTCTGCGGAAAGTCGTATTGTACTTGACAAATTAGAAAATATTGACAGCGAGACTGATAACTTGGATATAACTTTTGTAAAGATGCACGATATTCGCTACGCCCGAAAATGGGGTGTTACAAAAATGCCAGCTATTGTCTACTTCAGGAAACGCTTCCCTAGTATTTATAGAGGTAAAATTCCATGAACATTCAAATTATACTAATAGATTTTATGATTTTATTTTTAACTATAAATAAACAAAACATTGCTCAAATACTACTGCCAAATAATTTCTTTTTTTCCTTTTTCCAGGTGACGTAATGGAAGAAGGTGAAGTATTAGAATGGCTAAGGAAGAATAGATTTAGACAACCAGAATTAAACATATTCATGTACGCGTTGATAGCGTTATCAATAGCATTCGTGATGTACACCGCCTTCTTACTTCAATGCTTTAAGCCAGTCTCCTCTCAATCCACACAGCATCCGAAACAAGCGTGAAAATACCTATAGGGTTAAATAGCGACTATCGACTGCCAAGCCTAGGGCTTATTAGATATTTCTTTACCTTTCAACATACGATATATTCCAACATTTCTTAGAAGGAGAATATATTATAAATAATATTTATAACTTAAGTATGTGCCAAAGACCTGCGAATATTGTTCATTGTTCGCAAGCTTATCTTTAATAAAAGCAATCTCTTTATCGTTTTTAAATTATGACGATGGCTAGATTTCGCTATAACATAAAAACAGACTAACAATATTATGGGATCAAACTTTAATATATTTCGGTAGATTTTAGATCAAACCACATTAATTTTAAACTTGCGCAAATGTATGGCATACTATGAGTATGTCCACAATTTCCTTTTCGGTCCTGAATTATTCACTTCTTTTACACTCTGGTTAGTGAATATAGGAGTGTATCTAATATGGATACCAGCTTCGTATGCTACTAATGTTACAAATACTACTCTATATTGATTTTCTCTTTGTGGAGTGCAAAAATCACTTGTCAGTAAATGAAAAATGTCGTCCAAAATACGTATCCAGTAATAAATGTCATTTGTATCCTCTGCTAGAATAAAAATTGTGGCGCATTTTGAATTGATTGACATTTAAGACTGTAAATATTTTCTGGGCTACTGCCTCCATTGGTGTGCAATATCTTCATAACTATTTATGCATGCGGTTTTGCTGTTTTAATGTTGTAATTTTTATTGAAAGACATTATTTCAATGATACACTTGAAATATATCGAACAGCCTTTTTTTTTCTTCGCCATACGATATGGTCGTCCTTTTGCTGAGTTATTAACATATTCCAGGCTTTTGGCCTTTTTTGTTGATATTTAAACAGTTTTAATATTGTTTTTGTTACGGTTGAATGGTAGGTATCTTTTTAAATTATCTATGTAAATTAATGTTTTGGATATCTTCTTTGTCATTCCCACATGTACTAATAGATATTTTCTCCAGTTATCATTTGAAAATATTTCAGCAAATTGGTGTGAATGACGGTTGGAGTTTTCTAAAAAGACAAAAGGGGAAAATGACAAAATCTACTTCCATAACTGGATTGTTCCGCCATATACACATACCTATAATATAATAATGTAAACATTTATAGGTAATATATGCGTAATAATAGGTACCTTTCTTCTAACAGCGAGTGCTGTCCGAATGTAACGATCGTGTTATGCTCAAAGTAGCGCGCGCGGAAATGGCGTGTGAAATTGTTGAAACTTGTATATAAAATGTAAATATTTAAAATAAATAAAAATAGTAAAATATAATTAGTTTTTTTTGTACCTCCTTATTTTTTCACGTCTAATCATAATAGTATCAAAAAGCCTAGTCTAATGTGAATTTTGTAAATGACGGGGTGTATTAAATCAACATATCAGTGCAAATGATTTTTGAACATTTTCAAATATTTAATTAAAAAAAAAAATAAAAAAAATAACATTTTGTATTCTTATAACTGCATAAACACTTAAAACTAAGAAACATTTTTATGCTTTTATTAAATTATAATAACAGATATGATTTCATTTGCATAAAGAGAATAATAACTAATTATTGACGTATAAAACAACAAAGGTAATATCTAAGGAGGTTTTCAGCGCTTTCATTTTATAAATATTATACCTAGTCTTTTATTTTATGAGTTTGGCTTCGGCGATTGACAAAATATGTAATGGTACCTACTCCGGGCTGTACAAGTTATATAACAATGAAATATAAATATAATAATATAAGACTCGTCGTAAAGATGGCGGGTTGGATTCCATAACGTGATAAATGTTTGTTTTGACAACTTGCATATTTATCCTTATATTTTCATAAAGATTAAAACGATAAAAATACTACTTCTGTTGTATTAGCACAGATACAAAATACTGTACCTAATACCTATGTATTACCTAAAAGAAACAAACTAAGGAATAAAATCTTGCAACAATAAAATAAAGGTGCTACTATGCAACTTCATATTTTTTAATCAGAAAAGTACTGATAATATTAATATTTTAGTAATTTTCCTTGAATATTTCAATATACCTGCTTAGGTAATAATACAAATAAGAATTATACTAAAGTTGTATTTTTTTAATAATTTTAAAGGACGCGACTATTCGCCCAATCTACGGGTCTACGGGAAGCTTTTCCGTAACTGACCCGTGAATCCATTGAGTTTAGTTCAAGCTTTCTAATCCATTTTTAGTGTCTCCATATAGATATATGGAGTCACTCTAAAAAAGGTTATAATTGGTTCAGGCATTTGTTAAAAATATCAATATTCAAAAATCGGACCTAAACGAATTAGTGATTAAAAACTGAAAATTTTCAATTTTCTTACTGAAAAGCAAAAATGTGAACACAAGATAGCAGAGAATCATTTCATAACAGTAAATTACTAATAACAGACACCCCAAACTAAAAAAAGTACTTATAATGTTTTTTTAATTTTATTAATATCAACATCAATATTTAACAAACCTCACATAATTTGTTTTTGAGAACTTATTTATTTATGGGTAAAACTCAGAAGAACGGAAAATTTTTCAATGGATCTGAAAGCTTGTACTAATCGATCCACGGGTCAGCTACGGAAATGTACGTAGACTTGTACATATACCTACATTGTATTATATTATGTAATAACGAGATGAGTATTTTCATAATTTTTTAAATATTTCGATTTCTCAGATTCAAAAAGCTCTATAAGTTTTTTTGTGAACTTCGCATGAATTGCATCTACTTCCTCATCTGTTGGATCCAGGTTTTTTTCTATTTCCATCGGCGCTCCAACTGGAATTAAAAATATATATTTTTTAACAAAAACCGATTCAAAATCTCATAAAAGTAATGATCCCACCCTTAGCCTTAGGGGTTGATTTTATTTATAAATAAATATCGGAGTACACTTTAATATTATATGTTTAACGAATATGTTATAAATACACCGAAAAAAAATTGTGAAAGCCAATTCACAATTAGCGAAAAGATCTCGTAACCGGTCGTAAAATGACCAAAAAACACAAATCGAGGGTCTCCTTCTTTTAAAGCGGTCAATTTTGTTACTTACATTTTTATTTTCTTAGATTTACGCGAATATTTGACATTTAAAATAAAACTATCTTTTCGGATTTTTTTCGCGGATTTATTTGGATTTTTGGTTCCCGACGTTTCTGTAAAACATCGGGATTCATCCAATCACAACGTCGGGAATCAAAAATCAAAATAAATCCGCGAAATAATCCGAAAAGATAGTTTTACTTACATTTTTATTGAAGTATACATTATTTTTCAACCGACTTCCTCAAAAAGGAGGAGGTTCTCAATTCGGCTGTATTTTTTTTATGTTTGTTACCTAACAGACGATACAAAGCAAAGCACACCGACTTCGAAAATATTTGATTAGGTATGTATAGTAAATGAAAACTACCAATCAGTTATTATTTACTTCTTAGTGCTTTTGTTTGAAGTCCGTTTTTATTTTTTTGTTAAAAAGTTTTTATTTATGTAATTTTCCTATACGAAAGTATGATCTCTTCATTGGCCTGTTTTCAAGTAGTATTTAGTTTTTAGTAGCTCAATTAATTATATGTATGTACTTACATGTGGCCAGAGAAGGATATACAGATATCTTTTTTTTTTTTTTTTTTTATAGAAAAAAGGGGCAAACGAGCAAACGATCCACCTGATGGTAAGTGGCTATCGTCGCTCATGGACATCTGCAACACAAGAGGAGTTGCGAATGCGTTGCCGGCCTTTAAGGGACCTATAGACATTACTCTTGAAGAGCCCCATATTATAGCGCTCAGGGAATACCTCGGGATCTGTTTGTGGGATATATCTGTTGTATAAATTGAAGAGTTTTCATGCTTTTATTTGCACTTTGAACATTTGTGATTTCATTCATCATTGGACATAGGTAATATATGAATTTATTCGAAAAAATATAAAATCAACTCACCAACAGTAGTGACAGGGGCTCTTAAAGGCACAACCCCATAACTGTATTGAAACATGCCACGACCAATAGGAAAAATGGGCGATATGCCCGTAAATTGGCGCACTTTTTCTTGAAATTTGCGAAGTAAACTATCGCTTGGGTTGTTGAAGGGACGGAAGACATCTGTTTCCCCGAATGAAAACACTGGTACGAGTGGAGCTCTAAAAAATGACAAAGTTATATATTTTTTAAATTTTGCAGTAAGAATGAGCTGTTAAAAAATATAAATCTAAATTAACACGTGAGTATGTACACTAAAGTTTATTAGACTTTCGATCAAAGTTATATAAAAGCACAATACAGTAAAACCATAAACAAATTGTGGCTAATTCGTTCATGAGTAAAACATACCCGGACATCATGGCGACTTTAATAAATCCCTTTCTTCTATTTAAAATCACCTTATATTCTCCGGGATGAGAGTCGAGCGCTTCGGCCGCACCGCCTACTACCAAAGCTACGCATTTTCCTTGATGTTTCTTCTTGTCAAGAAGATATAACAAGCTTTCTACAGAAGATGCACAAGAGCCCAAGCCGAGTATCAAGTCTCTAAAAAAAGGTACTCGAAAGTGACCCCCTAACGTAATCATGTTACTGTTCATGCCAGGAAACACTTTATAAAAATCTAAAGCATTTGTGCAAAATGCGGTGAAAGCTCCCGAGCACACTACTCCATGAGGAAAACATGCGAAAAGGTAGTTTTTACTTGGATCCAAGTCGGTGGTTTTGACAAGTTTCATTGGGAAATAGTCACGGTAGTATCGCCATATCGACCAATTTCGTACCCATTCTATTCTGAAAGAAATAATTTTGTAAATTTATTTTTTGTCTTGTTTGCTTTGTTTGTTGAAGGTACAAAACCATGTAATGGATAAAAATTAGAATTCTTATGTCATAATAATTTTTACAAATATTTTTCTAATAGCTCAATTTAATATTGTTGAATTGTTCCCTGTTTTAAGGTAAATCTCTAAAAATATATTAATGTAAAAACTATCGACACATCCTAATTTCATTAAAACTTTAAACTTCCCACTACTTTATGAGATATAAATTGAAATAGCTAATGCAACACAAGGTACCTTAAGTCTAAGCGACAACTTTGAGTTTACTCGATCTTTTAAATAAATTTTAACCATATATATTGACATTTTGTAGGGAGAATTATATTAAAATTCGTCCAGCTCTTTTCGAACATCGCGCAGTCGAGCATCTGACAAAATAGTATTAATTTTTTTTTATTTGCTTCCTAATTGACCATATTATTACTGCTTATTAATAAAAATAATGTTATATATACTTACTTTCTTCCACCTTTATTACACACATCTAAATCCTTAAGCATCCAGAAACCATACATCAACGCTAGCCACCAGTACGAGGAGTACAGGAGTCGTATAAAGAGGAAACCACATGAACTTTCTCCAAACAAGACTAGACAGATCCAGAACGTAGCGGCTAAGGTTTGCAGGCGACGAGCCATGGGGAGGTGAAGAGGTGCCCATTCTATACCGAGGGCATCTGAAGTTGTGCTGAAATTTAATAATGATAATATTAAATTTATTATTATTGTGCTGAAATTAAAATGTATCTAATATTTATGTCATTTTTTTTTAAATTTAATTGCTTTACATATATAGGTATGTATTTTGCTTTTTACTGTTTTAATATTAAGTTATACTATAACTTATATGTAATTAGCAGAACCCGCGGCTTCGCTGGCGCCAAAACTACAAAAAAATAACTAAAAAACTAGTTTTCATACAAACTTTCATCCCCTATTTTACCACCTTATGGGATTAATTTCGAAAAAATGCTAAAACACATATTTATTTAATTATATTGAAGAGCATTAATACCAACTTTTAAGTAATTCTAATCATAAATAATTTTTTGGATTATATTATACCGTGGTTACCCGTGGGAATGAGATAATCTCCCGCGGTAAAAGTATCCTATGTCACTCTCCAGCCCTTCAACTATCTCCACACAAAAAATCATGCCAATCCGTCAACCCGTTTCGACGTGAAAGAAGGACAAACAAACAAACAAACAAACAAACACGCTTTCACATTTATAATATTAAGTATGGATTTCGTAATGTAGTCAGTACGGATTTTATTTTGATATTCATCCATTTCCAAATGTGTGCTTCAATAGATATAGATGTTCTAAATTTTAAATATTTATAAGAATAGATGTCGAAAATTTTCCTATGATAAGCTAATGATAATATATTTAACTCACGCTACTGACTGATAAGTGATAACGTGCAGGAAAAGGTTATAAGGTAGGTATGTCACAATAACTTTTAATTTACAATTTTACAGTCAGTTAAAAATATCATTATTTTTACATACACTAAACTAACCTACCTAATATTATAATTGCAAAAGTTGTGTATGTTTTTTTCCCTTTCACGTGGTAATGCCTTGACAGATTTAAGCGGGCACCGAGCTTTTTATTTTATTAGGGCGAAAATGGGTATCTATTTGTTATCACCACAAAAAAATCACATTCGTTATATCTACGTGACTCCTAAAAGCATGCGTTTTCTAGTGTCCCACTTTAGAAAGCCCACTTAGATATTTAATTAGCTTAGTAGGCTAACACATACAATAGCTTTTTAATGGTAAACCAAAAATATGTCGCAATAGTAACATTTTAGCTTTCATACATTGTTTATATATCAATAATAAATATAAGTACATAATTGTTATTGAGGTCTGTTTTAGACGTGACCTTATCTAAATATACAAATCTTAACAACCTTATGAGTAATGACTATAATTTTATAATTTTTCCTCCATTTAGTATGTAAATATTTAAGCTCCAAATTATTATACTCACAGTTCAAATTGCTTCGTAAGTTATTTGTCTAATTCTATACAAATAAACAAAATTGAAGTGTCTATTTGTAATGTCAAAATAACACGTTTTTACTTAATGCATAATATGAAATTATATACGGTATTTATAAAAAAAACATGTTTTAAAATTTTGTGTGTATATTTGTTTGTTCCGGCTAATCTCCGAAACGGCTGGACAGATTTTGTCGGGACTCTCACTGGCAGGTAGCAGAATTTATAAGAAGTAAATTTAGTTAATTTTATCTAAGAAAAAGAATTAGGGTCGCGTTAAAAAAAACTACCTAGGGACGCACCCGAGCGAAGCGATCGTAAGTGTAAGCAGTAGCACATGGATAAAAATTGATTGACATTTGTCTTGATTGACATTTGTCTTAGGTTTGGTTCTAATTTCATTCGTATCTTTCAGTACTTACAATATACAATTTACTGATATACCGGCATAAAAAATACTCTGCTGTCTGTAGCTAAGTCGAATGATAAACCAATAAACATACACGCTTATAATAGGTACTAACAATAAGTGAAGATTATCTACTCAAGTTTATCAATTTTTATATGCAAGTTTTTATCTTTGATATCTCGAAATAATATACCAAATTCTAACTAATTCGTAAATAACAGTTGTATTACAACATATTAGATCAAAAGTTAGTAACTTACTGAAACACATTTACGAGCGAGTCCATCGTCTTCAAACATGCGTTAAATTTTAACAATAAATAGAACGAGCCCACTTCCACATCACACACGGTCCGAGTAACGACTAAATAGTAAATAAGATAATCTTATGGAGGTAGCTATCTAAGAAATGTCGTATAAAGTTGAATGTTATTAATCATAATTACAGCGGTTCAACTGTTTATACCCTACTCGTTGGCGCGCTTTAATTAAATATACAACACTGATCAAACAAACATGTTGTTTTTAATATATAATGTCTTATATTTACAAATAAAAATTTCAAATATAGGACCTTTTACCCGACTTCGGCGAAGCCTATAAGAGGGTTATGTGTTTGACCTGTATGTCTGAATGTATGTATGTGTGTATGTTTTTTGTTCCCTCGTAATTACTAAACGGGTAGATTCATGCGTCGTTAGACATGTCTTGATGGCGCGAGTATCATAAGGCTATAAGAAAATTGTTAGATATAATGATTATGACGCAGTATTGCAATTACCTTGAAGGCCGAAGATTCGATTTTTGCAATGCAATGTATATTTAGTAATATGTATATTATATAATTACATATGTACCGATTATATATCAGGATTTCTCTAAGACGAGGTCGCTTATGTCTAAGCCCTAGGAGTTCAGTTTAATGCAAGAGCTTCCAGGAAATACTTATTTTATTTAAAACATTATAATATTTACTTAATATACTATCAACTATGTTTCTTATCGGTCTTTGACATAATTCAAACGAACAAAATAAACATGACATAAAAATGAAATCAGAGGACAGAGGCCCTTCTAAAAACATCGTTAGATAAAGGATGCTAAAGTACCTAGTTGGGAAATTCAATATAAGTACATTAAAATTACTATTGGGTAAAATCTAGAATGTAGTACCTACCTAAAAGTTGACAAAAAACTTACGCATAAAATCAAACCTTACTTTTTCTAAGCGAACGTGAGTTTTGGTGGAGATAGACTTTTTTCTCAAGTAATATAGATTTTTATATTAAAGAAATTTTTTTTTTAATTAAGTAAGATAGCAGTAATATAATATTACGATTTACGTATTCATCAAATTAAATAATGTAGATATGTAGTCATCGTTCACAAATCATTTGTAATGTGAACTTTAATTATTATATTATTTATTGGTGAAAATGGTTACATTTAACTGTAAAAGCGTAAAGAGATCTGTAGAACAAATAAGATCTATATGTCGATTTTCTGATATTGTGGCTTTACAGGAAACGTGGCTTTTACCTCATGACCTTGGTTTTATTAACGAAATCAGTGCAGACTTTGGATACTTCGCCAAGTCATCAATTGATACGACATCAGGTATCCTGAGAGGACGCCCATACGGTGGCTTAGCTTTATTATGGAGAAAATCAATGTTTTCCGATGTCACAGTCATTAACTGTACGAGTGATAGATTGGCGGCGGTGCAAATTAATATGGGCTGTCGTCAATTTTTGATCTTAACTGTATATTTACCAACCGATTCGGAAGAAAACCTAGTTGCGTTTACGGACTGTTTGGCCGGCATAGAAGCATTGATTGATGACAGTAGTGCGGAGGCTATATATGTGTTAGGAGATTTTAATGCACATCCTAGCGCTAGATTTGGAAAAGAACTACTGGAATTCTGTGTGGAGCACGCTCTAGTGTGTGTGGATAAAGACCTAATGCCAAGTGATACGCATACCTTCGTGAGTGAAGCAAACGGAGCTAGGAGATGGCTTGATCATTGTGTGGTGTCAAGTGCTGCTAGGGCTACTGTCAAGTCGGTGCACGTGGACTATGTGTGTTTATTGGTCGGACCACTTTCCCTTAGTAATTACGTGTAAAATGAATGTGGTAATAAGTAAAATTACTTTGACGAGCATTAACTGGTTAAATGGTATTAGATGGGGCCAAAGGCGAGATGAACAAATTAGTTTTTATTCTAAGTACTGCTGTGATAATTTAGGTTCTTTTAAGTCTATCTAGTCAATGTGATAATTGTTTATTTTATAATTGTAAAGATCATTTGTTTTTTTAATTGATGAATTTTATGATAAAATTGTAAAGGTATTGCAAACTGGAAGCCATTAATAGCGCAATAAAGCAAAATGAATGCACCGAAAAAGCCTAAGAAAGTCCTGTGGATGGAACTATCATGTAAAAGACCTGTCACCAAATTGCGAAATTGCATTATGCATGGTGGAGTTTTAACAAATAAGCCAAATGCGGGTGAATTGTATAATAACATGATCGTAAGCCGTAATAGGTTTAAGAACAAGCTGAAGTGGTGCCAAAACAATCAGAAAAAAATTAAATTAGACATGTTGGCAACTCATAAAATCTGAAAAGAATTTTATAAGATTTTGGCGTACTACAAACTCATTTAATTATAAAACTAGTGTTCCTGTGGCAGTAGACGGTATAAGTGATAGGAAGAAAATCGCTGATTTGTTTTCACAACCACTTCAGGGTTGATCCGTTGGCGACTCGTCAGGTGAGTAGTATACAGAAGAGTGACACGACTGTCAATGTATGTTTTTACTGCTGAGGACGTGGCTTCGGTAGTAAGCAAAATGAAGAGAGGTAAGTCTCCAGGTTTAGATGGTTTAGGTATAGAACATATATGTATGCTGGTGATGAGATATATAGGGTACTAGCCAGCCTTTATAGTCCTATGTATGAATGTTGGTTACCTACCGAACAACTCATGAAGACTGTGGTAGTTCCTATTCCTAAAAACAAAACAGGCGACCTTTCTAGTACCAAAAAATTATAGGCCGATTTCGTTAGGAACTATATTAGGAAAGATACTAGAAAGACTCATCTATTCGGATGTAAAAGAGATATAAGTTGAGTGATGCTCAGTTTGGTTTTCGTTCTGGTCTTTCAACAGACTCGGCAATTTTCAGCTTGAAGGCAACGGTCAACCACTATATTAATAGGGGCACATCTGTATATGCTGCTTTTTTGGACCTGAGTCGTGCCTTCGACCTAGTAAATTATAATTTTACTTTGGGAGAAACTGCATGCTTCTGATGTCCCCAATAAAGACTGTCAATCTGTTGAGATACTGGTATGAGAACCAATTAAATAGCGTGAGATGGGGCGACGCGACATCTAGCGAATATAAGCTAGAATGCGGTGTGCGTCAAGGAGGGTTGACCTCTCCGGAACCTATTTAGCCTTTACATAAAACAACCTGATTGAGGAATTAAGAAGTGCAGAGTTGGTTGTCATGTTGGATCAACTTTGCATGAATAATTTCAGTTATGCTGACGACATGGTACTTCTTAGTCCCTCAATCAGAGGCTACGTAAACTCTTAGGCAATCTGCGAACAATATGCTGCTGATCATGGCTTGAAATATAACGTTAAGAAGACAGTTATGATGGTATTTCGGGCTGGCAGAGGTCCGGAGACGATTCCGGGCATATATTTAGAAGGGTTATTAATAGAGAGGGTTGAGCGGTTTAGGTATCTAGGCCATATTCTAACTGACAAACTTGATGACAGGGACGATATAGAGAGAGAACGCCGGGGGCTAGCTGTGAGATGCAATATGCTCGCGCGTAGATTTTTGAAGTGCAGTGATGATGTGAAGGTGACATTATTTAAAACATATTGCTTATGTTTTTATACATGTCAGCTTTGGGTAAAATTTCCTAGGCGAAGCGATTAATAACATTAGGGTGCAATATATGACGCATATCGTATCCTGATGAAATTGCCCAGATACTGCAGCGCTTCCGATATGTTTGCAAAAGCTCGAGTACCTGATTTTTTCGCGATAATTAGATCACGAATCGCTTCATTTTGGAATCGTTTGAGAGTCTCTAACAACGAGATCCTTGCGAAGTTGGTAAAAACTTTTGACTGCACGATTCTTAAGTTTTGGCTTTCGGTGCATCAGGAGGCTAATAAAAAATAGATTCTTATAGATTTAGTAGTAATGGCCTATATACTCCACAGCGATATATTGTTTTTAATTCTAGTTTAATTTAATGAAGAGTCTGACTGAATTTTGTTTTTATAATGTTTTTATTGACTTGCATATATATGCATAAGTGATATAAAAATTGACTTGTATAACTACATATATGTTATTATATTATAAATTGGGTGTATACCTTTGCAATAAAATATTATTATTATTATTATTTAATCCTTTGCAGTTTTGCCGATATCAGTCATTGAGTTGTTTGTAGTAATAGATACATAATTGTATTTGATATAACTAATAATAACATATTATGTACAATACATCAATGATAGTACATATTTACTCAATAATATTCAAAATTACATAACGTATAATAATAATAAAAAAACTCAATTGCGTAATTTTTTAAAAATATTTATTAATATCCATATATCCTATTAGTGGTTCAGTGGTAACGCGCTCGCATGGGAAACCGAATGAAACGGGTTCAAATCCCAGGTCTCACACCTCTGATATTTTCACGTGCGAATCATTTCCAACATGATTACCACTTGCCTTACAGTGAAGGATTCATCGTGAGGAAACCTGCATGTCTGAGAGAACCTAGCAAGTTTTCGAAAGATATGTGAAGTCCGCCACCCTGCACTTGGCCAGCGTGGTGGACTACGGATCCCCCTCGTATTGAAGGGAAGGCCCGTGTCTAGCAGTGGGATATTAAAAAAGGGCTGAATATTACATACATATGTATATTTTATGAGACTCGCGTTCTCAAGTCGAGTCTAAAGACGTATGAATCATCGATTAAAAAAACAAAAGCGATTAAACCGTTAAGTAATTACGAGGGAACGTAGGATCGAACATACATGCATACTTTTAAGTCAAACACATAACCCTCCTTTGGGTTTCGTCGCAGTCGGGTAAAAATATTAAAATTCTTCTTTATACTTACGAGTATACCAAATTCATACATTAAATGAATGACAACATTTTACGTCGGTATAATATTTTTATAAGTATTAACTTATAACGAATATAATTAATATAACTAGGTACTATAAATTCATACTAATATAAATGTGAAAGTGTGTTTGTTTGTCCTTCTTTCCCTTTTTTCCGCGGGAGATTATCTCATTCCCACAGGAAAACACGTTATATATAATACAATGCAAAAAAATATTTATGGTCAGAATTACTTAAAACTTGGTATTAATGCTTTTCAATGCAATTAAATAAATATGTGTTTTAGCACTTTTCAGAATTCGGGAGGTAGGACGAAGATAGGGGTTAATTTGGGGGTGAAAGTTTGTATGAAAGTTGAAACCCACCTTTTAACAAAAATGTAGTTTTAGCGCGAGCGAAGCCACGAATCCTGCTCGTCGATGTATGGATGTTTGTTACTCTTTCACGCCAGAATGGATCTGGATGAAATTTGGTACAGAGATTACAAATGCAAGAATTTGTATGTGTGTATAATGTGTGTCTATTTCTCATTGAAACGGTTGGAAATATTTGGATGAAATTTAAGTGTACAGGCTATAACCTGGAGTAATACATGTACAATTATCATGATGGACTCTCACAGTGACTGATTGTTATTTTGGTTTTTATTTTATTATGAACTCTCAAAAATATAATTTAACAGTGGTAGCCCAGGTCTCACACCTCTGATATTGTGCAATGTGCAGCATTTTTACATGTGCAAATTATTTTTAATATAGTTAATATCCACTTGCTAACCAGGCAAAGGAATACATTATGAAGAAACCTGCAAATCATATAAAATTTAATAATCTTTGAAAAAAAAGTAAAGTCTAATCCATATTTGGCTATTGTGGTGGTCTATGTTTAATCACACTAAAGGTACAACACAAAAAGGCTGAATATAAAAAAATAAAAAAAACTTCACATGAAATTCAATTAAATTTAAAATCTTTATTTGAGAAAATATAAATGGAGGCATGTTATATACATAATATAAATTAATTATAATTAAAAGTGCAACTATAACCATAAATAATATAATTTTTTATTAATTATAATCACTTTCAATAATATCTTTAAAATCCTTAATCCTGTGTTCAGTCTCCTTGATGCTTTCTTCAAGGTCCTTATGTACCTCACTATATGCTTTTATAGATTGATTTGTTTCAGTAAAAATATTGCGTAAAATTTGCAGATGCAGTATTCTGGAAATAAGGAAAGAAAATACTTATATTAATATTAATTCCATAAATCTATACATATAATAAAATTGTAACTAAGCCGAATCTGTACATTAAATATTTTTTGGAACATCTTATTGAAATAAACATTATTATTGATACAGAGGCCAAACCTATAGTTTTTAGAATTTTTGTCTGCCTGTCTGTCTGTTACCGCATCACAGAAAAACCACGTTAAATGTATAATAAAAGTCTGTAAGCCCAAAATTTTGTTTTTTATTTTATTATTCCTTTATTGAATAAATAAATTATAATACTCATAGATTCTGACTTAAGTAAATATTGTTGATTTTATGTTTAGAAAACTTTTTTAAGTACTTATCTAAGGCATCTAAAAGGCCTATTTAATATAAATAAATGATTTGTCATTATCATATGTGATAGCAATAAAATTTGCCTTTACCTTAGGTTTAGGTTAGAAAAATTAAAACTATACACTCTAAATACCATAAAACTAGAAAAATCGATTTTCACACAAAATCGAAGTAAACACTTAACAAAACATAACCTCAAAATGAGATTTTTAAAAATTCATAAAGAAAACTATGCAATTCCAACATTTTTTCTTTGCAGTGGATGATCTCCACTTCCCTCCCTCCCTCAAATATATAGATATATTGGGACACTTATTCTAAAGTCCTTCCTCATTCATAATTCAGTATCAATTTTAGTAAATATTTATTAATACAATTTAAAATTACACTTACTTTGATTTTAGTTCTAATATCTTGGTTTTAAGTGTTAATAATTCACTAGAACTTGTACTAAATGTAGACACATCATGTAATCTATGATCAAGCCACTCCATCATTAGCTCCACTTTCTCATCTTCTTGTTCCTTCAAAGTATTTAACTTTTCATCTAAACTATCTTGTAGGTCTTTTATTTGATCTTTTCTTGACTTTTTTCCAGTACATATATTCTGTTTGAGTTTCTCTAATTCAGATGTAAATATAGGAATTTTGTTCTGAATTTTGTTAATTATTGCTTGATTGAGTTCGGTTTGCTCATCAAAAGTTAATTCAGCAGCAGTTTGATGCATTACACCTGAAAGTTACACAATATTCAAGATCATTTCCACACAACTCCAGTATATAAGACATAGCAAAATATATATAACTATTCAACTGTTTGATTATAAGGCATCTTATATATTTTAAACTTATTAATAAGATTTTTACCTAAAAGCGTAGAGGTACTTTCATCAGCTGTGGTTAGCTTGTGTAAGCTTGAGTAATACGTAAGATCACAGTTCGCTATAATTCGGTTTACTTTTCCCACCAATTTAGGAGATAATTTGTTCTTTGAATCAGCACATAATTCTTTTATAATATTTAGAAGAATATTTTCTTGTATTATTTTCTCATCTGGACAGAATTCTGTTGCACAATCCATGCTGTTCAGGATAATTCTTATGTAAAAGTAATATTATTCGCCAATATATTATTTTATAGTGCAACTACAGTGAAATTGCGTTCCATAACAAAGTACAAACAATATACAACTTTGAAGTTTAAAATTTGAAATTGAATTCTCAGTGTTCACAAATGTTTTTGACGGTTATCTACCATAGACAACATAAATAAAGTTTTTTTTAAATATACATTATACATTTTCTTGATCATTTTAAAACTTTTTGGCAATTATTTAATTTTAAACGAATTTTCATTCCAATAAATTTTATTACTACATTAACAAATTAATAGTAATTTTAATAGTTTGCAGGTAATAGAAAGCAAGTACATATTTTTAACCGCCAAACTATGTCCATATTGCATAGTGAATACCTACCTAATATGCGTCGGATGCATCGTTACTGGGCAATGGGCACTATTCTCATTTCTCTATAGTCTATGTCATAGTAGCCCACAGATAGAGGGTAGAACTAAGGAGAACCAATGCCCAGACAGTTTTAAATGGAGTGATGTGTGCTGAATTATTGTTACTTGAAAATAATATGTAATTATAATCTTTATCGATGTTTGCCTATGTTAGAATTATTTTGAAAAGTACGTCACAACAAAGCGGAAATAAAATATAAATAAATAAATATATTGGGACATTACCACACAGCACCATCTAGTTCCATGGTAAGCTACGAGGCTTGTGTTATGGATACCATATAGTTGATACACTACACATAAATATAACTTTAAATACAACAAATTATAAATATAAACACTCGTGACTGGAGTACAAACATTCGTCCTCATCTCACAAATGAATGCGCCCAGCGGGACTCAAACCCGCGACCGCGGGCACTGCAGTTAGGGTCACTACAAACTGAGCCAAACGTGTCGTTAAATCTTTCTTTCCTTTTTATCCGACGCAAGGAAAGGGTTTTGTTTTTCACGCCTATCTTTGTATGTTTATTTGTAATGTTCTTTACTCTCTCATATCTTCCAAATGACTCAATGGATTTCTTTAATAATTAAGGTATTGTTAGATTTGTCTCATTAGTCCAAGTGTTCTTAGATAGGTGATATAAAAAAAATACGAGGGCTGCTAGATTCCATAATGTGAAATAGAAAAATATGAAAATCGACGAATTATGTCAAGAAGAGTATCGTTGAATATTTTTCATTTTAAATAACAATTTAGGATGTATAATAATTTAAAGTTGGTTAATAACCATTTTCGCTAATTTTCCTACTTAAAATTACTTAAAAAGCTGTAAATAAATAAATATATTAAAAAATAAAAAACCCGACTGCATAAAATACAAACGTGAATGTATATCTCGCGGCAATTATTAAACGTGTATGTCTCCGACTGCATAATACTTAGTGATTGCAATCCGGCGTCATTTTCAGTCCGGCCGGATCCGACCGGATTCCCATGGATCCGGTCCGATGCGGCCGGATTAATCAAATCAGGATGATTTTCGCTTTTCGGTTGAGAATTAACTGTTAATAAATTAATCAAGTGTCATTGTTCTTAATACAGGTAGTTTATAAAGCATAAAACATATCTATAATATAAAAATGACTCGCTGAATGTGTTGGTAAGCGCAAATCTCGAGAGCCGATCTCGCTAATTCTTTTTATAGAATATTCCTTGAAATACGAGGATGGTTCTTACGGAGAGAAAAAAGATTCGTAATAATACTTAAAAGTCAAATTGAACTTTAATAACATATTATAAAGTTTAAGTATTAAAACAACATATTTTACAATTTTTGTCTGTCTGTTTGTACCGGCTAATCTCTAAAATTGCTAAACCGATGTAATAAGGAGTAACTTAGGCTACTTTTATTTTAGAAAAAAAATAGGGCCCCTACGAAAAAAAAAATATAACCAATGAAAAATTCAATAATATCCGATTCAAATAGGGAAGTTGTATACATATCCTAGGGATGAACCCGAGCGAAGCGGGGGCGAGTCGCTAATATGTATATAAAATCAACTTTATTTCCAATTCAATAACGAGCAATTAAATAAAATCTAATAGAGTAGATAACTAGTAAAATTTTAACGACATAACGAGTACCTAGTTCAGTCTTAATAGTTTTCACTTTCACAGATAGATCAATTATTTTACTACGCGCAACGCATTTAAAGTACCTACTCCTGCAACAGCTCTATTATTTTGCCAAAAATTGCTAGTACCGGATCCGGTATATTGGTACCGGATCCGGTAGACGTTTAATGATGCCGGATCCACCGGATTACCGGATCCGTTTTTCCGGATTGCTATCCCTAATAATACTATATTCCTTCGTGATTTTGTTTTCATCTTGTTAGTTAGCTTTTATGCAGTCCGGTTTTTTATTTTTATAATATATTTATTTATTTAATCACCATCGTACTCTTAAGTCTTTTGGCGCTATGTTTTAAATTCATGTACTTGTTTTCTGTGGCGAGACCAATTTGATGCTTGTCAGCGGTCACGTTTTATACGAGAGATAGTTCTCCTTAGTTCTACCCTCCATACATACCCACAGGCCACCAGAGTGAAGGGTAGTCTCTTTATCTGTGGCACCAATGTCAAAACTCAAACGGTACGATGTCAAATGATATGTCAAAATTGCGTCCTTTCAAGTCGTTGGACTAGTAATTGTAACAATATTGTGACATAAATCATTAGTTATTTATGGGAAATATATCAAATCATGGTTTTTATATGAAAATATAAAATTAATTTAATGTTATTTGTCGTAAAACGTAAGATGTCATCGGCATCTGTGGAAACAGGAAAGAAATGCAGCGATATGGACGTCGCTACCAATAGTCAAAACATGCATTCTGAATCTCAAAAAACGGGGGAAAATAATGATAAGTATAAAAACAAACAGTCTTCTGAATCGCAAGGAAACTGCTACTGGTAAAAAAATATAAACTAGTCAAAATACACTACGTAATTTTATTTTAGTACGCATTACTGTTATAATTTTTTTTTGCAGTGGTAAAGATAGAAATCTTAATATTGTTGAACTACTATGTGCTTCGTGCAATAGATGGTATCATGAATCTTGTATAGGATATCAGTTGGGTAAGCTGGTGCCTTTTATGACCAACTACCTTTTTATTTGCAAGAATTGTTCTCCTACTGGCTTAGAAACCTTCAAAAAGAATCAAGCGCGTAAGTAAAAATGATTTAATTGAAATAAGAATGTATGTATGTATGTATGTTAACAAATCACTGGATGTCTGATTTTTTGAAAAGTTTGTTCATATTATTTTTTCTTACAGCTTTTCCTCAAATGTGTGTCACAGCAATGGCAAATTTAAAACAAGAGAGTAGCAAAGATGGAACTAATAAAACTATGTTCAGTAAAGATAGGGAGATAATACCATATATCGATCAATATTGGGAAGCTATGACTACAATGCCTAGAAGGTATGATATTTTATTAATAATGTAAAATACTTTTTTAATTTAAATCTGAAATACTTTTAAATTTCATTTAAAATGTACATAAATTTAAAATGTTAATTATGGTACTTGAATTTTTTTTATACTAAAAATCAATTATTTTAATTTTTACAAATAAAGCAATCCCTTATTTTGACTTACTCGGTCCTTAATTCTTTATAAATAGCATTCTAGTTACTACTCATACCTCATGTTACCTACCATAACTTGGGGATTATACCTATGTACCTGGCCATCACATCTTTCGAAACTTTTCAAAGAATTGTATACAGAAGACTCGTGGTACTCAACTTAAACAAACTGATAGGTTTTTTGATAGACTAATGCTTGTGAGATTTGTGAATTGTGTGATAATGTTTTATAATATATGTAAGAATGAAAATGAATTTAAAGATAATAATTATAACATTAATTTTCTATAGGGTAACTCAATCTTGGTATGCAACAGTACAAAGGGCACTCATAAAAGATATCCAAGTACTTTTTACATATGAAGAGGATCCAAACCAGGGGCCCATGTTTGGTTTATTTAATATGGAATTAACAAATATAAAACCAAATTACGAAGCTATGATAAAGCAAGGACAATTGAAAGTCACTGATATGGGGATTGCTACTGGTAAGTCTATTTATATAATAGTCATTGTGGACAGCCGCTAAAATAGTCAGTGCTGTCCATTAGTCTAATCCAGATTTTGAAATTTTGTATTCAGTGGTAAAATTTTAATGAGAATTAAGAATATGGTTTATAAAAGTACATTTAATGGTACCTCGATTTTTTTTTTTCACTGCCTCGGTGGTGTAGCGGCTAGCATGTACGGCTGCACACCCGGAGGTCCTGGGTTCGAGTCCCGGGTCGGGCCAAGTTTAGTTATTGAGTCTTTCTGTATAGTAAGCCTCAGTAACAGCACGGAGTTGGGAAGTTGGCGGTGTTTCACCTTCGTGCCTCGGAGAGCACGTAAAGCCGTCGGTCCTGCGCCTTATCTCTCACCGGTCGGTTCGAGTAGTCCCACCGGAGTATGAGAGTGACGGGAATAGAGAGTGCACTTGTGTCTGCGCGTACACTTGTGCACTATAATATCTCCTGCGCAGTTGGCTAGTCTCAATGAGATTGGTCGCCGTGGCCGGAATCGGTCAGGAGAACATCATATGTTTATATATTGTATTTATTTTGTTTTACTTATGCTTATTCTTATATATTTTCTTATTGTTTCTCTGCACTTTCTCTTTCTGTCCCGCTACATGTACAACTCTGGATTCATATAACTCGGCAACTATTGGCTTGAATAAAAGTTACTTAGAAGTCATCCATCTCAATTTTAATTATGTACCTATATAGATATACTCTACACGCTTATGATTTTTATTTTTTACCCTTCAGTTACATGGTGTATAGTGCCAAATTCGTAAATTGAATTGAAGAATCACACTTTTAGTTCACTAACTAAACACTCAGAAACATTCAGTATTTTAATTATATATAGATAACTGAACGAAGTTCGGCCGAATTTCGGCCAAATTTTTTGGCTGAATTGTGGAAGTACCTTCTTTTTGGAAGTCGGTTAATATTAAGGAATTTTCAGTTAAATATGTTAATTGTTTTTGTTTAATTAACGAACTAAATATTCTACTTATAAATATATTATTGTATGCATAAGTATTTTCACTAATGTAGGAAATTATACAGCCGTCTAGGAATGTATGTCGGTACGAGCTTAGGACTCGGCTTATTTGCATTAAACATTTGCCGGAACGGATCTACGGCGTGTGCCTCCTGAGTACTTACAATTTGACTTTAAGAGTTACATTAAACGTTATAATATTTTTGTATCTTATACAGCTTATATGTATTTTTTAATTACCTTATCGATATATAATAATATGTGAACATTGAAAATAAAAAAATAATAATATTCATTTTTAGTAAGTACTATTTATATAAAAGGACCTAATAATACCTAGTGCCTAAATAAATCTATCATTCGAATACACTGCTATAGTTGAAGCCGTCAGCGCAAAAGTAGCCTTATTCACTTTATGTTACGTAGTGGGTTAGCTACTTTTGCGCTGACGGCCTCAGTTATGCATAAAATGTAGTTTTTAGGATCGATACAAATATACCGTACAAAATACATCTATACTAATATAATAAAGAGGTAAAGTTTGTGAGATTGTGAGTTTGTGACGTTGTAGGGGTAATCTCTGGATCTACTGAACCGATTTAGATGAAATTTGGTAAGAAGATAGTTTGAGACCCTGGGAAGGACATAGGATATTTTTTATCCCGGAAATAATCCCTTAGGGGGTGAAAATAGGGATGAAAGTTTATATTGGGAAGAAACTAGGGACGAACCCGAGCGAAGCGAGGGTGAGTCGCTATTTAATAATAAAATTAATTTGAAGGAAAATGTAAACATTTCGTTCGCGTCAGACTTTAGTAGAGATTGTAGTTATTAAAAAAGTATAATCGTTCTCCTTCTTTATTTTTTAACTATTTTTCTTGTGGAGTCATCAATCAAAAAAAGTATTAGATACACAATCCCATGTTAAAGTTCACTTAAAATTGTCACCAATTATTGTGTTTAAGTAATTATTCTAGCTGAAATAAATATACAACAATATAAATTAAACCATAAATGCAATGCTTAAAGTTGTTTTCACAAAAAAACATTAAAAGCTCAAATGTTCAAATGAGCGCTTATTCGGTGATGGTATTTTTTTTCGCTGATTGTGTATCTAGTACTTTTTTGATCGATGTGTGGAGTAGAAAAAGTGAGTTTGAAAATATAGTGACATCTCATTTTCCTTTTTCTGACATAAGTATTTGTTTGTTTGTTTGTTTGTTTGTTATGATAAATACATAGTACCAACGTTTTTTTCGGAAAAGATATAAAAGTTATTTTACACATAAACTAATAAGCAAAGCCCTATCTAAATACAACATTTGATCCAAATCGTTAGAGCCGTTAGATACACGAAATAAACTAATATATGTACAAGAATTCTCGTTTAATATATGATATAATTATTGCGTATAAAATTTCGAGATGAAGTTGAGTGAAAAATAAAACCGGTTCTTTTACTATATGTATAGTCAACTAAGCATTCTCAATTATATTTCTATATTTTAGAAATATATTAAATATGAATCCCTTACTATTTCGAAGGGTTCTTCAACAAAAACTTTTAATTTTACTGCTACAATAGCAAACTTTTTAGCTTGTCAAATACTGTCATATACTTGTATATTATTGAAATTGTATAAATTGTAAATTTTATTAAAGTTTCCGTTAAATCAACTTGAAGTGGATTTAACAGGAAGAAGTTGTATTTAATTATAATGAAGTCTAAAATCGACGTACTGAGATTATTATTAATGCGCAGACGCATATCATCCGGCACATATGTACCTATGTATAGAAGATGTATTATTTTTCTAGTTTTTGTTAGATCGCCCTCATTTACTTTATCAACATTAATTTGATTGAGACATCATTTTTAATATTATGTTCTTCTACTATATACCAAATAGTTTAAAATTAATGTTTTCGTTAGAACTCTTTGTTTTAAACTTTTTATAAAAGTACTAGCGACTCTCAATTCGCTCGGAACGTTTTAACGGTAAGCAGGTATAGATTTCTCAGAGATAAAATATTTTCTCGCAATCAATAGTATCCTATATGTTGACCCGGGGAACCAGCTATCATCATACTAAATTTCATCAAAATCTGTCCTGTGATTTTTTCGTGATACGTAACCAGACAAACAGATAGCCAGACAGACAAAAATCCTAAAAATTATAGATTCGGCCTCTGTATCAATAATAATGTCTATTTCAATAAGATTTTCCAAAAAATATTTAATGTACAGATTCGGTTTAGTCACAATTTTATTATATGTATAGATTATATTTATATGGGTAATATATCCTTTTGGATTATTATCAACATGCTTTGTAAATCGACCCCACTGATTTGCGTTCTTGTTGACACACAGGTGTTCTTATTATTTCTGAGCAAAAAATATTGAAGTAGGTACAGACGCTCCCCAAAATCTATTCACCGTGGTTATGTTCACTTGACCGAATCGATTATAAAGCTGGTTTGGTAATAATTATATTACCTACATAACATGTAGATATTCATAACGCACATCGTATAAATTATGTTTTATTATTTTAAAATGTGTATAAAAATATTTTTATATAAATAAACAATAATTAGTGGAGTCTTAAATTAATGAGACCTATTTTAAGCATAAACCTATTATACCTACTAAGTACTAACTAACTATATAAAAAAAAGTAATTTCTCATATGAGTTAATTAATATTTAGAGAAATAAATAATCTTAAACCTGATACGTGTTTACTCGCTATACCATTTTGTCCCTTTTTTCTCCTTTTTAACCCTTTTTAGAAACTCTGCATATTATTATTGCTTAATGTTTTCACCAGTTACCAAAGTATCCAAAAGTATATACTTACAATATATATATATATATATATATATATATATATATATATGTATATATTTTGTAAATATAAGATGATATCTATATCTATTTATAATATAAAAATGAATCGCTTAATGTGTTGGTAAGCGCAAATCTCGGGAGCAGCTGAACCGATTTCGCTAATTATTTTTTTAGAATATTCCTTGAAGTACGAGGATGGTTCTTACGGAGAGAAATATTTAAAAAAAATGTCTGAAAAAGTCTAAAAACAATACTTTTCTATACTCCCATACAAAAGATTCGTAATAATACTTAAAAGTGAATTTGAACTTTAATACCATATCATAAAGTTTAAGTGTTAGTGGAGAGGTTCCGGGAAGGCAAAACAATTGAGTGACGTTAGTATCGTATAAATATTATTGTCAATATTATTAACAAAAAAAAAATTAAAATGTATATGGCTAACGCTGGCTAATAAGTATTTATATCTATTTAAAACGTACTTAGCGACGAATCCAATCGAAGCGAGGGTACGCCGCTAGTTTAAAATATAAATAAATATTGTAGTCGTTACCGTTTTGTCGGTTTACTTGATATTACCAATTTTATACCTCGGTAAATTGCTTATAGCTGACGTTTTTTTGCTTCGTTATCGTAAAATTAAGCATGAACATAATGTATAGTCTTAATAACTGGGTTAGTTCATGCAACTAGGTTAGTGGGACTTTGAAGGTAATTTTACGACTTTTTAAATGGCTCATTAACGACATTTTGGGTGTTAACTCCCCTTTTTTTTCTTTCTTCAATCCAATATTATGATCAAGTACATTATATTAAATATATTTGTTATTTTTCAATGAAATTTTATTATCTATACCTACCTATCTTCAATATAATTTGGATCCAACATGGTGAAATACGACCGCACTATAATGTTCCATCCATACGATTTTTGGTGACCCTTAGTATCTTAACTTCGAATTGTTAATTGCACTCCCGCATAATCATAAATATAATGCTAAGGAACTATAAAATATTTAAAATGCCATCAAAATTCGTTTAATGGGATCAGTTATTAACGTACAAGTTGTTCTACATTTATAAAGCAATATACGCAGAGTACTGCGACATAAAACTCTAGACTCAAGTATTGAATAATGACATTGTTCTCTGATGCGGTGGTGTTTGTAAACACGGACACCGACGGCCACGCACACATGCACCGCGCTCTCGTGTGTCGCTACTTCGACTTTAACTCTCACATAGGCGTCGCGTTTGCTCCGCGATTTCTCTATCGATTCCATATTTATTGTTTAATTCACCTTGAACTTCATGGCTGGTAAGTAAAAAAAATAATAATTTACCTAATTATTCAATAGGAAATAAAAAAAAAACCCTTATATATTACACCCTCGTTATAAACACATGGTTTGTACGTTATCAAGTCGCAGGAAAACTATACCCAATAGATTAGTTGAACATATTATGCCGTATTTGGGACGCGAACCAATACTTATCTTATCAATGTGTAGGAATTCGTCTGTAGCGTAGTGATTACGGAAATTCGACATGGATCGTAAGTTCTATAATATTTTACATGATTATAATTTTAAGTGTCATGGTATTTTAATTAGTAAAATGCATTCTCAATTAATACTGCATTCAACTTTACGAGTCCGCTTCGAGTAGCATGTACGATGTAAATTTTGCTTCCATTTAGTTACCGATTATGTAAACAGTTTTAGTATAATTACCATATTATATACATTCAAATTGGGTATGCTTTTTTATTATATTCTAGACACTTTGTAGCACCTAAGATATCCTAATCTTTTGGTTTTAGTTGAAGCCTGACATATACGTGTTTGTTATATATCCTTAGTACCATACAGTGCTTTCGTCTGTTTTGGTAAGCTTAGCACTAATTACATAGTGTGATAAAAAATGTCCTTCCGAGCGTTTTCAAATACAAATTGGTTATTTATTATAATTATGTAATGACTTTGGAATAACCGTCTGGAATTAACGAGTGTTATCTTTATTTCTTTTAATACTTTTATAGTATAAATTGAAAATAAAATGAAAATTAGTAAAACGTACGAGTGTAAGATATTTTAATTAAATAATTGAGGTCTGAATGAGATATTTATTCTATAATTTACCTTTGCGCTATAAGTACAAGTAAGTTGACTGTTGCTTCATCGATCTGTCTTTATTTATAGCAATCGTAAGTTTTCACATTTTCTGTGCCTTTCGTAACTGAAGGATCATTTACATAATACTTGCCATAGGCTTAAGTTTGAGTTTTGACTTGTATTGTTATATTCGTGAATATACTTTATATAATATTATAAATATGAAAGTCTGTTTGTCCGTCCGTTTGTTTGTTTGTTTGTTTGTTTGTTTGTTTGTTTGTTTGTTTGTTTGTTTGTTTGTGTGTCGTTTTTTTGAGGTGAAAAATTTTTTTACGTCGAAACGGTGTGACGGATTGGCGTGATTTTTGATGTGGAGATAGTTGGAGAGCTGGAGAGTGACATAAGCTATTTTTTATCGCGGGATATCATCTCATTTCCACGGGAAAATACTTTATAATATAACCCAAAAAAATATTTGTGATCAAAATTACTTGAAACTTGGTATTAATATTAATCCTCTTCAATTTCTATATACTTATAATAAATCTGTAGAGAGGTCAATTCTGTACATGAAATATATTTCCAAAATAACTATCAGGGAGTGATTAGGGATCGATACTGATGCCAAAAATGCAATTAGTAAAATTTTTGTCTGTCTGTCTGTATAACCGTTATAGAAACAAAAACTACTCGACGGATTTTAACGAAACTTGGTACAATTATTTATCGTACTCCTGAGCTGGTTAAGGTATACTTTTCATCACGCTACAATCAATAGGAGCAGAGCAGTGAAGGGAAATGTTGGGAAAACGGGAGAAGTTACTCCATTTTTTAGCTCTCGTCGCGTGTGCAACCTTAATGGTTAAAGCTACACAGAAATCATGTATGACGGAAATGTTCTCCTTAAAATTATATAAAAAATATCCCACGACAGCATATGTCTATCTTTTATGGTTGACTCACAATAACACGTGTAACTCCCGATAGCTTAGCAGTTCGAAGCTTTCTGATTTATATTTGTCTACTCTTATAGTAGGGGAGCCCAAGAGGGGATTTTCTGTAGTTACTCAAGCGCGGCAGATTAACATAAAAGAGGTTACCTTGCACTCTATTGAGTACTTTCACCACAATATAAGTCTTCTATATAAAGGGGCGCGTCTAGGGAAGCCGATTAAAATATTTAAAAAATGTTTTGATAAGGTAGAAATACACCTTAATCTGACGGTTTCAAGTATTTCTACTTTATCAAAACATTTTTTAAATATTTTAATCGGCTTCCCTAGACGCGCCCCTTTATATAGAAGACTTATATTATGGTGAAAGTACTCAATAGAGTGCAAGGTAACCTCTTTTATGTTAATCTGCCGCGCTTGAGTAACTACAAAAATCCCCTCTTGGGCTCCCCTACCATTACGTTTATAACACTCTCAATCATCCCTAATTAAAAAAGTTAACATTATAAACTATTCCATGAAAAAGAATCACAGAAATCGGTATAGAAACACCAAAGTTATACATGAAATATGCTAATAATAAGCCATCGCGAGTCAGGGGGATGTAAAAAGACAAATAGAACAAATCCAGATTTTTTTCAATTTTTTTGTTTCTCTGTTTGTTTGTACGGGCTAATCTCCGAATCTATTGGACCGATTTAAATGAAACTTTGCATGGTGGTACCTTATATCCCCGGACAACGTCTTAGATATTTTTTTATCCCGGAAAATTAAATGGTTCCCGTGGGATAGTTAAAAAACTATTATAACTTATACAACTTATGCACCTAATTTAGTAAAATTTAACATTATGATACCTTATATTGCCGGTCAAACAACAGGTTACTTTTCATCCGGGAAAAATGAACGGTTCCCGTGGGAACTAATAGATTTCTATTAGTGTTTTTCTAGAGGCGAACCCGAGCGAAGCGAGGGTGAGCCGCTAGTAATTAAATAAATACGTGTTAGCAGTGTGTAAAGCAGTGTGTGTAAAGCAGGGGATGAAAGTTTGTATGAAACCTACCTGTTTAGAGCTTTGTTGTAGTTTTAACGTGAGCGTAGCCGCGGGTTCTGCTAGTACTTTATATTATAAGAATAATTACTACTTTTAGTACTAATAAACATCTCTGACTAGATGATCAAAAATACGATTTAACCTACAAATCTTTTCTTATCTATAGAATGTAAAAATATTTAAACGGAAGACATGACAATACTTATAATTTTTGGATTTTTGTCTGTATGTAAGCAAATATACGTTTTAACGGTTAGTATGGGATAGATAGACTATATATTAGGTATATTACCGCACCGCTCAAGGGTAGTAGGATGATGATCTACAGTCTATATAGCCTTGCTCAATAAACTGGCTATCTAATGCAAAAAGAAGTTTTCAAATTGGATTAGTAGTTCCTGAGATTATCGCGTTCAAACAAACAAACGAACGAAGAAACAAACTGCCTCTTTATAATATTAGTATAGATATAGAAAGGAGCCAATGTCACCAATCGGCCCTTTCAATTTATCTATTTGAAAAAAATATCGTTTACACGATTTTATAATATTAGTAAGAACTAGATAGCGATCTGATATCAAAAATAGCCAAGTACCATTTCTATTGATCGGGAATACCTAAAGATAGAGCGTTCCCCTCTCTATGCAATCACATACAAATTATCTAAGAGTCGGGAATATTGGTTTAGGGATATGAAGAATAAAACATATAAGTGATGCCGCAGGATTTACCTTGTTTTATATTTAACTAAGTACGTTTTAATTTTTTGAGCGGAACCCTTATTCTTGTTTTAAAATAAAAAGAAGTTACTTCATATAAGATCAGCTATTTCATTTTTAATTATCAGAGATTAGCCAGAATAAACAGACAGACAGATAAAAAATTTAAAAATTGTGTTTTTTTTATAATACCGTATACATTTAGTAAAAAGCTGTTATTTTGACATTACAGACAGACACTTCAATTTTATTTATCTGTATGGATTACGAATTATATACATACATATTTTAATTAGTTACCTACAAGACTTTAGGTTCATTAATATTCGTATCTACGTTTATTAAGGTTTCTTTTATAAAACCACTTAAGTTGAATTCGCTGTAATCTAATTTTACTTCATGAATAAAATTGTAACGAAGTTAATATTATAGATAGATAGCACAGAAATTATTTAATTTAAACTTGTAGTATTTTTCTCAGTTTTCCTTTTTTCGTATTGACATATTATGATAAAAAAATCGATTGCTTCCCGAGTATGTTACATAATAGGCTAATGTGTTGGCAAGTGTCTTAATATCAGACGCAAAATGCTTAAAATAAAATAAATTCCATTCAATATACTTACAATCACTATCTTTTCAAGATAATTGCCATAATAACGCTGCTGTCTTTAGTATGGCTTTAAATGGTTGCCCTGGTCATGATTTTAGGATATGTCTGTTGCTTTGGGACACTGTAATCGGTTAGGTTTGATGTATTTTAATTTAACGTACAAGATGTCGGTAAATTCGTCTTAGTTGAAGGGACGACAGTATATTAAACAAACAAACTTTGCCTCTTTATAATCTATACTAATATATGGAGAGCCGATTTTTTTGTTCGGTTATACGATGCGATAACTACTGAACCGATCGGAATAATACTCATATCATAAGATGCAGCGTGTTTCGGAGAAGGTTTTAGTATATAATAAGTTGGTGATTAATGTACTATGCGGGCGGAGCCGAAGAAAAATGCTAGTATTAGTATAGATTAAAATATGACGTTTGTGAATGTGGGATAAGGCTTAGGTATTAGCTCAGTATACTCTAAGGAGATAAGGGCTTGGTGGACCGAAATAAGTTTATAATTCACATACTCATACATATGCAGGATTAGGCCCTATTTACTCATCGGTGTTAAAATTAAGGATGTAAATAAAACTATAAATATACTCACTTTTATATATATATTAACATAATACTCACAACTATTCTTTCGTTTTGTCTCACTTTTTACACTGACACTTCACAGGTTGCGAAACAACGCTTATGCACTACACAACACTTAAGCACTACACCTCCACTGCACAAATACACTGTTTTATTAAATAATCACTATACAACACTTCCACTTTGAGTTGACACTTGTCTCTTTGGCGTTCAGTGAGAGACTGTGCTCTTGACAGCATATACCCCCTATTTATGCATTCACAAGCACTGCCATCTATGATTAGGTATGTGCGTGTAGTCAATACAATATCTTAATTATCGTTAAATAACAATATGAGTAACTAAATATTACTAAAAATAACAATGTTGATGACAGTCGGCCATCCGAATAGAATCGTATGACCTCATACGAGATTTAAACAAAATAACTCATTGTAAGAATCAAAGACAAAATACAAGAAAAACATAAAAAAAACATTCATAAGTAAACTTGATTAATTACTACATTTTAAACAATTCTGTCCTGAATACAAGGCAACAGGCCCCTTACGTCCTGAATACCAAGTAACAGGCCCCTTTTAGTCCTGAATACATGGCAACAGGCCCCTTACGTCCTGAATACCAAGTAACAGGCCCCTTTTTGTCCTGAATACATGGCAACAGGCCCCTTACGTCCTGAATACCAAGTAACAGGCCCCTTTTAGTCCTGAATACAAGGCAACAGGCCCCTTATGTCCTGAATACCAAGTAACAGACCCCTTGTAGTCCTGAATACATGGCAAACAGGCCCCTTACGTCCTGAATACCAAGTAACAGGCCCCTTGTAATCCTGAATACTCGAAAAAAAATGCTCTCCGACAGTAAACATTTCAATAAACTGCAATTTATGCAAAAATTATAACAACGCATTTTGACCAATAATATATTATATAAAATCACAAAATTATATTTTAAGTTAAATAACCTATAAAGATAGAAAGGTTGTATGTATAATGATACTAATTTCACACAAGTTCATTACTACATAACTAAATCAATTATCTTAACAACGGAAGAGTATTTATTATATTTAATCAATTTAATCATTATATTTAATTATATTATTTATTAACTATATTTCGTAATTGTATATTCAGCCAAAATTTAAATAAAATACATAGATAAAACATTCTTAGTTTCATTACTCACGAGATTCCTCATCGTCAGATTCACTGGAGTATGTCCCACTCACGTGTGGTCTATTGAAATTAAGCCATGGTTTGATTTTATCAATAGCTACGATAGTCGAGAAGCTTCTTCCTCTCTTTGAAGTCAATGGCGTGTCTTCTATGGCAAAGCGATCATGGTCTAAAATAGATGCGATTCTATAAGGTCCCTGAAACTTAGGCACAAGTTTTTTGCTCTGTCCTGTTGCAGGTACTTGGCGTTCCACTCTTACCAAATCCCCTACATTATATTTCGGAGGGATACAACGGTGCTTATCGAATGATTCCTTTTGATTTTGTTGGCATGCTTCAATATGAGTGTTAATTTCATCCCTTATATTAGCTCTGTTCTTGTCCAAATCGTGTATTATTTACTTTCAGTGGATCCCGTAGGTCTTACCCCAAATAGAGCTTCTGCGGGAGTTCGATTTATGCCCTTATTGAAAGTATTATTCAGACCCCACTGAATATCCGGCAAGTGGTCATCCCATTTATTTTCAGATGTACCAACTGACTTGGCTGTCAATGCGTCAACAATAACTTTATTGTAACGCTCCACTTGCCCATTTGCCCTTGGGGTGGCCACAGCATTCATCACGTGCTTAACATCTTTCGCGTTGACAAATTTCTTAAATAAACTACTAGAAAAAGAAGTTCCTCTATCTGAAATGATTCTTCGTGGTACGCCGAAAATTCCGAAATATTCCTTGAGTACTCTAATGGTACTATTAGATTTAGTATTTCTCACCGGCTTTAAATAAATATACTTTGTGTAAGCATCGATTATTACTAGAATATGCATGTTGCCTCTACTGGAGCGCACAAATGGGCCGACATGATCTACATGAATGGTATCAAATGGAATGTCAATCTTCTCAATAGGATGAAGATAACCAGGCTTCTTACCTCCAGTTGCTTTGGCATAAGAACATTCAAGACAGGAAGCGACGTATTTTTTTAAAGCTTCGCATTTTTGGAAACCAATACACGGATTTAACCTTTTCCAATGTCTTATCCATAGAAAAGTGTCCTATATCATCGTGATTGATTTTTAGTATTTGCCAACGTACCCCCTTAGGTACTACCCATCTGTCACCGTCTGGAGTAATCCTAAATAATTTTTCACCCTTTAATTTAAAATTAGTTTTTATATCTATTATGTCATCTAAATTTGGATCTTTAAGTATCTGGACTTTTCTTTGAATCTCGGAATCAGCACTCTGGACGGTAGCTAGCCAACTTTCCTCAGTAACGCTCCTTACCATACAGGAAGCGATCGGAGAAGAATTTGGAACCGGGTTACGACTCAAGGCGTCAACATGAGCCATAGAGACACCTGCTCTATATTCAATATTAAAAGTGTACTCTTGCATCTGTTCCCACCATCGAGCTACTCGTGGTATCATGTCTCGTTTTTGAAATGTTGCACGCAAAGAGTTGCAATCGGTTACAATTTTGAAAGTTATGCCAATAAGGTATACTCTGAATTTCCGAAGGGATGCCACCACAGCCAGAGTCTCAAGGTCGTATGAGGAGTAATTCTGTTCTTCTGGACTAGTTTGTCTACTAAAATATGCAACAGGCAAGCGTACTCTTTCCTTATTCAATTGTATTAAAATGCCAGCTACACCTACCTTGCATGCATCTGTGTGGAGCTCCGTCTCAGCGTTTGGATCGTATAGAGCTAAAGTAGGTTTTTGTGTCAATTTATTTTGAAGCTCCTTAAAAGCGGACTGTTGTTCATGCCCCCAATTCCATGATGTATCCTTTCCGAGGAGGCGTGTCAAGGGTTTAGCTATTATGGAGAATCCGGGTACGAACCGTCTAAAGAAACTTGCCAGACCTAGAAATTGCCGCACATTGTGTTGATTTTGTGGTACTGGAAACTTCGCTACAGCCTCTACTTTACTAGAACCTGGTTGTATTCCACCTTTTGACACCTGAAATCCTAAATAGTCCACATTATTACCAAAAAATATACACTTAGAAAGTTTAAGTGTCAACCCAGCACTAGAGAACAAGCTCAGAACTTTTTCCAAGCGCTTTATACCTTCTTGGAAATCCTTGGCTGGAATTATTACGTCGTCCAAGTATGCAAGAGCTTCTCTGTGACGAGTTGACCCTAAAACTTGGTTCATTATACGTTGGAATGTGGAAGGGGCATTTGCAAGACCAAAGGGCATTCTGTTAAACTCAAAATGTCCCTCTGGTGTTACAAAGCCCGTTTTGTGTTTATCACTTTCTCGTATGGGTATTTGATAGTACCCCGAAGCAAGGTCTAGAGTAGTGTAAAACTCATTTCCAGCTAATAAATCAATCTGATCATCGATCAGGGGCATAGGATAATTTTCTCTTACAGTTTTTTTATTAAGCGCCCTATAATCTATGCACAGACGGTAATCGCCAGTTTTCTTGCGCACCAGTACTACTGGGCTGGCGTATGACGATGTGGATGGCTGGATTATCCCATTGTCAAGCAGCTCTGTTATCATTTCTCTCACCACCTCCTTTTCTTTTATGGACAGTCTGTATGGTCGGTAAACTACCGGCTCATCATCATGCAGAGTTATAGACATTTCTCCAACTGTAGCCTTACCTAATTCTGCCAAACTCGCTGCGAAACAATTTCTAAAGTTGTTTAAAAGCAATAGAAGTTTCTCCTTCTCCTCAGAAGAAATATTAGGTCCGGTTTTAACCTCTTCCATTCTTATCGGTTGATATAGACCTTGAGTTACATTATTAACCGCTATCACCTTTGAATCTACAGTATCCTTATATTCTTCTGCCATATATCCTCGGGCTAATAAATAGTCCTTGTTTATAGTGATTTCTTTACCTGATGCAATACTAACCAATAGCTCTCCTTCTCCGTTATCATTAATGGAAAACAGACCTGCTAACACGGAAAAGACAGTATCTTTTATTAATCTTAATCCTCCCTCTATGTATACGTCACCTGTAACTAATGGCTCAGTATAGACACTAATAACTGATGTACCTGAAACTAAAGTTTCACATTTACAGAACAATTTAATTTTGTAATGCTTACTGGAATAATTAAATGCCGAAAGAAGTTCAAGTTTATCGCTTGTTTTATGGACTACAATATGAGGTTGCTCTGTAAATGTTTGGCCAATCATAACTGGTACATGCATAGCTTCATCTGGTACCACAAATAGTTCTACATCAGCTTCTACTTCATCAATTTTAATCGTTACCAACTGTCTACCCAAAACATTAACAATGGAATTACCGAAACCTTTTAAAGTCGGGAGAGCATCAGTTTCGTATTGGTTATGAGATTTAATAAAATCCGATATCCTTATCATGCAACAATCGCTTCCAAAATCCAGAAACGCTTTGTAAGGAATCCCGTTGACTTCAATCGTTTTTAAATATTTTTCTCCAAGTTGTTTATCATTAGTCACGCGCAGAACATTCTTATCCGTTGTCAATGGTCCTTTAGAATAACACTGCTCTGCGTCATGACCTACTTTCTGACACTTACCACATTTCTTAACCGGTTGTGGACATTGTGGTACTGTATGCCCTTCTTGCTTACAATTAAAACAGCGTGGTCCCTTGCTCATTTGTTTCAATGAAGACTCCTGAGTTCTATTCATGAATTGATTCCTCGGAATTTTACGCTCATTCGTGCGACTGTTCCTGGTATTACTAAGATACGCAAGTAGTTTATCAGGATTATCATATTGAACCGCCTCTGCACCCAATCTAATTGACCGATCGTCTATGCCATGAAGAATACATTCTACAGCTCGACTACCTGTTATGCCACATCGATTCAATAAAGCAATTTTATCATAATAATAAGTTTCCAGTGAATCTCCGAATCGGGCGCGCTTGGCTAGCATATCACTAAGCATTTGCCCATAATTTTCTGTGGACGGAAATGCCGACAACAATTTAGTTTGCCATTCATCCCATGAGAAAAGAACAGAAGGTAAGCCTTCATACCAACGCTGGGCAATTCCACGTAATTTTGGTAAAGCAAAATGAACTATTTGTTTTTCAGTCCATCCATAAATAGTTGAGCATTCATTAACCTTATGTAACCACATTGTCATAGTCTGTTCTTTCCTCGAGGGATCGAATTCGGGAATGGTATTATTCATATTTACTAACTTATCTAAATTGTTATCCGTAAGACTAGCATATTTAAGTGCATCGAGTAATTGCTGTAACCCACTATTAGCGAACTGAGTTGACTCACCATTGTCCAATAGTCTTCCACGATGGCAACTAGGATAATTCTGGGTGCGAACGCTTCTTCTTGACTCCCGACTGCGTGGCGTACTGCGAGAACGACTTCGTTCCCGACTGCGTAATCGTTCTCGTTGATGGCTACGTGACCGACCTTGTCGATGGCTGGGGACACGGAGATGGTAAAGATGCCTGCTTCGAGATTCGCTGCATTGTCCGGTGCGACGCCGGCTTGGCTGTCTGATATGGAGTCGGCTCGACGATCTGCTGCGAGACCGACTCGACGGCCTTCCACGTGATCGCTCTAGTTGTTGACTACCAGAAGGGAGCCCGTCAGGGCTACGTAACTGGCGTGACCTTACCCCTCGTGGGCATGGCCGATTGAGAATCGGGCTGCGAGCTGCACTCGACCTCATGAACTCTACTGGGCTCCGAGAGCGCTGTGCCAACCTATCCATATGGCACGATGAACGAGAACTTTCTTGAATGTCCACTGAAAAGCCCAAGATTATTACTCGCATAGTGTAGTGCTCACATTATGTAGTATCATAAGACTAAACTCTTGTATTAACCCATATACATTATTATTATTATTATTTTATGAGATAAGTAGGAGGGTGGGAGAAAAAAAAAAATTGGAAAAGGTAGGGGAAAAGAGGAAAAAGTACAGTAACACAACAATACAGAAGTAGAGAAAATTATCAAGGCAAATATAATATGAACAATTGAAAATAAATAATAAACATTAAAATAAATAATGAAAATAGAAAAAAAACGAATAAATAAATAGTAATTAGTTAAAATACTTACGTCCCATATAAAACACAAAAAAAATAAGATAATCAAATTAAATAATGTATATGTATATTAAGGCTATAAAATATATACCTTCACAAAAAAAAAAAAAAAATATGATAATAAAAAAAATAAAAAGAGTAATAATAATAATAATAAACTACATATTATTAATTTTGTGATCCCACTTCTGAAACTGCAGGATTAGGCCCTATTTACTCATCGGTGTTAAAATTAAGGATGTAAATAAAACTATAAATATACTCACTTTTATATATATATTAACATAATACTCACAACTATTCTTTCGTTTTGTCTCACTTTTTACACTGACACTTCACAGGTTGCGAAACAACGCTTATGCACTACACAACACTTAAGCACTACACCTCCACTGCACAAATACACTGTTTTATTAAATAATCACTATACAACACTTCCACTTTGAGTTGACACTTGTCTCTTTGGCGTTCAGTGAGAGACTGTGCTCTTGACAGCATATACCCCCTATTTATGCATTCACAAGCACTGCCATCTATGATTAGGTATGTGCGTGTAGTCAATACAATATCTTAATTATCGTTAAATAACAATATGAGTAACTAAATATTACTAAAAATAACAATGTTGATGACACATACATTTACCTATATAATCTAAAAATTTATGCATATATGTAAAATAAATTATACTGCTCAATAGATCGATTTTAAATTTTATCACTTGAAAAGATTTTTTATTCTCTTTTTTAACAATTTTTAATTGTTAATTAAGAGGATTGTGAAGTGCCGATACGCGGCGAGAGTAGGTATTTTTAAAAATGCTATCTGTTTCATACCGCTTTGCATCCCCCCGGCAGTGAACAACACAAATACAACATACGCAAATTCTCACACACACTATGATAGCAGCAGCCGGTGACGCGCGGGCGCTTGCGGGGGGCGGGGGCGGGGGCGGCGCGACTCGGCGCAAGAGCAATTTCAAAGTTTATCTAATATTTATTATTTTAACGGTTTGCGTACATTATACATTCCCTACAAGTTACATCGCACCTTTATTCATAAACTGAAATAACTCTAAATTACAATTCTGTGGCGAATATCATTTAAAATTTGACTTGTTTAGATTGATGACTTCAAAAAATCATAAAAAAATAAATAGGTCGTTTAGATCAATTACAAAAATCTCGTTCCAAAAGTTGAAAGTTATAGAATATTTTGTTGTTTATGTAGGTACTAATAGACCCATCGGAATCCTTTTATTGTTAAAATAATTATTTTATTGAAAACCTGAAGTTTTATGATTTTATAATGTTAGCAGGTATATAAGGAATAGAAATTCATAAAATGACCTGATCATGAATGATGATGATTTACGATTTTTTAGATTTTTTAACATATCTATGACTAAATTTTATAAAATATATCAACTTAATTTTTTTAAATATATTTTTAACTAATGAATAAACAAGATTAGATTACGAATGATTTTCATTTCTTTCTGTAATTGCCCTAAAATCATTTTTTTCAGAAAAATCAATAAAATTAACTCCAAAAACTAATAAAATATCGATAATTTCGAAAAAATTATAACGAATAGTATGTGTATATATATATATGCATTATATATATAATATATATATATATATATATATATATATATATATATATATATATATATATATATATATATATAATATATATATATATAATTATACACATACTATTCGTAATAATTTTCATAAAATTATAACGAATATAAAATTAAAAATATAAATTTTACAAAAATAAAAGTATTTTTATTGCTCCTTCTAAACGGTAATAGTCCAGCAATTAGCAAAAGAAAGCGCGTGACCGGTGGTGGGCGAGGGGTGGAGGGGTGTAGGAAGTGGTCCTTACTCATTCAAACTTGGCCAGATATAATGATGATGATGATATAGAAAATATTTTTATTTTTGTATGAAAATGAAAATTTAAGAAATTTTTTTTTTCTTGTTACAGAGGTTGTTGTTATGATGTAAATAGTATATTCCCAAAAGGTCTTCAGTAAATTAAAAATGACCCTGTATATATATATATATATATATATATATATATATATATATATATATATATATATATATATATTTTCAGTTTTGTATTTTTTCTCAGAAATGAGATATTTTCCCGCGGTAATGCTATAATATGTTGATCCGGATAACCAGCTACCACCATACCAAATTTCATCAAAATCCCTCCAGTGGTTTTTCTGTGACGTGGTAACAGACAGACAGACAGACAAATTCAGAAAAAATCAGAAAAATTCAAAAAACTATAGATTCGGCCTCTGTATCGATAATAATGTTTATTTCAATAATATTTTCCAAAAAATATTTAATGTACAGATACGGCTTAGTTACAATCTATACATACGAGTATAATAAAATTCTAAACTTTGGATTGAATCCTTTCAGTATCGATCGATATATCGATATTACCTTCTCCTCCCTAGGAGATAATAATATCGATAGCACCTTCAACATCACTACAGTCTAAAATATGCCCCTGCCCCCGACCCGTATGGTGCGATAGAGAGAGTTGCAAGTCTTAGACTCAATTACCTACATTTCCTTTTTGAAATATTGTTTCGGGCGATAACGTTTTCACCCCCCTAAACATTAACGAAATGAGACGATTTTGGTCTCATTAGATTCAGTACACCTTAATCTAGGTCTGTACGTTTTCCTTTTTTTGTAATTCAGTTTAGTTTAATTTAAACAAATAAAAACGCCGGAGGAAGTTTTTAGGTCAAAAATATAGATATTTAGATGCTAATAACTTCTGTCGTACGCAATATTTCAAAAAAATAAAAACGTACGGACCTAGATTTTGATTATATCTACAACATTTCCAAAAATTATGAAAATTAGACTATGTTTAAGGGGGGAAAAACGTTATCGCTTTTTGTATGAAAATTTACAGGTTCACAATCCTCTTAAATGTAGAAAAACGAGAATTTAAAATAGATTCATAAAGTTTTATTACTATGTTATTCCAACTTCATGGACACAATCACACAATAATGCATTTAGTTATTTATAATTAATACTTGTATTTACTAAAATAAGACCTAATTAACCTAAGACTCGAATTAGGCCAGTTGGTAGGGTTCCATGCCTAAAAGGTTTGTAGACCATAAGGAACCCTATTACTAAGCCTACTGTCCACGTGTGTTCCTATTAAGTACACGGTCACTGAACTCGATCTTCACCTTATATACAAGATCGCGTACAATATGAACTTTGGAATGTATTATCGAAATTACTCAATCGTATATCATATGAAAGTTAGTAAGTAATATTTTTAATTCTGACCAAACAATCGTGTTAAAAACATGTGACAGTCGTTCCGGATCTCTTTTTATATGTTCAAAAGATGATATTGATTTCTGATATTTCTTGCATTTTATTTTATATTAATCTAAATTATTTTTATTATATTATTGTTTATTCTCAAAAACTAAAAATTATCAACAAAAAATGTAAGTGATACTTTCTAGCGATTTACCTTTGCTTCGCTTGGGTGCGTTCCTACTCTCTAGGTACATTTTAATTTTTGAACGGAATCCTAATTCTTTTTGTAAAATAAAAATAGCCTAAGTTACTCTTTATAACAATAGCTGTCTGCCAGAGAAAGTCTGTCAAAGTCCAGCAGTTTCGGAGATTAGCCGGAACAAACAAACAGACTGACAAAAAATTTAAAAGTTGTGTTTCTCTCATAAGTATATAATTTCATATGCGTTTAGTAAAAAGCTGTTATTTTGTTATTAGAAACAGACACTTCAATTTTATTTATCTGTATAGATAGTATAGTTTTATGAAGATAAAAATATACGACCTTTTTTTGCATTTTCATAAAGTAAACAGGAAAAGTGTCAGAATTGTTAATTAGACGTCATCTAGATCCTTCTTTATTTTATTTTCCTTCTTTTAAGTTAGGTTAGCAATTAAAAATAGTTTGTGTAAATTATTATTTACTACATATTAGGTATTATACCTATGCTTTATTAAAGTTGCGAGAGCCAGGGAAAATGTATAACTATTCTAATATACCTTTAAGATCTAATTTAGCTCCAGGTATGTATGTTTCAATGCACTTTTTAAACTTATAGAGGAAGAGCCCGTGAACGCCAGACCTTCGTCATTTTATAAAGGCTGAAAGTTTGTCAGCGCATGCTCCCACTCTATTATTTGACGAATTTAGATCAGAATTTTACACACCTTTAGTACCGTGTACCTGCCAAAGCCACCATAGCCTGAACTTCATAATGGTCCATCGTTCTTATCTGTGTTGGGAGCATGCGCTGACAAACTTTCAGCTTTTATAAAATGTCGAAGGTCTGGCGTTCACAGGCTCTGAGGCCATTAGTATAATCGTAATTGTAATCTATACATATAATAAAATTGTAACTAAGCCGAATCTGTACATTAAATATTTTTAGGAAAATCTTATTGCAATAAACATTTTCGATACAGAGCCGAATCTATAGTTTTTAGAATATTTGTCTGTCTGTCTGTTACCGCATCACAGGAAAAAACCACTCGACGGATTTTGATGAAATTTGGTATGGTGATAGCTGGTTATCCGGGTCAACATATAGGATACTTTTTACAGCGAGACAGGCAGACACACAGATCAAAAATTCTAAAAACTATAGACTCGGTCTCTGTATCGATAATAATGTTTATTTCAATAAGATTTTCCAAAAAATATTTATTGTACAGAATCGGCTTTGTTACAATTTTATTATATGTATAGATTTATCTTGTTTTCATTGAGTTTAACATGCAAAGACAAAACAGTTCGGTACATTTTTCTTCTCTCTTTGTCGTTTTCAATAAAAAAAATTGGAAATAGGATTTAGCGCGTGTACATTTGTGGCGTAGACCGTAAAATGTTTAGTGACTAGAAATCTAATTTTAGTTTTTGTTTGAGTGTGTTTAGATGATCAAAATTTTGTATTAGTTTGTACATGTGTATGTAATAAGTTTTTTATAATAGATTTAAGTACCTATGTTATTATCATCACCAAAACTTACATTTATTAGGGATCAGATGTTTACGTCTCTTCGAAAAAGGCATCTGATTGTTATAATACTGATGTATTATAACAATAGTTAATTAGTATTTTTTTTTTCCTTCTTTTTTTCGATTTATATTTAAAAGGATCAAAACAAATGTAAATAAGTTATTTAAATTGTTTATTGCAGTACAACTTGGAGGTAACGTTAAAGGGCGACAAGGGAAACGTCGCCCAGCCGTGGGATTAGAAGCTAGCGCACCCGTGGGCAAAAAAGGTCGATCAGCTGATTTAGGGGCTTTGAAACTCCCCTCCCATGGCTATCCCACGGAACATCCCTTTAACAAGGATGGTTATAGGTATATCCTGGCGGAACCGGATCCCCATGCTCCGTTTAGACAGGCAAGTTTACTTACTCGTTGAAATTATATTTTATTGCTCAATTTCAAAAAAGGAAGTTTATTTTTGAGTGCAATTTTTTTTTGTGACATTAACGTGGTTATTCGACATTTTTAAGTCGATTTCTTAATTATTTTTATTATTAATAAGTACATCATTGACTTGACTCAGGTGGTAGCGGAACATATATCATAGCGGATCAATATGCATTATTATGCTTTATTTGCTAGTGATATTTAAAATATCTTTATTTATTATGCAAACTTGTAAAGCTAAGTACATTCAATTAATAACAGCATTTAAATATTAATTGTAAGTAATTATGATTGCATATCAAACACATATTATTCCATGCAACATTGTCCCGGACATTTATTTTAAATTCTATATCTACAGTGGTTATCTTTATTACTTATAGGAGTTTGACGAAAGCAACGAATGGAGCGGGAAACCAATCCCGGGATGGCTCTATCGGTCTTTGTGTCCGGGGATAGTTCTCTTAGCTCTGCACGATCGAGCGCCACAGTTGAAAATAGCTGAGGATCGCTTAGCTGTCACTGGGGAAAAGGGCTATTGTATGGTTCGGGCTACCCATGGTGAGTTGTTTATTTAATATTAGCATAACCGAGAGACGTTGTTTTGTCTTCAAAAATAAATACTTTCAGTTTATACCGAATTTCAATTCTCATTGCAACTTTTCAAATTTTTTCACCTTAAAACCTTGTTCGGTCTATTACCTTGGCAACCAAGCTTCGATTGGCGTTTATTCGAGAAAGATAGAAAAATTGCGTTTTTTTTTCAGAAAAGAGGCCATTCAAGTAGGTATTACGTAAGCAGAATTTTAGTAATTATTAACCCCTTCCTCCTTCTTGTCAGCAAAAGTAAGTAATGCTCTTACTGACGTTAACATTACGACTCAATTATTCTGACGAATCCCTGAACATACTTTTCGCTTTTGAGCATAGACAAGAGGGTTGTCATGTGTGTTCTGAAAACATTGATTTGAGAGATCAAAATGTTTAGTATATTTAAATAAATTAATTATTCTTAATAAATAAATATTGCTGACGTAATCACCATCCAGAAACATTCTTAATATCCAAAAATAAGCAAATAAAGATTTTTGGTGCTTACGTAATACTTGAATGGCCCCAAAGGAACATATATATGTAGAAATAAATAAATATAATATTTGATCCAAATCATTAGAGCCGTTACCGAGATACATGAAATAAATTTGTATAATATACAAAAACTGGTCATTTACTATTATAAGAATAAATAGAAAGTGAAACATCCTTTTTTTATCTTAAAGGGTTTCGACGAAATAGAGATAATAAGAAAAATAAGTTCATGATTTTATTATTTTTTCAGCACAGGGTATATAATACATTAAAAATTGCGAATTTTGGGAATCGAACTGACGGGACATGCTGTGCTAATAAAGCCATACAGTCGTTAAATTATTATTATATTAGAATATATTTTGTCTTAGGCGTGTCCCGGGGGATTTGGTATTGGGAAGCGACTGTTGAAGAGATGCCCGAAGGTGCAGCCACTCGCCTTGGATGGGGACGGCGGTATGCCAACTTGCAAGCGCCGTTGGGATATGATAAGTTTGGTTATTCCTGGCGCAGCCGGAAAGGGACTAGGTAAGTGTTTGAGTTCTATGATTATGACTTTTAGGCATGCTAATTGTATTGTTAACTATGTCATTGTCCCGTGGGATTTATGGCTAGTTTTAATAACCTATTTGATAGCAGAGTGGACCGAGGGAGCAACCCCACACTGTTATCAGAAAAGTAGGATTAAATTATCATTGGCGTAAAAATAAAACAACCAAACTAAGTTTTGCACATTCCTATATTGCAATTTTATATTTTTAATTATATTATAGGTAGCTATTTATTTATTTATGTACCACAAAATAAAAAAAAAAACACAAAAAAAAACCAGATAAATATGTTGTGTACAAAGGACTTTGCTCTTTAAGAGATATCTACCAGAAACGCTCGAGCTTAAAAAAAGTAATGAGTCGCGGTGGTGGTACAGACTACAAAGATCAATCTTCCTAATATTATAATTATGAAAGTTTAGATGGATATTTGGATGTTTGTTACTCAATCATACCAGAACGGTTTAACTTTGGCACAGAGATAGATTATAGTTTGGAATACCACATAGACCTTTTATCCCGGAAAAATGTACGGTTCCCGTGGGATAGATTTGTTTTTGTTTTTAGTATAAACATACATACATTCAAGCATGCAATAAATAATTATTTTAGATGTGGTCTTTATCCTCGATTAACAAGTTTATATTTTCGCAGGTTTCACGAGTCTCGCGGCAAACATTACAGCGCGGGTTACGGTGAGGGCGATACATTGGGCTTCCTTATAATAATGCCCGATAGTGTCTCTACCAAATACACGCCTAATACTTACAAAGATAGAGTGAGTGTTAAACGTTACTTGTTACTATGTTCAAGATTTTTTTGTCTATAGAAATGTATCTATATATGTTTATATATATAAAAATCGATGTGTGTATATACTTTCTCTATGAACTCCAAAACGGCTGGAGCGAAGTTTGGTAGCAATCGGAAGTTTGAACGCGGACGAAGCCGCGGTAGTGCTAGTTATAGTCGTATGCGGGCTAGCTATAATGTTATGTTAATAAAATAAATTAATTTAATTCTATGATATTTAAAAGAGCAACTGTTGAGTTTCTCGTCAGCTCTTCTCAGCAGAACTGCTTTCCGAGCCGGTGGTAGCTTCCTCACGGACGGACTACACTGACGCTCTTTAAATTAAGTTGACGATTCAAAAGTGCTTGTATAAGTCTCTAATGAATAACGTTTAATTTCATTTTATTGAAATAGTTTTAGTACAAGTATATTAGTCTGTTGTTAAGTAGGTTATTAAATGTTGGAAATCGATTTTAACCTCATATTTTCGTATCCATTAGAATATTTTCTAAGTGTGTAACATGCTGTTGATTATATGAAATTTAATTTCTAATCCATTTCTAGTACATGGACGGGGAAAATGTATGATGAGAAACAAAATCTTTATTTTGTTTATGATTCGTAACTTTATTCATGTTTTTTAATTAACAATAGACTGAATCCATTCTAATTAGTAATATATATTATTTATACCGTATATCTTATATAAAGCCATATATACACAGATAACAAAAAAGTTAATGTACTAATAATATGTTTAAATGATTTACAGCCTCTAGTCAAATTCAAGAGTCACCTTTACTACGAAGACAAAGATAACATACAAGAATCTCTAAATAATCTCAAACCCCTGCCCGGCAGTAAGATTTTCTATTTCAAAAATGGCGAATGTCAAGGTGAAGCGTTCTTCAATGTATACCAAGGATGTTATTATCCAACTGTTTCCTTGCACAAGAATGTCACAGTCAGTGTGAATTTTGGGCCAAACTTCAAGTATCCACCCACAACCGAGTATAACTATAGACCGGTATGTTTTTACTTATTTATTATACTTATTTATTATGTATTTAGGTTGCTTCCAAATACAAATTTTAATCCCCATGTTCACCCCCTTAAGGTATGATTTCCGGGATAAAAACTATGCTATGTGCTTCCCAGGGTGTCAAACTTTCTTCTTACCAAATTTTATCTAAATCGGTTCAGTAGTTTTGGAGCTTATTCGGTACAAACAAACAAACAAAAAATCTTTCCTCTTTATAATATTAGTATAGATTAGTCTAAGATCCGACGTAATGTCATCCAACACTCATCTGCTTACTTGTATCTTTTCGGATGTTATCGCAGATTTATTTTGATTTTTGGCTCCCGACGTTTCGAATGTTTTACATCAATCATGGTTACGGGAGAGACTCGTGTCTCTGTTTTATTTAAATGCTAATATTTCATTTTTTGCACATATTTCCCCAGATGTCAGAAAAAGCAGAAGAAGCGATATGCGAACAAACTATGGCAGATTTACTGTTCCTCACTGAAAATGAAGGCAAATTGCGTCTCGACACGTTCAACCTCTGATACAACTAACACCGTTTTAACGGTGTTTAAATTCAAAAGGACTCTAAAGTTAGGACTAAAAATGATGGTGGTGATTTGAATTGAATTTTTGAAGTGAAACTTTTTTTGAATGCAAAATTTTTTGAAAATGCGACACGAGAAAGAGACAAACACATAAATATATAGGATTAAGCCGGCGAAAGAATGAGATAGAATATATTACACAGGAAATGAAAAATTATACTGAATAATATGTTTTGTAATATAATATGTTAAATAAAATGTAAAATAACTTTTAAACTTGGTAAAAAACAAAAACCTTATAATTATTCTACACCTGATACTCTATTCATCTCATTCTCTCGTAGGTTACATTTCTGAAGTTTCACTTCTACCGTGAGTGAATTGCATAGACACACTTTTTTTTATAAGTATCCATGAATTCTACAAGTGACTCAGTTCTATTACTTTTAGGCTGCTAGTGCAAAAGTGGCCTAACCTTAAGATTTTTTTAGAAATATATCTATTATCTATGATATAGGTAATTACCTAATAGGTAAGGTTTCGAAACTAAAGAAAACAAGTTTACAGTATTACTTACTTGACAATAATTTATAGGGTCTATTTAAAGAGAATAGAAACCTCTCAGGACTAAATTGCTAAATTTAATAAAAAAAACGTTAGCAATTCTGTGTGTTCACACGAGGTGAACTCTGGCAATGACTCCAAAAAGTAAACATGTAACTAATTTAATGTTGTTGAAATTAATATAATTAATAAGTCGAAGCTCTGCTTCTTTCTGATAGGAAATCTGATCACTTCCAATACATTTTCATTAATTATATCGTAATATAATAGCAAAGGAAATATGCGTGTTTTTTTTTAATATACAATAGGAAACATCGTTATATATTTGTAAAAAAATATCCAACTCCAAAAAAAGTATTAAAAAAATTATAAATTTCATATGGATACGAATACTTCAAACGTCGTAATTTTTATATATATAATATAAAAGGATATATAGAAAAATTACGACTAGTTTGTAGCGACAAAATCGCTAATCGCTTTGTTATGATAATACTTTGACGTCATATTTGGTCTCACTGGAGGCGTGGGTTTCAACTACTTTGAATTTTCCACCTATATTTGCTGTATTTGCACTTTATCTATTTTCTTAATCAAAAAGAAATTACATTAAAAAATATTAACATAGGCTTAATACAAAAACAATAAAGATTATAATACAAATATATATTTCACCTTTATTTAAATCACACGCATATTCCTTATTATCAGCTAAAAATAAAAAATTAAGTGAGTATGGTATGTACAGTAAGTTGGACCAAAAAATTTCTCACCTTAAAAATCCATCTTAGGTTACATTGGACCATATTTAAGAAATAAAATGGTTGTAAAATTAGGTACATAAAAAGTTGAAACTTATTTTTTTTTTTTGACAAAAATATCTGTTTCTGCAGTCTCAAATTTTATATATAGGCTTCTAATTAAGAGATCTAGCGAAAAAATGTGAGGTCTCAACTCGATGGCATATTTTGTACTGTTAAGCCTCTAAGTAACCCATAGGGAATAGCTCAAAGATGGTCACAGGATAATGCGTACATTTTTAATGATATTATTAACAGGTTTTTTCATCTTTGCACTAACTGTCTGATGTATTTAAGAAATGTACAATTCTTACGTAAGAGAAAATGTTGTGATTGTTATAGATCTTCTTAATGTATCCATATTTTATTTTATTATTCGTCAAAAATATTGCTGTGGCAGGCAATGCTGAGGCAAAGGTTCTATCTTGGATGTGTTTTTTTAAATGCCATGGTTTTTTATACCTAATTTCATTGAAGTCAATAATTTCTTTATTAATTGTCTGAATATACATAGTATTAATAAGGCAGTGGTAGCCCAGTGGTAACGCGCTCGCTTAGGAAACCGAGTGACAAATCCCGGGTCTTGCACCTCTAATATTTTCAAGTGCAAATCATTTCCAATATGATTACCACTTGTCTTAATGGTGAAGGAAAACATCGTGAGGAAACCTGCATGTCTGAGAGAACCTAGCAAGTTTTCAAAAGACATGTGAAGTCCACCAACCCACACTTGGCCAGCGTGGACTATGGCCTGTTTCCCCTCGTACTGAAGGGAGGCCCGTGCCCAGCAGTGGGACGTTAAAAAGGGCTGAATACATGCATACATAGTATTATAACTGTTACATAGAAATGTAATATAATATAAAATGAAAATTATCTGTGTAAAAGTGGCCTTAAGTTAATAAAGAAATATAAATAAAAAATCCAATGTTTATTGTTTAAATCCAAAATCTATAGAAAATTCATTTTCATGCTAATAATTTTTATATCAATTCAACATATATGTTAGGCCATTTATGTTAAATTTGAATTTATGATTTTTAAAATATGTACAGAATTTTTTTACATAAAAACCTATATCTCTGTAAAGTTTGACAAAAAAATGAAAATTGTTATATAAAACAAAATATTAATAGAATATCTGAAGTTTTACTCTTGTGTAAAAAAGATAAGTTTAAAATGTTGATTGTAAGATAATTGATATATTCAATAAAATATGACTACAATTTTGTTTTTTTTAAATTATATATATGTATGTAGTTGTTATTTAATTAATCCTCCACATGATTATCAGTATTTAAGAACTCCAAGGATCTCATCAAAAGCGACAAAAGTCACAGAGAAACCAATAAATATTTATTTATTGGTTTCTTTCAATAGGGATTGTTGATCTAAAATTAAAATAATCTAATAGAAGTAAATGCATGTTTTCTAGTAAGATCCATTACCTCTCATTCCCTATCATGAGGTTGGCCCCTACTTTGGCCTATTTAAACATCCTACTATGGATAAAACTATGTCAAAAGTCAAAATAAAAGATTTAGTATAATTAAAGGATCTAAGAAAAAGTAATGTTAGAAAGCTATCTGAAGAAAGGGAAAATAATGGAGACAGGTGTCTGGGATATAGCCTTATGTTGTTTTTATCATAAAGCATTAAGTTGACACTTGACTGTGACGAATCAAAAGCAAATATAATATTAAATTATTAAACATTTCGGAATGTTGTAGTATAGATTGCTAGTCACATACATAAATTGTACCTTATTAGCTATGAAAGTGTTTTAAATAAAGAAAGTATTATTCTATGAAAGTGGTTGTTATCAATACCAATAAAAAATCTATTTTCAAAAACTTACGTTATTCTTTTTATTACTTAATATTATAAAATTATAAATATGTTACGATGCCTTTATTTTGTTATTTTTACTAAAATGAAATGTTCTATGTTGAATTTTCTATTTACCAAACCCACCCTTACAATTGGGACTACTTTCTACAACTTTATCACTGGCCTCCCACTGTTGCGGTGTCTTAGCAACTATAGACAGCGCATGCACACCATTTTGTAATTCCTCTTTCAATATATCATTCACTAGACGATGCCTCTGAAATTATAGCATCAAATTATTATAATTTAAAATTGTGACAAAGTTACTATATATTAGTACCTATAGTTGAAATAGTTTTCTTTGCTTGAGTCAAATTGTTCTTAGTTTAAATTTACATAAACTGGCTTTTGTAATATGTCAGTAAAGGGTACATAACAATTTCTGATTTTCATAACTTTGTAAATATAAAGTTTCTTTGATACATATACAGGTTAAAAATTTAATACCAATATTAATCAATTAAATGTGCTATATTAAAGTTGAATAATATACTATATTAAAGGTGATTTTCAATAGATTTTTACCTTTATTAATGCTAAGCCGTCAAACTGATCGGATACCACAACGACTTTGAAATGCGTCTCTGCACCTTTGGGAACATTGTGCATATACGATTCATTTATGATTTCTAGATGCTTAGTTTGTAAAGCAGCTTGCAACTTGTTTTTTATAGAGTTTGCGATAACCCCTGAAGTACTCATTGTTCTTGAGAGAGTATTACCTAAAGTATATACAAATATACAATTGAAATTACATTAATTAAAATTAAATTATTTCGTGTAAAAAATTACCTAATTTAAGTAAATAGCGCATAAATATTTTATTATATTCAGATTTGTTTTGAAAAACAGCTGATTTTTTGACAATTGACAAAACTGACGTTTGAGATTTTTATTTGACATTCGACAATTTAGTTTACGCTTTCGTCCAGAAACCTTATAAACAAAGCTGTTTTAACATATTTGTTTCCCAGAAATATTTCATTCACAAAATGATTAGTTCCCATCAAACTTTTTTGACTGACATTAAGGGGGCACCGAGCTTTTTATTTTAGTAGGCCGACAGCGGGCAGGGGGGGGGGAGAGGGCTAGGATGAACGAAACCCGTGCGAATTTTGGTATTTCCTTCGTATTATTAAAACAAATACACATTTTGAAAATGTAATGTGCATACGTTATAGAAAATGTATAGTTTTGTTGTAATTAAAAAAACTAATGAACTTCCTTGAATTATTTACGCGGCACTAAGGGTTTATTTTGTTTTGTTGAGATCATTTTGAATTTTTTTTTAAGAAGAAAATTACAAGTAATCGTGTTTCTAAAGTGTACGATTTATAGAATAAATCCTCAAATATCCTACATATTAATTGCATAATTATAGTTTTAGTAGTAACAATACAGCAAGGGATCAAACGAACGCAATTATTTCGTAATTGCCTCGGTGCGCCCTTAAAAACAATGAGGTATTCTGTTAAATGCGAGTTTTTGTTTGTGTCGTTCACCAATTTCTCGAAGACTGCTTCTCTAATAACCGACCTGGCTAGTGGGCACACCGCACATAATTGAATTAGATTTCATAAAAGGTGGTCTCCTAAAAGTATGTATGAAAAAAATCTGGAAAATCCTTGAAATTTTAAGAATGTAAACCAATGTAAGTCATTTTTAACCTACTTGTATGAGTAATTTGTTATTTTTGATTTGAAACTTTGCAATTAAGTGTATGTATTTTCCATTACATTACAATAATTCGATATCATAGAGTTTATGTTTTAGGCGTTGTGATAGGTAGGCACTTTTTATATTTTCTTTTGGTCATAATAATTGGCTTCAAAATAACTTAAATTGTTTTGGTGATATAATTAAAATAGCTTTATTATATCTTTTATTAAAATTTGAAATAAAAATGTAAACTGACACAAAGTAAGAAATAACCAAACAGGAGTTTTCATTTACAGGGGACACCTAATGAGATATTTTTGAAGTCCGCTTTGGGATTTTTCACAACACAATGTTGTATGTACCAATTTTTTATTTATTAAAAGTTTTAATAAAAATTCAAGGCGGCCAAATCGACGCCTAAAATGGGCTAATTTGTCTTTTTAATAATATCAAATATCTATACATATAATAAAATTCTGAGTCGAATTCAATATTTTTTGGAAAATCTTATTGAAATAGACATTATTATCGATACAGAGGCCGAATCTATAATTTTTGGAATTTTTGTCTTTCTGTCTGTCTGTCCGTCCCTCAGTCCGTCTAAATAACGATTAAGCAATGGTGTAATTCCTATAAAGATCCTATAAAATGCTTTGTTGCGACATTATTAATATGGATACTCAAGTTTAAGGTCTGGTTAAAATTCAATAAAAACTTTATCAAATACGTACTTTTATACTACGGATAGAAAATGTAGATTGATCACTGAATGAAATCACTGTTCTATCTTTGTCTCGTAGTGAAATAATAATAATGCCCTCCTGATCGATTCCGGCCACGGCGGCCAATCTCACTGAGACTAGCCAGATGCGCAGATAGCAGTTACCTATGTGCAGTGCATGTACGCGCAGACACAAGTGCATTCTCTTCCTTTTACTCTCAAAGTCCGATGGGGCGATACTTCGACATGACCGGTGAGGCACGGGGGCGAAAAACCGCTAACTTCCCAACTCCGGGCTACTACCAGAAGATCTTAACAGAAAAACTTACAAATTAAACTTGGCCCGATCCGGAGCATGAACCCAAAACCTTCGGATCTGCAGCCGTACATGCTAGCCAGTAGACCACCGAAGCAGTTTAGTACTGAAATATCCCATATATAAAAAAATAAGCAAATAAATAATATATAATTAAATCAAATATTAGAAGCTAGTTAGTTACATAGTCATTAGCAGTTGTAGATTACTTACATTTATAACAATTTCTAATAGCGAAAAAAATTAAAACCACTAAAACTTTAAAATTTTCCAGTAAAGTACAAATGGTATGGTATGGTAAATTGTAAAAGAAAAATTGAATGAAAAACTTTTTTTTTACAGTACTAAAAGATTTTTTTTAAGACTTAAAAACTGATGTATATTGCATTCAGTCAAGAGCCAAACTTGTGTTTTATAAGAATAGGAAGAAGACATGTCACAGAATTCTATCAAAGAACTATACGCCAAATCCGTTCGAAGCCATAAAGCGATATTAACTTTCCCCAACATTTTTTATTGAGTTTGATGGATTGATTTTCCATTGGATATTTGAGCGGACTTTGTTTTTTCGATCCGTCCCATTCTCATGATATATAGCACGATCAAATAATACGGTTATATTTTATACTTTTCAATCTTTTTGTGGGTTTATATGATATGGCGTACGTGTTTCATTTATCATTTCAAATAAAAACTAGCGCTTTCTGCTTAGTTATTTGTTATGTTTTAGTTTGTATTGTTTGATCATCCTATAAATATTATAAATGCGAAAGTTTGAATGGATGGATATTTGTTACTCAATCATGCCTGAACGGATCTGGATGAAATTCGGCACAGAGATAGATTATAGTCTGGATTAGCACATAGGTTACTTTTTTTCCCGAAAAAATGTAAGGTTTCCGTGGAACAGATTTGTTTTTGTTTTTCACAGAGCAAGAGATCGACTAGCTACCTAGGGATGAAGCCGAGCGAAGCGAGGCTGTAAAAAATATTTAAACATTAAACATGAATGTTGTATTTAAAAGGCATGTTTTATTAAATTATAGAAGTACCATTAATAAATAGAAATAGGTTGTTCAATTTGTATTTGTGTAGTTGGAAAATAAATGTAGTTATTTATTGGCGTTATTATTTTCGTTGATTATTGTTACAACTGTTGTTATGTTAACATTTACATATAATAAAATTCTAACTGAGTTCTATTCTAAAAGTTTTTGGAAAATATTGATATAGTTTTTATTATTGATACAGAGGCCAAATCTAAAGTTTTTAGCATTTTTGTCTGCCTGCGAAAACCACTGGACAGATTTTGATGAAATTTGGTATGATGATAGCTGGTTATCCGGATCAATAGGATATTTTTTACTGCAGGAAAACTCTTTATATAGACTGAAATTTCTATCAGTACTCTTCTGGATGTCTTTACCTTAGCAGTTAACCAAAGGGAGTTGGATTCTGTCTTGTTAAAACCTTAATAAGTATGTACCAAATTCAAGTTTTGAACACACTTTACTCTGTTTCCATAGCGAACGTCCTTTCACTAGTGAGCACTGTTTTATTAGATGAATTTTGAGCATAAAGTTTACCTTGTAACTAGCGTTACAGTTCGAGGCACTCGTCGTCGTCATTGTTCTCGCTTGGCGTATTCATTCGCCCACAGTTTGTCAGATTGGCAGACGTTTCTATTTCAATAAAGGTCTATCTCACACAAAGACTTTTTGATGTAGTGCCTATTTCAATTATAAATTCTTGTCTTGTAGAAAATATTTTCTATTAAATATAGACAAATCGTTATTTATTTACGTGTTTATTTTTAGCATACTTTTATAAGCTTCTACTGTACGTAACTTATGAACTATCCAATAATGTATGTAAACAAATCTGGAAAGTCTATATGATCTAGTTCTAGTTAGAGTCGAGGTTCGCTTAAGTTTGAGTTTATCTAACACTAGTTCTTGTCTGCGGCTTCTGTTGCGATTCTCTACGCTTAAAATTGCTTATTTTATAAATAGATCGCATATCAATTAGTGAGAATGAAACGTAACAGCATATTTATTATTTTATTAATCTGATCGTCGTATGAATAGATTCATCGTTATACCACGTTGTACAAACAGTCGTATAACGATGAATCTATTCTTATTTAATATTTAATATATATATATATATATATATATATATATATATATATATATATATTATAAGCGAGTCGAATCTGTACACTAAATATTTTTTGAAAAATCTTATTGAAATAATCATTATTATTGAAACAGAGGCCGAAACTATAAAATAATGTCTCTCAGTCTGGGAACGCATCACGAGAAAACCATTGGAAAGATTTTGATGAAATTTGGTATGGTGGTAGCTGGTTATCCGGGTCAAGATATAGGGTACTTTTTATTGCGAGAAAATATGTTATCTCTGAGAAATCTATATTAGACGTTAAAACGTAACTTAAGTTAAGACGTTAAGACGAACCCGAGCGGAGCGAGGGTAAGTAGCTAGTTTGGTTATAAAATTATATTTTAAAATTAAGTTTCAACATGTATTAATATAGAATGCTGGGTAAATTGTTCTTGTGTATATGTGTATAAAGTTTTTGTACTTAAATTAATTCCTTATATTGTTTCTCTATGGGATTATTTTATAAAAGTGGACGGAGAGTATACCTTAATGTATCGTAAAGAAGTTGATATGGAGTTTTGCTCTCGTGTAGGTATATTTTTATTTGATTCAAAACCATGAAATATTTCTTCTTTTTTGTCTCATAAAATTGCATGCTGATTAAAATAAAACATAGCGTCGATTTAAGTGAGACAAAAGGTATAGGTACAATGTAAAGACCATATTGGAAATCCGTCAATCAGTTTTCATATGAAGCGAGTCGAAAATGATAACAAATTCTCAAATATTAAATGATGAAATCACAAACATACAAATTCGGCTTCATTGTTATATTGTACTCATATCTATAGATACATTTTGTTATCAAGGCTAACAACGAGTTACTCATGTGAACTTTTCACTGAAACAATGTATCTATTAAAAATGTAGGAAGGCAGAATATATCAAATTTAAGTATTATATGTACTAGCGACCCACTTCAATTTCGCTCATGTGTTTTTTTAGATTATTTTTATAACTAGATGGATTTGCGACGACTATTGAAAAAACTTAAATTTTAGGTATTTTTGGAGATTGATGATCAACTCGTCGCTGGTACAAAGCAACACTTGTTTTGGCTGGGACTTTTATCTCTTTGCGGGCGACATACCACACTATACAGGAAATTCCTGGATGGAATGTAAGTATTTAGAAAATATTTGAAGTCTAACCTTTCTCGTATGGACACTTTTATTCTTAAATGTTATTTCCGGTTTTGGAAAGTTCAAGCCTCTTGGAGAATATGTTATTTTACATATTATGTAATCGGACCAAATGGCATTCAATCCACGTTTTGCGCACAAAAGAACAAAAAAACCTACAAATATATTAAGCGTAAATAAATATCTATTAATAGAAATAGTTTTTTTTTAATATTTTATTACGTTAATTAAGAATAGGATATTCTTCACTTCCCCCGTTACTTTTTTAAAAATATCTATAGTTAATGGGTGGATAAATGTTGTAACTTTAACTGCCTCGGTGGTGTAGTGGCTAGCATGTACGGCTGCACACCCGGAGATCCTGGGTTCGAGTCCCGGGTCGGGCCAAGTTTAGTTATTGAGTCTTTCTGTATTACTATACAGACTCAGTATACACATATAAGACTCAGTAACAGCCCGGAGTTGGGTAGTTGGCGGTGTTTCACCCCCGTGCCTCGGAGAGCACGTAAAGCCGTCGTCCTGCGCCTTAACTCTCACCGGTCGTGTCGAGCAGTCGTCCCACCGGAGTATGAGAGTGACAGGAATAGAGAGTGCATTTGTGTCTGCGCGTACACTTGTGCACTATAATATCTCCTGCGCAGTTGGCTAGTCTCAATGAGATTGGCCGCCGTGGCCGGAATCGGTCAGGAGAACATCATCATCAAATGTTTTAAATACATAGATAATATTATTGACTGAGTCGACTGATCTTTAAATTAAATTTACGAATGAAGAGTACCTAGACCTACCTAAATGTATAAATCTAATTAAATCAAGTTTAATTTCATTTCATATCAATGAACAATAATAATGTCCTCCCAACCGATTTCGGCCACGGCGGCTAATCTCATTGAGACTAGCCATCTGCGCAGGAGATATTATAGTGCACAAGTGTACGCGCAGACACAAGTGCACTCTCTATTCCTGTCACTCTCATACTCCGGTGGGACGACACGAGACACGACCAGTGAGAGTTAAGGCGCAGGACCGACGGCTTTACGTGCTCTCCGAGACACGGGGGTGATATACCGTCAACTATCTAACTCCGGGCTGTTACTGGAACTTACCAAACAGAAAGACTCAATAACTAAACTTGTCCCGACCCGGGACGCGAACTCAGGACCTTCAGATGTGCAACCGTACATGCCAGCCACTACACCACCGAGGCAGTAGAATTAATCACTATATAAAAGCTACGACAAGTAGGTAAACAGTCGAAATTATATAGATCCATCTTGTAGCAGATATTATGTCGATGTTATTATAGTAACCATAAATAGCCAGATCACTGGATTTTAGTTCAGAGAGTTAATAGAATCCATCAATACTCAATTATTTCGGATGCTTGTTACAATGATTGAGGAAAATATATTACGTTACAATGATTATTATAGTATAAATAATTTCATATCAATACAAATTATGATAAATAAATGATGATTAACAATTTATTTATAACAATTATCTTATCGTTAAAATCCCACAGTGACGTTCGGTCAGACGGAATAGATTAATTATATATTACCTATGTTTTTTAAAAACCAAGAACTTTTGAATGTTTCGTTTAACTGTTTTACTTTTTAACCGACTTCTTCAAAAAGGGGTTCTCAATTCGGCTGTATGTATGTTTTTTCATTAACCTTGTAATACATATTAAAATCTAATATTCAAGTACAGTTATTTCAAAGGTTTTAACATTTCTATAGTTACTTTAGCGGAAGGAAATGACTTACGTCACGGGAGTTGAAATTAGTAGCGATGTTAGATATATAATTAGAAATATGTAGTAGGTACTTGTGATATCTTGAAATTATACGGAAAAACTCGCAATCTATTTTTCATCTATCTATTTTTTCAGTTTTACTCTGCTAATGCAAAAGTAACCTTAATATAATTAAAAAAAGATACATTCTCGTACATTTTACAAATGTCATTGATTCGTAACGTCGTATGACGTCATTTTACGGAATCTGTTCATTATTTTTGGCCGGAAGATACCAAGACTCGTTAGCTCAGTAGGTTAGAGCGCCGATATAATAAATTACTTGACCATCGGAGGGCGAAGGTTCAAATCCTTCACGAGTCAGAATTTTTTTTTATGTAAAATTTAGCGAAATGATGAATAGTGCATAGTTTTTATTTAGTGTTCTTTTTATAACCTTGTAAGAGTACTTCTTTAGATTGACTATATTTACCACCGCACTGATCTGATGGTAAAATTAAGAGATGTGCAGTGGAACTCTTCAATGTCTACTGTAAATTTCCAATTTAAGTTCACTGGTTTTGTTTTGATGAATTATTACTTTTCTGCTCCGTTAACAAAGGCCTCAGGCATCTTACCCTTACATTTCATGTCGGATTCAGTAAAAGCAGTTAACCAAATTCTAAAACACATCCATTTAAGATACTTATTCTACAATTTTTAGAACGATTACATAAGTCCAAAATTGCTTAATCTCTCCTAACCGTTGTATTCTAATTGAATTGTATTCTATTAAGGCAGATTCCGAGATGGTTTCATATCATTTTCTTTAATATAAAGCGTACCATTTTCATGTGAACGAATCTAGGAAGTTATTTTTTGCCTAATTTCATTTGTCATATTGAAATGAAACGTTGCAATTGTATTTTCGATGACGGTATGTTCGATAATAGCTTCAGTTGGAAAAAATGGATATTGAATTACTTTATCGCACTAGAGCGAAGTGAGTCGCTTATACTATTAATAACGACTACAAATATCTAAATTCCTAATATCTCCTAACCGAATCTCCTTAGAAGAGAGAGTTTAGTGACTGTAAAACAGACAAACCCCCAAACATATCATAGAGTTTTAATGGAAATTCAATAAGTGAAAAGCTTTCATTCAGAGTGGATACACTTGTCCGTGTCCGCTTATGACATGTCCGCATCCACCGTCCAATATCCGCCTTTGTGACTCTTCTACTATTGAACAATGGAGCACGCGTTCTAACGTCTCTTTAATACACAGCGACATGAATGAACATGTCACATAAGAAAAATCATTTATTTTTAACTTCGAGGCCTGGATGACGCACTGTTGCACTATTTATAATTTCTAACTCATTCTCTAATAATAGATCAGTTTATTTATTATCATTTACATATTTCCTATTGCAAAATTCGTGTGTAGGTATATTTTCGTTTAATTCGTATACAAGCGAGAAGAATGTGTGACTCAAATTGTAATTAAGATCTACTTGTTCTAATGGAAATTTTAATTACGTATATCTCTTTCATTCAAGCACTACCTATGTTGAAATAAACCAATTAAATTATACAGTTGTTGTTATATAATATTACTAAAGAAGACTTTAACCCTATTATAATAAATTGTTTTATAATACTATGGTACTTAAGACGCGGTAGACGATTTACGCGAAACTAGAATTCCAGTGCGCTATTGACAATATAATAGCTTCATAATAGAATGGCCATGCCTGACTATTTCAATAAAATTTTCCGCGTGGAAATGACAAGATGATACGCGCTTTGTCTTAAGCTTCAATTAATTTTGCTCTTGCAATTTGTTCATATTACCTAGAAACATAGTAATTATTCAAATACAAAAAATCTATATAAAATAATTACATATTTACAATTTTTTTTCTCGTTAGCTTTGCGTCCTGAAAATCTTGAGATTTTTTGTTTTAAATTCGATAGGATTTGCTGATAAGTATCATTTACTATATGAACTCATTTTTTATTTAAGGGTAAACGTTGCAAAGCATCTACCTGATTAGCATCGTGGGTTCGATTCCATACAGAGGAAATAGGATAAATAATGTCGTCAGATCTTACTTACTACTCAATGCAGTGTTTGGGAAAGGTGGAAATTGGCGTTATTGCTTATGGAGAGTATAAAAAGCTTAGATAAACAGCAAGGGAAAAAGCTTAGATAAACGTATTATTCACTTGTTTATCTATAATATTCCATGACACTAAGCTTTTAGTTACAATCAAACGATCTTTAGTGTGATGCAGGTATGATAATTTTCATCGTACTGTACCTACTGTGCATTAAGCATTAGATTTTAGAACTAAATTATGTTTTTCTTATAAGTACCGTATATAATAATTTTCATATGTATTAACTAAAAAGCTGTTATTTTGACATTACAAACAGACACTTCAATTTTATTTGTCCATATAGATTTATAAGTAACTTCTGTAATATAATATAAATTAATTAATAATAAACCTATTGTACACTTAAACCTTCTCTATTTTACAAAACAACAATATCTGTCCATTTGTATGTTTATAACTAGAAAACTTGTCCAATTTACATAAGGTGTTGCAGGATCGCTTGCGCACACACTACAACAGTCTACCTGTGGGCCTAGTGCAAGTTTAACGTTGACGTAAATTCAATTCAATGCAATTCTTTTGTTTCGATTAATGAAATAAAAATAATGTCATTTAATGACAAACGAAGGTAGCAACACAATTTGTTAGTGAATATATTTAACGTTCACATATTTTGCAAATGCTTTCAATCAATCATTTACCGATCAATCTCCTTCGTGTCTTCTCCATTTTACGTGACACTGGCGAAGTAATTGTTCTCAACTAGCACGCTTTGAAGCCATTAACAAGAAAATTGAATTGAATGCAATCAATCACTAGTTGATCTATCACCAGGGCCTAAAATTAACAACAGTATAAAATTATTATAATTCATCAGACATTAGCCTAATTACTTCAAAACATTCTTCTAATGACTATCGTTTATAATATATTAGCGGCACACCCTCGCTTCGCTCGGGTTCGGCTCTAGGATAACAAAAACAAACCTATCCCACGGGAACCGTGCATATTTTCGGGATAAAAAGTAGCAGAAGTGTTATTCGAGACTATAATCTATCTCTTTGCCAAATTTCATCCAGATCCGTTCAGCCGTTCTGGCGTGAAAAAGTAACAAACATCCGTACTCACAAACTTACACATTTATAATATTTTTAAATTAAATACGGACTATACTGGAAATTAAGGACAGAAAGATCAACAGATAAAACAATAAATTCTGCTTAGTCAGAGATTCATAAAAATTCATATCCTTCTAATCTGATCATTTTATTACAGTAAAATGATACAATAGCTTTGTAGAAAGCTTTTAATATAATTGTTTTAGGGTCGTTTATATTTAAAATTTTGTTTAGATTTTGCTAAGACAGGTCGATGAATATATTTGTTCATTGAAATTCACAGAACGTTTTCAATATATTATCTATTTAATATATTATAAGTAAACATTCATTTATTACTAACTGGGGTAGCTACTGATGGGGACAGTGCCCTATACACTACGTGACAGGGAAAACTGACCGCCTTATAGAGAATAAATTAAGGAGTGGACTGTATTAAATTGGTTTAATAGGTACACAGATAGAGCTATAAACTATGCCTTTAGTAACGTGAGTGAAGTCGTTCTGGCCAACCAACCCGCTGCCTTGCTCTCGACGTCCCGCATCCCCTGCTACTAAAACTATGCGAAGTATTATTCACGCACTAACGACAGACACAACCTTGCCTTTACCACTACTCTCACTTTGCTCGAGTACTTTGATGCCTAACATTAGCCTATATGTTACTTTAAGTTAAGTCTGTCTGTGTATTAAATTTCATCCAAATCGGCCCAGCCGTTTAAATGCGAAGGAGTAACAAACATACATATATAAATACTAATTTTTGAATTTACGAGTATCTCGTATATTAGTAATCTGATAACACAAAAAATTTTGCACTCGATATTACTTGCATAAATTCAAGAGGCCAACTTCACTCAAGTGCATTTAAGTTTTGTGTGAACTCTACCATTACTTTTATAAAAGTGAATTTCTATTTTGGGCCAAGTCATTTGTCCCAGTGTCACGAGGCAGTGAGACTTCTTATGTATGACTTTTGACCTAGATTCTTCAAGATATTTATGATGTCGGTTCATAACATCTGCATTCCTAATAGAAAATGCATAAAACTTGCTTGAATAAAATGCTTTGAATAAAACCATATTTTCGGTACTTTTCGCGGATTTGTTGTGATTTTTGGTTTCCGACGTTTCGAATGCTTTACAGCATGGCCACGGGGAGACCATATAACCAAAAATCGAAATAAATCCGCGAAAAAAACCGAAAAGATAGTTTTATTTAAAATGTCAATTATTCGCGTAAATCTAAGAAAGTATTATGATTTTACGCTTATATTTTTGCTTCCTCTTTATTTAAATCTAAAAAATTTTTCTTATTTAGATAATTATTTTTATAGTTTCATGCTAATATAAAAATAGTCTGTACCTACTAGGAGAACATTTTCAAAGAAAACACATCTTTAGAGCTGTTTTGTTAGTAAAATCTCTACAGTAAATTAATATGTGATTATTATAATGGTTGAACTTCTGTGTATAATAAAAGAATAAATAATACAAATGATACATTATCATGTACCTCCCAACACTATAGTTATAATTAAAGTATCTGTGTACCCAGTTAAACTAGTTTCTTTTGTGGGTTCATGTGATTGATGAGAAAACCGTATGAAATTCGTACAGATTCAGATTCAGTTCTGAGGTAAGCCCGAACAAAGACAAACTGGGAGCGGCGAGGTACTAATTTACAATATGTGATTACAAAGTTACATCTAACATCAACTGCCGATCTACGAGCGTGCTACTATTAAGAAATTCTAGTACAAATCATACAGACCTTTTTCTCAGTCGGGTTAAATAAAGAATTACTAACTCAGCTAGTGCAATATTTCCGAACGTTTAAGATGCAAGGAACAACGTTGTAAATGGTTTGAGTATTGAAAATAGGAATTACCTTGGTACACATTTAAAGTCTATATTAATAATTTCGGCAATATCGAGTTACAATGTTTTACCTTGATGGGCCATCAGGGTAAAAAATCATAATGCCATCAATGATGGCGTCGAGATATCGCCGGGAAAAGGAAAATGAAATGATATGTCACAAGACTCTCTGCTGTAAAATTACAATATAATAAAATATGATAAAATAAAACTATTTTTTCGGACTTTTTCCGCGGATTTATTTTGATTTTTGGTTCCCGACGCGAAGTTTCGAATGATTTACAGCAATCATGGTCATTGGAGAGACTAAGGTGTTAGATGTCTCTAAGGCATTATATAGTAGATATTATTTTAAATTCATTGTATCCCTAAATTTTAAATTTCTAAACATATCTTTTGTATATTGTATTTGGTAGGTAAGTAGATTCTATGTGTTACATAGTACCTATTATACACTATTGTGCCATTAGAATTTTTCTATCTAATTTTATTGGAATGTTCACATGAAATTATATATGATCGTCAAAAGTTTAAATTCAATACACTCGGACTACTATTTTAAATATAAAAGTTTGTATAGTGTTTGTATATTTGTTACACCTTAATGCTGAAACGGCTGGACTTATTTGGATGAAATTTAATTCACAGATAGGCTATAAGTTGGAATAACACATAGGCTACTACGGATGTATGCGAATGAAGGAAAGGTAAGTTTCTACACGTCCGTATAACCATAAGCATGTAAGGGTTGTTTATCTCTAGACCAAGCCTTAATTTGGTCGATAGTGCAGTTCATTTGCATAGTTATATGCACCATTATATTTGCATTAGTCAAGATATATGATCTTGACTTATATTTGATTTTGTTCTGTCCTTTAACAGATTCCGTCGTTTGCAGATTTCATCATCATATGTTTAACATATTAAATAAAATTATCTCGTTAGTATTATATACCTTTAAATACATAAATAATACACTTACAGACTTACATATTTGTAAAATATAGTTTTAGAAAGCTAAGAAGAATGTTATTTTATGCAACTAATGTACTAGTTCTGTACTTGTGTTAGTATTGATTAAATTATTTTACAAGTAACGATGTATGAAACTCCAAGTATATGAATATTTATATCGAATCTACTATTATAAATGCGATAGTGTGTATGTATATGTGTATGCTTTATGCTGAAACAGCTGTTCAGACGATTTTCGGAAAATTAATTTAAAAAAAAATTGCGGTTATGATAAAATTTTGCGAAGTGATGAATCCATACTAATATTATAATTGCGAAATTAACTCTGTCTGTCTGTCATGTTTTCATGTCTAAACAGCTGAACCAATTTCGATAAGATTCGGTAAAGAGGGATGGGACCTTGAAGAAGGACATATGATACTATTTGCAACAAAAATGAAACTTGAAAGGTGTGAAATAGAGGTTGAAAATTTGTATTGGGAATAAATAATTTCTCAAGTTGAAGACAAAAAATTCATAATATTCTCTCTGTAAGGTTGAAATAATATTACGGCGTTAATGTGTATGGTAATTAAGATGAAATAGGATATGATTTTTTTTAAAGTACTTACCTACTTTTCTATACCTATCTATCTATAACAATAGCCATTAAAACGTACCTAGGGACTAACCCGAGCTAAGCCAGGGTGAGTCGCTAGTTATAAAAACATATTAAAATAACATATTGCAAGAGACTGTGCTTCGAATTGCGACTTTATGAATATTTATGACGAAAATTGTAATGCAAAGCTTTTGTAACCAATCACAAATAACATTCTAAGTTGGTGCAGTTGTAAAGTTCAGTGTAAGGCTCAAAGTTTCGAGAACAGGTGCAAACTTGTACAGGAAAAGCAGTAGAGATTCTCCGACTTAATGAAAATGTTTATACATTACTCTCTATATCAGAAATGTCCAAATCATAGTAAGCAAAATAATAGTTATAAAGGCAAAATTTGTGAAAGTTTTAAATTTTGCAGATATTTTTATTCAGTTGTTTTACGTAGTCAAATTGTATATTAGAACAAAACTTTCTAAATAAGTAGGTTCATGTATAGTCAAAATGTAAGACAAAAATTGAATAATTTCCGATTAGAAAAATAATGGATTCCTAGGCTTCTCACACATATACACTTATATAAGAAGATTTATAAAAGACGAGATAATCTCCCGCATCTCTAAAAACAGTAGCCTATGTCACTCTCCAGCGCTCCAACTATCTGTATACAAAAAATCACTTCAATCCGTCTTTCTGTTTCTACGTGAAAGAAGGATAAACAAACAAACAAACAAACACACTTGCACATTTATAATATTAGATAGATTTGCAATAATTCTGTATAAATCAAATGATACACTCTTGCCGTCGAAATATCAACTATATAGATATTTATTATATTTCTTCTACATTAAGGAAAATACTCTAATTTTTATTAAAAAGATTCTAATTTATAAAAAATTTATAATACATTTTCATACTTTCATAACACATTTTATAAAAGACTAGAAAATCAAAAACAAATCTATACTACGGGAACCATAAATTTTTCTAGAATAAAAAGCCTATATGCTATTCCAGACTTCTCTGTCTCTATGCCAATCATCCAGATCCGTTCAGCCGTTCTGGCGTAATTAAGTAACAAACATCCAAACATCTAGACTTTTATATTTATGATATTAGTATGACTATAATTTTAAAAAGAAATATAAAAATCATATCTAGGTACAAAACTTTTAATCTACTGTCAAAATAGATTTAAAATAATAAGATAAAAAGGATTTTGTGGAAGAAATTCCAGATAAACCCTACAATATTATTTAGTTCAATTTAAAAGGGATCAACTATCTCTGATAACTTGAAAGTTTTGAATATTAAGACTGGAGTCGCCGATTCTTGTGGAGATAATAAAGGCTTTAAGGCGTGTTTTGATGGAAATGTAATTGAGATTCTCGAGTGATATTTGTGAACTAGCTGGTTTATCTTGCTGGTATTTGAACACAAGTTGTATTGTTTTAAATATTTTTGTCCATGTAGTGTGGGAGGAAAAGAGAATGAAATTTAAATCTGTAGTTTTACTTTTCATTTTTTGCCGCTATTCTAAAAAACTAGTTTGAAGGTGTTAAATAGAGTTTTGGAAATTCTTCATAATAAAAATAAATTAATAAATATGTTGGGACATTAACACACTGCACCATCTAGTTTCATTTCAAATGCTATAAACATAAACACCTATGACTGGAGTACAAACATGCGTGCTTATCACACAAGTGAATGTCCCTGCGGGACTCGAACCCGTGACCGCTAGCACAGCAAATAGGGTCACTACAGCCAAACGTGTCGTCAAATAAGGATATTGTAATAAATAACATTACGTTTACTTCCTATTAACTTGTCTCTTTTTAAGAAAATTATTTAGTCCCCAACCATTATAATAAACGAGTATAGGTCCCTTAATCTAATTAACTGATAAACATATAAGATTTTTATTTACTCTTACCTCAACAATAAAAAGACTTTTTAAAGTCCGTCCGCCCCATCTCAATAGAAATACATTTAATCAGAAATAGATGGGTAAAATATCTATAAATATCTTATATATATATATATATATATATATATATATATATATATATATATATTCTATTTTTTTCACGTACCACTGTTGACCACAAGCATGCTTTTACTACAAGGCATTGGCGGACTTTACATATCTTGTTAGGTTCTCTCAGACATGCAAGTTTCCTCACGATGTTTTCTTCACCGTAAGGCAAGTGGTAATGATGTTAAAAATGATTCCCTCATGAGAATATCAGAAGTATGAGACCCAGGATTTGAACCCGCTTCACTCGGTTTCCCGAGCAAGCGCGATACCACTGAGCTACCATTGCATTATTTATTTTTTTCTGATATTTTATGTATTAATTTTCTATTTACATGTAAATATGTAACGCCAAATTTTGAACAAATACATATTTTAGAAAATTTGAAGTCGATGCGATGTTGTTGATTGTATGGTGACATGATTATATAGTAAGAAAAAATAAAACAAAATATGTTATATACATAATTTATTTATCCTCAGAGTCTAATTTACATACATCTTCGACATTGTTTACAAAAGTATGCAGTTACGACATATAAGATTTCGTTAGGGACTAATAAATAAATATGTTGGGACATTAACACACAGCACCATCTAGTTCCATGGTAAGCCACAAGGCTTGTGTTATGGATACCAGATAGTTGATACACTACACATATATAACTTTAAATACATACATATTATAATATAAACACCCATGACTGGAGTACAAGCATTCGTGCTCATCACACAAATGAATACCCCCAGCGGGACTCGAACCCGCGACCGCTGGCACAGCAAGTAGGGTCACTACAAACTGAGCGAAACGTGTCGTCAAATATTACTTATAATTATAAGAGATATGCCCAGTAAAGTAAACGATTGTTTAGTCGTCCCACCGGAGTATGACAGGAATATAGAGTGCACGTTGTGTCTCCGCGTACACTTGTGCACTATAATATCTCCTGCGCAGATAGCTAGTCTCAATGAGATTGTGCGCCGTGGCCAAAGCGGTTGGGTCCTCCATTATTATTATCGCTTTTATTCTGTAGATATTATTGTCAACTGACCTTATGTATCTGTAACGAGTGTTTCCGGTCTCCAGCACAGGATCAACTACTATGTTGGGACATTAACACACAACACCATCTAGTTCCATGGTAAGGTATAAATGCCATAAATATAAACACCCATGACTGGTTTTCTTGTGAGACCGTTAAGTTTTGTTTATATCCAATATTATTAGTGAAACAAACAGTAAGAGTAAGTACAGTTGATCAATTAGTATCTTGCTTAGAATTAACTTACGGACCGAATTCATACATATATGGATCAGACGCGTGGGCTATTTCTATCTGTTGTAAAAAGTTACTGAGTGAAGCAAGCACATGCCTCTTATTAGTTATTATTATTATCAATTATGTACATTCACGACGAATGTGGACCAATCAATATTATATATTTATATATAACTTTCAGTTTGTTAATTTTTTTTATTTAGCTGGGTATGAAGCATCAGAAATACCATTTTTTTCATAGCACATAAGCTATGCTGTTTTCAGCATTTTCTGTGTTGTTCAGAGAGATGTTAGAGTCCACCACATCTACTGTTTTTGAAGCTGGTTTCCATATTTTGGTTGGTGTGAATAATTCTTTGCCTCTCTGTGGGAATATGAATAAAATATTTATATAATTACATTTATAATTAGGTGCTGTACTTTTTATATTTATTAACATTTATAAAAATACGGAAGAAATTCAAAGGATGACGAAGTATTTTCATTCAAAAAATAATATTGGGCTGTGTTAACGGAAAAAATTAAAACAAAAGAAGTTTTTTTTTTATAAATAAATAAAGCCTTTATTCCCCCATACTTCCATATTCACTAACATTTAAATATACTTTTTAAATACGATTATATGTAAATAGTTTTTTTACGCTCTAGTCTATCTAATCTTAGATTGGATAGAATTCAACAAGTTATAAATAAAATCAAAACAGATCCTAATAATATATCTACGAGTATCTCTGGCTTTCCTTATTATATACATTTGATATAAGTTCCATATAAATTACTAGTGACTCAATCCGCTCCGCTCGGCAAGATACATTTTGACGGTTAGTATATCAGAGATAAGATATTTTCTCGCAGTAAAAAGTCCTATTTTTTGACCCGGATAACCAGCTATCATCATACCAAATTTCATCAAAATCTGTCCAGTGGTTTTCTCGTGATGCGTTCTCAGACAGACAGACAAAAATTCTAAAAACTATAGATTCGACCTCTGTATTGACAATAATGACTATTTCAATAAGATTTTCCAAAAAAATATTTAATGTACAGATTTGACTTAGAATTTTATTGTATGTATTGATGTCAAAGTCATATCTCTGGCAAAGAAAACTATGTACTGAGAACCAAAGAAATAGTCGAGCAATAGGTAAAACTTTGGTTAGATATTAAAATACTAAATTACTCATATTTTTACTTAAACGAAGTATTAGACTGTAAATAGTGGATATTTACTGTTAATGCGTCCAAGAAACAATTCCATGTCAACTTTTAACCTGCCGTTAATTGATTGTGCGTGACTTGAGCTTATTGGTAGATATGCATCAAAACCTTGACTTTTAGTCACGAATTGTTATGGCTTCTAAATTATATTAAAATATTTTGAAAAATACTATAACAAAATATTAGAAAAAAGAATTTTTGATTTAAAAAATAAACTTTTCTAAGTATTTTTTTGTGTAAATATAACTAAAACTTACATATCCTTTGTATAAAGCCCAGAAGATGCCAACAGGAAATAGTACAAGCGTAGAAAGCCCAACCGCCCAACCAAGCAGATCAGCGAACAGAGGAAATACGTAATCCTCATATGACGGCGATTGCCAGTCAGAGAAAATAAATATAAGGATACCCTGAAAACAAAAAATAATATAATAAAGCTTTTTAGCCGGCACCATTTAATTATAATTTAAAACACGAAGTTTGCCTTTAGTCTGTTAAGAACTGATTTGAATTCCTTTTTTTATGAATAGACCATACCTCAAGGGGCTTGTATAAATGTTAAGGTTTGACGATACGTTTGGCTCAGTTTGTAGTTACCCTACTTGCTGTGCCAGCGGTGGCGGGTTCTAGTCCCGCTGGGGGCATTAGTGTGATGCGCAAGAATGTTTGTACTCCAGTCATGGGTGTTTATATTTATAATAATGTATGTATTTAAAGTTATATATGTGTAGTGTATTAACTATCTAGTATCCATATCACAAGCCTCTTAGCTTACCATAGATAATGCTGTGTTTTATGGCCACAACATGTTTATTTTTATTTTTTTTAATGAAAGGAAAGGAATGTAAAATTTATATATAAAACAAATTCTGACCTAATTTTGTTATTTATATTTTATTCTATGAATAAGTTATATGATAATTTGAAAATCAGGCTTAGTAGACTTTTGAGAGCTGGCTATGTGTTAATTGATTGACCTTTAATATAAACGCAAAGTTCTTAGTCAACTGCGAGATGGCGTCCAATATTCTAGTCAAAAAGGTCTGAATTTCTTAAGTTACGTAAGTATGTATTCCGTCTTTAAAATGATTTTTTCTTACAATTTTTATTATGAAATCCCTGTGCAAGGGTGGCATGGCATAGTGCTAAAAACTTCTTATGAGACATAACACCTTGTTTTTTGCCCAAAAATCGGCATTGCGATTCAATGAGGAAATACAGCTAGCATCCTTGTCACATTACACAATAGGTATATGACTTGTACAGTAATTGTACATTAATTTTGTGTATACGAGTATGTACATATATTTAAGGACAGATTCAGTTTCTTTATATATTTTTTGTAAAGAACGGATCTCATCACCTATAGGTACTGGACATAACAGAAATATATATAAGAATAAGATGATTGATGGAGATGATAAGATGATTGTTATTAAAAAAAACAAAACTTAAATATTAAAAGTAAAACTTTTTAAATCCTCAAATCTTTTTAAGATTTCCGAAATATAAATAAAAACATGTTTGCTAGTTAACTTTTGGGATATCGTTGCCAAAACTGCAGATAACTGAAAGACCGTAAGAATGTGAAGTTTTGCTGCCAACTATAAATCAGAAATAACGAAAGCTTGAATGAAAAAAGTTAAATCTTTTTCTTATAAACCCAAAGATATATTAATTTAATTATTTGTATAATATAATATGTATGTAATCTATATTAATAAATGGAGAGCCGCATTTTTGTTCAGTTATACTGCGATAACTACTGAACCGATTGGAATAATACTCATACCATAAGATGCAGTGTGTTTCGGAGAAGGTTTTAGTATATGATATGTTGGTAATGTACTATGCAGGCGGAGCCGCAGGAAAACGCTAGTGTATAATATAATATCTTCGTTTTGAGGTGGTTACCAAAAAAAAATTGAATTTTATATAAGACTAACGACTTATCCTCGCTTCGCTTGGGTGCGTCTCTAAGATCGTTTCAAATATCGTTACGTTTTAAATTTTGAGTGTACCTTAGGAGAAAACTTATGTTATTGTAAATTTTTGTACAAACCTTTTTAAGACTTACAATTTTCTAGCACATTTTTTGATGTATCTCTTAAAGATTAGCCAGCGTTAGACATGTACATTTCTAAGGACGACTCGATAGAACCAATTTTTGTGTTTTCCCGTGGGAATGAATTTTTTTCCTGTAGTAAGAGGTGTCCTAAATGTTGAAACGAATAGTAAGTTATCACTAAAAAATCGGTTCAGTACTTTTAGACTGAAACGTGCACACTAACAGACATGCAGACAAATAGACAAAAAATATTATTTTGGGGTCTATTTTCTGTGTACAATACGTTGCAGTCATCAAAAAATATTTCATGTACAGATTTCCCTCCATTACTATTTTGTTATATGTATAGATGATTTAAATGACGATGATGATTTAAATATGAAATAGAATCACTATGACCCCTGTTTATTCTTATTTTAGAAACCTATACTTGTAGGTATACTTGAAATATAAAATAAAAGTACTTCCAAACCAAAATTAAATGTAGTAAATAGTATTTTAATAAAATGAATTAAGAAAACTAATAACGAATTTTTAATTATTTTGTTTGCGATGTGCTTTTTTCTAGGAATTTAATATCGATTGAATTGAATCTTAAGAAGTTGTTAAATGTAGCGTAGCGCACAGCAAGTTTATGAAGATGAGTGACAGTATCTTCTCGTTAAAAATACGACTAAAATCTTCTTTATAATTTAAAAAGTATAGTAAAATTTCAGCTTTGTAAGTTTTATGCGGTATATTATGGCTGTATATTGAAAAATATTTAATATAGTTCATATACATCACTATTTAATTACTTAAGAATGATGAAAAACAATTTCGTTGATACAATATGAGAGTGCTCAAAGCAAAATTTTCCTTTAGGTCTACCGCTACTCGGGTATAATATATATAATAGGTGTAACCTATTATTTTTATGAATTTCAGTTGGTTTGATACAAATAGTGAAATTCTGTGTTATCTCTTCTACTATGTACTCAACAAAAATGTTAATGTATGAACCATATGTATGAACTTACTAGTACGTAGATAATTGAAGTATATAAATATTATTAAATATATAAATCTGGATTATTCGTAATTAACTTTGGTTTCTCTAAATAAAAATTTACTTTAACGTTATATTTTTCTGTAATACAAATATAAATGATTGCTGTTTCAATGAAATATGGTTATAAATATTTATGAACTCGTTTCTCCACAAATTTATCATCATAATAAATAAAAGTATATAGTGAAAACGTATTTATATTTATTTTTGTTTGAAATTAAAAAATCATTGGCTTATTGGCTAAATTAAATATATTATATTTCGTAGCACCACGGTCCAACGGTTATATTTTTCATATAAAACTCTGCAAAAATAAACCTTTCTTTAACATTTTCTATGTAAATATCCAAAGACACTTTGTAGTTGATGCACGTTTCTACAATAGTTATCTGCTAATTAACCTAAATAAAATTCAAAAAACTCTTACGTGTATTCATAAGATTAAATAATAATCTTTTTATATAATTTTTCTTGGTTACTTACAGAGACCTGGACCGTAATTAAGGGCCGGTAAGGCTTTGCAGACGTGTCCCTGTTATCATTTTCTCATTATATTTTTACATATAATTTCGTTTTAAATATCATTAGGTAATAACTAACTTTTATGCCTGGCTTCGTGCTTGTGAATTTAACTTCATGCACAAAATTTATGAATATTTATACTATGTATATATAAAATAAAGTTTCTTTAAACATTAAAACTAACTAATATAAAAATAAACAAATATAACAACTCGTCTTATCGCCTCTACTGGTGACAAGAGCTGGGTTCGTTTTTCGCCCAAAGAATCGGCATTGCCATTCAACGGCATCATAATCCCTCCAGTGGTTTTTCTGTGATGCAGTAACAGATAGACCGACAGACAGACAGACAGACAAAAATTCAAAAAACTATAGACTCGGCCTCTGTATCGATAATAATGTTTATTTCAATAAAATTTTCCAAAAAAATATATAATGTACAGATTCGGCTTAGTTACAATTTTATTATATGTAGGTATAGATTAAGTATATTTTCAATTTCCTTTATTGTAAACAAAAATTAATATTATAGTAAAATAAAAACAAACGAAAACTCCGCATAGATTATACATATATAATATAATAAAGCATTTTCGTCTTTATACAAGAAAAATATTATAATTCATGTATACTTACGAGACTGGCAACAGGAACAGTGAACGTCCAGGCTGCCTTCCAATAGATTCTCAGCACTTTATTCAGTTTCATATTCATAGAAGCCAAATCTTTCATCGCGCGGTTAATGCCGTAGCTCCATGATACTGCTGTGGTCTGTAACGATATTAGACTTTAACTTATAAGTTATAAGTTCCGCCAAAAAAATTTGTCAGTCAATAAAAATTACGTGATTTTGCTGTTGACACTACTATTTTCAATGTTGCCAGATATATAATAGAGCTTGTTTACTTTCTTCAGATAATAAGGGACATTTCTTAACTTACAATTTTGGAAAAGAAAATTATATTAATAACTAGCGGCCCAACCTCGCTTCGGGTTCGCCTCTAGAAAAATAAAAACAAATCTATCCCTCGGGAATCATATATTTTTCCGGGATAAAAAGTAGCCTATGTATTATTCCAGACTATAATCTATCTGTATATGTCAAATTTCATCCAGATCCGTTCAGCCGTTCTGGCGTGAAAGAGTAACAAACATCCATACATACTCACAAACTTTCATATTTATAATATTAATAATAAAAAATACGGATGAATAATAAAAATTATAAGCCTAATTCTATATTCATTTATATTTCAATAATGTGCTGTATTTTATCTCTTAAACAGAAAGATATTTATTTTTATTACAATAAAATCCATTAGAGAATGACTCTATATTATTTCTTAGTCTGAGGTTATAAGATATGAATATCAAGTTCATAACGTTTGTTATTTATAGCTCTACGAGTTGTATTCAGCCCTTTTTAACGTCCCACTGCTGGGCACGGGCATCCATTCAATACGAGGGGAATCAGGTCATAGTCCACCACGCTGGCCAAGTGCGGGTTGGCGGACTTCACATGTCTTTCGAAAACTTGCTAAGTTCTCTAAGACATGCAGGTTTCCTCACGATGCTTTCCTTCACCGTTAAAACAAGTGGTAATCATGTTGGAAATGATTCGCACATGAAAATATCAGAAGTGCGAGACCCGGTATTTAAACTCGCTTCACTCGGTTTCCCAAATGAGCGCGTTACCACTAGGCTACCACTGCCTTACAAGTACTATCATACAAATAGAAAAAATTAAAAATTAGCATGAAAATATAAGGCATAATTATATTTGTTAAATTAGTCGTAATGTTATATTTATAACTAGCGATTCACCCTCTCTAGGTTTGGGTTCGTTCCTAGATACGTTTAAACGGTTAGTATAGATTTTTCACAGACGATATATTTTCCTGCAGTAAAAATTATCTTCCGAAAAGTTATTATTATGTTGACCCGGATAATCAGCTATTATCGTAACAAATTTCATCAAAATCTGTCCAGTGGTTTTCTCGTGATGCGTTCCCAGACACACAACATTTTTAAAATGATAGATTCGGCCTCTGTATCGATTATAATAATGAGTATCTCTATAAGATTTCCCAAAAAATATTTAACGTACAGATTTAATTCATTTACAATTTTATTATACATATGTATAGAAGATAAAACTAGTTTTTGTCCACAGTTCTGTTTTTTTGTGTACATATGTCGATTAAACGTAGTCATCCAGCATACAAGCCATTTCTATTCGAATTTCATGCAATTCCGTTGACTATTTAACGTGGGGAATATGAAAAATACTCACAAACTTTCACATTTAAAATGTATTAGCGTGTACTTGAGTAAAATATAAATTTAATAAAAGTTTTTATTCAGTTCGCGATGTATAAATAATAAAGAAGCTCTGGCTTTCAATAGAATGTTCAAGTTTAGCTTTATAATAGCTCAAACTCGCAAGACGTGGGTCCATGACACTCCGTAACATTATTAGACCACTTCCAAAACTTGCTCTTTGTGAGATAGTACAGTTCGTAGATTGTTTAGTGAGATACTGTGCATATTGTGTCAGATATATTTATTGACAATCTTATATGAATTCTGAGTCGAATAATTAAATACAATCTGTTCATTAAATATTTTTTTGGATAATATTATTGAAATAGTCATTTTATCCATACAGAGGCCGAGTATATAGTTTTTAGAATTTTTGTCTGTCTGCCTGTGACCGCATTACGGAAAAAGCACTCTAATTTTCAATGATGAAATTTGGCGTCAACATATATACTTTTTACTGCGGAAAATTATCTCATCTCTGAGAAAACTATACTAAACGCTAAAACGTAAGTAGGGAGGAACCCGAGCGGAGCCAGGGTGAGTCGCTAGTGTAAAATAAAATTATAACCGTTTGGTATTTGAAGATTTAATATTTTTTGGATAAACTGAGATAAATACTGAGAACATATACCTATAATATTTATTTATTAGCAATCACAGTGACAAATCAACTCCTTGCTAGTTGCTACCTAAATGTAATAATTACGAGTATATTAAATGTAGTTTTTTTCTCGGATAGAGTATCTATAAAATCAGAGATAGTGAAGAATTTTGCTTAAAATAATTATGTTGGTAGACAGATATTTACGAGTTACCGTACATAAATATAAGACGTCAACGTCGGACTTAGCTTCTACCAACTATCACCAAGTCAAATATCCTTCATTCAAATAGGTTGCTACAAACACTTTTGCTAATCGTTAATTTTTACGTGTTTTACATTTAAATTAAATGTCATAAGTTATTCACCTTTTGAAAACAATCATTGGTTTTGCATAAAAATCGGTCAAGTTGTATAGGTTTCCACAACACAATATGTTACGCGTTTTCCAATACACATATACAATACTTTCTATTGAATAGTGATTGAAAGCTCTATCTATTGCGAGCACGACTGACGTATGGCCAGTTTTTAGTATACATACATACATATATATATATATATATATATATATATATATATATATATATATATATATATATAATATATATTAATATAAACATCAGTTTTATTCTTTTTGATTCAGACTTCAAATATAAAGTAGTAAAAAAAAATACAATTCCACTCTAGTGTTAGTAAAGATTAAAGGCGAAGTATTTATTGCGATTGGATTTTACTATCATAAATAAATATTACGAATTAAAATTTCACGCTGCGTACAATAAAACAACAGCAAGATGAATTCCATCCCAAAAATCCAATATGCAAATATTACCAATGGAGTTGGTGCAAACATATATTGTAGAGAATAACGTTATCTACATAATATATCCTATACTATAACTGCCTCGGTGGTGTAGTGGCTAGCATATACGGCTGCAAACCCGGAGGTCCTTCGGTTCGAATCCCGGGTCGGGCCAAGTTTAGTTATTGAGTATTTCTGTATAGTAAGTCTCAGTAACTATCCGGAGTTGGGAAGTTGGCGGTGTTTCACCCCCGTTCCTCAGAGAGCACGTAAAGCCGTCGGTCCTGCGCCTTAACTCTCACTGGTCGTGTCGAGTGGTCGTCCCACCTGAGTATGAGAATGACAGGAATAGAGAGTGTACCTGTGTCTGCGCGTACACTTGTGCACTATAATATCTCCTGCGCAGTTGGCTAGTCTCAATGAGATTGGCCGCCGTGGCCGGCATCGGTCAGGAGAACATCATATGCTATGCTTCCAAAAAAGTAATGCGGCGTAGGTAGAAGAATAAAATAAATTATTATTCATTGGTACGTCTAAAAAGATTGGTTAGAAACGGACGAAATTCTTTACGAGCTCGCCTTCAGATTGTCTTGAAATTATTTAAATAGGTCCGTGTTATAATTTAATTTGCACGCTTTCCGTTCTACGGGATTGCAATTTGTGTATCTGAGTTCAAGTTAATGTGGATGTTTTTGAGCAAAAATAGTGTTTGAATTTTGTTGTTTTGCAAAGCTTTGTAAATTTGTTTTCTTTAAAACAAAGGGTGAGTAATAATTGATTTTTTGTTTGTTATTTTATTATACTAACTTCGATATAAAGGTTTGGATTCCAAATACATGTTTGCTCTGTATATAGAAATACAACATATATATATATATATATATATATATATATATATATATATATATATTCTTTCTCTGAGAAATAATAGCGTTACCGTGAAGATTAAATTCTCCAGGACAAATAAAAACTGGACAAGTACGAGTTTGGCTCAGACATATATATGGTTTGAATTCGTTTTTTGATTCTTGATTGCACGAATACCTTTTAAGGACCTATTAATTACAGTTATATGGTTTTAGGATTTTCCGAGTAAAACGGCTGTGACAAATGGGAATGGCAATTAAAGCCCGCTTTAAAAACCGCTAATACAAAGAATATAATTTTTTTTGGACAAGATACCTTCGCGGGCACACGCAGAACAATTCACTAAAGTTTCATCACAATCAGATGAACGGCTTATTTATTTATTTATTTACGATGCGAACGACTAGCTGTGATAAATGCATATTTTTGCGACATTATATTCTTATATACTATAAATATCGTTATTTGCTTTCAGAGAAAATGATCATATTAGGCAAATATAGAATTATTTAGTTCATGATATAATATTTAGAAATAGCGACTAAGAGGAATACTTTGATATTTAAAAATATAAGACAGTGTAAATTTGCACTGAGAGAATGCAAGTTTAAACAAAAACAACGAAGGAAGAGGTAAATTTGGCAAGCGTTTCAGAAGAGCGTCTTCCATTCCAAATTATATTATAGTTTTGTTTTAATTAATATTTTTAGGGTTTCAAATGTTACTGCTCGAACTTGAAATGTATTAACAAGTAAATTGATTTTTATTTTCATTTGAACTTTAATAATATTAAAGCTTTATGATTTAAACTAGTTTAAACTAGATATATTTGGAATAATAAATAACTTTGAGATTAAATGATCAAACGAACATTTTTATAACTTACGCTTGCTTCGATCATGTTCGCTTCGCTTTCCTATCACCACATTGAGTAAATACTAACGGTAGACTAATGTTATTTCAGACCATAGTCTATTTATGTGATACATTTATCCAAATCCGTTCAGCAGTTTAGGCGATAAGCAGTAACACACATACAAACACAATTTTAAATTGGAACTTACCTCAGCAATACCAATAAGAAGTATAGCCCACGACGCAGTATTCCAGTCCAGCAAAGTAAATAAATACACGCCACCGCTAAAACACATTGGTAGCCCGAGAAGAAAGCAGGAGAAGCAGGTAAACGCAGTCACCTGTAAATATAATTATATTCTTTATTAAAATAGGCGAATGTATAACGAATTTATATGTTATCTATACTAATATTATAAAGAGGTAAGTTTGTGAGTTTGTGACGTTGTAGGGGGTAATCTCTGGATCTACTGAATCGAATTAGATGAAATTTCGTAAGACGATAGTTTGAGACCCTGGGAAAGACAGGATACCTTTTTATCCCGGAAATCATTCCTTAAGGGGGGTGAAAATGGGAATGAAATTTTGTATGGGAAATCAAGCTAGGGATGTACCCGAGCAAAGCGAGGGTAAATCGCTATTATGCTATTGTATATTGGACTCGTTTTCTGCACTTAGACTCGCATTTGGTCCGTTGTACGTTGCGAATCCTGGCTAGTTCAGCCAGCCTAACTCCGTCCAAAAGCGCAAAAGCTTCCTGGGAGCTTCACAGGCTTCGCGGAGCGACCTCACCGGTTCGAGGATTTCATTTCGTTGGGAAGTTACCGCTACGCATTCCAGGACTACGTGAGCGACGCTAGTATGCTATAACCCTAACTAAAGTATAACGGTTATACTATAGTTGGAGGTAAATTAACTTTAAAAAAAAATACCTAACTCGTCTTATTTGAAAGCTGGTTGTTAGCTAAATGCTTACACTTACTAGGATTGATTTTCAGATCTTTTATTTTGATCTTTGGTTCTAAGAAAGATTTGTGTTTTTATTTACATATAAAATAGAAGCTTATATACAACAGCGTTAAAAGAGTAATCGAAATTTATTATCTAACGAGAACGAAGCCAGCAAAAATAGGGACATAAACACCAAATTCCACTATGGTAGCTGTAAAAATTATGAACTCCCATACAAACTTTCATCCCCTGTTTGATCCTTTTAGGGGATGGATTTGTAATAAACTCTTGTACAAAATATTCTTCTAGAGTTAGTTGGGCTGTTTGTTGTCAATGAGTATAAGCGTTTTATTACGTAGAAGATACCCACACGATATTTAACCCTTTTTAACGTCCCACAGCTGGGCACGGGCCGCCCAATACGAGGGGGATCAGGCCATAGTCCACACTGGACAAGTGCGGGTTGGTAGACTTCACATATCTTTCTAAAGCTTGCTAGGTTCTCCCAGACATGCAGGTTTCCTCACGATGTTTTCCTTCACCGTAAGGCACGAGGAACAAACACACTACGCACATTAAAATTAATCTAGATCTACCTCTGCAAAAAGTAGATACGAAACCGTTACCGGTTTTTTGCGAGATTAAAAACAAACATATCCACAAAATTTCATATGTATAAAACAAATAATAGGATTTACATATTGATAAAATTATTTTTTACACTGAAAAGTCAATCGGACAAAAATTATTTTTTGGGATATCAACGTTTACGTCATGTATTTATTATTTCAGTTGGAATGAAAATGAAAGGAGTGTGGGCACGTGAAACTGGTCACCTGCAAAGGGGATTACAGGCTTACGCTTATCTAAAGCTAGACAACGTGTTACATTTGTGTTTACATTCAAACACAAATGATTGTATAAATACGAATATATCTCTATCAAACTTTTGATGACATTAGATGATGACAGATTAGTATAATTGTAGGTCTATTTCGTAAGAACTTTTATGTAATACTAGCTTGATTCCCCATACAAACTTTCATTTCCATTTTCACCCCCTTAAGGCATGATTTCCGGGATAAAAAGTATCCTATGTCCTTCCCAGGGTCTCAAACTATCGTCTTACCAAATTTCATCTAATTCGATTTAGTAGATCCAGAGATTACCCCCTACAACGTCACAAACTCACAGTCTCACAAACTTAATATTAGTATAGATAGTATACATAAAATATATATGAATATTTAATAAAGATACTTTAAAAAATTTGAATTACAAAATATTCCTGCTTTTACGTACACATTATAATAAATTTATAAGATTATTACCTATTTGTCTAGGTTTAATGAAGTAATGATAATGATCATGATAAGGAATACGTGATATTAGATTATCTACACGAAATGTTTATACGTGAAAATTTAAAAAAATATATGTAACTATAAATTACTAGGTATTTACTCAATGTAATAATATACAATACATCTATACATATAATAAAATTGTAACTAAGCCGAATCTGTACATTAAATATTTTTTGGAAAATCTTATTGAAATAACCATTATTATCGATACAGAGACCGAATCTATAGTTTTTAGAATTTTTGTCAGTCTGTCTGTCACCGTATCACAGACAAACCACTGGAGGGATTTTGATGAAATTTGGTATGGTGATAGCTGGTTATCTGGGTCAACATATAGGATACTTTTTACCGCGGGAAAATCTCTCGTTTCAGAGAATAAATACAAAAACTGCAATGTAAGAGTATACTAATATGTAAAAACTAAGAATTTGGTTTTTTGTCATCTGAACGCGAGCGGAGCCGCGGGCAATGTAAGTTAGTATATAAATTTCTTAAATCTTTGAGAAATAACTGAAGATATATAAGGAAGTTTTATTTGATGCGTAAGGTTTATATCTATCTGAAATCAGTAAGGATTTATGAGCAAAAAGGGATTCTCAGCTTGATAAGGTCAGATGTTAGTGTCAAAGAAAGATTTTCTCGTGCCAACTGTAGCCTTTCGAGATAATTTTTATCCCATCAAAAACATTCTGTAAAAATATTGCAAGTCTCGCAACGCATTTCTTCTACCTCAAAAAGCTATGAGATGTAATGTAAAACCAAGTCGGTTAATTTATTCATTACCTATCTATGAAAGCAACTATCCGACAACTTTGTCATAAATCGTTACCGAATTAGTTAAGTTACAACATTTTATAGTGACCGTATTAATATTAGATATATTTATTTCTTTAATTAATAGAATGACTTGGCCATCGCACGGAAACATAATCACATAAGAGTCTACAACTTTAAATAGCCCTAATTAAACATATCATGACCGAGGTGGACGGACGACTTGGTCAAAGTCGCTGGAGCCCACTAGATGCGGATGGCACAAGACTGGTTGTCGTGGAACTTTTTGGGAGAGGCCTATGTCCAGCTGTGTGTGTGTTTGGGCTGAGATGAACTGAACATAGCACTAGCGGGTCAAATTTATGCATACACTAACATAAATAATGCACTCAGAACGCTAATTTTAGGTAAATTTTGTTATTTGTAGATTCTATTATCATGTGCGATGGCCAAGTCATTCTATTAATTAAAGAAATAAATATATCTAATATTAATACGGTCACTATAAAATGTTGTAACTTAACTAATTCGGTAACGATTTATGACAAAGTTGTCGGATAGTTGCTTTCATAGATAGGTAATGAATAAATTAACCGACTTGGTTTTACATTACATCTCATAGCTTTTTGAGGTAGAAGAAATGCGTTGCGAGACTTGCAATATTTTTACAGAATGTTTTTTGATGGGATCTCATTTCTTTTTGTAAATATTTCTTCTTTTTCTGTTTTCTTGTACTATTTCTTGTGTGTCAGCTAAGGACTTTTTAAAAGCCCACTCCTTGTCTCTGTGGGCTTTTTTCAGAGGCTTTGATATAGGTAACAAATTTTGACAAGTCTGGATGATAAAAAATCTAAGTCTATTGTATTGGGAAATTACGGACTCCTGGACTTTAAATACTACTATCTTATGCATTAAGAATAAATATGTATAGTTAATTTAACGAATATTTAAATTTCATTGTTGACCCTAAATACCTACCCCGATACTGATATTCGACTTACATAAGTTTAATAAGATGTATAGATTTATGTGTCTATCTGCAGCATCGTAGTTAAATCCCGAAAGTTGTATTCCATTCCATTTTAAAAGTAATTTTCGAAGAGATTGATATTTCATGACCTCTATATTCCATGTTCTAATAGGTGGGCACAGTTACGGCAATGAAATGAGATGTTGAGAAGGTTTTCTAATTCATATCAACATCATACTTTGTAAAAGAAAATGTACGATCTTTGTTTCAAAATTAAGTAATCGTCAAGTTGTTTCTTAATTAGGTATATATTTTAATCAATTCATTATAAATAACAGTAATCGAATATTAGTAGGTATAAACTATACACGCTTCACATTACATTTATGTACCCATTTGTATATGCATAAAAATGTATACAGCTACTAAAAAAGCTTAAAATATTATTTTCGCGTTTAAAAATACTTTTCTAATACATATAATTGCAAATATAAACATTAATAAATAGACCAATCGAAATTAGGTTAGTAATTACGAGGGAACATAGGATCGGACGTACAAACATACATACCTACAGGTAAAACACTAACCTAACCCCCTTTTACAGTGCAACTATTGTATAATTAATTTACCATTAATTATAAATTTTATAAGAATATATAAATAAAAGTAAGATATCGGGAAATGAAAAAATAATATTTAATTTAAATAATGTAAGGAAAAAATAGTGTATTTTTAATTAAAATATTTTATGATTTTTAAACGAAATTTATATTTAACATAACGGCACAAATTAAGGCAAGCTATGATGAAGTTTATTTATATTATGTGCTATTTTATTGTGACCTATTATTTAAAAAAATACCTAAACCTTCTAGCGTTCCTTGACGTCGTTAAAGTGGAGAAATTGACTAACAAATTAAATACTTAGTGATAACAAACGGAACTCTGAGAGAGATATATTTTAAGTTGGATATTTAAGTTAATAAAATAATATATGAGTTATTCCTGTGTTTTTTTAACATGACTAAACTAAATATTGATAAATACATATTGTATGTATTAGTCAAGTAGAAGACAAACTAACGCTCCGAGGGCTCTGTACTTTTTTTTTATAGTTGGGAAATCCTATTACGGATACCACCCGAATTCCCCCGGGCGACTCTCGCTACGGAACACACGAGTGTTCGATTACTTGTATATTTTTTTTTATATTTAAGATCTTTTATACATATAAGTTTTAATTTATATATTAAATATATTATTTCTTAAAACTCTTTACAATATTGATAATTACATTTTAGTCGTCGCTAACACTTACAGTATATCCACTATTTACCCTGCTATACATTTGGGTAGTTTAAGTGACGAAAAATGATATGTATGAACTGCAAAAATAACTTTGTAATCCCATATATCGCATATCTATTTGTATAGGAATACAAAGTTACTTATGCAGTTTGTATATCTCGAAAACAGGATTGAAATTGCATGATGTTTGAGTTTTTCCTTCCGTTATAGGCTAAACACTAATTGTGTTCAAAATTTGAAGCTCCTATGTCTGCTAGAAGTACCTTAGAATTTTGATGATCGGTGAGTGAGTGAGTGAGTGTGTGCGTGACGATATTAACGAATTTTGATCTGCAACAGTTCTTAAACTACAGGTTCAAATTGAATGTAATTTGGAAATATGCCTAGTTTTATTATGTTCTTTTAGTCACTGAAAATTCAGGCTTCTAGCTTTATCCATAACGAAGTTATGGGGGGGTGGAAAATGCTCTGAATCGCTTCGAGAAAAGGATGGTACTGTCGTGCCCTTTTTTGCTCGACTTGGCGGGGGCACTCCGTGCCCCCCGATTAGAATTTTTATATAATAAAACTGTAACGCGGTGGCAATTCTGTGTTAAATATTTATGAAAGATGTCAGTGAGAAATATTTGTAATTTAAGTAACTAAATAAATAAGGTAGGTCACTTGCTTTTGAAATTGTACATCTATTTTATCTGTTTATGGTATTACTGAATACATTAAAGAGGTTTCAATGGTGTAAGAAAATCAAAAAGGAAAAGGAAACACAAGGTTTTTTTGTAATTACTTGACATAATAAATTTGGATATCATTATTAACACAGACTAAAGTATTATGTAGAGGGAGCCAGACAAAAAATGTAAAAGTCAAAAATAGTAGCGTGATTTGCTGTTTATAGTACTATAGGTTTTGCCATAGGGTCGTTTATTTTCTTTAAAGAATTTAAACAACATAGCATAGATTTTTTAATTTTTCTCTTTATAATAATAAAATCCCTTAGCTAGCTTTTATTTATTAACTTATCACTCAGTATAAAAATTGACATTTGTATACTATTCTAAAACATTATGTATAATTTTAAAACAATATTGTTTGTAATTAATAATATTTTTGGCTTCATTTTACTTATTTCTTTCTTAGTTATATGACACTCTATGTTTTTCCTTAGTCTGACAGCTTCATTATTGTATTGTGGAAGCTAATATTAACAACTTACCATCCAATATCTCTTTCGTAATTGTGGCCACTGATCCACAATGGCTGTATTAATAGCCTCTATCCCAGCAAATTGACTGCCCAAACCCAGTATGAAAAGCATGAAGAAGAACAGGATAGACCAAAGTTGAGGTATCGGCATTTGAAGGATAGCTTCTGGATATGCGACAAATGCTAATCCAGGGCCTTGCTCAGCTACATCTGTCAAATAAATATACGTGTTATATTAGTCTATATTTTTTTATTTAATTTATTTGTATATTTAATAAGGCTTACGAACTAGAGTACATACATACAAAATATCATTAACCAATTTATTTTTTGTATATTACTCTAAATTAAAGGCAATATTGGTAATAGGTATTGACCATTTTTACCATACTGTACCATTACCATTACCATAGGTATTATTATACATTTTTTGACCACCGACGCAAAAACGATGGGGTGTTATAAATTTTACGTGTCTGTGCTTGTGTATGTATGTGGCATCGTAACTCCCGAACGGATGAACCGATTTTGATTTTGTTTTTTTTTGTTTGAAAGGTGAATTAGTCGGGAGTGTTTTAAGTATGTTTGATGAAAATCGGTCCAAGATGGCCGACACCACAAAATGAAGGATTACATATTTTTTCACAGCTTTCTCAATATGGGTATCAAATGAAAGGGCTTGACTAGTAGAATACTATATGCTATGAGAAAATTTCAAATCCAAGATGGCCGCCACCACAAAATAGCGAGTTACATATCGGGAGTTTTAAAATTTTTAATTGAATTTTTTGTTGTATATTACTCTAAATCAATTTTCATAATATATGTACAAAATAGTTCTAGTACATATTCAAAATAGTTTTGTTCCCGGGGATCTACTTCGAATCTTTTAGACATTGCTAAAAGTATAGTTTATTAAAAAATTTCATATCCTTTTTTATAGTTCTACATTAAATTATACACTAAATATTTTTTATAGTGCTATATACAACGTGGTTTTTCTCATGTCCCTGTAATCCATATGTAACAATTTTCACAATTTAAATGAATAACTTCATTAGATAAGCTTTATCTTATCGTAATTTGCTTATGTAATTGAAATTGATTGATTTACTTATAATTGCTAATATTATTACATTTATGATGATATTTTGAATTTTCTCTTAAAATCTGGCACATAAAATTTTCATATTCATGGTATATATTGTCACAGTTTAGAGGAAAGCTGTACAAAAATAACGTTATGATGTTGCATCGAGTGCTAAAACAACAAAAGATAGCAGTTCATATTATAATATAGTGATAAAATCCATAATGCTTGATATAACATGGTTGATATAACTAACAATAACACTGTAATCAAGAAACAGAACCAATAACACGATAAAGTTAATAAAAAACGTTTTTACTTAAGAGCAAACATGATCGAGTCATTACATACTGCGTATATTTATACATTTAGCAATGTCTAAAAGATTCGAAATAAGATCCCGGGATCAAAACTATTTTGTACATATCTTATGAAAATTGATTTAGAGTAATATACTACAAAAAATTAAATTAAAAATTTTAAAAATTCCTGACATGTAATTCGCCATTTTGTGGTGGCGGTCATCTTGGATTTGAAATTTATCATAGCGTATAGTATTCTACTAGTCAAGCCCTTTCACTTGATACGCATATTCAGGGAGTTGTGAATAAATATATTGAAAATATTTTAGGTATGTTAAAAAATAACTTAAGTACCGCCCATAAGCATTACATTGTTTAGGAAAATAAGATAGCTATTATCAAATAAAAAAGAAATAGCGCTTAAAATAAAATTTGAAATAAAATATTCTATGAAAGAGCTAGGAATATAATTTGAAAAAAAAAATGGAAAAGTTGGTGGTGGAAATTTACACCATAATGGCATAGGCTAAAATATAAAACTTCAAAATAAACTAGATAAGTCTCTTAAATTACATTATATATTATAATCATCAATCATCTTGTGCTTGCGGCTCGGCACCTGCGTATATATTCATTAGGTTCACGATAACTAAGTATGATTTGTATAAGCCATATATATAATACTAGCGACTGAACCTCGCTTCGCTCGGGTTCGTCCCTAGCTTGCTTCCCAATACAAACTGCATTCCCATTTTCACCCCCTTGAAGGATGGTTTCCGGGATAAAAAATATCCTATGTCCTACCCAGGGTCTCAAACTATTTTCTTACCAAAATTTCATCTAAATCAGTTCAGTAGATCCAGAGAGTAGCCCCTCCAACCTTACCAACTTACAAACTTTACCTCTTGATAATATAATTAGTAGAAGAAGTGTTAGTATTAGTGCTAGTATTAGTATAGATGTAGGTAGTCCTCACTACATGACTCACATATATAACAAATTTGCTCAAAGACTATTTTTTTGATTTATTCAAGATAATATCTTTCAGGTCGGTGATTTTAGGTATAAAATAAACTTTATAATATAAAATTATTATTTTTTATAATAATATTATACATATAATAAAATTCTGATTCAAATCTGTACATAAAATATTTTTTGGAAAATCTTATTGGTAATAGTTATTATTATCGATTTAGAGGCCGAATCTTAATTTAAAAAAGTTTTTAGTTTTTTTCTGTCTCTCCGTCTATCTATCTGGGAACGCATACCGAGAAAACCACTGGACAGATTTCATGAAATTTGGTATGATGATAGCTGGCTATTCCCGTCAACATATAGGATACTTTTTACTGCGGGAAAATATTTCATCTGTGAGAAATCGGTAATAACCGTTAAAACCGTAGGGACCTACCCGAGCAGAGCGAGGGCATGTCCCTAGTTTATAATATAAAATTCACAATTTAATATATCACATTTATCAAATGGTTCGTTTTTTTGACATATTATCAAAAATCTTAAAATTTATTTTAGCTAAATGGATAGCATTATTAAAATATCATTTAATGCACTAAAATATTTTGATAACACTCTAATTTACAATATATCAACATGATAACTAAGTTGAAGAAAAATAGGTGAAATCAAATAAAATGCTACAACAGCGTAAGTACAGACTATATCAGAGTTAAAATATTGAACGATTCTCAATAAGCACTCAGACTATTCGCAAATAGTGTTGTTTTATAAAACAAGTGGTGTTGTATGCGGTATAAGTTCGTTTTGTAGTTTTTGCTCGCGGCTACCATCGATACGTACAGATTAATCAACTTAGGCAGGTCAAAATGTCACGCTGGTTTTGCCTTTTTAATACCGGATTTCTCACAGTAAGGTTTTTGTAAGACACTAGCGACTCACGCTCGCTTCGCTCGGGTTCGTCCCAAATTTAATAAATAATTTAACGTTTAGTATCGATTTCTCAGAGATGAGATATTTTCCTGCAGTAAAAAGTATTCATATGTACACCCGGATAATTAGATACCATCATACTTAATTTCATCAAAATCCCTCCAGTGGTTTTTCCGTGATGCGGTAACAGACAGACAGACAAAAAATCTAAAAAGTATAGATTCGGCCTCTGTATCGATAATAATGACTATTTCAATAAGACTTTCCAAAAAATATTTTATGTACATATTCGTCTTAGTTAGAATTGTATTATATGTATAGATTACCGACTTTTTTAAACGTTTGGAAATGCATTTACGCGTACAACCTGTACACATACAGGTGGTCATATGGGACTCACTGGCTAGTAAAGCCACCACTTAAACCCATCCTAGGATCGCTTACGTACTTAACCACGATGCCCCAATGGTAGAAGCAGACCACGATAATCAAGGGGTTGCTCCCATGGTCCACTCTGCTATCAGAGAAGTATCAAGATATGTACAAACATACACGTTAATGTATTGATATTTGTATGTATTCATATATATAAAAATCTCGTGCGCCTCATATTATAATATGTATGTATTTAAAGTTATATATGTGTAGTGTATTAACTATCTGGTATCCATAACACAAGCCTCGTAGCTTACCATGGAACTAGATGGCGCTGTGTCTTAATGTCCAAACATATTTATTATTTATTATTATTATTATAATGATTATAGGAATGTTTCAGAAACCTATAGGTTTGTTCCTACACTTAATAATTGGCTATAACAACACAATTGCATGGATTGCTTAGAAATTATTACATCGAGAAACAAAAATATATTTATTTTTATGTAAAAAGATGTTCGTTTGATGTTTATGTAACTGACTCTATATAAGATATATTTTTTAACCCAAAAAAGGAAAATGATATTTTATAAATATATAGTTAAGGTAGACATTAAAGTTTGAACCAACCATTTTGTTTTGAGCGGAAAAGCTTTAACTATTAATACGTAGAAACGACTTGATGGATTTTGAAGTAAACTACTCGTAGCATAGTTATTGCTGAATATTCAGTTTCATGTTTAGAATACCTTTTATTCCAAGAAACAAAAGATAGGTCTTATAGAGTAGCGATTGAAACAATGAAATTTTCATTTAATAAAGTAGCAATCTAACAAAATAAATCGACAAATATAGATATTTTCAACCGATTTTCTAAAAGGAGGATTCGTTCGTCTGTATGTATGTTCACCACAATGTTCACATTTCTGGGAAACGGCTTAAGTTTTTACTGATTTTCTCAGTCTATGTCAAAAAAAATGTATAAGACCATCTCGGGATCTACTATAATAGAATACAATTAAACATAAATAAATAAATATGTCGGGACAATAACACACAGCACCATCTAGTTCCATGGTAAGATAGAGGCTTGTGTTATGGATACTAGATATTTCATACACTTCACATATATAACTTTAAATACACACATATTATAAAATATATAAATGCCCATGACTGGAGTACAAATATTCGTGCTCATCACACAAATGAATTCCCCTCGAATGACTCGAACCGGCGACCGCTGGCACAGCAAGTAGGGTGACTACAAACTGAGCCAAGCGTATCGTCAAAAAACATATGAACAAACTATGGCATATATAAGGAGCAATAGTTATTTATGAAAGCATCTATAGTAAGTACATAGTATTGCGGGTTTCAATATATTTACATAATATTAATCTCCTTTTCACGTCCTGTTGTGTTCAATAACGACCCATCAGTAAGTGGACGCAATTCTCGGAATTTGTTTTTTGAATAGACTGAAATAATGAGTGCTGTGAATGTTTTAAAGGTTTCGGTGTTGACTGTTATCAATCAACCTTTAGATATTAATATACAATGAGTCGCTGTTTTTTAACCGATTCCCAAAAAGAAGGGAACTATATGTATCGGTCGGTACTTTTACATAATGTATTTATCTATATTATATCTTTTCCATAAAGTATCCAGTCATGGGCATTTATATATTTTATATAATAATGCAAAATGTAAAAAAACGTTGTTTTTCGGCCACTAAAACTAAGTACTGAAGAAGACGTGCTCGATAAAATGCTACAATTGGTACAAAAATATAAAAAATAAATATTGTAAGCCATGTAGATACTTAAATATTTTATAGTGGAATTAATATAATAAAAAAGTGTGTATTATGTATGTTATAAATATACCTATATTTAAAAACATGTACTTGTAGTACTTATATATTTGCTTAAAGTACGTATATATGTCAGCACCTGAGTTTTTTTATCTCTATTTCGATTATATTACTTAAATATTACACTAACCTTCGCTACGCTCGAGTTCGTCCCTACTTATGTTTTAAGGTTTAGAAGGTATAGATGTCTCAGAAATTAGATATTTTCCCGCAGTAAAAAGTATCCTATATACTGACCCGGATAACCAGCTATCATTATATCAAATTTCGTGAAAATCCCTCCAGTAGTTTTTCCGTGATGCGGTCACAGATAGACAGACAAAAATTCTAAAAACTATAGATTCGGCCTCTGTATCGATAATAATAGCTATTTCAATAAGATTTTCTAAAAAAATATTTAACGTACAGATTCGCATCGGTTAGAATTTTATTATATGTATAGATATAATGTCGATATTAATCGATAATATGTACATAATATACACACAACGATACGTGTGACGCAGTTAGAAACTGTTTGATTACTTGTATAATAACGATCACTATCGCAGTAAATACATTATTAAAAAAAAAAATCTTATATATAAAATATTTTAAAGAACAACTAAAATAGAATCATGAAACATGATTACTATAGATTTGAAAAGCAAATTCAATTTTTTTGATCTACATTTACTCTGTACGTTGTTTAACATACATAATACTGTATATTATATTGAAACATTTTTGTGACATATCCATGAAAAGTTTGCTTTCAATCAAAATATTTGCGATACAATACGATGAAATAGCATACGTTTCAGTGTCAATAAGTTTTCATGGATTTTTTTTCGATTTATTTGGTTTTAGGGCTTATTTACAATAACGAAAAATGTGATTTTTGTAAAGCATCGGTATTTTTGTGGCCACCAGCTTGCCTGGTAGGTACGTCTATAAAAATAACCGAGATGTGTATATTATTATTTTTCTCGCCGTGAAAATTCATTATGTCGGCTGTCAGTGGGCAGGATACGTGAGACAGCAGTCTCAGTAGAAGCTTTTTTAAAGCACAGCGAAATGCTAACTTCTTGATATTGTGACGTTGTATTTAAAGTATGCGATAAATAAACACCAACTCCAATGAAATAAATATTATTTACACAAGTTTAATAAACGAAATAATAAAATTATATGACATATATTTAACTAAACACCCATGTTTTTTTTATTCAATCGGGCGAGGCAAACCGACTTATGAAACGACTAGCGTCTCACTCTCGCTTCTCTCGTGATCGTCCCTAGCTAAATTGATAGAATTTTTTTATTTATGAACTGATTAAAATAAAGCAAATACTAAATATTAAGTGAAGCTTACCACACTACATTAGTGAAAACCGCACCCAAATCGGTTAAGCCGTTTCTGGGATTAGCGCGCACAAATGCACAGACAAACAGACAAAAATCCTAAAAATCATTGTTTTCGGTTCTATTGCGTTTTATTAACGCCCCAAATAATAGTTTTTCATAAATATCTTCCACGTACAGATAGCGATTAGTTACAATTTTATTATAGATATGTATGGATTTGAGCTTTTCACCACAGCATAATTGCTTGCTCACACACTACAACACCCACAAAAGATCTGCTTTCTGTCGTGCTATAGTATATTACACTCTTTCTCCTTCTATGGTATATTTTTATGTAAGACTATACGTTTTAACGGTTAGCATAGATTTCTCAGAAATGAGATATTTTCCTGCAGTAAAAAGTATATGTTGACTCGGATAACCAGCTATCATCATACCAAATTTCATCAAAATCTGTCCAGTAGTTTTCTCGTGATGCGTTCCCAGACAGACAGGCAGACAGTCAAAAATTCTAATAACTATAGATTCGGACTCCGTATTGATAATAATGAGTATTTCAAAAAGATTTTCCAAAAAACTTTAATGTACAGATTCGACTCAGAATTTTATTAATGTGTAGTTTATAATCGGATGTATCATTATTTAAATTCACGAACATTTCATGCACCTATCGCTGCTTATATCTCTTTGTTAATGATTAGCCATTAGAAGTATTAAAACTTGTTAATTTATCTACATTTTATAGCTATGTAAAGAGTAAGGAATTTAAAAAAATCTGATGATATTTTTAATCGATATCGTTAGTAGATACTATATTCTTATCTATATACATAGGTATTATTACTATATAATAAAATTAAATATGTTGGGACATTAACACGTCTAGTTCCATGGGAAGCTACCAGGCCTGTGTTATGGATACCAGATAGTTTATACACTACACATATGTAACTTTAAATACATACATATTATAAATATAAACACCCATGACTGAAGTACAAACATTCGTTATCATCACACAAATGAATGCCCCCAGCTGGACTCGAACCCGCGACCGCTCGCACAGCAAGTAGGGTCACTACAAACTGAGCCAAACGTGTCGTCAGAAAGTAATGTGTACTTACCATCTATTTCGACTCCCATTTGATTGGCTTGAAAGCCGAGTACCGAAAAAATTGCCAAACCAGCGTATACAGATGTTAAAAAGTCCGCCATACTGACGAATACGGCATCAAAATGGCAATTATTGTAGAAGTTATTATATGAAGCCAACGTTACTAGGGATCCGCACGCAACGCCGAGTGAATAGAATATCTAAAGAAAAAACAGATAAAATAAAAAAAATATCAATTCGTTTCAATGAAAATCAGCAAATAAAGAGAAAGTCTCATGGAATATATGTATTTTGCAAGCATTATTTTTTATTTTTAACAAATCTATAACAAGAAATGTAGTTAAATATGAGTAATAATATTATGTGAGATTCATTTATCTATACGTATAATAAAATTGTAACTACGCCGAATCTGTACATTAAATATTTTTTGGAAAATCTTATTGAAATAAACATTATTATCGATACAGACGCCGAATCTATAGTTTTTAGAATTTTTGTTTGTCTGTCTGTCTGTTACCGCATCACAGAAAAACCACTGGAGGGATTTTGATGAAATTTGGTATGGTGATAGCTGGTTATCTGGGTCAACATATAGGATACTATTTACCGCGGGGAAATATCTCATTTCTGAGAAAAAATGTAAAAACTACAATGCAAGAGTATACTAATCTGTAAAACCTAAGAATTTGGTTTTTAGTCATCTGAACGCGGGCGGAGCCGCTGGCAATGCTAGTATTAGAATAAATAAAAAAAATTTAATATTACTCTTTTACTTCTAAATCAGCGCAAAGAAATGAAAAGAAAAAATATGAAACATGAGCTGCTAAAGTTATTTGCTAAAAACTTTTTAAAGTCGCTCAGTAGCTTAAGTGAAAAACTTCAAACCAAAAAACTTGGTGAAACTCTTATAAAGCAGCGTGAATTAATTTGAAACTTTTTATTAATCGCCTCACAATTTGTTCGAATTTTCCACTTAATTAGCCTTATGGTGTTTATTTATGTATTAGGCAAAAATAAAGGGGGAATAAGCTTTCGATAAATTTCGTCAAAGGATTTATGTTTGTCTCCAAACTTTAGTAACTTAATGAGTGACTGGATAGCTTTTGAGATGGAGTTTAACATTATTGTACGCATAATTGCACTACCATCGTTTCAGCCATTATAATACTTTATTAGAATAGAAAGTTTTGCACATTTTGGTTAATGGTTCAATAGATTTTTTTAGTTTCAATTTCAACTGTAGATATACTTTTTCTTTTATATGAATTAAGTCTAGTATCGGCTTTTTATGATTATTTGATTATTTAGTGTATGAAACAATATTTCACAATATATTAAAAAATATATATCTATCCCTAAGTGTCAAAATAATTTCATATTTTTTACTCATCTTTTTCTACTCTTTCCGTCAACAGATTTTCTTTTTTTTTGTTTAGTAGCTGTTGACGAGCTTTAGTGTTAGTTATATATATATATATTACATAAAAAACTTTAAAACAGTCAGTTTTTCTTTAATATAAATATGTAAATTCTATTCATTTATGTTTTTCTCAAATTTTCAATAATTATTATTGTCGAAATTCGACAGCTAAGCGAACACTAGTAAATATAAATGTACGATGATGTAACGTGCATTTTTTGCTTACAATCATTATGTAATAAAACAGATTGAATCCTACCCTTTGGGCGCCATCACCCAACCAATATTCCAAAAGGGGTATTAAATGGAAAATTGAATTGTAAAGATATACGAAGAATTAGCTGCTATATTTTTCTAAAAAGATTTTTACAGAAATTACTGTGTTATACATATACATATGAACATTCAACATATATGTATATAGTTTTTTATATGTGGTACATAGCGTGAATTTTCCTCGTGAACGCGGTTGGCGAGATCCCAAACTATACTTTATGGCAAAGTGCTAAAAGGAGTCTTGGGACCAATTTGTTAAACACTAAAACTGCATCATGAGATCATTTGTTTTATTAACTTTTGTATCATATAATACTTTCTTCTACGATTATTTTGGATTTTTTCGCGGATTTATTTTGACTTTTGACTCGCGATGTTTCGAATGCTTTCAGCAATCATGATCACGTTACAGACTAAGGTTGTATAGTAGTAATTTTTTTCTAAAAAATCTATATCTGAACATTATATTGTAGACTTTCGAAAAGATAGTTTCTTTCAATTGTATTATATGTTAAAGCGTTGACCGGAACGTGTGGGAAAAGAGGCCGTTGAAAGAAGCCTGTTAGAAGTATTCGAATAGCAACGCTCTCGCTAGTGAACGCTAATAATCTTAAGGCTGTAAAGACTATTGTTTGCACTATATTGTTTGTACAATTAAACTAATAAACAAGTAATAAATAAACCAATTTTTCAACATTATATATTAATATTATAATGCGGTAAACTTTGTAAGTTGTATTCAGGGGGGATATATCTCTAAAACTAATATACTGATTCTGAAAAAAAAATAAAGCTTTATTACCGCCGAGTGCTATAGGATATTTTTATTCCGATAAAATGTATTTACTGTCAGAAATCATAATATCTTTAATTGAAAAACCCGAGCACCCGAGCAACGCGAGGTTAAATCGCTAGTATATCATAATTCGTAAATTATCATAATTTAATCCTTATAAGCCAGCTACACTATCAACTATCCGCTGCTACTGTATTACAGGGTGCCGTTGTTTACAAAGAACAATGGACGGATTACTAAAGACTAAATAGAAAATTTGGATTTTGCTAACTACATTGAATTGTAAAGTTTACGCTTTATATTATTACTAGCAGAACCCTCGGCTTCGCTCGCGCTAAAACTACAAAAATCCCAAAAAATTCCAAAAAAGGTAGTTTCATACAAACTTTCATCCCATCCCATCATCATTCATATCATGTTTTATACGATGAATTTTGATAAATGCTAAAACACGTATTTATTTAATTTTATTGAAGACCATTAATACCAAGTTTCAAGTAATTCTGATCATAAATATTTTTTTGGATTGTATTGTAACGTATTTTCCCGTAAAAAACAAACAAACACACTTTAACATTTATAATATTAAGTATGGATAATATTTTTCAGAATTTCCTTACTTAAATTATAAACATCTAAATATTCGTTATATTTACCTGTGAAGCTGCATCACCCCAGACACGTGCTTCTAATAGTGTACTCCAATCAGGTAAGAGATAGAACAGAAGTCCTTCTCCTGCGCCTTCCAATGTGACTCCTCTAATTAAAAGCGCAGTCAACATCACGTAAGGAAATAGAGTAGTAAAGTACACTACTTTACCAGCTGACTGCACACCCTGTATATATTTAAGTAGTGGTTTTGTAAAAATAAATTGGATTTATCAAACATGTGTCAATTTAGTAAGGTTTTATGAGAATCTAAACTCTTCTGTGATAATATAGACAATTGCGCAGCCCATTGCAGCTTATTTTAGAGCCATTTGTAGCCGATGCTTTACAGTTATCACATTTTAACCGACCACCAAAAAGGGAGAGATTCTATGTTTGTCTGTACGTATCTTTTTTTATACTCTAGTGATAGGACGTAAGATCAATTTTCAGACAAAATAGGTTTGTACTAATTATTTACTTTATCTAATTATTTACTTTATTGAACGCCACAGTAATGAAATAAATATGATGGATAAATAGGATGAAATGAATAAAGTATCTAAAGTCAAATGTTTGCGCAAAAGGCGATCTTATCGCTAATTAGCGATTTCTTCCGGACAATCTTTGGGTGAGGAAATATGGAAGATTATACGGAAGATTCTAAAGAAGTGTCACTTCAAAAACTAAAATATGTAATTTTATATATTTTTTTATGCTTCGTATTAGTTGAGGGAAAGAGATTAGTAGGTCAAATATACTTATTCATAATTGAAAACCAATCTTTTGTTGTCAAAAAGCAATAAGCTTAAACAAATCATTAAGTGACTGCTGCGAATGCTTTAATACAGAAAGTGAAATGAAACTCGTTCAGCTATTTTCAATAAAACAAGTAGAAATATTTTACTTATATATAACTCAATTTCAATTGGGCACTTTTATTTCGATATATTTCAACCTTTAATTTGATCCTAACTTACCTTAATTACGCATAAGAATGCGACCACCCAGGAAAAGAAAAGACATCCAACTAAATGCCACTGCATGGTACCCCATTCTTCCCAAGTAGCGTCACCTTTTCCTAGCACACGCTCACTGAAATATTACATACAGATATTAGATACAGATATCTATACATATACCTAATAAAAATATTACTGAGTCGAATCTGTATATTAAATATTTTTGGAAAATCTTATTGAAATAGTCATTATTATCGATACAGAGGCAAAATATATAGCTTTTAAAAATTTTGTCTGTCTGTCTGTGTGGGAATGCGTCACGAGAAAACCATTGGACAGATTTTGATAGAACTTGGTATGATGATAGACGAAATTCTTAAAATAATGTACTTACTTAAAATATTCTTGAGTAGCCAATATTCTATTAACATTGGAATACCATGAAACAGTTTCTGTACCATTTAAACATGACTTTCCATCGTAGGGTTCAAGTCCTACACTTTGACATATATCGCCAATACTCATGCATCGTCGTAAGTAATATGTAAGGTCAGACGCATCTCCTGTATTATTTATTCTGCATTCTTTGTCATAAGCTCCGCTGTAACAAACTGAAATCACGTAATAACTTTTTACCCTGAATTAACATACCGTATTTCGCATATTGATCATATTTAGTATTTAATTCGACGACACGTTTGGCTCAGTTTATAGTGACCCTACTTGCTGTGCCGCCGGTCGCGGGTTCGAGTCCCGCTGAGGGCATTCACTTGTGTGATGATCATTAATGTTTGTACTCCAGTCTATTATTAGCTTATATTTATTGTATGTATGTATTTAAAGTTATATATTATGTATAGTGTGTCAACTACCTGGTAACCATAACACAAGCCTCGCATGGAACTAGATGGTGCTGTGTGTTAATGTCCCAACATAGCTATACATTTTTTTTTATTCGTACATTTTTTACTTTATTTTTATAAAGAAATTTATGTATTAAACTTGTTTTGGCTACGTGATATTTTGTAGAAATTATTTCTTTGTTTAAAACAGATTTTTGTGAGGCGATTCCAAGTGAACCGCAAGAAAATAATATTTATTTATTCAAGCTAAGCTGTGCGAAATGTATTTGAGTAAGATTTGTTCTTAAATTTGATTAAATAAGTTTTGTAATAAATATATAAAAAAATTAAAACTTTTATTTTTGTATGTTTGGAATAAAGACATATTATTTTATGTAAATTGTTATTTATTAAATATCGCTTGCTTTTCATATATTTATCCCATTTTATATAATATAAGTAAAAAAATTTTTTTATTGTTACACTTGAAATCACCATGTTTTTGTGTTTTGAGTTATCATCAATACCATATTAAAGATGGTAACGATTGATTGATGTGCTTGTTCTGCATAGTATATTATGGCATTGGGAATGCACACGAAAATGATATGAGTATAGTATCTCTGAAACTACTGATCCAATTCTAAAAATGTTCCACAGATTCCTATCTTACTAATATTATGAATGTAAAAGTTTAGATGGATGTTTGGATGTTTGTTACTCAATCACACCAGTAGGTACGGCTCAACAGATCTGGATAAAATTTGGCACTGAAATAGATTATAGCCCAGAATATACATAGGCTACTTTTTATCCCGGAAAAATTATGATTTCCGTGGGATAGATTTGTTTTTGTTCTTCTAGAGGCCAACTCGAGCGAAACGAGGTTGAGCCGCTAGATAAATAATAAGTCTGAAAAAAAAACAGACCGTTGAGTTGCTCTAGAGGTGTGCGCTGCCTTAACTATATAAAATAAAAAAGCAAGTCACTAGACAAACTAATATTGAATTATTTAAAACTTTTACCATGGCTTTTTCGATCCGTATTATTTTCAGTTTCTCAATTTTTGTTTCAGTAAAGATCTTAGCGTAAAAAACACGTATTTTAGACTCTTATCTTACCTACTGGTTAGTCGTTAAAAATTTACGACTCCAAAGTAAAGTTTAATGGCTAAAAGTAGGATCATATTACTTCTCTATGTATGAAAGAATTTAATATCTTCATTATAATTTCAAATGATCATATACATATATGTTTAAAATGAATATTTTAAGTGATCATAAACATCTAATACTCGTATTAAGTCTAAGCTATCTATACACAATACACATTATTTTACGTCATTTTTTAACCCACTTCAAAAAGGAGGAGGTTCTCAAATCGATTGGTATTTTTTATGTATGTACACCAATTACGCTGAGATTTATGATCCGATTTACGTGAATCTCTTTTAGTTTAATACGAAATAGTTGCCATTTGGTCCCAAAATATTTAACATAGTTTGGCCCAGTAGTTTTCATTTAAGCTTTCAGCTAACTATTACGGTTTCAAAGGTACCACCGTCAAGTTAGGCGATGGATGAACATGCAGTGTTGTAGTGAATGCCCAAGCGATCCTGCAACGCCCCATTGCACTGCGGCGACAGGTTCCGCTGTGGGTTTTAGTGAGTAGGAGTCTCACAGTACCCTAGCCATTGACGGTCGGTAGGGTCCCCATGCTGTGTTTCCCCAGCGTAAACAAAAAAAAAGGTGATGGATGAACATGCGAACGGGTAGCATGGCTTACTAATAGGATTCCTCATAACCCCTTTGGGAATACCCCTAGTAATAAATAATTAGGTCTCTGTTATACTGAAATATATACTTACATTCGCTATTATACCAGTTATCGCATGAACCCCATGCTAATTGGCCACCAATGGACATAAACGTATAAAAGGACGTCCATGCCACTATAACCATGTAGTATATCGATATTATACTGATAACTACTAGAGTACAGTATCCAACTCCACTGAAAAATGGACTTATTGCGCTAAATGCTTTTAATGGCCCCAATCTTGAGTACTGCCCAACATATAATTCAAGAAAGAAAAGCGGCAGACCAATTAGCATAAGCATCAGAAAAAATGGAATCAAAAATGCACCTGTAACAAAAGTTAATCATATATTGTACATATATTTAAAAAAATAGATACATGAAAAACATATAAATACATACATACATACATACATATATACATATGTATTTAATTGAACTTAACTAGATTTTTTATTTAAACCCTTAGTTACTAAGAGAAACTAACGGTAATATAATTACTACGTATGGGTCAAGTGTAATTGTATGACTATAAAAAATCACCAAAATGTAAAATATTACCAAAGAGACAGAAGTGTCTTATACGAGTATAACTCTAAGCTGCATTTACATGAAATGTTTAAAGAAGAAAAGAAAAGAGAAGTTATACTTCTTTGGCGTAACAGAACAAAAATAGCTAATCATTCCGTATGTCACAACTCTCTTTTGTAAAAGGAATGCAGCTAACTTCATCCTGTCGCTTTTTAGCTGTCGGTGTGCGCGCGCATCGTAAAAATTTTACTCTTTTATTTTTTTCTAAATGCGCCCAAAGAAGTATAAGTTCAAAAACATTCAGTGCACAACTTTGTTTATATTATTTTATAGCATTTAAGGTCAATTTCAGACAAAATTATATATATTACTAGCGACTCACCCTCGCTTCGCTCGGGTTCGTCTCTAGGTACGTTTTAATTTTTTTTTATGGAACCCTAATTATTTTTAAAAAATAAAAGTAGCCTTTTTTTATTTATCTGTATAGATAAATAACGTAATATTATTCAATTCAAAGACCAACAAATAATAATCTTATCAAATAATAAATATTTAAGTTATTCAGGAAATAAGTATAGTTTTGTATAAAACTATTATTTGAACACAAAATCCACATAAAGCTAAGAAAAATGAGCTTTGTAATGCGTATATTGCATTATTGCGTCTTCTTTGTCGCGTCCGAGAGCAAATTTTGTTATCTTTTAAAGGAAATGTGGAGAAATATTTTGTTACAAAATTCTTTCAAAGGCTTAGCTTTGTGGAGCGTTCCTTGTAATCTATGCCTTAGTAGTGATGTTCTAGCTATATACCGTATGGTGTACCGCGTATATAATATTATAGGGCAGCATCCAATTTGTCAATTATTACGTAGTGTCAGAAATAATAGTTACAATTTCCTTATCATGGGTGTAAAGTTAGTTCGTAGGATGTTTGTTACGTAAAAACGCCTAAATTTGCAACGGATTGCTTAGATACACCTGTAACATAACAAAAACGTGTAACCAGCGTAAAGCCTGAAGTTGCAAGCGATAAAATATGGTACTGGTCACCCGCGTTTGAGACGCGCTTTTTGTGCGTTTGTGTCGGTACAATCTCAAATAATCTGCATTTTTATGTTAATTATCGATAGAGCTTGAGTACAGGCCCTTAGTCTATATAAATAAATGTTACTAAACGCGAAACTCGAGGACGGCTCAACCAATTCAGCTAATTTTTTTTCGTATGTTTCTTTATGGTGCGCGGAAATTTTTAATAAAGAGAATAAATATAAATTAAGATAAATATATGTATATAAAACAAAGTCGTGTTAGTTACACCATTTATAACTCAAGAACCGCTGGACCAATTTTTATGATATTTGATTTTTTGAATTTCTAGTCCGAAGTAGGATAATAAGTATTAAAATATCATAATAATTAAAGGAAAAAAAAAAAAAATTATATGGATAACGCTGGCTAATAACTATTTATATCTATTTAAAACGTACCTAGCGACGAACCCGAGCAAAGCGAGGGTGAGCCGCTAGTAATGTTAATATTAGTAAAGAGCAAGTATAAGCTCAATATATCATTTTGCAATTTCCGCTAATATTATTGAAAAATGAAGAGCGGCGGTCTATTTATGCTGTATACCTAGTTTAAATATATGTACTATCCGTGCCGTTGAAAAAGAGAACAGTATATGTGTAATAAGATATGGGAATTTTCTGTCACAATATTTTGATCTATAACTATGTATATAACAAATAGTTATAGAAGTTAGTTCAAGAAAGTAAAGAGCTTTTATGTGAAAGCTTATGTAAGATAGTTAGAAAATTCCGAACTTACAGATACCTAATATTATAGATAAAATTTAGTATATCAAGGGAACATACCGCCACCGTTCCTATAGCAGAGATAAGGGAATCGCCACACATTCCCCAAACCGACGGCGTATCCTAGACATGCCAATATGAATTCCAGCGGTCGCCCCCATGCTGCTCTTTCCACAGCATCTTCTGAAGTATTAACATTTCCGTTAGCTGGCAGATTGCTCTTGTTCACCTGAAAAAAAAAACTATATATAAACAGGGAAAGACAGTAAGTTCAGCACATTTCTCAAGTCTGTTTTCTATTGTTTGTTAACCGTTTTCTTTTTTTGTTTGTTTAGTTTTAATAATTCACGAGCTTTAGTGATTTTATATAGATAGATGAATTCTATTCATATACCTATGTTTTTATTAAATTTTCAATGAAAATTATAGTCGAATTTGGAGCACTGGGCAAACAATAGTATAATATTTAAAAACATATTATTAGTAGGTATACTTTTCATAACGTAATTAAATAAGTGAATTTTAACGTACACCAAAATTATAAATTACTTTTGCTAATCTTAATATTAGTGAACTAATTAAGTAAAATTTTTCAGCAGATTTTTATATAAGGTGAGGTGTGCCGTATCAATTTTTTTTTATTATGGTATTCAGTGACAAACGAGCAGACAGCCCACCTAATGGAAAGCAGTACCTGTCGCCCATAACACCTACGGTTTGAATGCACTTAGGTTTTATGTTACAAAAATGCAGAATCGCGGGTGCATTGTCACTGTGAGGACTAAGATGATGTGCCTCTTGCCTGTAATTGCGCTGGCTACCTTATCCTTCAAACCGGAACACAACAATGTAATCATTGTTGCTTGGCGGGAGAAATAGATAACCGGGGTTGTACCCATCCAGTCGGACTCCTCGAGCTATACCTTTTGTGAAAGCCTCAAAACTACTAACGACGTAGATAGATAATAGCAAAAAATAGAAAAAAAAAAACAAAACGATCAGAGCCACGGGTAAATGCTAGTAATTTAAAATTAAAAATTAATATATTATTTTTATATAAAAATGTAATATAAGTTTAAAAATTATTTATTATCGATTACTTGTGGAATATTTAAGGTATAGATACAATGTAAGTCCTGTAAATATTATATATGTTATGTAACAGGCTTAATTTGTGTACATACTAATTTGTTGTTTCTAACTTGTGCTTACTTAAAATTAATATATAAAAAAGATATTGATTGAGTTCATGATTGATATACCTAATATGTATACTGTTTTAATTAATTTGATAGAATCTTATCTACAATATTATTATAACCCCTCATTCCCCTCCCTTACTACGTTGCGGGGCGGCAACGATTAAACGTATAATTTTATTTTTTATTGTATACTCCACTAAAGGCATGCTATACTTTAAAGCGAACTAGCGATTTATCCCCGCTTCGAGTGTGTTCCTCGGTGCTTAACAGTAGTGTTAAAAATTCAAAATAGATTGTATATATTTAAAAAAAGTTGTATTTTAAAAACTAAAAAAAAAACGTAAAAAAATATAGAAATAATATAAAATTGTCATTGATATAGGAAATGTGAGACGAGTAGTTAATTTAAAGAAATATATATTATTATACCAGAATAAGTTTTTATTTAATTACTATTTTAGAACAAGTAACCTATGTGTTGTTCCACGTTATAGCCTATCTGTGTATTAAGTTTCATCTAAATCTATCAAGCCATTTTAGTGTGAAAACATTACAAACATACATACATACACACACACACACACACACCCACACACACACACACAGTGTAGTAGAATAGCCTGATTCGGGCTGTTCATTATATTGATTTCCGGGATAAAAGTATCCTATGTCCTTCCCAGGGTCTCAAACTATCTTCTTACCAAATTTCATCTAAATCGGTTCAGTAGATCTAGAGATTACCCCCTACAACCTCACAAACTCACAATTTACAAACTTTACCTCTTTATAATATTAGCATAGATGAGGAAAACACATTCTGACCTGTCTATAATATTATTATCTTATATCATGTCATTTCCATACCTATTCCAGTTAACTGTTTCCAAACCAATGTTGTTGAAGTTACCAAAGATATAGATATTAAAAGAGATTTGCACTTGCTTAAGAAGTTCTTGGTACACAATAAGGGAGTGCTTGCGAACTTATTCCTTTCAAACAACTGAATAATTATTCTAATTTAAATGCAAATTTGTCTTCAATATGGATTCAATAGAAACGCTAAGTTCGATTCGCTTTTCCATTACTCAAATAATATTGTGCAGAATCTACTAAAACATAAAGAAATGGAGACCAACTCAGTTATACTTCTCAGGTGTTTATTATACAGACTAGCATTGTCCGCGGCTCCGCCCGCGTTCAGATGACCAAAAACCAATTTCTTAGGTTTTAAATATTAGTATACTCTTACAATGCAGGTTTTGTATTTTTTCTCAGAAATGAGATATTTTCCCGTGGTAAAAAGTATATCCCTATATCCCGAACCGGACCCGGATAACCAGCTATCATCGTGCCAAATTTCATCAAAATCCCTCCAGTGGTTTTTCCGTGATGTGACAGACAAAAATTCTAAAAACTAGATTCGGACTCTGTATCGATAATAATGTCTATTTCAATAAGATTTTCCAAAAAATATTTAATGTACAGATTCGGCTTTGTTACAATTTTATTATATGTATAGATTATATATGTATTTGTAAATATTTATGTATTCAGACCTTTTTAACATTCCATTGCTGGGCATGGACCTCCCAATACAAGGATCGCGCCATAGTCCACCACCGTGGCCAAGTGCGGGTTGGCGGACTTGACATGTCTTTCGAAAATTGGCTATGTTCTCTTAGACATACATTTTTCCTTCCTTTATTACGCAGAGTATTCGATTAAAATGTCTGATGTAGTATTAAATAGGTGGCTTCTGGTAATTAAATTATTAATATTATCAATTAATCAATCAAAATATACTTTATTCGATAAGACTTACAAGTACTTTCAAATACATTGTCTGAACTAGCAGATGTTATGTTATCTTGAATATAAAATCGATAAATAGTATAAAATTATGTCAAAATTCGCTTCTGTTTGTTTATACGCTTATTTCTTTTTATATCCGCAAAGGATTTAATATGATGTCACTAACATTTACAGAATTTCTAAGGCAAGTGTTGATTATTATTTATATTTTTTGAGAGTTCAGGGGCTCAAAGGAGTCTGGTACTTCAGAAGGCTTGTGTGGAGATATAGGTCCAATAGGTACATGCCTTAAGAGATTTAAATTTGTTTAATGTAGTGTATCAGTCGAGAACCCTTTCTGAGTAACCCATTAGGAATTTCTAAATATAGTTACCGGATAATGAGTAGGATAGATAAAGCTATGAAATAAACTCTGGAAGTGCTAAAACTGGACTATTGGACTTATCCAACGAGTGAGTCCCATATAACCACCTGTATGTAGGTATACACTATACAGGTTGTATGCATAAATGGATTTCCCAACATTAAAAAAAAGGCTATTAGCCGCTTCCGCTTTCATACAGACATTCACACATATAATATACATACATATATATCTAATACACTATTAACTATACCTTATAAGGGAATTGAACCCGCATTTACGTTATCATACATTCATTTCCTTATATGAATTAAAATTTATAATACTTATCGTACCATAAATCAATTTATGCTATTCTGCTAATCTTTACGAAATTATATATATCGCGCATGCGCATACTGTAATAGATAAACTATTTTAACTATACTTTATCTTGTTCAGATTATAGCTGTTTGGAAATTGTTAATAGCTTTTATCTATATGGAATAAAATAATTGTAAAGAAAACCAATCAAAATAATTAGTGAAAAATATTCTAATAGCTCATATTCTAGGCACTTATCATTGAACAGTTCTACACTTAGAAAAATATTATAAGGAAATCTGCATATCTGAGAGACTTAACGAGTTTTCGTAAGACATGTGATCTGTGAAGTCCGCAAATCTGTACTTGGGCAGCGTCGTGGACCTTTACTGATGGGTGGCCTGTGTCTAGTAGTAGGACGTTAAAAAGGACTGAATACCATTTTCTACTGTCTGAATATCATTAGATCATTTGGATATTTTATATAGAGTATAGTTATCCGAATTAGGCACACTATTAAATTGATACAAAGATCAGAAGTCGATTGAAATTAATTATGTAATTTTTTTACGTACAATTATATTCAAATATAATAAAAAATACTAGTTTATATGTGATTTCAAGTTATATAAAAAATTTAAATTGAATTATTACGTACACAGTATTGAGTAAAGATTAAATAATAGAGGAAAATTAAAATATTGGTATTGAAAATAATATTTATTCATAGTTTTATTTAAAACATAAATAATACAATAAAATAAAATTGAGCTGCTTAATATAAAACAAAGTAGAAAAATAACACATATTGACCACCGGAGTAAGCTTTTAACTCTTGGAATTTATATTTTGCATACATTTAAAATACGAAAATCGTTAAAATATGGCATCTAGTGGACTAATAAATTTTTAGCCTCGATCTAATTTTTAGGTTACAGTGGTATAAACAATATGCGACCTAGGGTACCTCTACAACCGATGTACATACTTCTATCATATCATCTATCATAATAAAACTAAATAATATTAAAATCAAGAAAAGAAACACATATATCTTTTATGATATATGTTAAATTTAATATTTACCTCTTTCATAGTGTAATTTCCACCAGCCATTTTCGAAGCTGGTTCTTTGAGTCGTTATATTCAAAAAAGTTATGTTTTTTACAACACGTCATAGGTAATGAAAAGGTGACTTAAAACACCAGTACTTGCAGAGCCGAATACCGATTGTAACTAATGCCACCAACTGCCAAAATTACATAGTTTATCTTCAAAGACTGATTGTGATTGATAAAGCAATATGCGATATATTACCGATATCAATAACTTTTTCCGTAAGCTTCGGATTAGAAGAGGTGTGCAAATGAAGAAAAAAATAGATATGTCGTGTGTTACGTCGATTAAACAATTGATAAAGTTAAATTGCTTATTTTCTAATAGACTTACTGTGATTTTATAATGAACGAATGAATGAAATAAAACTTTATTCAAATAGATTTGTTACAAGCACTTTTGAATGGTCAATTTAGAGCGTCAGTGTCAGTCAGTCCGTGAGGAAGCTACTACGGGCTCGGAAAGCAGTTCTGCTGAGAAGAGCTTGCGATGAAAATGTCTATAATATTTTATTATACTTCATTATAATTGTTTTCATGAACAACAAAATACATGAATTAGTCTATACATAATAATATTTAACTGAAAAGTGCTTGAATAAAGAAAAAGAACGAGTTTATAACAAAAAGAAAGCTAATTTAATTAAAATAATTCAGAAGATGCCAGATGATAATTTGTTATTGATATATTATAATAAATTAAAAAAAATTATCCAAAAGATATATATTCTAACTTATAGTTAGTAAAAGAAAAATAAAATAATTATTTCTAAATGAATTACCTTAAATTATAGTTTGTACTAAATACATCATAGATGGCGCTGTTTGCATTTTATCGGGTGGTTATCCCGATAATAAAAACTAAAACTATTATCGTCATTGATGTATTTTTAATTATTTTTTTATAAATTTATTTTGCGTGCAACTGTACTCTTTCTTATTTAGTCATAGGATTTTATAAATAAACGAATTGAAATGATATTTTACATAGTCTAAGGAGTGGAGTGTAATATTTGTGTAATATTTGTGTATCGGTATATCATATGGCTCTTGGAGAGTGATAGATTGTTGTAAAAAGTAAGCTGTAAGCCAAGGTTATATAATAATTATTTATCGGACCACTATTAGGTATTTGACATATATTCGACAGCTCAGTTTCTAGTGTACTTGCTGTGCCAGCGGTCACGGGTTCGAGTCCCGCTAAAGGCATTCATTTGTGTGATGAGTACGATTGTTTGTATTCCAATCATGGGTGTTTGTAATATGTACTCGTATGTATTTAAAGTTATATACGTGTAGTGTATCAACTATCTGGTATCCATAACACAAGCATCGTAGCTTACTATGGAATTAGATGGTGCTGTGTGTTAATGTCCCAACTTATTTATTTATTTATTAATGCGAAAGTTTGTATGTGTGTTGTTGTTTCTACTTCACGCTGAAATGATTGGACGGATTTGGATGTTTATTTCACACATAGACTATGAATGCAAAAATGGAGGAACACATCTACGAGTATACATATAATAAAATTTTAACTAAGCCGAATCTGTACATAAAATATTTTTTGGGAAATCTTATTGAAATAGACATTAATATCGATACAGATGCCGAATCTGTAGTTATTAGATTTTTTTTCTGTCTGTCTATCTGTCTATTGCCGCATCACGGAAAAACCACTGGAGGGATTTTGATGAAATTTAGTATGGTGATAGCTGCTTATCCGGGTCAACATATAGGATACTTTTTACGCGGGAAAATATCTCATTTCTGAGAAATTTATACTAAACGATAAAACATAAGTAGGGACGAACCTGAGCGGAGCGAGTGTGAGTCGCTGCTTAATTATAAAATTATACTGCTGGTACTGATTTTGCTTAAATATAATACTAGCGACCTACCTTTGTTTCACTCGGGTGCATCCTACGAATAAATATTATTTATTCGTAGGTTGCATCCCAAGGTGTCAAATAGTATGTTTAACTACAGTTTAAAACCTATCTGTGTACTAAATTTCAAAATCCTTCTAACCGTTTCTGCGTGAATGTCAAACAAACATACAAACACTCATACAAATTTTCGCAACTATAATAGACTTAAGATTAAAAATACGAAATTCTCTATGGTCTACCAGAACAAAGCAAGGGTGAGTCGTTAGTTATTAATATTATCTATTAGATTAAGTATATACTCCCTGTCTTGAACATAATATTACACCTCATATAACACGCAACAGAGACGGATTTTTAGTGATACATTAATCAATAGAGAAAATCTGCATTATAATTCATTTACAAAAATATTTATCTACGATGTCAACAGACTCACCTGATTAGTGATAAGTTAAGAATTCATTGCACTGAAATTTTATGATTACATTATCTTATCACGATTTTAATCATAATCATCAATTTTAATGAACAAATTGTATTAACTTTAGTGCGTTACTTAAAAAATGTGATGGTTCCGTGCATTAGCTATATAAAAAAAGTTAAATTCTGTTTGTTCGTAGACGCTTCACTTAAAGACACTTGGGCGGATTTCTTAAACGCCCAAATAAGGCTTTTAGGGAAATAATACTTTCTTAGATTTACGCGAATATTTGACATTTTAAATAAAAATAACAATAATAGGTACTTGCTTTTGTGAGTAAACTGTAACAACTATATAATAATGCCTTTGAGACGTTTAAACCCTTAGTCTCTCTCGTGACCATGATTGTTGTAAAGCATTCAAAACGTCGGGAACCAAAAATCAAAATAAATCCGCGAAAAAATTCGAAAAGATAGTTTTATTTAGGGAAATAATTAGGAGAGTTAACCAGAAAATTTGAAAATCGGGAAAAATGATAATGCTGTTTTGTCTACAACTTTTTTTCAGAACTCGAAGATCATAAGCCCCTTTATCAAAATTTAGGCAAACAAGTGTCGGATCAGCTAGTGGTATATAAAAATCCTTATTTTTGTAATGTATGTATGTATGTATGTATGTATGAGTGAGCGTCTATCTATATTCCATTTTATGTTTAAAAGTTATCTTCAGAAGTTTAGCTTTTCAGATTCGTGTTTTATAAAATGTAAGTTCTCAAAAGATTGGTGTAAAAAAATTTTTTAGTTTGGGTATTACAAATTTTATGCTTTTTACCAAACATTTATTTTTTATGTTTAATTTTACCTCCAATAATTATTCAAGGAACCCATAAAAATAATGAGTTCTAATAATTTCTACACTGTATCTTTATTATTTACTTAACTTTATTGTTTCATTAGAATAGTGATTATCTTATATAGCTGTGGATCATAAAATCCCGGCATCAAGTCTCAAGTCTAGATAGAAGTATTATTAACTTATTCATATAGTTATAACTCCATCTTTTAAATCCTGTATATAATAACTCCTTCTATTTCTCATATTTTATTCTTAAAATGCAAGATGTAAAAGGTTTCATTTTAACCAAAAGATCTATCATTAGATGGACCAAATTGAGATGCAGGCTATGATGCTGGGTAAATATTATAACTAACTCGAATAATTTGATCTTATTAAAATCTTAACAACATCCTATACAGTATTTAACATAACTGATGGATAAAGATGTCAGGGTGAAGTACCGAGGACCTCAATACCTATTGATTAAGCCCCTATGTATGTTTAACGGTTTTAGTGCTACGAAAGCTAGTTTCTACAGGGGTAAGCCATGAAAACGTAATCATTCAACATTCTATTTAATCTATTCATTCATTTTATCAGTGGAATAGTAGGTTTGATATAATTATATGTCACTTTCACCAAAAAATAAAATCCGTGTGACCAATATAAGACTTCACGTTATAAAATGATTAAGAAAATTCTCTGAAGACTTAATAAATTTATACAAATATAAAAAATATTTATCTACAAAGTATACATTTAATAGTAAATAGCTATCTTTGCTTCGTATTATGAGATGAGCGTAACATGACCTATATTTTCAACGCTTCATCTAAGAGTTAATTAAATAAAACAAGGCTGTGATCGATTTATGGCTCCCTAGAGCTCAGCGATCTAATTCTCCGATAAAAACTAATTGAGATGTTCTCAGTAAAATAGTAATATACTTAATTGAAAATTATCTGACACTTATGTTAGTGTCCAGATGCTACGTTCCACATCGAGTTGGAATTTTTGTTTTATATTTATTAGTATCAATATAATATCATTAGATATGATGACATATCAATATAATGGCAAAAAAATATAAATGTGCTTTTTTTATTTATAAATCAATCTTTAGAGTTTATTATATCTGTGCCATGGGTATAAAGGCTAAGGAAGTAGATAGGTGTGTGTTTCAATATCACGTGGAAACTCATGGGGGTGTCCCCGTTTTTTGTGCATACGAACACTTCTAGCACTAAGCTCTTTCCTACTATTATGGACGGTCAATGTAAATCAACCAGAAACCACTTGATAGGCTGTTTCCTTCCGGAAATCTTATTTCCTTGATGTAGCCACCAATAACTCATCAAAAACTAACCTACGTCCATATTATTATTAAGATTTGTTAAAATAATTTAAATAAAACAGTATAAACAGTAAATGTATACGGAACTAATGATATTAAAAGCACTGTGCTAAATTCTGCTGTAAAAGCTTTTCCAGGTACTTTTATTTGTTCGAGATGCCAGATATATACACAAAAAAAGATTTCAAACCCACTCCCTATTTATATTGAGGTTAATAAACTGGTAAGAAAAAGTACCGATGGAGATATTGTTTCAAAAATGAGAGCATGTATTTCTTCGGCAAGAATTAATGATAAGACAGCTTAACAACTGCGATTTATAACAAGTTAGCTGTAAAAGTAAATTAAAAACTTAATTGCTCATAAATCTCGGTGCTAATGAAACAACTGCTGATATTATGAGATTTTTTATATTCCCATAAAACTGTGTTATTAACTAAAAATATTATTTTAATATAATTTTTACCTTTAGATTGAAATATCATTTATTGGGATGATTATTTCAATATTGGAAGTACAATTTATCTTACAATTTACCTAATAGATAAATTATAAAAAATAATAATTTCGACAACCTTAATGAAAGTCGAAAACTGATATTACTGTGCACTCTTATATCTATATTTCCACTCTCAAAGTCTGCCTTCCGAGGCATTGGAGTGTACCTCCCAACTCCAAGCTGCTTCTTAGAATTTCTTAACAGAAAAACGTAATAACTATACTTAGCTACAACTAGGATTCGAATAGAGGACATTCGAATCTACAGTCCTATGTGTTAGCCACTAAGTTGCTACACCTATAAAGAGGTAATAAGCAACAAAATTGGAATACTGAATATTTTACTGCCATATATAAAACTCGTTAATACGTAAATAAATAAAATTCGTTTCAAAATCTACAGTAAATCTCAATTAAAATATACTGAACTTTCCTAAAATTAAAATAACAACGCGACAAGACATCGCGACCTATTTCGTTATGTCGAGATAAAGTTCTAAACTTTTGCCAATTAAATTCAGCTTAAAGTGTCATAATTGAATAGAACAAAAAATATGAGGGCAATGGAAGTTAAAGTCGAGAGGAGCAAGTTAAATGAATCCAGAAGGTTGAGTTTATCGCATCCCGCGCCACGATTGTATTGTGATGTAGAAATAATAAACGGTAGTCAAAAACTTCTTCTTCATCTTCTTCTTGTAAAATTTAACTCTTTTTATTTTTGAAGTGACGTTAAATATGGAATGTATTAGTGGTAGCAGATTGGTAGTGCTTGGAAAAACAAGTGATGCGAGTTCAAGTCCCGGGTCTCGCAACTTTGTGATTTCATGTGCGTAGCTCTGGATTTACGCTAGGGGCACTCGGGGCTAGTCAGGGCGGCAAATTTTTAGGGGCGACAAAATTCAGCGAGGGTGGATAAAAATTTCTTCGCGTTATCGAAAATGCTTTTTTTATTTTACGAAATATGAAAAATAAAAAAAGATTACCTAGTTGGGTGCATTTAAAAAAAAGTCATAGTTAAAAAAAATATTTAGCGAAACTTTACCCATTTTATGCAAAATTTTGATAATTGGCCGGCATTTTTTATTATGCCCAGGGGCGGCGCTAACGACAAATCCGGCACTGCATGTGCGAATCATTTTCAAGATGATGAAAATGTGAGGACATCTGCATGTCTGAAAAAAACTAACTAGTTCTTGAAAGATGTGTGAAATCTACCTGCACATGGCCAGCGTTGTGGAATATAGCCAAATCCTCGCGGGGACGCTAAAAATATTTTTACTATAAGTGATTATTATTTAAAACTAGCATTGCCCGCGGCTCCGCCCGCGTGCAGATGACCAAAAACCAAATTCTTAGGTTTTACATATTAGTATATTCTTAAAATGCAGTTTTTGTATTTTTTCTCAAAAATGAGATATTTTCCCGCGATAAAAATTATCGATAATTCGATCGAAAAAGATCGGATAACCAGATATCAACATACCAAATTTCATCAAAATCCCTCCAGTGGTTTTGCCGTGATGCGGTAACAGACAGACAGACAAAAATTCTTAAAATTATAGATTCGGACTCTGTATCGATAATAATGTCTATTTCAATAAGATTTTCCAAAAAATATTTAATGTACAGATTCGGCTCAGTTACAATTATATTATATGTATAGATAATATGTTTGTCGGAAGGAAAGATTAACGACAAACACTCGAGTAGTTGACGTTAATTCAACTTAGGGAATTACTATCCCATGTCCATTTCGTGTTATGTACGTGATGATGCGAATAAATGAATAAATTATATACATACCTCTAATACTACAGTAAAAATAGCATTTAACTTTGCACTAAATTTCCGATCCATTTTTGTTTATTTTATATTAGATTGCGGTGGAGCTTCAGGCGCCATCTTGAAAAAACTTTTTTTTGAAAAAACTATGCACTAGGCAAAAGTTATTGAAACTATTTTTGTAAAGAATAACATTTCGCATGTTTTGTTTCCTGATTTTTTTTTGTAAAACTTACCGTTTACGATTAGAAAAAAAAGTTTTGAACAAAAGCTGTAGAGAATAAATGGATCTTTAAAAATGGATATATTCATTTTATTGATTAAACTAATATTTTAAGAGTTATCGGCCGAGATAGAAGAACCGGACCGGAATTAAATGGGCCTTAAATCGTCCAAAAAAAAAAGTTTTTTAGACGTTATCTGCTTACTGTAGCATCATATTACGGGGAATTCTTATTAAGTCAAAACCAAATATTCCTTAGATTTGTTTTTTATTAAAAAAAATGCCATAAAGCATTTTATTTATAATATCAGTACGGTTTTATAGCTTTCAAGGCAAGGCAATTATCATTATAAGCGCAACTAAAGGATCTTAGCTCTTATCACTTCACATTCTTACAACGGGTTCCCCGGGATTCGCTGGAAACTTTAATTAAAGATGCAACTAGACAAAACGAATGTTGGTTTTAATCTAGTAATAGTTTCACTGCAAGCAGTCGCTGATACCTGATAAACAAAGCCAACTTGGCTGAGCTTTTATACTTAGAGCTTTTTAAAGAAAAGTAGCTCAAAGACGCTGGTGCAAATATTCTTTTCTCTTATTGTGTAAAATATAAAATTAGTATTACAAAGCTACACTTGAAACATTAGACTTTATTTGTGTATAAAATAACTTACGAGTATCTCTCAGTGTTCTACGATGAAATCTATACATATAATAAAATTGTAACTAAGCCGAATCTGTACATTAAATATTTTTTGGAAAATCTTATTGAAATAGACATTATTATCGATACAGAGGCCGAATCTATAATTTTTTAGAATTTTTGTCTGTCTGTCTGTTACCGCATCACTGAAAAACCACTGGAGGGATTTTGATGAAATTTGGTATGGTGATAGCTGGTTATCCGGGTCAACATATAAGATATTTTTCACCGCAGGAAAATATCTCATTTTTGAGAAAAAATACAAAAACTGCAATGTAAGAGTATGTTCATATGTAAAACATAAGAAATTGGATTTTGGTCATCTGAACGCGGGCGGAGCCGCGGGCAATCCTAGTTAAAAATAAATAATGTGAGTTTTAATTCTAGTATAGTATTTAAATTATATTATGTGATCTGTGGTTTTGAAAAAATATATTTAAGGAAGTTACAGGTAACATAAAGCTTTTTCGCCAGTCTTGTTGCAACCTTCTCAAGATTGAGCTTGAATTTACCTGTATGTATATATTATGTATGTTTGTCTCATCCTATGTTCCCTCAAAACAACGACTACAGCTTAACTGATTTTGATGATTCATACGTAATTTAATTCGTCTTGATAAAGCAATCATATTATAGTATATAATCATAGAGTATTTAAAAATCATTAAAAATCAAAGACGCCAATTTGTGTGTCTTGTAAAATGTGAGAGTGCGGTATCAAAATACAAAGTTTTAAGAGACGATTACAAAAATATATACAATATATGTTTAAACATAATTTAGAAAACAAATAATTGTACTTTTTTATCTAGTTTAAAAAAAAGATTATAATATATATAATATGCTGAATAAAAATATTTAGAATGTTGATAAAATGTCTTTAAAGCTAAAATACTTCGTTGACGATTATCAAGGGCCAATCATAGAAAAAACAAGTGTGTGTTCTGTCGGATATCACACGTTTGATTACAATACGGGATAAAAGTTAGAACTAAAAAAAATTTTGTTTACTAAAGAAAAGTGGAAAAAATATGAAAGTGGAATTATTTAAAAGTAGCAGAATCCGCGGCTTTGCTCGCGCTAAAACTACAAAAAAAGGGTAGTTTCATATAAACTTTCATCCCCTATTTTAGCCCCCTTATAGGATGAATTTTGAAAAATGCTAAGACACGTATTTATTTAATTTTATTAAAGAGCATTAATACCAAGTTTCAAGTAATTCTGACAATAAATATTTTTTTGGATTGTATTATAACGTGTTTTCCCGTGGTAATTAAGTAATTTCCCGCGATAAAAAGTAGTCTATGTCACTCTCCAGCCCACCAACTACCTCCACACAAAAAATCACGCCAATCCGTTACTCCGTTTCGACGTGAAAGAAGGACAAACAAACAAACACACACATTTATAATGTTAGTATGGATATAAATTTATTATCAATTGAACATTACTTCTCATTTCGTGAATAATTTTAATTGAATTTAGGTAAGAAAAGTGGCAACTTACGAGTTAAATTTTATTTTTCATAATAAATCTTTTTGATGAAATGTTAGCGATAATATAATTTTAATCCCTTTCTTATATATACGAGCAAATCTTAAGAGCTTTGACCTGCCTCCGGGCATCAAAGGAATTCTAATGTTTGTGTAAGCACTTCACTACTATTACAGCTCCATCAAAATGATTTTAAATTATTCTGTCTCAGAAGTCGTATTTTATATTCTATGTATTTACTTTGTTTCTAATCCAAAGACCAAAAACGTACTATGTAACTGTTATTAACATTTACAATTTAAGTTATTTTTTCATAATTTAGAAAAAAATCCTTTGAATGTACCTTCAATTTTTAAGAAATAAACAAATATGTTGGGACATTACACACAACACCATCTATGTAGTTTCATGATAAGCTACGAGGCTTGTGTTATGTATACCAATAGTTGATACTGAAACTTTCCAAGAATTAATAATATAAACAATCGTCATAATAAATATTCACTTTAATTTTGATAATCACATTCGAAATGGAAAAGATGACTAATTTTAATCTTTAACACTATTTAAAGACCGATATATTTAATATATACAGTACCTTCATGTTATATATATTTCATGTTATTTAATATACATATATTATATACATATATAGTTTATGGACCCGAAGAGTGATAAGCTCTGGCTACCCTTTTATTCTGATATACAGCTGTCTCATTTTGGGTACGAATGGGTTAGGGCCAATTAAAATTGTTGAATTTTTCTGTAAAAAAATTCTCAGTGATAGCCTGGAAATGAGAAGTTGGCGATGTATCACTTAGGCACGTAACCGTGCGCCTCCTGCGCCTGATCTCCCACTGGTTGTAGCGACGTTTCATCTGAGTTTCAGAGTAAATAAAGAGTGTATTTGTACGAGTATGTGCGTTCACTTATGCACTTCAATATTTCCAGCACATATGTTTAGATAAAGCTAAATTGGTTCAGAGGACATTTTTTATCATCAAGTCCTTGAGAAATATTAACCTTTTCCAAAACTTAACCAAGGGATAACAATAGAAGTCAACCCTAATCAGTGGTAGGAATAAATACTCGTAATATTGCTCAGCATTGAAATCTTTATTTTGAAAGAATCAAAAGACAACATGTGACAAAGCAATAAAAACTTGCCATATCATATTACGATAAGGATATTGCAATAAAGTGAGACACACGTACATAAAGATCGTTTGAATTTTGCATATAGTATTTCTTTTTTATAGTCATAGCTTTATAAATATATATGTTGGGACATTAACACACAGCACTATCTAGTTCCATGGCTACGAGGCTTGTGTTATGGATACCAGTTAGTTGATACAATACACATAGTATATTATTACTTTTAAATACATACATATAAATATAAACACTCATGACTGGAGAACAAGCATTCGTGCTCATCACATACATAAATGCTCCCAGCGGGAATCGAACCCGTATCGAAAGCTAATAATCTATACAGAAAAATAAAATGAAGGTCTCTGTTTATAATATCAAAATAACAGCTTTTTATTAGATGAATATGAAATTATATACGATAATTATAAGAAAAACACATTTTTTTAAATGTTGTCTGTTTGTCTGTCTGTCTGTTTGTTCCGGCTAATCTCCGAAACGGTTGGACTGATTTCGACGGAAATTTCTCTGGTAGATAGCTGATGTTATAAGGAGTAACTTAGGGTACTTTTATTTTAGAAAACGAATTAGGATTCCGCTCAAAAAAATTGAACGAAGCGAGAACAAGACGCTAGTATCTAATAAAATAATTTTGTAACATAGGTTCACACTGCTATAGATTCTTATATCTATATATAAACTAGCAACTCATCCTTGCTTCGCTCAGGTTCGTCCCTAGGTACGTTTTGACGCTTGTTATGCAATTGATTATTTTTTTTAATTCTTTTTCTTGAATTTTTCCGATGTTTTAATAGTTATTTTGGTATTCGGAGTGAAGAAAAATCCAACAAAAGAAAGATCACAGAATAAACGGTCCAGCAGTTCTCGAGTTATAAGTGTTGTAACAAACCCGACTTTGTTTTATATGCATAGATACGCAAAGTGAAATATAAAAGTGTTTGGTACTTTTTCTCCTCCACGATCTTTAGTAATATCAATAAAAAAAAAAATAATTACGGTAGACCCAATTTTCAACCCAATGGTTGGTTGGTGGTAATTTCAACCACTGTGTTGAAATTGGACCGTAATCATTTTTTATCAACACAAATACACCATATATAAATATGACGAATATATTTGACCCCATCGAAACTTGAACCCACAACCTCCCACCACACACTATCTGCACAACCTATACAGACAGTCAGCCACACTACGCCGGGCAATATGTAAAATCATACAACAGAGTTAAATTTAAAGAAATAAAATAAACAATGTGTATTGTGGCCAAAAATATAGACATTGCGTGTCGTGAAATTTATTGAGCGATAACTCTTTACGAGAGGCTTTCACGACTGTTATAATGACGTTTGCTCCATAATTAAAATTTGGCTCGTTTATTATTTGTTTGTGTAAGCTTTTCTTGAGCTTTATTAATTAATTGCTATTTATACGATTGCTGAATAATGAATAGGGTGAAGGCAAATCGTTAAAGAAATAATTGTATTGACTTAACACTTTAACTATTTACATATATTTAACTAGCGACTCACCGTTGCTCCGCTCGGGCTTGGCCCTCGTTACTTTTTAATGCTTAGTATAGATTTCTAAGAGATGAGATATTATCCCGTAATAAAAAGTATCCTTTATGTTGACCCGGATAACCAGCTATCAACATACCAAATTTCATCAAAATCCCTCCAGTGGTTTTTCTGTGATGCGGTAACAAACAGACAGACAGACAAAAATTCTAAAAACTATAGATTCGGTCTCTATATCGAATCGATAATAATGTTTGTTTCAACAAGATTTTCCAAAAAATATTTAATGTACAGATTCGGCTTAGTTACAATTCTATTATATGTATAAGTAAACATTTAATGTAACTAACACACATGTGGCGTGTTTGCATAGAATATCTATTAGTTAGACTGCTTCGTAAATATTTAAGTCCAATCGTTTTAACCTTCTATACTTTTACTAGTATGGATACTTTTAAAAATATTTCTTCTCGTATCAAATTTTCAAAAGTTAGAGTTTTTTTATCTAAAAAAATCTCATGTAATTTTTTTTAATGGGTATGGTTTTCTTTGCAGTTCCTGAATATTTTGAAATACCGACTTTAGAGATGATTTTTATATTAGCATTAAAATGTTTTTTTTTAATACAAAGTAGAAAAATATATACTCTTGTGTTATTTAAGAACTAGCGACTCACCCTCGTTTCGCTCGGGTTCGTCCCTAGGTACGTTTCAATTGTTTTGAGCGGAACCCTAATTCTTTTTCTAAAATAAAAGTAGCCTATGTTACTCCCTATAACATCAACTATCTTCCAGTGAAAGTCGCGTCAAAATCAGTCTAGTCGTTTCAGAGATTTTCCGGAACAAACAGACGGACAGTTAGACAAAAATTAAAAAAATTTATATGCATTTAGTAAAGTGTTGTTATTTCGATATTACAAACAAACACTTCAATTTTATGTATTTGTATAGATAGTCCCCGTTTCACTCAAGGGACAAGCAGATAAGTAACAATAAAATATTATTAATAAAAATAATATATATTTAATAAAGTTTAAAAATACAAATATAATTAATAAGATTAAAGACAATAAAAAATAATATGTAACCCTCCTTTTGGTGTCATCGTAGTCGGAAAAAAAGTTAGCAAAATACTGAAAGTTAAAAAAAAAATTAATTAATTACGAGTGTTCAAATCAAATGATATTACATAATAAAAACCTTTTGTACTTCCTTTCTTTATAAAATAATATGTAATCGACTTATATTATAAATGCGAAAGTTTGAACGTTTGCATGAGTGTGTGTTTGTTACTCCTTAATGCTGGAACGGATGTATATCCGTGAATCCTTAGACTATGACTTAACATGTGTAACATATAGGCTATTATTAGGTACCTATAGTACCTTTTTTTTTAACGTTGGGAAATGCATTTACGCACGACGTGTGGGACTCACCGACGTAATACAGCCAGTACTACCCACTAAAACCCAACAAAACCATCCCCCGTCTTAATGGGGCGTCGCAGGATCGCTTACGCATTCAACTACGACGCCCCGACGGCAGGTCTGCCGACCACCACAACCATGGGGTCGCTCCAAGGTCCACTCTGCTATCAGAGAAGTACCAGGAGCAACCCGCATGGTACACCGCCCCCCGAAGAGGGCCACCTCCCACCGCCCACCAAAGTGGGCAACCTCCCTGTGCGTTTCTTAGCTTCGCGCCCGGTTGGATTGCCGGGCACTACTGAGCCCCCCCACCACGACAAGGTGAACGCACGTTGGGGGGGAGGTACCTATAGTACCTGAGCGAAGCGAGAGTAAGTCGCTAGTCTATAAATATAAAATTCTAACAGCGTCGAATCTGTACATTAATTTTTTTTTAGAAAATATTATTGAAATAGTCATTATTATCGATACAGAGGCCGAATCTATAGTTTTTTGGATTTTGGTCTGTCGGTCTGTCTGTCTGTATGTGGCCGCATCACAAGAAAATCACTGGACAGATTTTGATGTTTAGTTCCATGATACCTTGCTATCCGGGTCAACATATAAGAAAATTTTTACTGCGGGAAATTCTCTCATCTCTGAGAAATGTATACTAAATATTATAACGTTAGTAGGGACGAATCCGAGCGGAGCGAAGGTGAGTCGTAGTAAATATTTGTAGCAAATGCTTTAAATTAATAGGAGAGTCTTTTTCATTTTTGTATATGAATGTCAGTTTTTATTACATGAACAGATAATATAGTACAAGAGCCTGCATTAGGGTCACGACGCGGCACGTGTATGCGCTATTTATAAGGTAACAGGTGCGAGTTAATACGCTTAAAATCTCTTTAATGCCTTTACACTGTCTATACCATAGATTAAAAAATAGAAATATTACATACGTAGACGTGGTGAAATATAAAATGATAATTTCCTTTTAATTTTATATTGCTGGATACAGAATTTTGTTCAACATTAGGGTAGAGACTGCGTACTCGTATGCTCATATAAAAACGAAATTTTATTTAAGATTCAATTTCATTAAATTCTTATTACATTAAGATTCTTATTTTTTATTAAACAGTGTTAATATTAAAAAAAAGAACTGAATGATTTTTTTTCACAAACTACGTATATATACTACACAAAGCAGAAAACCAGTTCCCATTCAATCTGGAGCCTGGCGATATCGAATTTAACATAAATTAATATATTTAGAAATTATTTATAGGCCCAATTTTCACGGTCCCAAGTTAGGAAAATTGATTTTTTTATATGAACGTAATTTTTAAGTTATATTTGACAAATGATATATTACATGACAAATTATTTAAAAAAATAAATTAAACTTCGTGGATTCACTTTACGTAAATAATGAAAGGATGGGTTTTCTCTTTTTACACACCAACTACGAAGAAAGTATGCGTAGTTAAGACTCTAATTGATTACGATCTGTATCCTAACCGTAGAAGTATAGTTAGAACCTAAAAGACACGTTTACCCTAAATATATACAAAACTGTTATCTTCCGCACATGTTTATCGAACTACTTGTAGGTACACAGTAATATATAGGAATAAAAGAGATGTTTAGATGATATAATTTATTCTATTACTCATCATCAGTATAGCATACTAAATTAGTACAATAATGAACATATAACATAATATAATAAAAAAAGGCTAGTCAGTTTTGAGGTGCAACCCATTCCTGAATGGAGGAAAGTATTTCTGCAAATATTATATAATTTATATTCTTATTATATTAGACTGGTTCGTTGCTATTCCACAATTAAAGCATACGTAGGCTCAGGATGTCGATATTCAGTCGTCGTCGACGTTTTAAATAAATACATAAATTATTCAATTTTCTAGCAGAGGTTAACTAAGAAATCAGGTACCTGCCCAGTGTCCATGCAATCAATAATAAAATATAATTAAGAAGCAATCAATATCAGTAGCCAGTCGGTTTAAACGGTATCGGAATGTTACGGAAGTGGTGGTGTTATCAGAATCGAAGTCGGAGGTTTTGAATTTGATATATCGGAATCGAAGATTGCAGCCAAACTTAAATTCAAAAATAAACCGCGCTTGACACAAAAACAAAACAAAACTTTACCGGCCGGTAATCATAACTAGTAATATCATGGAAACGAGCATGAGGAGATTCTTCGGGCAACAAATCGACATTGTAGGCAGTAAGTACGAATGTAGTTCTTACTTTAGTCGAATTCGTTGCCTTTGGTATTCGGTATAATATACAACTTTTTTTGGAACCGAAGTCCAGTCGGTGGTAAAATCGAATGGAAGTTCCAATATGGAAGTTCGGAATCGGAATGGAAGCTGGTAACACCACTAGTGCAGAGGTACAAAAAATCGATAAATCGGTTAACACACTTATTTGCGAATAAATGAATAGCGAATAAGGTTTTTGCATATTGACATTTATTGACAAAGGTTTTTATTGTTATAAGAAAAAATCTTGTATTTTTTGCTACTATTTTGAAGCTTGTGTAAATAAATTAATCTTATGTTTATGGAATTTCATTATATTAAGTTAATTTTATTTATTTGATATATAATTAATAGGTCAGAAGAACTAAGCGAATCTCAACTTATTACCGTGTCTTTATGCCATTTCTATAATATTTTCCAAGATCTCGTATATTACAAGTTCTCATTAACTAGGGAATACGAGTTTAATAACAGCGCTTTTCTACGCTTTGACGGTGTGTTCGTGTTTCTTTCGAGACTACTAAGAATTCTTAAGAGACGTTCTAACAATTTCGTATATAATATATTTTACCTTTTTTATCATTTTCTCTTCTTGTTTCTTATTGCACATTTAATTTTGTTATTGCCTTTTTTCGTTACTGGGAAATGCTTTGTAGTTACCCTACTTCCGTCAATCGTCTTTGTCGACACCTATGATTTTGATCAGCGTGGGACTTGGTATCGTATTCCATTTACATAGTCTCCTTCAGTGTAATGGTGAAGAAGAAGACGAAGTCGAAGAAGGCGAGAATAGCCGACCAGCAAGCACCCTTTACTGTTGAGCAGTTTTACTTCATTCAGCAGGATTTAGCCCTGAGGTTGCCAGGACAATCCTCTAAGCATACGCTTTGTGGATAGACGTGTCACACTCACATATGACCCTCTTCCCAACATGGCATCTGAAGTAGACACTATCTGAAGCTTTTTGCGCTAATTATACAATTTTATAAATAAATAAATATATTGGGACATTAACACACATCACCATCTAGTTCCATGGTAAGCTACGAGGCTTGTGTTATGGATACCGCACAGTTGAAACACTACACATATATAACTTTAAATACATACATATTATAAATATAAACACCTATGACTGGAATACAAACGTTCGTGCTCATCACAGAAATTAATATCCCCAGCGAGACTCGAACCCGCGACCGCTGGTACCAGCTGGTAATAAAATTCAGTGTTAAGACCTGCGATTGTATTTATTTGTTTTAATAATAATTCCTACATACTTTGCTATATTATATTATAAATAGACAAAAAAGAACTAAAATTCCTATAATTTCATTAGACTTTAAGGTGATTTACTTCATACATAAAATTGTTATTTCTTTTGAAAAGCTTTCGCTGAATCATCTTGTTCAATCGAGTGCAGACGTAATAACACCATGAATTAATACGACTGTGAACTTAACTGTCGCAGTTAAGGAGATTTTATTATGAAATTTTCATGTTTTCGTCAAAGAAGTGATAAAACTTTTTACGGATACAAATAAATATTTGTATTACGTATATATGTAGAAGTTTTATTATAAATACCTATTTTTTGTTTACAGGTTCATTTTGAACGATACCTTTAAGTAAATATATATTTATATTCTATTTACAGACGCAAACTTTGCATTGATAGATTAATACTTCAATTATATGTTTATTGAATTAAATAAGTTATTAATTATATATAATATAATTGTAAAATAAATATTTGTAATTTTTAAAATATTTATACGTCATATAAATTATATTTTTAAATAATTAATATTTTTGAATAAATAGCAGAACCCGCGGCTTCGCTCATGCTAAAACTACTAAAATATCTAAATCTAATATAATAAACTAAAATATCTAAATCTAAAATAATCTAATAAATGCTAAAACACGTATTTATTTAGTTTTATTGAAGAGCATTAATAACAAGTTTCAAGTAATTCTGATCATCATTATTTTTTTGCATTGTATTATAACATGTTTTCCCGTTGGAATTAGCCAATCTCCCACGGTAAAAAGTAGCATATGCCACTCTCCACCCCTATAACTATCTGCATACAAAAAATCATGCCAATCCGTCATTCCGTTTCGACGTGAAAGAAGGACAAACAAACAAATACATTTATAATATAAGTAAGAATTTATATTATATACGCAATAAAAAAACGTAACAGATGTTACAATATTAATTTATATTGTGGTCACAAGAAGGGATCGCGTGCCGATCCAAATTTTTTTACCGTTTTAGCTTTTACCCCACTGGGAGGTATGTTTGTTACTTAAAAAGATAAAAGTTATTAAGGAAAAAAATAGTTTCTTTTGTTTCTTTTGAAAAAACATTTTTTGTTAAAGTCTTATAAAAATCGGAGGTACTGGAGGAAGGAAAGATATCTGTAAAAGTTATTTAAAAAAGCTATTGTATTTGAATCATGATAATATCTAATTTCCCGATGCCAGGTAGGTAGCTTATGTTTTAAATGAAAATAACTTTTCGTATTTTTTCGTGTTTTATTTTGTATTTTTATTTCCGACATTTGTAATATTTTGTAAAACAAACAGTTACGGGAGAGACTAGTTTGCGATAAAACCCGAAAATATAGATTCATTTAAAATGTAGCCTACGTCTTACTCTATTCTTATATTCTATCTGTATAATATATTTTACTCAAATACGTGAAACTGTTTTATCGTGAAGAAGTAATAAACATAGGTACATATATACAATACGAGCGATATATATATACAATATATATACAATATATACATCGCTATCTATATATGTACAAAACTAGCGACTCACCCTCGCTTCGCTCGGGTTCGTCCCTAGCTTGCTTCCCAATACAAACTTTATGATATATTTTTCATTTCTTCTTAGTTCAAGGAAGTGTCCGTGACTAGATTATAATTTCGATCTCTTATATGATCATTGTAGAACGCAGAAAGCTAACTCACGGTTTTATAGGGCTCGGGGCGAAAATGTATTGCCGAAAAACTATCTCCTTTCCAACATTAAAATAAAAACTTTTTAACAAAAAAAATAAAAACCGACTTCAAACAAAAGCACTAAAAAGTAAAAAATAACTGATTGGTAGTTTTCATTTACTATACATACCTAATCAAATATTTTCGAAGTCGGTGTGCTTTGCTTTGTATGGGCTGTCACCGATTTCGAAAATATTTGATTAGGTATGTATTTAATAGGTAGGCTTTAAATACTTAGCCAAAGCACACCGACTTCGAAAATATTTGATTAGGTATGTATAGTAAATGAAAACTACCAATCAGTTATTTTTTACTTTTTAGTGCTTTTGTTTGAAGTCGGTTTTTATTTTTTTGTTAAAAAGTTTTTATTATTCCCTTTTTAGTGTAGACAGTAGTAGCAAAGTAAGAATTCTAACGTGTTAGGCTTGTCGAATCAAACAAAATAAGCCCAAACTCAAAGTATCTACTATTAGCCGTTGAAGAGTTCACCTATCCACCTTCTGGCCTTACCATCAGATCAGGTCAACAATACCGAACCACTGTACTATCAACAGAAATAGAAACACTTGCAAAGTTTCAAGTCAATATGACAATTAGAAGTAGGTTAAATCCATCATTAGCTATTTTTCCACCCTTAGGGGTGGTATTTTTTTTTGAAATTTAAACGGGACCAATCTGGAAGTATACCCTTTCAAACAAAACAAAAATTGTCCAAATCGGTTAATAAATGACGAAGTTCTGAGGTAACAAACATAAAAAAAAAAAAAAACAAAAAAAAATACAGTCGAATTGAGAACCTCCTCCTTTTTGAAGTCGGTTGAAAAAAGGTACTCTCACCGGAAACCCTGTCCGGATATGAACATCGTTAATCTTTCAATAAAAAAAAGAAATAACCGGGACAAAAACTATCCTATCTTTTAAGTTAGAACAAATCATACATTTTAAAACATCGTGACATTTAACATTTATATTATTTACATATTATAGTAGTGTAATTATTAGGAAAATAAGGCAGAATTTGAAAATCGACATTATTCTGTTTGACGTGTAATGGTGCAGCAAGAGCCCTTCCATCATCAGGTATTAAGAGATAAGTGCCGGCCACTGAGGTCGATGTGATAATCCCGCTTACTTATTCCAGTTCGTGTAGATGTTTATAAAGTGCTGTGGGAAGAAACAAGTATGGAACAGAACTATAATAATAAGAAAACCTACCTATATATACTATATTTCGTTATGTTTTTATTAGTATAGTATTATTAATCTGTGGTTATTATATAAAACTGGCAACTCACCCTTGCTTGGATTCGTCTGTAGGTACATTTTAACGGTTAGTAGGGAATAAGTATAAAATTTGGTAAGAAGATAATTTGAGACCCTGGAAAGGATATAGGATATTTTATCCCGGAAATCATCTATTAAGGAGATTAAAAGGGGGATGAAAGTTTGTATTGGGAAGTAAGCTATAGATGAACCCGAGCGAAGCGAGGGTGAGTCGCTAGTATAAATATAAGCTTATAAATATGAGCTAGAAGCCAGAACTTATTTAGTAAAGATCCATGCACGTAATTTCAAAGTTTTATCTCGCCAGTCCCTTAATCGTCGTAATGAGTCGTCGGCTGTCATCGGACGTGACCGCGCGTGCATTGTAATTATCATAATATGAATATCGCATCGAAAACGTTAAAATGTTCGAACTGCAATATTGTAATTTGCGAAGTTCTGGCGTTTGTCCAAAATAAGTTGGATGTTATGGATGAACAAAGTATTATCCAAATATGTGAAAGTGCTTTTAGTGAGAATGAAATTGACATAGCGAAGTCGTTACTATTTGAATCCGTGAGTAAACGTCCCTCAATAAGAAAACGCAAAGGGAAGACACTTCGTAATATTGAAGACATTATATGCCTTTTAAAGGAAACAGACCCTGAACAAATACCGATTTTCGTAGCGAAGAGATTAGAGAAATTGCCACCAGTTACATTCGATCATGTTGACGTGACGCCATTACTTAAAAAGATATTAATATTGGAAAAGTCTATGCAATGTATACAAAATGAATATGTTTCTAGAAATGAGTTAATAAATACATTAAGTGAATATTCTAAAACGACGAATCACCGAAATAATGTAAATATTAAACGAGGAGGTGGAACAAATTTCTGTGATAGTGGACCGATGGAAATTTCAGCATATTGCGAGTTTAATGATTATCCGTCTTTTTCCCGCAACCGATCGCCCGCGAAGCAATTGAGCGACACGACGAGGATGCAGCCGTTGCAGGCTACATCAGCTGCGCCGCCGACGGTGGCGCCTCCCGCGACGTCGCACGATCAACGAGCTATTGAGAGTGCGAGGGAGATAAAAATCGATTGCGCTGTGCGTTGCAGTGAAAATATAGAAGAGCAACCGGTTATAGTGGCGACAAAAGAAACAGCTGAGCGCCCGCATAATCAGCCGTATGATAAAAATACTGTAACAAAAGATTATAATGAAGATAGTAAGGCAACTTACTCTGAGGTAGCTCGTAAGGGTGGTAAATGGATAGAGCCTAAAATGAGCGAAGAGTGGGTATTATATCAAAAACGGAGACTTAGAAACCGTCTCATAAGCCAAAAGGGATGTGCCAATGCGTCAGAAGAAAATAACCAAAAATTCAAAGCGGCAGATATAAAGGTGCCGCTATTTATATCTAATGTGGACAGAGAGGTCTCAGAGCAAGATATTATTAATTATGTATATGGAAAAACAAAGGAAAAAGTTTCATTAGAGAGAATTAACATGAAAAGGCAGAAGGATTATAATGCATATAAAGTTTATGTAACAAAGCATAAAATGGATACTTTCTTAGACGATAAACTGTGGCCCATTGGCATAACCTTTAGGCGTATCGTGAATTTTCACGAAAAACGGAAAAATATGGAAGTTGTAAAAACAGTAGAAAATAAGAGATAATAATAAAATAAACTATCATAATATATAATAATTAATTAAATTGAATATGAATAATATAAATAAAATTATTAGTTTTAACTGTAAATCACTCAAGAGGTCATTAGAGGGTGTAAAAGAACTGTGTACATCTGCGGATATCGTAGCCCTGCAGGAAACATGGTTGATGCCTCATGACCTACCAGTACTGAGTACGATAAGCGACAGCTTTGGATGGACTGGTACCTCTGCTGTGGATACTTCGGTGGGCCTAATCAGTGGAAGGCCGTATGGTGGTGTAGCGTTATTGTGGCGCAAAAGTGTGTTTGAAACAGTGTCAGTGGTAGAATGTGACAACGTGCGTATTTGTGCCATCAAAATAACTGTAAGTAATAGATCGGTAATTATTTTTAGTGTATATATGCCTACTAACTCTTATGACAATCTACTAGAATTTAGTAATTGTCTAAGTACAATCAGGTCGGTCATAGAAATACAAGAAAGTAATGGAATTGAAGCTTTCTATATATTAGGGGACTTTAATGCTCATCCCAATGAGCTATTTTACAATGAAATGTTAGATTTTTGTGTTGATCAAAATTGGATATGTGTGGATTTAAACATGTGTAGTAGAAATACATTTACTTTTTGTAGTGAAGTTCATGGGTGTAAACGATGGTTAGATCACTGCATCGTCACTAAATCAGCTTTACAAACGGTTATTAGCGTATCAGTACAATATGACATGTATTGGTCTGACCATTATCCAATTGTATTAGAATGTAGTATAAATAGTTTAAAACCGAAAATTGTACAGCCGAAAATGAGCTCTTTAAATTGTGTTATATGGGGTGAGAGGAATTTTAAACAGATAAACCAATATCATGACCTGTGTAACTCTAATTTGTCAATGATAAATCCACAAGAACTTAGTGAATGTTGCGATAATTTGTGTAAAAAAACAGAACATCACGCTATCTTAGATAAAATGTATAGCAATATTATTAACACACTATCAGCGGCCGCTAGGCGCACGTACAGTGGTAAATGTAAAAAAAGGGGAGGCTATGTTACGGGATGGAATAGGCACGTCGCGGGACCGCATTGTGGGCGCGGCTTAAATTTCAAATGTGGATGTTAGCGGGGCAACCGACTAGTGGTCACGTTTTCAATGAAATGGTAGAGTCTAGGAGACATTTTAAGGCAAAATTAAAATGGTGTCAAAACCGACAGGAACAACTTCAAATGGACATTCTCGCGTCAGATCACTTATCCAAAGATTTTAAGAGTTTCTGGAAGAACACTAATAAAATGAAAATTAGGCCGAGTTTACCCGTGAGTGTAGATGGTCTTTCCGACCATAAAGAAATTGCTGATGCATTTAGGTCGCGCTTCACTATGCGATCACCTCTGGGTTCCACGTTGAATAAGGTGAACGATGCTGAGACTATCACGGCGAGCGGGTGTGAAAAGATTACGGAAAAAATGGTGGCACAAATAATTAAAGAAATGGTTCGTGGAAAATCACCTGGTCACGATAATCTCAGCATTGAACACTTTAAGTATGCGGGAGTTCATCTGCCTCGAGTTCTCGCACTGTTTTTCAATCTGTGTCTAAATCATTCATATTTACCGGAGCCGCTTATGCGGACTATTGTAGTACCAATTAGTTAAGAACAAGACTGGTGACACGTCCGATATGAGCAATTATCGCCCCATCTCGCTTGCTACCACCGCAGCTAAAATACTTGACAGTGTGATAAATGGCAGGCTATATAAGCACGTTTCTTTGCAAGATGCCCAATTCGGCTTTAGATCAGGTCTGTCGACAGAAAGCGCTATTCTTAGTCTGAAGCATACTGTCAAGTACTATACTGCAAGGCGTACGCCGGTATATGCGTGTTTCCTGGATTTATCTAAGGCATTTGATCTTGTTTCATATGATGTACTTTGGAGCAAGTTAAAGGACGCAGGTATACCGGCGGAGTATACGTCCCTTTTGAAATACTGGTATGCTAACCAGAGAAATCAAGTAAGATGGGTCGGTGCACTGTCGGATGAATACAGATTGGAGTGCGGAGTGAGACAGGGAGGTTTGAGTTCACCCTTACTTTTCAACCTGTACATTGACCAACTCGTGGAGGAATTGAGTAACACACATGTCGGCTGTCACATTGACGACACCTGTGTCAATAATCTAAGCTACGCAGACGACATGGTCTTGCTCAGTCCTTCCATAGCCGGCTTAAGAAAACTGATAGCTACCTGTGAGACTTACGCAAAGGTGCATGGCTTAGCATACAACTCAAAAAAAAGTGAAATACTTGTGTTTAAGTGTCAAAAATTAAAACCACGCCATGTCCCGTTCGTGAGTCTAAATGGTGTATCGCTGAACGTTGTCGAGAAATTTAAGTATCTTGGTCACATCATTACTAGCGATCTACGGGATGATGATGACATTGAGAGGGAACGCAGGGCGTTGGCGGTTAGGAGCAATATGGTCGTCCGCAGATTTGCTCGGTGTACGAAGGACGTCAAAATAACACTATTTAAAGCGTTCTGTCAGTCCTTTTATACCTGTAGTTTGTGGGTGGCATATTCGCGCCGGGCCTACAACGCCTTGCGTGTGCAATATAATAATGCCTTTAGAATGCTGTTGGGGCTGTCGTGGCGTTGTAGTGCTTCAAAGATGTTCGCAGAGGCACACACAGATGGGTTTCATGCCATTATGCGCAAGAAAGCTATTTCTTTGATGCAGCGTCTACGCGATAGCAACAACAGTATTTTAAAGTGTATTTCGGCCAGAATGGACTGCCCCTTTCAGAAACACTGGATGGAGTTGGCCATTGGACTAAGATAAATAAAGAATAAATAAGTAATATTTTATGCAAAAAATACTAACAATACTAACATAGTATTAAGTATAATTGTTACTAACCAATTAACAATATATGGATGTACTTACGTCTGAAATAAAGATTATTATTATATTATTATATTATTATTAATGCCACAATTAACTAGCGCTCATACCGGTCGAGGTAGTTGTCAGGTTAAATATTATGTAAAATTATATATCAACGTAATTAATCTATGAATACCACTTATCATGTTATCATTTAAATATCTTAAGAAACTTATAAAAAAAATTGTGTTAAAGATATAAATGAGTAATAAGAAATTCTAGACAATACGAATGAATTATTGTGACTAAAATTCGTAACATAATCTTTTTTATCTTAAGATCATTCGAAATAGATTAAAATACGTTGTTGGGATATTAACACACGGCGCCATCTAGTTCCATGGTAAGCTACGAGGCTTGTGTTATGGATACTGGACAGTTGAAACACTACACATATATAACTTTAAATACATACATATTATAAATATAAACACCCATGACTGGAGTACAAATATTCGTGCTCATCATACAAATGAATGCCCCTAGCGGGATTCGAACCCGCTACCGCTGGCACAGCAAGTAGGGTCAATACAAATTGAGTCAAACGTGTCGTCTAAAAATATGTTGTATTATAACATTAATATTTATTTTCTATAAATGTTATATTTTCTAAGTATATTTTTATTGCACAAAAAACATTCATTTCATTAAGAGAAAATTGAAGGCAAAGGTGGACTTATCTCTAATAGAGATCTTTTCCAGTCAACCTAGTTAGTTGTTAGTTTTTATTTGTCTCGTGTAATATACGAAGCAGATGTATTTTTTTAATAATAATTTAAAAATAACTGAATGGGGTTTTTCATTTATTATCTAATCAGATATTTTCGAAGTCGGTAGCAGCTGACAATGCTTTAAGATATGAATATCTAATAGGCAAATATAACGAGGTATGAATTTTAATCATTATAGTTAAAATATTATACCTACATCAATTTGTGATGTATTTATACGTATCGAAATAGATTTGCTTTGCGTTTGTTTGATAGTAAATATAAACCACAGTTAATTTATTTTTAATTTTTTTAAACTTTTAGTATCTGTTTTTGGTTAAATTCGATTTATTTTTTTAATTACTCTTTTATTTCGTAATTTTTAGTTCTAAGTAACACTAAAATTTGACCAAGGTTTTGAGATGTTTTCCCTTTGACACCATACCCGTAGCTCGTATCAATAAGTGAAGTCGTTACACGTTTTAGTCCATATCATTAAAAAACTACTGAATCGATTTTGATGAAATTTTTGCTATGCCCTAAGTTAAAATAAATGTAAGCAAATAAAAAAAATTATCACGTTCCGATTACTAGTTTTGGAGAAATGCGTAGAAAAACATACACACATACATGAATACGTACATATACCTATAAAATTTTGTATATTTGTTTGAAAACCCTAATACATTATATTATGTAAATATTTTACAATTCCAATAATATTATTACATACATACGAGTATGTGTTTTTTTTAAGTTGGTTAAGAAGAAAACTCATTTTTTATTCAGACCTGTAAAATAAATGAGTCTCGTTTAAATTCGTCCAGTCTTTTTCGAGTGATAAACGCTTAGGCCTTAGACAGACACAAAAAAAATAAAAACTGTAGATTTGGCTTCTTTTATACCACTTACCACCCCAGACAGTTTATGTAAAAAATATTTAACGAACATTTTAAATTCCGTTACAATTTGTTTATATTTAAAGTATTTATGGATGAAAATGATATAAAAATACTATCTATACATATGATAAAATTGTAACTAAGCCGAATCTGTACATAAATATTTTTTGGAAAATTTTATTGTAATAGACATTATTATCGATACAAAGACCGAATCTATAGCTTTTAGAATTTTTCTCTGTCTGTCTGTTTGTGACCGCATCATAGAAAAATCACTCGAGAGATTTTGATGAAATTTTGTACGATGATAGCTGGTTATTCGGGTCAATATAAAGGATACTTTTTAACGTGGGAAAATATCTCATCTCTAACAAATCTATACTAAGCGTTAAAACGTCAGCAGGGACGAACACGAGCGGAGCAAGGGTGAGTCGCTAGTTTTATTTATAAAAAAAGGAAATACTAATTTATTCCCGTATAACTATAGACAATATAAATATATTATTAACTATTTTATACTAGACGCGATAATTTACATTATATTTTTTCTTTCATAAATCAAAATTTTTATGTTACCAAGATTTATAAATGCGTTTCGAAAACATCATTGTCTGCTTTCTTTAGATTTTATGAAAAGAGCTTTAGTGCTTGAAGAAATCTTAGGCTTACCTAATAGCTTTTTAATTAAAATATTTCTATGGCTAAAATAAGTCAGAAACACCAAGTTAAATATTTTTTGCTTTGAATATGTTTTATTGTACTTAATGTGAACTGGCGTCCTGCCCTCGGCTTAGGGGGATCGAATACACCCCAATTTATATCCTGCAACCCTTTTCTTTTTTATCCTATCCTAATAAAAAAAATTACTTAATATAAATTTCAAAAATTTAATGATACAGTCTAATGTTATATTAAAAACAGCTGCAAGTACTTTTGATGGTATTTCGATATTTCCTTTAATTTCGAGTTTTGTTACTGATGCTTAATAAAAAATCTCACAATTACAATTATATAGGAATCACTCATTATTATAGCTACAATTTTTCTTATATGAGTATTATTTGTATTGATTGATAGAAACATCGATAAATATCAAAATATGTGTTGTTTCAATATATAAGCTATATCTATCGCTAATTTAGGGATTTTCACACAAATTCTTTGAGCTGTTTCAACCTGAAGAAGTAACATACAATTATTCACAAACTTTTACACTTATACTATAAGTGACAAAAAATATATTTTCAAGAGTGACCTTATTTTTACAAAAGAATCCTAAAGATAGAATCACTATAAAAACTCCTTTCAAGGAAACAAAGCCGCATCCTTTAAATATTAAAAATACTTTCTTAAAGTTATAAACGCACAGAATATTCCTTTAATCTTTACAGACCAATAATTTACTTAATATTATCATAAATTAATATTATTTAATAATTAAATATTAATAAATAATAATTAATTAATAAAAAACAACTCGTACCTAATTTAAAAAGTGATACTCGTACCTAGGCGACGCAACAGTTTATTTATAACTATTCAAATGTCTTGTGTAATCCAGTATCCATCGATAATAAACAAAAATAACTAAACAATGTTGTACTAAACTAAAGAATCTAAAGAAATGTTTTATTAACATCCTTATTTTTTTAAACTATTAGCCAAATTGATTGTAGAAATCAAATTGTTTGAGAAGGCAGGTTTTAAGTCTAATTGCCTCTGCTATTTCAAAATCTTTTCTTTATAATAATCTTCATCGTAATCTTTTCTATATTATAAATTTCATTTTACACAACAAATTTCATCACAATATGATGTAGTTCTTCTTACATTAGTGTTCTAAGAAAATAAGTATACATATTCTCTTGGACAGTGAAAAAGGTGGAAGTGAAAAATTTAGACACCACGATTTGTTACATGTCCTGCAGCTGTTGGCCCCTCATTTTAGTAAGATCTGTATAATAAAATTAACAGTATTTACATATATTAAATGTTAGCATAATATATGATATGTATTTTATCATATCATATTATTTTGTACATTGTTTGTTCTCAACACAAGATATTTCGATATTGAATGGATTTAGATGAAACGTGTCATGCATTTACGAATGTCACCTAAATATATATACTGCAGGCGGTTATGTAAGACTCACCGGCTAGAAAAACCTGTACTACTCACTAAAACTCAAGAGAACCTCCCTTGTATTCATGGGACGTTGCAGGGTCTCTTACGTACTCAACCACGACGTCCTGACGCAGGCCTTCCGAAGCAGACCACACAATCAAGGGGTTGCTCCAGGTACTTCTCTGACGGAGAAACCTACATAGGAAACCCAGTACGTTTCTTGACTTCGCGCCCGGCTGGACGTTAATGTCTCCCCACCACGAAAAGTTGAACGCACATTGGAGAGACATAGACCATAAGCTGGACAAACGTACCTACAGGATACTTTTAATTCTATGTGTAATGTGTATGTACGCATGGGTAGGAGATTACATGCATATTTCATGTACTTTGATTTTATTTTAAACTAGCATTGCCCGCGGCTCCGTCCACGTTCAGATGACCAAAAACCAAATTCTTAGGTTTTACATATTAGTATACTCTTACATTGCAGTTTTAGTATTTTTTCTCAATAATGAGACATTTTCCCGCGGTAAAAAGTATCCTATATGTTGACCTGGATAACCAGCTATCACCATACCAAATTTCATAAAAATCCCTCCAGTGGTTTTTTTGTGATGCGGTAACAGACAGACAGACAGACAAAAATTCTAGAAACTATATATTTGGCCTCTGTATCTATAATAATGATTATTTCAATAAGATTTTCCAAAAAATATTTAATATACAGATTCAACAATTAACAATTTAATTATATGTATAGATAACAATCAAGTTACAAAAAAAGCAATGATAAGAACGATAAAAGAATAATAAGAAAACATTTTTAGGCTGCGCATAACCACGGTAATATTACTTACATAAAAATGAATAGAAATTATTATAGTGCAAACAGATACCACTTTTAATTGTTATAGTTTTAAAGTCAGACTAATAATTGATAAAAAAGTAAGGAAGGACGATTCCTGTTTTACGATCAACGACTTTACCTATTCTTGAATGATATATATTTATTGATGATGATAGATAAAAATTCAAAATAAACACCACCAACTTCCCAACTCCGGGCTGTTACTGAGACTTACTAAATAGAAAGCCTACAACTAAACTTAGATCGATTCGGACTCGAACCCAGAACCTGCGGATGTGCAACCCTATATGCTAACCACCGAGGCAGTTACAGAAACCGGGTAAAGTAACACATGGACTACTGTTAGGCCCCTAGGAAGCCACCCGAGAGAAGTGAGTGTAAGTCGGTAGTATTTAATAACGTTGACCCCATTAAGAATTTATTATCTAATAGTGCCTGTATACCCAACAGTTAATTTCTAAATATTCGTGTTCGAGGTCTTCAAATTAAATGTATACTTCAATTTCGATTTCCTTGAAATGAGCTTTTGTTTGCCTTCGTGTCCTAATGCACATAAACTGTCCTGTTTTTGATTATACAGTTTGTTTGCTTGTAGCCTGTAATTATTTCGGAATCAATAGCAATTCTGAATGTTCACGCAAACGTTGCGTGTTAATGTCTTCGCATAGTTTCTGAACTACTTTTAGGCATGATTTTGCTTGAGGAAAGATAAAGAAAGTGATGCTTAAAAAATTAACCAAAGTTACTGAATTAATAAACCCACTTTTTACTAATAATAATGCTTCAATTACCGATTTCGGACACGGCCAATGAATGAAATCCATCCAAGCTATGGCGCCTAATCAATCAAACTACCCACTTTCAAAGGCACGGTAGTGAAACACGGTGAACTTGTAATCTAGGTCTGGTATAAAAATTTCTTATCAAAATAAAAAAAAACCGGCCAAGTGTGTGTCGGGCCACGTGCAATGTAGGGTTCCGTATTTGGTCATCACAATAATGCGGACTAAGAAGAGGGTTTTTCGTTGTTTCATACTATAAACCTTTAATAATATTACGGTTTCGGCGGCTCATAGTAACAAGTATATTTTATAAGTTGGTTGACTATTACTCGTAAACATATAAAGTCTACTTACTGTGATAATTTTTCTTTTATCTTCGTTATATGTATATATATATTTTTTCACATATCCAAAAACAACCATTTAGCTGACAGGGGGGAGAAAGATTTGACTCTAACAACAAGTAACACTTTAAAGCTTAACATTTCACAAACGGATCCCTTAATCGAAAAGAAAAAAAAAGTTTTTTTTCAGTATAAAAAACATCCCTAATTTATATGTAGAGGAGGCACAAAAAAAAATATTTTTCAAGATTTTTTTTCACTACTTGGTCGGCATGACAAATATGATATTAAAATAGAATATTATTGATATATCCATGCCAAATTACAGCTTTCTAGTACTATGGGTCTCTGAGCTAAGTTGCGGACAGATGGACGGACATGGCGAAACTATAAGGGTTCCTTGTTGACTGCGGAACTCTAAAAAGCCAACAATACCTGCAGATGAACATGATAGTCAATAAGACAACAAAATGCACCATTCATACTGTATCATTCTATGAGTTCTAGGATCGAAAATTAAAGCGCGTCTTTTGCACTGTAGATATTTTATTCCTTTTGGTTCACAAGAGTCACTTTGTTGTTGTTTTTGTATTATTTATATTATTAATATGAAATAATTGCGGAAAATTATTGTTTTACGTTACATATTGCTCAGGTATACAGGATATATTGTAATTTGTTTACCAACCAATTATTGTATGGGATATTCTGGGGTTTAACAAATGGAGATATGTAGTATCCAAAACCATGAATATTTAGCTAAATTAAAGAAAAACAAACAAAGAACATTCTTTCACTTTTCTAATATAGTACAGTTATGATAACACTCATTTTTTCTAAGCTTTGCTTGTACATAAATAGATCTAAGTGATAGATCCTTCTTTTTACGAAAATAAATATTTATTGGCTGTATTTATGTATGCAAAAAGTAAGGATTTTTTTATTATCTCCACAATAGGGCCAATTAATGAATTCTTTTGCTCGTAAGTGTATATAAAATATAATAAATATATAACTTTTTGGTATCATATTAATGTTGAATATTGAGAGAAAATTTCTACCAGATTCGGGAAGCCAGTGCGCGTATTTTCATTTCGTAACCGATGTGGGTGGAAACTGTTTTAATTAATTAGAAGCATCAATAAAGGTAAATCACAGCCGCAGTGTTGTTAGATAAAAAAAATTAATATTGTTTTGTTTTTTCGGGTTTATAATTTTTTTTTTATGAATAGAATTTAAGAAAGAGTATTGTGTGTTTAATTTTTTTTTCTAATTAGTCTTAGATTTCACTGGATTCCATCAGAATCATACACACTTTGTGATTTGACATAACTGTTTATTTAGATTTTTTTGTAAGGTCGTCGTTTCGCCGTAAGTAAAGCGTCGTCGTAAGTATTTTACACCAACACCGCGGTAATATTACATATTATATTACCGTGCCAACACGATAAGGCTAAGATTAATTAAACAATATAAAAATCATAAAAACGAAAAAAATAATAAGGAAGTTATCAGAAAAAAACATAAAATTCCACTTATTCAATTTTTCTAACGCAAAATTGTGTTTATTATATACCTCATAAATATTTTTTTATTTCTAAACAATTAGCAATTCAGCCGAAATATAAAAATATAAGTACGTGTATATATTTATTTTTACCACATGCATTACATTGTTCTTGAAAAGCGTTTTCGATCTGGTAAAAGGTACGTTGGCTCTATCGCGTGATCGCGTCGCGTTTTTTCGTGGAGATCACTATCACAAAATGAGATGTAACTTATTTGCTAGGGAGTAAAAAACAGCATTGCGACAATCTTTGATCGCTTAATCAAACATCTACTTGATAAGTGATAAGCCATTATGTAAATTCTGTATGTTAATTTAACTGTTTTATTTATTACTTAGGCACCAATCCACCACCAAGGCTGTGTTAGCAGCTGCTTAAACGAATAAAAAGCTATCCATTTGCATGAATAATTAAAAAAAAACTTAAGCGAGTTAATTATTAAGATAGCTTGACACTTATTAATTTTTTACCAACGGGAAGCCAATGATTATAAAAAAACATTCTTTCAAGAGCTGGTGTTTACTCTAGAGTATCTACTTGTTTTCGTTAAACTTTCCTGAATGACGAAGAATGATGGGAAAGAAAATACAAATTATTAGCGACTCACCCTCGCTTCGCTCGGTTTCGTTTCTAGGTACTTTTTAATAAATAGACTGTATGTTATATGATATATAGCCTATAGCCTTCCTCAATAAACGAGCTATTTAATTTAAAGCGATTATTTCAAAAGGGATTAGCAATTCCTGAGATTAGCGCGTTCAAACCAACAAACAAACAAAGTCTGCCTCTTCATAATATTAGTGTAGATTTTAAAATAAAATCTGTATTAGATATCTAGTGTAGTATAAATAATAAATATAACTAAAGCAATAATATTTTAGTCGTGATTAAAAAAAAATGGATACCGCAAAGTGATTAATCTTTAAAAAATTTATAGATTACTATCAGACTATATCAATATTTACATCGTGGATTTCAAAAATAAAACACCAATAATAAACACATAGATGTAAATTAACATGCTGCGGTGCGAAATTGGAGTGTGCTCAGAAATAAAAAATGGTGCAACGTAATTGATGGAACTCAAAAAATCTGAAAATATATGGACGCTACAAAATAACAGCGATCTTTATTTATGTTGTTTGTTTTATACAGTGAAGGCATTTTATTTAGTATATCTCAAAATGAACTTTAAATATAATTTTATTTTGTCAATACATATTTAAAATACTAGCATTACCCGCGGCTCCGCCCGCATTCAGAAGGTCAAAAGTCAAATTCTTAGGTTTTACATATTAATAATATATTCTTACATTGTAGTTTTTGTATTTCTCTATCTAAGAACTATGGCTTCGGCCTCTGTATCGATAATAATTTTTATTTCAATAAGATTTTCCAAAAAAATCTAATGCACAGATTCGGCTTAGTTACAATTATATTATATGTATAGATTATCATTTTAAATTACTTACGTTGAAATTGATTGATATTTGATAGTGTAAGCTGACAGATTCTATTGTTCATTTTATTCTATTGATAAATTAATAAAGCCACGAAAATTTACCATCCTGTGATTACAAGGTGTTCTATCAAGTCAGATGGTATGTTTTATTAATATATATTTACCGTGCATATACGAGTACGTCTAAGTGACGAATCATGTGAACTGATTAGTTTAGAAAAATAGCGAATTAGAAACAGCGAATTAGAAACAGCGGTGAGTTTTCGAAAGTCACTAGTTAAAGAAACCATCAAGACTGGCTAGTAAAAAAAATCGTATCCCACACCAAGGAATAAAAAAAACATATCCACTTCACATGTAGAGAAGGTACCATAATTTTTTTTATATATATATACATACTAGCAGCTCACTAGGAAAACAAAAACAAACCATTCCCACGGGAACTGTACAATTTTCCGAGACAAAAGTAGCTTATGTATTATTCCAGACTATAAACTATCTCTGTAACAAATTTCATCCAGATCCGTTTAGCCGTTCTGGCGTGAAAGAGTTACAAACATCCATATATATACACAAACTTTCACATTTATAATATTAATAAGGATATCCATGGCAACTTACAGTTTTCTAGCACTAAGAGTTTCTGAGCTAAGCTGCTGACAGACATGGTGAAATTATAAGGGTTCCTTGTTGACTATGGAACCCTAAAAACCCAACAAGCCCTGCGGATGAGCAGCTTGTCAATAGAACGACGATATGCGATATGCGTCGTAATTACAAAAATGACAAGTTAAATTCTAAATGGTGAAGGTATTTCTCAAGCAATATAGAATTTCTTTAGTAAAAACAATTTTTCTATTCAATTATATTAAATATGAAATAGCAAAATATACTGTAATAGTTATCAAGAACAGTGCTCGTGGGAAATAATACAGTTTCAATTTACTTTCAATCGCCGCAAATATCGGGGGAAATGGAAGGTATAATACATCGCTAATATTGCTGAAGATATGATTAAGTTTTATTTTTTTAACACGCTTTTATTAGCTACTAGCGACTCTCCCTCGCTTCGCTCGGGTTCGTCCCTAGGTTGAATCCCCATACAAATTTTCATTCCCATTTTCACCCCCTTAAGGGATGATTTCCAGGATAAAAAGTATCCTATGTCTCTCCCAGGGTCTCAAACTATCTTCTTACCAAATTTCATCTAAATCGGCTTAGTAGGTCCAGAGATTAGCCCCTACAACGTCACAAACTCACAAACTTTACCTCTTTATAATAATAGTATAGATTATAATGAAAATAGTGAAATTCTTCATAGACTTAGCCAATTTGGCTAGCAAAATATACAGTAATAGTTTTGAAGCTATATAATAGCTAGCAATACTTTCGATATTTTGGGCTCAACTCATTTTAGATTATTATTAAGAGTTTGTTTTGAAAATGGGCAGCCTGTTCGCTGTACTTATTTTAAATATTGCAATATGTAAATTCTTAACATACTTTGTTATTATTAATATAAAAAAAAATCTTATAAGCTGCATGTTTGTTCGTCATCTTTTATTATGCAGGCTTAAAATTCCATGTTTTATGGAATCCTAAACACAAGAGAGTACAATACATTAAAAACTTACGTCTTGTTGTGACTGATTCAACAACGCTCAGACCAAACCTGACCTGAACTAATGGACTTGAACTGTTAAGAATTGTAGCATTTTCTAAAAATCTAACACTAATGGGGTAAAACTGGTAGCTTATGTCATAGCTTAAGTTTGGTAGTCATGTTATTGTGGTCCCTGTATGTAAGGAACGCACCCGAGTTAAGTGAGATGTGCTGCTAATAGATTACAATAATGAAATCTATTATCTTATTTTGTATAACAAATGTAATGAAAAAAAACAAATTTAATGACCCTAAAAATGTATAGAAGTTCGAAAAATGACGACCAAAATTGATAACATAAAAAATGACGACATAAATAATTCAAAGCTGAGAGCACAAATGCCCCGCCAACCTAAGACTTCATATTTTATTTTTACTACGTTACTTGTGTTTTTAGAGATATGATATTGATGTTTTTATAGGCTGTTCAGTAACCGAAAATACAGCGAATCTTGTGTAAAAGCTCTTTGAAAAGCTCTAATTGTGACTAAATATAAGAATAATATTTTAAATTGCCGTACCAATGCAATAAGATAATGGAAAATTCAATTATTTGTGAAAATTTAATAATTTAGATCGGGTTTAACGAATTTAGATGTTATTTGAGGTATGGGGGTATTAGAGATAAGGGAAACCTCGTTAGATTTCAATTCGCAGTCGTATAAAGCTATGTGGCTTAGGACCTAACCAGTGAACAGCCAAACAATCACCCTAGAAGGTAAACACCTACTTTTGAATGGAAATATTTAACTAAGCAGTTTTTGAAGCAACATGTTTATTTATTTCAACGGAGGCTAATGTGTAATTTATTTTATTTCGAGTAGGTACATAATATTTCGCTTATAAGCATGTAATGTTTTTATTTTTATGCATAGCATATAGCTTGATTCCCCATCCAAATTTTCATCTCCATTTTCATCCCTTTAAGGATGATTTCAGGGATAAAAAGTATCCTATGTCCTTCCCAGGGTCGCAAACTATCTTCTTAGCAAATTTCATCTAAATCGGTTCAGTAGATCCAGAGATTAGCCCCTACAACGTCACAAACTCACAATCTCAACTTTACCTCTTTATAATATTAGTATAGATGTATAAGCACTAAGCGCTACTGACAGAAACGTGTTTTTTTTTTAAGTTTTTATTGGTTTAAGGTAGTATTTCATTTACAATTTTTATTATAACTAAATCTCCACCTTATACATGTTATTCAGTATTTTATTACAGCGAAAAAGCAATATTTTTCACTTTAATGTCTTAATAATTTATTCTTTTTCACGGCTTATTAAGTATGCCTCTTGGTTATAAACGAATGGGTCCCACACATTATAGCGAGTAAGCACGATAAGCTCCTTAAATGAAAGCCTTAAGGAGCTGTAGTTAATACAGATTTCTTAGTAAATACTGTTGGAATATTAATTATATAATAAAAGATTTGTTCTACTTTGAACTGGGATTTTGTTCATGATGAATTAAGGGCTATAATAGGGGTTCTGTTATTATATTTCTATACATATAAATAAAATTGAAGTGTCTGTTTGTAATGTCAAAATAATAGCTTTTTACTAAATGCATATGTATACACGGTACATATAACATTTTTTACAATTTTTGTCTGTCTGTCTGTCTGTCTGTTTGTTCCGGCTAATCTCTAAAATGGCTGGACCGATTTGGACGGGACTTTCACTGGCGGATAGCTGATGTAATAAGAAGTAACTTAGGCAACTTTTATTTTAGAAAAAAAAAATAGGGTCAAAGAAATATTTAATAATATCCGATTGTTGTATACATAACCTAGGGACGAACCCGAGCGAAGCGAGGTTGAGTCGCTAGTATGTTCATTATTATATTTGGATGTTTTTTTCTTTGGGCATCCTTTCTTTTTATCTTAAATAAATATTTAACTATAGATGGATTCTTTCGTATGAATTCGTGTCCGTATTGAATTTTAATTGCACTGGAATATAGTTGTGAGCTTTTTATGTCAGAGTGCAATTATGTTTTATATTTGAAAGTTCAATATTAAAAAAATATAATACAAGGCGGCTACGTAAAAATATTCATGATATGGCCTACAATTAAACAATATATTTTTATAGTAATATTATAAAGGATATAATTTAAAGTATTTATTTAATTACTTTTATTTAAACATAATAACTTTATTGATAGAACTAACAACTAGTTCTTGTATTAACAATATGTGTAATTAAATAATGAATAATAATAAAAAATAAGCTTTATTCTCTTCCTTTATAATATGCCTACATGATAATTTAAAATATAATTATATATTAAAAATTTAAAAAAGACCCCTACGCAAATTAGTAGTCATTTAACGATTACACTGGCACGCGTGAAGCACTTAATCGAGTAATTAATTATACGCCAAAATGCCTTACATCATTTTGGACAAGAACTGATACTCTTACACTGCTGGACCGATATTAACCAAACATAGCTAAGAAGCACCGCAAGGAAACTGGCTTTCAAATGAAAAAAAAAACACATCGAAATCGGTCCATCCGTTTGAGAGCTACGATGCCACAGACAGACAAACACACACACAGACAGACAGAAATCGATGTCAAACTTATAACACCCCTCTTTTTGCGTCAGGGGTTTTCTACTTAAAATAAAATTATTTTTTCGGATTTTTTCGCAAATTTATTTTGAATTTTGGTTCTCCACGTTTCGAATGTCTTACAGCAATCATGGTTACAGGATTATATACATAGTTGTTACAGTCAGCTTACCCACAAAAAAAATGTTGTTTTGATAGTTTTATTTTAAAATTTCAAATATTCTCGTAAATCTAAGAAAGTATTTACTACTAACTTTTCACACGAACAAACATACACACACACTTATACTTCTAAGTATATCTATAATAATTCGATGTATATATAGTGCGTGGCGGATATCGTAGATTTTAGCACACGTGCATACAAAACCAAAGTAACATCGCAGTCGGATAAATGGTATACAAATTATATTATGTTACAGTCACACAGACAAACTTATACTATTTTATATATATAAAAATAAAAAATATAAGCTTGCCTGTGACACAGTAGATAATGCGTGCAATTCCAACAGACTGAAAACTGATACCGTGATATTCCCAATTCAATAAACTGAAAGGTAAACTCTGTACATCAACACAACATAGGTAACCTCTCTCTATATAAATATCAACCTTATCCTGTATTATTTAAAGTATATTTTTCATCAATGAGGACAAACAGGCTGGATTCCACCGAAGCTAATGTTTTGTGGGTGGATAAGAACAAAGGGAAGCCTTTCAATCCATTGATATGAGTACGTTATACGTTAGATAGCATTATTTGTTTCGTTTGTATTGCCATTTGGATGTTGGGATGTTACCTAGATGTAATCTAAAGGACTTGTAAAATAAAAATTTAACGTTTAAAAAAATCAAAGCGTCTGTTTTAAACTGGGCAATAATTTACAAAGAGATTTACAATATTAATTACTTAATAAGCAGTAAAATGCACAAGAATAAGTTGTGCCACAATGCCTACTTGTACATACAATCTGCTATTATTACTATTAGCAGTAGATGGTATATTATGCTTTCGTCTGAAGTATTGCAAGCAATGAGCATAGATAATGACTTTTTTTATATAAAACTAGCGCATCACCCTCGCTTAGCTCTGGTTCGTCCCTAGGTTGATTCCCCATACAAACTTTCATCCCCATTTTCATCCCCTTAAAGGATGATTTTCGGGATAAAAAACCTATCCTATGTCCTTCCCAGGGTCTCAAACTATCTTTTTACCAAATTTCATCTAATTCGGTCCAGTAGTTTCGGAACTTTAGTTTATTCAGCACAAACAAACAAACAAACAAACAAACAAACAAATCTTCCTCTATATAATATTAGTATAGGTTGTAAGAGGATCAAAAATCATCAGACCATCAGATCATTTTTAAGGTATAGAAGAAAATTATATAGACAGGCTTTGCAATATTTATGTTTGATCGCGCTGTACTTGAAATGGCTAGACAGATTCAATTGAACTTTTTCATCTACATGTAATAAATAGTAGCAGATCCGAATAAAATTGAAGCGCTTAGTTCTACGCACTCTCGTATAAAGTGGAGGACTTGGTGTAAAGTGGCAGATAGCGCCTGTTTCAAACAAACGAATAGTTTTATATGTATTAGATTTTTTAGTCTTTTAGTGCGTTATTTGTTTTTCTTTTACATAAAATAGACAGTTTGTTGTGAGTTGCTGGAATATATGAACCTTTCATCATATGAAAATTACTCATTCGGGGGAATGGAAATGGAAGAGTGACATAGACTTCGACTTATTTTTAGCGGGGAAAAATATTTCATTCCCAATGGAAAACACGTTATAACATATAAATAATTAAGAAAATATGGGGTCGTTATGTTATTATAGCTGTGAAACCATTCACTGCTATAATAACATAACGACCCCATACTTTGGTACTTAAAGATAAATTCAAGCAAAGTAAGGGATCATCTCTAGTATAGAGATAAAGGAAAAGATCATAAAATATTGCCTTGCATAAAATATACAAAATTCCACGATATTTCCTAAATATTAAGCATGCAGCGTGCCCGAAGCTCTTCGTGAGAGACACAAATTATAAACGTTAGTCGTTATTAATCTCGCTGGATCTTAATATTCACCTCGCTAACAGTGCCTGATTAAAATTTTCCCTCTAAAAAGGTTTGACGATAAAATACAAATGTTGCCGCGTCAATTTCATAAGGCGACAGATGAGTCAAGCCTTCAGCGGGACTCGCTCGGCCGTTGTAAATCTGACAATATAGATTTTGCTGTATATTAAATAATATCGTACAATATTGTGATATCTTAGTAATGCTATAAATGTGGAAATTTAGATGGATGTTTGGATGTTTGTTACTCAATCACGCCAGAACGGTTGAACAGATCTGGATGAATTTTGGCACAGACATAGATTATTATCTAGAATAGCACATAGTTTGTATCTCCCGTTGGAAATCAAAAATGGCTCCCGTGGGATAGATTTGTAGGCGAAGCGAGGGTGAGGCGGTAGTCTTTCATATGAGCTTGTATTTTTTCGATGTGAAACAAATTTGTGTAATAAATTATACTTACCATGCTAATATATAAACCTGAACAGTTTGATTTTTATTTTGTTTATTTGTTCCATTAGTTCGTTCATTTGTGGGTTAGTCTGATTCGAAAAAATCTTTTTGAAGTCTAAAGACTAATTATGAAGGAATATATAATATCTAATATCACGCAACGATCTTTGAGAACAGTCTAATAGTACGATAAATACGGACGGAGCCGCAGTTAAATACTAGTATGATATAACAAAGTATTCTAGAAGTAATTCACCACTAAGTAAAATAATAAGGAAAACATGTGTTGTTGCGATCTTTATATCAGTTGGACTCGTAAAAACAAAACTGTCCACTACATTGCTATTACTTACCTATTCATTTGTAAGCTCTTCAATAGCGATGTCGGACCTAAAGTTTCTAAATCTAATATCTTGATGGCTATTATTATGGAAAATCCTAAGAAAGTTAAATTTCGCTGCTGACGAAAGTTTGTCGAAGTTGAATATTTCAGAAAAGCTTGAAGGGAATTTAAATAAATTGTGACTTGATTCTGACAAAATCACATTTTTTGTTTAAGGATGTAACTTAAGTATAATGTATGATAAATATTCATCTACGTTTACTTTTATCTTAAACATTAAAGGTAAGTATAAAATGTAAGTTAATATTTTGTATAAACGAGTTTATCTTTTTATTGTTATTAAAACGTCGTAATGATTTGTTTACAGGATACTAGCGACTTATTCTCGCTTTTCTTGGTAACGCCTCCTTTTGGCAACTTTTATTACTCCAATAGTCTAGTAGCCTATGTGTAACTCCAGGTCAAAAATTGTCGAAAATCATGTACAAAACTTCATCTAAATCCGTTCAGCGAGATCAGTGTGGAGCGGTAAATAACATACATATACTTACACATCTAAAATTTCGCATAAAACTGTGTTTAGAAGTGAAAAAAATAATTAAATATGATTTTTTATATACACTAGCGACTCATTTTTGCTTCGCTGGGGTCGTCCCTAGGTACGTATTCACGCTTATTATGGAATAGATAGAGTATAATATAAATAAATACGATTTTTTACTTATTTTAGAAATGATTGATTCATCATGAAAAATACACCATTCCACCCTCTCCCCCCTCCCTTCCCCCACTCCCCCTCTTTCACCCCTTAAGTAATGACTTCTGGGATAAAACTATCCTATGTATTTCCCAGGGTCTCAAACTATCTCCAAACCTTTCATCTAAATCTGTGTGACAGACAGACAGACAGACATACAGAGTTACTTTCGCATTTATAATATTAAATATGGATGGATTTACCATCGAATAAAAATAGCTTGAATTATTCAGAGATTCTGAAGCTTTCTATTCGTGTAACGTTGTTTAATATCGATTTGGAAATTGTTATTAATATAAATCTTTACTTAAACAAAATCAGTCTGAACTATAGAGTAAAATAAACGATTTCATACTCTCTTTGATCCTAACATCGACGGTACAATAAGTTTATATATGATGGTTCGTGTGCTTGTCAGTCTGTGGTATCGTAGCTCCAAAATGGATATTGCTTCCTGCTGACAACCGGAACATCGATTTTTTTATCAAACTACATTTTTAGAGATTTGTAATTAATAGAATTCAATTTACAGGGACTTTTCTTAGTTTGCGTTTCAAATTGTTTTCATTTAACACGGTGCCAGTATCAGAGTGTTGTTGGGAATTCATTAACGCTACAAGTTTTACCGATTAATCTGAAAATGTTTGATTTTCTAAAATACGCTGTAAAGTTTTAATTAACACTAACGAGAGATTACAAACTTTATGCCTTTGCAAATTGAATTGCTAATAAAGCAAAACGATAGTGTTAACTTTTATTTGTAACCTTTTTTTACTTCATTTGATCAGTGGTTATTTTAGTATAACATAGAATTAAAAGTTAGCACAATGATTCTTATTATAGATAAATGTAGTGTGTGTAGGTATATTAACTTTTAAGATACGTACCTCATACCAATATGGAGAAGTTTTATCAAATACTTAACATTGTTATCTATACATATAATAAAATTCTGAGTCAAATCTGTACATTAAATATTTTTTGGAAAATCTTATTGAAATAGTCATTATTATCAATACAGAGGCCGAATCTATAATTTTTAGAATTGATGTCTGTCTATGTATCTGGGAACGCATCATGAGAAAACCACTGGACGGGTCTTAATAATGAGTATGATGATCATTATTGGACATAATATATTACATATATTTTTAATGGACATAATCAACCGAGACGAGTCGACATGACTTTTACATACAGATTATTAGATAAGAGAAAAAAAGTAACTGGTTATAATATTTTAAATTCAACTATTCTTTCAAAATTTAGCTGTAAAGTCATCAAAATAAAATAAAAAACTACTAAAAAAACGAGAGACATCTTGGGGCAGTCGGTAGGAATCAAGTTCCTTTCTCCGCCTGTCCTTAGCTCATAAATTAGGTCATGAATATTGTCACGAGTACCAGGGTACCACAAACTCAAGGAATATCCATTATATATACATACATATCAGTATGTATGGTCCCGTCATAACACTTATGATGGCCTCGTACTTGTGATGACGTCACACGGGGTATTCTTAGTAAATAATAAAAAGTGTCGTGACGGTCTTAATATTACACTTTTTTCCGTTTAGCTTTCCTTCGCCAAGTGTGTTGAGTATAGCATGCGATAAGTAACTTCGTTACAAAAACTTACATAAAACAGACTAACAAACAAAAATTCAGATATTTTATAATATAAACTTTACTAACTTTCTTAAACTATCAAATATATTCGAAGCAAGAAATGAGTTATTATAAATCCATCAGAAAATATTTTAAAAGTCGAGTCTAGCGTAATTAAAAACGTAGTAACCGTAGATTATTCTTCGTCTTTTATCTCTAACAATGGTGTTTAATCACGACGTTGGCGTACACCCAAGAATTTTGGAGTGAACTAAGTGACCGCAAATCAGATGACCTAAGTGTACTGAATGGGTTTTTTCATGTTTTATTCATTTAACTAGCTTTGGCGAAGTGTTCATGCTGAGTTAATTAAGGCTTTTAATTCTATTTGCAAATGAATTTATATTGTTTATATTTATATATGTGTGTATATTTTTTGATGTTAGATTTGCAAGGTTTTAAATACTTAAAAAGTATATATTTTCTTTCTTTTATCAATCTTGAGCAGTTAATAATTAAAGTTAAGGTCAAGGATTTGGTGTAATCTGGTATATATCTTAATTACCACTGTCCAAGATTCTAGATTTGGGTTTCAAGTCGAAAGGTATATATTTATCTCATTGTTGTTTGAACAAAGCGTTGTTACGATATCTAAGAAGCATGTGAAAATTGAATTTTTGAGCTCTTAAAGTTAGGTAACCATCGATTTCATTAAAAAAATCTATTGGACATAATGCTTACATATGTACTTATATCAATTTTAAAATAAAATAGTTTTCTTTCAGCACTAGCGACGTTACAATGTCGTCTTATTGTCCCCTAGATCATCAGGGCAGCATATATGTACGTATAAACTTAAATTATATTTAGGAAATTCTTAAAGAATAAATTATACCTCTATGGTGGTCCGATATAAATTGCAAGAAAAAAAATCACACTAACTAGATACCACCATCACCAAACTGCACCTGGGTTTGTGGTGGTGTCATAAGTGGTTTTGAAATGACATAAAAACAACAGTTTCAATAGAAGCTGTTGCGAAACAATGATAAATATCAGGTCAAATTGCATATCTGAAAATAAATTAAACAGAATAAATAAATATTTTTCATACAAATAACATTATTTTTAGATCGGATACGAATATTTTTACTGAAATTTTCAATATAACCCATCTAAGTAAAAACAATGCGTGTGACTAATGCCCCGACGTTCCCTGGATAGCCGTGTAATTGGCCATTCATCTCCATTTATAACCTGCGTACATCATAATGCACGAACCATTTCACGAACATCACTCAACATATCGTACATTAGACGTGGCGGAACGCTGATTGACTCTAAGTTGGAGTGTACATGGTTACTGATGGTAACAAAAAAAACGTGTGAGTGTACTTATGTACGCACGTAAGCAGTTATACTTCTTTGGCGTAACAGAACAAAAATAGCTAAAGATTTCATCCCGTATGTCACAACTCTCTGTTTGTAAAAGGAATGCAGCTAACTTCATCATGTCGCTTTTTGGCTGTCAGTGTGCGCGCGCATCGTAAAAATTTTACTCTCATATTTTTTTCCAATTTTACCAAAAGAAGTATAACTTCAAAAAATAAAATAACTTTCTTCATAAACAAAACAATACAGAAATTTTCGAATGTCCGTAAAATGACGACAATGAAGAATAAAATTAAACACATTTGTTCTTTAAATTAATTATAATTATTAAAGTTTTATAAAATTCCACTTCTCTTCGATTTAAATTGTAAATAATATACAGCTGCTAAATAAAGATAAAATTAAAATATATTTAGTCGTTTCATTACTTAAAATCTACTTTAAATAAATTAATATAAAATTAAGATATGATGATGATGTTCTCCTAGCCGATTCCGGCTACGGCGGCCAATCTCATTGAGACTAGCCAACTGCGCAGGAGATATTAAAGTGCACAAGTGTACGCGCAGACACAACGTGCACTCTCTATTCCTGTCACTCTCATACTCCGGTGGGACGACTGCTCGACACGACCAGTGAGAGTTAAGGCGCAGAACCGACAGCTTTACGTGCTCTCCGAGGCACGGGGGTTAAACACCGCCAACTTCCCAACTCCGGGCTGTTACTGAGACTTACTATACAGAAATACTAAACTTTTTTTTTTTTTTTTTTTTTTTTTTAACGTTGGGAAATGCATTTACGCACGACGTGTGGGACTCACCGGCGTAATATAGCCAGTACTACCCACTAAAACCCAACAAAACCTTCCCCCGTCTTAATGGGGCATCGCAGGATCGCTTACGCATTCAACTACGACGCCCCGACGGCAGGTCTGCCGAAGCAGACCACCACAACCATGGGGTTGCTCCACAGTCCACTCTGCTATCAGAGAAGTACCAGGAGCAACCCGCAAGGTACACCGCCCCCCGAAGAGGGCCACCTCCCACCGCCCACCGAAGTGGGCAACCTCCCTGTGCGTTTCTTAGCTTCGCGCCCGGTTGGATTGCCGGGCACTACTGAGCCCCCCCACCACGACAAGGTGAACGCACGTTGGGGGGGAAATACTAAACTTGGCCCGACCCGGGACTCGAACCCAGGACCTCCGAGTGTGCAGCCGTACATGCTAGCCACTACACCACCGAGGCAGTGAGATTTAGAAATTAAGGTATACAATAATTACGAGTAATATAATACATATATTATGTAAGTATTTCATTTAATAAGTTTTTAATTACACAAAGTACGTTAGTATTATTAAATGAATATATTAGATATATGTAAAATTGTTATTATATACAATGTATTAACTAATAAATAATACAAATTATTCATTGTTAATGATATTTTAACGATTTAATAACCGATTATAAGGTATTATTCATCGAGATTTACGGTTAAGCGCATGAAAAAATGTTCGGGACAAAATTTTAAAATTTTATGCTCGACCATTTTATAATAGACTAGTATTGCCCGCGGCTCCGCCCGCGTTCATGACCAAAAACCAAATTCTAAGATTTTACATATTAGTATATTCTTACAATGCAGAAATGAGATTTTTTCCAGCGGTAAAAAGTATCCTATCCCGGATAACCAGCTATCATCATACCGAATTTCATAAAAATCTGTCCAGTGGTTTTCTCGTGATGCGGTTACAAACAGACTGACAAAAATTCTAAAAACTATAGATTCGGACTCTGTATCGATAATAATGTCTATTTCAATTTGATTTTCGAAAAAAAAATTTATGTACAGATTCGACTTAGTTACAATTTTATTATATGTATAGATGTTAACATTATCATTAGAGCTATAGAAACTTAGATAATCTATTTTTATGATGTTTGACCTTAAATAACTTACAATTTAGACACGAGATTTTATGTGACTTTTGAGACAACTGTCAGAAGTTAGAACGCCAAAATGAAGGTGTATACGAGTTTCCAGCTTATTATCTCTCATTACCAGGTGAAACCCCTAATATGATTGGACTAACAGTGAAATCTTATTCAATTGTCTTTTTCTGTCATTACATGTGTATATTTTCAAGAAAAGTATTTTTTGGGTTTTCTTATGGTTTTGTTTAAATTTTTTCCTGGCTATTACTGCAAAGCATTCGAAATGCCATGAAGCTAAAAATCTAAACATACAGAGAGAAAATTCACGTAAATCTAAAAAAGCATGATTACTATTTTTTTCTTTACAAAAAAAGAAGTTGATAAATAATATTCTCGTTTAAATGTTAAAGCTTTTACTCATTCAATTTACATAGAAAATATCAACAAAGGACACATTATCGGTGTGAGAGTGCAATAAAAGTAAAAAGTCGTTGTCAAAGGATCGGGATGCTGGAGGATATAACAGTATCGTCTCAGGGTGTTTGTGAGGTAGATATAAAAGATAGATGCAATATTTGGATGAATGCTTCCTTCCTATATTTCAACAGGCTAGTTGCATTTTATTTTTAAAAGTGTTTGAGATAGCACTTTGTATTTTTAAATCAACATCGCTTTTTATACATACAAAAATGAGATGGTAAAAACAATTATATTTTAAGAAAAAGAGTTCATTTAAAATACTAATGCAGTAATAATAGCCATGTGTATCAAGTAAACATGGAAAGTTATTTCTGTATTAAGCAAAATTTTACTATGTCTTGTCGTATGTGTGTATGTTTGTTACTACGAGTATTAAAAATGCTAAACGAATTTTGATGAAATGTAGTCAGTAGATAGACGTATGCAGGTACAGACGCACCGAGAAATCAAGCATAATTCACTTGTGTTATAAAAATCTCTTTGTTCGTTTTTTTAACTTAATTATTTATTTGTTATAAATTAAGTTAGATACATTTTTTAAGAATAAGTTACTTATTATAATATTACGAGTTAGACAAAGGTAGTTACTCGTAATTCAATCAAGAATATTATTCTGTAGAGTATTGGGTCTCTAACTAGACTAATATTACAAACTAGAGACTCACCCTCGCTTCACTTGGGTTCGTCCATAGCTTGATTCCCCATACAAACTGACATCCCCATTTTCACCCCCTTAAATCATCCATTTCCGGGATAAAAAGTATCGTATGTCCTTTCCAGGGTCTCAAACTCTCTTCTTACCAAATTTCATCTAAATTGGTTCAGTAGATTCCAGAGATTACCCCTTACAACATCACAAGCTCACAAACTTTATGTGTTTATAATATTAGTATAGATAGGTAAAGTTTCTATTTAGTTGTATGGCTGAAACTACTAATCTGATTCTGAAAATTCTTTTAGTAATGGCGCTTCATTACCGTCGAGTGCTACATGTTTTATGTTGGTAAAATATATTTACTATTTAAATCATCATAACTTTAATTGAAGTCCAAAAAAACTGGCCCTTGAGTTGCTTTATCGGCCTGCTTTTGAAATAAAGCAATAAAATGTATGACTAAATAATATCCAAGGACAGGGGGGTAAGTAACAAAACTATATATTATATGAAAATATAAAAACAATAAATAATAATAGTATAAACAAAATACACATTTACTTGAAAAATTTAAATATACTTCTTTTACTTTTCAAAGGCTCGAGACGTAAGTGTCTATCGTGGACATTGATCGTATTTACGACGTTGACCATATCGTCTCAACGGGTTCTTAAAAGAAATGGAAGACGTACGAGCTAGATGCTAAGTTAAATTTACACCGTCGTCTCTGGGGCTGCTACCTCACACAGTATTCCCGACACTCAGTGTTTCCCAAACTTTTACCTGCAAATTCATAAATTTTTCAAGAAAATAACTTGATTAACTTCGTCATTTTATTATTAAGTTTTCCAACCGCATTTAGATTGACAGATATTATTACATATACTCTAAGGGTAAGGCTTCGTTTAAGTTTACAAGCGATTATTCTAGCCTAGTTATATTCCCATGAATAAATGCGAAATTTTGGATGGATGGCTGTTTGTTACTCAATTACACCGAAACGGCTGGACGAATCTGGATAAAATTTGGCACAGAGTTAGATTATAGTCTGAAATAGCACATAGGTTACTTTTTATCCCGCATGATAGATTTGTTGCCTGAAAAACATTCCCGTGTGATAGATTTGTTTCGTTATTCCACTCTAACTATTAAAACGTAGGTACCTAGCATGAACGAATAAGCCACATTCGTTCATGGTACCTAGGGACGAACCCGAGCAAAGCGAGGGTGAATCGCTAGTAATTAATAATCTGAGCCCTTCGCGTGCGTCCTATTCAGTACCAAATACTAATGTAAGTAAAATAATAGGTAACTAAGAAATATTTTATGCCATAAATATTAAAGAATGAAAATGATTGTGACAAGTATTGTAATGATTTCTTATAATCAAATTCAATCTGCTAAAACCAAATGTTTAGAAACGCTGCAATATACGAAGTCTCTGGGAATACGCAGAAGTGCTACTCCTATTTCCATATACCTTGACGAGGGAGTTTATTGTTTTCTCTGAATTTATTGCATTCATCAAACAGGTGAGATGTTCACAAAATTTACTTCATACTTCTAGAATCTACTGGGACATTAAATTGATATAAAAGTTTTAAATATATGTCAAATTAAAATAAAATGTTGCAAAATACAAGCTACCTACTTAAAGAAAAGCAAAGTCAAAATATGAATTATATGTACCTCTGCATTATTGTTTACACAAGTATTCACCACACATATATAATAAAATAGTAACAAAGTGAAATCTGTACATAAAATATTTTTAAAAAGAATGATTGGTATATATTGTGTACAGAATGTAGATAACAATAGTTATTAAAATTTTTGTCTGTTTGTCTGTATATCTGTGTGCGTGTCACGTAAAAAGTACTAAACGGATTTAAAATTTTTGTATAGTGATAACTTATTAGTCGGGTCAACATTTGAGATACCTTTTACTATGGTAAAATTTTTCATTCCCGCGGGAAAACAAAAATTGATTCTTAGAAATTTAATCAAAACAATGTGCTAGAAAACTGTAGGTTTAAAAAGGACCTAAAGAAAAGTCTGCAATAGCATATGTCTATCTCCTACGGTATACATTCGCATTTTTTAAAATTTAAACCATACTTTAGAGACGCACTCGAGCAAAGCGAGGGTAAGTCGTTAGTGATATAATAAAGTAAGGATATATATATATATATATATATATATATATATATATATATATATATATATATATATACATAATATATATGTGAAGATATAGTATAAAACTTATTGCCATTCCGTCAACGTCCACAAATTTTCATAATATTTCGACAGTAGTAAGACCCGCTTCCACTCTGTTGTCATGCCTATGTCAATCACGCCGTGGTCCCACCGGGCCCCGTCTATTTTATGAGCTAATATGATTTTATGGTAGATATTTCACTCTCTTGTATTCAGCCCTTTTTAACGCCCCACTGCTGAGCACGGGCCTCCCTTGAATACGAGGGGGGTGAGGCCTACTCCACCACGCTGGCCAAATGCGGGTTGGCGGACTTCACATGTCTTTCGAAAACTTTCCTTCTTCTTCTTTCCTTCACCGTAAGGCAAGTGGTAATCATGTTAGAAATGATTCGCACATGAAAATATCAGAGGTGCGAGACCCGGGATTTGAACCCGCTTCACTCGGTTCCCAAGTGAGCGCGTGACCACTGGGCTACTAATGCCTTATGCCTCTCTTACTTTTTCATATTATTGAAATTAAGATTATTCAGAAATGTTAATTAATGTAGGTACATGTAAAATGCCGCAACGAAAGCGGCTCTCTGTTATATATTTTTGTTTTTGTTCTGTTCTTATTTGATTCTTTATCTATTACATAGTCAAAAAATTAAATTTTAAGTATTATTATTTACAATGTATTACTTGCTCTTTCTTTATTTCCATTTAATATATTGTTATTTACTTATACTCGATTTTCTGAAGTGTTTCTGTTGTTATTTTCATAAAATATTATAAGTTAATTCTATTCTAAATTGAAAATCTAATCTAAATTATATCAAATAAATTATTACTATAAAAAAAGTATAATATAGGCCGAAAGAGAGATTTTTATTATTCCGTAAGATACAGTTAGGTTGTTTTAAATAAATTACAGAGATGAGGTTTTCAGGTATCAAGTTATCTATAAAATAGATTAAAATTATTAATATTATTTTTTTAAATTGCTATGAAGTTCTTTATACCTACATACTATAATGAATATACATAATTTATAAGTCAGCCCTTTTACCATATTCTCGTTAATTTGATGGGGATTAGGACACATTCCTCCACACTCGGTCAATGGTTGCCTATTGGGAGCATCCTTGCTTTGAAAACAGACTGAAGTGGATTCAAATCCCGGGTCTCACACCATTGGGATTTTCTTGTGAAGTTTGATGTTTAGGGAACTTAAATGGTTTTCGAAAGTTGTATCAAATCTATAAAACCTCTTTAGGCAACAGTTAATATGCCTTTGATTATTTTTTACCACTCATGATATTATATAGTGCTTTTGTATCTTCCCCTACTCCAAATATATATTTTTTTTCTTAGATAATATATAATTTATAGGTACTAATATTATAATTAATGTGAAAGTTTGTGAGGATGGATGCATGGATGTTTGTTACTCTTTCACGCCAGATCGGCTGAACGGATCTGGATGAAATTTGGCACAGAAATAGATTATAGTCATAGAAAAAATCTAGACCTGGAGCGAGCTAGTATATTTTATTATAATAAATGGGTGAAATTTATATCAAGTTAATTAAAACATCACTCAACGTTATTTTGAAATCTTTTTAGTTGGTACATACTTCAATTCCTAGAGCAATTTAAATTTGAAAAATTGCATCTAATTTGGTTAAACATTAGATCCTGCAGCTGAAACCTTGTTTGAGATGTAAAAAATTTGAAATTCTCGCTTTAACAAGGTTATATTTATTTAATTTAATTTATTCAACAGTGCTTTTTTAACGTGCCGTTTTCTTCATTTTCAACAAAATTTGTTTAAAATGAAGTAAACAAAACAAAACTTAGGGATACTATGAGAGTGTACGTAATATGTAGAGAAAGGTTATGTTGATGGTTGGTTCTTCATCTTTTAATAAAATGTATATTTGAACTAGCATTGCCCGCGATTCAGCCCGCGTTCAGATGACCAAAAACCAAATTTTTAGGCAGTTTTTGAATATTTTCTGAAAAATGAGATATTTTCTCGCGGTAAAAAGTATCCTATATGTTGACCCGGATAACCAGCTATCACCATACTAAAATTTCATCAAAATCCCTCTAGTGGTTTTTCTGTGATGCGGTAACAAACAGACAGACAAAAATTCTAAAAACTATAGATCGGGCCTCTGTGTCGATAATAATGTTTATTTCAATAAGATTTTACAAAAAATATTTAATGTACAGATTCGGCTTAGTTACAATTTTATTATATGTATAAACTAGCGACTCACCCTCGCTCCGCTCGGGTTCGTCCCTGGGGTGGGGTCTGGGAGGACCACCCTTATCCTTATCACTTAGGGGTATGGAAAATAGATAGTAGCCGATTCTCAGACCTACTGAATACGCATATAAAATTTGGTAAAAATCGGTAAAGCCGTTTCGGAGGAGTACGGTAACTAACATTGTGACATGGAAATTTTATATATAAGATAAAATGTTGGGACATTAACACACAGCGCCATCTAGTTCCATGGTAAGCTACGAGGCTTGTGTTATGGATACCAGATAGTTGATACACTACACATATATAACTTTAAATACATACATATTATAAATATAAACACCCAAGACTGGAGTACAAACATTCGTGCTCATCACACAAACGAATGCCCCCAGCGGGACTCGAACCCGCGACCGTTGGCACAGCAAGTAAGGTCACTACTAACTGAGCCAAACGTTTCGTCAAATGTATAGATTTACAATATTAATACAGTAATTCGTTAAATAAATTCTCTCTCGTTTGATAGACGAAATTTCAAAATATCACAAATTTGATGAAAATTTCTACCAAATACCGTTGATTCACATAACTTGTACGTCTGGAGCACATTAAATTAATTTTAACTCACCGAGAGACGCATTCTTCACCGCAGGTTCAAGCATTTTACTTTTAAGTGCACTCGCGTTATTCGTAAATGAGCATCTCCTTGTTCATTTTACTCGAGCGATATTTAGCTTTCAACGAGACTTGGCTTTTGCCTTTTGCCTTTTGTTTGTATAATATTCTAGTGGTAACGTGCTTTTGTAGAAAACCAGGAGATGCAGGTTCAAATCCCGGAAGTCGCACCTTAGATATTCTTATATGCGAAACAACAACAAAATTAGATTGGTCACTTGCCTGAGAGAACCTAGCAATTTTCAAAAGACGTGTGAAGTCGCAATGGGTCGTTAAAAAGGGCTGAATCTATATATAGCAGTGACGGTTGCTTAAATAGTTTCACTAGTTAGGTGTTATTATGAAAGAAAGATATCTATATGGTATATTACTCGCCAGAGTTTTACGAGCTAGAGCTAGAGTTTTACGACCTATATCTAATCGCAAAAATTTGCACCATCAGAAATCTAACCCGCTACCCAATTAATGGTGCGTAAAAGGCATCCCTTTGCACTATCGATAATTACATATTAAGGAAAACACTAGAGACTCTCTCAAGACAATACGATGTAAATGCCAAAATGCGTTTGCTTAAGTTATCTAAACATTATTTTAATATCATTCCTTGCAATTTCAGAAAATTACATAAAATAAGTCAAGTATATTAAGTTCTAAGGAAAATAACTCTTCCAAGAACAATTGCTTCCAAGATTTTATTGTATTAAATTAGTTTGGTTAACTTGATTTTTGCATTGTGAATCTATACTAAAAATATAGAAGTCAGATGTTTGCTTTTATTTGTTTGAACGCACTTATCTCAGAAACTACCAATCCAATTTGAAAGATACTTTTTGCAGTTGAGGATGATTAATATCACGGACGTATATGAGCGGATCAATAATACAACACTAGTCTAAAAAAATTTTGTTTCTTTTAAAATTATCTTTTGAGCAAAGTGCAATCGCGGAACGCACGCACTGTCCAGTTGTGGAATGATAGTAAATACCTATCAGACTATGTTATTGTAAACTAAAAAATATTGGAAACAGCGGAAACTTTTTTGTTTTGTTTTATTTTATTCTTTAATAAATACAGCTACATACTACATTTTCATAACAAAATATCAATAAATAATTGTGGGATTTCGCAATATACATTAAAAAATTCTCAGTTCGATATTTTGCTTTACGAAATGGGTTTATATATTTTTCACTCGCACTTGGCCAGCATTATAGATTATGGTTTGAAACCTCTCGTCATAAAAGTGGCGTGTACATCCACTGCTGGAAGTGGGACGTTTAAAGGGCTGAATAGGTACATAGCGCTCAGTCAATAAGTTTCTAGATTAGTGGTACGCTGTTTGTGTTTGTTTACTGATGTTTTTAAAAGGTCATGACCACCAAAATGTTAGTAAATAAACTGTACGATATCTAAGCTTTTTATCTCAAATTACAATAAGAATAAGGAAATCATGTAGAGTTTCGAAGTAAGACATTTTGTATGCTTAAAATTAATTAATAAAATATTCACCATAATATAATTATGCTAAAAATTGAATTAATATTGGAGTAATAATATAAACTTTGCTTAACCAAAGGCGAATTTAACCGCTAGAGAGCAAAGTTCATTACCCAGTTTAATAATATTAATTGTTGGTACATTCTGTCTGACCGGGATCGTCTGAAATGCTCCATCGAGGCCAATTTTGAAAATGTAACGAAATGGTTAGAAGTGATTAAATTTATGTTTCAATCAAAACTTTATTGATTAAATATTACTGGCTATTTAAATACTAATATTTTAGTGGGTTTTTGATAGAAAAATATGAACACACAGTTTTATTACATTTAGAAAAAATAAAGCTAAACGAAGCTCCACAGACCGTCCTGATTTATTAAAATGAAAGTACATACGAAGCAATATTTACTATACAGTAATATTCTTTTAAAAGAAGGCAAGAATAATTAATTAAAGTAATGCTCGACAAAACTAAACTCAATCACTTGCAAGAATTACTCACATTATTTGCAAGAAAATACGTTGTATTTTATTAATTATTGTTTTAAAATAAAACTTCCCACGCATACATAATATTAATTTACTCGAAGACGCCTGAACCGATTTGGATTTTTTTTACAAAGGGTTTACTTCCCAGGTGGTCCCATATAAATTTTATCGAAATCGGTCGAGCGGTTTTAAAAAAAATCAACAAAAAGATTTTTTGAAATAAATAGTTTAATCGAATATGTTATTAAAAAACTTTCTTCTTACAAATTACCTGCTTATTACGTCTACACTAAAAATAGAAAAATAAAAACTTTTTAACAAAAAATAAAAACCGACTGTGAGGCACTAAAATGTAAAAAATAAATAAACGGAGGATTTCATTTAGAATATTTTAATAAAATATTTTAATATAAGAATATATAATAGGTAAATATTATGTATTTTATGTATCGAAATAAATTAGATTTGCTTTGCATCGGCTGGCACCGACTTCGAAAATATCTGATTACGTATCTATTCTAAATGAAAACCTCCGTTTAGTTATTTTTTACATTTGAGTGCCTGGAAATCGGTTTTTATTTTTTGTTAAAAAGTTTTTATTTTATTAGTGAAAATATTATGAAAATCTGTTCAGTACTTTCTGCGATTAGCCCGAATAATCAAGGTAGTGCCATTAAGGATTTTTTACGTTTATGTATGTGCATTATACATATGGCATATGTAAGTATTATATAAATTCTAGTTCACAGTATAGTGGATATCTTATGCATTCTATCTACAACGCAAACACTAAATTAGTTCAATAAAGGAGACAAAGTTAGGTCATTTAGAGTAACCTCCGTGAGCCGCAGTACTCTGAAACGTACATCGCTCCCGCGAGCACTCTAACTGAATTATTGCTCCCTTGCCCACGTTGAAGATGACCGCTGTGCAAACTTTAATGTGTAAGTGAACTGGAAATGGAAAATAAATATGTTTGTATTGTGAATAATTATATATTACAGTAGGGCCTTTGAAGATAATTATTATGTTTTGTTCAAATATTTTATGTCTATTTTTCATCGACGAAAATAAAGAGGTTCTCAATTCGACACGTATTTTTTTGATAACATTTTTGATTGAAGATTATTATTGTTAACTCTTAGTTTTATCAAAACAAAAAGAAAATTACTGAACCAATTTTCTTTTTTATTTACTAATTGGTTATACCATAAGGATATTCCTAAATACATTATAGAAAGCTGAATAATGGCACTGGATTTTTGTTTCTAAGATTAATAGTTTTGTAATTATTATTGTGGTGAGACGATATATACTTTTTTCGATTCGATTACGATCAATTTTACTGACCGGCCCGTACATATGTTTCGGTGTGATTTTAAAGACGTGACGTGGCTTGAAGTCAGAATAATTATGCACCTCTAAGGGGAATTTACTTTTCAACTTAATATACCTACCTTTTTGATTAAAAGTATAGCCCAGTGATAACGCGCTCGCGTAGGAAACCGTGAAGCGGGTTCAAATCCCGGTGTCATCTGTAATTTTAAAGTGCAAATTATTTCTTATATTATTACAACTTTTTTTACTTGGTGGACTATGGCCTGACCCCCTCATATTGAAGGGACCCCCTCAGCAGTGGGACGTTAAAAAGGGTTGAATACGGCTTATATTCAGTGTTTCATCATTTCCTTACAAAGTACCCACTAAGTATTATATTATTTAAATAAAACTTAATATTCATAAATTGAATAATTTACATTCACCTCTGGTCATCATATATTCATAAATTGAACTATCATAATTACTTCTGCCCCCGGCGCTGATAAAATTTACCTGTGATATATAGCCTGAATTGTACTACACATTTATTTGAGTAACGGCTCTGAATGTAATTGCAACCATACAATATCTTAACTTTAGATTAAACTACTACCATTTTTAAACATGAGTATTATTTGTATGAAAAAATCCACTATTCTTGCAATTTGCTTTTGTTAAATCTAAGTTTTTTTATACATACATATTATTATGAAGAAATAAAGTTTAATTTGTATTATTAGATAGCAATTATTGTATCTTAACAGTTATTTTTAAGATTCAACAAACTCAGATTAAGATATCTTTATTTTGTTTCTCAAATAACCTTTATGTGTAAGTACATAGTCTATACATATAATAAAATTGTAACCAAGCCGAATCTGTACATTAAATATTTTTTGGAAAATCTTATTGTAATAGATATTTTTATCAATACAAAGACTGAATCCATAGTTTTTAGAATTTATGTCTGTCTGTCTGTCTACTACTGCATCACAGAAAAACCACTGGAGGGATTTCGATGAAATTTGGTATGGCGATAGCTGGTTATCCGGGTCAACATATAGGATATTTTTTACCGCGGGAAAATGTCTAACTTCTAAGAAAAAATACAAAACTGCAATGTAAGAGTATACTAATTAAAGTTATATATGTGTAGTGTATCAACTATCTCGTATCCATAACACAAGCCTCGTAGCTTACCATGGAAATGGTGCTGTGTGTTAATGTCCAAACATATTTATATTTACTAACAGTTTACCTAAAAGTTAAAGCTATACAAGTACACATACGATGTACGAAAACAAAGAGCAGACCAATATACCACTGGAAAGAATTTCACGCCAACACATTACAAGCTGGAACAGGGAATTATCACAAGTGCTTACAAAATAAAGTTTTCCATTGCTCTGCGAAGAATACCGACGTGGGAAATTACAATTGTTATCTAGATTTTAAATAAAAGTTAATTCATTCTTTTTTATAAAAGTGTTGCACAGTACTTTTGTTCTTTAGTTAGATTGATATATCATCGATGTAATTTTTGATTTTTTTTTGGAAAGTACCCGGTGGTGGTAAAGGTAAGTTAATTAATTTTCTAATATAAATTCATTTAAAAACACATCAAAAATCATTTCATTTATTTTGATTTGTAGGCAATCTCCCAATTTTTTCATTACAATTTATTAAAAAAAAAATTTAAGAGATCTCGTTTGGAGATAAGACCACGTTATTTTCAATATCATTTTATTGATAACTTGCTTCCCCATACGACATTTCACCCCCTTACGGGATAATTTCCGGAATAAAAACTATCCTATATCGATTCCAGGGTCTCAAACTATCTTCTTGCCTCGGTTCAGTAATTTCGGAGCCTATTCGGTACAAACGAACAAACAAAAAAATCTTTCTACTTTATAATATTAGTATAGATCGTTTTAAGTGCATTAAAGAATAGTAATGTTGGTCCAGTGTTCAAAATTCTACCGTAATAATTTTTTTTATTGAATTATCAATAAAAAAATATATTATTATCAATAAAAAAATATTATGTATATATATAGTATTAACTAAAACTCGTCAATAGCTACTAAACAAAACAAAAGAAAATCAGTTGAGAAACAGAGAGAGAGGGGAAAAAAAAGATTCCGACGAATTGAGAACCTCCTCCTGTTTGAAGAAGTCCGTTGAAAAGTACTGAACTGTTATATCATTATCTCTTTTTAAAGAATATAATATTATACATATTTTTAACGGTCTAAGTGTCTATTGGCCATGCTTAGGTGTATTTTTCACGGCCTTTTGACACAGGAAAATCTTATGAGAATCATTGAATACGCCAAGTTATTTATTTAGATACTTATAATTCTTATTATATATAATTAGCAATTTTGATAAAATCATTTAAGGATGGCACTTAATTACTGAAATGTAAACTCTACATCCACTTTAGATATATATAAAAAGAATTGTTTTAGAGCTACTTGTATGTACAATATTTGTATTATTCAACTACAATTTCAACGTTTTTAAGTAAATTGTAAGTATTTTTTTATTTATATTTAATAAGAATCATTAGCTTCATCTATATACATAAATAAAATGGAAGTGTCTGTTTGTAATGTCAAAAAAACAGCTTTTTACTAAATGCATATGAAATTATGTACGGTAATATAAGAGACACACATGTTTTTTTTATTTTTGGCTGTTTGTCTATTTTTCCAGCTAATCTCTGAAATGGCTGGATTGATTTTGAGGGGACTTTCACTGGCAGATAGCAAATGTTATAAGAAGTAACTACTAAGGCTATTTGTATTTAAAAAAAAAATAAAGTTCCGCTCAAAATAATAACAAAATAAAATTTGTAATAATGTTTTAATAATTTAATCAAATCTTCTACTTAAAAAATCACATTTGAATGCACTTCTAACTATTGTATAAATTTTAAACCTGATAATACACTAATTTAGTACCAACGAGCTGATCTGGTTATGGAACCAGAATATGGAAAGTGGAAGACTTTAAGGGCTACTACTAAAACATCTCATTTTGATGATGATTGGGCTCATTCGATTTGCTTTGATGAGTCTTATATGGTTGAAATGGGTCTTTTTGTAGTTTTGAAACTATATTTACGGTAACGGGATGCGGTAACAGACAGACAGGCAGACGAAAATTCAAAAAACCATAGATTCGGCCTCCGTCCCGATAATAATGTTTATTTCAATAAGATTTTCCAAATAATATCTAATGTACAGATTCGGCTTAGTTACAATTTTATTATATGTATAGATTTCTGACCTCAAATTTATGTATGTTTTAGTTTTTTATTTACCATCTGATTACAGCTGTTGTTGTAAATCCAATGATTTACTTAAAAATTAGCTGTTATCAGGTGGTAAATAAAAAACTTAAACATACATAAAAAGGTCAGAAATTATGTAGTAACAAAGATAAAGAAAATATTAGTAACAAAGATAAAAGCAGAAACAACAGCTGTAGTCACTTTATTATGCCATTCTTTAAAATTATACACAAAATACCATAAAAAATGAAAGACAGCTTCATTTTCCATTTTATTGTGTTAGATTGATATGTAAAAGTAATTTAACTGACACGAAGTCTGGAATTGTTTTAGAGCGTTATAATTATTTCTTAATGACTTAATTACAGCCGTAAAGGAACGCCGCCTGCTAACAATGGTAGATGTAAATCGTGCTTATTTTATGTATAATATGTTTTCTTCTTACGTATTGTCTTTATGTACAACATTTTGGGTGTCACATCATACGTCTTATAAGCATTAAGCATAATTTAAGTCTATCTTTGAATCTACTAATGTATTAGAATGTAAATTAAATATGGTCACAAAGCAAACTGTTTAGTAAAGTTCTTTTGAAATTCGGCTTACCTTCTATTACTTTCAGGTTTCTGAATATAAGCATTCAAAATGTAAACGAGACAAAAGTGGTAGCTATAACAGTGTTTTCTTTTTTGTGTTTTTAGGGATATAAGGCGTATAACAAACTTCTAGTCAAGAGTTTAAGGGTTTTTGGCTTATGTGTTCATTATGATTTTCCGGGATAAAAAGTAAATAGCCTATGTGTTATTCTGATGTATGCGCTATATTATTGTAAGGTTTCACTAAAATCCATTCAATAGTTTTTGCGTGAAAGAGTAACAAGCATACATATATCTATACATACATCCATACATCCAGATATCCATACATCCTCACAAACTTTCGCATTTATAGGTAATATTAATAGGAAGTTTGATCATTGATTTGTTAGAAAACACACCTTTTTTTAAGTCGGTCAATTTATGTAAAATTGTTAAAACGTACTACTATATTATACGTTATGAGATTTAAAATTATTTAAACAGTTTATTTTAAATAATTAAAAGATCTTCTTAAAGACTCGGCTGCGTAGATTTAATATAAGTAATATTATTCATCCAGTAGTCGAAATTCGAACATACTCGTTATTGAAAATTTGAAGAAAATATTTATGAAAAAAATTTATCTATAAAAAACTGTGTTAATTTTTTTTTATAATAGCATGATAAAGCTTGCCAACAGCTGCTAACAAAAAAAAATACAGCCGAATTTAGAACCTTCGTATTTTTAAAGTCGGTTGAAAAATAAGAAATCGGTTGTTGAATAATGTATATGTATATCGATTAAACAATATATTAAAAAAAATAGATAAATTGTGGCAAAATTAGTAAAGAAAATTATACTCAAGTAACCAATTCAGAAGCCATATATTATAAAAAAGAAAAAATAATGGATATCAATTAACATAAAGAAATAGCCAATAACTATCCGCTTACCGCAAACGTTTGATAACAATTGTTTTATTTAATGAATAATATTAAATTATTTATATTTAATTAATTTTAAAAACCACCTTAATGACTTATTGGTTGATAACAGCATTTTCTAATTGCTATTATAATTTACTAGATTTATGTTGCAAACGAACAAACATCAAATGAATAAATTATCAAATTCATTTCATTATATAGAAATCTTCATCTAGTCCCATAATTTTAGTGATAACTAGCGGTACGTATTAAATATATATAAATAGTTATTAGCCAGTGTTAGCCATATAATTTTTTTTTTCGTTAATTATTCTGATGTTTTAATACTTATTATCCTATTCCGGACTAAGATAAATCCAAAAAATCAAATATCATAGTAATTGGTCCAGCCGTTCTTGAGTTATAAATGGTGTAACTAACACGACTTTCTTTTATATATTTACCTTATTTTATATTTTTTCTCTTTATTAAAACTTCCCGTGTACTTTACATACCAAAAAAAAAAACATTAGCTGCATTGGTCGAGCCGTGCTCGAGTTTTGCGCTTAGCAACATTCATTTTTATTTATATAGAAAGATAACAAAATAATAGAATAAAGATTAAGAAACTTGTTGCTATGAATTAAAATATGCCAATTCATTTTGATCATGAATTTTCAAAATTTTAAATGTAAATATATGACTAGTGACTCACTCTAGCTTTGCTTGGGTTTTTATTTTATCTCGCACATCCTTGTATTATTTTAGAATAATTTTTTTACAGGTTCCTTGAAGTACTAAGCGTTATACCGAAAATAACTTTATATATACGTATGTATATTAAATGATGGACGATAGAAATATATATTTAATACTAGAACACACCCTAGCTTCGCTCGGGTTCGGCCCTAGGTTGCTTCATCATGCGTTAAGGGGGTGAAAATGGGGATGAAAGTTTGTATGGGAAACTTTCATCCCCATTTTCACCCCCTTAACGGATGATTTCCGGGATGAAAACTATTCTATATCCTTTCAAAGATCTCTAACTAATTTCTTACCAAATTTCATCTAAATGGTTTTAGTAGTTTCGGAGCTTATTCGGTACAAACAAACAAACAAACAAACAAACAAAAAATCTTTGCGTTTTATAATATTAGTATAGGTATAGATCACAGATATGAATATGTAAAAGTACATAAAAGCTAACAAATCATAATGATTTAGTCTTGATATTGTATTAAAATAGAACTAAGCTATAAAACTTTTGTAGGCGTAAATCCTTTTTATCTTTATTTGGAGAAATGCGATAAGAGCTAATAAACCGTAACACCTGTTACCTGGTGTATTGTAGAGTTATATTACAAACAAAAGGTAAACAGAATTGATAAAGATAATATACAAAAGCAGTTAATTTTATTCCATTGTAAATTTGTTACATCTAATTAAGAAATTTATTTTAATCTAAAATTACATATTTAGTTCTTTAAAACTGACTATCTTTTAATTAACTCGCATGTTTATTGGCACTCAACCGTGTACGTTACTTTTTAACGTTTAGTATAGATTTCTCAGAGATAAGATATTTTCTCACAATAAAAAGTATCCTATATGTTGACCCGGATAACCAGCTATCATTGATTATTATTATTTTGTTAGGTGTGGTGCCGAGGTCGGCCTATCATTGATACCTTTCATCAAAATCTGTCCTGTGGTTTTTTCAATATGCGTTCCGAGACAGACAGACAGACAGGCAAAAATTCTAAAAACTATAGATTCGGCCTCTGCATCGATAATAATGACTATTTTCATAAGATTTTCCAAAAAATACTTAATGTACAGATTCGATCGACTAAGTTAGAATTTTATTATAGGTATAAATTATTTATTTTCTATCTACAAAATCATGTACCGAGTGTTTTACATTTTAAATAAAACTTTCTTTCCGGTTTTTTTGTGGATTTATATTGATTTTTGATACCCGACGCGGTTTCAAACGTTTTACAGCAATCATGATCACGGGGAAGACTAAGGTTTTCAACGTCTCAAAGGTCATTATATAGTTGCTTTCTTTTAAGAAAGTTTCAGTAGCAGCCCAAACTGGGAAAGTTGGTGGTGTTTCGTCCTCGTGCCTCGGAGAGCACGTAAAGCCGTCGCTCATGCGTCTGATCTCTTAGTGGTCATGTCAAGTTTTCGTCCCATTGGAGTGTGACTGATGGGAATAGAAAGTGCACTTGTGTAAATAAACATCCATTCTTATATTATAAATGTAAAAGTGTGTTTGTTTGTCTTTCTTTCACGTCAAAACGGAGTGAAGAATTGACGTGATTTTAGTGTTGAGATAGTTGGAGTGCTGGAGAGTGACATAGGCTACTTTTTATTGCTGGAGATAATCTCATTCCCACGGAACGACACGTTATAATACAACCCAAAAATTATTTCTGATCAGAATTACTTGAAACTTGGTATTAATGCTCTTCAATACAATTAAATAAATACGTTAGCTTTTTCGAAATTCATCCCATAAAAGGCTAAAATAGGGGATGAAAGTTTATATGAAACCTACTTTTTAGAGTATTTCTGTAGTTTTAGCGTGAGCTAAGTCGCGGGTTCTGCTAGTATTATATCATTTTATTTTCATATCAATCATTTTATTTTTGATTTATGCAAGTAGTAGTAAGGATTTCATTAATTTTTACATTAATTTATGGGAGATATCCTGAGAATGCAAAATTATGGAAACAATAGTATAGATTATGAGAAGAGATTATCTCCAATAATTGTTTGTATTTTTGTGAAGATCACTTTAGTGTAAGTATGTTTTATTTGATAGCTTGGATGAGTTTAGTTAATCAGAGTTAATCAGAAGTGAGTTGTGTAATGAATGTAAATCTTACAAGCAGTAGGCAAATATGTGCCTAACCTAGTTTACTAAAGTTTAATACGGTCAATTCAGATACTTTGATCACTTGACTTTCTTATTTATTATTGTTTAAATAAACGTATATTGTTAAATACATTTTTATTTATCTTTAGATAGAAGGTGATATAAAAAATTATGTTCAATAATATGTATTGTTAAGAATTGTTAAGAAACATAATTCTCGTATAGATATCGCATTTCTTTTGTTCCAAAAATATATACCGGTTACAACCTAACACTAAACTAAACTTGCGTAAAAACCACTAAAAATACTAAAACTTACTAAAAATACGCTAAAACTTATATTATCCTCTAACGGATTTCAGCTACAGCGGCCAATCTCACTTAGGCTAGATACGTGCGTAGGAGCTATTATAGCACGCAAGCGCAAAATCAAAGATACTCTCTTTTCCTTTCACTCTCAAAGTCCCATGGGACAAAATCTCGACACGACCGCTGAGTAATCAGCCCCGCCGACTTTTCATACTCTCTGAGGTAGGGGGATGTAACCGTTTCTGGCTACTGAGAAAACTTCTTAAAAGAAAAACTCAATAAATATTTTTTTTCTGAACTAGGATTCGAACCCAATATAGAAAGAAGTAGCTTGGCCAACGAAGGAACGAAAATTATTTTAACTTATATTATTTTAACGTCAATAATTGCAAAATATATTTTAATTACAGTCCCAATGAATTCTCCCTCGATTGGTCGTATTAAAATTAACTTGTCACCAATCAAGAGACGCTTGGACGGTGTTATGAAACATTAAATAAACTTGTAATTTATATTATTATTTTTAAATATATGTAAATTGGGTTTTTTATGCAATTTCTGTAATTAGTAGAGTGTAATTAATATGTTAAAATTAAAAGAAAAAACCAAAGTAAGATTTTTAAGTACAATAATAATAAACTGTCCCTTTCTAAGGTTCTTTAGGGACTTAATAGCAAATATCATTGCACATTGGGTTTCATCTTAAAGTGTAGATTCTTGCTATTTCTATTTTTCATCAAGCTGTATATATACCATATATTATTATAACAGATTTTATAATATTTATTTATTTACATACTAGTGACTCACCCTCGCTCCACTCGGGTTCGTTCCTAGTTACGTTTTAACTTTTAGTATAGATTTTTCAGAGATGAGATATTTTCCCGCAGTAAAATGAATCCTATATGTTGACCCGGGTAACCAGCTCTCATCATACCAAATTTCATCAAAATGTCCAGCATCCAGAGGTTTTCTCGTGATGCCGCCACAGACGTCCAGACAGACAGAGAGATGATAGTAGGTAGTAGGTACTTTGTCTAATCACCATGCCCACCTCGGTAGGGTTAACATGGCTTATATATTTTTTACGTTATTATTTTAAGGGTCAATAAATTATAATGAATTCAGATAACATAAAAAATTACGTAGAAAACGTTATTTTTTCAATTACTAAGAAAATTATAATTTTTAACATTTTTTATTTTACTTCTTCTTGTAAGATTGAAGTTACACGTAAAACGTACCTAGGGACGAACCCGAGCGAAGCGAGAATGAGTGTTATACCTATTCTTGAAAACCTACATCTTTAATGTCGACCAGACGCATTAACGGCTTAGTTATCAGCACTTGCATTGTAGACGTGGATAAATGACGTGCTAAGGAGCTCTCATCTCGTCAATAACTTTGAATTTATGATGTCATAAACTTCAATATGATGGACGATAGAAATATACACTTTGGCAGATGTAATAAATTACTACAATTTCCATATCATAACAAAGTTTATGTTTTGCATCTACAATTATTAGTAACATATTATATTATAAAGAAACTTTAAATGGACATCATGCTTTTATTTGTAATATATTTATTGATATACTAGCAGAACCCGCGGCTTCGATCGCGGTAAAACTACAAAAGAATCTCCCAAGAGGTAAACTAAAATATAAATATAACGAAAAACTTTCATCCCCTATTTTACCCTCTTATGGGATGAATTATGCTAAAACATGTATTTATTTAATTGTAATGAAGAGTGTTAATATCAAATTTTTAAGTAATCCTGATCATAAATATTTTTTTGGGTCGTATTATAATTGAATTAAAAAAAATATAAATTAAAAAAAATAATTAAATATATATTTTCCCGTGGGAAAAAGATAATCTCCTTCGGAAAAAAGTAGCCTATGTCACTTTTCAGCCCTCTATCTCCACAAAAAAATTACGCCAACCCGTTACTCCATTTCGACGTGAAAGACAAACAAACACATTTTCACATTTATAATATTATAGCATGGATTCTTCTGTTTATCATCATAACCTAAATTTAAGTTTGGCGCCTAGATAAATTATACACTGAGATGCATACTTCGGTGTCGTATTGTACTTACATGCAATTATGATGGATACTATCGGCTCTTCTATCCAATCTCTCCCACATCCACCTGAATAGGGTACAGGCGGAAAGTCTTGTTTGTAAATGCCATTCTGAGAGAATAAAAAATAATATAACACGAATATTAGTACTGTTTCAATGCCTTCGTACTTATTTTTCTTAATAAATGATCAAGTGATAAACTAATTGCAACTCTAATCAATAATAAATTCTTTATGATTACGTTGACCACTGAAACTACGAATATTTTTATAATACAAAAACGAATTTACTTAATACACTAGCGACTCACCCTTGATTCTTCCATACAAACTTTCATCCCCATTTTAAAAGTATCCTATGTCCTTTCCCGGGTCTCAAACTATGTTCTTACCAAATATCATTTAAATCGGTTCTGTAGATCCAGAGATTACCCCCTACAATGTCACAAACTCACAATTCAAAAACTACCTCTTTATAATATTAGTATAGATTAAAAAAACTAAAAGATAAGCAGATACCCTATGAGATTCTCAAGGTCTTCAATTATCTCCATGTAAAGAACTACATCAATAGAAATTCCCTATGCATGAGTTTTAATATACATATGTAGACGACACGTTTACCTCAGTTTGTAGTGACCCTACTTGCTGTGCCAGCGGTCGCGGGTTCGAGACCCGCTGGAGGCATTTATTTGTGTGATGAGCAGGAATATTTGTATTCCAGACATGGGTGTTTATATTTATAATATGTATGTATTTAAAGTTATATTTGCGTAGTGTATCTAGTATACATAACACAAGACTTGCAGCTTACCATGGAACTAGATGGTGCTGTGTGTTAACGTCGAAAAATATATATAAGGTGTTATTTCACTCTCCAGCCCTTCGACTATTTCCATACAAAAATAGCATAAAATCTTCATTCTATTTTAGTTTGATGGAATGAATAATATTAGTATGGATTTATATTTATATTAAATAGATAGAACAAATAAATCGTCAAAAATACTAGCACAGAAGCTCTACGAAAGACGCGTCTAGGTGAGTTATGCAAATAAAGTCGAAAGAGCTGTAACCAAGGTTCCAACTTTCTCATTTTCATTCTTGTCTCATTTCGTAAAAATTTGATTTGCTAAATAGACCCCTGTAAGAAATGAGTGCGGGTAATTCAATCAAGTTAGCTGATTCAATTTGTATCAACGTCCGTAAGAAGGTAACGCCTAATGGAGCTTAAAATATTTCATATTATCGTGATGATGATGGTTCATGGTTTTTCCACTCATTTTTATATACAAAAAATAATATTATATTTTTCCTCTCACAGATATAGTGCTGTTTAGGGATCCGTACCTCAAAAGAAAAAAACCTTATATTATTACTATATTGTCCGACCGTCTGTCTGTTTGTCAAAACCCCTCTTTCTTTGAAACGCGTGGAGGTATGAAGTTGAAATTAATATCAAATACTCACAGGTCTGCAATCCCTTGGAGCTGTGAACGCAACGCAATCAAAAGATACGGCCGCATTTATCACCATACTTCATGGACATACCATAAAGTAGGTAGCTCTGTGATAATTGTAGATACTGTTTTTGGCCTCTAAGACCTAATGTTAATGTAAATTATACATATATATTGTACATTAATATTTCCAATATGAAAATTAAGCAAAAGAAGTTTAAAATCTAACACACGATAAATATGCCAACGTTAAAGCCGAACAAAAATTGTTTTTCGCCTATAGTGAAGGAAGTAATACTCGCACGTCTTTCCATTCTAAATCTTTTATACTAGAATTTGCTATTTCGACAAATGTACTTGAAAATTGCGCAACTTACATTTCTTCCGGAGCAAATAATTAGTGTACTATTTTACGAGCGCCCAGTACTGGGACCGGCCCGGAAAGGTTTAACTGCCCCGTAGTAAAATGTAACTATTAAAAGCTAGCTATCGCTATCTTGGGAGCGATGCAATTTATTGAATTTATTTCTTTTATTCTTCCTTGTTTCTATTTGAAAATATATATGAGTATAGCATAAACTAGCAATGCCCGCGGCTCTGACCGCGTTCAGATGACTAAGAACCAAATTCTTAGGTTTTGCATATTGCTATACTCTCACTTTACCAGTTTTTGTATTTTTTCTCAGAAATGAGATATTTTTCCGCAGTACTATATGTTGATCCGGATAACCAGCTATCACTATACCAAATTTCATCAAAATCCCTCAAGTGGTTTTTCTGTGATGCGGTAACAGACAGATAGACAGACACACAAAAATTCTGAAAACTATAGATACGACCTCTGTATCCGATAATAATGTTTATTTCAATAAGATTTTCAAAAAAATATCTAATGTACAGATTCGGCTTAGTTAGAATTTTATTATATGTATAGATGTAGATAAGAAATAGAATGTAGAGTATGTACGTGATATAATTCTAAGATGACTGTGTTTTACATATTATGCCCATGAAAAACACATGTGAAGTAGGTTCAAACCCCGGATCTCCACTTCTCATGTTTAAAAAAAAATGTTCTCCTGAAATTCGCACATGAAATATCCATACATAATATACTCGTATCTCGGGAAGCTCGTTTTGCTAGTGCTAATTAGTTATGGGACATTTTAAAATGGACTTAATTATTTTAATTTACTGATTGACGCTAGTTAAAAAAAAAACTTAAGTGACATTTTATTAGTCATCTGTTACAATAAAAAGCGTAATCTGTCAAGCGTGTCGTTCATGGAAAAGTTATTGATTGATTTACTTTGCAAGTTGCCATTTTCATTGTGAAGCGACAGAACTTAGAATACCTACTATAATATGCTACGCTCTTCTCTGATATCAAAACACTTACTGAGTGGCGGGTTACAATACCTTATTTTAGATTTTTTTGTATAATTAAAATCAAATAAGAACTATTGGGAAATTTTGTTTTTCTCCCATATTAATTTTGGACTGACGTCATTTTTCTGGATATTTGATTATTTATCGATATGTTTGTATGTACATATGTATATGTTTATGAGTTGCGATAGAATTTTTTGACATAGGTACTAAGTTATATTTTTTTCTATAACATAAAGGTAAATTGTAACTATTAATTCTTATAAATTTTTAAATATATGTATACCATATTGTTTTGAAAAATATCAGAAAAATAATAATTCATATAAAGTTGCATATTATATCATGTAACTAGTAATCTACCTAAGAGGTTACGGGTTCGAGTCATGCTCGTAACAAGCATTTACGAGGTTTTTTTTACCTGTTACAGTTATTCCTTGTCTTTAACAAGGAAAACTTTTGAAGGTATTTGTGTGTGTCGTTATGTAGCATTAATTTATTATATATTCTTTATTGCACAAAAAAGTTGTCATAAAAAATACATTGAAAGTGACGTGGCAAAGGTGGACTTATCTCTATAAGAGATCTCTTCTAGTCAACCCATATATGTGGGAAATAGTGTTAGTAGTATTAAGTAATTTAATGAGAAATCAATTCAGTAAAAGACAAAAAAACATTCATAAACTCTTTTAACTGTCAATTTTTCACGACACAGCGTACAATAATTCATAAGCAGAAGGTGTAATTTATCATGAGGAAGACAGCCAGTAATGGAACGAGTGCACTCTACGGAACACTGCGCTGCGCACGTCAGCGGTTATTGTGGTTTGCTTGTCTTCAGTTTAGGGAAATAGAAAAATTTATAGCGCAAGCTTCAGTCAAAAGTGTCTTGGAACAAAAATATTAAATATATACTTTATATTTCTTTTATTTAAATTAAAATTGTAAACTGAAAAAATTATTTGAGTTTGTGGAGTCTAGTGCGTCCACTTGAATAACTAAGTTATGCGTATTCAAATCCAAATCATTGATAATCACATGAAAATGTTAATAATTTTCAAAGTTTTATTCCTATGAAATGTGAAGCTGTTACATATAATACAAATAAATAATTACATTACAGTAATCCTACTAATATTATAAACGCGAAAGTTTGTACGAATGTATGTTTCGATGTATGTTTGTTACTCTTTCACACCAGAACGACTAAACGGATCTGGATGAAATTTGGCACAGAGATAGATTATAGTCTGGAATAACACATAGGTTACTTTTTATCCCGGAAAAATATACGGTTCCCAAGGGATATATTTGTTTTTGTTTTTCTAGAGCCTAATAGCTCATATTTTTACCTCAAAAAGGAAGTATTTAATTAGTATTATATTTATTCTTTATAATATTTCTTACGAGTATTTTATTATATGTAAAGATAAAAATATAAACAATCAGTCTCCAACATGTTACGTCGTCGCCATCAGGGTGTACTTAAACTGTATAAATACGAGGGACGAAAATGAAACGTCCCAATATGTATACGCGTTGCTCTGAATAGATATCGAACTCACAACCTGACACAGTGATAAGTTACCACTGCACTATACTATCAATATCAATTTGCAAATTAAAACGTAAAATATTCTTCTCTCTTACGACTGTCTGCGTCGTCAAAATATACTAGAATTTGCAAGTTTAAAATTCTTATTCCAACTCGCCTCATATAAAATTAATATTAATGTTTATCAAAGATTTCACGTAGGATAATCACTTGAATATATTTAATAACTAATACTTAAATTTTATAAAACAAATGTTCTTGCATTTAGCTTTTAAATTTTCTTTGTTCCATCTACCATATGAATTAATGCCATAAAATATGCATTTATAATAAAATTGTAACTGAGCCGAATCTGTACATAAAATACTTTTTGGAAAATTTTACTGAAATAATCATTATTATCGATACAGAAGCCGAATCTATAGTTTTTCTGTGTTTAGTTGTTTGTCTGTCTGAAAACGCATAACGAAAAAGCCATTGGATAGATTTTGATGAAATTTATTATGATGAAAGCTGGTTATCTGGGACAACATATAGGATATTTTTTACTGCGTGATAATATGTGATCTCTGACAAATCTATACTAAAAACGTAACTAGGGACGAACCCGAGCGGAGCGAGGTTGAGACGCTAGTAAAGTACAAAAGAACCGCTTTAAGTTACCATAAGTAAATTACTATACAAGATATTTATTGACAATGTCATTAAAATTATCAATTATTTAATTAATGTACAGTCAACCACGAAAATGAAGAGAAAATCAATAATCAAAATTAAATATAATTTTTATCTATACTAATAAATGGAGAGCCGATTTTTTTGTTCGGTTATACTGCGATAACTACTGAACCGATCGGAATAACACTCATACTATAAGATGCAGCGTGTTTCGGAGAAGGTTTTAGTATATGATATGTTGGTGATTAATGGACTATGCGAGCGGAGCCGCAGGAAAATGCTAGTTATAGATAAAACGATGTAAAAGTAGTTATAACCGGCATTTATAGCTAATTCGTATCGAGCAGTACAAAGTCTGAAACTTTATCGCATCATTCAATGATATACTATGCTATACTTATTCGTATACAAATCCATTAATAATATTGCAATTAATCTATCTTTCTTTATATAAAATGAAGTTTTAATTGAGAAATTTATTTATGACTAGCGACTAACCCTCGCTTCGCTCGGGTTCGTCCCTTGCTTGCTTCCCGATACAAACTTACATCCCCATTTTCACTCCTTTAAGGAATAATTTCCGGGATAAAAAGTATCCCATGTGCTTTTCAGGGTCTCACACTATCTTCTTACCAAATTTCATCTAAATCGGTTTGGTAGATCCAGAGATTATCACCTACAACGTCACAAATTCACAATTCAAAAACGTTACCTCTGTTATACTATTAGTATAGATTACCAATTAGGTCAAAATGTTGAAAATTTTAATTTCTATTAGTGTTCGACCGAGTGGTCGAAATTTGTCCATAACCGTTATAGAAAACTTATTTGTATATGTACTTATAAATAAAATTTACCTACCTATATAAATAGATATTAACAGTTTTCAAAAAATATTTTTATGATAATAACAGCACGTCAATAGCTACTAAATAAAAAAAAAACAGTCGAAAAATCTGTCGACAAACAAAGGTTCTTAACTGTTTTTTTTGTCTGCTGGGCGTGGGCCTCTCTTTAATACTAGGGGGAACAGGCCATAGTTCACCACGCTGGACAAGTGCGGACAGACTTCACAGGTCTTTCGAATACTTGCTGGGTTCTCTCAGATGTGCAGATTTCCTCACGATTACCTTCACCGTAAGACAAGTGGTAATCATTTTGGAAATGATTCGAATATATCAGAGATGCGAGACCTGGGATTTGAACCCACTTAACTCGGTTTCTCATATTTTTATACATAACTAACGGCTTACCCTCGCTTCCCTCTCGTTCGCCTCTAGCAAGACAAAAACAAACATATCTCACGAGAACCGTACATTTTTCGGGGATAATATTAGCCCATGTGTTATTCTATCTCTGTGACAAATTTCATTCAGATCCGTTCAGTCGCTATGGTGGGAAAGAGTAACAAACATCCATACATACGCACAAACTTTCATATTTATAATATTAATATATAAATAATAATACGAATTATGTACATTACTAAAGGAGTACGGTGCCCATGTTGACAACTCAGTTTGCCGCTGTCTTCATAATTCCAATAAGCCACTTTAAAACTATATTTGTGAAATATTCACGAAATGAGTGATTTCAGTCATGCATGCAAACGACTGTTCTGGTACTAGCAGAACCCCGCTTCGGTCGTGCTAAAACTACAAAAAAATCTCTAAAAAGGTAGTTTCATACAAATTTTCATCCTCTATTTTACCCCCTTGTAAGAAGACTTTCGAAAAACGCTAAACTGCTTATTGAAGAGCATTAATACTAAGTTTCAAGTAATTCTGATCATAAATATTTTTTGGACTATATTACAACGTCTTTTCCCATGGGAATTAGATAAACTCTCGGCAATAAAAAATAGCCTGTGCCACTTTCCAGCCCTCCAACTATCTCCACACAAAAAATCACGCCAATCGGTCACCCCGTTTCGACGTGAAAGAAGGACAAACAAACAAATAAACACACTTTCACATTTATAATATTAGTATGGATGTACTTAACTTTAACCGCTCAACCATTTGCAACGTATTTAAGAGTAGTTGTAAGAACTACTTACTAAAAAAATTTTTCGCTTATTTTAAAGTTAATGCCATATTTGAACAGGTTTTGGCATCTTAAGTTTAAGAACCTATGTACGTATGTCTGTATGTATGTATGTCTATTACTGTGACTCTAACATACATTTTTTACCTTTCATTTGTTGCTATATTATTTATTGATAACGTCTACCGTGTAACACCAGTTCGTTTCCTGCGAGGGATGAATATGTTTCCAATACAAATATTGGTTCAGATTTAATAAAAAAATATATCCAACGTTTTCCTAAAAGCAGACAGGAATTGTGACTCACTGAAATTTTCTCAATATTAAATTATATTTATAATTATTACAATATAAACAAATGATATCTTTGTTTAGTTCTCGAGCCAATATTGTGTACATATAAACCCTGTTATCTATTTAAGTGGATTTTACCAGTTTTCAGAGACCACGTCGACCTCTCACCTAAATATCAGTCAGTCTATGCATGGATGATATCTAAGTAATATTGAACCTATTGCACATCTCTGCCCCCTTTAAATCGTTACGTAAACACATGACAGGCAGTTCCAAGGCCGAAAAAATTCCAGTGTGCTTCAGGGAGTTATCATGTTATTTCGATTTTGAGGTAATCAATGAAGGACACGCCATATACATTTTTAATGACAATGTTTTTTGAGAACTAAAAAGATAATTATGTAAAGTGGAATACAAGTTTGTTTTGGAAATTAATTAGTTTAGAATTATGTACGCATACTGTTCAAGGTGACTGAAATTAATTTTATTTCTTTTTGAGACTAGATAGGCAGATAAGTAGGTAAGTTAGTAGGTAGGCATATAAGTAGGTAGGTAGGTAGGTATATAAGTAGGTAGGTGAGTAGGTAAGTATTTAAAAAAGTATTGACATAAATACTGGCTTGTGGCAGCATTGCTCAATGTTTCTGATATTATAAGATCGACTTCTAAGTGAGAAATCGTCGTTTCTTATGTGAGTCATACATATTGTTGAAAATTAAAAGTATTGATGGGAGCAGCGTCTAATATACGATGTTTTTTGTATACTTGTTATATAGGTATGTTCTTCCAAAAGCATAATAGCTTGTGAAATGTGGGTAAAAAAATATTTAAAAAATCTCATCACGATTAAATGGTTTGGTTTTTACTTTGGTTATAGTAAAACTTCCTAAAGTTATACATCCCATTATCCTAATATTATAGATGCGTAAGTTTGGATGGATGTTTGTTACTCAATCACGCCAAAATGGCTGAACGGATCTGGATGAAATTTGGCGGAGAGAAAGATTATAGTCTGGAATAGCGCATAGGGTACTTTTTATTCCGGAAAAATATACGTTTCCCGTGGGATACATTTGTTTTTATTTTTCGCTAGGAACAAACCCGAGCGAAGCAACGGTGAGTTGCAAGTTTAAAATAAAACTATTTGTAGACTTCGGACATTCCTTTCATTTTATATTCATTTGCTGATTTTTTATTCATAACGAGTTTTTCACGAACTTTTCAAGGTTTATGCTATTTATATTTTTATTGTGATCTTTTTTATAAATTTTTCTTATGCCTTCACTGAATTTTATTATTTTGTTCTAGACATTTTAAGAGTATAATATTCGTTCTAGTACAATCACTAAGAGAATTGTGTTGAGAAATATAAGAAATTGGGTTAATTACAATATAAGTATAAATTAAAAATTTAAAAAACCCTCTACGCAAATTAATTGCAATTTAACGATTACACTGGCACGCGTGAAGCACTTAATCGAGTAATCATACGCCAAAATGCCTTACATCATTTTGGAAAAGACTTGATACTCTTACACTGCTGGACCTATATTATCGAAACATGAGAACCACCGCAAGGAAACTGGCTTTCAATTTAAAAAAAAACCGCATCGAAATCGGTCCATCCGTTTGAGAGGTACTATGCCACAGACAGACACACACAGACAGACAGACATCGTCGTCAAACTTATAACACCCCTCTTTTTGCGTGGGGGGTTAAAAAAGGAAACCTATTACTTATGATACTGACTGATACTGATATCTATTATATTAATTTGAATAATAACAGGAGCAAAAATTATTATATCTGTAAAAATTATGTCGAATTCTACCGCTTTTTTAGATATTTATACTTTACTGTCTATACTGATTTCCTGTGGTGAAGCAGCCATGTGTATTTTTACCCGGCTGCGACGAAGTCCAAAGGAGGGTTATATATATGACCTGTACGTTTGTATTTTTTTATATGTTCTAAAAAGATTCTGGTTAGGACGCGATCTACGGAGTTATATAACTTAACTGTATCGTAAAAACGGTAATACTTATAAGTAAACGGCAAAACATTTAATGTTTTGAGAGAGATTAAATAAAATATAATAATATTTATTACTAAAATACCTAGAGACGTCACTCACAATGGGCGCTGTAACCGTTATAATTAGACATGTAAACATCTATTTAGGCAGTGGTAGCCCAGTGGTTACGCGCTCGCTTGGGAAACCCAATGAAGCGGTTTCAAATCCTAGGTTTCGCACCTCTGATATTTTCATGTGCGAATTATTTCTAACATGATTACTTCTTACCTTACGGTGAAGAAAAACGTCGTGAGGAAATCTGCACTTTTGGCCATTCCTTGTAATGTCAAAAATATGCCCAGTATTTATACAAATAACATTTTTAAAATTTGAATCAATTTTTATTATAAAAACTGCAAATAATGTCAATTTAACATTAAAATTTCTAACATTTATTACCTCTCTTGTACGTGTAACTAAACTAAATCGATCATTGAATTTGTATAGATAACGACTTAATGCGTGTACTTGCTTGCGACTACAATAATAACTATATAAATAAGTCCCGTTCTATGGATCGGCAGTCAGTATTGTCAACTCACTCGATAAAACTCGATTATTAAATTTGATCCCTGAAACTTAAATTTCGCGCCGAAATGATTGAAAAAGACAAAATTATACCGGCTTTCGCTGAACTTAGTGAATTTGCCAGTTTAAGTGTGAGTATTTGTTTTGAATTTTATATTGTTATTGTTTTATTTTATTTTTTTTATTTATATATTTTTTAATTATTAAATTAAATTAATTCAATTCTTTGTTATTGAAATTGAATTATTTAATTAATATTAAAAATATATAGATTAAAATATTAAATATTTACGTTTTGATTTGACATAACTAATAACTATCAAAATGTTATGGTGTATGACATTTTAATTACAAAATAGCTACTGTCAGTTATTTAACACCCGATTGAAGTGAAGGCTTACAATATTACGTGACTTTAGAATTTAGATTAAATTTTCGGCTTCTAATCCGTCGCAATAATTCTTCACAACGATTTTTGTTACTTCAATATATAGTTAGACCTTGTTGTATAAATAGTATTAAAAGGCTGGATTTTTTTTTTAAATTGATGTATCAAAAAACTATACTAATAGATTTGAAAAACCTTGTAACGTATCTAAATATTAAGTTTAAATTGTATTTAAACATCAATTGTATGTAAAAAAATTACTCAATAACATTTTCTAATGACGTTAGTTTGATTCCCGTTTGAAATTAACATTTTATATTAAAAATTGCTAATACATTGTATTTTTATAGGCTGGAGGCAAAGTTCTTTTCTCAACGGACGATTTCTTCGCAACGTGCGAGAACATGTTGTCAGATTCTGAACCAGTGTTCATAGAGGATAAGTATACAGAGTTTGGGAAATGGATGGATGGATGGGAAACCAGGCGGAAAAGGATTGCTGGTCATGATTGGTGCATATTAAAGCTAGCAACAAAATGCGTTATACGTGGTAAGTAAAAATAACATTATAAGGAGATTTTTTTAAGATTTGTAAAAAAAAGAGTATCTAATTTACTATACTATATTTTGTTCGGTCATTTTTCATTTATAATGACTAACTGCACTGGACTAATTAGCATACACAAGAAAATACATAATAATGATTACCATGGCAACAGTCGGATCTAGTTTTGATTATCACTTCTCTCTCTCTCTCTAAAAGAAAATATAATATAACAAAAACAAATCTATCCCACGGGAACCGTATATTTTCCCGGCATAAAAGCTTATGTGCTATTTCAGACTATAATCTATCTCTGTGTCAAATTTCATCCAGCTCCTTTCAGCCGTTCTAGTGTGATTGAGTAACAAACGTTCAAACATCCATCTAAACTTTCACATTTATAATATTGAATATGAATTTGACCGACTTTAAAAGTAGGAGGTACTTAATGCGATTTGGTTTTTTGTGTATATCATCGTCATTTGCAAGCCTCAAGGGAAGTCCCTTAACTCAATAGGTGTAATAATTAATTTTTAAGTGATTTCGAATTCATTTTGTTGTTACTAGCCTAAGCTAGATGCTTAGTTTAAGCGAAGTACGAGTCGTTTTTAGTATCTTTCAACGAGATTGCCCAAATAAAAAGTCAGTCATGTATATACTAAGATAAAGAATCATTTTCTGCCACGACGAAGAAGATGAATTAAACCAACAAACAAACTTTTCCATTTATAATATTAGTAACAATGCATCGAAAATATTATCAAAAATATGAAATTTAATTTTAAATATTATTAAGTAAAAGTGAAGAAACGACTTTTAAAGCTAAGAATTCCCAAACAAAGTTTCGGGTCGTTAATAAATCATGTCGCTTTACTTTAGATTATAGAGATTACATGCCGCAAGATTTCTTCTTGTAAACACGAACTCATTTCGTTCTGATATCTCTGAATAGAATATGATAACTTGAAGTATTTATGTATTGCTTTCTCCATTCATTACTTACTAAATAGGTAATACATATCTATATCTATATTAATGTATATATTAATAAAAGTGAATGTTGTATGTTTGTCCTCTATGCATTCCTAAGCCGATTGTGATGAAACTCTGGTGGGTTATTCTGTAAACTTCTACGAAAGTTCCTGGCTTAAAAAAATTTTTAAATGACATATGAAGTCCGGCAACCCGCACTTGGCCAGCGTGGTGGACTATGGCCTGATTCCCCTCGTACTGAAAGGAGGCCCAGCAGTGGGACGTTAAAAAGTGCTGAATACAATCTTTGAATCCATTTGTCTGATTTGATTTGTGTTTAATAGCCTATATTTGAGGAAGGTTTTACGCTATCTTACAACATCAACCTTGAAGATCCCGGTCTAGAAGGTTTTACATAAAAATTCATTCAACTTTGGAAATAGATATATCCCTATCATTATAAATATACAAATACGAGGTATCTATCACTATAAGAGCTAACGTGTTAACGAACATCTACTCTTACGGGAACATTAGTGCAGAAGTAAGATAATTATAGTACACAAACTTTTTATATAATGAAGATATCGTTTGTTCTAGGTCTGCTGGTTGATACTGCGTTTTTCACAGGAAATTATGCACCTAAATATTCTATACAAGCGGCTTGCTTGACTCCTGAAGGTAAATAACTCTTAATAAAATAAATAAATAAGTTGGGACATTAACACACAGCACCATCTAGTTCCATGGTAAGCTACGAGGCTTGTGTTATGGATACCAGATAGTTGATACACTACACATACATATATAACTTTAAATACATACCTATTATAAATATAAACACCCATTACAGGAGTGCAAACATTCGGGCTCATCATACAAATGAACGCCCCCAGCGGGATTCGAACCTGCGACTGTTAGCCCAGCAAGTAGGGTCACTACAAACTGAACCAATCTTTAAGAACATTACATATTTCAATAGCTACTCGTTTTAAATGCAAAACGTTTAGATAAAAGGTTTAACTTCGCTTATGATGGGGATAATGATATTAAAGCCTGTCGGCACTGTTTAATTTATGCAACACGCGACCATTTCTTATTTTCCTAACATAATAGATTAAACTAGTAGAGTTTTATATTACTTTAAAATTTCTTTTTCTGGATGTAAGGCAAAAGTAGAGGCGACAAGACAAAGTGTTGTTCTTTACAAAGATTTCAACACTGCAATGATATATAATGGAATCTAATGGTTCTAGTGCAAAATAAAACTTAAACTTCTTATTTACTTTTCTCTTATCTTTTCTTTTTGATAGTAAACACAGTATATTGAAAATATGAACGTTAGATCACTAACAATCAACCTACGTGTGTAACGGTAAAATTAATACCTATAACTAGCGTTACGTTCGCCTGTATCAGTGCGTTCCAAGTGAGCAAAAATGCTACTGTTGAAGCAATTAGCCTAAGTGCTACTTCAGATCAACATTTTTGTACTAAATTTTATCCAAATCGGTCCAGCCGTTTCATTACGAAGGAGCAACAAACATACATACACACGTAAAAACTTTCACATTTATATTGGTCAACTGATACTTTCTTACTATTTGAGACAATGTTTTCCACATTCTGTCATACAGTAATCAAGCCTCGTTGACTACGGCGTTCAACAACAAATTCTAAACATCACAAACATCCCGAAAAATCTACACAAAACCCATATGAACAATTATTTAGAATTTATCTGAGTAAAGCGTACATTTAATGTGCGCCACCACTAATTATTTACCGTAATTATAGAAGAAGCATTATTGCCGGGAAGGGACACGCAAATGGGGTCGGCGTGCAGCAAATGTGACTTGAAACGGGTGGAACAGCTTAACTCTGACAAATGGGAGGAGATTGTCCCCATAACGGCCCTGCGACCCGGCTACGAGGAATCCAGAATGAACTATCAGAAAGTAAATGTTTCTTTTCATGAGCATATTGGAATCTTTTTCCCATATTGATTTTGAATCAAATAGTTTTATCAGTTTGATAGTAGAACTTATTATTATATTCAAAGTATGTAGAATGTATGGAGTTATTTTTTATTAAAATATTTGAAATATAATGAACATAAGTGGAGGTATGAATGAAGAGAAAGAGGTATAAGAGTAGGTCTGTAGTCTATAATACAATAATTAAATACATATTGATTCTTAGTTAATACAAATAATTATTAAAATTAAATATAAAATATTATACAAACTTATTACAGTCATACGTATTATTAAAATAATATTATGCTATAGGTACTTTCCGACGAAGCCTGGACCCATATAAGGGTGAACATTTACCCGGATGGTGGTATCGCGAGACTGCGAGTGTATGGTGAAGCAAAACCGGAGTTTCCACCCAGTGATCAAATCGTTGATCTGGCCTGTATGTTGTCAGGAACTACATGCTTAGGTAATTAATTATATTATTATTTACTTAGTGGCTGCAGTTCGATCATAATCATGATCGTAAAATTTGAGAACATACAATATAAATTAGTTTTTAAAATAAATTATTGATAACACTATAGCTGTCAATAGCCATTACGCAAAAAAAGAAGAAAATCGGTAGACAAACGAGGAGAAAAAGGTGCTAAGCTGTTTTGTCTTTGCCCATTTATATACATAATACTACTGCTTTCTGTCCACGACTCCGCTGGCGTGTAGATGTGTTTCCATTCTGAGTATAGCCGTTACAGCGCGAAGAAGTTACAAACTTACGCTACTTCCCTATTTATAATATAAGTATGTTATTTGTAAAATACGCACGATAAATACGTAAGATACGGACGTACACACGTTTTTCATCACAGGTAATATGTACTTGTATATTATTGTAGCATAATTTACAAATGAATTCATTTGTACATTAATCTTATACGAGAATCGAACTGCCAACCTAAGCACGCAAGAAATTAATCAAAATATTTAGAAAACATTTATAAACATAAAATTTGTTTTGTTCTGCGAATGCTGTTTCAATTTTTTAACTCGCTATCGTTTATGTAAAGAAGCTCTCAGTGATATGTGAGAATTAATAGTATCGCGTCCACAAATTCTATCCCAAGACGATCCAAACGAATTGCTGCAATTTCGCAAACTGCACACTTAAGACTCTTCTTTGTCACGATACCATTCATGCATCTAAATTGTGAATTTCCTCGCTCGAGCGCACTCAGCATCTAGTTGGACGTCTTGTAATTAATTGTTGAATTTAAATTTATATTCATTGATTTAAATTTAGAAATATTAATATTTAAATAAATTACAATTTAATTTAAAATTAATGTATTTTTTTATATTAATGGTTAGTCGATAGTAATATCTGACGATATACATGTATTTGAAAAACTGATGGTAGCCATGTATATACAGACAAATGAAACCACCTAGCACCCGCAACGCTCCCATTTTTGTGTCTACATATTACTTATTTTAAATACGAACCGAAGCCCTTCTAGAACAAACTCGATACTCTCATTTCTATTGGTTATAATAAGATTATTGTATTAAAATAAAAAGTTATCAGTGTGTTTGTATGTAGATGATCATCACTTAACCCTTAATAAACCTAGTATTTAATGATTTTATTCATTACAGGTTACTCAAACGCACACTACGGTCATCCACGAAATATAATAAAGCCTAGTAAAGGAGAAGCAATGTATGATGGATGGGAAACAGCTAGACGCTTAGATAGACCTGAAGTACTTGAAACTACAGAAGATGGCACTTTAAAAGTAACAGGTGGGTTTTTTAGAGTTAATTTATCTATATAGATAGAAATGTAATGTTTGTTTGTACACGACCGCAATTCTCTGAAAATTATTCACCGATTGCTTTGATATTTTGACAATTATACCCTTTTAGTTTATAAATGGAGATTTTTATAGAACCCTTTTGTCTGTAGCTCGGCACTACATCGCTTCAAGTTCAATGGCTATAAGTTGATTAAAAGGTTTAAAATTGCCATAAAATTAGTAGTATGCCTTATTTTTTGATAACCGTTCAAAATAAATCATATAGTAATTGAGTAATTATATATTAATTAATAAAGAATTTTCGAACGACTCATTAGCAAATGAAACTGGGAATTGTGGGTATTTTATGTTGCTTAATAAATTAAATATGCTGATGTTGGCACACTTGTTTTCAGGAGAAGAATGGGCAGTTTTTAAATTAGGCTCGTGCGGTCGAATAAAGAAGATTTGTGTGGACACAGCACATTTTAAAGGCAATTTTCCAGACTCCATAAAAGTTGAAGGAGCTCTGTTGGATAAGGAATGGTCGCAAGCCAAGCCTATTGTTTGGTACAACATTTTGAAACCCAGCAAGGTAAATAATTGATACACATTTGAAATATTTCCGCTAATTAAAATAACAGAGTTGATTTTAATGTAAACAGCACATATGTGGTTACTATTTGCTTATAATAACAACTGCAATATGAAATTTGCATAAAGGTAGCTTTTTAATTAATACTTTGATATATGCTTTCTGATATTAAAATCTAATAAACTATATTCGTTTGGGAAGCTCAGGTATATTTAAATAGATATACCAGCAAACGACGCCATAATGTATTATTTTTAAGTGTTTTCCCATTTTAAAGTTTTTACATTAAACTATATTCAAAATAGTACGATATATCGCACCTATTTGTGTGAACAACGTTCAAATCCTGTAATTATATAAACATGATTTACATGAGATGAAGAGAAGATAGAGATCAAGGGAAGGGAAAAAAATAGTAATTTGAACTAGATTAGGATCCTTACAACCACTTTACCAAGATTTTTTAATTTAACTTTCTTCTAGTACAGTTTATTACTCATATATAAGTACCTATATTCTTGAATTTTCTATAAAGAAACTTATGTATTTATTTCTTTCTCAGCTGTCAGCACATAAAGAGCATTGGTTTGGGTGCAATTCAGATGTAATATCTCACTTAAGAGTCACCATAGCACCTGATGGAGGTATCAGCCGAATAAGGACTTTTGGCCTCCTTGAAAAGATCGTCATTTGATGAATATAAAAATTGATTAAAAACATCGTGCACTCAGCTTTTCCTTATTATGACAAAGTCAAAATTCTGAAGACTTGTACTTATAATCAAGCAAGACTTCTAAGGAATTCTAAGAAATTACAAAGTTAAAACATGCTTTGGGTGCGAATTTCAAAATTTGAGATTCAACATCCAAAGTGGAGTGTGTTAAAAATGTAATTTTACGTGGGCACGTATATATAATTATTCAATTTTTGTACCTGTTAGTTAATTATATTTGTATAAAGACTTTACTTAAAAAACCTGAAGTTTAGGCTTTTGGTTGTATTCTTGAAAGCGTTTTTTATAGCAAGGATTGTTGCAAAATATTTTTATACTGACTTAATTTTAAGTTATAATGGTCGAAGTGCAATTTTTATTAATAGTTTTAGTAATTGTGAAAAGTATTATTAATAATAAATAAACGTTTATTACTTAATTGTTTTTTAATTAGACCATGTTCATATGATGTAATATAAAATAATGTTACTGAATAATTTATTACCTACCTACTTACATATTATTTTAGTAATTTACAGTTAATAACACTAATGTAATAAAATAACAATCTATTAGGTGTATTACAAAATTTATTCATAAATTGTAAGTTTTGTCTAAAAAAATATATACAAAAATATTAAATGATATCTAATAATATCTTACTTTTATAAATTCTGTTAAAAAAAACGTGTGTGTGTAAGGTACTTATGTACGTACGTAAAAAGTTATACTTCTTTGGTGTAACAGAACAAAAATAGCTAAATATTTCATCCCGTATGTCACAACTATCTGTTTGTAAAAGAATGCAGCTAACTTCCTCATGGCGCCTTTTGGCTGTCGGTGTGCGCGCGTATCGTAAAAATTTAACTCTCTTAATTTTTTAAAAATATGCCAAAAGAAGTATGTGTAACGTCAAAAATGAGAATTAAAATCATCTTTATTTGCATTTATTTTCAAATAAGGTAGGTACTCGTTAACCTAAATTGCGTAAAAATATAAATACGTACACTGAAAATTTCAAAGTATAATTCAAAACGAGGGAGATCAGGGCATAGTCACCACGCTGGCCAAGTGCGGGTGGACTGAGCATGTCTTCCAGGAACTTTGTTAGGTTCTCTCTGACTCTGATGTTTTCAATTACCAAAAGACAATCAAACATATTGTACCTACTATAAGTACTCTGTCACTCTTACAACGAAGACAATTTTAACGATTTTAATATTATGTTTAAATCATTTATGCTAATTGTCATTAAAATACAAGATAAATAGCACACGTCCAAGGTTTATGAAGGATTCACTCCCTTTTTTACCCGACTGCCAAGAGCAGGTTACGTTTTTCATGTGTATCTTGTGCAAAAAAAAAAACAAAAACAAATCTATCCCACGGGAACTGTACATTTTTTTGGGATAAAAAGTACCCTTTGTGTTATTCTGATATTTGAGCTACATATTATATTATTGTAGTTTCATTAAAATCCATGTAGTAGTTTTTGCGTGAAAGAGTAACAAACATCCTTACATCTATACAATGTTGCAATATTTCAACAGTTCACATATCGTTAGATTCGTCTCAAAAACCCAAGTGTCCTTAGATAGGTGTTCTAAAGAAATAAAATGGCGAATTTTTGGCGCCAACTTGTGTGTCTTGAAAAAAATATTTTTTTATCTGAATTATTTGAGTGGAGTATCAAAATACAGGGTTTTAAGAGGCGATTAAATATATATACAACTTATACGTTAAAAGTAATTTAGGATACGAAATTATTAAATAAAACTAAAAATGTCTAACTGACCAAAACTAAAAAGTTGTAAATAAAAAAATCATTTACAAAAATTAAAAAATATATCTACTGCGTAAAACGCGAACTAAAAAGATGACAACAAGTTAACGAAGGAACATTCTATTATGCAGTCGGAGACATACATATTATGCACATGTTTTCTAATAGCTACATGTGTATAATTGTATATGTCTTCGACTGTCTGCTAGGTAGTTGATACACTACACATATATAACTTTAAATACATACATATTATAAATATGAATACCATATAAACATTCGTACTCATCTCACGAATGAATAACCCCAGCGATACTTGAACCCGCGACCGTTGGCACAGCAAGTAGGTGACCCTACTACTACAAACTGAGCCAAACGTTTCGTCGAACGGATCATATGGATGAAGTATAAAAAAATTCTAACCAATCAACCAAACATGTAGCTATACTTACTTATTGCTATATGAATTATTTTATTCATTTATTTGTATATATTGATGACCTCAAGGTGCTAGAGGAATTTTTTCAATAATATTATCAAAAGTGTTCAAGTATTAATTTTTTGGAGATAACCTTTAATGTGACCTACTTATGTAGAAAAATTTTACGCAATATCTTTAGTGTACCTATAATAATATATTTTTAATGACCGAAGCGGACAGTGAAGTTAAGATTATGATGCGCCCGAGGTCGCAGATTTGATACATGGAATGAATAGAATTTTTCATTGATTCATACTACCTTCCTATTTTTTCATACTTATTGTACTTACAGATATATTAGCCGTAGTTTGTTAAAGATTAAACGCGGCATTAGAAACCATTAGTCAGTTTTTGTTGATTTAAACGTAGAAAAAGTGTAGAATTTATGAGTAATAATTTACCACAATGGAACAAATAATATATTTTCGATCATTATTTATAGTGGTAAGTACCTACGATTGAAATATTTAGACTTTAGAGCAACACTTCATATTTACCTAAATATTACTTTGTAAAATACCCTATGACTTAGTGAACAAGCCACGAGCACAAGGAATAAAGTCGTTCCAGACGAATTTCCGGTTAAAACTTACTTAATGCTGGCGGTAATCAGATCAATGTGGCAAAGGTTATATTTGTTTGATAAACGACACGCGTACTGTAGCTCGTTTGACTTATTATGTTAATTGAGCAATTTATTTTAAACTAGCAGCTTACCCTCGTTTCGCTCGTGTTCGTCGCTAGGAAAACAAAAATAAACCCATCCCACGGGAACCGTACATTTTCTCGGAATAAAAAAATAGCCCATGTATTATTCCAGACTATAATCTATCTCTGTGTCAACTTTCCTCTTTTGACCTCGATTAGTTCAGCCATTCTGGCGTGAAAGAGTAACAAACATCTCACAAAATTTCACAAAGTTTCACACTCACACAATGGGTAAACTACTGTATTTTATAATGAAAGGAATGTGTTTGCGCACACACTTGAATACCATAGTATCTCCTGCGCAGGTGGCTGTCTCAGTGAGGTTGACCTTTATTGGTAACTTTTATCATTCTGTCTTTGCGTTTTATACTACCATATTGAATATTGCATAGCACTCACAAAAAAGTTGTCCGACGAATTGTATTGTATATTACAAAGGTACACGTATTAATAATATATAATAGCTAATAGGCTATGAAAAAGAATTAATTTATTTTTATTCATAATAATTTCTTAGATTTACGCGAATATTTGACATTTTAAATAAACTATCTTTTCGATTTATTTCGATTTTTGGTTTCCTACGTTTCGAATGCTTTACAGTAATCATTTGTTCTCATATATATATATATAATTATCGTCCTTTATAAAACATATAAATCATAAGGAAGGAGGAATAGACTAATAAATAAATAAGTAGAATAAGTAGATCGGTAGGTTAAGGTTATTTTTGTTTCATATAAAAATTCCGGCACTTAAATCACTTACATCACTTACTTTACGTTAAAAAAACAAAAAAAAAGTAAATATTTGTACAAACTAACAATACTCGAACGAATAATGTATTTTTTATTCATCCGATTATTGGATGAATAACAACAGTCATAATTATTATTGACTGTTTATCCTTTAAAGTACGAATAATTATTTTGTATTCGTCCTAATTTTAAGTATTGTTTATTAGTCTAGTTGTATATTGTTTATTTTATTTTTTTAGAGCATTTAATAAAAAGCTTTTAAAAATATTTTTTGTTAGTGTTAATTTTTAAAAACTTAATTTAGTTAGTAGTAAATATATTTCATGGATTATTATTTACGTAATTATGATACGTCTATAGTTATTAAAAATATTAGCTTAATCATAACGGCTCTGAAGACATTTCTAAAGAAGTATATTTATTATGTAGGATTATGAATGATATTCCAACGTATTTTAATGAGATACCTGCCATTTCTATGTAATTCAAGTCAGAGTATATGAAAGACGTACTTTCGCTCTTTTCTAAGATATAACCCGGTAATTGGATGAAAATCCATAAAAATTGGAGATATTACGTTCTCGAATTTTTTTTATTTTTTTTTATATAAAAAATATCGATATTTCTACGAAATATTTTTTAGTATTTTATTTAGTTCGAAAAATGTAAATAAATTAAATATTGTTTTATTTAAAATGTCAAATATTCGCGTAAATCCAATAAAATATTAAATAACTATCTACTTAACTAAGGCTGTCTTAGAATTACTTAAATAACGATAATTATGTTTAATTTAAGTGATAATAATAATCATAAATTCAATAAATAGGTTGTAAAATGTAAAAAATGCTTCGCGTTCACATAAACAAAAACACAAACAAAGTCTTTAGCTTTATAATAATAGAATTCGTAAAAGATACAGCTTTAGAATTTTTGTTTTGCGGGGATGTCCCTAAAGACAAAAATTCTTAGAATAAATTGAAATTCTAATTAAAATTTTAAGAAAATTGAAATAAACGAATGCGAATCGCAGCATTCTTTTTCGTCAATTTTGCTTAATGCACGGCTGTGTCATCATCTTGTCGTGGTGGGGGATCATTAGCGTCCGGTAAGCCGGGTGTGATGACAAGTGACACACTCGGTGCTGGCCCACTTGGTGACACACTCGGTGGTGGCGGTGTTCAATGCGGGTTACTCCTGCTACTTCTCTGACAGCAGAGTGGACTACGGGAGCAACCCGTTGGTTGTGTGGGAAATGCATTTACGCATACCACCTGCATATGTAGCAGGTTATGTGGGACTCACTTGCCAGATAAGTACTACTACACCTGCCAGTACTACTCACTAAAACCCAGCAGAACCTCCCCCGTCTTAATGGGGTGTCGAAGGATCGCTTACCCACTCAACCACGACGCCCGACGGCAGGCCTACCGAAGCAGATCTGTCACTTTAGCCTATGCCATCACTAGTATGTCATTTTTTTATGTTATTTACTTGTAGCATGTGGTTGTTTAAGTCCACATCGAACACTCGTTTGATTAATGACTGAATAGATTTTGATGGGACTTTTTTGTATATTAATTAGTTTATTTAATTAATCACGAAACTTGTAGTTTGGTTGTTGGAATTTGTTTGTCGCCTTAATTGTTTACCAAAAGATTTAGCTTTTTCTATTTCACCAGTCAAACCTGCGTTTCGATGGATTTTGTTTGTACTAATTCAATAGATAATAAGACAATTAGATCGACAAAAGTGTTGCCCGAAATAACAATACGGTTAAACTGTAAAAGTTCTTTCGCATTAATAATTCATATATGGTTTTCCGCTCGCTTCATTTACATTACTAGGCACATATATACTTTGTAACGCTTGCAATTTTGTTAATAGCGATTAAAATAACAGAAGGATTATGATACGGCTGGTGTATTTGTAAAAATAGTAATGTTCTATTATACATAAAAATGAAGCGGATTTATAATGTTAACTTTACTGGACGTGTGTATATTCTATCTATTCTATGTACTATTATAAAGAGGCAGATTTTGTGTGTTTGTTTGTTTGAACACAGTACTCTCAGTAACTACTAATCCGATTTGAAAAATTCTTTTTGCATTAGATAACCCGTTTATGAGGAAGGCTATAGGCTATAATATCATCATTCTACTACCCAAGGGAGCGGAGCAGTTATCATAAATGTCAATAAATCGGTCAGTTTTGTAGATTGAACGTGGGCGATGCCGCGGGTTCTGCTAGTACTTATATAACAGCAATAATACAATGTTTTTAGATTTACATGAATATTTATATAAAACTATTTTTTCAGAGTTTTTCCCAAGTTCTATTGTGATTTTTCGTTCTTGGCGTTTCGAATGCTTTACAGCAAGCAGTCCACTCAGTTTCAATCCCTACGTGACCCATCTATAGTTATGAAACCGCAAGATTGTCTTCAAGCAATAACCCAATTGAATTACGAGTACCTAATATCTATTGCTAATGGATATTTAATTATTTAATTATCCATATAATACAAAAAAACTAAGGCATTTTTAATTGTTCTTTATTTTTATTTTACTAATTAATTGGTGATTTAGAAGAATCCAAGCACATTTACAATATTTTCGTTTTTACACGTGTCAAGTATTAAATACTGTTTAGGTTTATAATTAGGTTGATATAATACTTTCTTAGATAATACTTTCTTAGATTTACGCGAATATTTAACATTTTAAATAAAACTATCTTTTCGGATTATTTCGCGGATTTATTTTGATTTTTGGTTCCCGACGTTTCGAATGCTTTTCAGCATCCATGGTCACGGGAGAGACTGAGGTGTTACATGTCTTGAATGTATAGTTGTTACAGACAGCCTACCCACAATTAACAAAATGAAAATTGCACCAATTACCTTACAATATTTTTTAACTTTAAACATTTTTATAATTTTAATTAGTTTTATAATGGAATATGGAATATGTGTAATTTAATAAAAAGTTTTGGTTGATAGTTAAAAATAATAAAATGAATAAAAAATCGGCTTAAATGTTGAAAGGCACTTCTAATTATGAGGTATAGAGACGTCTCAATACGTTCGTTTCATTTGTAAAACCAGTCATACGTAGAATGTTCTAAGGACGAGTCTCACATTCCAGCCTTGACATGATTTGCGAATTCGAATGGGGGAAAATCAATGGCAGGTGAGAACATTACAAGATTGATGAAAAATTGAATATAAAAGTCTCTTGACACAAATCGACATTATCTAATTGGTATAAAATAAAAGTAATATAAATAATTTTATAAATAATAATCTTTAAAAATTTAGGGTGTTAGTCTATACTAATATTATAAAGAGGTAAAGTTTGTGATCTTGTGAGTTTGTGAGTTTGTGGGTTTGTGAGTTTGTGGGTTTGTGAGTTTGTGAGTTTGTGACGTTGTAGGGGGTAATCTCTGGATCTACTGAACCGATTTTCAAAATTCTTTTACCAATAGAAAGCCACGTTCTTTCTGAGTGTCATAGGCTATATATTAACCCGAAAAATGAAAAGGCTTTTTCGTGGAAGTCGGATTTGCAAAGTAAGTCGGAGAAAAAACGGTCGAACGAAAACGTTTCTTACGAACGCTGCCTTAACGATGAGAGATATATGATTATGTTCTAGAGAAAAGTTGTAGAACTTAATATTGCCTACAAAAAAGTCAGCGACAGCATATGTCTAACTTTTATATTTAAGTCACAAAAAGTAGTTTTTTATATTGAAAAAATAATTTAAATCGGTAGGTCATGTCTATTGGTCATATTATCAACAATTATGAATTCTTATCAAAATAAGTAATTTTATCGTCTAAAATGTTTAAAACTAAAGACTTTTCCATTTTACTGCATATAATTTGGACTAATGGTTAAAGAGATAAAACAACATATTCGTAGGTATGGACAAACCCGAGCGAGCTGTTTGTCTGTTTTTCTGTTTGTACGGGCTAATCTCCGAATCTATTGGACCGATTTAAATGAAATTTTGCATGGTGGTACCTTATATCCCCGGGCAACATCTTCAATACTTTTAATCCCGGAAAATTAAAGAGTTCCCGTAGGATAGTTAAAAAACTATAACAACTTATACAGCTTAGTACACAAAAACTACTGATTGGATTTAAATGAAACTTTACAATAATATAGTTTATACATGACAAAAACAAATCAGCTACTTTTGATCCCGGAAAATTAAAGAGTTTCCGTGGGATAGTTAAAAAACTTACGCACCTAATTTAGTAAAATTTGGCATGTTGATACCTTATATTGCCGGTCAAACAACAGGTTACTTTTCATCCCGGGAAAATGAACGGTTCCCGTGGGATAGATCTGTTTGTGCTTTTCTAGAGGTGAACCCGAGCGAAGCGAGGGTGAGCCGCTAGTATACATATATTTTGAAGCATGCTTTTTAAATTTTAAATTAGAATATATCTAGGGTATATTTCTCACAGGTCTTTGTAGTATAATAATATTATGTAGAATAGTTTTTTTAACGTACGTACAAAAAATACCAAATCGAAGAATAGAACTTTTAACCTCATAAGTAGAATGGCGGCTATTATCTATATAAATATTAGAGAGACATAAAATACAAAACAAAAGACTAAATAGTACACGATGAAATAAAACCAGCATTTTTCTATAAACATATGAAATCCGTATGGAAAATAAATCATCTTCCCACGAAAAGTACTTCTTAACTGAGAATATAAAGCAGTATCAGCTCTCGTGTCACAGAGCAAGCAATATGTTCTAAATCTCACAATTGATATTGTATTGTATATGGAAACATATAGGTTAAAATACAATAAAAATAAAGAAAAATAGATTAATTATTGAATATTGGTTATACATTTTTATAATGGCTTTTTCAGAGTATTAGTGGTTTTAGGCTATTTGGATATTATAACTGTTAAACCTCAAACGGTGTCCACGACCACGGTAGTTATGCGTACTACTATTTACATTTAATGTAGTAGATATAATATTATATTTGATAAACTGGCTCAGTGTAGAATTTACGGCAATTGATACGCAAGTCCTGGGTTCGAGATGTGTAAGTGTAGTTATTGAGGTTTTGTATTAAAAAGAATAAATTCTAAGCAACAGCCCGAAGTCGGTGGTGTCTCACCCAGTGCCTCGCAGAGTACGTAAAGCTATCGGTCTCATTGCGAGTGTCGAGTCTTTGATGGGACTTTGATATTGAAAGGAAGAGGTGAACTTGTATCTGCGTACACGTTTGTTACACTATAATATCTCCATATCGATATATCGAAATGGATATATCGAAGTCACCGTAATAGGTCAGGACAATGTTGCATACAGTGCGATATTCCCGTAATATACGAATTTCCGCCTGCTTCCTTTGTGATCATTTTTTTATCATTTTCTTTGAAACAAGGTCCTAGTTGTTACGCCTTGTTGGAGAGGCAAGAAAACGGTTATGTTTTTAAAATAATCTGCAAGCCAAGTTTGATAACTTTTTTTTTTGTTTTTAAGGCATTTTAGTGGAAAAAAAATCTTAAAAAAATATTGAAATAATATTGTTTTTCGTCTCGCATTTTTAAATTTGGACCGATAATTGTTGTTCTAATATTGATAAATAGCCAGTGTTTAATAGTTTTTATAAATCAGAAGAAAAAATGAGATTTAAATTGACACTTTTTTTTAATAAATTTTTGATGTTGCATTATTGACTTATTTAAAAAAAAAACTAAAATATATGATAACTCAAAAATGGTTCACTTTTGTATAATGCATATAGGGGTTAAAATTATCGCAAATAGTCACCCCTATCAAATCCTAACGGGAATACGTCGAATTAACAATAACCCTGTATATTAACAAAAATGTTACAGGAAAATTAAAACGTTAAGGATACCTTTTTGTTTTATACTGAGTATATACTGTTTTGTTTTGATTAGTTTTATACGCGATATATTACATTTTACTAAAATTATTAGGATATAGTCACGTCAATTGTAAAATAATATACTAGTATATTGTATATAAAAAATAAATAGAGATTTCGAAACCAAGAATTATATACTTGTTGTTTAGATACCCAAAGATTTCATTCTAGATTAGGTTTTGCCTGCGGCTCCGCTCGGGTAGATTATTTATATACCGTTATAAGTCTTTCCGGTAGTTCCCGAGAAGTGAAGTTTAAATAAAAGAAAAACAAAAAAAATGATTCGCTCTATAAATATTTACAGTATCTGGGCGACCGAGCTTCGCTCGGAGTTTTTGGCTTAAAGTAAAATTTACTTTAAAAAAACTAAAACCTTGAATAAAAACAAATAAAAAACAAAAGTAAAAACTTTGTATCCGACCGGGATTCGAGCCCGGAACCCAATGATTGTCTATCTTGCAACTTGGCCGCTTGACCACGTTGCTTATGCCCAAGGGTGCGAAATTACCGACCATATTTTGCGTGTGAAAGCAAACCGCATGAAAACTCGAAAACACACATTTTTCCAGAAACAGGCCTAATCTAGATTGATTTTTCGCCCCCGAAAACCCCCACATACCAAATATCAGTGAAATCGTTAGACCCGTTTCCGAGATTGCCGGTATAAATAAACAAGAATTGCTCGTTTAAATTATTAGATATATGCGAAGTAAATATTATTTATGTAAAAGATGAATTAGATTTATGACACGTGTCATTTTGCAATAATCTTTAGACGTAAAGTAAACCCAATATCTACCTACTTTTAGTAAATGTTATTATATTATTATATCCAAGTAGTATCAGAAAGCCAATTTCTCGCGAATATTTCATAGCGAATAGCAGTTTGACAAGGGTGTGACGCGGGTTGCGCCAATTACAACTGGAAGTGCTCTGAATCAGTATAGTTATGTAAATGGGACTAAAGTATGATTTGATCGCGTGTATCATATGCATATTTAGAATCCTTTTAAAAAAATGCCGGGTGCGAAGTGCCGCCGAATAGTGATGGTACTTCGAAATCAAAAAAAACGTCTACGATATACATCGAAGGATAACCGAGGAATATTGTTAGTGCATAGGTACCGATATGTCTTTTTTTTAAACACAGGTAGTGATCTAAAATAAAATTATAGAAACGAAGAATAGAAAATAATAATTACAGATAAATAAATGGTAATCAATATATTTTTTCTATGTAAGAATTATTTTAACTAGAACCAGTCCTCCGCTCCATAATTCATTTTATATTTTGAAAACCAGTTAAGATTTTGTGGATATGTAGGTTTCTTCACGTTTAATTCCTTTACCGTATTACATTCCACTTTCCAAAGCAATCCTACCACAGCTTTATTGGAAACACACTCTCAACATCAGTTGCTTAAAGTTTATAAGTTGAAGATACTACACTCTCACGTATATAAGTGCATACATATATGTAAAGTTATCGATAATGCATTCAATATTCAAAATATTTTATTCAGCATTAAATTATTACAATTTTTTACTGAACGTCAGGAGTTTACTACCATTGACATTTTATCCGACTTTGAGAGTGGGTCTATGCTCTATCTAATCTATCATGCATATCGCACATATTTGTACAGCTTAAGATTTCTCAAAATCAATTCGTTTAAGGATTATTAGTACAAAAGCTCAATATATTCGAAATAAAGTAAAAAAAAAACATTTTTTTTATAACAAACTTAGTCTGTGACTTTTACAATTTATACCCATAGAAAATATTTACATAATATGATAAAAATCATGCCATACTTGTAAATATATATTCATCTATTTATAGAGTTTTAGGTTAAAATTAGAGTTGAATTCATGTTCAATCAAAAGCATTGTGATTCTCCCCCTTGATTCGCTCGACGTTTGAATGTGAGCACTTCATTTGAACTGCCAAATACATGTCACGTTGTTCCTTGTTTGTTGAGATCGTTATCGAGACTGATTGTGTTTGCTACATATTGCCAATCTTCTAAAAATTATAATTATTTGATGCTCTAAACATAATGATTTTATGTTTAGTAAAATTGTGATTCAGTCTATGCGAACTCATATCACTGTTCTGTAGTTATAAATAATAAAGACATAAAACCTCTTCTTATCACATCTACTGGTGACAAGGATTTGGTTTATTTTATTACTGTACTATATGCCTGTATGCAGCATTGCTACAGTTCCACGCGGACATGACTTGTACAGTAATAATTAAGTGGTCATTTGTCGTGTATTATATATACCTATACAAATTTATATAATTAAGTGTATTTGATTTTCAAATGGTTTATTATTATTATTTTATTATTATAATTAAGACATAATCATCATATTGAATACTAGTTTCTAATAATTTGTTTACTTTGTTTTTGTCCCTCATGGCTACAATTTATAAGTTTTATATGTGTCTTATATATAGGAGTATAGGATATTTTTAATGCTATTTAAATATAATAGAAATAACCTTTATTCTTTAACTAATAAAGTTTTCTTATAACTAATAAATTATTTTATACTTTGTTGATAGTGTTGTCTTCCCATCTCATCACCTGTCTTCTTCTGGGCTTTTTTCCGTCCCTTGGAAACCAATCACTTATTTTTTTTTCATTCACTTATCTTTCCGGGATCCCATCATATGTCCTGTCCAGTTTATCCTTAATTTAAGATTCCTCTTGCCATCCTGTGAGCTGTGCTGAAGATCTGATCGTTTACAATACTAATATTGCTATAATACGTTGGCTTATTGGTCATTATAAAATCTATTTCATTTTTATAAGTTTTCTTCGGAGATATCCATATCCATTTTTGTGTGGTCCTGCTTTTACAAAATGTATTTAAAACTTTAATGTTATTCTACATTACAAAGTCTACAAATCTTTGACCGTTATCATTTGTTTTCCCATTACTATATTTACCCATTTTTAATCTTTCGCAGTTCTATATTTTGCCTATCTGGCTGTTAAAGCCTTTACTTAATCTGGCAGTTTTATTAAAAGCGGAAGGAATCAACTAAAGTTTTCAAACAGGGATCACGTTGTAATTGCTGTGATTTCGAATTTGTGAACACAATTTGTAAACTTTATTAAATTTTAATCTTTCTTATTTTTATAACATTTTATTGGTGTCTTAGTCAAAAATAAAAAAAGTAGAAATTTAATTTGTATACTATTGATATACAAAACAATAATGGATACATTAAGTTTTGCGTTTTGTGAAGCTACTTGGGCCTTCTAGTTTAGTATAAGCATAGTTTCGTATGAATATATATATAACGCTTTGCTCAGTTTTCCTGGGTGCAATGTGCATACATCCCTATGTGTGGCGGTAGATATGTTATTCCAAGTCATAGTAAATGTCATCCAAATCCGTTCAGCCATCAAAATGACTCCGGTCACCCTAAAGAGTGAAAGACTAACAAATATACACACATACAGACTTACTTTATTTAATTTATAAGTAGCTATCTATTACTTATTACAACATGAATATATGCTTAGAAAAAAACTACCGCGATGTCTTTAACATGTCGCAGTACTGTGGAAAATGAGGCGTCTTCACGCCTCCTGACCTCGCAAACCAACTCCGCTTTCCACGACCTTACTTGCATTGCCACCGCTTATATATAATATCGTTATCTCGATTTAAAACTCACGATCCAAAGTGTTCGCGTAACTCTATTTAAATAAAGTAAGTTTTGAGTTTAAAAAGTTACTCGAAACATACGAGTATGTTGCTTCGTATTACTTCATTAAGGATTTCGGGGAATTAGAAGAGGCAATTAGATTTTGCGGTTAGGGATCGCCCTCTACTGCGGACGTAATTTATATTCCACGTACTTTGCTTATTATTTATGTACCATAACAATATATTTCCTATGGATTTGCTTGTATGTTTGTATGTGTGAATGGTTCTTTATAATAACTTAGGCAACAACATTTTCTGTTTTCATGAAGAGTATCTTTTGAGAATATTTTAGATTTCGTGTTATTTCAATTATTTAATACAAGTATAATATTATGTCATGTATCGTCAGTATGCACAATTATCATTATACGTACTATATATGAGTACAAATTCGATTCGATATGTATATCGAAATATAAGACCAATACAAGCATTTACTATATTCAAAAATCAAACTCGTAAGTCGAAATCTAACACATTATAAAAAATGTCAGAGTCATGACACGAGAGTTTTCAATTGTCGTCATCAGTTTATTTTCAAAAAATTCATAGAACAAGTGCTTCTTTTAACTTCAATTTTACTATCATTGTAGGCAACAATAACTATTTCTCTAAATTGCAATTCTATTAAGTCCCTTGTAAGTTTCATAATCGCTTAGTGTACAGTATAAATGAGACCACTAGTCTATCTGATCTGGCATCGAGCCGAACGGCGCCGACCAACAAGACGTGTTCCCGTTTTACGACTCACTGCTTTGTTCCCACTCTAATGATTGTTTATTGCTTTTATTGTTATATATAGCGCTTTTAGTACAAACTGCATTTCAAAGTTAAAAATGAGTTAACTAGTGAAGAAGGTTTAACATAATTAATCAATTTTTAAAGTAATGTTTTTATTATTATTTATTATTATAAATTATTATTATTATTATAAGCCTTAGTGTCCCCCTGCAGGGCAAAGGCCTCCCTATTCTTACTCCACTGCTCTTTATTTTTCGCTATAATAATTCACTCTCTGTGGACGGAGTCCAACTAATCCCGCTATCTCCTCCTGGTCTACCACGCACCTATCCTACCACACCAGACGAATGTTGGGGTTATTATTAATATTATTAATATAAGTCTAAAAACTTAAAAATACCGACTTCCAGACACTAAAAGTAAAAAATAACTAAACGGAGGTTTTCATTTAGAATAGATACCTAATCAGATATTTTCGAGGTAAGTGCAACAGATTTGTCCATATTAAGTAAACGTGTTTTCTACGCTCAACTACGAGTATAGTTCACAATTATTTAGATCTTACTATGATTTATCTAATTTAAAACACTTAAGACTGTTTTTTTATAGTAGACGTACAAGACACATACGCGTTTTCTACGTGCTTCAATAAAAAACGCGATAACATATTGTAGATATAATTATACAAGTGTCTGTAAGAGAGTAGAGACCCCGTGCGCTCATCATTTACCTTATTGAATAATTTGTCATGTAATGTCTCATGTGTCAAAATATAACGTAAAATCTAACCTAAAAATAGCGTATTTAAAACCCGATCTTAGTAACTTGGTCACCGCCGGTGCCCATGAAAATTGGCATTTTGACGTTTTTCTAAATTTATTAATTTTTAACTAATTTTCAAGCCTGTAACACCAAACCCCAGTTTGTATGAGGAATGGTTTTGTCCAATCCTTTAAAAATTAATAAATAAATAAAGTATGACCTCTTCATTAATCCTATCAACCATTATGTATTACTCTATTTTGAGGTGAAGTGTTGGATAAAAAAATGCGGTAAAAGGCTGGTTCTAAGTAAGAGTAAAATTTAAGTATATAAGAGAGAGAATGATCAGAAATGCCTTTTTATAACGGACTGTGGGACGTTCCTATAGGTAACAGACTGCGTCATGTGGAAAGCGGACAGCGGGAATACAAAGCATGCCTACCTGGCTGGAGTTCTGCGTCAGGTTTCAGCTTCAGCGCCTATGATGATAACGGCAGCGGTTAGTGGGCGATAGCGGTGATGGTACTCATGAGGGTACATATCACAAATCACTCGAGCGTTCCATGCAAATTATAGCAGGCGCGCGCGGGTTTACGTCTCGAGACTCAAACGGTGAACTGCGAACTATCTCCGTATTATGACCCTTCAAATTGCAGGCGTGCATATAAAAACGAAGCGGGTAGGAATAAAAATTATGTAGATTACTATTGGCGGAAAAAAATCTTTGAAATAGATATAGTGATTTCAAATTGCTCGAAAATGTGATTGAAAATTTCAATTTTATATCAATAAAACATTTTTTTATTATTTATAAATAATAGATTTTTTTTTATTTTTTATTTTTATAATGATAGATTTTCTTTATAAATCTTATAAATATTTCTATAAAAAACAAAGAAGATATTGCTGTATAATAGCTTCTATTGACATAATTGAATAAAGCCACTTTCACGGTGTTTCGGCATCCCTCTTCCCATGGGACGAGCACGATTCTGTAAAGAAAATGTAGTTCATATTCTATTCCTTCACATACTATCTTTTTATTGATGAAAGTGACTTGGCAAAATATATAAGGTCTTTATAGTGAAATATTGACAAGCGTCGTCGATAACAAGGCACGTGTCCTACACGCATAATTATTTTAAACTAGCGACTTACCCTCGCTTTGAATGTCTTAGGAACACATAGAAGACAAACCTCCAAAAAAAATCTTTTTTTTACGCCTGAATCCTTCGCAGGCATTCACAGAATAACCGACCAGAGTTTCATCACAATCGGATCAAGGAACGTATAGAGGGCAAACATATGAACATTCATTTTTTTTATATAGATATGAACATAAATAACGCAGGTTTAGGTTATTATAGGTATACATATTGGGTAAAACTGTAAAATATTATTTATTAAAATTTCTAATTATTTCAGTAGTTTTAATGGTTATTACCATATGTATAAGGAAATGGAAACTACACATATCTATACATATAATAAAATTCTAACTAAGCCGAATCTGTACACTAAATATTTTTTGGAAAATCTTATTAAAATAGACATTATTTTCGATACAGAGGCCGACAATAGTTTTCAGAATTTTTGTGTCTGTCTGTCTGTTACCGCATCACGGAAAAACCACTGGAGGGATTTTGATGAAATTTCGTATGGTGATAGCTGGTTATCCGGGTTAACATATAGCATATAGGATACTTTTTACCGCGGGAAAATATCTCATTTCCGAGAAAAAATACAAAAACTGCAATGTAAGAGCATACTAATATTATATAAAACCTAAGAATTTGGTTTTTGGTCATCTGAAGCGGGCGGAGCCCCGGGCAATGCTAGTACCAAATAAAGTAATATTAATTATTATAAAGAAGTCAAAGTTACATACAAATTATATATTTTATCAACTTTTATATTGCATAATGATAGAAGCATAATTTTTAATCGAAGAAAAAATTGAAGAGATTTTTACATCTCAGTTTGCTTAAGGGTTAAAATTTAACCCCATATCTTTTCAGATCCGCTAGATTAATTTTAATAGGTTTTTTAAAAATTAGAACATACTATTTTATAAGTATATAGTACATATTCTTAAAATAGTAGCTGGTTTATTAATATTATTCTTGTACAAAAATATATAAAGCATTTTGAGCAATATTAAGTATACGATTAGTATTTTATGCAGCGTTGAGTCCACTTTATGAGACGTAGTCTCGACACTGGGTGGTGGCAGGACTTGAAGAGTCATTACGTTATTTCTGACCACTTCGTGAGGAAGTTTCTAAAGATATAAAAGAAGTAAGTATTTTTTAAATTATAGGACGTCTTGATTTTCATTTAAATTCTCTTCAAGCGAAAACTGGACTTCATTTATCACGTACACTTCAGTATTATTCTGAGCAACTTACAAAATCAAGTTAATGAAATAATTACTAGTGCGTAATAATATCTTATCTTTAGTAGTAATATATCTATCCAGGAGATCCCAAAAAGGGGTCACGTCCTCTTAGGGGGACGTAGAGATAGTTTATTTTTTTTAACTTAAAATTAAAACAAATAAAAATCGTTAAAATAATCTCTAATGTAATGTAATGTAATGTAAAGTGGACTCGTTTTCCGCACTTAGACTCTCTTCTGGTCCGTTGTGCGTGCGAATCCTGGCTATATTAGCCAGCCTAGCTCCGCCCAGAAGCGCAGAAGTTTCCTGGGAACTTCACAGGCTTCGCGGAGCGACCTCACTGGTCCGAGGATTTCTTCACGTTGAGAACTTACCGCTACGCATTCCAGGATTACGTGGGCAACTGATTCTTCAGCGCCGAGGCACCCTCTGCACAGAGGGGTGTCCGTTGCGCCGATGTTATATAGGTGTTTGTTCAAGGGACAGTGGCCCGTTATCGTCCCTATCATTATTTTAAGGTTTGTTCTACTGAGGTTTAGTAAGCGTTTTGTAAGTCGTGGGTTTACTGCAGGCAGCGCTGATCTAGATTGTCTGCAGTCTGCAGTTTGTGACCATCTGTTGTTTTGTAATGTCGTGGATCTTTGGCGGATCCAGGTGCGAATCTGTGCAAAGGGTATGGGGAGAAGCGGGAGTGGGCCAGTCACTTCTAGTTTTGACCCCATCTTTGCGAGTTCGTCAGCTGTATCGTTGCCAAGTGAACCACTGTGTGCCCTGATCCATTGAAGGGTGACTTGATTTGTTGTTGATATCAAGTCCAGGGCGTTATGACATTCACTTATTAGTTTGTTGTTAGTTTGTTTGTTATTTAGCGCCTGCAGAACTGCTGCACTGTCGGAGAGTATTTTTATATTGTAGTTGTTTACTCCACGACTGTGCACGGTTCTTGCGGCTTCCGTTATGGCTACACATTCGCATTGGAAAATCGAGCTGTGTATGCCTAATGGTATTTGTATTTTAATGTTGAGATCACGGGAAAATACACCGGCTCCTGAGCCTTCACGTGTCTTTGAGCCATCGGTATAAATCCGTAGCTCATTGGCAGGTGAGTGGTCTTGTTCCTCTTCTCTCATAGTTATTTTATATCTTTTGTTAAATATATGTTTATTGTGTGTTCTGTCACACGGGGCAGCAATAAGTGGTTCGTGTCCTATTGCTCTATCCAGTATGGATGTGTGTGGACTATGGTGGTTTTTACCCCATAGACCTAAATGCATCAGTCTTATAGCAGCCATAGTCGCTTCTTGCTGTATGAATAGGTCCAGGGGTGTAGTCTGGAGCGCAACCTCTATTGCTGCTGTGGGGGTTGTTTTCATGGATCCACTGGTAGCAGACAATGCCAGCCTTTGGAAGCGTGCTAATTTGGTGATTGTAGTCCGGAGTTCCGTTCTAGTCCACCAAACCAGAGCCCCATAGGTTAGCATTGGTCTTATTACGGCAGTGTATAACCACATCGTTATTTTCGGCGAAAGGCCCCATTTATTGCCTAGCATCTTTTTACATTGATAAAAGGCAATAGTTGATTTGTTGAGTTTGTAGTCAAGGTGCTTGTTCCAGAGCAGTTTGCTGTCTAGAATTACACCCAAGTATTTGACTGCATCCTTAAGTTTTAGTTCTGTGTTGAAGAGTTTCGGGAGTCTGTAAGGTCCGGGAACTCTTCGGTTGGTAAACATGATCAATTCGGTCTTTAAGGGATTGACAGAGAGTTCGTGTTTACGACACCAGTTCTCTGTTATTCTGAAGGCTTTCCTCATTAGGTCGCATAAGGTGCTTTCAAAGTTCCCTGATATTAGGATGGCTATATCGTCAGCGTACCCCACCGTATAAAGGCTGTTGTTGTTAAGCTCTGTTATTAGCTCGTTGACAACAAGGTTCCACAGTAGTGGGGACAGAACTCCGCCCTGTGGGCAGCCCTTATTTACGATACCACGCGTTGTGGTGTTAACAGTAAACTGTATAGCCCGTTGTTTTAACATGTTATTTATCCATTCTATGAGTGTTGTGGCTACACCATTTGAGTGCAGAGCTCTGTTAATGCTAGAGAAGTTCGTTTTATCGAAAGCTCCCTCTATGTCTATGAAGGCACCTAGGGTTGGTTGCTTTAGATTCAACGAGCCACCTATGCGAGAGACTACACTATGGAGTGCAGATTCAGTTGATTTTCCTGTGCTATATGCATGTTGGTTTGGATGTAGTGGGTGGGAAATGGATAACTGACTTCTGATCTCTCTATCCCCTAGTCTTTCCAGCGTCTTTAGAAAAAACGAGGTGAGACTGATGGGTCTAAAGGACTTAGCCAGGGTGTAATCCTCCCTACCCGGTTTGGGAATGAAAATTATTTTTACTTCTCTCCACTTCAGCGGTATATAGCGATGTGCTATACAGGCTTGGAATAGCGTTACTAGGTATTCTGCTACGATATTCAAGCCCCATTTTAGCAGCCCTGGGAATATTCCATCGAGGCCTGCAGCTTTGAAAGGGAGGAAGGTGTTTATAGCCCATATTATTTTCTCTTTGTTAACAATGGTTTTAGCTACGTTCCAGTCTAAACTGCCAGTAACCCTTTCTTCATAAGGCTCCCAAACTTGCGTATTCGCTATTTGGCAGCCAGGAAAGTGGGTTGTTAACAGCAGTTCGCTGGTTTCTGCGTCAGTTTTGGTATATGAGTTGTCTGGTTTTTTAAGGCAGCCAATTGAGTGGTTTGCCTCTTTGGAGAGGCAGGCTTTCACTCTGATTGCCTGGTTATTGTTTTCTATGCTGGAGCAGAAAAGTCTCCAGCATTCTTGCCTCCTGAGGCGTATGAGTTTTTTATAATGTTTCCTGGCTACTGTATAGGCGTCCCAGTCGACTTGCGTACGGCTGTTCTTAGCCCTGTTGAACAGCTTCCTGACTTTCCGGCGGTGTCTTTCCAGTTCGGGACACCACCAGTGTTGTTTCCCTCCCCATCGTGGTATGGTGAGGGGACAGGATTGCTCGTAGCTCTCCAGGAGTAGCGACGTAAGACTTTCCACGTAATCGTCTATGTCGGTTACATTAAGGGTTTTTGTTGTTGTAAGCCGTTTTCCTATCTCAGAACTAATCAACTTAATAAACTTAGATTGATCCGTCCTTTGAGGTATTCTTCTCGGTGTTGGTTTAGGTAAGTTCATATCGATGGTGAAACGAATCCATCTGTGGTCCGAACAGGAAAGTTCATTGGACACATGCCAGTTATGGATGTAGTGTGACACTTCTGTCGTTGCCATCGTCAGATCTATTATAGTTTGTGATCGTGCGTTTATAAAGGTTGGTTCCGAGCCTTTATTCAGTAAAATAAGATTATTGCTGAAAATAAAGTTGAGTGTATCCTCACCTCGGGTGTTTGTGGTGGCATTACCCCACAGCATATGGTGTGCGTTGGAGTCTGCCGCGATAATCAGTTCCAGCTTCTCCCTCTCACAGTACTCAACCAATGAGTTGAGCTCTGGAGTCGGTGTGTCCTCGTCACCCGGCAGGTAGGCGGAGGCAAGGACAAGGTCGGGGAGCTGCTGGTCAGTTCTTGAAAGTTTGATTGCTGTTAGGTTCCTTGAACATAATACGTTTATTAGTAGGGTTGGTACATGTTTCGGCATGAAGATACAGGTTCTTGGATTACTTACGGAGGTGTCAAGTATTATTTTCCCTCCGATGTTTCCAAGACCACATATACGGCCGTTCCTTATCCACGGCTCTTGGATTAAGGCTATGGTTTTAGGGTTAAGTTCCAGCACCCTGCGAAGAGAAGCCGTCGCAGTTTGACTGTGCTGGAGGTTCGTTTGGATGAAGTTAACAGTCTGAGATGGGAGAGGAGCGGAGACAGCTGTCGCTGAATTCACTCCCTCCCATCTCCTGAAAGCAATCTTCATCCGTGGTATTTGGAACTGGAGATGGAGAGTGCATCACTTCCATAGCAGCCGGGGTCTCAGTTTCCTCGGTGGTTGGCGCGTCAACCTCCATCTGGGGAGCGGAGCGCGCAGGTTCCGAGGGGTTTGGTTCCGGTGCCGTGGAAGTGGTTGCGGCAGTGGTGTTGTCCTGTATGGGGTCTTCTTTGTCCAGGAATCGGGCGTAGATGTTCCCCATCAGGTAATAGATACGCCTGTCCTGTTCCTTTAAGATTTTGACGTCGGTCTCCGGCACCCGGTAAAAGAGTTGGGTCCCTGGTGGGTCCTGCTTTCTCCTTTCGTGTGTCAGAGACCAAGACTTCATGTTAAGGTGGCGGTTTTGCCTCGCAAGTAGCTTCCTGAGCATCTCTGTGTCCCCGGTGTGTCCAGGAACTTGGAGCATGCAAGGGATCTTCTTGGGTATTGCTGATTGAGGCAGCACCACCAGTCTGGAGTTCATTATAGGTGACTCTATGTTGTTTACCGTACGGGTGAGCCAGCCTAGTGTGAAGGCATCCTCGCACCATGTCTTGAGGACGCCGTCGGCAAAGTGAGCTCTCCCCCGAAACCGGATGTCGTTAGGTTCTGTTTGAAGAGTAGCGTCAGGGTCGGCCATAAGATCGTCCCGTAACTTCCCTTCAATGGTAGCGCGGATGTCTTCTGCCTGTTCCTGTGTCATTTCCGAAAAGGGTTCGGCCATGACAGCAACACAGAATTCATTCGCTCTGTAGGACGCCGCTGCTTCCGCGTAACTTACCGAGACTCCACCCACCGGTCGGGGTCTGCTAGGTTTTACCCTTTTGCTTTCCCCGGTCGGTGTGATGGTATCTTCGGGCCGTATACGCTTCTGTCCCTTTGTTGTTTGTTCGTTTGTTTGCGTGTTCTCTGTAGGCTTTTTACGGCCTCTAGGTTTCATACTACGCTTGCGCACATCTTGCGCTGGCGCGGCATTAGGTTTCGCCTGAGTAAGTGCCCCTCCCTTAGGCGCTGAAGCCGTAGCCTCTGCGCGACCAAGGTTAGGGTCCTCGATGTGCCTCGCGGCATCAGCTGCCGCAGCACGCTGCGCCACCGCTCTGGCTTTCTTCAGGCGTCGTTTCTTTGAGGCTGTCATGTGCTCTGTGAAGACAGGTTCCAACTGGATGGCGTCTCTCAGAGCTGACATGTCCATTGTTGTTTGTATATTTTTTGAAGTTGTAGGCATGTTTACTGGTGCAGCCTGGGTCAGCCCCGACGGGTTCACCGCGGAGGTCGCACCTTCAGACGCGGACGTTACCGTCGCAGCTTCCGGCGCAACCTTCTTTGGCTTACCCGTGCTAGGTACCGTCCCAGGTGTAGCAGCGTGCACACCTTTTGACGTTATTGGGGTGGACGTCGACGCAGAAGAAATAGACTGAGACGCAGCCCGGTTTGGCGCATCTCTGTCCGTTTTCCCCATTGCCTGGTCCTTGGACGCTGCCTGGTTCGGCGCATCCTTTAGTTTTCTAGGCCTAGGGGCATCTTGGGATGTCACTTCGGGCGATGTACGCCTTAGTGCATCTCGGGACGCAACCCTTGCCGTGGTTAGGTTTGGCGCATCAGATGACGCAGCCTGTGTTGATTTTTTAGGTTGTTGTATTTTTGCCTCTTTGTCCATAGAGGTGTTAAGATGATTTCACCGTTAGAGCTCTCCACCCGCCACGGAGCCCTCAAGTCGGGGACGTCATCTGCTCAGCAGATGATCGTCAGAGCTACTCCTCCGGTATAGAGCCAGTGTGTTGGGAGAATGACGAGTCCGCACGCAACAAAGGAACCCAGGGTTGCACACATCATGAGACGATGATGCGCGCTCGCCCCGAGCCCCGTGCCGCGCCGACTGCCCTCCCCCAGACACCGACTCTCGCTTGATAGCCCGCTTATGGGATATCGCAGCCGATTGACCATGGTTAGCTACTCCATGGCCTCCCGTGTGAAGAGAAATCCAGACCAAAGAAGTGTGTTGTGTGCAGCGTGCAACTGTTGCCGGCCCACTGCTCCACTCAACTCCCAGGACTCCTTCATCCTCCGGTACGGGTCCCCGCGCACGGCACAAACACGCGGGAGGTCATTAGCTATCCACCCTCTTGTCATTTTAGATGGTGGACTCGCAAGGACATGACCTCAGCATCCCTGCAATTAGGCGCCTGGAGGTTTCGGTTGTGTCTAATGCTTAGGGCAATAGACCTATAACAGGGCTGGCAACCTCTTGAAGGATAGTCCTCCAGACTTGCCTTGGGGATCTCAGCGACCTGCGCTACTCCCAAGACCACGCCCCCTCACCACCTCTGAAGGAGGTAGTGAGGTAGGCCTGCGCCTATACTACCATGCAAAGCAAGCAAAAGCAACAGCAGAACATGTCGTAATGGGAACCGTGAAAGCATAAGCTCAGACCCGCCCCTCTAAAAAATAATCTCTATTATTATAATAAAAAAGGGGGGCTTGAAGATATAGATCGTTAATAATTTTATTTATTACTCTAGAAAAACACTAGTAGAGATCTATTAGTTCCCACGGGAACTGTTTATTTCTCAGTCGGGATGAAAAGTAACATGTTGTTTGACCGGCAATATAAGGTATCAGAACGTTAAATTTGACTAAATTAGGTGCATAAATTGTTGTGTACCTTAGTATATATATATATTGGACTGATTTGAATGAAATTTTGCATGGTAGTACCTTATATCCCCGGGCAACATCTTAGATACTTTTTATCCCGGAAAATTAAATAGTTCCCGTGGGATGCTTAAAAAACTATAATAACTTATACAGTAAGCTGTATATATATATATATATATATATATATATATATATATATATATATATATATTGTATGTACTACCATGCAAAATTTCATTCAAATCGGTCCAATAGATTCGGAGATTAGCCCGTACAAACAGAAAAACAGACAGACAGAAAAACAAAAAAATTGAGAAAAATCTGGGTTTGTTCTATTTGTCTTCTTACATCGCCCTGACTCGGTTTTTAGCATTTTTTTGATATGTACAGACATTCGACCTCTACTCTTTTATTATAGTATAGATAATAAAAAAATATATTATAATAAAAAAAGGGGGCATGATTTTTTATTATCCGCGGAGGCTCAACAGAAAAAAGGTTGGGAAAGCCTGAATACTATCTAGTTATAGCATTAATGTAACAATCCCATCTAGAAAATGTCTGTTTTATCTTACTTAAGAAAATGAAGACTTTTAATACTTCAATTTAAATTGTCTTGGATTGTATTCTCCTTGTTTTAAGTAGGTAGTATCTGCATTTCAATTAAATTTAGTCTGTATTGATAGAACTGTAAATTTTTTGTTATGCCAAGAAAAAAATAACTTCTTATAATTTAGTTTTATTATCAAGATATTTTTTGGTTATAAGCTTTTTGGCTTCCGCGGCCACGGGGCTTAAAAGGAAAGCTTAAAATATCTTCTTTGTAAATACATAACACAAATAATATATTGTACAACATATTATTTATTACAATCGTACAATATTTTTCTATTATTATTATGGATATATACGGATACTAGGCATACATATATGTATATGGCTCCGTACCATGAAGCTTTCGGTGCTTAACACAAGCTCGACTCGTAATTGACCAATTATTTATATTTTTATCTGCCCCAGTTCAACTTTAAAACGCCGAAAGTTAACTTGATTTTTTGTATAAAAATATATTTAATGTTGAAAGTATTGTATGATTTTTTATGTAATTACAAATAATATATTATACTTTACCATTTATCCTGATAGGTGAAATAATAATCACTTGAATATAATTTGATAATTAAGTTGAAAATTTCTGTATACTACGAGTAGTGTTCGCCTAGTAGTCAAAAGATTGTGAATCGTTATTGAAAATTTTAAGTAAACATATATGAATAAAATTTACCTATCTATATTAAAATAGCTAATTTTTTCGATTTTTTTTATTGATAACACTACAAAGCTACTGAACAAAAAAAACGGCTGACAAGCAGGTAACTGTTTTTTCTTTGCCTAAATATATATAGATATTTAAGTTAGATAAATAAAAATTCCAAGAAATATATAGGTACTTCGTAAACAAACCACATAGGAAATAAATTACTACCAATATAGGTACTATGGATCCCGTACCGAGTTCCTAATTGGTTTTCCTCGTTCCCTTCCAAATTCTTTAATACATGTTGTAGGTATTTTCGTGAATAGCTTACATAGAATTTCTTATAAATTAAAAAGATTAAATTATATTGAATCGCTATTAACCAATCTTGTTAGTAAGAAATAAGCTACGGTCAGTGGTTTTTGCTAATCCTCATATCTTTTTTATGGATTTCACAAGCCAAGAAAGCTTTGAGCTATAATTTTATTCCAGATAGATAGATAGATGCTTTATTGTACACCACAAATATATATACAAAAAGAAGTTATAAACAATAGATGATGCACAGCAGGCGGCCTTATCGCTATAAGCGATCTCTTCCAGGCAACCTTAGGGCGTAGGAGAAATTATATGAAATGGTAGGCGGTGTACTTACCATACACAATTGCATATCCTAAATACAGATATACATAAATACATACATACAAACATACATATATATGTACATACATACATTCATACACACACACACATACATACATACATACATACATACATACATACATACATACATACATACATACATACATACATACATACATACATACATACATACATACATAAATGCATAAATACAATGCATACATACATAAATGTAGATCAGATGAAAAAGTATAAAAAGTTAAATATAAGATACTATAGAGACAATTAATATGATTTTAATTGTACCTTAAAATTATCAAAACTTTTGGCACGCCTGATGTCTATTGGAAGATTATTCCATAAGCGTGCAGCCTTTACTGCGAAGGAGTTGATAAGGAAACAGGAGGAGTGAGAAGGAATTTTAAGCAACAACGTTTCACTAGAGCGAAGTGGAAGAGTATGGGTATCACTCAAAAACTGGAAACGCTCTCTAAGGTAGAAAGGAGAAGAAGGGTAGATCAGCACGCAGTAGAGAAGATGAAGTACATGAGTATTCCTGCGAAGGCGGATTGGGAGCCACTTGAGCTTTTTGCGAAATTCTGAAACAAGGTCATTTTTACGAAGGCCAAATATAAACCGAATACAAAGATTTTAAAGCCGCTCAAGTCTATTTAGATGCTCCTCTTTAACGTCAAGATAGCAAGTATCAGCGTAATCAAGAATTGGTAGAAGGAGTGAATTTGCTAGTGCAATTTTGGTTGATATGGGCAAAAAAATTCGCAACCTCCGAAGAGCGGAAACTGCACCAAACATCTTTCGGCTCAGTTCACTTACCTGTGGTGCCCAAGATAAATATTGATCAAAAATGATCCCCAGGTTCTTTACCTTATCAGAATACTGAATTTCGACACCATTCAATATAACCGGTGGCGTCCCAGATCGTGATATTTTTGATAGTAACCTTTGGCTGCCTATTATAATTGCTTGTGATTTAGAAGGATTAATATCAAGGCCATAAGATTCACTCTATGCTGAAATACAGGACAGATCTCTATTAATTAAACTAATTGCATGAGGTAAGTCTGGCACAGATGACGATGTGTAAATTTGTAAGTCGTCCGCATATAGGTGGTAGAGAGAAGAGATTTGATGGGGAATAGAATTAATGAAAATCGAAAATAAGAGAAGAGACAACACGCCACCTTGTGGTACACCGGCTTTAACCATAGACCAATAAGAGAAAAGATCTTCAATTCGTATGCGTTGCCGGCGCCCGCACAAGTAACTACAAAACCAATCAATCACCTCAGGAGATATGTTAAGAGAAGATAATATGTCAAGTAGGATATCAAAATCTACAGTATTGAAGGCATTACTGAAATCCAATAATGTCAATATGGTAACTTTCTGGCTGTTCATACCTTCTCTAATATCATCTGCAATTTTGACCAAGGCAGTAGTCGTACTATGACCGATGCGGAAACCGGATTGAAAGGGATTTAACAATTTGTGATTGTAAAGAAAAGTACTTAGCTGTCGGTGCACAAGTCGCTCCAGCACTTTCGACAAGAAAGGGAGAATAGAAATTGGACGATAATCGGAAAAAGAAGAAGGATTAGATTTTTTCGGTATAGGAATTATTTGTCCATCTTTCCAGGAAGTAGGAAATTTATGGGAGCATAAGGAAAAATTTAAAATTGAAGTGATTGTAGGAGCTATTATTTCAAGGACGGGAACGATCATTTTACGACTAATGCAGTCGGCCCCAACAGCATTGGATTTTATAGACAAAATATTTCTCTTAACATCACTTATGGAGAATTGACTAAATTGAAAATGCGGAATATCAGGAATTGGTGAAGCTGAAAGATGATTTATTGTGGTAACCTTTTTTGTACTATCAATAGTACCTGAAAGTGAGAAGAGCTGATTTAACAGATTTAAATCGATATTATGAGGATTAATATTATTTTGTGTCTTCCCTACTCCAATAGATTTGAGAAAATTCCAGATTTTATCTGAATCTTCTTCTTCAATCACAGATTTATAGATATGGCGTCGTTGGCTATCTCTACATACCATATTGCAACGATTACGCGCCTTGATATATTTTCTTTTGTTATTGTCATTGGGATTTGCAGCATATTTCGATTTAGCCATATATTTTTTGTTTTGCAGATTTTTAATCTCAGGGGTAAGCCATGGAGCCGGAAGATGCTTCATTCGGACAGGTCGAACAGGAGCGTGAATTTCATAAAGCCCAATTAGAAGTGAAGTAAATATTGACATTTGCTCATCAATGGTTTCCGCCTTTGAAACCACCCCCCAGTCAATCCGTTCAGCGTCTTCTCGCAAACGTTCCACGTCCATACTACCAAAATTGCGCTGCAGAAGAATTCTTGATTTTGCTTTTGGCGGCTTTAATTTATAAGATAGAAAAATAAGGTCATGAAAGGAAAACTCTGGAGCAGAGCACTGACCATGCTTAGCAACATGATCAGTGGAAGAAACAATTATAAGATCAAGGAGCGAGGGACTGCAATTTGGGAAGTAATGGGTAGCGTCTAACGGAAGAATATTTAAATTCGCTCCATCAACTAAGCAACGGAGGCGATTAGCTCGGTGATCGTTCTTTAGAAGACAAGTATTGAAATCACCCATAATCACGGCATGATCATAGAGAGGCCTATACTTGTCTAACAGGATTTCAAATGAGGAGAAATAATCAATCGTGAGACTGGGATTATAAAATACCCCCAATAGTATTTTAATATTAGAGAGAATAATCTCAATAAACATGTGTTCCGCCTCTACATTACCCTGTGACTGAGACATGTCTATAATGGAAAAGGGAATATGGGAACGCAGGTAGATGGCAACACCTCAGCCACCTCTTCCAATGCGATCATTTCTAATCAAATGAAATCCTGGGAGCCCATACGAGCTTGATGGGAGACATGGCTTAAGCCACGACTCAGAGACTAAAACCGCGTGTATGTTTTTATTGTTAAGACAAGATAACATATCGGAATAATGTGCTGGAATACTAATATAGCTGCATTAATATGAATTAGATTAAAATTTTTCAAGACATCTGAGAAGTGCAAATCGAGAGTTTCATTCAGGGTTAGGATACTATGAAAACTGTCGTTGCTGCTAGCACCTTCAGAGGGGGAGGGAAAGGACATAAAAGATTCATTTACACTGTTATCATTTATCATTTTATATGTATGTTCTATATAATAAATAAATTCTACCTTGGTATGGTATGGTATGGTATGTTCGGGCTGGTTTCCGCAACTCGACGACTATGCGCCTATTTTGCGTGAATTCTACCTTCCATTACTGACAATTGCGCAATTAAACTAAAATTACAATTAAAGAAAAAACAGTTTAAAATTGTGGCTTCTCGTATTACGAATATGCTTGTACGTGCGTGTGAGTGAGTGTGCGAGTGCGTGTGCGTGGTTGTGTGCGTGTGCACAAGCAATGTAATATATGCAAGCAAAAAAATGCCAAGTACGTTTCACTGAATTTTTACTGAATACGTAAAATAAATCTTATCTAAATAACGATGTTTAATATTACAATATCATATAATATACTTATTTTTCACATTTATTTCACTCAATTTGTCCTTTTTAAGATACTCTTTATATAACTTTACGTAAGGGGTCTATTAAAGAAATACTTTGATCATGGCATTACAAAGGAATAGAGCGTTTAGCGACAAAATCATAAGTTTGTAGAAATTATATTGTGCCATTATAATATTTCACATCAGCAACCCCCTTTTTGTCTAAGCTCTAACTACACACTATGGTGGTTCGCAAGTTTTGTTGATAATAACTAACGTAATTAATTATCTATGCATACATAGATATATAGACAAAGACAAAACAGTGCAATACCTTTTTCTCCTCTGTTGTGTCAATCGATTTTCTTTTTTTTGTTTAGTAGCTATTACCGAGCTTTATGTTTATATGTAAGTTATAACAAAAAAATAATAACAATATGATAATTATTATTTCACTATATGGAACCCTTGAAGTTTGAACTCTGCTTAGTACTTGCTCAATTTTTATATTAAACGATGAAACTAAAAAAATGTACAAACTTTTTCATTTTCTTATTAAAATATGATAAAGTTGAAGAGTTTTTTTTATTTGTATGTGTCTGTTTATGTGTGGCGCACGTGTTTGAGTGTATGTTTACTTTTATTGGACAAGAAGTAGCTTATGTGCCTATATATCTAAATTCCCAATTTAAATCAAGTGCGTAGAGCCACTCAAACTCACTTCACTCACATACGTTGAGTCAATACAACGTAAAGAATATACACTCAAACATGTGCGCCCGCGCACAAACAAAAAACTGAACAAATAAGATTAGAAGAATATATTATGTAAATGTACTAAAAAACGTGACGAGCAGAACTTCAGATTCGAATTGCTTAAACCTTTTCAACTAAAGTTGTAAATAATAAAGTATATTTTTATTAAAAATAAATTGAATGAAACAATCATGTTTACTTCAAAGTAAACGTATAAAGACAATTTTGTAACATTTTTCGTGTAATAAAATTCTCGAAAGAGATTTAGGCATAATTTTAGATCTATTACTTTTTTATTATATAATATCTATCTCGATATCGACGACACGTTTGGCTCTGTTTGTAGTGACCCTACTTCCTGTGCCAGAGGTCGCGGGTTCGAGTCCCGCTGGGGGCATTCATATGTGTGATAAGCACGAATGTTTGTACTCCAGTCATGGGTGTTTATATTTATATGTATGTATTTAAAGTTATATATGTGTAGTGTATGTGTCTGATATCAATAACACAAGCCTCGTAGCTTACCATGAAACTAGATGGTGTTGTGTGTTATTGGCCAAATACATTTATATATGTGTTTTATGTCATAAAATTTAATTATAAAGGTAAAACAAAGGTAAGAAGTCGAGTCAAGAAGTCAAGCATAAATAATTTCTGCCTTTGCCAATTATATCTATGAGGAAGTTATAATTGAAAACGATGAACATAGCATCTCTTCTAATCTTGTAGTATTCCAATTAACAAATTATGGGATACGTTTAAATTAAATTGCTTTAATATTATTATTATTAAATATAGGGCCATTCAAGTATTATGTAAGCACAAAAGGGGGGCGAGGGGTATTTGCATTGCTTATTTTTGATGACATGGGAGAGGGGGGGGGGGACTGGAAGGTGAGTACGTCAGCAATATTTATTAATTTAAATAAATAATTAAAATGTAGTAGATTTTGATTTGTCAAATTAAGGTGTTCAGAGCACACATGGCAACCCTGCTAGCTTACTTTACGTAACCACAGAAGGGGAGACTAAGAGCTCTGCTTACCTTTGCTGACAAGGGTTTTTTTGTTTTGAGTAAGTCTAACAATACCCTTCCCCCCCAGAGTGCGTTCACCTTGTCGTGGTGGGAACGAAAACGCACAGGGAGGTGGCCCGCTTCGGTGGGCGGTGGGAGGCGGCCCTCTTCGGAGGGTGGTGTATCATGCGGGTTGCTCCTGGTACTTCTCTGATAGCAGAGTGGACCTTGGAGCAATCCCGTGGTTGTTGTGGTCTGCTTCGGTAGACCTGCCGTCGGGGCGTCGTAGTTGAATGCGTAAGCGATCCTGTGACGCCCCATTAAGACGGGGGAAGGTTTTGTTGGATTTTAGTGGGTAGTACTGGCTTCGCCGGTGAGTCCCACACTTCGTGCGTAAATGCATTTCCCAACGTAAAAAAAAAGAAAGTCTAGCACCCACAGACATACGGTCGTGCCTTTTTTGAGAATTTTTATGGTTTGTTGTTAATTTTATTTTATTTGAGATGGATTCGTGCGTGTACAATTTTAGAATTAAAAGATTTTGCGAACAAAAAAGGAAAGCTGAACAAAACTGTGGGGTTGGATGGACTTTAAGAGTCTACCCAAGGAGGTTGGTTAGTGTATTTTAAGCGAGGTTAATAAAAGAAGAGAGCACTTTAAGAGTCATGGGTGAGCTTGATGGTGTTTATTCTGCTTGTGGTGTGGTGCTTGACTGGACTAACAAGGGGGGTTTAATAATAACTAAAATTCTGTTTACTTAATAATTTGAAATTCTCTTATACTACATTTATTTGTTTTTACCCGTGGTTTCTTTCTCGTGGAAACACTAAAACAGATTAAACAAAACCTTCTATAAAATTTTTTGTTTGGTCTTTTACTTGTCGTTGATTGTCGTTTCACTGGACTATGAGAGTGAATGAAATAAAAAGTACAACTGTACGTGTTGCACATAGTTGAACACTATATTTCCTTCCCTCATGATTAGTCTTAGTGAAATTAGTATTGTGACCGAATTTTAAACTGGAGAACTACGTTATTTATTTACTTCATGTATGAACTATTGGAGTAACTAAATTAACACAAGTAAAATAATTGACAAATTGATACGCTAATAAGAAAACACTATACATTCTTCTTAAGTAACTGTTGAAAATGATGATTGTTTCGGCGAAAGTATAACCAGAGACAAAATTCGTTCTATTTGAGAATTGAATTTACGAGTTCTGTACTTCAGTCTCTAGTGGATACGATGTAGAAATGCAACGATGATTATGAAACAAACGCATGATTTAAATCAAATTTTCTAGACAAAATTCAATACTAAATATGTTATAACATTAATTAATTTCTCGTTTTTGGAGATGCTTAAGCATTAGGAAGGTAAGTGGAAAAAGGAAATATTACAAAGGGTCCAGGTGTCGGTCATTTCTATTGTGTGAAGTTACTCACTGAACACCTCGTTTTGGTATACATAGTTATGTGACTCGGGCGCTGTATTTTGTATACGGTATGACATTTTGTATCTTTATACTGTTAGAACTGTTTTGGGGTTTTTGGACTTTTACAGCTCATTACTTTCTATAAAGTTCTTTATCGCGTATAAAATATAGAATCACTTGTAATGGCTTATTTTATTCGCTATTACTTATAAATACGATGTATATCTACAATTTCAATTTTTACATCTTTAACTTATTTCATACCTGTCAAAATTTCGATGCTTTGATTTTATAATAAAATTTGGTATAATTTAATTCAAACACTAGTTTGGTTATTAAAAAAAAATATATATTTATTATTGAACTTATAACTACGAGTAAAAGATATAAAAATTGCATTTTTTCAGGAAAGACATAAGAACGAATAAAAATGAATTATTCGTACAATATACATTAAATTATAATTATTAATTTATTTTAATAGGACAAATAATAAATAATTATAGCTGTTTCTATTCGTCCGATAATCGGATGAATAAAAAATATATTATTCGTCGGAATATTTGTAATTTTTACTTCATTTTTTTTGTTTTTATTTATATTTATATACAAAAAAAACCTTAATCTACCGAGCTGGGAATTTATTCTTTTAAATCCCAACGACTTTTAAGTTCAAGGGTTTTTAAGGTTAAAAAATATTTTTAGGTGCAGGAGTTTCTGTATGCAAAAAAAAACCTACCGAGCTGAGCCGATCTACTTATTCTAGTTTCTTATATTTTATTAGTCTATTCGTCCTTCCTTATAATTTATATATTTTATAAAGGACAAATAGACACTCCGTATAGATAAACTTAAAAAGCAAAAACTTATCTAAATACAAAATTGGATCCCAGCTGTTAGAGCCGTTTCTGTAATATTTCTTTTTATATATATAAAAATTATTCTTGTATATATATATAAAATTTCGTATAAATACAGATTTTTTTTTACCCAAACGGACATGCTTTATTTGTACACTATCTCAACCCTCAGCGCATGCGGTATCGTTAACGAGCTCCTTAAAAATGAATATAAATTTTAATTTACTATTTTTCATATAACGTGTTCTGTAATTACTGAAAAGAAATATTATAAAATTAAAGAATTGAAAAAATTTATACAATTTTAATACTAAAAATTGAAGAAAGAAATTGGTAGTGAAGTGTTATTATAATAAAAATATTTTATTCGAAATGATATTCAGGTTCTTTTTTCCTGCTGTTGCATTGAAAGAACTTCACGATTTAATTATTACTAGGTGCTTTATAGATAAAACTTTTTCAAAGCCCAGAATATGTTTTACCTATTGATTTTTGTCATTTAATGTGTGTGTAGACAAGTTCCAATTTATGCTAATGTTATATATTTTTAAATGTATAATAAATAAATAAATAAATATGTTGGGACATTAACACACAGCACCATTTCGTTCTATGGTAAGCTACGAGGCCTGTGTTATGGATAGCAGACAGTTAATACACTACACACACTACACACACTATGACTGGAGTAGAAACATTCGTGCTCATCACACAAATGAATGCCCCCAGCGGGACTCGAACCCGCGACCGCTGCCACAGCAAGTAGAGTCACTACAAACGTATCGTCATATGTATGTATCCGTTTATTTCCTTTTTACGCTAAACTGAACAGATTTCAATAAAATTTAGAAAAAACATGCATGAAGGCGACGAATAAACCTTTTTTTTTAAGCCCTACTATGCGGAGCTGTGGGGAAATATATATTCTTTATATAATAAAATAGTAGTTTTTTATATTTAAAAAGGTAAGACTTGAGTATTATCTCGTATAAATATGGTGAACTTTCTGATAATGAGTTCTGGGGTTTAATAGAAAACAAAATGACCTTTACATACAACCTCATTAATTCAATAATTACAAAATGCTTAATTCTAAAGCTATATAACATACTTAGAAACTATGGTATGGTATGCAAGGAGAATCTTTTAGCTTATTTTTATATTCAACATAGTAACTAGAATAAAAAACTTAAAAAATAAATTGGAAGAAGTGAGAGGGAACACTACATTTATATTTAACTTTCAACAAGTGAAAATTCATCGTTAAATATGAAAAAAGCTGGAACATTAATTCATCTGAAGCTATTACGTTTTACAGACAATTGTAAAGCTTGTCATCCGTCACTCTTCATTTAAATGTTCAGTCAGCACCTTTATATTTAAATTTACGATGATCTACACACCATCTGACACAAGGACATCGATCCTGCATTTGCTACTTTAGTAAATTGATATTCAGTTCAAACCTATTTACTTGTATTTTAAACCCTCCACGACCGCGGACACGCCGGCGTGTCAGTTAACAATAGATTTCTTGGAATTTTAGTTAATTTCTTAGAAATTTACCTGGAGGTGTTAAGGAATAATAAAAATATGGTTGAATAATGTCTATAGATGTAGCGTCTTAAAAATGAACATGTCCAAATACAATAAGCATGTTTGTAAAATGTAAAAAAAAAAAAATTAAGTATTTGTCTAAATATAGGCAGTGGTAGCCCAGTGGTAACGCGCTCGCTTGGAATACCGAGTGAAGCGAGTTCATATCCGGGTCTCGCACCTCTGATATTTTCATGTGCGAATCGTTTATAATATGATTACCACTTGCCTTGCAGTGAAGGAAAACATCGTGAGGAAACCTGCATGTCTGAGAGAACCTAGCAAGTTTTCGAAAGACATGTGAAGTTCGCCAACCCGCACTTGGCCAGCGTGGTGGACTATGGCCTGATCCCCCTCGTACTGAAAGGAGGCTCGTGCCCAGCAGTGGGACGTTAAAAAAGGGTTGAATACATTTGTCTAAATATATAGGTGGACTGGCTTAAAATAACAAAGTTTTAATTAGATAGGAATATTTGATATGCATAAATTGGTATAATATACATAGATCGTAGTTCGCTAAACTGCAAACATCAGCAAATTAGTCAGTTGTCGCCAGTTATATTAGAAATTATAACCTTGCTAGTTATAAAAAAATCTGCAACTACTTTTCTTTCCTATATTTATTTATAATTTTAATACTTTCTTAGATTTACGGGAATACTTGACATTTTAAATAAAACCATATTTTTTGAATTTTTGGGGATTTATTTTGATTTTTCGTTCCCGACGTTTCGAATGATTTACAGCAATCATGGTCACGGGAGAGACTAAGATTTTAGATCTTTCAAAGGCATTGTATAGTTGTTACAGACAGCCTACCCACAAAATTACAAAAATAATTCTAAAAAAAATAAAAATAGCACCAAATTACCTTACAACATTTGTTAATTTAAATTTTAAATAATTTTATAATATTAATAAGAGTTTTAATTGAATATTATTTAATTTTAGCTGTTGTTATTATAAATATTACATTTTTTTAGAAAACTCTATTAATTAGTAATCTATATTGTCATTGTTATTTTTATAAATATAAAATAAAATAGTAAAATATTAATTATTCAAGCCACATTATTGTTCTAAAAGTTGTCTGTCAGAAGTTGTTTCAAACAACAAGATTTCTTGTGCATGTTTCTTATTATTATTATATTAAATACTCCAGGTTTTGGTTCTGTCCAGTCTTATTCACTAATAAACAAATCAAGTCACTACTCACAATATGTAAATGGCATAGATAGCCGCTAAAAGAATTTGGAAAATCAAAACTCAAAGGGGTTAAAAGAAGTGGCGATGTTTGTATGGGGTAAAATATTTAACCACCGGTCTCTACCTATTAACATAATTTTTTATGAAAATTATAATATAATGTTTACCACGTATAACCAAATAACTAGACGGTAAATCTATACATATAATAAAATTCTGAGTCAAATCTGTACATTAAATATTTTTTGGAAAATCTTATAGAAATAGACATTATTATCGATACAGAGGCCGATTCTGTAGTTTTTAGAATTTTTGTCTGTCTGTCTGTGTGTCTGTCTGTTACCGCATCGCAGAAAAACTACTGGAGGGATTTTGATGAAATTTGGTATAGTCATAGCTGGTTATCCAGGTAAACATATATGATACTTTTTACCGCGGGAGAACATCTCATTTCTGTGAAAAAAAGCAAAAACTGCAATGTAATACTAATATGTAAAACCTAAGAATTTGGTTTTTGGTCATCTGAACGCGGGCGGAGCCGCGGGCGATGCTAGTCGACAATATTTTAAACTTTCATATGTCACCTATAATGTAGAAATAACTACTCGTAGATCGTAGTTTCATTAAATCTCTTCAAAATCTTGGATTTCCTAGTGTAATCGAGGTTCAATATTGCACTGCAGGGAATTGCAGCTCAGTTTCGTAAAAAAAGGCATCATCGGTGGTAATAATTGTGAACAATGCGAACGGCAATACGATTGCAAACCGCTTTTGTTTCAAGTGCTTTAATATTGCGAATAGCGTTAAAAAGAGCAAAGTTTTAATTAATTGTTGGCAACTGCCGTAGATATGTTCACATAAATGATAAGTTCGTGCTCAATAGTTTGTGACATTTTTATCGAGCACAATATTTTGAGCACAGATTAATTCGCTAATGTCACGTAGAGTGGAGAAGATACGAGGAAAATTGATCGGCTAAATAAGATTTTAGGTTTTTTTATAATATACTTATAAGAGTTTGCTAAAGTAATTAATTTAAACAAAAGAGTGTAGTGGTGGAAATGTAAGGAAAAATAGAAAAAAAATTTTTGGATTTTAAAATAGAATTTTGGAATTTTATTCAAAAATTTAGTATTTTTGGTGCATTTTTGTAAGCGTCATCTATCATCATTTAAGGCAAAACCAAATATGTACGTCGAAGAATATCTCGAATTATCGTCGTTTAATTTCTTTACATGACATGAATCTGAATGAGAATCTGAATTCTGATAGATCTGTACCAATGCCATTTGCGCTAATAATATATAGTTCACGAAATACGTTATATTTGTTTGGTGAGAACGTCTTTGAGTCAGCGAACACAGTAGTTCCACTTTCACTTTATTTAACTTTTCGCTTCATCGTATTTCTTTTTGATCTTCGCTTACTTTGAACTTGTGCTATTCGACGAACTGTCACTTTTCTTTATACACAATGTACTTATAGAAAAGTCTAGTTATAGATTTCGTGTGTTTCTTTTTGAAATTTCTCTTTCTCACACACAGCAAATTCCCATTACCATCCTTGTTATACGTTGACGTTATACGTTTGAAGTTACGAAGCAATAAATAATTAAGAATCTCTACGCATAATAAATTAGTAAAAAAGAGTAATCTGTACAGGAAATAGTTATTAAAAACGAGCGATTAATTTTTCCGATACTTAAATACTTATTCTGCTGTTCGGAGCGGAAACAAATCCAACAAATCAAAGATCATAGAAATCGATCCAGCCGTTCTTGAGTTATAAATGATGTAACCCGACTTTAGATATATTTTATAAGTACTAGCGACTCACCCACGCATCGCTCGGGTTCGTCTCTGGGTTGATTCCCCGTACAAACTTTCATCCCCATTTTTACACCCTTAAGGGATGATTTCCAGGATAAAAAGTGTTCTATGTCCTTCCCAGGGTTTCAAACTATCTTTTTACCAACTTTCACTTAAATCGGTTCTATAGATCCAGAGATTACTTCCTACAACGTCAAAAACTCACAATTCACAAACATTACCTCTTTATTATATTAGTATAGATGAAGCCACATAAAAATGCCTGTTTTTATACTGTAATTACATTAAAGAGCAATCCGTTGACTTGTCGCTGCCTCTTTATTCTCAGATTTATTATTCTGAGATGATGGTAGCTCCCCGAGGGATAGACAAGACTTACATTTAGAAAAGACAATATTAAAATGATATCAAACTTAATAAAAAATATTTCAATAAGTTCATTTTGAGTTTAGAGTACATTAAATTAAGTTAAAGTTAAAGCTTACATAATATTCAAGTTGCAACATGCCTTGTTTCATCAAGCGACCAAATATCGGCTCTCGCGCTTTGCATAAATTTGCATTCAAGATGCTGTGTGCTCACCGCGATGAACATGATATCGCTCTTAAGATAATGTTGTCCTGTATTTAATTTTCTTGAAATATAAATAAATATGAACTATTAGAGTTATACTTTTAAGTACTATCTTGCTCTGGCATTGCGATGATTTTTAACAGAGGTGATCTTTTATCTTTATTTTTCATGTTTGGAAAAAACAAATATATTTTTTTTCAGTGATATATAACTTAAAACCTCTTTACCTTTCAGAGGTGTCGTCCTGAACAAGATTAATGGCTATAAGGCTTGTCATTGTTGTTTCTTTGACATTGTTTAATACAAGTTAAAAGAAAACAAATAAATTTTCTTTTACATTTTGAGGTCACAATCCTACTAATATTATAAATGCGAAAGTTTGTGAGTTTGTTACGCTTTCACGCAAAAACTACCGAATGGATTTTAATGAAACCTTATAATACGAGTATAGCTTATACACCAGAATAAGACATAGCCTACTTTTTATCCCGGAAAAATATACAGTTCCCGTGGGATAATTTGTTTTTGTTTTCCTAGAGGCTAACCCGAGCGAAGCGAGAGCATGCCTCTTGTACATTATACTTTATTTAAGATCATCTTGGCACAGTAGTGTTTATGCATGACTTGGATGATATAGTACGATTAATAAAGGTTTGATTCTAGTGGAAGTGAATATTCATACTGATCATATACTTCTTGTAGTTCTTGTGTTATAACTATGCTGGTCTAAAGTACCCGTAAATATGATTACCAACCACTTTGCATGATAAATAATATCACTTGGTTCTCAGATCGTTGACAAGTCTAGTTTCACAGAGGCACAGCTACAATATAAATTATCTATGCTAACTCAAATGAAAACTAACAACAACAAAATACAAAAAAACACTTGATATAGACCCCAAATTACTGAGTAAAAATACTTAAAAAATACTCAAAATTATCGAAAATTTAAGACCATTAAATAAGACACTGGCACAAAAAAAGGTGACACCTGACAAAATCACTATAAAAAGAGAAGACTAGGTCAAATATACGTAGTAATAAACGTTATGCAGTAAAGAAAACTGGTCAAAAAAAACCCGCAAAAGACGCAGGAAATTTCATGCTCTATAATTATTGTAATGATCATTTATATAATAGATGACGCTGGAGAGAATATATAGTCGAAAAACTGGTTTTTTGTACTATTTTTTCTTACTCAAGGTCGCAATTTCAGAATAATAATCAAGACACTAACGATCAACGATCTGCCAAATTAGAACTCTCTTTGACCTTTTGTAGCGAAAGTCCCATTATGTCTTCAATTACTGGACTAGAATTATTACAATTCATCTATACATATAATAAAATTGTAACTTAGCCGAATCTGTACATTAAATATTTTTTGGAAAACCTTATTGAAATAAACATTATTATCGATACAGAGGCCGAATCTATAGTTTTTAAAATTTTTGTCTGTCTGTCTGTCTGTCTGTTACCGCATCACAGAAAAACCACTGGAGGGATTTTGATAAAATTTGGTATAGCTGGTTATCAGGGTCAACATATAGGATACTTCTTACCGCGGGAAAATATCTCATTTCTGAGAAAAATACAAAAACTGCATTGTAAGAGTATACTAATAAGTAAAATCTAAGAATTTGCTTTTTGGTCATCTGAACGCGGGCGGAGCCACGGGCAATACTAGTTAATAATAAACAAATAAAAAATTAATAAATCGCTTTTTCATACTATTAACACAAAACCAAATTATGAATTTTATATAACTTTTATACTAAAAGCAAATAGTTATTCGAGCTCTCTACTAACAGCAACGACATAATATAATTAAAAAGATAAATTTCATTAACCTAGATGTACTTAAACTGCTTGTTTTATTTCATGATAAATTCATTGATAGTATCTGTGAATTCATTAGAGCTATGCCACTTAGAGATATAAAGCCTTATAGCACTCCTAGGCTTACCTGATGAATGTACTCGTAAGTCGATTATCTTGATCTTGTCCATAGATAACTTTGTCTTTGGTAGGTACTAGGGTATAGGTATATGCCACCTTCGAAACTTTATCGATTGATTAATTCACTACTGGGGCTGTGTCAAATATTTTAGTGCTAGAATTTAAATTTATCAAATAATCTCATTTGAAAAATTATTTAAAAGTAAATATTTCACGTTAAAAAAATTTTGTTTTGTTTAAATGACACAATCTATACATATCATAATATTCTAACTGAATAGAATCTGTACATTAAATACTTTTTTTGGAAATTTTATTGAAATAGTCATTATTATCGATACAGAATCCAAAGTATTTAGATTTTTTATCTGTTTGTCTTTCTGAGAACGCATCACGAGAAAATTACAGGACGGATTTTTGTGTGGTATAATGATAGCTGGTTATCCTGGTCAACATATAGGATTCTTTTTAGTGCGAGAAAATACCTCATCTCTGAGAAATCTATACTAATCGTTAAAAGGTTCCTAGGGATTTCATCTCATCTCATCTTAGACTTCGAAAATATCTGATTAGGGATCTATTCTAAATTAAAACCTCCGTTTAGTTATTTTTTACATTTTAGTGCCTGGAAGTCGGTTTTTATTTTTTGTTAAATTTTTTTTAATTTTTGTACTTATTTCTGCTTAGCTTTAGATTCCATATACAATATACATACTCTATGTGAGTAATATTTGTATTATTACTTCCCAAGTACGTTTTGATATGTTAAATATGTGCTTAGGTAAAAATACAAAATGTGTTAGGATCCTAGTTCTTATTCAAAGCAATAATTTATTGCGACCATAATTCTTTTTTACTGGGTATTGAACCGTTCAGCGAGAAATCGGATGAAGGAAAATGTAAGGGTCCACCTGTAGATCAGTCCTATTAGATTTTCTTTGAACACCCCACCTTAATGTGGGTATAGTTAAAAGGTAAACTATAGGTTTTTAGAAGTTATAGTATAGTTAGTTTTTTGATTAAAATGGAAATAAAAGTATAACTCTCTTTATACTTTATATATCCACCTCCGCCTCACCCTCGCTTCGCTCGGATTCGTCCCTAGGTACATTTTGTCGAACAAAAAAATTATACTAAAAAATCACACCAATCTGTCGCTCTGCTTTGATGTGAAAGACGTGAAAGGTGGACAAACAAACAAACAAACAAACACACTTTCACATTTATAATATTAGTATGGATTAATTAAAGAATTACATTTCTTTTTTTTGTCAGTCAATCCATGGCTTTTTCCATTTCACGTGACATAAGCGTACCTATTCATGTCATCACATACATAGCACTTGATGTATGTAGTATGTACATATGTATATAACTAGTTGCGATTTAGGTAACGATTTCAGTACTGGGCGAATAAATACATTTCAGTCGTTTATGTAGAAAGTCTCTATAAAAGCAAACGGGAGGATAAATCAATATTAAGAGACATAGTGTTTGAAGGCTTAATTGGTTATTGATATATACGACTATTTTTAATTGGCAGTGAATTAGCACTTTACGGATATAGTTCGTTTAATTTTTTTAAATTTTCACGAAAAATGACACTGGGTGACTAAGCGTGTATACTCGAAAATGCCATAAGTCACCACAAATCTGTATTATTTTTAAAAGAGGGTTATGTGTTGTACCTGTATGTATGTAGTAGGTATTTACATTATAGTGGTATATACATACACATAGCAAAACTGGCAGCAAAGATAAAACATGTATGTCCCCGACTGCATAATACTATTTCCCTTCGTCAGCTTCTTCCTATCTGTTTAATTCACCTTTCACGCAGTCGCGAGTTTTTTTTAGGTATTAAATTTTATATAGCTTCTCTTATCTCATTTAGTAGTAGATAGCGGACTGTTCATTTTACTATCAGTAACTTAACAGAAGTGTTCATTTTTATTACAGCATTATATACTGAAACACTTAATAACACAATATAAGCTCTAATAAAGTTTTAGTTGTTACGGTTATTGCGAGAAATATTACTCCAGATACAATAAACGTTACAAGCTTTCTATAGTCCGTAATCAAACTCTATCGTAAAGATTATTATTACGGAAACCTAAAATGAATATAACTAAGCCTCATTAAAGTTTTAATAATGTTCAAAAATTTCTATTCGACATTTACAAATCTAATATAAATAGGCAAAGACAAGACCGTTCAGTACCTTTTTCTCCTCTGTTTGTGAATCGATTTTCTTTTTTTTTTGCTTAGTAGCTATTGATGATTTTTAGTTTTATATAGATAGGTAAATTCTATTCATATATGTTTTCCTCTTTTCAATAATGATTATTGTCGAATTTCAACCACTTGGCGAAAACTAGTATAATTTTTTAAGACTTTTAAGTAGTGTTTTATTATATTTACTAGCGACTCACCTTGCCCCGCTCGGGTTTATTCCTACGTTTTAATATTTAGTATAGATTTCTCAGAGATTGTTGACCCGGATAATCAGTTGTCATCATACCGAATTTTGTTAGAATCCGTACTGTGGGTTTCTCGTGATGCGTTCCCAGACAGACAAAAATTCTAAGAACTATTTCAATAAGATTTTACAAAAAATATTTAATGTACAGATTCTACTCAGAATTATATTATATTATCTATAATGTATTCACATTCATAAATGTGTATATAAAAAGAAAATCCGCTGAAATATTTCGTGTCTAGTTACTTTATTTATAAGTATTTTAGCCTTACTTACAGACTGTAATTTATAGCTTATCATTTTATAGCAATTTCACAAAGATTTTGTTAAAAATTTGTCAGCTTCAAGATTAATCTAGCAATCTCTAAAGTACTAATTACGTTAATATTCTTTAACGACAAAAAGAACTGCCGTGCCCTTTTGCTCGACTTGGCGGGGGCACTGCCGTGCCCCCTTTTGATTTCTCGACCTGCAAGGGATAGAAGCTAGATAGAAGAGCTATTAACAATTGAAAGATTGCCTATTTTTATTTAATATATGTTTATTTAAATATTAAAATTATTAATAATATATTTATTTTAATAAATAAATTTTAGCTAAAAATAATAGTACAATTTAACATTTATTTAAGCTGACGAAAATGACGACGCATGTTAACATTTCTATCTTATCAATAACAATTCACAAATACAAGGAACAGAAAACGTAATCACAATGGAGTAAATAACTTTACAAAATTGTCACTTTGTTTCATTTCAGAGTAAATCCCGTGGGATTCGAATGTGTCACGTTCATTATTTCACGTACCCACAGAATTAACTGCGGCTTGACGTTATAATACTAATCTATTAGCATTAGCCTTAATGATTAAATAGAAATTTGTGATGTAATCTTATAATATAAATGTTGATTGTATAGGATTTCTTATTGGCGACATGAAAAAAAAAACTTAAAAATCGATTTTGTTAGAGCATGAACTATTAAATACAATAATTGCGATGAGTTTAGCGCAATTTTTGTATTTTACGTTTTAACAGTTAGTAAGGAATAGATAGAATATAAATAATGTTATAATAAAAATAGCCTATAGCCTTCCTCAATAAACGGGGTATCCTATGTAAAAAGAATTTTAAATGGGATTAGTAGTTCTTAAGATTAGCGCGTACAAACAAACAAACACTGTCTCTTTATAATATTAATTTATTCAATTTAATAGCACCCTGTCGTTTCTGTCTTATTAAATCTTCTCACCAGTCTTGCGCGTGCAATAAAGAATGAATAAATAAAAAAAAATAAGTTTCATTAAAACATTTTAATTATTTCCACTTTAATACTTAGAAGGGCAAGTTTAAAAAAACCCATTGAAACACACAAAACGATTTCGATTCTTTATTAAAATTAATTTAAAACATTCAATTTAATATACAGTTACATTCATTGTAAAAAAAACACGTTTTACATTTTAAGCTATGATCAAACGGAATATTTACATTAATAAGTTATTTGATATTTCATTATGACTTAAGTGGACGCTGTTATGCCAATATAACCAATCAAGATATTTAATAGTATAATTTAGAGAATATATATATATATATATATAATGTTATCTATATATGTATATACATATATATATATATATATATATATATATATATATATACATATATAGGTTTCACAACTAAGATCTGCGATTTCCAACATACTATTTAATATTTATGAGTTTTGAAGTATGATTTAAGTGCATAATGGTCGTTTTTTCTAAATCCATGATTTTTCTCTACACGTCTTACCGAATATACAGTGGTAAATACAATATTACATATAAGTACTGTGTTCAGTCTAAGTTTATATCTAATATTTATACATACTATTTAGCTTGCTTCGTTTGCGTGTATGTTTTTTCAACTCACACTTTCTAAATTTAAAACTCAAAAATCTGCAACTTCGATGATAATAAAATATAAGAGTAAAAAGTTCACGCGACTGTTTTTCTGCCACAACGGCTGATAATGTAAAAAAGCTAGGGACGAACCCGAGCGAAGCGATGGTGAGTAAGTAGTATATCTATATTAAAAGATTCGGAGTGTATAAGCCACTATGTGTGAACGAATTAGCGTTCATGTCACTATGTATGCGGTAAGATCATAGAAAAGCTTGTCGACTTTAAGATCGTAATAAATAAAAGTATTTTAATTGAAAATGAGCTAACCATATTATTTTGGCAGAACAGAGTCAGTTAAGTAATTGTTATATAATTTTTTGTTAATTCGCAAAAACTTATACATGTTTTTCTTATTATATTTAACATATAAAGGAGATTAACAAAAACAGGGGCTTAAATTAAATATCAATGAGTCGATTTTATATATTGCATGTCTTTGTTTCATTCATAGGTACTTATCTAACTTTACTTATCAATGGAAAGGATAAGTTAAAGATCTATTTACTTTTGACGCTATATATATAAATATATATATATATATATATATATATATATATATATATATATATATTTAGTTACAATGTAAAGGTGAACAAGTAATAACTAAAAAGGGCAAAGTAAAATGAGATATATAATATTTAACACAAAATGTTTACTCAAAAAAAATATGGTTATTAAGAAAACTTTCAAGAGGGAAACAGTTGAGAGGACACATATAATATTTTTACACCAAAGCTATATACCTAAAACAATAAAATGCATTTTTTTATTTTACTAAATTTTTCATGATCTACACAAATTATTGGTCACCGCAAAGAAATCAATATAAGCTTACGTCTTACACTAACCTTACCATCTAATTGCTCCTCCTTTATAAAGTTGAGATCTAAATAACTATTATATGTACAATTCGAAATATTATAAATAACATCGTGCCTTTGAGCATTTACAAAATATACGATTTAAGGCAACTATAAAACGTTATAATGATGGCATTACAATAATTTTAATCGAAAACTTTGTATTTTGACTGCCTTAAATTGTTTACGTTAGAAATTGTGGTTAGCATTTTTTTTAAGTCTTACCAAAAATATACATGTATTGATTAGTTCCCTTATGGTCTTAAACAATTTTTTAATGCCACGTAATATTAGGACCAAAGTTATTTATCATTTTCTAAGTTATAGTACCAATTAAATGTTCGATGAGAAAAATTCAAAAAAAAAAATCACGCAAAATATAGGCACAGCTTAACAACATTATAACAGTAAAAAATCTTAAACATTAAATAATTAGCAATAAACAAATTGTATCCTATAGGCTATACTAATACAATATTTACACAAAACTAGGATTTCTTAAACAAATGACGTTTACGCCGAATACTGCAGTATAAAAAATTTAATTACCTAATCTACGAATGGTATGTTTAGTGTTTACGCTACATACCGTAAGTAAAGCTGTCAACTAAAGAAAGCTAATCTAACATCAAAGTTAGATACGGAAATGATGTTCGAATAAAATTTGACACATTTTAATCTACCTAAAACTACTATATACTAATACATAGTAAACGAAACAAAAATAAACGCAACCACTTGCAACGAATCGTTTAACAGTAACCATAATCGTCTCGTATCACAAATAGCCTGAGCATAACCAACCACCAATATTACGCCTTTTATCACGTACAAAATCCAATAAAATTCACGTAACGTTATAATCAGAATTCGTACTCGTAGTTCTGGAAATTCGTTTTTTTAAATAAATATGGATCAGATTTCAATAGCTTTCCCGGAAGACATTCTTATGAAGGGTTTTAAAACAGTAGCATACTCGATTAGATTAGCGAGACTAAATTCCTTTGTGTCTATTACGCTTAATTGTCCATCAAAATTCATTATCAACTAAATTAGCATCAATATTCGTTGGGTAAAACGATAACTTATATCTTTAGCATCTATTTAAAAGACCTCTAAAGCTATCAGATGCTTAGTAGATTGACAGTCTGCTTTTGATTTTTAAAGAACCAACATACACTTTCGGTGCCTCGCTACTCGCTAGTCTAAAACCATAAACATTAATTATGTCCAAAAACATTTGCCTGAACAGAATCAATATCCTCACAAGAATACCAGTTAACTTTTCTATATGACCACTACAATCAAAAAACGAATTCAGAGTTGCAAATTCTCATCATAATCGTCAATTACACTTTACCCACTAACCAAGAAAAAGCGTAGCGGCACATAAAATGGCTAGCACTATATTAGCGAGCGGAGCAGTTTGAATGGAGCGAGATGCAGCTAACGCGCTCGCCGCTGCCTCTACGCATTGAGTGTATGCGCGATGTTCGAGACACGTGATCGCGCAGAAATGTTGGTGTGCGCACGCGCCGTCGCAGTTGTCAGGTGTGTCGAGCTTTACATTGTATGCTCGTAAGTACCTATAGGAAAGTGTTTAAATTAAATATATACTTACAATATTAGTTAAGAAAGTAAGTAATTTTTCTTTTAATTTATTATTTCATATATAACTACAGTCATGTAAATCGAATTCAAGTTTTAGACAAATGTAATATGAAAATCAAAAATATTATATGTATGTATTATAGTATATATTATATGTATATGTATATTACCAAGAAATAGATATGTAAATAAATTTTTACTTACTTATTAAACATCGCTGTATCCTGAAGCTTATCAGCTAAATGATGTAGTGATTCAGCAGAAACATCTCGCAACACGTAATATTGCGTCAAGTTATACTCCGCCGTCCATTCCGCCCCGGAGCCAGCTACCGTCCCCGCACCCGCTCCCGCAGCCGCTCGGTTAGCCAAAGTCAGGTCCAAGTAAAACTGTGTATAATCTAGTACCTGCCAAATAAGCAATGAGAGTCTCACAATTGAGCTCAAAACTTTTTTTGTTATTTGGACGTAACGAAAGCCCAAATAACCATGGAAAAATTTTGCTGATGAATATTGCTCTGATTAATCACTACTGGATTATGCATCTTACATTCCAGTGACTAATCCGGTGAAATAAAGGCGAAAAGTAACTAAATATATAGTTACTTTTTCTAGGAAACAAGAAAAGTTGCCGGGGATAAAGTACAAAAGAAAAAGGCTTTTAATTCATTTAGCGAAGTAAAGACCAAAACGAAGTCAGGGCAAGCTGCTAGTACATAAAGAATGATATGTTTTGTTTAACTTGTCCCAACACATGATATGGAGGTTACAGATGCAATTTTTACATATAACGTTTCTTAAGTAGGTAATGTAAATGCAGTCCTTAAGTCTGATTTAGATAAAACACGTAAAATTTAGACTTGTAAGCCAGCAAATTGCAGCATCTGATTGTTTTTTTTAAATAAAAGCTATATTTCCTTAAAGGGCCATGGAATTTATTTTGTTTGTTTTCTGTCTATTTTTCGGCAAATTTCAGACATCACTAGACCGATTATATCAATAATTCTCAGATGAATAACGATTTGTTGTAGTAGGTAAATGTAGAAAAAAAGACATTTAAAATGACTTTAAAGCAACGAATTTACATTGTTATTTATTAGGTTCAAGTCATTATTAAAGATACATTCTAATCTCGGTCAATGGGTTATAATTATAGATAAGCAAGAAACAGTGCAGGAAATCAATAAATTTTAAAACAAAACTTTACTCTAGAGGTTGGTTATTTCAGGATTATTTTCGTAATACATTCAAACGTAGCAATGCAATGCTACGTTTGAATGTACGTAGCAATTTATTATAAAGTATACTAGCGAAAGCGCCCTAGCTTTGTATAGGGGAATTACGAAATCATTATTTCTTATTAAAAAAAAATTAAGTAGTTTACCTATTCATTAATTTTTTTATAATTATAGTACAGATTTTTTTAATAAAATGACGAATGAACGAAGGCGATTTTGCGTTGTGTATTTTATATATAGATCCCATTTCTCGTACCAACATAGCTCTTTGATTTGTTATCGATTCGCCATATACCGACCACTTTATTTTATTATGGGCTTGACGCAAAGCAATTTTGATAGAATATCTTTTGATGGTATATCTATTCGCAATCTTATAAAACATTGCTATTTGAGAAATAGCGTGCGCGAAATATAAACTGTTATAACATTTTTTTAAACTTATTATTATGGAACTTTTTTTAGCTCACAATATTTTTGTAATATTTTTTGACTTTGTTGACTTATTGTACAGCGTAACAAATTTGTATTTGGAAAAATAATATCTATTCAGCCAAATTGACTCAATATGTCGAATTTTCTGATTTTTATATAAAGACCTTAAAACTTTAAATTGCGATGAATCACATCACACAAGAGTATGAAAGATCACTAATACTAAAAATCACTAATAACAATAAAAGAAAAAGCAACATGGATGTTACGAAACAAATCTTGCAATCAAAAAAAAACATCAAATAAATGTTATTAAAAAAAACAATTGTTTCGGATTATTTTTTTCGATTTTTTTATGATTTTAATTTTGATAATTGAAATATCGATAAGATATTTAGGAAGTTAATTATGCTAAAGGCAAATTGACATTAGTTATTCTTTTGGGATATTGGACAAAAACAAGAAAAGTATAAAGGTAAATATTATATGAGTATGTTAATTTTATAAAAATAAAATAAAAATATTAATTTTATAGTTGCAAAATAAAAACCATGCACAGATAGTGTCGAAATCTATAACTAAAATTTTGAAATCATTGTGTGGTACGGAGTAGTTTGCATTGGAAGGCTTTCAAATGAACATGAATAAACCTGAGCATAACCAACTCTTATTTTTTCTCTTTTAATTTAAACTTGTTAAAGTAGTTCAAAAGTAGAAACCTCATTAAATGATATGCACCAGCATCTGCTTCTCATATTTTCATTTTACGCAATAAAAACAAAATATATATAGCAATAAGTCAAAAGCTATTTGGACAACTAAGTAGCTTTGTGAATATAAATTCAGAGAATAGGTTAATTTTAGATGAATTACTCCATTATTGATTACATACAGATAGTATAACAAATCACCATATCTAACATTCATTGATAATAACAAGGCGTAAGATACGATAAAACATTAGAATGAGTATTTGTTTAATTTATTATGCAGTATTTGAAAAAAGTTTGAAGCAATGTAATTTAAAAAAATACTTTGAGGATAACAAAGCAAAATATGTAAATGTCAGAAGAAAAGGAATCAGTTAGGAAGATTCTTAAACTTACTACTAAAAAATCTTCAACCGATCATTGCATTTACGAAGTTACTTTTATTAAGAACTAAGCAAATTGTTGAGACCTAAACCCGACCTTGATGATATACATTTAAAGAACCTAGTTAGCAACTAGAAGATAATCCTAAAAACCTACTATTTGTATAGTCACAACCACAAAATAGCTTAGCAAAACATAAATTAATGGCATCGAGACATAAAAAAATATTAAAATATATAAAATATGTTCAGAACATGGACATCTTATAAAGATTAATTATAACTCCTACGTGTTAAATAGATTGAGAAAATATCGGTGAGTAAACGACCCAATGAACTGTCGTATTCATCTAAACTCGTTGCCTCGTTTATTGTTACAATAACATGTGGCTGTTAAATTTTATTTCTGTGCTAGTTCAATTTTTTTTATAACAATGGTTAGATTTTGTATTGATGACAGACTAAAACACTCAAACCATAGGAAAAAGACCATAAATTGAGACTGGTGATTCTAATAGTATAATATAACAAATAACAAAAAAAAATTAACAAATTATTTATTACGTTACCTTTCCAGTGTCCGAATCAAATTTGTATAATCTTAGGCCCGGATTGGATGACCCTGTTGAACTGTGGTAAGGGCTCACAGATGGCGCCAGGAACGCCCAAGAGACTGGTTGATCTATTGAAAAAAAATATTATTAAATCATTTATATATCGAAGCAGCATTAATTTTCTCTATTATTTTCCATTATTTTATCATGACTTATACAGTGGGCGTTATATGGGAAGTGTTGGTTCAAATGAAAGTCGATGCAATCACAGTTGTATTTCAAATTAACAATAATCACTTTGTACATAGTTAAACAGCACTTCACTACACAGCCATATACCACTTCACTATTACCAAGTATAGACCAAACGGAACGCAAGTTCCTAGTGGAGCGGTCCTAAGCTTGGCTCGGCTCGAAGGCAAGTGTCCAGCCCTCTTAGCACCCCTCCCTTAGCTAGGCTCCGTCGTAGCACGAAGCTCGCCGAGTGTTGGCGATAATACCGAAGGTGCTGCCATCACTCAGGCGTCGTGCCGCGCTTCGTTTAGCGACCGTATTGATGACCGTCTCCGACACGGCCATCCTGCGTGCACACGCCCTCGTGTGTTAGCAGTGTGTTAGCCTGCAACCAAATAATCAACGAAAATACTTGCTCGACTCGGTCAATCCTGACCAGATAAAACTTAACTTTGAATCTGAATCATCTTTATTCTAACGAAAAGCTTTAACGCTAACACCTTTGTTTTTTTTTTTACTCCAAGTCACTGTAACTATCTCTAATCTAACTAATAACATTAGTCATCCAGAGCCATGTACCAACATCATTCAACACTTTAGCAATCAAAACTTATTTTCAAATTTACTAGCACCTCTGTAAACCACTCTTAGGCCACGGCTTTACAAGCCAACCAGCAATCACAATTGCTCCACAATCCAGGTGCATCCACTACGGGATCACCGCGTGTATCATCCTCTTGATGACTACACACTATGGTCATAACAGACCCCGACCTCCGCCAGAACTAAACGCACATCACACACCCACGGTCTATATAGTTTGAGCTTCCTCAAAAGACCGACTTTTACCAGGCTATGACTACGTAATAGTTACTAGTACGGTCGACACTACTACGGCCGTCAGAATGCTTACATCGGTTTCCATCGACTTCATTAAAACATTTGCTTGGCATGATGATCATTATTTACATCAACTTTATTGGTACATGACCTACTAGAATTTTTGTGTAAAGAATTTATAGCCGTCATGTTAATAGAAAACCTTTCAATATCTCATGTTCTATCATGATACCATTTTGTAACGAATAATTAGGCAAAACATAATATTTCAGAAGAATTCAATAGAATGACCGTTAATCGTTACAAAACAAATTTTACTCTGTGCGGAATATTCTGTTTTGATCAATACTAGAAATTGCAAGGACAAAATCGTTAACCACACAATTTGACTGCTAAATGTTATCTTACTAACGAATATTCAGCACCATGATTATAACAAAAGCAATACAGATTACCTCTATGCCATTGAGCATTCGAAGATGGTTGTACAACACATACATCCACGCGTCGTTCCGTTCGTGTTGCACTCATATTGCTGCCGTCCACTTGACTGGCACTACTTATGCACCGGAGAGTGATGTGACCAGGTTTGCCACATTTGAAGCACACCAGAGACTTCACTGCAGGCTGCAATGCCGTTGCTGTCATCGAAGGTCGTTCCACACTGTCATTTACCTTGCTTCTACACTCTGACCGCTTAAGACTCACTTTTTTTTGCGTTTCAAATGTGAGAATGCGTGCAATCTCTGCTGCAGTCGATCTCGCGAAGCAATTTTCGTAGTAAAGGCCAATCGTTGTAATTTCGAATTAAACTGACATAAGTGAGCAAGGATAGTCGCAATTGCTATCTGATTCTTGCTAGCGTCTTTCCAACGATTAGTCAGTGACGTCATCAGGCGATTTGCGTACGTAACGAGTTTCTTTTTTCATTTGGTTTGTCACTGTTAAAATTAATTAGCGTACCGGCCAATGTCTCGGTGGAAACAAACCTCGCCTTGAAAATCACCTTGTACTCTTCCTATGTTATTCCCTGGTATACAAATTGTGATAGCCACGTCGACCCTTATCGTTTTAATTCCTTACTGACTTACACCAAGCTGGCCGCCGTATGGAGGGTATTTGGCAAAACACAAATCTGCAGTCGCAAACAAAGATCTTGCGTCCGTATCCATATTGTCAGGGTCAAACTCGTGTAACCTGACGTTCTTCTTCATCCGAGGCATTTGCATGGCCTCGATAAGAGATCACATACTGACATTTTGTTGCTCAAACATTGCACGTCATTGTTCACTCAGAGTTAGTTCTTTTTGCAATTGAACCAACACTGATCCCGCTTCTGATATCGAAGCAGCATTAATTTTCTCTATTATTTTCCATTATTTTATCATGACTTATACAGTGGGCGTTATATGGGAAGTGTTGGTTCAAATGAAAGTCGATGCAATCACAGTTGTATTTCAAATTAACAATAATCACTTTGTACATAGTTAAACAGCACTTCACTACACAGCCATATACCACTTCACTATTACCAAGTATAGACCAAACGGAACGCAAGTTCCTAGTGGAGCGGTCCTAAGCTTGGCTCGGCTCGAAGGCAAGTGTCCAGCCCTCTTAGCACCCCTCCCTTAGCTAGGCTCCGTCGTAGCACGAAGCTCGCCGAGTGTTGGCGATAATACCGAAGGTGCTGCCATCACTCAGGCGTCGTGCCGCGCTTCGTTTAGCGACCGTATTGATGACCGTCTCCGACATATATATGTATTAAAATGTTTAAGTAGTAGTTAATTATACAAAAATAGTTTCTTTATGTAAGAGCGAAATACTTTTTGCTTTATTATCATTATAAAAAATTTGTGATTACATAATTACTTTTGTCAAATCAAACAAAACAATTTTAAGGAGGATTTATGAAGTTGATAATGATTTTTTTTTCGAAATAATATAAATGGTCGACGAAGTCCTAATATCTGTTCAAATAAAAAAAATAATAGTTTAAAATTGATAAATATAAACATAATTATTGCATAGTGACCGGAAGAGCGAAAGTCTTAGGTTAGAGGTTAAGGATTAAACCTATGTGGTAATAATTTTTAAATAGAAAATTACAACATAAAAAATCTTAAAAATTTTTTTTATTATATAGCAACAAAAAAAATTTTATGTCTAAGAAGATATAAAAAATTATTGTTGACAAAATTTAAATATTATTGAAAATATTAAGTTCCTAAAAATACGAATAATTTCATTAGTTTTTTTTAATAAATGAAAAATAAATTCGTTTCGTTGGGTTTATAATATCTTAACTTTTCAGAATTTGATTTATAGCGACACTCTTGACTGATGATCGATGGATGAAGTTTTTGTCTTTATCAAAATCGGCCTCGAGAAAACTTTTAGCATTACTTGCCGTTTGCTATTATAGTTCTGGATTTGGTTATAGACATACCAAAAATCGTTATTATATTCCAACACATCGTTAAAAATTATAACTTACATAAGCTATATTTAACCTAACTTATAAATAATGCTCTTTAACCTATTAATTATCATTTTATCGACAAATACATTCAAATGATATAATAACACAGCACAAAAATAAATAAACTCATTAAATACATTGAATAATTGCTACAGTTTTTGGAATTGTGACTACAACAACAATACTTGATAGTAACAAAAAAAATCATTCTAATTGAGAAACCTCCTTTTTTGAAGTCGGTTAAAAATAAAGAATTATTAATCGTATAGAAGTGTAAGACAATATAACGTGTAAATATGGCGCGTTTGAATAAACAAAATAATTTGTGGAAGGATTTTGCTTATTGAAAAAAAAACTTTTTTTTTGTGATTTATTATCTGCAATCAGTTTAACTATAAGCAGATTGTGTGAGGGTACTTGTCTGTCGAGTGTGATCTCCATTGAGAACATCTACTCATTTATTGCCAATGGACTCAGTCATCACTGATTATATCCTTCCTTTTGAGCCTTTTGTTATAGCCTCGACGTGTAAGTTGTGAAGCTAGAGGATTGGGGTGATTTTGCAGTCGTTGGTGATAGATTTGCGAAGTGTTTTTGATTTCGTCTTTCACAGTAGACATGTTGATGTGATCGTGGATTTCATTGTTGGTCACAAACCATGGCGAGTTGCCAATAGTGCGGAGGATCATATTCTGCATTCTTTGCAGGATGGTTATATTCGAGTTACTGGCACTGCCCCATAGCTGTATGCCATACATCCAAATAGGCTTCAATACTGTCTTGTAGATAAGCAATTTGTTATCTACAGAGAGTTTGCTGTTACGTCCAAGCAGCCAGTGGAGGTTACGGAATCGTATGTTTAGTTCCTCTCTTTTAGCTTTGATATGCCGCTTCCATGTTAGTCTTCGATCTAAATGAAGCCCCAAATACCGAACACAGTCAGAGTGGGGTAATACTGTGTTTTCTAACTTTACCAGGGGGAAGTTTCCCTTTCTCAAAGAGAAAGTTACTTGCACCGATTTTGTTGTGCTAGCTTTTATTCTCCACTTTTGGAGCCATTGTGTAATTTCATCTAGTCCATTTTGGAGGACTGTTGTAGCATGTGATGGATCAGCACTACTGGCCAGTATGGCTGTGTCATCATCAAATGTAGCTGTGGTAGCTCCATCCACTTGCGGGAGGTCTGCAGTGTATATTGTATAAAGCACAGGTCCCATCACAGATCCCTGGGGGACTCCAGCCAGTATGTCATAAAACTCTGAAGTTGCTTCAGCTTCCTTCACTTGGAAGATTCTGTCTGATATGTAGGATTTTAGCAAGCAGTAATATGAGTGTGGGAGATAAGTTTTTATTTTACAGAGTAAGCCTGTGTGCCAGACCTTGTCAAACGCTTGCTGAATATCCAAGAATACCGAAGAGCAATATTCCTTGTTTTCAAGCGTTTGTCTTATCTTGTTGCAGACTCTGTGCACTTGTTCCACTGTAGAGTGCTGCTGGCGAAACCCAAATTGGTGGTGCGGTATGAATCCTACGTAAGAGGACTTTCTCAAAGACTTTTGAAACGACTGGGAGAAGACTAATTGGTCTGTAAGATGTAATATCATTAAGTGGTTTTCCCGCTTTGTGTACCATTAAAATTTGTGATACCTTCAATAGCTGAGGATAGTACTGGACTCTAAAGTTTGCATTGAATAGGGTAGTTATTAGTACTACCGCCTTCCTGGGCAGTTGTAACAAGATCTCTTTAGTTATAAGGTCAAAGAAAAAAAAAACTACGAATGATTTGATGTTATATGTAACTTTTAGTGTTTTAAAATATTGGGGGTACAATTATTATGTTGGACGATACTTACCGCCTTCCTGGGCAGTTGTAACAAGATCTCTTTAGTTATAAGGTCAAAGAAAAAAAAACTACGAATGATTTGATGTTATATGTAACTTTTAGTGTTTTAAAATATTGGGTGTACAATTATTATGTTGGACGATACTTGTACAAATCAAATGAAATTAAAATATTTTATTTAGCATTAAATTATAATAATTTTTTACTGAACGTCATGAGTCTACTACCAGTTCGGAAAGAAGAAGCCTCAGACCTGAGAAGAACTGACGAAAGATACATCATTTCACTACTACGTTTTTAGAGATATAGTTATAGCATATGGAATAATGAAGTGAAACAAATTATTGTTGACCGCAGTTAACGAGAGGGGCTCAGGGCTTTTGGGTTCAAAAACAAATAGCCTAACGAGAAGGCTAAGCCGGATCGAAACGAACCGTAGCTTCTCACCTGCCATGTCCCAATCTAATCAGTACATACATCATTATACAAATAGTACATAGTACATAAAACATACATAGTAACATATATACATAAAAACTTTACCGTAACGACAAAACCTTACAGCCCAATAAATTAATAATACAAAAAAAAACATTAATTAAAAAATAAATTTTAAATAAAACTATCTTTTCGGCATTTTTGCGGATTTATTTTGATTTTCAGTTCACGACGTTTCGAATGCTTTACTGCCATCACGGTTACCTTAGAGACTAAGGTTTTAAACGTCTCAAAGATCATTATTATTGTTGTTACATACAGTGCCTACCCACAATTTTACAAAATAATTTCAATAATTTCAAAAGTGGCACCAAAGTACCTTACAATATTTGTTAATGTTAATTCTAAACATTTTAAAGTCTTTATTTTTATAAATATTGTAATTAAAAATAAAATTTTTTATCAAATATTCCCGTAAATGTAAGAAAGTATTATAAAAAACTAATTATTAGTAAATTCTACTATTTAAAAACAATGGTTATATCCCTAGATATAAAGATAGCAACTCATATATAGGCGTAAAGCCCATTGTCAACATATTTTTTAAATAGTTTAGTATATGTCTAAATCCGCAGATATAAATTTATCACATATTATTTGCCAGATACTATGCCGCATTACCTGATGATCGTCATCAATCATATAAACAGAAAATTACAGGTATAAATATTATTTACGGTGCGATATTTCTAAAGTTATCCACTTATCATCAACGATATCGATTTAAATGTTTCTGTAAAATTGTAGGCTGTATTTAACATGCAAGGTTTTGCTTCACGGCATCATTAAAGTGGTACGAAAAAAGTTTGTTCGTGTTTAAATACACACGCAATTATTAGCTTCGTTTAAACATTTCAGCGTCGCGAAGTGGCGTGAAAAACGAAAAATATTAACTGAATAGCTATTATATATTTTACTTAATAAAGTTTTGTTTCAGCTATTACGAATGTAAGTAGAATTTGCATATTTTTGTATCTTTAGCTAGATTTATATGTGGATGAAAATAACAAAAAATATAAATAAATATCTTCTCAGACGTACCCGATAAGTTATTAAATCCATAGAGCAAGTAAGTCCGTCGGTGGCCCGTGTTGTTCTAGGATTAAATTAAATGAGTTCACATATTTAAAACTGAACTTCAGGAGCTGAGAACAAGCTGTAAAATCACTCCACGACACTAGCAGCTTTTAACTTTTTTAAGTATCCAGAGGCAGGTTTCATATATTTCAGCCTAAACTTTTATACAATATGTTCACCTATTTTACGATGAAACAAGTAACTTTATCAATATTTCGGCGGATAACAAAGAAAAAAGCCAAAATTCAACAACTTTAATCCTTACAGCACAATATACCAAACTGTGAGAGCTAATCCGGGCGTGCCGTCGCATCGTCCACAGGTATTTGGATGTGTACTAAATACGCTATGTGTCTTGAATTAAGTAGACTGATCGATGCATAGTTAATAGCGATATCATGTCATATGTATGCTATTATTAAGTGTATTAATTTCTTCTAATTGGTGTAACCAGTTGAGTTTGAACACGCTTCTCAAAATAATTTACCGAATTGAGTACCAAATGAATCTTGCTGGTATAATAGAATGGAATTATAAGGGGGCTCATATCTTTTAATTTATTCTAATATTATAATCTATACTAATATTTTAAACAGAGTTTGTTTGTTTGAATGCTCTAATCTCAGGAATTAGTAATCCGATTTGAAAAATTATTTTTGCATTAGATAGCGTTCTTGAGGAAGGCTATAGGCTGTATATAATATAATATATATATAGCCTTATCTATTCCATTCACCGTACGTTAACCGTTAAAAGGTACCTAGACAAAGACAATTTTAATTAATTTATTTATTTATTAGATTCACTAGTGGTTAGTTACAATAATAAAATAAATATAACTAGATTTGAAAAAAGAATAGAAAGTACGGTTCTGCCATTATTTTAATCTTATTTAATCTATATAATAAAACAATTTTACATACCATCATCGTATATAACTCTGAAAGTATCAACGTGTAGATGTCCAAAGAACTGTCCTGCGATAATCCTCGCATGGCGACGCACGAGTCCCAAATATTTGTTATTTGCGTCGACTGTGTAGGAATTATATCCTGAATCAGAACCAGGAGCCGCGTGACCTACTATGTACACCTGTTGAGAAAAAATCAATGATTTAGACATTAAAAGTGTTAGTGTGATTATTTTGAAGTTGCTTTCCTCTACATTTAAGCTTTAATAACTATAATATCTGTTAAAAAAGTAATCGGGAAATTGTATTTTCATGCCATTTTCTTATTACATTGTTAAATATATATAAGAAGTAGTAAGTAGATATTTTTATTCATAAGAAGACCTATCGCATGAGATATGTATGTACGAGTATGTTGAATTTTGTTTAAATTTACAGAAAATAATAATATAATTAGAAAATTAACCCATATTCATTATTCATATTTTATAATGTACTTTCTGTGTCGGTAGCTGAGAATATAGAGAGTGATATATGGATAGACACGAGTGATTTTGTAATGTGGTTCCGATTATTTTCTTTTGAGATACGGAACCCAAAAAAAACCGATAACATTTTTAATACAGTAATATTTACCATAAAAGAGATTCACGAATTTTAAAATAATAATAGCACAGTCATTAGACATCTCTTTACATTGGGATAAGTATAATTTAAAGATTAAAATAAAATAAAGGTATTGTAATATAAGTACATATTATGTACTTATAGCTTAGCAACACTTTTTAAATATTTGTATTATAGTTTATTTTATACAGATACTAGCGGCTCACCCTCGCTTCGCTCGGGTTCGTCGCTAGGTACATTTTAAATAGATATAATTATTAGCCAGCATTAGCCATATATATATTTTTTTCCTGAATTTTCCGATGTTTTAATACTTATTATTCTATTCCGGGCTAAGAAAAATCTAAAAAAATCAAATATCATAAAAATTGGTCCAACCAATATATATATATATAACAAGAACGGTATATATATATATATATATATATATATATATATATATATATATATATATATATATAGATAGAAGCTCATTAGTTGAGCAACAATACTGCCTTATTTACTAGAGTTAAACTTTCAAAGTTAAGAAATAAATTAAACTAAATTTACTAAATGAAAATCAAAACAATATGATGCTATCTGTGTACATAAGTATTTAGGTAGAAAATTTCGGCTTAAATATGTATGTAGATATTCGAAAAATATACATAATTGTGATATAAAATAACGTATAAAGTTACGTATAAAGTTATTTATATTTCCAAACATGTAACATTTTAATCTAGACAATTTTCTTTCACTCAATTACTAACAAAGCTATGCAATAGTAACATGCGACAGTATTAGCGTGAAAAATGTCGGGAAGCAAGCGACTCATAATGCCTTCGATTTATTCGAACAAACAGCGTCCTTGAAGTGTTTTTTGTTGAAATTGCCCTAAATCCCAGGCTTCCCAAGGCGACAAAATCAAGCATAAATTGATTTCACAAACCCTTCGAAGGGAGAACGTATGCGACGGAATTTTTCGTCCTATTATTTCGGAAATTATATTACTGAACTCACCTTGTACAGGCCTTTTAGAATATAACACATATTTTGTGCAGTATGTTTAACTGTAATTGTTTTATAATACTTTCTACAAATTCATTTCTCTTGTTAATAGCTTCAGAGCATAATACTTTTTTAAATTTATTTATTTTTTAAATTAAACTACATATCTTTTCGGATTTTTTCGCGGATTTATTTTGATTTTTGGTTCTTTCCCGAGAATTGCTGTAAAGCATTGTAAACTTCGGTAACCAAAAATCAAAATAAATCCGCGAAAAAATCCGAAAAGATAATTTTATTTTAAAATTATTGTTAATTAATTTAGTACTTATGTAAAGTATGACTATAAGTATAAAATATAGTTATGATATACTCATCTAATAATATTTTTTATTTACTAAGCAAATATTTGCACTTTTATTCTATGGCGGAAGATACACGATGACTGTAAACAGAAAATATTATTAATATAAGATACTTGTTAAATTTGTCAGAAATCGGTCTTAGCCCTTTTTCATCTTTCGATTACGAATACGTGTCAATTGATCGACAAATATGTACAGAAATCCAAATACATAAATGTTCTTCATTGTAAATGTAGTAGAATATGTAGTCATATTTGGATACGTTTTCATTTCCTAGCAAAATATACATATTATATATATACAATATATGTAGGTATATATATACATATATACCTATATATATTGTATAGGTATATATTTATTTGTTAATCTTTATTTATTACAATTTACTTAGTATATGTTGATATAAATTTATTTCCATGAAGAACATTTTGGTGCACTACGAAACTTTTCTTGAATTGGTAAAAAAATCGTAATATCGATTTAAATAGAATTGGTAAAGACATGGCGTAACATACGTACATTAGAAAACAAACATACGCAATTTGAACCCTCCATCTTTGTGTAAGTCCGTAAAAAGTTACTGTAAAAAAGCTATTTAAATATATTTTGTAAATAATAAAAGCAATATTTCTGTGATACTTTTCTTAAATCTATGTTTCATATTTGTTTTAATCTTTTGTTATACGACACAATAAAAACAAAGTACTTTGAGATTTATTCAGATAAGGAATAAAGTCTATTACAGCCAGTGTTGGATTTAACATTAGCGCCGCTTCTGGGCATAGTAAAAAATACAGCCCCATCATCGAAATTTTGAATAAAACGTTGAAAGATTAAATTTTTTTAATTATTATTTTTTTGGAAAATTCAAAAAATAATAATTTATAAATGATATGTATTTTTCGAAAAATGTACATACAAGTTAATTTTTTTTATTTTTCACTTTTTGGTAAAATAAAAAAAAGAATTTTCGATAACGCAAACAAAAATTTTTTCATGCTCTCCGAATGCTGTCGCCCAGGGCACTATCCCCGAGTGCCTCTAATGTAAATCCAGCGCTGAATTTACAGCATTATAATAGTCTCCAACATACTTAGGTACATTATAGTATGTAAAATGAAAATATCCAATGCTTCTAGAATGGTCGCTATATAACTTCTTAAACTAAAACTTATGTACACTCAATTCAACTTGAGCAAAACACAAAATTCTTCTTATTTACATTAATTTTGTTAAGTAACATGCTACGTTTGTCACGGTGATATACAGCAGCGCCTTGTAATGAGTCATAATTGTGAATGCGGAAACATTCTTGAGCGTAGCGTACAACAAGGCTTACGAGGCTTACGTCTAAAATTATATTTAAATGCTTTTCTTGTAAAATTGTTGGAAATAAAGCCTTGAAGTTAACACTAAGCGTTGGTAATTTTCTTTTATAAATCGTATTACATTATGTAAATAAATGTTTTTATCCTAAAATTTAGTTGTTATATAATTAATACACTTTCCATTTTTAAATTTTCCTTTCACTTTATTCTAAAATTAGCAGAACCCGCGGCTTTGCTCAAGTTCAATCTAAAAAAAACTGGCCTTATGTATTATTATAGCGACTCACCCTCGCTTCGCTCGGGTTCGTTGTTTTGTATCGTTATGTTATTATTTATATATAATTCTACATTTTTGTAAAATTATATATTAATATAATACCTATATAATTTTAAAAAAATGTATGGAAGTCTGCCTGATTTGTTGATATTCATGATTACTGCTCCAATCCCTTAGGTAGTAGCATGATGATATATATCTTATAGTCTTTCTCAATAAACGGGCTATCGTATACAAAAAGATTTTTTTAATCGGATTAGTAGTTCCTAAGATTAGCGTGTTCAAACAAACAAACAAATAAACAAACTCCGCCTCTTTATAATATGAATGTAGACTAAGACCGTGTTATCTTTTGTCATTTTTTACGAGCCTTAAGTTTAATATTTTACTCTGTCGCTTAAAATTTGTAATCCACTTATCAGCGCAGACAGTTTGTTGTCCTGATTTTTGACATATCTAAATAACTTTAGTAACAATAAAACGATATTATACCTTAATGCTAGTTCTATGACAGTCTCGATTTTTTTTAATCAAAACAAATAAAAAAAGAAAAAAAGAAATTTATCCCACAGAAACCATGCATTTTTCCGGGATAAAAAGTAGCCTATGAATTATTCTGATGTATGAGCTATATTATTGTAAAGTTTCATTGAAATCCGTTCAGTAATTTTTGGGTGAAAGAGTAATAAGCTGATATCAATACATGCATATATCCATACATTCTCATAAACTTTCGCATTTATAATATTAGTAGGATATTTTTTATAATTGTTTTATATATTAATAAAATAATTATAAAAAATCATCACAAACGCACAAAAAAGAAATAATCACAAACAGGACTAACTTATACACCATGAAAGAGATTTCATCATTCATCTTATCATTTTCTTGTTTAAAATAATAATAAATTCTCACCTCACCTAAAGCTATCTATCTCATTCTAAATAACTATCCAAATTCTATATAACCTATCAAATAAAAGTAACAATATATCAAAAATCGATGTGTAACCAACGTAACAGAAATGAACCAAAATTATTTTCATCAAATCCAAATCTAATGCGGTATATAGTTTCTCAAGGCAGTTTAAATAGGTCTTGTTAGTGGACGGTATCATAACTAGCGCACCGGAACCACGCGGGAAGTCCGGCGCTGCTTTCATAATTTACAAGATTAGAGTCTCGTTCACATAATCACTGGTGAAATTCTACCAAATTGTTGATGTTTTGATGTTATATTCAATTTTTGTAAAAGTAATTTTTTATGTAGTTTGGTTTCAATGCGTATTTGTATTTTTGGAATAGAAAGAAAATTCATGTGTTTTTCACATAATTATTTAATTCTAAGCTGATTAGCGACAATCCTTTCTAGAGGGTTCTAATGTATAGATATTATTGTACATTACATGTTTAACTTCACGAAATTTGGAAATATTTAAAACAGGCAAAACTATGGGTGTTAATTGTGGCAAGATACTCAAAATAATAATGTTAAAATGGAGACGTATACCTCCAGTCGGACGTTGTTTGTGTCATGCTACAGGCACAGATGCCTTTGCGTATACTATTTATCAGGGAATGAAAGCTTCTTTTTAAGTACTATCGTCTGCACTGGTGGTATTTGGTAATACGCAGACCTTGTGTGATGGTACCTATGTTAGTGTTAGTCTTAGCCAGACGGAGGCAAATATAAATATTGTTTAGCCAAATTTGCAACATACAGGACTCGAACCCATGACTACTAGTATGCCTATAAAATACTTAACGATCACTGTCCAAAAAAAGTGTTTTTAAATATTAATTGAATTTATGAAACAAGGACCCTTACAAAGGTTGAGCATAAGCTACTTATTTTAATTAAATGTCTGATGGTTAGAATTAATTTAAAAAAGCAATATTTAGTAATTGAAGTGCTTAAATCTTTTAATTATAATATAATAATAACCTATTGTTTTCATTAAACGAAACAATGAAAGCTATCAAATGATAAAATTCATTGAATTTATTGTTACTACCTGATACAAAATATAATTGGTCCACTTTGAATATACTAAACTAGCTATGCCCCGCGGTTTTACCAGCGTTAAATTTGTTTGATTATACATACGAGTACATACACATACATCAGTTGTACAAAAATGTATGGAAGTCTACCCGATTTGTTGACATTCATGATTACTGCTCCGCTCCCTTGGGTAGTAGCATGTTGTTATATAACCTATAATCTTTCTCAATAAACGAGCTATCTAATGCAAAAAAATTTTTCAAATCAGATTAGTAGTTCCTGAGATTAGCGCGTTCAAACAAACTAACTCTGCCTCTTTATAATATTAGTATAGACTTAATATTAACTATTGTTGAGCCATCATCGTATTATTGATTATAACAAAAATCTATACATATAATAAAATTGTAACTAAGCCGAATCTGTAAATTAAATATTTTTTGGAAAATCTTATTGAAATAGTCATTATTATCGATACAGAGGCCGAATCTATAGTTTTTAGAATTTAGTTGTTAGACAAAAAATCTAAAAACTATAGATTCGGCCATCGATAATTATGTTTATTTCAATAAGATTTTCCAAAAAATATTTAATGTACAGATTCGGCTTGGTTACAATTTTATTATATGTATAGATTAGTATCTTCCTGCGGCTTCGTATGCCAATGAATATTAATTTCAAATTTTCATAGTCTTTGTATGCAATTTGTTTGTCTACAAAATTTAAATAAAAAATAATTCTTACGTGAGACAATTTGAGTAACTAATAATTTTTACCTCGAAACTTAATGTGGATTGATGTGGACGAATTAAATGTACGATTTGAAACATTATTTACGTTATGTATCTCATGTTAGTCAGACTTCTGGATGATGGACATGATTCCCGACGAGATATCTTCATATTAAGAATCGTGGGAAAGTATAAATCAAATTTTATCTACACTACTATTATAAAGAGGAAAGATTTGTATTTGTGTATGTTTGTAATGAATAAACTCAAAACTACTGGACCGATTTGGTAAGGTTTAGTAAAAATATAGGTTGAGACCTTGGAAAGGACATAGGATATTTTTTATTCCGGAAATCGTCATCCCTTAAGGGGGTGAAAATGGGGTTGAAAGTTTGTATGGGTATTCAATAATTTTACGTATAGCTTTTTACACAAGATAAAGTTCAAATGTTTAAAAATAATGTTGTCTATAAGTCGGTATCCGGTAATTTTCGTAACGGTAAAGTCGTAGCACATTTGCTACGATTTTACCGTTACGAAAATTGTGAGGTTGTTACAAATGCTATTTTGTCCCGGTAAAAGAAGCTTATTCCCGCGGGATAAATGAAAATTTTTTTTATCATTTTTGACTCGGACTAATGTGAAACCAAAATGGAAGCCAAGCTAAAGCGAGGGTAGATCGTTATTATGTCATAGATAAACATAGTATATTGTCATCTTACTCTCCTTTTGTTTCACATTCGTGTTGTTAATTTAACACAAATGAAATCACAATATGTGATCCAGAGACAATACAAAATCGCATCATTAAAATAGAAACAAAAGGCTAACTTTTAATTGCAGTGGATTTCCACATAATTAATACGTTGAAATTTATTATGCGCTTCATTAAGTAAAAAATGAGTTGATCACATAAAGTATTAATTCAATTATTTTAAATAAATGTACATACATATATACGAGTATATATGTATAGGTGTTAACGTATATTATTTAATCTATATAATAAAAATTAAGTTGTTTTTTGATGTTAAGCTCATCACTTGAGAACGGCTATTGAGACCGATTTAGCTATTTTTGTTTTTAAATTGTATGTAATAGTTCGAATAATGATTTTAGACACAAAAAATGGAAAATTCGTCCGTAAAATTACGGGAAACCAGAAAGTGATTTTTTTTAATATAGTATTTTGAATAAAATTGGGACAACACGTCTATTGAATCAGCTATTACGTTTTATAAATATTTAACTATAATTTGTATGAAAAATAAAGGAGACAGAAGAGTAATTGAATATTGAACTTTAAACACTGTAATTATTGTTTACTAAAAGATACTGATTTAAATAAATTTAAAAGTAATTAAGAGAATCAAGAGAATATACTACGAATATCTCAAGTTATATATTTTTTAACACACGCCATTTAGCCTAGGGGTCACAGACTATATTTACGAGTATAATAGTGCACTTACTGCACGAAATTACTAAACCAAATAATGCATAGCTTCTTCAAATGTTAATTTAAATATCAAGAGCCTAATGAAGCCTGGATGAAGTTAATTAGGATAAAAAAAGGGCTTACCATTTCGTTATTGCTTGTGGCTTTCTCCAACACGGTGTCTAACCAATCCCACTGACGTTTCGCGTGCACGTTTTTGGCTTCACTTACGCTGAACAAGTTCGTGTTGAGCGCCACGATCCTTAATTTACTGTGCGATTGCTCTATCGTGTAATAACCACCTGGATACAAAATTATACCATCATCAGATAAATATTGAAAATTTATTAGCCAAAAGCGACTTACTGTTGCTTCGCTTGCTTCGCTTTGCTTACGTTTTGAATAGATAATAGTTATTGTACAACTCGGTCGAACCAGTTATTGTGTTTTCCCGTGAGAATGAGAGATTTTCCTTAGTAACAGGTATACTTAATGTTGACCCGAGTAATAAGTTATCACTACACAAAATTTAGTTAAAATCCGTTCGGTATTTTTTGCGGGAAATGTTCAACTGACTAACAAAAAGTAATAAAATTTCAACAACTATTGTTTTGAGGTCTATACACAACACGTAAGTCATTGTTTTTTTTTTAATATTTCATATACAGATTTGGCTTTGTTACTATTTTATTACATGTATATTTTAATGGATTTTAAACGGAGGTTATTTAACTATGTTAGTATTTTATATTATGTATGTATGTTCACCGATTTCTCAGAGATGGGTTGACCGATTTTGCTACTCCCTAGAAGATCCCATATAAATTTCTTTGACAAAATCAGAAATAATACCATAAAATTTAAAATACCTACATAAATCAGCTTTTTTCTACTTCTAAATATTTTAAAAATGCTTGCAGATAATAGAATTGCATCATTTTATTTGATACAATTATTCTAGGAAAATAGTGTTTTCAAATGAATAAAGATCCAGTTAATGTTCATCGTTAGATACTGCAATATACTGCACTTTATAAGGACAAGTTGTGAAAAACCGTAAAGCGAAACAAGAACAAACAAAACAAGAAACTGTCTCGAACTGCTGATACCAAAATCGAATTTAACGAAACTTGGCTGCAGAAAAACAAGTAGAGCTCACTTTGTTTTATCTTTATCCGATTAGCAAAAACTGAGAATAGCTGGGCGTCGAAGTAAAATGCACTGCTCTGTAGAGTGCCATTCAATTTGCGTAGGTTTTTCTAGGCATTGCTTTGAGAAAAATATCGTTAGGACTTATGCTTGGACCTAGCCTAGGCTAGCAGTGTCTAAAACAACGACTATAGAGACTAGCTAGATTTTAAAAATAAAAATTTCATTATATATCTCTTCGATGTAAACTTTGTTATAAAATAAGATTTATTTGTACAATATATACATATGTAACTAAGCAGAATCTGTACATTAAATATTTTTTGGAAAATCTTATTGAAATAAACATTATTATCGATACAAAGGCCGAATCTATAATTTTTAGAATTTTTGTCTGTCTGTCTTAACAGATCTAGTGGTTTTTCTGTGATGCGGTAACCCGCGTCACAGAAAAACCACTAGAGGGATTTTGATGAAATTTGGAATGGTGATAGCTGGTTATCCGGTTCAACATATACTTTTAACCGCGGAAAAATATCTCGTTTCTGAGAAAAAAATGCAAAAACTGTAGTATAAGTGTATACTAATCTGTAAAACCTAAGAATTTGGTTTTTGGTCATCTGAACGCGGGCGAAGCCGCGAAAAATGCTAGTACATTATAATAACATATTATTGTAATAGACAGAATGTTAAGTTTTAAATATATTGATTTTTAATTGTTAGGTTACATTTACTGCAATCAAGAAAATAACTTACTTAATCACTAATTAGCAAAACCTACACACTGTCATAATGTCTTATGGTAGTCAAAACAAACAAAATAGAATGGTATAAATAGGATATAATGGGAGAAGAATAATGAGTTTTGCCGCACTTCTTTCCTCAATGATGAATATAATAAAATATGAGAGAACAAGTTTGAACTTGTGATTTTAATTTATCATTTCGGTATAAAATTCTTTCACTATATTTCGAGTAAATAAAATTAAATAACTTCAAAATTTATTTCACAGTGTAAATAAAAAAATTGTCAGATTCACTACTATAGGTTTTAATTTTAATTTACTTTGTTAGATACGTGCTGTCGCTTGTTGCTTGTTATTACCACTACCTATAAGGTTGGAAATCTTTCAACTTATAAAGAGACTAGCGACTCACCCTCGCTCCGCTCGGGTTCGTCCCTACTTACGTTTTAACGTTTAGTATAGATTTCTCAGAGATGTGCTATTTTTCCGTAGTAAAAAGTATCCTATATGTTGACCCGGATAACTAGCTACCATCATACCAAATTTCATCAAAATCTCTATAGTGGATTTTCCATGATTCGATCACAGATAGACAAAAATTCTAAAAAGTATAGATTCGACCTCTGTATCGATAATGATGACTATGTATTTCAATAAGATTTTCCAAAAAAATATTTAATGTACAGATTCGGCTTAGGTACAATTTTAGTACATGTGTAAAAATTAATCTGAAATTAATATACTAAAAACGTCACATTTAAACCTTTGCACCTCCTTGTAATATTTTTATTAAAATATTTCATGAAAGGCCTCTCCTCCCACACATAAGGCACAACCTACTACAATAATAAATACTTTTTTTAGATTTATGCAAGTATTTGACATTCAAAATTATACTAATTTTTTTTTCAGATTTACAGCCGAGACAATGAAACATTGCTCTCAAAATTCAAAATAAAACTGTGACATTATTAAAAAAAAATTATATACTAAACTAAACTGCTAATCTCTTTAAACTGAACGTACCGTTTTTCAGAGTCTGTAAAGCTTCCATAGGTAACCAATGGCTCCACAAATTAGTCAGTGTCTCGGAAGGCGCCGGATCTGTATGCCCGAGTACGGGGAATACAAAGTGCGAACTGAACGTCATACGGAGAAGCTCCGTTATGTTTCTGATCGCCTGGTACCTGTTATCTTCATTGTTGGGGTATTGAGTTGCTACGATGTCCCTGCAAAAATATGCTTTTTATATATTAGGTTTAATGTAGATTTCTCAGAGATGAGATATTTTCCCGCAGTAAAAAGTATCTTATATGTTGATTCGGATAACCAGCTATCATGATACCAAATTTCATCAAAATCTGTACTATATTTTTCTCGTGATGCGTTCCTTCCCAGACAGACAGACAAAATTTATAAAAATTATAGATTCAGCCTCTGTATCGATAATAATGAGTATCTCAATAAGATTTTCCAAAAAAATATTTAATGTACAGATTTGGCTCGATTATAGTATTTAGCATAACGAGGTGTATTATAATGTATTTCGAAGCAATATAGAAAAGTTTCCTCTGCTACTTTGATCTTTGCGTGTCTTAATCGAAGTTATAATATTATATTAAAATCGAAATTAAATTTAACTAACCCAGTCCATAGAACAAACTCTACGTTTTCTGAATGACGCGTGCGCATGTATCTCAGCGCGGATTGTATGAGTTCTAGCGAACTGTCGCATGAGTAATCTCCAAGACGGCCTAATGCTCGATGATGGCCTGAACTCCCACGCTCATCTGCTCTTCGACAATCTGTAGTAAAAACCTATAATTTTAGTCAACCAACTTCAAAAGTAGGAGGTTTATAATTTGAATGTAACATATATAAAAAAATTATGTATAAATGGAAAATTATTCGGAACTATAAAATTATATTATTTTAAGGTATCTCAAGGAGTAATTTAAATTTAACGAAAAAATCCAGCTTTAATATGGAATAATTTATTTGTACGGCTTTATTGAAATCCATGCCATTTTTCACTTAAAAGGTCATTTTTTTATTTACTTCAATCCATAATGTTTTATTTTAGCAAAAAAATGAACCGAATACATAAATTTAATTTATTTTATAATATTTCAATACAACTACAAGTGACCACTGTATAGTAATAATATTTAAATTAAAAGAAAATATTGCTTTTTATTCATATTTGGTTAATATTAATTCTGCAAAAATTTTGCAGCCTGGTTTATTCATGTTTGATCAATTTCGAATTCAATAAAAAAGTAATGTTCAGTAATATAATAATTGTAACAACAATTCCCGTGGTGAAAGTAAAAGTATATAAATTTCGCTTCTTGTTAGATTTATATATATGAGAAAAAGTCACAAATATATTTTATCGATCACAAATTTATACCTACGTCTTCTAGTATCGCCTTGCGCTGTGTACAATGGGTCGTAGTGAAAGTCCGTGATGTGCCAGAAATAACCTGAAACAAATAGACATATTGTGTAAATAATGTGTATCTCGATATTTTCATAAAAATTATCTATACATATAATAAAATCGTAACTAAGCCGAATCTGTACATTGAAATTTTTTGGAAAACTTTATTGAAATAGACTTTATTATCGATACAGAGGCCGAATCTGTAGTTTTTAGAATTTTCTGTCTGTTTGTCTGTCTTTCTGTTATCGCATCACGGAAAAACCACTGGAGGGATTTTGATGAAATTTGGTATAGTGATAGCTGGTTATCCGGGTCAACATATAGGATACTTTTTAACCCGGAAAAATATCTTATTTCTGATAAAAAAAACAAAAACTGCAAAGTAAGAGTTTACTAATATATGTAAAACCTAAGAATTAGGTTTTTCTCATTTGAACGCGGGCGGAGCCGCGGGCAATGCTAGTATATAATTTAAATTATATTGAATTGTAGTGATATATGTATTATATCTAAATGAATAGCTGTTGAAAGCTTAATTAAACATTACGTATGTTGCAATGATCGATTTTATCTTGACACTTTTTTTAAACTTCAAAAAGACCAAGGCTTACATAATTGACTCCCATCTATTGGCTGTTTGCGCGATTGAATTTTTTATTGAGTGCGTACTTGCGAGACGGTTCCATATAACAAAGGCAGATCCTTTGTTATATATGGGACGATGAGGTTTAGAGATAAATAAGATTAAAATGTCTTGCGTTAACTGGCATCGACTATACTCGAACTACCACCTCGGTAATCTATCTCTTACTTTTTAATGCCTGAAACTCGAAATATATATTTTTATTATTATTCGAAATATATTTACTAATTAAAAAAAATATGTTTTTTTAAATATCTTAACTATAAATTAACTACAATAGTTACACTGAATCTCTATATAATATCGAAAACGATCTATAAATATTACAATTCCTAATTTATGTTCCATGAACGATTTAAGATAATATATTATAAGCAAGCTATCATTATCATAAGCAGTACAAAAATATAAAATTTTTGCTCTAAATAAAAATAAACATAATTCAAGAGCAAGTGAATATTTACATAAAAAAACATATCACAGTTGTGTGATAAGGTCAAAGTATAATAAAGCACACAACCTTCATAGTAAAACAAATACTGCGTTTACTCGCCGGTAGCAAGAGGAAAAGTAACACTGCAGATATCTTATAAATGCTAAATAAAAATAGCTCGCGACCCCAATGCAAGTGGATACACAAGTAAAAATGGGGCTTGAAACACTCGGCATAGTAGGTCGGTCCACTTAGCATTCTTGACATAGAATTAGCTAGCACATTACAACTCCACAATACAAAGTCGGGAACTGCGGGTTAGATATTGAAGTATTTTTTCTACCATTTAATAGACTCCAATGTGTGATTCCGTTGCTTGATTCGACATTTTTAATTACTTTTTAAGTGAAAGACACGCAAACGACACGACGACATATGTATATAAGAAATAAAATTTAGGTATTTTTTTCTTGAAATTATATTAAAAGACATCGTAAAAATCCAAGATGAAAATATATTTAGTAGATTATAAGCAATATACTAAATTCATTATTTCCTTCTTTTTTAATGTCGGTTAGAGGTGAAATGTTTTGATGTATTTTTGAGGATAAAGAATTTGGCGCACCTCATTTATGTACATAAATGTATTTAAACAATCATAATTTAATAGATTTTTATCACAGCTAACATTGTACATTGATATTTTATGTTTAGTATATGTATAGTAGGAGTAGTTCCTAGAATTTGTTTAATCATGCATCATTCCAATTCAGAAATCAAATGCCTAATTTACAAGATCTGATAATGTAAATCCATGTGATTTGGGCATCGATAACATTCGATTCTGTCAAACTGACTCCTATATTTAAATTGCGTGCGGGTTAAAATTTATTTGAATCAAGTATTTAGTTCTTGAGTTTAGAACAGCCTTGTCGTGGGAATGTAAGTGCACTATCCATTCCTTTCACTCACAAAGTCTGATAGGGCGATGATTGGACATGACCGGTAAGAGACCGGCCAGAGGCGGTACCGACGGCTAACAGCTCTTCAAAGTAAGGGTTGAATCACTAACTTTCTAACTCCGGGCCGCTATTGAGAATATGGAAAAACGCGACGTAGAACGAACGAACCTAGGACTTTCGGATCTGTGCTTAATACATGTTAGCCACTAGACAAGTGAGACAATAAAATATTCATATTGTACTTATAAATTAATTCATAAAAATATATTTTTTATATAATTTAAAATATTATATTCACCATAGTATGGTAGAAGCAGTATCTATTTTTACAATATTGACAAATATTCTACTTACAGAATTACCAGAATTAATTACACACAATAAATAACATATTACAAATATAAAGTAGAAAAGTACTTGTACAACACTTGTAACATTTATGTTAATTAAAAGCTATTCAATCTACGACTATATTGTTTATAATCTATAATAATGGCCATAACAATGAATGGAGCTAATGATGGAATTCTTTCATTGAAACTGATGTAAAATGGTATTGAACGATTTCATGATTAATTTTTCCGTCTTTTATACTAAGTAGACCTACCTACTAAGTAGACTATTTCAAGAGAGAAAGAGAGACTAAGAAGAGTATTTTAAGACTTATTTTCTGATTCTAAAATATTACGCCATGTGTTTTTCTTAGTGTAATAATGTTCTAACAAATATCAATGTATTTATTGACAAATATTTATCTCATATGCAAATGATTAAATAATGACTTTCTTAAAAGAGTTAATTTGTAAAAATAGGCAAAGAAAAAAAATAGTTTAGTACCTTTTTCTCCTTTGTTTGTTTTGTTTTATTTGGTACTAGCATTGCCCACGGCTCCGCCAGCGTTCAGATGACCAAAAACCAAATTCTTAGGTTTTACATATTAGTATAGTCCTACAATGCAGTTTTTTTTATTTTTTTCTCAGAAATGAGATATTTTCCCGCAGTAAAAAGTATCCTATATGTTGACCCGGATAACCAGCTATCATCGTACCAAATTTCATCAAAACCTGTCAGTGGTTTCCTCGTGATGCGGTAACAGACACACAGACAAGTAGACAAAAATTCTAAAAACTATAGATTCGGCCCCTGTATCGATAATAATTTCTATTTCAATTAGATTTTCCAAAAAATATGTAATGTACAGATTCGACTTATTTACAATTTTTATTATATGTATAGATTGACTTTTACTGGTTGACTGACTATTGACGAGCTTTAGCTGGCTTTTTTATCAATAAAAAAAATTAAAAGTGGTTTTTTTTATATACATAGGTAAATTCTTTTCATATATGATTTACTCTTTTTCATTATTGATTATGGTTGAATTTCGACCACTGGGCGAATACTAGTTTTAATTGATATACGATAATTAATGATAAATTGACGTGGATGAGCAATTCAAGAATTGTCTGGTCTTCAGATCTTCAATACAAAAGATTATATTGTTATTGTTAATATAAAATGTAACTTTGGAAACCAAAACGGTAAATAAAATAATGACTGTATAAAAATCTTTGAGATGTCTAAAACCTTAGTCTCTCCCGTGACCATGATGCTGTAAAGCATTCGAAACGTTGGCAACCAAAAAATATAATAAATCCGCGAAATAATCCGAAAAGATCATGCAAAACAGTAAATTTCGAAATAAAGTGTTATGTCCATTTCCTAAAGAAAAACACCTTTTTAAATTTAATTTAAAAGTATACAGTTACGAAAGTATATAAAAACATAAACGAAAAAAGTGATCATATAAAAACAAATTGCGAAGCATCCATCCCGTTGTAAGAAAACCGTGTCGCTGTAATTTGAGGTATCTGCAGACAGTTGAGGCAAAAACAGCTGATTAATGGCCATTAGGAGAAATTTCACGCTGAAAGCGGTAATAAGTTTCCTAAATACGAGCACAAATCAGTATTTGTATTAAAAAGTAAAGCAGCGATTTGGCTATTTTTATATTTAACTAGCAACTCACACAGGCTTCGCTTGGGTTCGTCCCTAGCTTGATTCCCCATACAAACTTTCATCCCCATTTTAACCGTCTTAAGGGAGGATTTCCGGAATAAAAAGTGTTCTATGTCCTTGCTAGGGTCTTAAACTACCTTCTTACCAAATTTCATTTAAATCAGTTCAGTAGATCCAGAGATTACCCCCTACAACGTCACAAACTCACAATCTCACAAACTTTACCTCTATAATTAATATTATACTATAATTAGTAATATAGTAATCTATACTAATATTACAAAGATATATTGTCCAAAAAATGATTATGGTATTTCTTGCCTGGTTTCTTTCGGCAGGTTAAGCGAGATATTTTTGCTCTATCTACATGTGTTTGGACTTATTTGCTTACTTAATACTTTGCTAGTAATTTAGCCAGATTCTAATTAACATTTTTTTGATTTACACTTGCATTTGATAGCCTAATTACCAAGAAAACATTACTTTAAGGGTCATTCACAGTCTTAATTATGACTTTTACAAAGTAAGGAATTATATACTTTTACATAAATAAGCCACGCAAGCAGAGTCGCCGGACAAGACGGAAAGAATATATTTATTTAGTCTCGAATCTTCATGATTATTTACTATTTCAATCATTGTGGTGTACGAGGGAATTTAATTAGACTACAACGCACAGTAATTAGCTTTATTGATTTATAATTACAACACTATATATTTACTATTCACAGGTTACACTTCTATTTTAATTCACAATTACAACCACTTTATTTAGAAATTCCTCACAATATAACCCACACGATACACAGCACAATTCCTAAGCTTATCACTGACTTTATCAAATGAGAACGCAAATTTACTTTGATGACTCCTTTTTACAATTTTTTTTCCACCCGCCTATGCTCTGTACACGCCAGTATGACGTTTGTGTGTCGTTGATGATGTCCGTATTCATTTCGCGAAGGTGACATATTTATATTAACACTAGCATTGCCCGCGGCCCCACCCACGTTCAGATGACCATAAACCAAATTCTTAGATTTTACATATTACTCTTTTATAGCAGTTTTTATATTTTTTCTCAGAAATGAGATGTTTTTCCGCGGTAAAAAGTATCTTATATGTTGACCCGTATAATCAACTATCACCATACCAAATTTCATCAAAATCGCTCCAGTGGTTTTTCTGTGATGCGGTAACAGACAGACAGACAAAAATTCTAAAAACTATAGAATCGGCCTCTGTATCGATTATAATGTTTATTTCAATAAGATTTCCCAAAAAATATTTAATGTACAGATTCGGCTTAGTTACAGTTTTATTATATGTACAGATAATATTTTACGCTCCCAAATACAGACAAAGTTTCATTAATTTCATCAAGTTGTAACAAATAATGTCGATGGTTCTAATTGAGTGGGATAGCACAATTTAAGCCTCTCCGGGCATAATTGCTATAATTAGGTATCATTACTTCTTTCAGATGTTTCGCCTTGCCTACAATTACAGTCCACCAATTAGTCGATTATCTAATGAAACAATGATCAAATAATCATTTTTATTTATGCTGTACTCGTATTTTATTATTAACTAGTCTTTTATTAGCTGTTTTATCGAATATAATGCGTTTTTTTAGACCAAACTAAATATGACCTCCTTGATAGGTTGTAAAAAAAGAGCTCGAGCATAGATATCTATGGAGTTATTTGAATAATTTAATTGGAATTTTATCTTTTTAATTGAGGTTGTTAGCGTCACAATAAAATAGCTAAACTGCTCTCGAAACTGGAACGAAAACATGAATGTGTTTCTATTGTTCGACATAAATACGTGTACATATCAGTAGCAATGTTTATTAAATATTTCTTTTTTGATATTTTTTAAATGCGAATATTATATTGCTGACGCTTACCAATTATTATTAAAATATAATTGCATAGCCTCACAGGAGGTGCTCTTATGATGGTACATCTCGTTACAGTTTTATACTGCCCAATTTTTCACAGCTAAACCCTCTGTTCTCGCTCGATGACGCTATCAAGGCCAGTGAGGTTGAAAGCAATATTTTTGTGAAAAATAAATAAAAAGTACATGAAATAATCACATTGCTGATTTTTGTTATTTAGTAATAACTATATTGTTCTATTAGTTATGGGATCGGAAACTAAGGTAAGTATTATGTACTATAGAATATGTTTTATTACTTTTGATTCATAGGAGTCCCCACACACTCGGTACATGCAAAACTCTGTCTTAACTCAGTTTCTGAGCGCTATTTAGTTACACTATTATTAGTTACACTTGCACTTTGACTTCGTTCCACTTTTCCAAAACTTTTTCACTTTTTTATATTTCTCCTCTGTCTTTTTTAGCTCCGAAATACAAATGAACTCTTGACACTCCCAGCCTTTTTATATGCATAAATAAAGAACATTCTAGTATTTGAAATTTGGAATCTTTTCTAGTACCTAATTTAAATTCCATTCCGGAAAATGTTTTGTTTCTCTCTCACACACGGCAATTAACGATTAACTGTTCTTGTCTTTATTTAAAATGTCATTATTTAAAATTTTCTTGTCCGTTAATTGTAACACGTTGGCAACTATCTTAGGATGTCTTAAGCATGTTTCAGACATGGCATTTTTGATTATTATTTTTAGTGCAATTACGTTACACACTACGTGACAATATGCTTATGGAAAGGAGTGATACTCTAGAGTCTACATCGATACTAACAATAAGTAATCTTTTTATTTTCATTATGGTATTCAGTGACAAACGAGCAGGCAGCCCACCTGATAGAAAGCGGTACTTGTCGCCGATAAAACCTACTGTTCATGCACTTAGGATTTATGTTAAAAAAATGCAGAACCGCAGGTACGTTGTCACTGTGAGGACTAAGATGATGTGCCTCTTGCCTGTAATCGCGCTGTCTACCTTATACTTCAAACCGGAACACCATAACGTAATCAATGTACACGCACGCGTCTTATTTTAAATTAATAACATTAATATATAAATATCAGCAATAAAAATTAATCACGAAACATCACTAAAATAGAAGACAGAAATTAAATAAAAGCGGAAATTGTGATTTATATCGCACGTGAAATCAACGAAAATGCCTGAGCAGAAGTACCCCAATTGAATAATATACAAGGCTTTATACGCGACCTGAATAATGATATATTAAAATTACGCTTGGTGACGGAGTTTCAACATATTTATGGCCCGTAAAAAGATATTGTTTCAACAGAATGTTATTTGTTTATGTAGAATAAGAAAATAATATGTTTATTTATGTTATAATCACAATTCACAACACTTCGGTCTAATAACATTATTATGGAACGTAAGTTTGGCTGCGAAAAATTTAGACTAGACGCGATTGGCGCGAATTTAATAATATTATTGGTAAGAATTGTCAACTTAACATTTTTAGCATGATGTGTAATGAAAAATTACTTTTTTTGTAAATATAAAAATAAATATTAAAAAAGATATTACTGTAGAAATTTTCTTTGTATTCGTGAATATTTATTTAAATTGTAATACTTCTTGTACTAAAACTATGTTTTCGAATTAATTGATTGAGTACTAATTGATACATAAGCGCCGCGCTGGCAGAATTGTTTGCATGTGTTTAAATTACATACTAAATTATTAAGTAATCTTTAAATGATCAACTATTTAAAATTCTTATTCATAAATATAATATTTCTTAAAAATATACTTTTCTCGTTCTTCGCGGACATCTTGATTAAAAAACAATGATTTTAATTATAATAAATAAATAAACAAATATATATGTTGGGACATTATCACACAGCCCCATCTAGTTCCATGGTAAGCTACGAGGCTTGTGTTATGAATACTTGATAGTTGATACACTTCACATATATAACTTTAAATTCAAACATATTATAATATAAACACCCATGACCGGAGTACAAACATGTACGCTCATCACACAAATGAATGCCCCCAGCAGGACTCAAACCCGTGACCGCTGGCACAGCAAGTAGGGTCACTAGAAACAAAGCCAAATTATATAATTTTATTTCTTGTTTGTCTGTATATTAGCTTTCATAATAGCGGGATGAAAATACAAACCCTCTCCCGGCACCTATGAGTGTATTTAAACTTTATGTAAATTTCACCCGTCGAATTTGCCTGATATTTCCTTCAAAACCCCTATAAGTTTATTAAATCAGTATATGTATCACTGCAACATTAGTTTCTAGTATGTTCTATACTCAATATCGCTAAATACGTATATAAATAGTCAGTCTGTAATTTCGAATGATCCATTTCAAGCCGACATTTCCGTATTATGGCAACGAAAAATAAATGAAGTTTTTGAAAATGATTTTTTTTTCTACAATTCTTCGATAACGTGGACAAACATTCTCTTTATGAGAGCTACTAGCATTGTTAGCTTCGGCGCTGCATCTGCTGTCGATAACTGCTAATTATCTATTGAATCGTATACTAGTTTGATGGAAATAACAACAGTTATTTCTCTTAAACAAATGCCATAAAAATTTACGTTGGAAGATACGTATTTGCCTCTAAAATCTTGGTTAAAACAGGCTGCTGTCTTCACACGGAAGTTTGCCTCGACAATTTTGTTTGTATCTCTGTTTGTTTTCTCTGCTCTCAGAAATGGCTGAACTATTTTATTACATTACTTTTATAAATAAGAAAGTACCTTGGCGACCGAGTTCTTTTTTATTATATCGTATTTTTTAGATAAAAAAATGTAAAAATTTGTATCCATCCGGGAATCGAACCCGGACTCCTGTGGTTGTCAATCTTGCGCTGTGACCGCTTGACGACGATGCTTATGCCCGAGCGTGCGAAATTAGCCACCATATTTTGCGTGCATTCATGCAAATGAAAACCGCATAAAAATCGAAAACACGCGTTTTCCTAGACCCCCGAAAACCCCTACATACCAAATTTCAGAGAAATCTTTAGAGCCGTTTCCGATATCATCGGTATATATATAAATAAATATACAAGAATAGCTCGTTTAAACGAGCCTTTAATGGCATTAAATAATTAAATATATGTGTATGTTTATTATTTCTTCATTCTAGATTTTGGATGAAACGTAGTGCACAGATTAGCTATTGGAGTATTAGAGCCACCACGGAATACACCCAAGCGAAGCCAAGATAAATCACTAGTTTGTAAATAGAAAACACGTTTTAAATAGGTAGATATTTAACAAGTAAAATCTCAAGTAAGTTCAAGATTCTCAACCATTTTACTCGATTAGTTCTTCTTTTAAACTCTATGAATAATTCAAACATACTACATCAAGTTTCATTCAATGCCGTTCTGAAGTCGTCTTTGCATCTCAGTGGCAGTCTCGAGCGGACTAACTCGGTAACAACTAAAGATTACATACAAAGAATCTATACATTTACATGACTTAATGAATAATGTGTATAAGTCGAAAGACATTAAAATAAATGTTGTAACTTTTAATATTAAGTCTAGTAAGAAAATCAATTCAGGCAGAGAAATAAATTGAAATTAATAGATATTATACGACATCTGTATTAATTTTAGTTGCACAGATTTAGGCGAATGATACAATATCTATAGTATACAGCAAATCGATAATATTCTAATGTGAGTAGCAAACTGAATACGCTGATTGACTTACCTAAAATCGCCAAACTAAGCTGCTAGCTACGATAAGATGACTTTTACGTATTCTGTGTGTGCTATATTATACATATATTATAGAACACACATAAGATAAATAGAAATGAGATGGAAAAACATATGACAAAAATGTGTTGCTATCATAATTATTGTTTTTTTTTCTACAATTTCAAATGTGGAAAGTCTATTTGTGGGATAAAAATGATATTTACTCAAGACTCTTCTACTTCCATAAAGTCAGGGAAATTTAAGTTTTCTATAAATTATATTGCTATATTTTCTTTATTGTCACTAATACGATTATAACGTTACATAATATTTTGTTGTTTTTTGACGCTTAAACTTCAGTTGAGAATAATATTAGGTGAAGGCAAATTTTGCATTTTAGAGACAGGTATTTTTTAGGTTCGAAAAGTTAACTTTTCCTCGAATTGGGGAGATAATTGGGTACTAAGATTCACTTTAGCTATACTCTGATTACTGGATGGATTCAATGTGAGTTTGGTAGATCATTGTCTAAACCGCTTATCAACATCAAGACTAGGGAAATGAGATGTTTGTATGAGTTTAATTAATGCATGAAGTTTCTAATACTATGGTATTATGGTAATACGAAAACGAGATGATAAATGAACTCGCACCTCTGATAATTTCATTTCCGTATAATTTTCAATATGATTACCAAGTCTTACAGTGAAGAAAAATGTGTATGAGGAAATCTACTCATCTGAGAGAACTTTGCAAGTTTTCGAAAGACATGTGAAATCAGCCAACCTGCACTTGGCCAGTGTGTTGGACGGATCCCCCTTATATTAAAGCTTCGATCAACAGTAGTATTGTTGATCGAAGTATTAAATGCCCGTGCCCAGCAGTGGGACGTTAAAAAAAGCTAAAAACAATACATTTTTTGACTAGAGACTATACTTCATTTGTATAGGAAGTATCTAGAATATTCCATGTGTTATACTTAACCTTTAAGCTACAAAGAAATATTTTAAAATATATAATTTGGAAAAGTAGCATGAGGTCAAGGTTCTGGAAGGACTTAATAATGATTATATGCTTATATGTTTGTCTGTTTGTAATGCGATATTATTTTTTGATTTTCTATCTGCACATTCGTGAATGTTTCCTGCAACATATCATTAAGGGCGATGGGAGCGCGAGTCGTATCGTACAAATTGTATAAAAGTATGTGAATCACTTTATACATGTCAAGATGGCGCGGGCTACCAAATCTCAATGCAAATATTTTGATATATCAAGCCATAGTTGATAAATAATATCCAATAAAAAAATAAAAGCAAACAGTTCTAAATCTAAAAAAATAATTCAATGTATATCTTTGCTCTATTATAATTTTACTATATAAAATTACTTTTATATGCAGACCTTCACCCTTTTGATCAACGTGTTATCAAGACTTTAAAATTGAATAATATTAAATAAATCAGTGCTAAACAATATATCTAAAACATACATATCTTGTGTTTAATTAAAACATTTGATTTATCGAATTCTGCCAACGCTTTCAATTATTTGCTGAAATGATACCATTATCTTAGTGTTAGATTTTCGATAAATTTATCTTGAAGCATCTTAAATAATGGTAAGTGCTGTCTGAAATCTCTAAAGGAAATAAATAAAGTTGAATATTAATGTTTAGGCCTCGGGTGTTCTTTACAGTAGAATAAATGAGGCAAGAGATAAATGCGATTCGCGAAAAACCTTTAAACATGACTCTGCAAGCGCAACGTAGCGAATGATGAACGATTTGTCAACTACTATAATAATAATTCGACACTTCTTTTGTATGTATTTAAATTATAATAATTAATACATCCATACTAATATAACAATTGAGAAAGTGTGTTTGTTTGTTTGTTTGTTTGTTTGTTTGTTTGTTTGTCTTTCTTTCATGTCGAAACAGAGAAACAGATTGGCGTGATTTTTTGTTTGGAGATAATTGGAGGGCTGGAAAATGACATAGGCTACTTTTTACCGCGGGAGATTATCTCATACCCACGGGAAAATATGTTATATTACAATAAAAAAAATAACTACGTTTAGAATTAGTTGAAACTTGGTATTAATGCTCTTATTAAAGTATCTATTTATCTATGTATCTCTTCAATACAAATAAATAAATACGTGTATTAGCATTTTTTTAAATTCTTATGTCTCTCGTAAAATGTGAGATATAATTTTGTAATAAACCTACCTTTTTAGAGTTTTTTTGTAGTTTTATCAGGAGCGAAGCCGCGGGTTCTACTAGTATTATAAAATTATGAAGTTGTAGCTTATAGATGTTTCTTGAAAAAAAGAATGCCTGATATTTAGGATATATTATGTACCTACTACAAACTCAGACTAAAGAGTAATATAGACAGAATGTTTTAGAACTAAATATGAAGCCAAACAATATTGTTTTTAATATACAAAGTGGACCTTAAAGACTCTAATACTATAAAATTTGACTTCAATAATATAATTATTGATAAATTACTGTTAAAAATGGGAAATCGCCATCAATTTATCGTGTCCGTCAACCCGCACTTGACCACATTCAAGGGTGGCCGGGACCCACCAATTGGACGCAAATTAGCTGGATACAATATGTTATAATTCTTTTTATTAATATTGATTAGCTCTATTTTTATAAAAAAACCTACAAAAATTAAATAAAATAATATATTCGATTTAATTTAAAAAAAAAAACATCGGCCATGATTCTATCGCTTACAGCTCAGCATATTTCCGATTATTACTAAAGCATTTTAATTTCAAAATATAATACTTTCTTAGATTTACGACACGACATGTAACACCTCAGTCTCTCCCGTGACCATGAATGCTGTAAAGCATTCGAAACGTCGGGAACCAAAAATCCAAATAAATCCACGAAAAAACCGAAAAGATAGTTTTATTCAAAATATACTTAATTCAAATCACAAGCCTGATAAATTAACAATACATGAGCACTTCCTATAGTTGCTACTAATGGGGGTTAGAGGAAGTCTTTGGCAACGTCAGTCAGGCCTCATCACACAAACGCGAGGGGATGTATTCATCAATCAAGGGGTTATTATGTGGTTACTGGCTGTAGGGTGCGTGGCCCCTATCTACTGTCGATCACGCTACCATCGCGTGATTTTCATTTCAGACTTTCGATACGACTTATTCGAACATATTTAGTGTAGTTTAATAATCCAGTAATAAGTATGAAGTTAGTTAAATATATAAGAAAGATTTTTAAACTTTATAAGTACAATTAACTGTTTTACTGAAGAAATATAAAACTTTAATAATATACTTTTAAATTCATTTATAGAATAATACTATAATGTATTTAGAATATATGCGCTGACATAATTCGTTGGCTTACTATTACAAGGTTCTATGTTAATTTTAATGAAGTTTAGTAATTTTTACATAGAACTTCGTTATTTTGTTATCGTAAAAAAACATAGAACTATGTAAAATTTAATATTTTGTAGTTATAGTGTCGCTATCTAGTGGTTTGTTTTTGCAAAACTAATGACACATAGAACCTTGTAGCATTAATAACTAAATAAGTACTAAAATTGTAACATAGAACCTTGTAATAGTGAGCCAACGAATTATGTATACTTTAATACTTATATAGTTTAAAGGACGGTTTGAAAAGATTGGTGTCAAAAGTAGACGAAGTGCAATTCCTTTAATATTTCATAGATGTTATGTGATTGGTGGAGCGTTAAAATGTTAAAAGGAGTAATTAATATATTTACTTTCTATAAAATAAGTTTATGTAAAGACAGGCAAATTAATGCTATTCAATTTAAATAATGGCAAAACATCTACATATCCAACAACTTCCCCCTATTTTTTATCCCCATCGAAAAAATTAAAGGATTGTTTACGCTTCCGTAATTTAGTTTAAGTTAGTTATAAGCAATTTTTTGTATAACAAAGTTATTGCGGTCAAAATTAATCAGGCGCTTCGCCATATGTATCTCTTTTTGCAGAATCATTGTCAATTGCTATTAAAGCCCCTTACTGACCGGTTGATTTTTATTTTATCATCGCCACATCACCCGTGATTATTACCAAATTAATTCATACACCTCTAGCCTTCTTCATGGTCCTTCGAGCCGGATAAAAATAAAGGAAATATTTAAACAATATTAAAAATAATTAAAAAGTGACCAAGTGCCGTATGGAGTATAGAGGTGAAGATTGTTAAATTCGAGTGAGTTATAGACATTAAGTGCTTAAAATAAAAATCAGTATAGTGTTTATCATTATATTTATTAATAAAACCCAACATGTCTACAAATTAAACATTAAATCAGGTAATTAAAGCACGTTAAGCACGTGTGACATTGGGCAAGGTCAGTAAGTTAAAACTTTTAAAACTTTATTACAAATATCTACAAATGTAATTAAAATGATATATTAACAATAAATTTGGTAAAATATAATAAATATTAGGTATAGTTTATCAGTACTTAAATAATACAGTACAGTAACTTATAAATGTTACATTAGATAACTGTTCCTAGTACTTATAAGTATTTTTACGAAATACATTTTAATTATATTATATAAACTTCAAATATATGTTATTAATTTTTATTAACAATAAATTTGATAAAATATAATAAATATTAGGTATAGTTTATCAGTGCTTAAATAATACAGTACAGTAACTTATAAATGTTACATTAGATAACTGTTCCTAGTATAAGTATTTTTACAAAATACATTTTAATTTTATTATATAAACTTCAAATTTAAGTTATTAATTTTGCATATTCAGTGTAGATATTTATTTTATTAAAATTTACTTCCAATTATAAAGTAACAGTTTTGCAAATAATTTATTTGTGAGCTTTAGAAATACATATCTAAGTTAAATCGAAAATTATTGTTAGATAAAATCATTTAATCAATTATCAGTAAAACAAGTTATCACTTTTATTTTGGTTGTGATTCATTAGTTACTATATCTCTAAAACCTTTGTTTGTAAAATTTCAGATCGACATCATCTGTATCCCAAAATGACTGACATTAAGGAGCTTAAAAAGAAGCGTGGCAGTTATAAATGTAGATTAACAGTTTTTGGAAATTATTTAGGTACTTTAAATGATGCCGAACTGACCGCCTGTCAGGCGATGGAGTTACAATTACGAACAGATAAGTTAGAGAGCTTATATAATGAGTTTAATGAAGTTCAATCACAATTAGAATGCTTAACGGATAACATTGACATTGAATTAGTTGAACGAACCGCTGTAGAATCACAATATTATTCATTATTAGCTCAGGCTAAAAATCTTATCAATATATTTTCAAAATTAGAACAAAATGACGTAAAATCAACTTCTAGTAACTCTAAGCAACAGCTAGTCAAATTGCCTACTATCGATTTACCTAAATTCTCAGGTTCGTATGATAACTGGCTAGAATTTCGCGATACCTTTTCTAGTCTCATTCACAACAATGACAACATAGAGGAAATTAATAAATTTCACTATCTAAGGTCATCACTGGAAGGTTCCGCTGCTGTCGTAATACAATCTATCCAGTTCTCTGCTCAAAATTATACCATAGCCTGGGAACTTCTGTATGACAGATTCAACAACAAACGGTTACTCATTCACAATCATGTGTCAGCTCTGTTCAAGCTCGAACCAATAACTAAAGAGTCTTCAATATCACTAAAACGAATTATTGATCAAGTAAATAAAAATATTAGGTCTTTAAATACAATAGGCAAACCGGTTCATAGCTGGCTGGCCGACACATTATTAATATATATAATAAGTTCAAAGTTAGATTCTACAACATTAAGAGAATGGGAGGAATATAAAGGGCATTTAGACAAAAATAAGTTAATCTCTTTTGAAAATTTTATAGAATTCTTGAGAAATCGTGCGGATTTAATAGAAACTTTAGAAATATCTCGTCATTCTCACACAAATAAGGAAAGTACAAATAAAAATTTAAAATTTAAAACTTTAGTTTCCACTTCGAATTATTCTAACAATGTCAATAATACAAGCTCACATAATTATTGTCCTAAGTGTAATGGCGATCATAACCTAAACGTTTGTCCACAATTTTTATCACTATCTATCTCTGAACGAATGTCATTAATACCGAATTATAAGATTTGTTACAATTGTTTTCGTCGCGGTCACTACCCTAGTCAATGTAAAAAGTCAGGGTGTAAAATCTGTAAGCGTAAACACCATACTCTAATACACAACACAGATTTGCATAAAAAATCTGATGTAAACAAAACTTGTACGTTCGATACGAATAAGATTAATAGCACTACCGTTACTGATAACGCTCACACCACACTATTGACATGTACACCTGCGCACACACATTGTGCGACTGCGAGTAGTTCGAGCGAAGTCCTTTTATCAACTGCATTAGTGAGGTGCAACGATATTAATAATAAAACACATATCGTCCGCGCTCTTCTTGACTCCGGCAGCTCTTCATGTTTAATGACGGAAAATTTATTTAAAAAATTAAAACTGCCTTATCTTAAGAGTAATAAGTATATACAGGGTATTAATAATTCGTCGTCTCTTGTGGATAAACTTTGTCATTTAAATATTCAGTCCTTAAATGGAAATTATTCAAACGATTTATTATGTTTCATTTTGCCTTCAATCACTGATAAGATCCCCGCTAAGCAGGTACAACTAGATATACCGTCGAACATAAACTTAGCTGATCCTTATTTTCACACACCGGGTTCCATTGATTTAATTATTGGAGCGGATGTTTTTTGGAGTCTCTTAGGATCCGAAAAAATTATATTAGGTGATAGATTACCGATACTTTATCAAACTAGTCTTGGATGGTTAGTTAGTGGTCCAATTAACGGCGGCCATAATAATTGTTTTAACACTCGGTCTTCACCTATACAATGCAATTTTAATAAACAATGTTCCACATTTAGATGAGCATGATGACATTCGAAACCAATTAACGCGTTTCTGGCAGCTCGAGGAGGTATGCCATGAGTCATCTACTTATTCATTACAAGAAAATGTGTGAAGAACATTTTGTTATAATCGTCACGTTTATCAGATGAATGTTTTTGCGTTAGAATGCCTTAGGCGTTAATGCTTAGAATATTTTAGGCGATTCGTTTAATCATGCTAAACGCTGTTTTCTGCCACTTGAGCGCAGAAATAAAAATCAAGCCTCATTAGATAAGATGTATAAAAACTTTGTCTGAGTATATTTATTTATCACATATGTCAGAGATTCAAATTAATAAAAATAATTCCTATTTCATTCCGTATCATAGGATTTTAAGATTACCTAAAATAAAACAAATATTAACCTTCATGTCGCGTATGAAAATACTGTAGCAAACAGGATTAATAAAATTTGAACGTTTTTCTAATATTTTAAGATTATAACGTACCTTTGTTATGTATTGCGCTATATTGATGCCTATAAACGAAGAGGCACAAAAAACACTGCTTATTTTTCTAAAACTGAACTACTGTTTATTAACTCAGTTACAAAGAAAATCTTTTCCTAAGTATGATTTATTAATGAATAATAAAAATTTACCATACAAAAACCGTTGTTAAAATTAAGTGTATTTCTCGATGCTAATAAAATTATACGTGTAGGAGGTAGGCTACATAATTCCGAATACGCTTTCGAGAAAAAGCATCCAATTCATTTACAGTCCACTCATCATTTTGTAAAACTTTTACCTCGATATGAGCTTATTCGATTAATTACGCAGGCCCTTAACCTCAGCTAGTCGTCAAGGTCGTGGATGTAGATTAGTGAAGGTCTATATCGTTATTTTTATATGTTTTACGACAAAAGCCATTCATTTAGAACTGGTAGGCGATTTGACTAGCAATAGTTACCTGCAGGCATTAGGTTTATTTCTCGGAGAGGTAAACCTCTTAATATTATTTCTGACCGTGGAACGACATTCACAGGAGCTTGTAATGAAATCACAGATTTTTCAAAACAAAATTGTAACTCTATATCTGACAGCGCGGCTCGTGACGGTGTTAACTTTCATTTATCCCTGCCTATGCTCCACATTTTGGCGGTCCTTGGGAGGCAGGTGTCAAGTCGACTAAATTTCATTTGATAAGAGTGTTAGGCAATTGTCACCTTACTTATGAGGAATTTAACACTATATTAGTTCCAATTGAAGGAATTTTAAATTCTCTCACTCCTTTATCGTCGAATCCTGAAGATTTGTTGCCTCTTACTCCCGGTCACTTTTTAATAGAAAGACCGCTCACATCTCTACCTGTGAAGGATCTTCGTGATTGCTCCAGTCACATGTTAACTCGACACCACCGCATTGAACAACTCCGACAGAATTTTTGGTCAAGGGAGTAAAGAATATGTGTCAGAATTGCAGCTAAGAGTCAAGTGGAAATCCTCTACGGATGCACTAAAATTGAACTCTTTAGTCGTTATTAAATACAACAACTTGCTGCCAATGAAATGGAAACTGGGTCGAGTTATTGCTCTTCATCCTGGCACCGACGGAATCTCCAGGGTGGCTGATATTAAGACTGCGACCGGCATCATTAGACGAGCCTTTTCGAAAATCTGCCCGCTGATAGAAGAGTCCTGTTGAATGCAAGCCTTCAACGGCCGGGGGCATGTTTACGCTTCCGTAATTTAGTTTAAGTTAGTTATAAGCAATTTTTTGTATAACAAAGTTATTGCGGTCAAAATTAATCAGGCGCTTCGCCATATGTATCTCTTTTTGCAGAATCATTGTCAATTGCTATTAAAGCCCCTTACTGACCGGTTGATTTTTATTTTATCATCGCCACATCACCCGTGATTATTACCAAATTAATTCATACACCTCTAGCCTTCTTCAAGGATATTATTTATATTTAGAAGTATAATTATAGAAGGGGAGGGCCAAGAAGGAACCACTCCACAAAGATGGAGTGGTTTTAATTTATTTCAATGTTTGCTGAAACAGTTTACATAAATGTATTTAGTACGTGTATATTTGAATTTCTATAGGTTTTTTATTTTATCGCTTTATCCCTGCTTTGCACGGATGCGTTTTAGGTGATTTTTGTATTTATGATATTTCTAGCAGCCAAAACCTCTAAAAAGGTGGGTTTCATACAAACTTTCATCCAATATTAATTATTTAATTATATTGAATAGCAATAATACCAAGTTTCAAATAATTCTTATCATAAATATTTTTTGGGTTGTATTATAATTTATAACGTGTATTCCCGTGGGAATGAGATCATCTCCCGCGGTAAAAAGTGGCTTAATATGTCACTCTCCAGCCCGCTAACTATCACTCTTCTTCGACGTGAAAGAAAGACAAACAAACAAACACACTTTCACATTTTATAATATTAGTATGGATATAGTGTCTCAACATAAATGTATAACAAATATACAAACACACAAACTTTCGAAATTATATTAGTAGTGTGATGTATTTATGCTGAAATAAGTGATTCATTTTCAACCGACTTCAAAAAGGAGGAGGTTCTCAATTCGACTGTATGTTTTTTTTTTTTTTATGTTTGTTACCTCAGAACTCCGTCATTTATTAACCGATTTTGACAATTTTTGTTTTGTTTGAAAGGGTATACTTCCAGATTGGTCCCATTTAAATTTCAAAAAAAAATACCACCCCTAAGGGTGGAAAAACAACTAATAATGAATTTAACCTACTTATAATTGTCATATTGACTTGAAACTTTGCAAGTATTTCTATTTTCGTTGATAGTACAGTGGTTCGGTGTTGTTGACCTGATCTGATGGCAAGGCCAGAAGGTGGATAGGTGGAACTCTTCAACGGCTAATAGTAGATACTTTGAGTTTGGGCTTATTTTGTTTGATTTGACAAGCCTAACACGTTAGAATCCTTACTTTGCTACTACTGTCTACACTAAAAAGGGAAAAATAAAAACTTTTTAACAAAAAAATAATAACCGACTTCAAACAAAAGCACTAAAAAGTGAAAAATAACTGATTGGTAGTTTTCATTTACTATACATACCTAATCAAATATTTTCGAAGTCGGTGTGCTTTGGCTAAGTAATTAAAGCCTACCTATTAAATACATACCTAATCAAATATTTTCGAAATCGGTGCCAGCCCATACAAAGCAAAGCACACCGACTTCGAAAATATTTGATTAGGTATGTATAGTAAATGAAAACTACCAATCAGTTATTTTTCACTTTTTAGTGCTTTTGTTTGAAGTCGGTTTTTATTTTTTTGTTAAAAAGTTTTTATTATATTTTCTCTTTATTATATTTATTATATAATTTACGAGTAAACGAAAAAATTAATGTATGTAACGAAATTCTAGTGTTTCTACCATAATATTTATGATTTTTTTTAAACATAATATATGAATAGACCTACCTATGTATATATAAAATAAAATTTTTTTTGTTGATAACATTGTCACTAACACGTTAATAGCTACTAAACAAAAAAAAAGAAAATCAGTTGATAAACAAAAGAAAAACTACTGAATTATTTTTTCTTTGCCTATTTATATATACATACTTTAGACGTAGGTAACAGATTATTGATGTTTTGACTCTTCGCTTTAGCATGATCTTAATATTAATACAGATCATGTGTTGGATTTCAGATGGAAATTCATTATTCATCGCTATTGTTACGGCATTGCGCATACCTAGCCTTCATAATTGATATCACAGCTATTGTATTAACGATACTTGTGTGTATAGTAGCTTTAATTATACGTTTACGCATTCTGAGTTGCCAGTATATATCAAAATTTATTAGTTTTGATGGCTATTCTATTCATGTTAATTCTTTATAAAGTCCTCTATTATATTTTAGTCTTGATTTGAAGGGATTGAAATATTTTTATAATCAAATAACATAATTTATTTCATTTTTAGCAATAATATATATGATGAAAAGGATATTTTATAATTATAAAAAATATAGTACCTACTCAAGGTAAAGCAAAGTCATAAACGATTTCATCTAAGAAACACAAAATATAACTTTTAATTAGAGGTTAGTAACGTGCTAATCAGGTAACGAAATAATAGTTCTGAAGGAAGCAATAAATAATACATATTAAACAGTCTTGGTTCTAGGTCAAAATACTTGGCTTCATAATTAATATTTTACCTATAGTAATATTTAACCGTTTGGAATGCGATTTCTTGCTAGCACTCTACAATGAGGCCAACTTCTCTACCCAGATATCCCCTCCGCCATTCAAAAAGCTTATAAAAGCCTATTTGAATAAAACATACCATTCGAGTTCAAGTTATACTACTTACTTACAAAGAGCATGGAAAATATGAGCTATACATATAATAAAATTGTAACTAAGCCAAATCTCCTCGGTTAAAAATAATAAAATGAGACAGTTTCAATTTCTAGTACAAAACGAAATTTTTGTCAGTTGTTTCCTTTATTTCAATTTAAAGTGAACCAGGATTGTACTGAATCAATCGAAAACCTCTTACATCGAAGTGTTTTTTTTATTTCATTAAAATACGAATGGATATTCCGATCGTCCCAAATTTTTGTTAACATTTAATCATCTTTCAACAAAAAAGAATTTATGGACGTTTTTTCGTTAAATTAAAGAAAAATAATTGCAGATTTTGATAAAAATAGTACACAGTCATACATAAAATCACCTTAAAAAAATGATTTTTTTTACAATCTATACAAATTTTAAACCAGATTGTATCAGGAGGAAAGGTGCTTTTTGGTTATATAAGCTGCATATACCTTATATTTTATATCGCTTATCGAGCAGAATCGCGTACAATAGTCTATACATATAATAAAATTATAACTTAGCCGAATCTGTATAATAAATAGACATTATTATCGATACAGAAGCCGAATCTATAGTTTTTAGAATTTTCTTCTGTCTGTCTGTTACCGCATCACAGAAAAACCAATGGAGGGATTTTGATGAAATTTGGTATGGTGATAGCTGCTTATCCAGGTCAACATATAGTATACTTTTTACCGCGGCAAAATGTCTCATTTCTGAAAAAAATATATATAAAAACCGCAATGTTAGAGTATACTAATACGTAAAACCTAAGAATTTGGTTTTTTTGTCATCTGAACGTAGGCGGAGCCGCGGGTAATGCTAGTAGGCTATAAAATAAGAAAAAAGAAAACAAATTTGATATTTCTTTTCAAAGCTAAGCACGATGGAGTAAATAAATAAATAAACAAAAATTATCTTTAGTTTAATAATACTATAATATAGATTAATTAGTATATACTGTACAATTATACTTATTACTGTATGTATGTATGTAAGTAATGTACACAATATACCTATATATTTAAATTTATTTGTTTAACCCAATTTCATGGACAAAGTTGTAAATTTAAAAGCATTCCCTATATTTATTAGTAATTTTAGTGGCTATAATATATCGCAAGCACGAAGATTAGGACGAAATCGGTATCATCAATCAAGTTCTCCCCCACTTCGACAAAGAGACCGGCGGCCTGTGATTAGCGCGCCTAAATTATCACATACGATGCTATAGTGAAGGCAATCTTTCACTCAGTTCGAGTAAATTTTGTATTAGAATTTTACTGGCGACCTTTGTCCATTGCTTACATTTCTTAGTATAATCATTATTTTTATTATTATGGCAATGATTTTGTCAATAATTAGTATAGATTTCTCAGGGATGAGATATTTTCCCGCGGTAAAAAGTATTCTATATGTTGACCCGGATAACCAGCTGTCATAATACCAAATTTCATTAAAATCTGTCCAGTGCTCTTCTCGTGATGCGGTGACAGACAGATAGATAAAAACTATAGATTTGGCCTCTGTATCGATAATAATGACTATTTCAAAAATATTTAATGTACAGATTCGATTCAGTTAGCATTTTATTATATATATGTAGAATATAGATGTATAGATTAATTTGATTTTTTAAAACACATAGCTGATAGCAACACTCTTATTATCTTTATAAAAGGGTGTGAAATTACGAAGAGATGAACCTGTCGACATAATTTTGTTAATTTAACACTTATTGTAAGAAACGTAGTATAACTAGATATATTTACATTTTCTAAAATAAGCACTTCTGATATTTTATATATATATATATATATATATATATATATATATATATATATATATATATATATATATATGATACCGCTATCATAAGACTGAACTCAATTTTTTATATAATTTACTAGTATAAAGTATTAACATTAATACTAAGTAAAAATAATTTGTACATTTACAAGGCAAATATTCGTTTTCATAGACTAATTAGGCCAACGTAATATGCATTGGATATATAATGTAACAAAAGTAGGTATACATTTATATATGATTAAAAAAGAGCATTATGAATAAAAATAATTATTATAGTATAATTCTGTGCCTCCTGTGAAAAATACAAAATACAAGTAAACAAACTACATTTTACAGGAGAGCAAAAACAAGATTTAAAAAATTCTAGTTCGCGATCTAAGTGGGCTAGGTTAAACTTGAGTTTAACCTAGCCCACTACAGAGCCCTACACATTTTGTAGATAAAAACATTCACTTTCACTGTGCATTTAAATTGTTCGGGTAAATATTATAGTTTTAAAGTAATTATTGAAAAACCTGTGAGTTTTTTTATTTCTAGTACATGGTAAAATTACGTGATAAATTGTACAAGTACGGTTAAATTATGTTGCACGAAAACAAATCTAATATATTTCAATACGTAAAATACATATTTACCTATTAAATATTCATATCTTAAAATTAAGTATTGAAGGCTGGCACCGACTTCGGAAATATCTGATAAGGTATCTATTCTAAATGAAAACCTCCGTTTAGTTATTTTTTCATTTCAGTGCCTGGAAGTCGGTTTGTATTCTTTTTAAGTTTTTATTTTTCCATTTTTTAGTGTAGACGTAATTAATATGCAGGTAATTTGTAAGAAGAAAGTTTTTTAATAACATATTCAATAAAATAATTTATTTTAAAAATATATTTTTTGTTGAATTTTTAAAAAAGCGCTCGACTGATTTCGATATTTCTATAGGACCACCTGGGAAGTATACCCTTTGATTTTTTAGAAATTTACCAAATCGGTTCAGGCGTATTCGAGTAATCGGTGAACATATGTACATAAACAAAGACTCCGGCGAATTGAGAACCTCCTTCTTTTTGGAAGTCGGTTAAAAAGATTAAAATAAAATAAAAATATCGCTGAAACCGTTGTCCCGTGAAATTAAGTGTCTTGGAGAAAAGAGCAAAATACCTTGGGGGTTACTTACTACCTTGCTTTTTAACTTCAGTCATAGATAAAATACTAGCGACTTACCCTGGCTATGCCCAAGTGCATCCCTCGTTGCCTAACAGTAGTCTATATTATGTTACTTCAGATCATAGGTCTATCTATCTATATACTTTTCATCCAAATCCATTTAGCTACACACACACGCACATGCACACACGCCCACGCGCTCACGCACACACGCACACACAAACGCACATACAAACTACATACATACATAAATGTATGTAGTTATATGTAGTAGTAGTAGATTTACAGTACCTGTTATATTTTTTGACACTAATAATTATCATGATAAATCTAAACTACTTACACGTTTAGACTTTAATAATTAATGGTAAATAGGAAATTTATATAAACATGAATATTTCAAAAATATTAAGTTTTTAATTTAATAATATAATTTGCATTACCAAAGTAGTTCCCAGTATGAACCCTTATACTGTTTTGTGTGTATTATTTAACTAGCGACTCACCCTCGCTTCGCTCGGGCTCGTCCCTAGCTTGATTCCCCATACAAACTTTCATCCTCATTTTCACTCCCTTAAAGGATGATTTTCGGGATAGAAAGTACTTTATGTCCTTCCCAGGGTCTCGAACTATCTTATTACCAAATTTCATCTAAATCGATTTAGTAGATCCAGAGATTACCCCCTACAACGTCACAAACTCACAAATTCACAACCTTCATCTCTTTATAATATTAAGTAGGTATAGATACGATTACGCATAGATTATATGAAAGTTTCAAAACATGAACTTATGTTACTATTAAAATATTCAATATTTTAATAGTAAAATATGCAATGCTTAGACCAAGGGTGTGAAGTTGTATTAATCTATACTAATATTATAAAGAGGTTAAGTTTGTGAGTTGTTGAATAGGGAATAAATCTAGGAATGAACCCGAGCGAAGCCAGGGTGAGTCGCTAGTCTATACATATAATGAAATTGTAACTGAGCCAAATCTGTACATTAAATATTTTTTCTTAAAATCTTATTGAGATAGTAATTATTATATATTATCGATACAGAGGCCGAATTTATAGTTTTCAGAATTTTTGTCTCTCTGTCTATTAATTAGTTTTGATGATAGCTGGTTATCCGGGTCAATATAAAGGATACTTTTTAAAGTAAAAATATGTCGTCTCTGAGAAATGTATACTAAACTTTAAATGAAATCATAAAATCATATTTGCATGAGTATAATACTTCCTGCTACGCCGTAGATAGCTACGGTGCCTGCATAGGATGAATATTTGTGTTGGTCACAGTTGATTGGATCTTTGTTCTAAATTGTAGTACCGCAGCGTATCTACGTAGTAATGGTCACCGACGATTGATATCAACAACTAGCCATACTCATATTTTTCGGTGATCGTATAAAATTACGTCATAGATACTAATGTACGAGTAATTTTTATACAGATTTTTACTAAAAACTTTGGTTTAAAATACATTTGTATAATATGGCGATAATCACAAATACTAAAAAAAATTAGGTTTTATTTCTAGGCCTATCAATTTTTTAATGATTTTGCGTCTCTAGTTCTAACTTAAATCTGACCCATATAATTCTTAAGCCAAGAATCACTAAATCTATCCATATATGGCACTGGTCCAACAGTAATAGATGAGGTATATTCTATCAAGCAGTATTAGAACACTCTATCATGAGAAGGGAAATGAGTCGATTCATAGATTTATGATTTGGCAATAAATTATTGTAACCAAAACTATTCATCGGCTATTACAAAATGACTTCGGTTACACAAATATTAATAGGTTTTATGATGAGGATTAGCCCTTGCTTCGCTCGGGTTCGGTCCTGGGTACGTTTTAACGGTTAGTATGATATATAAAAAATGTTATCTATACAAATAATAAAAATGTAACGGATCGCTGTCTGTACATGGAAGATATATAAGAAAAAATATTATTGGGACCTTTATAAGCGCAAATAACACCCAAAAAAATGATTGTTGCAAATTTTGTCTGTTTATCTGTGCGTTTGTGCACGCTAATCTCAGCAACGGCTTATCTGAGTTAGATTTGGTTTTCACCAATATATTGTGGTAAGCTTCACTTAACACTTAGTGTTTGTTTCATGTCCATCGGTTCATAAATAAAAAATTAAGTCAATTTAAAGAATCACGTCGAACATTTGTTAAACTGAAAAATGAACGGTTCCCGTGGGGTAGATCTGTTTGCGCTTTTCTAGAGTTCCGCTAGTTTTGATTAAGCCATACTCAACTAGTATGAGTTTTTACAAAGTAAAAAACAATATTACGACTTTAGCAGCAAATTAATTAGGTAAACATAATACTCGTAAACATATTATAACTAATAAAATATTGTTTTATTAGTTATATATCAACTAATTAATGTAAGCCTGAGGCTGGTTGGTAATGATATTTAGATAATAGACACAATATTATTTAATATTTCCGTGGTAGGAACATCGGTAAAAACTAGCATGCACATTTGTATATTAGTTTAGATATAAACTATTGTTTTCATTCAATTCCATTGATACGTGACAATGTGAATAAGTAAAAATTACACAACCTCACATATACCGTACTCATACGATTCTATAGAAGCAAATTAATGACTGACTTTTCTTTCCATTTCTTTTTTTTGTATCAACCATGCTGAAATTTTATATAAAGTCTTTAGTTAAAAAAAAATAAAGTAGATGATACCTCATCGCCAGACGGTCATCGCATAAATTATTTTATTTACAAAAACTTTTGAGAAAAGTATTAAAACAATAAAAACTGCACAAACTCTGCGCAAAAGTTACCTGTAACAATGTAATTACACAACTTTTACTTAAGCTTGAAGTAGAACGTTATTTGACTTTCTAGTGGCTACAACATTTCTCCTTCAAACGGCTGCACAAATAAGCATATAAAACTCTTGTTCTGAACGTTTCAAGAACGCAAATATGAATTAACTAGCGGCTCACCCTCGCTTCGCTCGAGTTGGTCTCTGAGGAAACAAAAGCCAACCTATCCCACGGAAACCGTACATTTTTCCGGGATAAAAAGCAAGAAAAAAAAGAATCCTATGTGTTATCCTAGACTATAATCTATCTCTGTGCCAAATTTCATTCAGCCGTTGTAGTGTGAAAGAATAACAGCTAACATCCTTACTCACTTTCACATTTATAATTAAAAAAAAATACGGATATGTTTTATTAGTGTCCAACTAGTATAAAGGCTTAATTAATAATGCACTTCATTTTTAAATTATTATACAATATATGAACATCGGGCTTCGTTGCTACCTTTCTTACCTACAAATTCTGTAAATATTAATTATAGTGACATTATTGGATTTAAATGTGTTAGAAGAAAGTTGTATTGAGCAGTGCTAGAAAAATCCATTGCCTTTTGATTAAACTCATTCTATTTGTTCAATTTGCAATGTTCATGAATAGCGCGGCTGTGGGTGCTTATTACCTTGCATTCATCACTTTTACTTCATCAAAAATTTTAAAAATTGCTTCGTTAGAGATAAATAGCTACCAAAATCTTCGATACCTACTACGGTAATAGCCTATTCGTTTACACCGTTTAACTATTAAGCAAATTGCATCGGTTTTTCAACCAATGTAATCACACCAGGGCCATCACTTAGGTTAAAAATATTACCTATATATATATATAAGACGGAGGAGGATTTAGTTACCTTTTTCTGTTATGAAACCTTATTATTGTTTAAAGTCACTATGTTCTTTAATTTACTTTTTACTGCTTTTGAATTTAGAGCAGAGATTTAGTCTCGAGCGGGGTCGAGACGCCATCACGACATTCTTTGGAGATACGTGGCTTAGTAACGTTGGTTAATCATGGTATAGAGTGTTATGTTTGATATTGTAGTTGGAAGTCGATGATCGGTGACTGTGAACCCGCTAGCTCTAAATCATTAGAATTACCGTTTCAAGTTTATAACATTGTGACTTCCCTGATTAAATTGTGTATTGAGCATTGAATACTTTATTATTTGAGCCCTGATAACGCCCACAAGATGAGTAACCACTAAAGATGATGTTCGTAGTATATGGATAACACGCCATATATATAAAAGGCAAAAGTAATTGACTGATGTATCAACGCACAGGCCAAGTCCTTAAGGCTAGAAAATTGAAATTTCGCACACGTATTCCTCATGTGACGAAGGCATTCTCTAAGAAAGGATATTTCAAAATTCAACCCCTAAGGGGGTGAAATAGGGGGTAAAAGTTTGTATGAAACTTTTTATTCCTTGGACATATTTGCATGAAATTTCGTATGAATTGAGTACTATAAAAATAATGAGTTACATATTGTAGCGTTTTCCAAAATTCTACCAATAAGAGGGTAAAATAAGATTTGAGAATTTGTATGAAACCTACCTTTTTAGAGATTTTATTTGTAGTTTTAGCGCGAGCGAAGCCGCGGGTTCTGCTAGATAAAAAATATTTAGATAAATAAAGTAACCAAAATATATATATATCGAAGCAGCATTAATTTTCTCTATTATTTTCCATTATTTTATCATGAATTATACAGTGGGCGTTATATGGGAAGTGTTGGTTCAAATGAAAGTCGATGCAATCACAGTTGTATTTCAAATTAACAATAATCACTTTGTACATAGTTAAACAGCACTTCACTACACAGCCATATACCACTTCACTATTACCATGTATAGACAATACGGAACGCAAGACAGTTTCTAGTGGAGCGGTCCTAAGCTTGGCTCGGCTCGAAGGCAAGTGTCCAGCCCTCTTAGCACCCCTCCCTTAGCTAGGCTCCGTCGTAGCACGAAGCTCGCCGAGTGTTGGCGATAATACCGAAGGTGCTGCCATCACTCAGGCGTCGTGCCGCGCTTCGTTTAGCGACCGTATTGATGACCGTCTCCGACACGGCCATCCTGCGTGCACACGCCCTCGTGTGTTAGCAGTGTGTTAGCCTGCAACCAAATAATCAACGAAAATACTTGCTCGACTCGGTCAATCCTGACCAGATAAAACTTAACTTTGAATCTGAATCATCTTTATTCTAACGAAAAGCTTTAACGCTAACACCTTTGTTTTTTTTTAAACTCCAAGTCACTGTAACTATCTCTAATCTAATTAATAACATTAGTCATCAAGAGCCATGTACCAACATCATTCAACACTTCAGCAATCAAACTAATTTTCAAATTTACTAGCACCTCTGTAAACCACTCTTAGGCCACGGCTTTACAAGCCAACCAGCAATTACAATTGCTCCACAATCCAGGTGCATCCACTACGGGATCACCGTATGTATCATCCTCTCGATGACTACACACTATGGTCATAACAGACCCCGACCTCCGCCAGAACTAAACGCACATCACACACCCACGGTCTATTTAGTTTGAGCTTCCTCAAAAGACCGACTTTTACTAGGCTATGACTACGTAATAGTTACTAGTACGGTCGACACTACTACGGCCGTCAGAATGCTTACATCGGTTTCCATCGACTTCATTAAAACATTTGCTTGGCATGATGATCATTATTTATATCAACCTCTATTGGTACATGACCTACTAGAATTTTTGTGTAAAGAATTTATAGCCGTCATGTTAATAGAAAACCTTTCAATATCTCATGTTCTATCATGATACCATTTTGTAACTAATAATTAGGCAAAACATAATATTTCAAAAGATTTCAAGAGAATGACCGTTAATCGTTACAAAACAAATTTTACTCTGTGCGGAATATTCTGTTTTGATCAATACTAGAAATTGCAAGGTCAAAATCGTTAACCACACAATTTGACTGCTAAATGTTATCTTACTAACGAATATTCAGCACCATGATTATAACAAAAGCAATACAGATTACCTCTATGCTATTGAACATTCGAAGATGGTTGTACAACACATACATCCACGCGTCGTTCCATTCGTGTTGCACCCATATTGCTGCCGTCCACTTGACTGGCACTACTTATGCACCGGAGCGTGATGTGACCAGGCTTGCCACATTTGAAGCACACCAGAGACTTCACTGCAGGCTGCAATGCCGTTGCTGTCATCGAAGGTCGTTCCACACTGTCATTTACCTTGCTTCTACACTATGACCGCTTATAACTCACTTTTCTGCACTTATAACATTTTAACATTAGCTTGGTTCGTTTAGCATCAGGCACTTTTAAAAAATCATCAGATAAACTAACTTTGCGTTTCAAATGTGAGAATGCGTGCAATCCCTGCTGCAGTCGATCTCGCGAAGCAATTTTCGTAGTCAAGGCCAATCGTTGTAATTTCGAATTAAACTAACATAAGTGAGCAAGGACAGTCGCAATTGCTATCTGATTCTTGCTAGCGTCTTTCCAACGATTAGTCAGTGACGTCATCAGGCGATTTGCGTACGTAACGAGTTTCTTTTTTCATTTGGTTTGTCACTGTTAAAATTAATTAGCGTACCAGCCAATGTCTTGGTGGAAATAAATCTCGCCTTGAAAATCACCTTGAACTCTTCCTATGTTATTCTCTGGTATACAAATTGTGATAGCCACGTCGACCCTTATCCTTTTAATTCCTTACTGACTGTTAAAATAAGCTAGCCGCCGTATGGAGGGTATTCGGCAAAACACAAATCTACAGTCGCAAATCAAGATCTTGCGTCCGTATCCATATTGTCAGGGTCAAACTCGCGTAACTTGACGTTCTTCTTCATCTGAGGCATTTGCAAGGCCTCGATAAGAGATCACATAATGACATTTTGTTGTTCAAACATTGCACGTCATTGTTCACTCAGAGTTAGTTCTTTTTGCAATTGAACCAACACTGATCCCGCTTCTGATATCGAAGCAGCATTAATTTTCTCTATTATTTTCCATTATTTTATCATGAATTATACAGTGGGCGTTATATGGGAAGTGTTGGTTCAAATGAAAGTCGATGCAATCACAGTTGTATTTCAAATTAACAATAATCACTTTGTACATAGTTAAACAGCACTTCACTACACAGCCATATACCACTTCACTATTACCATGTATAGACAATACGGAACGCAAGACAGTTTCTAGTGGAGCGGTCCTAAGGTTGGCTCGGCTCGAAGGCAAGTGTCCAGCCCTCTTAGCACCCCTCCCTTAGCTAGGCTCCGTCGTAGCACGAAGCTCGCCGAGTGTTGGCGATAATACCGAAGGTGCTGCCATCACTCAGGCGTCGTGCCGCGCTTCGTTTAGCGACCGTATTGATGACCGTCTCCGATATATAATAACTATCGTGGCGTTGGCATCTCCTTGAATTATGGGTCGTTCAGAGCCATAATTCATAAGAACGTGACTAACATGAGTATACAGAGTGGGAAAAATCTAGTACCTACATCTATTAATGGTAGAGTATCAAAGCTATTGAATTAAACTCAGCTCGTTAGCAAGCTCTTTACTGTATATTATACAGATTTTTGATCACACTAATCTATACTAGGATAGACAAAAAATTCGCTGAACTGATTTAGATAAGATTTGATATGAAGTTATTTTGAGATACTGGGAAGAACAAAAAATAGTTTTTATTTCGAATATCATCCTCTAAGAGGGTGAAAAGTGGTATGAAACTTTGTATGGGGAATCAATCATTTCTCAAGGGATATAAAACTCATCATAACTATGTATAATGTAAATATATACATATATACTAATATATAGTTTATAATATAAATGCGTTGATTTATATGTGTATGTACATATGTTGGCTACTCCTTCACACGTGATCGGCTGAACGGATTTGGATATTTGGCACACAGATAAACTATGCCCTTTTTTTTTTTAACGTTGGGAAATGCATTTACGCACGAGGTGTGGGACTCACCAGCAAAGCCAGTACTACCCACTAAAACCCAACAAAGCATTCCCCCGTCTTAATGGGGCGTCACAGGATCGCTTACGCATTCAACTACGACGCCCCGACGGCAGGTCTGCCGAAGCAGACCACAACAACCACTGGGTTGCTCCAAGGTCCACTCTGCTATCAGAGAAGTACCAGGAGCAACCCGCATGGTACACCGCTCTCCAAAGAGGGCCGCCTACCACCGCCCACCAAAGTGGGCCACCTCCCTGTGCGTTTCTTGGCTTCGCGCCCGGTTGGGTTGCCGGGCACTACTGAGCCCCCCCCCCCACCACGACAAGGTGAACGCACTTTGGGGGGGAGATAAACTATGCCCTGGACTAACACATAGGATACTATTAGGCACTTAGAGATTCACTCGAACCAAGCGAAAATAAGTTGATAATTGTGTGTATTAAATAGTTTAATTTATTTAATATACGTATAACTACCTAAATGTGACGCGCTCGCTTGTGAATCAGAATGAAGCGGGTTCAAATCCCGGGTTTCGTACCTTTGATATTTTCATGTGCGAATTATTTCCAACATGATTACTACTTGTCTTACGGTGAAGGAAAACATCGTGAGAAAACCCGCATATCTAAGAGAACCTAGCAAGTTTTCGAAAGACATGTGAAGTCCGCAAACCCGCACTTGGCCAGCGTGGTGTACTATGGTCTGATCTACCTTGTTAAAAACGGCTGAATACGAACCATAATATCTCAAGAGTAAAAGAGGTATAGTGTCAGTTCACTTATATATTTATTAATAAGGTGTTTTTTTTATAATTGAGACCTAATTAAACAGTGTCAGCTCATATAAACAAGCATTTAAAAACACCTTTTCAAATATTCATAACGGTTTAAATTTAAAATGTATATGGCAACTTAATTAACCAAACACTAACAGTAGTCTAGCTAAGCCAACTTAATGCATATCTAATATGACTTTAATTACCAAGCCTCTGCACTGGAAACAGGTATTTGTATTATATATGGATTATGACGTTCTACTATAACATTGTTAAGTAGAGCTTTATCTATGACCTTTTTGGTGTATATTGGGAAGCTTAAATTTTTAATCTGCCTCAGTGGTGTAGTGGCTAGCATGTACGTCTGCACACTCTGAGGTCCTGGGTTCGCGTCCCGGGTCGGGCCAAGTTTAGTTATTGAGTCTTTCTGTATAGTAAGTCTCAGTAACAGCCCGGAGTTGGGAAGTTGGCGGTGTTTCACCCCCGTGCCTCGGAGAGCACGTAAAGCCGTCGGTCCTGCGCCTTAGCTCTCACCGGTCGTGTTGAGCAGTCGTCCCACCGGAGTATGAAAGTGACAGGAATAGAGAGTGCACTTGTGTCTGCGCGTACACTTGTGCACTATAATATCTCCTGCGCAGTTGGCTAGTCTCAATGACATTGGCCGCCGTAGCCGGAATCGGCTAGGAGAACATCATCACATCAAATTTTTTAGATGATGGTTGCTAAGCACAATTTATTATATTTATTTATTTATGTACCACCAAAACTATATATTTAAAACAGATTACAGATACCTTGTGTACAAAGGGTAACTTATCTCTTACAGAGATCTCTATCGAAAACCCTCGAGTATGAGAAAAAAATGAGGTGCGGTGTACGTACAAACTACAAACATCAATAATTATATAAATATATACATATATATATACATATATAAATACATTACATACATGCTATTTATTTACTTATATTTAAATTAAAATCTATAATTCAATTATCTAGATATATAAAATGATACCACAAGTTTCCATCGCTCTTCACGACGCAGCACCATTAAAGCTCCCCTTCATGCCATTTAAAGCTGCCTTATTTTACAGAGCTTTTGTAATAGACTCTTGCTAATCACTAGCTCACTTTACTTGAGCTTGAGTAACTTATTAATACTGATTATTACTTTTATTTCTAATACTAATGTATATTCTAATATATTCTATAACATATATAATATTATTTTACTATTATTTTGACCATATAAAAGCCTGAAAGATGAGTGATGTAAGATTATCCTGACATACAAACATTATCTATACATATAATAAATTTCTGAGTCAAATCTGTACATTAAATCTTTTATGAAAAACCTTAATAAATTAATCATTACTATCGATACAGAGGCCGAATCTATAGTTTTAGAATTTTTGTTTGTCTGTCTGTCTGTGACCGCATCACAAGAAAATCACTGGATAGATTTTGATGAAACTTTATATGATGATATCTGGTTATCCGAGTTAACATATAGGATACTTTTTACTGCGGGAAAATATCTGATTTCTGAGAAATCTATACTTACCGTTAAAACGTACAATAGGGACGAACCTGAGCGGAGCGAGTCGCTAGTAGATAAATAAAATGGAAATTTTTGAATTTTATATTTTACCAATATTTTTAATATTACTGAAAGATATTAACACAAGTGTGTGCATAAATACATGCGGAGTTTATGTTTTTTGCGTTCTCATAGTCTCGTGGGACGGCAATGTAATACGACCGAAGAGATTTTAGTATGCTTGTGCGAGTTTTTCTACCGATTTCATCACATGAATAGAAATCGAGCCATCTAGTGATAAAAGAACCATCTCGCCTTCCCTTAAGGGCCTATTTCATCAAATTTGTTTTAATCAGTCAAATTGAAGATTAAAAATAGTTTAAATATTATGAGACACTCCCAAGTTATGGAAGACTATTATGGGACACCCCATACCAAAAAAAAAACTGATAACTGATACATTTAAAAATATTTTCAAAACAATCAGTACCAGTCTAAAATTATCACAATAATATTGTGCACATTTATTTTGCTACCAAAATAACAGATTTGAACAAACGTCTAAAAATCTAAAGAGTTATTAAGAAAAGTTACGATCCGATGTCATATTGTGGTACATTCATAAACTTTAATAGTCTGTTAAAAAAATGCTTATCACAGCTATCTATTATCTAATAGTATGGTGAAATTGGCTTTAACTCGATTAAATCTATGTTCAAATTATTTGATTTTTTTATGAAACTCGCTATCGGCCCACAGTAGCATGAAATTTTAAAATAAAGTATTTGTATCGTCATCGAGATCAATATGTACGAGATATAGCCATGTAGGGACATGGCTACTATATAGTAGCACAACTAAATGTGGACGCACGAAGGATTTTAATAACTTTCGCAATCGTATCGGATTTTCATACATTAAGGTTAAAATTAGACGCCCGAATTTTGTTTTGTCGTAAGACCTGGCCGTAAAAACGATCATGTTTCATTCACTTAAAAGTTATCATAGATTTTTTTTTACTTAACGTAATTAATTATTGTTTCTAACACAACACATAATATTAGTATATTATATTTTATGATAAATTTTATATTATTGCTTAATACTACTATATAAATTTCCTAAAACAAATACCAAACACCGGCACCTGGCACCGACTTCGAAAATATCTGATTAGGTATCTATTCTTAATGAAAACCTCTGTTTAGTAATTTTTTACATTTTAGTGCCTGGAAGTCGGCTTATATATTTTTTTAAAGTTTTTATTTTTCCATTTTTTGTGTATACGTAATAAGCAGGTAATTTGTAAGAAGACAGTATTTTAATAACATATTCGATTAAACAATTTATTTAAAAAATATATTAATTGTTGATTTTTAAAAAAACCGCTCGACCGATTTCGATAAAACTTATATGGGATCACCTGGGAAGTATACCCTTTAAAAAAAATATATTTCCAAATCAGTTCAGGCGTCTTCGAGTAATCGGTGAACATACATAAAAAAGGTTAATTAATAAAAATATTTCATTTCAACATTTCAACAGTAACTCGAAATTGAAACGAATATTCTACAGACCTTTTACTATTTCTGTTTAATTCTTTACCAAGTCCTTCTATTTATTGCTATCAAACCACCGTATTATATCGAATGCTAGAAATTATATCATAATACGAATTCGACATTTTGGCTTCAGCAAAACCTGTTTCTTTCAACCTCCGGACTGCTATTGAGAATTTGTTAACAGAATAACCAATAACTATTTCTGGCCCTATCTGAACTCAAACACAGGATTTAATAGAGGCCGATCGATCATTTAGCAAGCGAAATAATAAATAGTACTAAGAGCGAATGGTATTTCATATACATTTTAGTAAATTTCCTAAAAGTTAATATTAATAAACAAATCACAGGTGTTCATAAAAAACAAAGAAAAATGTTAGAATAAAATCCTGTTCACACAAGGTCATGAAACGCAAAATAATCACATACCTCCACATCTCGCACGTTATATTACGTAAAAGCTCGTAACACGTTTTATCGCTCATGAGCTACCAGTTCATTATATTTTATATAGTTTATAAAGGAAGATGGGTTTTTAAGAACTCTTGGTTTTTGGTTAATGCAAAATAATACTACGTCGTTGGCATGATAAGGTTTCACAAAAATGAAAATTTTGACTAACTTATATGTTTAACATTGGCCATTCGTTTAAATATAGTCTGTAGACAAAAGCACTAAAAGTAATGTAGGTATATGTAATAAGGGTCTAAAAGTATCATCTCACTCTCCTGTCATAATCATAAAAAGCGGTACAACACCCTCATTTTAGGAATAATGGTTAACATTTTCATGTAAAAACTTTTGTGTTCCTTAAAAATGTTTTAGACCTGACTTTTAATACTATGAAAACTAGTAATGGTATAATAAAAGGAGTTTTGCAATATAAAATATTTTAACGTGATTTGCAAAGAGAAAATAATTAATCTTATTTATATCAAAAATCTAAGATCATATTAAATGAAACTATATTTTTATCGTATTTTTTCGTAGGTTTTTTTTTTAAATTATAACTTCGATGTCATTTCTTTTCCGCCGTAATGTAATGAATGTAAATTTGTGAGTCTGTAATAACTATAAGAGTATTTAAAGCTTAAAAAATTTAGTCTCGATTTTAGGTATAAATAAGGCTGTCTTCAAAATTTGCTTTTATTGATTGCAATCTTGCATTTATCATTTGTTTGTAATTTAAATATTATGCACATTTGTATTTTTTAATGTAAAAAATATTGCTGCTATACAAAAAATATTTTTTTCGTTAAAAATATTATAAGAAAAAGCTGTTAAATTTTGTTAATTTTATTCATTTGTTAAAACTATATAACCACGTTATTTCCCTAGTGGGGTAGCAGGATAGGGCAAAGTGAGTGAGGACTCAATTCTAAACAGTACTTTAATTAAGAAATGCTTTTAAATCAAAAGTCATATTCTTTAAGTAATATATACACATTTTGTGCTCATTGAATATATTAGTCAGTTTCAGTCTAATAATATTAATTCATCAGCTTTTTTCAACGTCGCACTGCTGGGCATAGACCTCTCTTCGATGCAAGGGGGATTAGGCTATAACCCACCACACTAGCTAAATGCTATTGGGTGGACTTTACATATCTTCCAAAAACTAGTTAGATTCTCTCAGGCATAAAAGTTTCTTCACGGTGTTTTCTTTTACCTTAAGGCGAGTGGTAATCATGTTGAAAATGATTGGCATATGAAAATATCAGATGTGTGAGTCTCATGTTTGAACCCGCTTCACTTGGCTTTCCAAACGAGCGTTTTACAGCTGTACTACGATGGCCTTATAATAAAGTATGTCGTGCAATCCAATAGAGTTATATAAGACTATATATTACGAATTTAAAAGCTACATATTACGAGATGCACCCGAGTGAAGCAAGGTAAGTTCGCTAGTATTCAATAATCTAAAATTGAAATCAAGCGCCATTCAACTTAGAATGGCACTTGAGTGAACTTAATTCAAATGAATCGACAATATGACAAGTCTAAAATGGTTGAAATTACAGGGTGAAGTCGACAACGACACGAAGAGTACGTACAATCAACGTCCACGTTTAGCTAGATCCTTCCCTCGACATTTTGCGATAGGCTGGCAGTCTGTTAGCGCGAGATCATGAATAAATAAAGCTTTGCGGACGATGCATGTTTGCTTGAAGGCCCTAATCGATAACCCAATGCTTGAATGGCTAGATTTTATTAGCAACCTATGAAATATAAACTCCATGTATGTATATATTTATAGCGAACATCAATAGATTTTATCGATTAGAATTTCATCATTCATATATTATGATGCGTAATTCCATAAAATTATTACGGTTACATTTTTAATACAGAGTGTCATGTACAAAGCTCTGTTGGATTAGATAGCATCTGCAGTGAAAAACCACTATTGATTATAATACTTATACTAAAATGATTATAATACTATTGATTATAATACTTATGCTTAAATGTAATATAAGGGTGATCTTAATTTATACAACATCATATATTATTGAGGATAGTAACTATTTTATTATGCAAAATCGTCTGATACACGTATCATGGATTTTAAAGAACTTCGTTTAATTGTATAATGCATGCAAAGTTTTGATTAAAATCAAAATTATATAATTGTCCCTTTTATTATTGTATATAAAAAATTGATTTTGATTAAATTGGCTATGAAAGTAACAATCTTAAAGCCGGATCTCGATCCATATACTTATAATAAAATTATAACTAAGCCGAATCTGTACATTAAATATTTTTTGGAAAATCTTATTGAAATAATAATAATATAATTCGATACAGAGGCCGAATCTATAGTTTTTAGAATTTTTGTCTGTCTGTCTGTCTGTTACTGCATTATGGAAAAACCACTGGAGGAATTTTGATGAAATTTGGTATAATAATAGCTGGTTATCCGGGTCGACATATATGATACTTTTTACTGGGGGAAAATTTCTTATCTCAGGGAAATCTACACCAAACGTTAAAAAGTAAATATGGACGAACCCGAGCGGAGCGAGGGTGAGTCCCTAGTATAATATATATATATTGAAATAGTTCTAATTTCATCACACTAACTAAAAATTATATTGTGTTTATGTTATCATAACTATCGCTATCACTGTTATAATAAAATCGATAGCTAATTAAATTATAATTTCTAATTTATATTGTGAATGCAAACTTATTTACATAAGCCATGTTGTAATACCGCATTATTCTTAACACAAAAACAATTTAACCTAATATATATTCTGTTGGAAACAATCCCGTAATCCCGTTCCACAGGCTAGCGAGTACAAATAAACATTCGTAAAGGGCAAAAAGTATAACAGAGCTAAACCAACAAATCATTCTAATTTACATATAGAAAACTCCCAATTATTTCACCTGAATTTGTAACGACGTATTTTTATAGGATTATTCTAAAACCATTTTATCCAATTCCTTTTCGTTAAGCTTTCAATTTGGTTCTAAAATTAAATCGCGATTGGTCATTTACATGCTGTCTTTATTTATGGATTTTCAAATATAAAAAATATTTGTTTAGTTTGAATAAAATAGGGATGGTATATGAAACAAGCTAGTTTTGATTACATTCGGAAAATGGCAAAAAGTTATTAAATTCCTCTGTTCTTTATATATAGGTATTTATATTAACGAGCGTGGCTCAATCGAATTTTTATCGAAATCATTCATCAATCTACAATTTTTCCCATAACTACCGAAAAGATTTAATCTGAGTTTTCATAAACGAACAGAATGTTATATTTTCAAAGGAGTGAACATTTTAAAATATTTTTTTGGATACTTTGAATAAGTTTCAGTTGAACTTAGGTATGAATGTTTTTTAAGAAACAGAATACAGCTGCGACTTTTTTTTAAACTGTTTAAAAATATTGCTTGGTAAGACTCATGAGGCACATTTTCCATGTTGTAAAATTTTTCTTTCTTAAAACTGCTTGCAAAAGCTAGTATTTTATATCGTAAGCGTCGTTTGATGAAAAGTTATTTGTAATTAAATTCGTCACTGGATATTATTAGGTCACACACAAATTGGACGCAACCGTGTCAAAAATCATTAAAAATGGTTTAACAATTCAGTTTTTTAACTTCCCATTGCTAGGCAGTAGGCACGCTCTAACACTGGCTAAGAGCGAGTTGGTAGATCACACAAGTCTTACAAAAACTGTTTAGGTTCTCTTATAAATGATTTCTACTTTATACAGTGTTTTTGCCGCATTATTAAGTGGTAATTTTGTAGAAAATGATTTGCTCACAAAAATGTCAGAGGTGCGAGATCCGAATTTAAATCAAATTCACTTAGTAATTCGAGCGCGCGACACCAACCATTGATATTAGACTGCTTAAATAATTTTACATGTAAGTGCATTGCTAAGAACCAATGTCTTATTTTAAAATTAGACTAGCGACACGCCCTCACTCGGGCTCGTCCCTACTTACATTATAAAGTTTAGTATAGATTTTTCAGAAATGAGATAAATTTTCCCGCAATAAAAAGTATTCTATATGTTGACCCGGATAACCAGCTATCATCATACCAAATTTAATCAAAATCCGTCCTGTGGGTTTTCCGTGATGCGGTAACAGACAGACAGACAAAAATTCTAAAAACTATAAATTCGGCCTCTGTATCGATAATAATGTCTATTTCAATAAGAATTTCCAAAAATATTTCATGTACAGATTCGGATCAGTTAGAATTTTATTATATGTATAGATGATTGAAAGCTATGTAACATATTCTATTTGTCATCATATTTTGTAATAGCAATTATGTACTGGCAGCAAAAACGTCAATGACCTGTCATCATTATTGTTTTACGAGCCTATTAAATGTTAAAACATGCTAATGGGTTAATGTTACAACATAATTGTGAACCCATAATTAATACTCACTCACCGTTCATAGCAATCAAAATATAATTTAACTAGCAGTGACATTTTGTATTATGCATGAGATAAATAGCGTACTGCAATTTCCTGTGGTAAAATTGGACAATTAATTTGGAAAAAAATAATAATTTCAAACGTTTAGTATGGGTGATGATTAGATATTTAGTATGTACCAACGAGGTTGTTTTTTATTGACAAATAATACGTTGTATCTAGGTGACCGAGCTTCGCTCGGAGTTATTATTTGTTATATCATATTTTTAGAGACAAAAAATAAAAAACTTGAATAAATACAAAAAAACATAAGTAATACTTTGTCTCCGATCGGGATTCGAGCCCGGACGCCTGTGATTGTCAATCTTGAGCTTTGGCTGCTTGACCGCGATGTTTATTCCCGAGCGTGCGAAATTAGCGACCATATCTTGCGTGTCAAAAGAAAACCGCATGAAAACTCGAAAACACGCGTTTTCCTAGATATAAGACTAATCTAGTTCAATTTTTGCCTTCGAAAACTCCCACATATCAAATTTTAACGAAATCGTTAGAGCCATTTCCGAGATCGCCGGTATACATAAACAAACAAGAATTGCTCGTTTAAATATATTAGATTGTTAGAAGAAAAGGATTATTAAGATGAAAGATTAGAAGATAAGAAAGATGAATGATGTTGATATATTATGATTGTGTAGAAATGTATAGTATATAATATAGCAGTATCTATGGCTCCCACCGAATGTTAGACCAGAACTTGCATGCCTTATGCATACATAAATAACGGTACAATTTTAATATATTCATAAATCACTATTTATTATATACTAAAATAGTTTTAAAACAAATTTCGTGGACCACATTTACTCGAAAGGATGGTTAAATATACAAAAAAATTACAAATCGATACCAATTGAAACCTAAAAAAAGGCAGAGTATACAACACGCATCGTATCTATTACGGATGAATATAACAAAAACAATTCTTTAGTCCACGTTGTGTCTAAGTAATCTTGTATTGCTGGTCCCAAGGGAAATCTAAGTTTGCCGCAACGCTGAATTGTACGAATGGAAAAACGGGTGGTAATACGGTTGGTTAGCAATTATTGTTGTGATGACTCAATAGTGATACTATTTCTTTTGTCACTCACAAAAACGTTTTGGACATTTTTTTAGTAATATTTGGAAGTAATTCAAGTATAAATTACTAGTTTTGCTCGCGTGATGAGCGGGGCTGGTACATGGTTAGCCTATGTCTGATCCTAGGATGCAATCTATGTCATTGCCAAATTTTATTTAAAGGTAGCAGACAGTTTTACTTTCACATTTATAATATTAGTATGAATATGCATTATATAGAATAATATAAAATACTTTGGTTACAAAGTGAAGCTTTGTAAATAAAATTATCTTTTCGGGGTTTTCCGCGGATTTATTTTGATACTATCGTTCGTCCTTATTTACGTTTTAACGTTTAGTATATATTTCTCAGAGATGAGATACATATTTTTCCACAATAAAAAGTATCCTATATGTTGATCCGAGTAACCAGTTATTCTTAAACCAAATTTCATCAAAATTCCTTTAGATGTATTTCCGTGATGCGGCTACAGACAGAAGATAGACAAAAATCTAAAAACTATAGATTCGGCCTCTATATCGATAATAATTTCTATTTCAATAAGATTTTCCAAAAAAAAAATACGGCTTAGTTACAATTTTATTATATGTAGATTACATTGCCTTATTTAAAATAACCTATTCAAGGTATTATATAAATCTAACAATTTCTATCTGGCAAAGCACAAAGTTTAACCACAGACTACATGTTTTTATCTATCTCGCAAAGGTTAGAGGTACTCGTAATTATAATTAAAATCCTATTTATAATATAAATGGAAAAGTTTGTAAAGGTGTCAAATGTCAATAAATTAGTATAATGAATTATGCCTGAGATATTTTATGTGATAATTTGTGAAATTATATATTTTATAACGTTTAATATCATTGTGAACTAGCATTTGGAATAAATAATTAATTAAGAGATATCATTATTTCTTACGTGATTGGATACGTAGGCGTTATTGAAGAAACAAATTGGTTTGTGTTGAATATTTTATTATTATATAAGCACAAATCGCGGCTTCACACGCGCTAAAAAAAAGGTAGGTTTCATACAATCTTTCATCCCCCATTTTACCCCCTTATGAGATGAATTTCAAAAAATGCTGAAACTCGTGTTTATTATATTGCTATTCAGAGCATTAATACCAAGTTTCAAGTAATTCAGATCATAAATGTTTCTTTGGGTTGTAAAGTGTTTTGGGAATGAAATAATCTTCTGTAGTAAAAAGTAGCCTATGTCACTCTTCAGCCCTCCAACTATCTCCACACAAAAAATCACGCATATCCGTTACTCTGTTTCGACGTGAAAGAAAGACAAACAAGCAATCAAACAAATAAACACGCTTTCACATTTATAATATTATAGTGTAGGTGACTTATAACATAATATATTTAATTTATCATATTTATATATTAAACTTCACATTTCATAATATTTATATTTTATTAAATATTTAATTTACGTATTTATATTATCTACTCACCTACATACATACATACAACACGTTTATATAATTATTTATATTTATTCATTATTAATTATTCACATATTATATTAATTCGACAAACATAGCCGCGCGAAACCGGTAGTATATAGTGGATCGGAATTTATTTTACACCTACCGACCACTAATAACTTTTTACTTACCACCAGTCGATACCTTTGACTTTGATGCGATATACTTGTTATATAGAACTGAATCTTTTTCGCTATATATATAGATAGTATAGACTAGCTGCTCACCCTCGCTTCGCTCGGGCTCATCCCTAGGTACGTTTTAACGGTTAGTATGGAATAGATAGATTATATATTATATGATGTATAGCCTTACTCGATAAACGAGTTATCTAGTGCAAAAAGAATTTATCAAATCGTATAAGTAGTTCCTGAGATAAGTGTATTCAAACAAACAAACTAATGCTTTTATAATATTAGTATAGATATTAAATCCTTTGTGTTTGGCTCTGAACTAACTAGGGCGTTAATAAATAACACTAATATTCGAGAACGAAAGTTTGTAATGGAGTAAATAAAATAATGTTTGTTACTTCTTACTACTGTAATAATTGAACAAATTATAACAAAACTCAGAATAGAGTTAGTTTATATCCTCAGACTAAGGAATAATATAGACAGAGTGTCATAGAACTAATCTGAACCGTAATAATGATAAGTAAATAAACGTTAGTAAATAAAAATACGTAACAAATCTATCTTTCTATAATATGAAAATGAATCGCTGAATGTGTTGGTAAGCGGAAATCTTGAGAGCAGCTGAACCGATTTCGCTAATTCTTTTTTAAAATATTGCTTGAAGTACGAGGATAGTTCTTACGAAGAGAAAAAATTAAAAAATTGCCTGAAAACGTCTAAAAACAACACTTTTCTATACTCCCATACAAAAGATTCGTAGTAATACTTAAAAGTCAATTTGAACTTTAATACCATAACATAAAGTTTAAGTGGTAATGGAGAGGTTCTGGGAAGGCAAAACAATTGAGTGACGTTAGTATCATATAAATATTAATGTCAATATTTGTCAATATTTTTAACAAAAAAAAATTATATGCCTAACGCTGGCTAATAACTATTTGTATCTATTTAAAACGTACCTAGCGACAAACCTGAGCGAAGCGAGGGAGAGCCGCTAGTTGTATTATAGTGAAGAAAAGAAAAGTTAATATGATGCCATCTCTCTTTTTCAAGGGAATTAGAACTAATGCTTGAAAAAATTTAAAACATAACATTGTTCTATTTTTCGGAATATCTATTCGCCCCTTAATAGGACGAATAAAACGTAATTAATTCGTCCTTTATAAAATATATTAATTATAAGGAAGGACGAATAGACTAATTAATAAGTAGAATAAGCAGTTCGACGTAGCTCGGTAGGTTATAAGGTTCTTTTTGCAATGTATTTGCAAGTGAAAAAATCTTAAAAACGCTTGAACTTAAAAATCGTTGGGATTTAAAGAATAAATTTCCAGCTCAATAGGTTAAAGTTTTTTTTGTATATAGAAACTCCTGCACCAAAAAAATACTTATTTTACATTAGAAAACAAAAAAGTGGTAAATATTCGTAGAAAACGACAATAGTTGGACGAATAATATATTTTTTATTATAATTTTTTTTTATTTATTATTCGTCCTATTAAAGTGCAAATAATATTTTTTTATTTGTCGTTATTTTAAGTACGAATAGCAACAGCCATTATTTTTATTATTTATATTATATTCTCAAAAAGTGTATAATTGAACTTATACATATAAAATTTTCCTTATTCTTAAAAAAAAGTATAAATAGTATTATATGTATATTTAAAATTGATAAAAGTAGTATAAACAACAAATCACGCAACCATTATCGATTTTGACATTTATTTTGACGGACTCCGTCTATATAATTATTTAGTGAGTTTATATCATGAAATTATAATAATATACATAAGCTACTTTTTATCTACATATCTACCATCCGAGAGGTCCCGCGAAAAAAACTAGAGGCTAACAATGTATGTAACTGACAGACCTTAACGTTTTCCATGGCTAATAGCTTCATCTTTGTTTATAAGTCACTAGTGACTCATGCTAGCTTCGCTCGGATTCGTCCCTAGCTTGCTTCCCAATACAAACTTTCATCCCCATTTTCACCCTCTTAAGGAATGATTTCTGGGATAAAAAGTATCATATGTCCTTCCCGAGGTCTCAAACTACCTTCTTACCAAATTTCATCTAAATCGATTCAGTAGATACAGAGATTACCCCCTACAACCTCACAAACTCACAATCTCAGAAACTCCATAAACTCACAAACTTTACCTCTTTATAATATTAATTAGTATTAGTATAGAATCATAGATAATAATACACTTAAGCAGTTCAGCATGGAAACTACTTTGCTTTTGAAGAGTCCCTCCGCTTAATTTGATAACATAGTCATAGATCTAATATATCATTATATTGTGAACTACAATTAATTACGTTCTGAGCAAGTGTGGTTGTAAGTTAAACGTTAATTAAAATAATAATTAATCCTGTTCACTAATTTCATATTGAATTAAAATTTTTGTTTATGGAATATATTTTTGCTTGAAAACACATAAAAGGAGGTTTTTTTTTTCGCCTCAGTGCTTAACTAATTGATTGAAATTATAAAATATATTAGTGTTGATTTCCCTTGCAAACTTTCATCCTCGTTTTCACCCCCTTAAGGAATGCTTTCCGGGATGAAAAGTATTCTATGTCCTTTCCAGCGTCGTAAACTATCTTCTTACCAAATTTCATCTTAATTGGTTCAGTAGATCTAGAGATTACACCCCTACAAAGTCACAAACTCACAATCTCACAAACTTTACCTCTTTATAATATTAGTATAGATGATATAGTTTCTTATGGTACAACAAAAGTCTTAAAAACATGAAACTTAAACATGCAATCATACAAAAAACATTTTATGCGAAATGTTTACACTAATATTATAAAGAGGTAAAGTTTGTTATTTTCTAAGTTTGAATGAAGGAGATAATCTCTCAACCTACAGGAAAAGATTGGGCAAATTATTTTATTATATTAAATTTTTAGTTAAAATTAAACAGACGCTTAGAGACTTACGCGAATGAAGCAACGATATGTCGCTAGTTAAATATAAAATGTAAGGTTTGTAACTTACCTATTTTAGCGTGTGTGAACTTGAATGAGACGACACAGACAAGTGTCAACACCAGGCTTATGATCTTCATCGTGACATCCGCTTATGTCATTTTCACTGACATCTGAAAAAATAATAGTGATATATAAAGCTTAATTAAGAGTTACCAGTATAAGCAAGTTAACACCAAATATTTATTAGCCCTTGGGTTTAGCCCATTTAATTAAAATTAATATAGTTCTCAATATTTATGTATTTTCATTTTAAATAAAACTATCTTATCGGATTATTTCGCGGATTTATTTTGATGTTTGGTTCCTGACGTTTCAAATGCTTTACAGCATCCATGGTCACGGGAGAGACTGGGTATCGTATTTTCATTTTTAATAATTGTGCTATTTTTGTATTGCCTAGTTAAATTTTTTTTTGTTATAGATTGCTCCTGTAGACCGATTATTCGTTTATAGTTTTAATTCCAAGTTAAAACTGCAAAATTTCAAAATTACCACTCAAACTCATTCGTGTACTCACAATACGTGACACTGGCACAATGTATTGCGTCTGTTAACGCAACTATAAGCCACTAAAGAAAAAAAAACAAGTATAAGTTACATTACTTATTTTTACTCATATTAGTGTTGCAAAAATTATGGAGATAATTTTTCCGTAATGGTAAAAGTACAGGATTTTAATGATAATTCAATAAATAATGAAAATTTATTCACGTGGTTTTTATTTGCATTTCCACCGATTTCAACCGATTAAGATGTATGTCACGATGTTTGTAGACGTATGTCGTATGAGAAATATATTCGCTAGTTTAAACCATTTGTAATTTTTAGTTCCATGATATTATAAACAAATAATTTATGCCTAGAATGCTCTCTAATCTATACATATAATAGAACTGTAGAAGTCGAATGTCTGTCCATGGAAAAAAATGCTGAAAATCGAGTCAGATGTAAGAAGAGAAATAGAACAAATACAGATTTTTTCATTTTTTTTTGTCTGTTGTACGGGCTAATCTCCGAAATTGTAATACCGATTTAAATAAAGTTATGCATGGTGGTACCTTATATCCCCGATCAATATTTTCGATACTTTTCATCCCGGAAAATTAAAGAGTTCCGTGGAATAGTTAAAAAACTATAGCAACTTATACAGTTTAGTACACAACAACTTATGCACCTAATTTAGTAAAATTTGGCATGCTGATGCCTTATATTGCCGGTCAAACAACAGGTTATTTTTTATCCCCAATTAATAAACGGTTCCCGTGGGATAGCTCTGTTTGTTCTTTTTTAGTTACTTATAATATTGCTGACAACATTACATTATTTACCTTATTTAGTACTTCGCATATTTTTAACCTATTTTTTATTTTAAGCACTTCCAAGATGACAGCTGTATCAGTCTGGCATAAATGGTATTTGTACCTAGATACTACAATAGCAATCTAATTATAACATGAATATTATAACGGTTATTGTAATATCACACGGTTCATAAAATATTGCTTATAAAGCTTCACTTCACAAGTATTGCTTCGCGTGCTTTAATTAATATTATTCAATTTCTTTATCCAAATAATACTTTCTTAGATTTACGCGAATATTTGACATTTCAAATAAAACTACCTTTTCGGCTTTTTTAAGGATTTATTTTGGGTTTTGGATCTTGTCGTTTCGAATGCTTTAGAGCCATCATCGGTCTCTATAATTTTAATACTTTGATTTAATACTTTCTTACCTCTTTCTTTTACGCGAATATTTAACATTTTAAATAAAAAGGTCTCTTCCGTGACCATGATTGCTGTAAAGCATTCGAAACGTCGGGAACCAAAAATCAAAAAATCCGAAAAGATAGTTTTATTTCTTTATCCAATAGCAGTATGTAATAAATATTTTGATTGTTTAATCAGAAATAACTATCAGCAATGCGGGAAAATATTTCAGTCACATGAGCGAAGCGGGAATAAGTCGTTAGTACAAAATATTTTAGTAGAATCTTTAGATACTATTTGCATTAATTTTACATACTTACAATTTATATTTCCTATAGTAGAACCCACTTGATCGCTAAAATGAATACACCTGTAGTATCTGAATAATGTAAGTAACCAATCGAAACTTTTAACATAAAGTACAAACCTCGTATAACTAATGTACTGAAATCCCCTTTTACAATACACCCGTTGGTGGTTTAATATTAGTGGTACTCAGGTTTACTGCTACATACCAAACCAAGCTTAAAGGTTAATCCTGATTACAGCAAAGTACATAATCGAACCTGGTAGATGAACGAGTTAGCTTGCTCACGTTGAGAATAAGTTTTTTTTAAGGGCGCTGTTTTAGCATTTGGGTTGGAAAACTTATATAAAATAAATAAAAATACATTCGATTATACTAGTTATCAGCATTTCTAGGGTTCCTTAACCAAAAGCCCATAACAGAACCATCATCTGTGTGCAACAGTCGTGTTACTCGGGGAGTATAAATGATAAATCTAAGTTTCAAATATCCTCCATATTTGAAAGTTAGATGTTTCATCTATAAGTGCAAATAATCTTGTGATATTAAATGAGATACGTAAATGTTCCAAAAGGACTTTATATTTAAGTAAATTGTTGTCGTGTAGGTATATGCTTCTAAGTTTGTGCTCTTGAGATAGTTTCCAAAAATCTTTGAACAAAAGTTATTTTAAGAATTTCCGTTGAGCACTATTTAAGATAAAGGAATATTATATTTTTCGATTGCACGCTTTGATAGTTAAACGGCCGTAAACTTAACTCTATTTTACCAGATTTTATTTAACTTGCAATGTAAGTTAGGGACAAAACTTGCAACTAAATTTTAAAGCAGTTGTCCTCAACCGATTGAGCTAAAATTTTTCTTACACGCTTAGTTTAGAGGACAATGTATGGTTAGATAAGTGATGTCACTCTAAATCCAACATGGCGGACTCCCATCGATGGCGGACTATGTTTTTTAATGCACCCCCATGATAAGGATATCAAATGTAAAGGTTTCCTGAGAAAATACGAATAAATAACAAAAAAAATAGCTTTAAGTTAAATCAATCCCATACGAGTATTACATTACACAATTTATATGTTATAAAAGTTTGTGTTTAAAAATGTTTTTTTTTATATATATTATTTCTTAATATGTGAGACTGCAATATTTATTTTATTAACAGCAAAATTATTAGTATCAATAAAATTGATATTATGATTCAAAGATTAATATTTCAAGTATAAATATTTTATTTTACTTTTACCCTAGTTGAAACGTTATAGAATTAGAGTGTTGTTATGGCGGATACCTATACATATAGGTAATAAAATTGTAACTAAGCTGAATCTGTACATTAAATATTTTTTGGAAAATCTTATTGAAATAAGCATTATTATCGATACAGAGGCCGAATCTATAGTTTTTAGAATTTTTGTGAAGCATCCCAGAAAAACCACTGGAGGGATTTTGATGAAAATATCTCACTTCTGAGAAAAAATACACAAACTGCAATGTAAGAGTATACTTGTATGTAAAACCTAAGAATTTGGTTTCTGGTCACCTGAAAGCGGGCTAAATAATTTTAAATTGATAGTAAAAAAATGTGACGTTAAGGCAATTTTTTTCGTCGTATAACGACGCTATAAAATATTTATGGAGTGATTTTCTATCTTTTACTGTAATAAAATAAAACTTTTATGAAATTACGCTCGAGGTATGCATTGAGAAGTTTCCAAGTAAAACAAATAGACTCGCTTAAGCGAAGCTCAATTTATATGCGAACGTGGAAGAATTCAATTTCCTGTGTAAAAATCTCGAACGGACATGGAGCTAAATCGAATAATCCTTATATTGACCAACGCTTTACATATAAATGTATAAATGTTGGTAATCTAAACTAACAACGAGAACATTTTAGTTGGATTCAAAGAAAATACGTATTTTAAAAAGATTGGCGCACCGTTCTCTTTATTATTTGTAGTTGCCATATCTAAATATAAGACTGTGCTCTGAGCTTAACTTTCTATTAGCCGATAGTTTGATAATCAACTAACAAGTTATTGCCGCTATGCTCATGTATGCCCCTAAACTTTGATGGACCAGTAACGCATAAAAAATAAATTTCCAAAGAAACTTTATTTTTTTTTAATTAAAAAAATTAAACAATTATGGTACGCAACACTTCGTGTGCTAGTCCGTCTTGCACTTGACCGAGTTTTCTGTCATCTTTTTCAAAATATTGGAAAATGAGTTACCTATGAAGCTAAAGATTTTGCTAGTAGATATGTAGGCAGGTTGAACGTTAGTTAAAAGTTTTTATGAAAGCTTTTGCTGCTAAAGACAAAGATGAGTTATTCTGTTTAACATACAGCGCTGGATTTACACTAGGGGCACTAGGGGCTAGTGCCTAGGGCGGCAAATTATTAGCGGCGGCAAAATTCGGAGGGTGAGAAAAAATTTTCTTCGCGTTATCGAAAATGTCTTTTTTTATTTTACAAAAAATGAAAAATAAAAAAATATGAATTAATAGGTACATTTATCGACAAAATGATATCATATATAAATTATTGTATTGCATTTTTCAAAATAATAATAATAATAAAAAAAATAAACTTTCAGCTTTTATTCAAAATTTCGATAATAGGGCGGCATTTTTTATTATGCCCAGGGGCGGCGCTAAGGTTAAATCCGGCCCTGTTAACATACATAATTTGACTGCGCGAATATAGACGCAGGCTGTACTATATGCTAGTACAAAATAAATCTCAATTATTTAGTTCTAGAAGCTTTTGTCTTAAGGAAGTAGCTTGAAAGTTGAGAAAAAGCAGCTTTGTTCTAACTGGTTCTTTAGATTATGGATTTAAGAATTCACGAGCTCTAACCACTACGTCATCTAGCGTCTTAGTTTTGTTACCTCAAGTTGAAACTTGATTTTATGTTAGTACTCCTTTATGTTAATCTTTTGTTTTCAGTTGAATTGTAAGTTTCTTTTAAGTTTTGCTGCATTGAGCTTTGGGAGTACGTTATTTGAAAGGAAATACGAAGACGATCGGCTTCTAATAAAAAGTTTTATGCTTGTTTGTATTAATAAGTCATTTATGTTCTATAGTTATTCGTTAAAATGATAGACTGGATAAGTAATTGTTTTTATGGAATTTAGAAAATTAAAATTTTTTTCTTTTAAATTTAAGTATAATATTTTATACTATATATATATATATATATATATATATATATATATATATATATAACTGACTTACGTAAATTTACTAAATTGGATAAAAAAAAGGACAGGTATGGAATAAATAATTCGTCTAACACTGCATATTTTATGACTTTTAGAAAGTTTTATAAGCTTCAATTCTGTCAAAAAAGCTCTGAACCTTAAACCTGAATAAAACCAAATTTATTACTTTTGCTCATAATAATGTTTATTTGCCATTTCAACCTGTGTCAATAAATATTTACAGTGAAAATTACAATTGCATTAATCTAATATGAAATATCTATACATATGGATAGTGCACTTTCCTGGAATGAACATATAAATATTACTCATAATAGAATCAAAAAGATAAGTCAGATATTTAAAAAAAAATCGGTTATATTCCTTATTAAAAAGTTAGATAATGTAAAGAAAGTCTGCTGCGTTTAGAAAGAGCTCAAAAAACTCTACTTAAAGTAATAATAATAATAAATGTTGGGACATTAACACACAGTGCCATCTAGTTCCATGCTAAGCTACGAGGCTTGTGTTATGGATACCAGATAGTTGATACACTACACATATATAACTTTAAATACATACATATTATAAATATAAACACTCATGACTGGAACAAACAATAAACAGTTCAATAATGCAGCTGATCTGATAATATAGTTAGCTAAACAATCCACTGCAGGCTTTCTTTGTCAAACAAATCTATACTAATATGAAAGAGGATTTTTTTTGTTTATTTGTACTAAATAAGCTCCGAAACTACTGGACTGATTTAGATGAAATTTGGTAAGAAGATAGTTTAAGACCCTGGGAAGGACATAAAATAGTTTTTATCCTGGAAATCATCCCTTAAGGAGGTGAAAATGGGGATGAAAATTGGTATGGGGAACCAACCTAGGGACGAACCCGAGCGGAGCGAGGATGAGTCGCTAGTAGCACTATAATTTTATTTTTCACCAATCTTGCATTAGAATTAAAAGAATTTATATTGTCATAGTCAGTATCACATTTTATAGCCAGATCATATAAATAGCTTACCCATTAAATATTATCCACTGATATACCAAATTACATAATAATGAGCTTTACAATTAACTGCCTTTTCAATACTTTCTCAATTACAAAGAAATTAGTCTACATTGCAATATAAAGCTTTGCAGAGCTTTTGAATGACGTGCGAGGTCATTAGAGTTTTTGCACAATGCCACCCATTCATTTGCACAACTGCACAGTTGCACAGAGATAAACTGCTAATGAAAAGATTGCGTGCGAATTATTTACACATTTAGACGAGAACTTATACAAGTTTTATGAAACGAACATTTTTCATAGAATAGATTCATTAAATGTTTTACTCTTGAGTGGATTATATATAATTTCCTGAATCCTGCATGGATCTTTTTTCTTGGAAGATAAAGTGTATTATTGACTTGGTTGTTAAGTAAATCTTATATATTTGATTTAATTCTATGGTAAACTTTTTGCACGGCCAAAGAATTTTAACGAAATTGCTACTGTATACCTTATAATAAAAATAACGTCTTCTTAATCAATTTTACTTGCAACGGCCAACCTGCAGGCCACTTCCCAACTTTGGGCTTGAATTGAGTATTTCAGGGCAGAAAAATCCAGTAACTGTTTTGGTCCTAACCTGGACTCGAACCTAAGATCTCAAAATCTGCAGCCGTACATGCTAGCCGACCAATGAGCTATGCATACGAGTATATCATATACATGAAACTAATTCCAAGCTTCATAAAATCCCTTTCAAAGATGGGTAAAAGTTTAGTAATTTAAAAGCATACCTAGATTTGGATAGGTTGATCCTACAAATAACTTCAGGAGCTAAATATTGAACTTACAGGAAGACATTTTAATTGCGTTAGCAAGAATAAATAACAAGATACGGCTGTTAAGTTTGTAAAGATTTGTCACTGACTTCGAAACGAAAATAATTCAATTTATACTAACAAAATGTCCATACTTTTCTTAATTTTTTTACTTATATTTTTGCTTTTAAGCTGTTTTACCCTTTTGACCCTTTTCTAAACTTCGAGCTTGAAGTTTTCGTATAAGGTTTGACAAATAAACAAATCGTTTTTTTTTTCATTGTAGGTATGAAATTTTTCCCTTCCGGTGTAAATAAAATCATATTTTTACATGCGCTATTGAAAACCGTATACGAAAACCGCTTCGGTAAACCGCAACATGGGAATTCGTTAGAAGTTAAATTTCTCCACCCCGAAATTTGTAGTTCGATGCACAGTCATCGAATACATAGCTTTTTTTATGCTATCGTAAAAAGCACAACTTTTTCTTTTTTTGTAATAAGGAGACAACAAATATCACCTTTAAAGCTGACAATATATTACACAATCTGTGACTAATTTAAAAATGTATTTTTTATAGGAGTAGAGCTGAGGTCCATAACTAGTTATGCCTATATAGATTACATTGAATAAAACATGACAATGATAAATTGGAAATATTTTTATTACGAAATCTTTTCGACAGCCATTTCAAGCATTTTTCACATCGAAAATATTTAATTTGGACTTCCATAATTTTTATTATACATATTTCTTCAATGCCATAATTTTATATATCTATTTGAATTTCGTTACAATTATTACTGTTAATTGCTAATACTTTACTTTATTATTATTATCTTACTACTATGTAAATGCGATAGTTTGGATGGATGGATGTTTGTTACTCAATCACACTACAACGGCTGAACGGATCTGGATGAAATTTGGCACAGAGATAGATTATAGTCTAGAATAACACATAGACTCCTTTTAATCCCAGAAAAAGTTACAGTTCCTGTGGGATATATTAGTTTTCGTTTTATTATATTAATTTAAGATAAAATTTAGTACCTACACAGGAAGACTATGTCCTGGAGGAGCACATAGGGTACTGTTTGGTGTCTAGTCTGGAATCTTTTAATCCCGGAAAAATTTACGGTTCCGTGGGAATTGTTTTTATTTTTCAATAGCGACGAAGCCCAGCGAAGCGATGGTGAGCCTTTAGTACGAAATAACAATGTTTAACTAACTAAGCTTTCGTTTATTACTTTGGTTTGGTATTGTCTAAAGAAAGATGAATATTCGATATATATTAGGTCGATACTCTATACAAATATCTACTACGTAAAGTTGAAGATTTTTTGTTTTCGTATTTGTTTCAATGCGTGTTTCTATTTCATATGTTTATTAATTGATAATTACTATGAGTTATCTCACTAAGAGCTTCTTGTTGGCAGTTTCCAAACTAAATGATAGTTTGATAAAATAACCCAAAATAACTAATTTTATAAATATCTAAAAACCATTTCACTCGCCACTTTACTAAATTATCTTTACATATCTTTAAATTAACCTTTAAATTATATATATATATCATTCTTAAAAGAAATTTGGAACGTAGCATAAGCGAATGCATATTAACGGGGAATACACCGTCATCCTTGAAAAAGATAAAAATGTCTTTCAAAAGATAGCACAAAGAAATTCAGTAGCTAAATTGTACAAAGCATAGTTAATGCGAACAGCATATCTTTTTGCCTGAAAACGTGCTCAGATTTTACCTTTTTTTATTTCTTTCTTGCGCGTAATTATTTTGAAATTATTCATTGAGTTTTTGAATTATAATTAAAACTAGCGTGCATACTAGGTACGTTTTAACGGTTAGTGTGGAATACTATACATATAATACATAGACTGTATAATACATAGACTATATAATATTATATGATATATAGCCTTCCTTAAAAAACGGGCAATCTAATGCAAAAAAATTTTTTCAAATTGGATTCCTCGGATTAACGCGTTCTAACTCTGCCCCTTTATAACATTAATATAGATAGAATAATATATACATATGTATTATGTAAACAACTCTTGTTCCATGAAATAGTTACTCAAAATTCTTTTAAATATTGCACGTACACTTAATTAAAATTAAATGAAATATCATGTTTCTATGAAAGCTGGCATTTAGGTGCTGTCCATCGTTATTTTGATGGCTTGGCAATACCAAACAAGTTCTGTCCCGTTTTTAGAAGAAATGGGTTCTTGTTAAATAATGTTCAATACGACATTATATAAAATAAATTTAACATTTATTTTAAAAAAATAAATTGAATTGAAAATGAATTTTGTAAGTTTCAGAATTAATTTAATTCACAGTAAATACAGTATAGAAAAATTATACAAAGCCCATGCATGCATGGACTTTTCTTCTTTATCTAATTATACTTCCATTATAAAATTGCTTGCCGTTACTAGAATTAAACTCTGAGGTATTCTATAAGTAATATTTAGTAATGATTTAGAACAATAAGTATAGCAGCTTAAATATTTAAAAACTGTTGTTTTTTTAAAATTCATTTACAACTATAACAAAATTCTCTTAGATTAAACTTATAAATGAAGTTAAGCTTAGAAAAAAGCGTTTCGATGGCGCACTATACCTATTTGGATTAAACGTTATTCCGTTTCGACTCCACACAAAGCTTATATTTAGATTATTAAAGGAACACTATGATATGAGCACGCGAATCGGTAATTCGCTAACCACATGTTAGGTCACACTCACACATAAACGTTTCAAACTTACTACCAAAAAACTAGCAAATGATATTATTGATTTACTAAAACTTATAAGTACAAGTGATGATGATGATGATGATGTTCTCCTAGCCGATTCCGGCCACGGCGGCCAATCTCAATGAGATTAGCCAACTGCGCAGGAGATATTATAGTGCTCAAGTGTACGCGCAGACACAAGTGCACTCTCTATTCCTATCACTCTCATACTCCGGTGGGACGACCACTCGACACGACCGGTGAGAGTTAAGGCGCAGGACCGACGGCTTTACGTGCTCTCCGAGGCACGGGGGTGAAACACCGCCAACTTCCCAACTCCGGCTGTTACTGAGACTTACTATACAGGAAGACTCAATAACTAAACTTGGCCCGACCCGGGACTCGAACCCAGGACCTCCAGGTGTGCAGCCGCAAGTAAAGGACACAGAAAACATAAATTGTTATTATTAGAAACATGTAATAAAATTGTAACTAAGCCGAATCTACAGATTCGTTAAATATTTTTTGGAAAATCTTATTGAAATAAACATTATTATCGATACAGAGGCCGAATCTATAGTTTTTCCAATTTTTGTCTGTCTGTCTGTCTGTCTGTCTGTTACTGCATCACAGAAAAACCACTGAAGGGATTTTGATGAAATTTGGTATAGCTGGTTATCCAGGTCAACAAATAGAATACTTTTTACCGCGGGAATATGTCTCATTTCTGTGAAAAAATACAAAAACTGCAATGTAAGAGTATACTAATATGTAAAACCTAAGAATTTGGTTTTTGATCATGAGAGACTATAGTTTTAGACGTCTCAAAGGCGTTATATACTTGTTACAGACAGTACCAACCCACAAATTTACAAAATGATTTCAAAAATCCAAAAATGGCACCAAAGTAATAAATGGACGATGGTTATTCCTTTATAGCACTCCCTTGCCCCACACACACAACCTTGCCGCTTTTACATGCAATAGCATAGTTATAAAAATACCTAGGTATTTTTCCTAGACCTAGGTATTTATTCACTTAAGCCTTAAGGTATTGAAATAAGCCAGATTACGAATGTACGAGTAAACAACCTTTCAAAGAGGTCTCTAATCTACCTTTAAATTACCTTCTTTTTCAAATAAACACACTTTTAAACTTATATTAACTCAAAATATACTTTAATTAACATCAATGGAGCCGCGATATTAGTCTTATATAAATACTAATACGTAAGGCTAAAAGAAAAGCAATGAAATTTAATCTAAAGTTATTTTTATAGACAAACTGGTTTTCGTATTTGCCCACAATTACAATAAAAAGTAGTGTTACGTTGTAAAAAGACAATGAAAGGATTACACTCCGTAGCGCAGAACAAAAAGCTACCATTAAGACAACCACATACAGTGATAATTACAGATTAAAAGTTCCGTTGAAGCTTAATTTAAATCAGTTTGGCGTTGCTGTTATTTTAAGCCCATGTCTTTTGTCCTTTAAAAAGCTTCTGATTTTTTATTTTTGGCTGACATATTCGATACATTTTTTTTATCGTAGAAGGTAAATGAATATGTTATTAAATTAATAAATTTTATCTTGTTTTTCTATAGGATTTGTACTGAGGAGTTAACATAAGTGTAGTTAAGACGTGCCTGTTAAGATCAATATCCGTTCATAATATTACGCTAAGAGTAAAAAAATGAATGTATATTGACGCAAATTCTCTTAGAAGACATATTTTCTTTCATCTACATATAATGACCTTTTAGACGTCTAAAACCTTAGTCTCTCCCGTGACCACGATTGCTGTAAAGCATTCGAAGCGTCTGGAAACAAACATAAAAAAATCGGATGAGATAGTTTTATTTAAAATACTTCTTCAATTGGAATAATACACTAAAATCACAAGGAGCTATTAAAAATTCATTAAAAGAAAATTTAACTTTTTTGGGGACTTTTGGCACAACCTGAGACTTGCTAGCTGAACCCACGATCTTCGTAGTACACACCAATACAAACAGCCACTGTGTATAAGAATATCTCTTTTTTGTTTTTTAACATAGCACTGTCAAATCTGCATCGTCCTTGAGATTTTTACAGCTCGTGCCTAATTACGCTGACGAGTGAGCTACTTGTCATTAGTTGTTTTGGGACTTTGTCACCAGGCTTTTTTGTTGTCTAATCTAAAAATTTCTTTGTTAGCAAAAATTAGAACATTTCACATATTATATAATAAAAAACCTGTTTTAAAATCTGAAAGTATAACGGAAACGTGATCTTCACAACCATTATGAGTGCAATAAGGCCAACTAATGACTGTCGTTCAATAAAGCGATCGGCTGATCGAGCGTTTAATCTTAATGTCTCTCCGTTTTTTTATATATATACAGTTAATTGAACTGATAAATAAAATTTACAATGTTATTAATTTTCTTAGGAATTCTACAATACTACTACATAGTAAATAAATATGTTGGGACATTAATACATAGCACTATCTAGTTCCATGGTAAGCTACGAGGCTTGTGTTATGGATACCAGATAGTTGATACACTACATATACAATATACATATACAATATACATATATTACTTTAAATACATACATATTATAAATATAAGCACGTATGACTGGAGTACAAACATTCGCGCGTGTCACATATATGAATGGCCCCAGCGGGACTCGAACCCGTGACTGCTGGCACAGCAAGTAGGGTCACTACAAACTTGGCTAATCGTGTCGTCAAACGTGTCCCAATATATTTATTTATTATTTATTTATAATTACTACTAAGTACTACGAGTACATACTAAATGTTAGTAGGCAATGTGACTTTTCAAATATTTTAAGTGATATTTCCAATAAAACATAGTGGAATGCATTAGTATTCCCTGAGTAATATTTGAATTACCAACAGGCTTAGACAAGATGCCATTCTATTTTATTAGTATCAATTAAAATCCTAATATATTTTTTTAAATATTAAAATTAAGCATTTCATAATGACTTAGAATCATTATTATCTAAATCTATTATTTAATTTCATTTCAATCACTTACGGATTAACATAACCGTATGAATGCCCCAATAGAAAAGATTATAATATCAGTATGACACATATTCATAAGCTATTTCTATATTTAAAATCACTTTAATCTTTGATGCGTTAAATAAGTACAACTACAAACACCTCTTTATATATAATATTAGTACCTTACGTGTAAAGTTTCTCGCCAAAACATAAATTTATATAATATTTTCACCAATAAGTAAATTTTGTTAGAAAATTTATACACCTTACTTAAGTTACTACCTATATTAGTCTAACACAATTGTGCGAGTTTCTTAGAATTATATCAAGGCTTCTTTATGTTAATTTTACGCAGACAATTTTATTAAAACAACTAGCGATATACCCTCGCTCCGCTCGGGTTCGTCCCTACTTACGTTTTAAAGTTTAGTATAGATTTGTCAGAGATAAGATATTTTCCCGCAGTAAAAATGTTCTATATGTTTACCCGGATAACTATCTATCATCATACCAAATTTCATCAAAATCCCTCCAGTGGTTTTTCCGTGATGCAGATACACACAAAAAATCTAAAAACTATAGATTCGGCCTCTGTATCAGTAACAATGTCTATTTCAATAAGATTTTCCAAGAAATACTTAAATGTACGGATTCGGCTTAGTTACAATTTTATTACATGTATAGAAAATAGCGAACATTTTATATAAAACATATAACATACTACTATAATACTATACCAATAAAAAGTGCAGAAAGATAGTTCTAATCTAGTAGAAATTTTAAAAACATTCACGTAATAAAACAAATATATAGTGAAAGAGAAATAGTGGTTACTATTTATTTTACCGTAAAAAGCCATTACTTGTTTTTTTTTCTAATTTAGCTCAGGCGTTGGCAGAATTGACTTTCCGTAATCACTGCTGAGGTTTTAGTTTTACTACATTTCTGGGCTAAAATACTGAGCAAAATTTTGTTTCCCCTAATGAAATACCTGTAGGTCGTTCCTGGTTTATTTTCTAACAAATATTTACACTTCATCATTCTATACTTAGCGATTGTATTACTCTATGTGGTTAATTAAACTAAAAAAGTTTATTTTCTAAATAGAATAATAAGAAAAAAGAAAATGAAAATATTGATAAATTTCTAATATAAAAAGCTTTGTTAGACTGTATGTACATTTGTATTTAGAAAAAATACTGTAATTAAATCTATAAAAAGATACTTACTGAAAAGATGTATCAACTTCTCAATCGATTTATAAGAAATGGAAAAAAATGGTGAAACACCTTTATAAGGGTGGTATTTTTCCTTCAAAATATGAGTACTACCCACTCTCTAAGTATTATTAAGTACTTATTCAATGATGTACTTATTTATTTATTATCATTAAGCGCTTATTCAAGAAAAAAATATTAAGGAAAATCATTTTGATTGCCGAATACATTTCGTAGCATACAAAAAATAGAAGCTTAAGTACCTTCTCCTTGACCTACATCAATTTTTTAAATCATATTAGAAGCTTTAAAGCTTCGCTTAGAACAAAAAGCTTTGTGATAACAGCCAAAATATTATGATGATAGATTCCGCCCAACACTTAAAAGTAGAATTTACAACTTGTCCAACAGGAAATACTCGTTTCATTTGAATATAAAGTAACCTATGTTTATATGTGTCATAAATCTATCGTTACGACTACTGGTTGTTAAGTCGAAACGTATAAACAAAACACACACATCTGATCTGTTCGAAATGAACTCTTTTTAGGGTTCCGTACCCGAAGGGTGCCAACGGAATTCTATTATTAAGTCTCTGCTGTCCGTCCGTGCGTCCGTCTGTCAGAGGGCTGTATCTCAGTAACGATAGAGGAGGAAGTAATATACTACATGCATAGAGTAAAAGTTATATTAATAAAAAGTACATTTACGATGGTACGAAACCCTTCGTGTACGAATTCGACTCGTACTTAAAAAAAATTAAATGAATTTTTATGGTAAAACATGGCAGTTCATAAATATTTATATACTAGTGTCTTATCGTCGCTTCGCTCTAGTGGTATACCAAGCAGTAATCTTTGTGTTACCGTAGATTCTAGAGTAGATCTAGATTCTAAGTCATATTCTATATTTATGTTTATTTAGCCCTTTTTAACGTCCCATTGCTACGTGCTAGTCCAACACTCTGCCCAAGTGCGGGTTGGCCGGACTTTACATGTCTTTATAAAACCTGCTAGGTTCTCTCAGACATGAAGGTTTTCTCACGATGTTTTCCTTCACCGTCCATCATGTTAGAAATGATTCGCACATGAAAATATAAGAGGTGCAAGACCCGGGATTTGAACTCTCATCCCTCAGTTTCTCAAGCGAGCGCGTTACCACTAGACTTCCACTGCCTTATATATGTCTATCAGTATATAAATTAAATCCGTCAATAGTTTCAGCGTAAAAAATAAACAAATATATGTATATACACACATACAAATAAACTTTCGTAATTATAATAGTAGTCAAAATTATTATACATAAAAATAAATAATATCATATAAGCAAGATCGAGCCTTACTATATAAAGATACATTCAGATATATGGATATCATAAGTTTCGACCATACTTTATTTAACGATAACGCTTTAAAATTCAATCTTTGTGTTTCTTTGATGAACTACTTCCGAAATTCTATTAAAAGTTTGCCAAAATGATTATCAGATTTCAGCTGAGATAATGCCCAAACTAGTATAATAATCGGTCCAACTTTCCTAACAGTACAACTTTGCAAAGCGCACTAATATTTTGGAAGTCTTACAGTTGTTCATAGTTTCAATGTATTTATTTGTTGGCAGACTCCGAAATGAGTAGCTTTTCCGAACAATGTAAGTTTAATTAACGATGTTTGGTAATTATTATACTCAATCTCTAAACGGTTTTGGGAAAATATTAGTAAGCTTTAAAAAATAAGCTTGAATTATGACCTATTTATGCGTTTTGACAATAAAAGTCGAAATTGGAAGTTTGTTACCTACTCGTATACGGTATATAATATATATATATATATATTTATATATATATATATATATATATATATATATATATATATATATATATATATATATATATAAATATATATATATTAAGATATCTACTAATGGACCGAATATTGAATCCGCAATTGGCTAGCGTGGTGGACTATGGTCTGATCCCCCTTGCATTAAATGAAGCCCCGTGCCCAGCAGTGGGATGTTAAAAAGGCCAAATACAATACTTATTATGAAATTATATTTTATTAGCAGTGGTAGCACAATAGTAACGCGCTCGCTTGGAATACCGAGTGAAGCGGGTTCAAATCCCGATTCTTGCACCTTTGATATTTTCATGTGCGAATCATTTCCAACATGATTACCACTTGTCTTACGGTGAAGGAAAACATCGCGAGAAAACCTGCATATCTGAGAGAAACTAGCATGTTATCGAAGGGCATTTGAAAACAGCCAACTTCCATTTGGCCAGCGTGGTGGACTATGGCCTGAATCCCCTCGTATTGAAGGGAGGCTCGTGCTTAGCAGTGGGACACTAAAAATATCTGAATTCAATACAATATTTTATTTAATTATAATGTAAAACTATGAAATTTAAACAAGAAACTGTTAAGGAAATTAGATAATATGCAAGTTAATTTACGAGTATAGTGCTGATAAAATTGTACATGAAAGTAGGTAGGTAGCGTAAAGTTTCGAAGCGTATCTCAGATGGCTATAAATATTATTAAAAATTACCAATTTGGGGAGATAATTTCTGGCAAGCCAATTCAATTTGTACGCGAGAAAAATCGATGTTATTTTTACTACGACAAAATTTTGCTCGATGAAAATATTCGCGGTTACAATTTGCCTTCTCATTTAACATATTTGTTAATGAAAAAGGTAAATTGCTGACTTTTATCCAAATTGTTTTATAAAAGAATCAAATGCATATTTTGAAAAGCTCGTAATGAGATATTTAAATTTATGTGTATTAAGTCTATAAAAATTATACAGATATAAATAAATAAATAATATGTTGGGACATTAACAGCATCATCTATCTCCATGGTAAGCTACGAGGCTTGTGTTATAGACACCAGATAGTTGATACACTAAATACATATATATTATAACTTTAAATACATACGTATTATAAATATAAACACCCAGGACTGGAGTACAAATATTCGTGCTCATCACAAAAATGAATGCCCCCAGCGGGACTCGAAGCCACAACCCCTACCATAGCAAGTAGGTTCACTACAAATTGAGCCATAACATGTCGTCAAAATGTAACATTAAGATCGTTTACTTTCTTTAAAGAATAAGGGATATTTTTATACAGAATGTCCCATAACTAACACATCAGAGTGATACTGGAGGTATGTAGTTTGGCTATACCAGTAGGTCTATCAGATAACATCGACATGATGTTAGTAAAAGTTTTTTAAATGTCCACTTTTTAATCTTTTTCACCAAGTGTTGCTAGAAATAATTTCAAACTTGTATTTTTTATAACGTTGACTATATTGAATAGTTGCTTTAGACCATTAAAGTAACATTTCATTGAGAACTAGCGCGAAATCCTTAAAAAAGAACTAACATGTTTCATTTTATTTCAATGTCAAAACTTTAACTTAAAGTTTGAATAACTGCTGTGAAAAAAATGTATAAGACTGAATTGGCAAATAATTTTAAAAACTAGTCTGTTTCATGCCCTTCTAAAAATGGTATAGTTCTAGCAGGTTTTTTTGGTCAATAGCTTAGAAACTCCAATTTTTGTCACCAAAGACATGCTGAAACCAAAATAAAAGAAAATAATTAATATAACGCGCAAGCGTCTTATGTGTCTCTGGCTAGATTACTAATTACTAAAAGAACTCATATCAGCTAACTCGCTCTCTTACTTTATGTTTGGATACTGTTTTCGCCATATTGCAATGGCGAATCAACAAGGTAGTGAGGTAAGTGGTTGGATACACCTTCACATTATACCCTTAAATCATAATATAATTTTTTTTTAAAGTATATTGAAATGACAAAAACAGTCATATAATGAAATCATAATAATATGTAATCTATACATACATATAATAAAATTGTAACTAAGCCCAATCTGTACATTAAATATTTTTTGGAAAATCTTATTGAAATAAACATTATTATTGATACAGAGGCCGAATCTATAGTTTTTAAAAATTTTGTCTATCTGTATGTCGGTCTATCTGTCGGTTACCGCATCACAGAAAACCCACTGGAGGGATTTTGATAAAATTTGGTATGGTGATAGCTGGTTATCCGGGTCAACATATAAAATACTTTTTACCGCGGGAAAATATCACATTTCTGAGAAAAATACAAAAACTGCATTGTAAAAGTATACTAATATGTAAAACCTAAGAATTTGGTTTTTGGTTATCTGAACATGGGCGGAGCCACGGGAAATGCTAGTACTTACATATATTTTTTTTCTATATTCTCTATTATACGTGACTCTTGCGAAGTAATCTGTGCTCAACTGGAACGCTTTAAAGCCATCGACAAGAAAATTGAATTGAATAAAATTTTTATAATTATTAATCCTAAAGTTCCCAGATTTGCGTCACAAAGCCTATGGCTAAAAATCAATATTATCTAAAAGAGTAAAGAAAAATGTATACTATAATTTAAAATATTAAAAAAAAAACAGAAAGAGCCTTTAAAAGCATTTGACGTTACTGAAAGTGCAATATAGCAATTACCGGTCAAACTAACTCCATTGCAAGCCTGCAGCGATGCTTTTGTGACACGAATCTGTATCACCATATATCATTCGATACATGAGTATGGAGAATATTTCGTAGAGAAAAATTGATTAAGGGAAATATTTAACATTATCTATAGATAATGTTGATAAATTGTTACTTTTTCAAATAGTTCATAAACTATTTGAAAAAGTATAATAGGACCATGGCAATATGTTGAATATTTTTTTGAAAAATTGTTTACGGAATGATGACAATGAAGCAAAATCACAATAACTGCAGGTATAAAAAAGCAGCTTTACCAAAAACAACAAGAACAACGCATGCTTTATCTATGATTTATTAGATAGCTTTAAAACGGGAATGATAATGATGATAACTTAACTTTATAATAAAAAAAGATAATGAAATAATATTAGTCCTGCTGAGTTTCTTTCGTCAGTTCTTCTCAGGTCTGAGGCTTTTTCTTTCTGAACTGGTAGTAGACTAATGACGTTCAGTAACAAATTATAATAATTTAATACTGAATAAAATATTTTGAATTTGATATGATTAGATAAATAAAGACTAAATTGAATATTAAATTTAGTTTTAATAGACTTTTCGATTGGTAATTTAAAAAACGCAGCCTAAAGCTCAACTAACTCTAAATGAACATGCCGTCAAAACTTAAAGCAAGTAAATAATATATGAATTGATAAATGATTGAAAACTGATAGTTGACTCTTTATTTAATGTGCTAACATATCACTTAATAATTCAGCTCATCAATGCCCAAAGAAGATACAGGCTCTTTTTCAAACTTGGGAAAGGTATTTACGTATAACACCTGCATACATAAAGGTTATAATAGGTTATATGAAACTCATGGCCAGAAGCCAGTACTACCCACTAAAATCCAACGGAACCTCAATGCTTAGGTGTATTACCGGACGCTAATGCGCGTCAACGATAAGGTGAATGCAAATCGGGGGGAGGCAAAGGCCCGCCTTCTTCACACGTCTTTCGGGAACTATTTGGAGAATAGAATGTTCTTCATCATAGACTTTACAAAGACTTTTAAGCCCTTCAGACTGAAAAATACGACGATATTTATCGAAAATAGTTAATGCCAATGAGATCTAGTATCTCCTTATTTACTATAAAAATATAGTTAATTTCACAGAAGAAATTGGACTTTAAATAAAAATAACTGATTGGAAAATAAATAAAATCTTTTACTCTATTACTTTTCACGAAACGCGCCATCTGCTGGCAAAGTTATACATTCATTGTTATAATGTACGTGTGGAGTTACATCGTACATTCTCATTTGCAATCAATACACAGAATTTAATCAATTTTGCTCTTGAAAATTATGTATTTTAATTAAAAAAGTGGGACGCTGGGTCGGGGTCGATTACATATACTTTCACAGCGATAATTAAGTTTACTCGTAGATGTCATTTTAGATCGTTTGGACTAAACGAATTTAAAAATTCATACTTAGTGGCGAATTATTAGATAGTTTAACAATAAAATGTTCTAGTTCTACTCGTTATGTAATAATTTATTTTAATATATATTAGTTTATGAGACGAACATTGTTGTTTATTCCTAACTAGCGGCTCACGTTTACTTTACTCGGATTCGCCTCTAGAAAAATGATAACAAATCTGTTCCACGGGAACCGTAGAATTTTCCGGGATAAAAGTAATTTATGTGTTATTCTGAGGTATGAGCTATATTATTGTAAAGTTTCATTAAAATCCATTCTGTAGTTTTTGTGTGAAAGTGTAACAAACATCTATACATCTGTACATCCAGACATCCATACATCCTAACAAACTTTCGCATTTATAATATTTGTATTTAGCCCTTTTTAACGTCCCACTGCTGGGCCCTCCTTTCAATACGACGGGAATCAGCCCATAGTCCACCACGCTGGCCAAGTGCGGATTGGCAGGCTTTACATGTCTTTCGAAAACTTACTAAGTTCTTTCAGACATGCAGGTTTCCTCATGATGTTATCCTTCACCGTCAGACAAGTGGTAATCATGTTCGAAATGATTCGCACATGAAAATATCAGAGGTGCGAGACCCGGGATTTGAACCCGCTTCACTCGGATTCCCAAGCGAGCGCGTTACCACTGGGCTACCACTGTCTACATTATATATAAATATTTATAATATTACTAGGATATATCAGATAAACATAGAATAGTTTAAAACATTGACTAATTATCATTAGAAATGTTAAAAGACAACACCTGGTAAATAAAATTAATGTACCGTTCTTTAAAGAAAATAAAAGTTAATTATATAAATAGAAGAATGTTATATAAAAAATATTTCAGCTTTTTTCCGCCACGGCTTAGAATTGCGTTGTAAGGCGCAATACATTGTGCTAGTGTCACGTTTTGTGAGGAAGACACGAATGACTTTGAGCGGTAAATTTGAAATTTAAGTGTTAAAATGAAATTAAAACTGGTTTTTAGCTTTTAATGTGTTAATTTTACTTCACAACAGCACTTTTATGAGCTAAAATAATCAAGCAAAATTTTAATGAGCCAGAATCTTTTATTACAAGCTGTAGCTTTTGTTAGTTAACCCTTTAATGTGGACAGATGCCACCTCATTTCCATAACTTAATTTATTTAATAGCCATTACATAGTCGAGTCGTTATAATAATTAATTAACCTTCTATACAAATAAAACTCAAAATATTTGGTTTTTATAATTTTATTTTACTATAAATAATGATGATGATGATGATCTCCTGACCGATTCCGGCAACGGCAGCCAATCTCATTGAGACTAGCCAACTGCGCAGGAGATATTATAGTGCTCAAGTGAACGCGCAAACACAACTGCACTCTCTATTCCTGTCACTCTCATACTCCGGTAGGACAACTGCTCGACACGACCAGTGAGAGTTAAGGCGCAAGACCGACTGCTTTACGTGCTCTCCGAGGCACAGGGGTGAAACACCGCCAACTTCCCAACTCCGGGCTGTTACTGAGTCATACTATAGAGAAAGACTCAATAACTAAACTTGGCCCAACCGGGGACTCGAACCCAGGACCTCCGGGTGTACAGCCGTACATGCTAGCCACTACACTGCCGAGGCAGTCGCTGTAAATAATATTCCCATAATAATAATTTTTTTATTAACTATAATTTTGTCTTCAAATTATCTCGCCCAATGACAGGTGAATTAAACTTTAATTTTAACAGCGAGTTAGTCTTTAGCCAGGTGTGGTATGGATATACTAAAACATAATATATTGAGTTACATTTAAAAAAATACTGAAAAATTAAGCAGAAGCAGACCTCGAAATCATGTTAAAAGTTCTACTTTCAATAATCATAAGGAAAGCCGCATTTCTAAGTAAAAAATAAGAAAAATCTATAATTTAACTATCGCCTTTAAATGAGATTCGTCGCTTTTGAACTAACCGATTTCTTACGTTAGTGTGTTTAATGGGATTGAATCTCGAAATATTCTACATATGAAATTATTGTTGACTTTGTGCTTCCTGTGCTTGATGTGTTTTATAAAGAACTTCTGTTTGTTTTTGTAAGCTTTTGTTTTCTTATTTATTTCTTATAGCGAAACGGTTTACGAATTTTTGTAACATACATAAGAACGATTTTTATTTCAGTCCAAATCTTACGCTTTAAGAGAGTTGATAAGACTAAGGATGGCTGAGTATATAAAACTTAAAGTAGGTAAGCAAATTATGAGCTTTATAATCTAGATCAGATTCTGGAACATGAGGTCTTAGTAGTTCTCGTCAAAAGGTGTTTTGTAAAGTGAAAATTATGAAAAGGTTATGTATGTACGTCGTATCCTATATAACGATTTATGAAGAGTTCAATGAGTCCATAGCAGTAGTGTAGCATTCTTTGAGAGTAAGTTGTTTTAAGTCAGAGCGGTAGGTATAAGGACTCTAAAGGCCTATTCATACTATCGAGCTAATCACAGTCCGTTCTCGGTTCGATATAGGTCTGATAATGTTTTTTTATACAAAAAGGTTGCTGGAATGTGATTAGACCGGAACGTGATTCTTACTGATAGTGTGAATGCACTCATTGTATCAATATATGTGCCTACCGTGGTCTAAAGTCTAATAATTATTCTATGCCTTTATACCTACATAGGTATATACATTAAAAATCCATATATACATATATATGGATTTTTTACTGTATATAAATATTACGACTGCCAACGGCCACTGGGAAGTACGCGGACTCTTTGCCTATCTTTATTGGTAGCAGTCTGTAAGTGTAACTTGATTTCAAATATAAAGAGCTAAGTATATACTATTGTTGCTGTAAAACATAACATAACACTTTCTTTGTCATTGAGAATTCTACTATCCAACTCCTGGCTTCTCCATAAGATAATCTAGGTTGGTATAAAAGTATTTTGCTATATCGGTACTATATAAGGTGCACAAACATAGTTTAAAGCCAATAAAAGACTGAATGAAAAGTAAAATTAACTTTTTGTTCAGAGTCTCACTTATATTTTGTGTATGAGTAATAACTAAACCATATTATGTTATGAAAAATTAATGTAAGAAATTACATTATTGTACCAGTTTCATTCTATTTCTCAACCATCATCAAATTTATTTTTTGTCGTGTCACGGCTATTTTTTGTGGAAATACTCCCTTTAATGGTTACGGGCGAAAACTGCTTAGCTTCACGACCCTTTTAGATTTAGGTAAAGTTACCAGATATTTTCATGGAACCACTCCAAGTGTTATAGTTTGTTACGGAAATTTAAATAATATATAAAGCATCGAAGCAATCCTTGACCAATATAAATAAAAATAAACTAGCTAGTTTGGTACATACCCATACAAATACAAACCATACACAATACCCATAAAAACTGTCATCACCATTTTCACCCCCTTAAGGGATGATTTTTGAGATAAAAACCATCCTTTGTCCTTCCCAGGGTCTCAAACTATCCTCATCCCTATCATCTAAATCGTTTCAACGGATTCTTGGTTTATCCATTACAAACAAAAACACAATTATTTTATCTTTATAATATTAGTATAGATATGTAATTATGTATGTTATTATTATTGCAAAGTATCGCATTCATAATGTTAGATATTGTTAAAAGATTTTTTATGATTCCTCAAATATTGCCAGTAAAATAAATGTAAGTCCATTTCTGACGTGGATATGAACGTACACTACTTTATCCTCGATCGAACGGGTGTTTCCCATGGGATAACATTTCCATTTCCCATATCAATCTTATATTTAAAGGTGCAATCATAATATATAAGTAATACATATAAAATAGACGAATACTCTCATCCTGATTATAAATGTGAAAGTTTGTACGTGCGTGTGTATTTTTATTCTCCTTCACACAGAAATGAGTAAACGGATTTGGATGAAAATTAGAACACAGATTAAATATCTGGAGTAACACATAGGCTAATATTAGTAATGAAATTTTCTATAAGGTGGCGATGCCTGTATATAGGTTTATTATTAAAAGTTTGCGAAAGAGCGGAGTTGGGTAATTCAATCGTAATAAATAAGTAAATCATAAATAATATGAAAAATATTTGCTTCAAACGGGACTCAACCCGCGACCGATACAAAAGCAAATGTGATTACTACGCCAGATTTAATATAATTACCACCAATTTTATCACTTGGTGTTTTCAAAAATAGTACCACTATTTGCGTTCTACAAGCATTGAACTTGCGATATCCTGTGAAGTAATGATGTGAGCAAACCACAATGTTGAACCGATTTTTCCGAATACTGAACAAAAAATCTACGATTAAAATAAACAAGTGCTAATCTTATTACTACGCCGTTAACGTCATAAAAATTAACTATTATCTAGTTAAGAGAGGTTATTTACGTTCATATAAGAAAGAGTATATTTTATTCGAAGGTCTTCTCATTGTGAAATATTGTAGGGGTTTTGCTGTAAGATATATAGGGACATGCCAAAAATATAATAAAAAAAGTCAAGCCAAGATAACGTATGTCGCCTTAAGGATTCAAACACAAAAATTGTGATTTACGGTCGGAATCACAATAATTCATACGTTCTGACAAAAGTGACAACTTTTGCGCAAAATTTATAGCAAAGTTTTCAGTTTATTTTTATAAAACTTTTGTACTAGCAGCATTTTAAAATAAACAAACTCATATTATATTTATAGAGTAAAGACGTACGATTTTTTGCAACAGTCATATTTTCGGCTTGTACTAATTATTGTAAAATAAATAGTAGCCTATTTTTCCTCTCTTTGGACAAACCCCTATCAAAACCGGAGATCAATTTCTTGGTTATGGGATATACAAAGGACAAACAATGAAAATGCATGTCCGCATAATGGATATATGAATGGATTTTCAAATTTAAGTTCTACACTGTTTTATATAATTCCGTAGTCAACAAGGAAGCCTTATAGTTTCGCCATGTCCGTCCTTCTGTCCCCAGTTTCGCTCAGAGACTCTTAATACTGGGAAGCTGTAATTTAGTATAAATATACATATTAGTCACGCTGATAAAGTGGTGAAGTAAAATCTTGAAATAAATTTTTTTTTGGGTATATTACTTGTTACCTCTACATGTAAATTGGGGATATTTTTTCTCTCATCTACCCCATAGTGTGGGGTGTCATTGTATAGGTATTTCAAAAATATTGCGGAATTCTACAAACAATTTTTCGATTAACGTATCCGTTTGTGAAATATTAAGTTTTAAAGTGCTAATTTTTGTTTAGAGTCAAGTGTCCTACTCACCCCTGCTAGCTAAATGGTTGTTTTTGGATGTGTTAAAAAATCACGGTAATAGTATATATAACGAAATTAAAACGAAAACTATCACAGCTAAGTTGGCTTTAGAAGTTTACGAGTAATAGTTGACAAACTTTGAAATGTACTTGTTACTATGAACCGTCAAAACTGTTAATTGTTAAACGTTCATAGTGTGAAACAACAAAAAAAAGCCCTCTTCTTAGTCCGCATTTTAGTGATGTTCAACTACGGAACCTTACACTGCGCGTGGCCCAACACGCACTTGGCCAGTTTTTATCAAATATTTTAATATCAGCTTATTGTTACGATGTACTATTTGATATTTGATTAAATTTGGATTGGGTTTTTACTAATATATCTATTCAATAAACTATTAAACTAAAATGTATCCTTTTTAGTAACCCTAAAAAGGTATGTTAAATAACCGTTTATTAAAATAAGCCCCAAGGGAAAGGCCATATCCAAGTTAATTGGGCCGGATGCTTAACAAAAGCTATGTCAATGGGATATTTTCCTAATGTTATTATTACAATAGCCCTAATAGACAAAACTAACTCAGGATTATAATAAAACTCGTTTCAGGCGACTTTCCCTGTGTGATATTTTTTTTCTACGTAAGTAACACCATCTATTAATAAGCTAATAACTACTTAGTGTTGTTATCGCAACAATAATAGCATTCTATCGAACTATTTAGACCCACGGGATTTTATCGGGGATTAAGTCTCCTATTTTTATTCCAGGACATTACCACTTAGACAAATTGATTTCTACGATAGATATGGCTAATAGATACCTAAAAATATATATGAGAATGACATATGGACATAGTGCCAAAACATATCATTTTCTGATATTCTTAATATTTGATCTTATTATTCGTCCCTAGTTACGTTTTAAAGTTTAGTATAGGTTTCTCAGAGATAAGTTATTTTCCCACAGAAAAAAGAATCCTATATGTGGACCTAGATAACCAGCTATCGTCATACCAAATTTCATGAAAATCCATCCAGTGGTTAGTCAGTGATGCGGTAACAGCCAGACAGACAGACAAAAATTCTAAAAACTATAGATTCGGCCTCTGTATCGATAATAATGTTTATTTCAATAAGATTTTCCAAAAAATATTTAATATACAGATTCGGCTTAGTTACAATTTTATTATATGTATACATAAGCTCTCACGTTAATCAATCATAAGTCAAAATATATTTACAGAAACATATTAGTCATTTGTAACAAATATGACGACCCAGTCAGTTAGTCACGAGATTGGCCTGGAACTGAACATAACAAAAACAAAAGTAATGACGAACTCCTCAAAAATAAATATTATAGTCAATAATATACCATTGGAATATGTACAAGAGTATGTGTATCTCGGCAAGCAAATTTCATACAAAAAAACTAGACACCGCGAAGAGCTTAAAATAAGAATAAATTTAGCCTGGAACAAATTTTGGAGCAACAAAGAAATACTAAAATCAAACCTTAATGTAAAACTCAAGAAAAAAATCTTAGACTCATGTATCTTACCCTGTCTCTCTTATGCATCACAAACCTGGATATTTAACAACTATACTAAAAACAAAGTTCAAACCTGCCAAAGATCTATGGAAAGAAGTATCTTAAATCTTAAAAGAAAAGACAAGAAAAGAAGTGTATATTTAAGAAAAACCACAAATGTAATAGACGCCTTAAAGCACTGTAAAAAACTTAAATGGCAATGGGCTGGACATGTTGCACGTATGGCTGATGACAGATGGGCTAAAAAGGTAACCATATGGGCTGGCCCTAGCGGCAAAAGAAGAAGAGGAAGACCTATAGAGAGATGGATAGACGAGGTACTAAAAACAGCAGGGACAGACTGGTTAGACGCAGCAAAAGAAAGAACTACCTGGAGACAAATGGAGGAGGCCTTTACTCGAAGAGAGGTCCTTAATTTAAAATAAAAAAAAATACCTAGTTTTAAATAATTTATAATATATAGCTATGATAACAAAAAAAAAAGTGAAGAAAATATGTAAAATTTTATTTACCTTATATAATTATAATCTGCTAAGTGTAACTTATTTATATTATAAGTTAATTAATTTCTTAATTGTTATTTTTTCATAGTTTAAATTAATTATAATGTTGCATAAAAATAATAACTAATCAAACAAAATAATTGTTAAACAATGTTTTTTATATTTTATAATAATGCATATAAAAATAATGATAATGATAAATATATAAAACTAAATTTAATATAGATTAAGTAATAAATTTGCTAGATATAATTTCTTTAGATTATAACTTAATGTATCTCATTATAATTATGTAGTTATTCATTGAATTAATATGTAACATATAAATATTCAACTATCTAATCAAATCAAAACCTAATAATGTTAAACCAATTGTCAATTTTAATTAAGGAAATAAAAAGGCTTATTATTATATTATTATATTATGACGACCCAGCAAGGGGAGAATTTCGTAATGAATTATACAAAAACGTCGAGCATAGCAGTAGTCGGTGATAATGATTGAAAACTTGAATTAAAATAAACTTAAATTGTTCTTGTTGCACTGTAAAGTAAAATGTTGAAATCACTTCAACAACTTACAACGATTCGTCATAACGAAACTTCAGTTACCCTTTAAATGCAAAAAAATGTGCTTACGCTGTAACAAAGTAACACACTGCTCGTGCTGTGGTCGTAATTCGACAATAATCGTTATTAATAATTTGAGGAAAATGTAATAAATAAAATTTACCCAGCTTTAAAGAAAATAACAGTTTTCATAATTTTTAACTAAAAATATCGGTTGGCAAAAAGACGAAAAAAACGCACTGAACTGTTATTGAAGAAGATACATTATTTAGAAAACTAAACAAAAAACAAACATATGTGATAAAATATAGACGACTTGTTTTATTAAAGTCTATATTATGTTGGGATATTAACATATAGCATGTTCCATGGTAAGCTAAGCGGCCTATGTTATGGATACCAGGTAGTTGATACACTACATATATATAACTTTAAATACATGCATATTATAAATATGAACACGTATGACTGGAGAACAAACATTCGTGCTCATCACACAAATGAATGGCCTCGAACCCGCGACCTCTGGCACAGCAAGTACGGTCCCTACAGAGTCAAATGTGTCGTCAAACCATTACGACCAGCAATGGATTACAAAAACTTTTCTAACTTTTACTTAAACGTATTAAATTACTCGTTCTCGGTAAATAACTAGAAAAGTGGTTAAAAATAATGCAAACCAGGAGATATTGCTAGTGTATTATCTATACTAATATTATAAATGCGAAAGTTTGTGAACATATCTAGATGTCTGGAAGTATAGATGTATGGATGTTTGTTACTCTTTCACGCAAAAACTATTGAATGGATTTTAATAAAACTTTACAATAATATAGCTAATACACTAGAATAACACATAGACTTCTTTTATCCCGGAAAAAATACCGTTCCCGTGGGATACATTTGTCATATCACGGATAAATATTCTTTAAGTCAGTACAACACAAAATGTTACACTAATAATTGTCACCAGAATTCGGTCTCAATAAAAGAGATGTCGATCGTCGATCGATCGAAGAAAATGTAACTGTAATATTCTCTTGTACAAGGAAAAGAAGAACAAGATAATTGAAAATTAATATAATTTTTTCGCTAAAATGTAATGTAAATTAGTGACTTAACTTTGCTCGCTCAAGTGCATCCCTACGTGCTTAAACTAATCTATGTATTACTCCAAAAGTGTGTTTAAAAATAAATTGCCCAACTTGTCCTGGGATATGGCCACTAGAGGCGCGCGACACATCTTTGAACAAAGGAGATGATGTGGAGTCTAAATATATAAAAGTTATGAGGAAATAAAGATGAAGTTATAGAAGCTTAACACCTCCAGGTGAATTTCTAAGAAATTAATTAAATTTATAAGAAATCTATTGTTAACTGTAACGCCGGCGTGTCCGCGGTCATTGAGAAAATAAAGTTACTACAATGGATTATTCAATGTAGTAGAATTGTATCAAAGATTATTCTATTCATTCAAGCAGTTACTAAGGTTGTTTTATAAATATTTTTCTTTTCGAGAAAGTGAGTGAGACATTTCCTCAGTCTAACGAATAAATAATGTAGAGATACATCTTATTGGGAAAGCTATAACTCAGTCTAACAAAAACAATTATATAATAAGGTAAAGCCTGTTCACATCTGTTCTTTAAATAAAACTCATTACAAAATCTTATTGAAATAAACATTATTATCTATACAGAGGCCGAATCTATAGTTTTTTAGAATTTTTGTCTGTCTGTTACCGCATCACAGAAAAACCACTGGAGGGATTTTAATGAAATTTGGTATGGTGATACCTGGTTATCCGGGTCAACATATAGGATACTTTTTACCGCGGGAAAAAATCAAAAATTTGGTCATCTGAACGAGGGCGTAGCCGCGGGCAATGTTAGTTATTAATATAGTTAAACTTCACTAGCTAACTTTCAACAAAAGTTAATTTGCACTATTTCTACTTCAATTGTATCTATATTTATACTGAAAAAATGTATTTAATGTGTAGAGCACAAATATAATGTTGTAATCTTTCATTAGACATAAAAATATATATAAAATATTAATAACAATTGCGCTAGAATATACTAAGGTATTATTTTTTATTTTTGCATACTAAAATCATTAAGATTCTACCCAAAACTTTCTTTTCATTGTTTCAGAAGGTTTAGAGAATTTCGTAATCATTAAATTACAGTTTAATTTCATTTCAATGTTTTAAATTAATTTTTTAAATTAAAATTATATGTCAACAATTAAAAAATAGTTTTTATTTAAAAACAACAATCAAACAGCGTAAAGTCAATAGTCCTAAAAATCCACTTACAATATATCCTTAAAACAATTAATATTCCTAACAATACAGAATTACTTCTTAATATAAAATATTACTAACCTGAAGAAATTTCAAATGATACCTTCAAAAGCACTCATATATTTTTAAAAACTATTTGTTCACAAAATAAAGACACGTTCATTTCACAATCACAGACGTAATAAATTTTGAACAGACAGAACGTCCATCCACAACGACGGCTAAACACAAACTGCGGGTAAAACTGCACACGGCTAACTTCGGCTGTAGTCGGAAAAGCTCGGCTGCATAACACGAAGGTCCTATTTAATTGAGTCATGAAAAAAAAGTTTCTTTATACCTTATGTTCATATTAATACAAGTTATTTATTTTGATATACTTAAAAAAAGTAAGTTTAGGGCGTTTTTATGTTTTTGCACGTTATTGATACTGTAATTGAGTAATTCTCCTATTTGTACGTACGGACCGGTATGTTTGTCAGAATATGTATTATTAAATAAAACTATCTTTTCGGATTATCGCGGATTTATTTTGATTTTTGGTTCCTGACGTTTCGAATGCTTTACAGCATCCATGGTCACGGGAGAGAATTTTATTTTATTTTCAGATAAATAAAAATATTGAGGAAATAATATAATTATTATATGTAGTATTATATGTAGTTGTCGCCCGGCGTGGTGGACTATGGCCTTGACCTTTACAATAAAACCATTTTTTGTTCAAAAATTGGAGTTTCATAACAAAAACCGACATCAAAAAAAAGCACTAAAAAGTAAAAAATAACTGATTGGTAGTTTTCATTTACTATACATACCTAATCAAATATTTTCGAAGTCGGTGTGCTTTGCTTTGTATGGGCTGGCACCGATTTCGAAAATATTTGATTAGGTATGTATTTAATTTAATAGGTAGGCTTTAATTACTTAGCCAAAGCACACCGACTTCGAAAATATTTGATTAGGTATGTATAGTAAATGAAAACTACCAATCAGTTATTTTTTACTTTTTAGTGCTTTTGTTTGAAGTCGGTTTTTATTTTTTTTGTTAAAAAGTTTTTATTTTTCCCTTTTTAGTGTAGACAGTAGTAGCAAAGTAAGGATTCTAACGTGTTAGGCTTGTCAAATCAAACAAAATAAGCCCAAACTCAAAGTATCTACTATTAGCCGTTGAAGAGTTCCACCTATCCACCTTCTGGCCTTGCCATCAGATCAGGTCAACAACACCGAACCACTGTACTATCAACGGAAATAGAAATACTTGCAAAGTTTCAAGTCAATATGACAATTAGAAGTAGGTTAAATTCATCATTAGTAGTTTTTCCACCCTTAGGGGTGGTATTTTTTTTTGAAATTTAACGTTGGGAAGTATACCCTTTCAAACGACACAAAAATTGTCCAAATCGGTTGATAAATGACGGAGTTCTGAGGTAACAAACATAAAAAAAAAAAAAAAAAAAAAACATACAGTCGAATTGAGAACCTCCTCCTTTTTGAAGTCGGTTGAAAAATAACGGTAAAATATACTAAAAAAAGCTTAACTCACAAAAAAAGCGATTTTTTTTAATAGTAACCTAAATAAAAATATTCATCTTATAACACTAAATGCGTAATTCTTGTATATAAATAAGTTTATTTTGTGTAACGATTTTGATCTGTATTTAGATAAGTTTTGCTTTTTAAGTTTATCTATAGTTTTTTTCAGTAAAGCCACCTACACCTACTCCTAGCCTTTTTTATACCTAATCGAAAAACGCCGAACGAAGCTCGGTCGCCCAGTTACTATATAGCTTTATAAATAAAATAATCTAAACTGAATTAGGTGCCTTGTAGATTATTTGTAACATTCAATATTATGTTAAGGAAAATCAATCCTGTTGTGGTTTGTATATCACATAAATCAATAAGAACTAGCTCTATCGCTTTAAATAAATAAATAATAAATATATATGTTGGGACATTAACACACAGCACCATCTAGTTCCATGGTAAGCTACGAGGACTGTGTTATGGATACCAGAGGGTTGATACACTACACATATATGAACTTTAAATACATACATATTATAAATATAATTAATTTTTATATACACCCACAATAATCTAGCCATAATTAGTTTCATAAGTGAAGGAAAAATTGACATAAATTAAAAATTATTATACTTTTAATGTATTTAACTTTGTCCTGGAGATTTGTATATCTAACTAACTTACTAGCGGCTCCACCTCGCTTCGCTTGAGTTCGCTTTTAGAATAACAAAAACAAATCTTTCCCACGGTAATCGTTCATTTTTCAGAGATAAAAAGCAGCCATGTGCTATTTCAGATTATTATAATCAATTTCTGTGCCAAATTTCATCCAGATTCATTTAGACGTTCTAGCGTGATTGCGTAACAAACATCCAAACATCCATCTAAACTTTCACATTCATAATATTAGTAAGATTCATTAAAAAATACTAGTGTTAGCCCAGTAGTCAAAAATTGACCATAATCATTTTTTTATTGACAACACTAAAACTCGTCAATAGCTACTTAACATAAAAAAAAAACAAAACCGGTTGACAAAAGTCGGTGGCATAACCCTAGGAAGGTGATATAAAAAATATTAAAAAAAAAAACTAGAAAATGCAAAGAATCAAACAATAATAAAGATTCTAAAAGGGCCACTTTCTGTAAACATTGACACTAAGTAGCAATCAAAATTTTAGTCAGGGTCGAATCAAATAAAAACGAACCTAAAATTCTCCGCAATAACTTTATCAAATTTGTTTTTTTGTCGCAGTATTTTTGTTAGAACGTTTCTTGTAATGGCTTCTGGCGAAATTGCTTAGCAGTGGATTGTTCGAATTTAGAAAAACTCATTCGACATTTGACGAATAAGAAAAATGAAGGCGGGTTCGTTTTTCGTGAACAGGATTACTTGTAAAAACGATAAATTAACATTTGTATTGTGTTATTGTTGCGTGGATTTCGCAATTTAAAAATGATTCGTGTAATATTATGCTTGGAATGCTGAAAGTCATTTCCTTTTCCATGTTATAAGTAAAATGTATTAATGCTCCGCTAAAGTAAACCTTCTTTACCGATTTATAATAAAATTCGAAATATCGCATACCAAAATCAAAGAAAACACTTGCAAAATTAGTGGTTTCAGAAAATTTCAAAATATTATAGAATAATCTATACTAATATTATAAAGAGGTAAAGTTTATGAGTTTGTGAAATTGTAGGGGGTAATCTCTGCATCTACTGAACCGATTTAGATGAAATTTGGTAACAAGATACTCGTAGTTTGAGACCCTAAAAAGGATATAGAATACTTTTTATCTGAATTCATTCCTTAAAGGGGTGAAAATTGGGACAAAAATTTGTATGGGGAATCAAGTTAGGGATGAACCCAAGCGAAGCGAGGGTGAGTCGCTATATAGAGATAAACATGTTAAGAAAATTTTACCATAAATATAATAAAATAATAATGATTGCAGAGTAGTAAACATTATGACAAATAGATTATCACATTATTAAAAAAGTGAAAGCTTGTGAGTGAATGTGAGTGATTAAATATTTACGCTGCAACGGATCTTCGAATTGGAGTGAAGCTTAGATTGGAAATATATTTTGAACTAATGCATACGCTATTTCTATCGACGTATCTATTGTGCGGGCTGAAATGCGAGCTTTAACAAATATTGTTATATTAATTTACTTGTTATAAATAAAAATGTTGGGACATTCATACACAGCACCTATGTCTTTCATGGTAAGCTACGAGGCTTGTATTATGAATACCAGATAGTTGATACACTATACATATATTACTTTAAATACATATATATTATAAATATAAACACCCATGACTGAAGTACAAAGAATCGTGGCCATCACACATTTGAATGCCCCCAGCGGAACTCGAACCCGCGACCGATGGCACGGCAAGTAGGGCCACTACAAACTGAGCCAAACGTGTCGTCAAAGTGTTAGTAAAACAATATTTTAATAGAACGTATGAATAGAACTGAAGTTCTCTTTAGATGCAAACCGTTTAACGGGATGCCGCAGGTAAATGCAGTTTCAAAATAAACTTCTGTAATTAAACTGATACGTAGAAGTTCTTAGGTTAAAGTAAATTAGATTTATATTATAGAGGAATTGGTAAGGAAAACAGATGACGATAGTCACTTCAAGCGGTAAAGTCAATAAAATCTAATGGAAATTTAATATGGAAGTAAGATCTCTTTCTTATTGAGTCACATTATCCCAACAGCTGTTCTACTCTTCGAGGGATGAACAACTTATAACTTTGGCTAGATTTTCAGATAGGGGGTTACAAAGAGGCTGCTCCTACAGCCTGATCCACTCTGTGAGGCTGTACCACTCTGTTATTAGATGATACCTATCATGGTGCAACTTTTTTTATGTTGAGAAATCCATTTACGCGAAAATATGAAAACACTTTAGGGGGGGAATCATAGTGCAACCTAGATAATCCCTTGCCAACTAAGAAAGGCTACATCCTAGTGAGCGACTTAAATAGGGATAACCCCCCCCCCCTCTCCTCCCTCCCTGATGATAAGATGACATGATGAACACACATGCTGAGTGGTAACAGGGGTGATACTAGCAACATGTTCTTATATAACCATGGCTTCTATGTTACTACTATAACAATCATGTTTGTGTATCTGTATTAACATGAATGTACGTTTTACTAAATTTATCAAATCGGGACAAACAGTATCCTTTATCATTGTGGAACTATTGTCTTTTAAATAGTCCTCCCAGTGATAAAACTTTTATTTCTAGTAAAAAATGAAATGATTAGAAACCACATATGAAAATATTGTTCAGAACATAACTATAGTTCAGAAATTCTCCTGTTGGCAGTGAATTTTGCTGCTGCCTGTACTCCTAAATTTATTGCAACAATTTATAGACGGATTTTTCGGTCAACCTTTTGTTTCAGTTCAATAAACATTAATCTCTGTTATCCAGCCGAGTTATAAATGCGTCGCAACAATAGCGGTTCGTTTAGTAGAACTAAAAGGAGATTGTATGTGTTTGTTGAGAGATCTTAGATTAAGAGGATTTTCTCACTCATTTATGTTTAATATACAGAATGTTTTTTGGTTTCATGAATTATATGAGGCGTGTGATTTTTTTAATTAAATTTGGTTATTATGATTGACTTCAAAGCATTGTAAATTTAAAATTATATTTTATTTATTCAAAGAACAGATATTAATGCTATAGATAAGATAAAGCTCAGAAAGACTTCCATTTTAAGAAAAATATGTCCAAAGTATTACAGAAAATAATTTTACATATTATTTACGAATTATCAATGATTGATCGCAATATACATCTTTGCGATGATCTTTAAATAAAAGAAATTAAAAAATTTACACATACAAATTTTATACTATAGGTACATATATAAAATTTTACCTTTCTCATTACTTTTATTTCTCACATTACACTTAAAGTTAAAAGACAAAAGGCAGTGGTAGCCCAGTGGTAACACGCTCGCTTGGGAAACCGAGTGAAGCGAGTTCAAATCCTGGGCCTAGCACCTTTGATATTTTCACACGTGCTAATTATTTTCCAACATGATTATCACTTACCTTACGGTGAAGGAAAACATCGCGAGGAAACCTGCATGTCTGATAGAACCTAGCCAGTTTTCGTAAGACATGTGAAGTCCACCAACCCACACTTGGCCAGCGTGGTGGCCTATGGCCTGATCCCCCTCGTATTAAAGGGAGACCTACCCCCAGCAGTGGGATGTTAAAAAAGGACCAATTACGTATAAACATTACCTAAAGTTAAAATAAATTTAACATCTCCACTGTTATTGTTAAGTGATAAGAAGTTTAACCAAAAGCTTGTCAGTCTACAACTAGAATCTTAGCAAGACCTTTACTTATTAATATTCTCGCGTATGACCGCGACTCTTCACACATTATTTATATATAATTGCTTACCACCGAAGAGCCAAAGAGTCTCCTATATTATTAATATTATAAAGAGGTAAAGTTTGTGAGTTTGTGATATCACGTTGTAGAGGGTAAACTCTGGATCTACTGAAACGATTTATATGAAATTTGGTAAGAAGATAGTTTGAGACCCTGGTGAGGACATAAGATACTTTTATCCTGGAAATCATCCTTTAAGGGGGATGAAAATGGGGATAATACCAAAAGAGCGAATCGAGGGTGAATCGCTTGTAAGTGATAAACATGGTAAATATCCCGTTTTACATCATAATAATATTGTCAGTGACCATGAAAGTTTAAAATCTAATATAATATATTGATGTTTTTCTGGTGAGAACTCTACATCAATAAACAAAATTACGCCCCATACCCTCTTAATTTGGTCAATTTTAATACTTTCTTAGATATACGCGAACATTTGAATTTTGAATTTGGTCAATATTGTTGTTTATTGTAGCCTCAATCTTCAATAAATTTATTTTACAAGTACACTATCTGTGGTGCGAAGAAAAACTTAATTTAATTTATTCTAGTCAATCTAAGTTATGTCAAGCTAACTTAAATAAGGAGTTTCTTTGTTGGGAGAAGCATTTAAAAAAAACAAAGTGTGAAACATCGAAACGTATAACAAAATATGACATCGAGCATAAGTATAATATAATTTTTAAGTATTTAATTGCTCAGTAATAAAATAATATTAATTTTATCTCCTATGTTAAAAATGCAGAGCTCATCAACGGTCTCCACTTAATACTCCAAAAGCTCCGGCAAAGTTTCAAGCAGTTTATGCAACATATTTCAACTAAAGTTTAAAAAGTTATGCCCTGAAATTTAGTCTCCAAAATATAAACTCAAAACTCCAATCATTTTACCCACAAAATGACCTTTTGATAAATTTGAAATTTCAGAATAAATGTACTCTGTATTATCAAAGAGGATTTATTTAGTAACATATCAACATGTAATGCCAACCACAGCATTTAGAAACCTGTTGGGTATTCGTTATATACTAATAACTAATAAATTTCAGTGATGGACAAATAAGGACGAGATTTCATACATTTTATTTTAAAAAGTTAAATAATTAGATAAAACTTACTTAAGAAAAATGAGTAAAACGAATAATATTATTAATTAAAAAAATAATACTCACCATAAAAATCCTTCAATATTCCACTAAAATATATCACTCAATCACATATTTCTGACCCTCGATTCCACTCAAAAGCATAGATAAAAAACAACCTCCTACAACAAAGTTCCGCACTTTACTGACGGATTCAGTTGCCAACATTTCAAGTTATATTGGATGCAGTCAGGGAAAGCTTAGATCCAAAGCTTTTATTTAAACAATGTAAAACTAATAGTAAAAAAGGAATATCATATACTTTTTAACTTTTATATTGCTTTAATAAACTCATATATCTTTAGATAAGAAAAACTTATTTAAAGAATCCTGAGAGCTTTCATAAGAGTTCTTTAATATGACAATGCATTGAATTGCGTGTTTGTAGAAACTTTATTTTTTAAGGGAGCCTTTGATAGATTTTAAATAAAATATGTAACTATGCTTAGAAACTGCATTGAGATCCATCCATCCATTTAGGAGCTAAATATACTACAGTAAAAAGAAAGATTAATTTCATTTATTTTCATACTATATTAAATACTTTTTTATCGATGTATGTGCCAGTGAAACCGTAAGGTTAAACTAATATGTGAGTTAAAAGCGAAATTTAACACTAAGTATAGTGAGTAAAAATGTGTGGTATTTCATAATCTATACATATAATAAAATTGTAACAAAGCCGAATCTGTACATTAGATAATTTTTAGAAAATCTAATAGTTTTTATAATTTATGTCTGTCTGTTACCGCTCTTTTTTTTACTCTCATAGTCCGATGGGACGATACTTCGACACGGTCGGTGAGAGTTAAGGCGTAGGACCGATGGCTTTACGTGCTCTGCGAGACACGGAGGTGCAACACCGCCAAATTCCCAACTCAGAGCTGTTGCTACGAATATCATAACAAAACAAACAAAACAAAAACTCAGTAATTAAACTTAATCCAACCCGGGACTCGAACCTAGGACCTCCGGATCTGAAGCCGTACATGCTAGTCACTAGACCACCGAGGCAATTAGGCGTGTTTCATACATCCGTATAGAAGCTCCAGATAATAATGAATGAAATATAATCACAATAATATATCAAAATGTGTAAAGTTTGTAGTAAATGTGTTAATTTTACTCACAATATTAAGTGAATTCATACATAATAAGGATCATTTATATCTTGAGTTAGCATAGACTATTTTTTTATCGATTTTTCTAGTTTTTATACAGTTCCAAAGAAAGGTGCAAAAATACTGATTTAGAATTTGACCATTTTGAAACTTATAAGGTAAAAACGAGTATAGTATAGAGATTTTATTTACCGAAGCCCTCGTCTTTATTCCTTTGTAGCTGCTTCACCCCCTGCCTGCGTAAAATACCTGTCTACCTTGCTTGAAAACTTACCTTATTTCTTTATAATTTCCTATAAATACTCTATAATTATGAAACTTTTCAGAGAATCTTATTACGATATTTTCTTATTTTTATAAAAGTTAGCTAGTATAGCTTTATAATTAAACTTTATTAAAGCGCCAAAAGTTGTGCCAGATATAACTTTTTTTTGTATTTTGTATCAAATGGAAATAATCTTATAGTCACGAGCCATTTAATTGTAGATTCTTTGCCATAGTTTATTTTGAGTATTTGAGCCTTAGTAAAATGAAACGTAAAAAAATTAAATATTCTCAATTAGGGAAAATATCGCTTACCATACATACAAAAACACTTAAACAAATAAAGTGTCTCATCTAATTTGAACTCTGTCAAAAAGAAATTCTAAGGCATAACCATTAGCCTCTATAAGGACACTTGACAGCGAGCTTCCAATTTTTTTCCTAGCCAAACTGCTTTACTTTAGTACGCATCAAATATTTGACTTCCAAAAAATATTCGAAGTTTCACTTCATGTCTTGATTATGAAATACTAGCGATGCACCCACGCTTCGCTCGGGGTCGTCTGTATGTACATTTTAACCGTTAGTATGGGATATATAATCGATCCCTTGTTCTGTGAAAAACAAGAATAAATCTATTCCACGGGAACCGTACATTTTTCCGGGATAAACTTGTTAGGTTATCTTGGACATGCAGATTTCCTCACGATGTTTTCCTTCACCGTAAGACAAGTGGTAATCATGTTGAAAATTAATCGCACATGAAAATATTAGAGGTGCGAGACTTGGGATTTGAACCCGCTTTACTTGGTTACCCAAGCGAGCGCGTTACCACTGGGCTACTACTGTCTCGTTCATGGTCTTAACAACACGCCATTATATTTTTATGTTGTCATAATATCTTTATTTTCAAAGAAAAAATATCTACATTAATACTAAAATATACATAAAAAATGATTAAAATTTATTATTATTATGTACAAAACAAAATTAAAATTATAATTACTGCACAATTCATGTACGCGTGGTATGTGGCAAGAATGCTAGGTGCATCCCACTGCTAAATCGAAATGCCAATTTTACTTTGGACGAGTATATATCTTTTAAGTAATGTACATACATATTAGTATGAACCTCACTCAACAAAACTATGTTATTATTAAATCGTCACAAAAATCTAAAGAAATATCTATACATATAATAAAAATCTTATTAAAATAGTCATTATTATCGATACTGTGGCCGAATCTACAGTTTTTAGAATTTTTGTCTGTCTGTCTGTCTGGGAATGCGTTAAGCGAAAACCACTGGACAGAATTTGATGAAATTTGGTATGATGACAGTTGGTTATCCAAATCAACATATGGGATACTTTTTACTGCGGGAAAATATCTCATCTCTCATATGGACGAACAGAGCGACTGAGACAGACTGAGCAGAGCGAGGGTGAGCTAGTAAATATATAAATTACTTCATTAGCCAATATCACTCTCATAAATCTAAATGTTTAAGAACATAATACATCAGTTAATTTAAACCCGCAAACTTATCTCAGTTTCTATCTCCTGATTAAGCGCCAGTCGCTTTGACAAAGGCCCGATCAATGGAACAACTGCGGGAAACCTCGCGCGATGCTTGAGATCGGTCACACTCGAAGAACGCAATTTGTCCAATGCAGTAAACCAAATTAATATATTCAGATACGATACAATTATTATAAATATTAAATAAATAAATATTTTGGGACATTGACACACAGCACCATCTAGTTCCATGATAAGCTACGAGGCTTGTGTTATGGATACCAGATAACTGATACACTATACATATATAACTTTAAATACATGGATATTATAAATATAAACACCGATGACTGGAGTACAAACATTCGTGCTCATCACATAAATGAATGCCCCCAGCGGGACTCGAACTCGCGACCGCTGGCACAGCAAGTAGGGTCACTACAAACTGAGCCACACGCGTCGTCAAATTATATTATATTATTTTATCATATGTTAACATGCTCATCTGAACTATATAATACACTAGCGATTTCTTCTTGCCTCGCTGAGGTCCCTTTTTTAAGCAGCGTCACCTTTCGGCAAATTTTCTTACGAACAGTAACCTATACGTGTTACTCCCGTTTATAATTTCTCTGTGCACTAACATTCATTAAAATCATCCAGCAGATACAAAATTTCACAATTATAACCGTAATGTGATTTTCATTAGATGTTTAACTTAGTTTAAATAATTTATGTTAGAAAACTTATACATATACTCGTTTATAATGTTAGGTCCGATATAATAGAATATAAAATGCAAATCTATACTTAATATTATAAATGTGAAAATGTGTTTGTTTGTTTGTCCTTCTTTCATGTTAGCATTTTTCAAAATTCTTCCCATAAGGGGGTAAAATAGGGAATGAAAGTTTGTATGAAACCTACGCGAGTGAATCCGCGGGTTCTGATAGTTATTTCATAAATAATAAAAACTAAAAACTATTTCCTATTTGTATTTTCAATAAAAAATCAATTCAATTTCAAATTAAATATATTGAGCATATAAAACGAGTTAACCATTAGTTTTAAATACAACGAAAAATAAAAGGTGGGGTTTTACTTTAAATTACATGAGACCGACGTCGTATCGTTAGGTCGAAAACCTTAGAAAGTCTGGGACAGTTGTAGCCTGCACGTTAATACCCGCAACATTTGTTACTAACTGCAGCTCTAATGTCCTTTGAAGGAAGATTTGACATTAACTTTAATATCAATACATATAATAAAATTGTAACTAAACCGATTCTGTACATTAGATATTTTTTGGGAAATCTTATTGAAATAAACATTATTATCAATACAGAGTCCGAATCTATAGTTTTTAGAATTTTTGTCTGTCTGTCTGTCTGTCTGTCTGTTACCGCATCACAGAAAAAGCATGGAGAGATTTTGATGAAATTTGGTATGATGATAGCTGGTTATCCGGGTCAACATATAGGATATCTTTTACCGCAGGGAAATATCTCATTTCTGAGAAAAATGCAAAAACTGCAATTTAAGAGTATACTAATAATATGTAAAACCTAAGAATTTGGTTTTTGGTCATCTGAACGGGGGCGGAGCCGCGGGCAATGCTAGTATTATTATATAGCTGTAATATCTTAATATATATACTAATAAATGGAGAGCCGATTTTTTTATTCGGTTATACTGCGATAACTACTGAACCGATCGAAATAATACTCATACAATAAGACGCAGCGTGTTTCGGAAAAGGTTTTAGTATATGATATGTTGGTGATTAATGTACTATGTGGGTGGAGCCGCAGGAAAACGCTAGTTTATTTATAATTCATTTTCTTTACACAATGTTTTCATAAAAAATATTGAAAATATATATTTTTTATGACGATGATGATGGATTTAAGACTCGTTCTCATTTGTATTCTCTTAGTATGACTTTTTAAACAATTCTATTTGAATATTGTAGAGATTTTATTTCGATTTTTTTTGTTACTGATGTATGGAATACATTATAATAAACACGGTAGAGGCAAGTCATAGTTATTGCAGTCGGTGTCTCTGTCTACTGAAAGAAAAAGAAAAATGGCACAGAAGTTCCGTCCCAACAGTTAATATTTAACATATTTTTAATAGTTTTAATTAGGATGTTATACAATTTAAGATGCTATATTTGATTCCTAATTTTTTTTTAGGATTTATTAAATAACATTTATGTAGTGTTGCTATATTTACTGTTTTAATATATTTCATTTGGGTTGCTATTGTGTTTAGGTGGATAATGGACTTGCAAGTCCTTTGAAAATATAAATGTCCGTCGTTCGGTAAATTTCGAAACCAAACTAAGTGGTGCTCAAACAGTTCACGTAGACACGCTGGCCACAGACGAACTCTTATCGCTACTAGAAAAGTTCAGAATTATTCAGTTTATTCTTTAAATTTTTTTTCAACCTCACACAAGTTGAATGGAATTTATTTAATTTATTTTGATATATTCATTATATCATTGAATCTATTTGATGTAGTTTTATTTTAAAATTGGACTTAAACGAGCTGCACCTATACCTACAACTTTAAATGTTTAAAATATTTCTTATAGCAAACATCAGACAATACAATATAGCAATTTTTTTAGTTTTATTTTCTTCTTTAAAATGAATTAATATACTTAATTTTATTAATTTTAGTATATTCTACTTCAATTTGATTGATATTTCCTTTAATTATCGAAAATATGGGAAAATGTAATTAACTGGCAATACTGGCTGCCATAACAAAAAAAGGTGTAGGTATTTTGCTGAGCTGATTGTATGTCCATAGTGTCATATATATATATATATATATATATATATATATATATATATATATATATATATATATATATATATATATATTGACACTAAATTATTCAAATAAACTGTATGTACATATACAATGTACAAAGTATTATTATACAATAAATTTAAACACCTAATTAATAAATTATTTTCCATTATATTATGGTTAGAATAACTTCACTGTTGTCAGTAGAAGCACGATATTCGTTATTTCTGGCGCCGCGGAGGGAGTAATTTGATTTTGAAATATTGTCTGTGACTACAAAAGACCGCGACCACACTGTTGTATTCTGCTGTTCTTGCTTTATATTTTTTTCTAAAATTTATATAACTTTTTGTTAGTTATATATAACTTCAAATAAGAGAATATATTCAATATAAGCGTATTTTTATGTATACTATCTACATATTATGTGCTGCTTTATTATATATTCATATTATTATGTGTGGAAGCTATCAATACCAATAAAGCAATGTATCGATGTGATTATTTTGCAAAATGATAACTTTTGGGCCGAAGAGTGACAGTGTTAAGCGTCTTGTTATCTTGATATTTCAAATTCCTGTGGGAAATTGCAAAAAATGTGAGCTATCCAGGTTACAGTGAATATAGCCAATCATATCCTTTAACATGGTATGAAATACTAGCAATTTTTTAAGTATTTTTTACCAATATCAAGTGATACCAATATTATTTTCGAACATATTCGATTTGAGTATTTCACAATTATTACCTAATATTTTTATAAAGGAATATAAAATATCGTTTTAAATACAAGAACGTCGGTGCCACCGGCGGTTGTATGAAGACAAAGAAGGTACCAAGCCATAGTGTTGACAGTTCTTAGTAAAGATTTGCTACCATTATAGCAAAGGTAAATTGATCTTAACCAATAGATATTATCAATAATTTATCATTTTTATTTAGTTATATTCACTTATTAAAAAAAATATTTTAATATTTACTAAAAATAATAAAATAGGAGAAATAAATTTAACAGTGTTACAATATTCTAAATACAATATTATTTTTTACTATATTTGTACCACCATTTTCAAATTTACTGATGCCTTTCATGTATTTATAAGCTTCGATTTAAACTATAAACTAATACGTTTGATGTTATTACATGTCAATGTGACAGGAGCCTATACTCGTTCGATCACACGAACTGTTTCGTGTCTTGATATAAAATTGTCCCTCTATTACTCTGTCGTATCACTTAAAGATGATTGGCCTTTCTTGCCATATTTTAAATAATGGCATCGTAGTAAATGATACTTAAATTAAAAACTATTGATGCTTGGAAATTATGGTAAGAGTATTAATTATTATAATTAATACAATAATTGAAATAATATTAGAAACGTATCAATATTTCATTAAAATAATTCAAATATTTGATTAAAATCATTAATAATAATCACTGCGATTTATAATTTATCCAATTTTTAAAGCTTTCCCCAAATTTACAATTTATTTTGCCTCTAATCTAACTAATTATTATAAATTACCTTCTTATCCTTGTACTGTGCCTTGTAAAATCCATCTTAATGTAATTATTTGGTATACTTAGAATAAGGAAACTTTTGTTTTGTGTATGGATTTTAAAGTTTAGATTTTTTTAACATGTGAGTAAAGTACTCGTATATGAAGTTTTTGGAGGAAATGAATCTTTTCGTTATTTAACGTTGGGAAATGCACGAAGTGTGGGACTCACCGGCGAAGCCAGTACTACCCACTAAAACCCAACAAAACCAAAAAAGCTCCAAGGTCCACTCTGCTATCATAGAAGTACCAGGTGTAACCTACATGGTACACCACCCACCGAAGAGGGCCACCTCCCACAGCCCACCGAAGGGGGCCACCTCCCTGTGCGTTTCTAGGCTTCGCGCCCGGCTGGAGTGCCGGGCACTACTCTTACCCCCCCCCCCCCCACCACGACAAGGTGAACGCACGTTGGCGGGAATTCCGCTACCACCTGAGTCAACTCAAGTCAATTATGTACTTACTAATAAAAAAATATATTAAGAAATCAACTTAAAAATGTGGAAAAACCTCGTTAATGCCACAAAAAATAGACACAATTTGAGACATAATTTGTTGCTTAAAATTAATAAAAGATTATTATGGTATGGAAAGTGTGTGATGAGATTAATATGTTGAAAAATAGTACAGACGAGTGAGAAGTTAGAACTGCCCTTTTAGTCTACTTATTGGCCTTTTCTGTCAAGATATTCTCAGCAGTCTCAAAGTTTGGAAATTGATGATGATACACCTCCATGTGTCGGAGAACATGCAAAGCCATCGGTCTTGCGCCTGATCTCTCAACGGTCGTGTCGAATTGTAATCCCAACGGAGTTTGAGAGTGAGAAGTTTATACTTATATTGTAAAGAGTACTTATGCTTCGCTTTCACTTTATTGCCTTCGCTGTTGGCTAGTCTCAGCGACCGTTGGGATCACAATCGATCATATTCCTATTTAAAATAAATTCTCAATCTGATTTATATATACCAATTATGATTGTAAAACATCTATTAGATCTCTTAAATTAAGAATTTTGGTGCAAATTAACCTAAATATTTAATAAACTAAAATATTTAAAATTGTTTTTAATTAAAAAAAATATTATTCTATTCCTTTATCAGAATATAAATAGAAATAGAAAAGAATTCATTGTTTCAAAAATATTATTTAAACTACAGTTTAAAATAACTTACAAAACTTGTATAAATACTGGCATAAAAAAAGTATATCAAAGTGACAGCGTCACGTGCGTCATTGACCTGAAACATACATAAAAATATTTTATAAGAACATTTCATTTAAAGCAGATTAAACTTGAATAAATAAGAGGTTTCGAAGAAAACCCCCAGATCCAATAACACTTTTTATTTGATGCTTCATTATAGAAGACAGTTCGTTTGGAAATAATTAAATTTACAACGAAATGAGCGAAAACCAAACGATTTCGGAAAAAGAGCTTTTGGACGCAATAAAAAATCTTTTGAAAAAGAGCGGTCATCTGAATAAATTTCAGGCAGAGGTGTTTTATTATTTTATAAATCAGTATTTATTCAAAGCAAATTAATTGACTATCTTTCCTTTCTAAGTTCTGAATACTTTGCGTTAATCTGCGTGTATTTTATTAAAGTAATGAGTGCCTTTTACGCACGTATTCGATGAATACAAATAATTTTAATAAAACTTATTTATGCTGTGAGCTAATATATAGATTAGTATGTCTTATCCAAGCACTCAATTCATACGTTTCTGTTTGTTAGAAGTCAGATATTGTGATTCCCTTTATTGTTTTTTAAAAGTCCACGTAATATAAATAATATAAAAAGTTATATAGTATAGAAAAAAATATAATATCTATTTCATCCTAGCAACTTTTGTGAGTGTGGCCCTTACCAAATTTTATCAAAATCTGTTCAGCGATTTAAGCGTAAAAATGCAACAGATAGAGTTAATTTAACATGTTTTGTAATATTAGTATGGATCTTGATCTTAAGATTAAATTAAAATCTAAAAGTAAGATCTATCTCCTTAATAGATTTATTTTTAATCTAGCGAGGTACGGAACTAGGAACGTTTTAACGGTTAGTATGGAATAGAAAAACTCAGTAAAAAACTAAAGCAAATCTATCCCACGGGAATCGTAAATATGTTTTTCCGGGATAAAAAGTAACCTATGTGCTATTCCAGACTATAATCCATTTCTGTGCCAAACATCCAAATTCGTTCAGGCGTTCTGAAGTGATTGAGTTACAAACATCCATCCATCAAAACTTTCGCATTTATAATATTAATAGGATATTGGGATAGCGGCAATCGTAAAGTACTATGTTTTTCTATAAATATAGCTTCAAATGATTCTCTTCAACGCTAATAAAACTATTATAAAATTGAAAGTTTTGTCTACACAGTACATTTAAACGGCCGGTAAATAGTTGAAATTGATATTTTTCTCAAAAACTGCGAAAGGCTCGTAGTTCAACAGCTGTTTTTGTCGGCCTTAAAAAAAGAATTGAACAGAATTGTGCGCCTCGTGTAAATTCCCTTGTATTCTTGGTGTATGTTACATCTTCGTTAATGTGAATGGATGTTGTATAGTTTTTTTAATGAAATTTTTTTTTTAAAAGATTTTGTCATTGAATTTTTTAGCAGCTATTGACAATTAATTTTATCAAAACAAAAAAAAATATTATGGTCGAATTTCCACTACTGAGCGAACAGTAGTTATACTAAATTGACTTTTAAGAGTAAAATAATTACATAAAAGTGACCAGAGTTCGTCTCTAGGTTGATTCCCCATACAAACTTTCATCCACATTGTCAGCCCCCTTAAGGGATGATTTCCGGAACAAAAAGTATTCATTATCCTTCCAAGGCTCTCAAACTCTCCTCTTACCAAATTTCGTCTAAATCGGTTAAGTAGTTTTTGAGTTATTTGTTACAAACATACAAAAATACAAATCTTTCCTCTTTATAATATTAGTGTAGATTATTTTGCCCTAAGAATTATTATAGAGTCGGTGTATTTTATTATATAATATTAAACTATTAGGAATATTTACAAGAACTGTTTTCAAAATGTAAATTTTGTACTCTTTTTTTTGGTATTTATATAAAATTATATGACTACTTACGGAGATTTAGCGTAGCGAAGGAGTTTTTGTAGTTTACAGAAAATCCATACTAATATTTATAATATGTAAAACTATTTGAACAGATTTTGATAAAATCATAAATTGCATCCTGGGTACGGATTTAGGGTACTTCTAATCCCCGTCCCACTTAACATGCTGACTAGGTCGCGGGGAAAAGCTAGCATATTATATAAAGAAAAGTTTTACAAATTATATTATATAATTCTACTACATGCGCGTCCAACTCGCACTTGAAAATATTTTCTTTATTTTAATTAAGTTAAAATTGGCTTTATATTTTAACATCAGCAGGGATTACATTTTAACATTTTCGTATACATGTTGTATAAAATGTTAAATTTTCATGTTAAATTTCACTCAAATTTAAGTTCAAGCAAAGAAAAATTAATAATGTAACATTTCATTTGAGCTTAAGTCTGTTTATTTAAGTCCTAGTTATTTATTAAACACTTAAGTAAATGACTTATACCTTTGTACCTCAAATGAAAGTTAGCTATGTTCTTCACTTTAAACTATTAAAAAAGGTCATAGTCTATTTGTCATACATACACACGCACACGCACACATGCACGCACACACATGCACGCACATTCACACGTACACGCACATGCACACGCACATGCATACGCACGCACACACACAAATATATTCATTTAGAATAGTACTCCAATGCATATTATGCAGATAATAATTAAAAAAGTAGTTTGACCGATTACAAAAAGGTGAAGTTCATTCAACGTTACGTTGGCGAAGTAATTTATGCTGTACTGGCACAATTTGAAGCCATTAGTAAGAAAATTGGACTGAATATTTTGATGTATATTGTTTTTTTGTTAAGCGACATCTTCGCCAATTATTATGAAACGAATTTCTTTTTTAATAATCAAGTTGTGTCTTTAGGGTGGTCTCATAATATTTCAAGTAAAATTGTCTCTTCTAACGGGCGAAATAACGACTTTGAAACTATTTTCTAAATCAGTATACCTTTCAATTTTAAAAAATTGCGTGTGAGTGCACAATTCACACATGATAAAAGTGAAACTTAACATTTTGTATTTGTTAGACAATAACAACACTTGGTTGCCATGGCAACATGGCAATGTATTCTATTTCATTCTCTCGCCGGCTTAATCCAATATATTTATGTGTTTGTCTCTTTTTAGTACTGCATTTCCACTTCATCGAGTTTCAAATCACAACGATTCTAAAAAAGTTTTATGTTATAATTAAAATTTTTTTAACCAGATGCGTGCAAAAGTTACTCAAGTACTTCAAGAGAGACATATGTCATTGAACCCTGGATACAAAAATTCAGGCGCACCACAACCAACTGACGAAGTTTTGTTAATAAACGAATTGGTCAAAGAATATTTGGAATGGAACGGCTATTTGTATACTGCATCGGTACTCACTTCTGAGGCAACAATGCCTGATACTAAGAAAACTAGAGCAGAAATGTGTGCTGAAGTTGGTGTTAAGGATGATGAAAAATCTTCGGCATTACCACTATTGTCTAACATTGTGGGTGCCTATACTGAACGTATAAGGCGAAAAATCAGTCGAATTAAAAAAGACAGCCGGTAAAATTTATACAGGTTATAATCTATACATATAATAAAATTCCGAGTCCAATTTCTACATTAATTATTTTTTTGGAAAATCATAATAAAATAGTTATTATTATCGATACACAGGCCAAATATATAGTTTTAAAATGTGTGTCTGTCTGTCTGTCTATCTATCTGTCTGTCTGGGAACACATCAGAAGAAAACTAATGGACAGATTTTGATTAAATTTGGTATGATGATAGCTGGTTATCCGGGTCAACTTAAAGAATAATTTTTGCTGCGGGAAAATATCTCTGAGAAATCTATACTGAACCTTAAAACGTAAAATTATGAGTGTGCTGTAGACATTTTTTATATTTTAATATTTAATTTCTGTTATTTTGATTTGAATATTTTCAAATAGTTCCAACGTCAATTTTAAGTTGATAATCAAATTTTATAGTATCACATGTAATTTAAAAAGGATCAAAATAAGACAAAAGTTATTGTTATACGTTAATTTATATTAAAGTCATTAAACAAGTTTTATATTTATTTAGAACAAAAAAGTTGGTCGTTTTAAAAAACTATTTAGTAAGATGTTCTTGAAATATTGATATCTGCCCGAACAATATTGTTTCTTAGTTCAACCAATTTTGAATTTAACAATTAAAATGTATGTGCGAATAATTTATATCCTATACGAAAATAAATTTATACTTAATAATTGAGTTTTTTCTTTATACGAAAGCAAGTCTGTGTTGGTACATATACATATTCATAATATACACCTTGATAGAGATATGTTGTATTTATAAACTTGGGCATTCTAAATCTAATTTTAGAGCCGAATCAAGAGTAACCCAGACTCATCCCTCATCAAACAAAGTTTGCCTTTATATTGTATTGCTATTTATAAGGTACCCTTAACTTTACCTGAATGGATATAGTTAAAAACAGATATTGAAAAAAAACTAATATTTATTTGCTATGGTGGAAAAATATATCTCCTTAGTGTGTGTAATTAGTAGGCTGCACTGGACTTCTTTAAGTCGAAGACATTCCCAAAAGATTCATGCAACTCTGAATACATATAAATTATATTGTATACATATTGTGTATTTTAACTGTTTATGTTAAATTTAAACTCGTATGTTAATTGATTTTTGACATTTAGGTTACTGGCATAATTATGCTTATAAATACAGAAATATGTTAAGACGTATATACTGTGTAATGTGTACACGCGTTCAAAACCAAAGCTGGCCACTAGTCTTACATAATATTTTCCTTTTATATGTGAAATAACTTTATAATATTATAAATATAATAGTTTTAAAATCAAAGTTGTGCAATTCCCAATTGGTAAGAGATCTCAGACTTTATTTTTCTTGAATTATATCAACAAAACGTTGATATCAAGAATACGTAGCAAGAACGATAACAAAGCTTTGAATCTTACACAAATATTGTGTTTAACAAAATATCATGACTGATCTTCTGAAAATATATAGTTAAGCGTGAGTAAAATATTCATTACAGTTGAGGTTTTTTCTGTATATAGTATATACAAAAAAAACCGCGGCTAAGCCCGCGTTCAATCTATAAAAAAAACTCTTGGCTTTATGTTATACAGCCTAGGCACTATACTACTAGTATACTAGCCTGACATTATACTAGCCAGCATATATGTATATATTCATCCTAAGCAGGAATCGAACCTGTTAGCTACTACGTAGAAACCAGTAGTCACTATAACAGTACAATAGTCTTCATATATATTATATTTTAAAACGTGAGATAAAAGCACTTATCTCGAACAATCTTTATAATAGGTGGCCATTTTGTGGAAGTTTCAAGCTTTTTGTTGTCCATAGCATTTTTGTAAGCCAAATGAAGCAATGGTTCACTTTCCCATTTTGTTCGTTTTTAAGCTCATATTTAGAATAAAGAACAGGTGTATGTGATTTACATTAATTTAAAAGAAATAGCACAAAAGAATATTTTACAGTTTCATATTCATACCGCACAATTTTCTTAACGTTTTTTCTCAACCGACGTAATCTATTGTTGAAATATATGAAAGTTATTCGATTTTAGAGTAGCAAACCAATATTTTATAATATGTAGACTAGAAGACAGTATCCTTTTTTTAATCTTATACTAGCGACTCAGCCTCGCTTCGCTCGGGTTCGTCCCTAGGTTGATTCCCCATACAAACTTTCATCCTCATTTTCACCCCCTTAAGCGATGATTTCCAGGATAAAAACTGTTTCACTCAGTCACTTTTTTTAACATGAGATTTAAAAAAACTTATTTAGTAAAAAAATATTCTATTAATTTTCTTCTATACAAAACTTGTCCTGACAATAACAAACACAAAAAAAAACAAATATCCAATTTGGTGCAGTCGATCGGAAGTTATACGCGTACACACATTTCGGTAATTGATTTTTATTTATATAGAAGACTAGCTTTCCCCCCGGGTCCGCCCACGTTCAGATGACCAAAAACCAAATTCTTAGGTTTTACATATTAGTATACATTGCAGTTTTTGTATCTTTTCTCAGAAACGAGACATTTTTCCGCGGTAAAAAGTATCCTTTATTTGTTTTGTAAAAAGTATCCTTTAGTTGACCCGGATAACCAGCTATCACCATACCAAATTTCATCAAAATGCCTCCAGTGGTTTTTCTATGATACGGTAACAGACAGACAGACAGACAGAAAGACAGACAGACAAAAATTCTAAAAACTATAGATTCAGTCTCTGTATCTATAATAATGTCTATTTCAATAAGATTTTCCAAAAAATATTTAATGTATAGATTCGGCTTAGTAACAATTTTTTTTAGATGTATACATAGAAGATATATATTCTTACGTATAAATCAGACTGCAGTTCATAAATTTTCACCAATAAGTAATATACAAACGTGTCGACATATAAAGGCTTTCTAAGCTTAATGAAAGACTTTATTAACTTGGACGCAGCGGGGAGTAACCCAGAATCTGAAAATTAAATATTTCCCATATAAAATGATGGAATGCAAGCTAGATATATTGTAAACTAGTATTAGTATGAAGATTTATAGCATTCATTAAAACATCAGGTAGAGCTTTATTTGCACTTATTCGTACTGGCTTATATTTCATTATTAAAATACTCAACAATATTTAAAATATTATTATTTTATAATATTAAATGAGCAATTCTTGTGTTTATATAAATTTATTTCGAGTATCTCGGTAACGGCTGTAACTATTTGGATCAAATTTTGTATTTAGATAAGGGTTTATTTTTTATCTTTTCTGTAAAAATACATGTCCCTTCAAACGCCGAATGAAGCTTAATCGCCCAGATATTTTTTTTATCTATACTAATATTATAAAGAGGTAATATTTGTGAATTGTGAGTTTGTAGGTTTGTTACGTTGTAGGGGATAATCTCTGGATCTACTAAACCGATTTAGATGAAATTTGGTAAAAAGATAGTTTAAGACCCTGGGAAGGACACAGCATACATACATAAATCCCCTTCAAGGGTAAAAATGGGGGTGAAAGTTTGTATGTGGAAGGAAGCTAGTATTAAAATAAGTTTCTATTCTTATAACTTTTTTCTCGTAGAAAGTATCAATAAAAATAGCCCATGTGTTAATCCAGTTTATGAGCAAGTCATTCCGAGTCTTACTCGGTTTAGCCATCTCCGCGTGAAGAATAATTTTATTAGTATCAATATTACACTCTGATAGTGTAATAAGTATCAATAATAACAAAATGACTATCATGGAATTGATATTTGTAGACTTATGATGTTTGTTTGTGCATTTGTTTGTGCATGTACATCTATTGTGTGATACCTTACGGACTTTATTCGATGTTTCAAGGATTTTAACTTTTAGGACTCTATATTGAAAATTCTAGGACAAATTTAAAACTATTTATTATATTTAACTATATACTATAATATCTGGTGTTGTGCAACTTTGCTCACGTTTTTAGTTACTTTTATCCTTTATCTCGTGGTAACTCATTTCTGGCGTATCTTCCACTTTAATTCAACATCTGCTAGAGGGCATCCCGGAAAAGATCTGCTAAATAAAAATGTTCAGTGATTTTATTAAATAAAACTATCTTTTCGGATTATTTCGCGGATTTATTTTGATTTTTGGTTCCCGACGTTTCGAATGCTTTCCAGTATCCATGGTCACGGGAGAGACTGACGTGAGAGTCTCTCCCGTGACCATGGATGCTGTAAAGCATTCGAAACGTCGGGAACCAAAAATCAAAATAAATCCGCGAAATAATCCGAAAAGATAGTTTTATTTAATAATGTCAAACATTCGCGTAAATCTAAGAAAGTATTATGTTCAGTGATTCTTGGTTTTTGTATAGTACTAATCATAATTGAGCTCTATATATAATTATTTTGAATATACAATGACATAGATACAAATATTTATTTAATTTTCATCTAAACTAAAATTAAACTTATTTTTTATAAAACACACCTAAAACTAAATGTAAAAGACATCTAAATATAGGGGATCCCATATTAATTTGCAGTCGTCTTGCGCTTATATTTAAAGGCCGGCCGTAGGGAGACGGTAGCATTTTACAACTTTAATTAAAGTGGATAACCGTCAAGCTATTTAAGTCGGTATAAACTGGCCTGCTAATTTGTTTTGCGGACTCCGCTTTGAAAGTGTACACGTTTATTATTCTTCTAAGTTTAATTTCTTTGCTGTCCTACTATTTAAATTGTGCGAAGGCAGTTAGAACTTACCTGACTAGATGTTGTTATAATTTAGGTTAAAATATCTATACATATATAAATATACAAAATCTATACATATAATAAAATTGTAACTAAGCCGAATCTGTAAATTAAATATTTTTTGGAAAATCTTATTGAAATAAACATTATTATCGATACAGAGGCCGAATCTATAGTTTTTAGAATTTTTTTCTGTCTTTCTGTCTGTCTGTTACCGCATCACAGAAAAACCACTAGAGGGATTTTAATGAAATTTGGTATGGTGATAGCTGGTTATCCGAGTCAACATATAGGATACTTTTCACCCCGGGAAAATATCTCATTTATGAGAAAAAATACAAAAACTGCAAAGTAAGAGTATACTAATACGTAAAACCTAAGAATTTGGTTTTTTGTCATCTGAACGCGGGGGGAGCCGCGGGCAATGCTAGTACATATATAAATACACATAATTAAGTAAATAAACAACTTTAAAAGTGAAAGCTTTAACAAAATACTGTTACTTCAAGATAATTATTAAAAAGTACAAATTATGCTCAGATCTATGAAATGTCATGCATTGTGCATAATATAATATTTAAAATATTCTAATATTTACGTTTCCTATTCCTCTTTATAATAAAAAAGGTTGCTAAGTTTTTAAGGAAAGTGCTCTCAATTCATACGAAAAATACCAACTTTCCAAATTTATAGCCAGCCATCTGAGTTTGGGAGCCTTCTTCAGAAGGCGTTCCCTATCACGTAAACAAAAGTTAATAGTTCACGCAACTTGCCCCTTGTATGTTTTTCTCGTCTAACGGATACTGTGGATTTTTTCTTTTTCGTAATATTCTTTTATATTGCAACCTTATTCTTCCTTTGAGTCGGGAAAGACTAGTAATTACCAGAAGACTTACGTAACCTACTTTCTATACCGGATGAGGTCAAAAATCATTCTTTATAACCCAAAATCTTCATTACCCTATTTTTTGCAAAAATTTAAGACACGTACGTATTTGATATCAGATATGTTCGTCGAGCAGACAAATAAATTGTAAGGCGGAAAAACCTATAACATTACACAATATGAAAACTCATATATTCGATGCGTTTAGATTCAACAACGCTACGTCAAAGGAACGGTTCAACTGAAAATAACAATCTCAATAATCGAATGCACGAATCTGAAAATGCATCTACAATATTAAACATTCATTATGTCCTAGAATTGTTAACCAACTTAAAAATGGAGGATATACTTAATTTGGGTGTACGTATGTTTTAGTGTTTGACGATACGTATATTTTTGCAAAATATAAGTTAATATTTAGTTTTCTTTTTTTATTGAATACTAGCAGAACCCGCGGCTTTGCTCGCGCTAAAACTCCAAAAAAATCTCTAAAAAGGTAGTTTCATACAAACTTTCATTTACTGTTTTACCTTCTTAAGAGATGGATTTCGAAAAATTGTAAAATACTTATTTATTTAATTATAGGGTAAAACCCGGATAGTCGCCTCAGTGGGATACATGTCTCGGTTGTCAATACGCTATATTAGAGATGTCCCTGATGTTAGCGCTCTTCTGTAATTTGAAGCGCCTCTTACACAGACTTTAGGACGATGCCAGTAGTGGGACTAGGTAAACGTGTCCGTGTGAGCGAAAATCTTCTGCGGCAGGACATTAACGAGCGTTGAAATTATATTCGTGTGTATTTTCTATTGAATATTTTTTTACAGTTGTCGATTCAGACAACTTTTTGCTTCTACGCGTGTACTGAAGCTTAAGTTACACTACCCATTACTTTAAACTATCGAATAACATTTATTTATTTTTCAAAATATAAGGGCAAGTATCCGTACCGAAAAGGATAGCCGCCCCACATAATTTTGCGGATAGTCGCCCTAAGGACGATTAGTGTTGTAGGTAGGCAAAATGCCTCGCAAATATGAGCAAGAGCTTAGCATGTCTAAAATGGCTAAACAATCTGCAGAAGTTTTAAATTTCAACGAAAAAATAGTACAAAAACCGGATGAAGAAGAAGAAATAAACATTACAAAAAGAACTAAAATGGAGACAACGAAATAAAAAGATTTTAAGACAGTACAAAATATTTAAGACAGGTCGAAACGAAAGTAAAAGATGAAAAAATATGATGATTTCTCTCGCAGTGAAACAGAATTTGAAAACATAGATTTAATTAAACTGAGCGGAGATAAAGCTTTAAGGATGACAAATAACAAACTTATAGTTCCGAGAGTGACAAGGAAAAAAACATTATAAATACAAACATAGCCAAAGAAAAAGCTACTAAAGGAGTACAAAAAAAAGAAGTAAGAAATTAAAGATGATAAGAGAGACTGAAAAGACAGTAAAGTTATTAACATTAATACAAAAATAGAAAAAGCGAATGATAAAGTTTCAGTTGATAATTATTGTAAATGTTTTGAAAATTACAATAACACTAAATCCAAATCATACTGGATAGTATTTCCAGGTAACTTGTTCATCATTCAAAGAATATTGTGTGAGATGATGTGGAAAATTAAAAGTTATGACTTCGTAATTGATGATGATTTTTAAACTGTTTTTGGTGATATACCTACCTATAATGATAACCTACCCACTAATTTTAATATTTGTGTCAAAGTTGATTACCATATTGTTTTTATCTTTAAAGTTAATTATTATGTATAACGTAAACTTTGGAGATTTTATTGTATTTAAAAGGTTGTATTGATTTCGATTAGTAAATACCTACTACTTAATTAATTGATGTTAATAATTAATAATGTTTGATTAAACTTACATAAATTTGTTTTAATCCAAAAAAAATTGCAACAATTTCATGATGAGTCTTCTACCCCCGCATGAGGCAAGTATCCCCTTTTGTAGAGGTCAAATAAAACAGGATTTACTGAAAAACAATATTGATTGTGTTTAAAAAAATATGTCACAATGAAAGATTAAAGACCAATGTTTTATTATAAACAGGGCATATTGTAAGTAGATACTTATTTTTTATGTAATTGGAGATTTTCAAAAAGTGGGGCAACTATCGGCTTTTACCCTATTGTAGAGCATTAATACCAAGTTTCAAGTAATTCTGATCATAAATATTATTTTGGATTAAATGAAGCGACCTGAGCGAAGCGAGATTAGTCGGTAGTGCAAAAAAAATATTTTAGCTTTTATGTCTAAAAAGGCTATGATTCATGTAATCATTTATAAATAACATTATTACCTAAACTCGAATAACTGAAAAAGCATCAATTATTTTTTTCAATTATTTTGACTCACCAAACGTTAATCCTTTCTTTTTGCATATGTGGATCCCAATGTAGCAATGTACAATCTACGGTAAGCCAATTTATGGAAAAAACTACAGCTAACTGATTTGACGCAACAGATCGCATGACATGATTGACGGTGCAAAGTATTTTTCTAAAACATCACAAAAATAAACATTCATTCTAAATAAAATGAAAAAAATTGTTGTACTAGCGATAAACTTTATCATTTGCGATTTATTTTTACCCAACTGTGGCGAACCCGATAGGAGGGCTGTGTTTGACCTATATGTGTGTATGTCCGATCCTATGTTCTCTCGTAATTACTAAACGTTTTAAACGATTTTAATTATTCATATGTCATTAAATTCGTCTTGATAACACGAATGCTATAGGCTATATACATACACGCAGTAAGACTCAACAAATATAAAACATCTATGTCTCCGATTGCATAATATTAGTTTTCTTCCTTTCTTTTTAGTTCCCTTTTTACGCTGTCGGGTTTTTAAATTTTTATTTGAAATAAAATCACACTGTACAAATCATGAAAATGAAACAAATAGATAAAGACATGTAAATTTTTAATGAAGACTCCACAGAACCTGTTATTGTGTTTTCTAGTAGGAATAAAAGATTTCGCTGTAGTAAAAGGTGTCCTAAATATTGATAAATTGTAATAAATTATCACTACACAAAATTTAGGTAAAATTCGTTTGCTACTTTATGCGTGAAGTGCATGAGACAAACAGACATTATAGACAAACAGACAAAAAAATCAGTAACTTTTATTTTGGGGTCTAAATTCTGATAGTTTACCTCTTAATATAAATACATATGTATGTACATACGTAGACCTAGTTTATGATATATTTGGATAATTTACATTAACCTAATGGCCATATTATAGGAGAATTAGTCTATATCTTCATTATGGAGATATCGATTTCTAGTATTAAGCAATATAATACAAGTATATTTGTTTTTAGTTTAATTTAGTACGGTACATAGATATTAATTTAAATAGTTTATCGGGTCAAATTAAAGCAAATGTGAAAACAAAGTGGTAACAACGGTGAGCTGTATTTATAATTTAGATATATCTACAGTGGTATTACGCAATCATTTTTGTTGTACTGTATTGTTTGATGTTTCTGACTTTTAAAAAAAAGTATTTCTAACTCTGTATGTTATTATAAGCAAAATTACATTAATTTCATTAAAATCACTACATAATATTAAACAAAGTTGCTTCCCGCTGTCTGTCTGTCGCTATGGATGCATAGATCTTTAAAATTACGCAACGGATTTTGATGCGGTTTTTTTAATAGATAGAGTGATTCTAGAGGAAGGTTTATATGTGTAATACATGTATATTATAGTACAGAAAAGTCTAAAAATTTAAAGATTTGCCAGCCATCACGACATTCGTTGGGAATATGTGGAATGGTAACGTTGGTTGATCGTGGCGGATCATTGGAGAGTTGCGTTTCGATATTATATGTGAATGTCTGATCGGTGTCGAGAACCAGCTGCTCAATTAAACTATTATAAAAACAAAAAAAAAAACGACTTCCAGGCACTAAAATGTAAAAAATAACTAAACGGGAGTTTTCATTTAGAGTAGATACCTAATCAGTTATTTTCGAAGTCGGTGCCAGCCGATGCAAAGCAAATCTAATATATTTCGATACGTAAATTACATATTTACATATTAGATATTCATTTCTTAAAATATTATCGGCCGGCACCGACATCGAAAATATCTGATTCGGTATCTATTCTAAATGAAATCCCCGTTTAGTTATTTTTTTCATTTTAGTGCCTAGAAGTAGTTTTTTTAAAGATTTTTGTTTTCCATTTTTAGTGTAGACGAAATAAGTAGGTAATTTGTAAGAAGAAAGTTTTTTAATAACATATTCGATTTAAGAATTTATAAAAAAATATATTAATTGTTGAATTTTTAAAAAACCGCTCGACCGATTTCGATAAAAAAAAGATTCCGACGAATTGAGAACCTCCTCCTTTTTGGAATTCGGTTAAAAATTATCGTTTCAAATTATAACATTCATACAATATTAAATTGTATTGAGCATCGAATAAGTACTTTATTATTTGAGCCCTGATAACGCCCACAAGATTAGTAACCACTAAAGATGATGTTGGAAATATAGATAACACGATATATTTTATTTTAAAACTAAGATTAAATTATTGTTTCAAGTTTAAACTCTTTAATACAATTTTTATCATCGTCAGTAGCATTGAAGTAAGTCCGGGACTTACAATCTGTTATTTTAAAATAATAAATTACGTAAAAATGAGCAAACAGTAAATATATTTTTATTTACAAAAAACTCTCTGCAGTTACGTTTAAATATTCACGATATGAATTTAAAATTACCAATATTTATATTTAGACTTTTGAACGACCATCGAAATATAAACCAAATCATTTGCGGTTGCGTGGAAATTTCCAGAGCGTAAATGAAAACGTACGAAATATAATTTTAGTAACACAGTACATGGAAGGCACTCACTTTGAATTAATTTCCAAGTAGCATTACATGATATGAAAAGGTATACTCTTAATGACACTTCCACTTTTTAAAATTAGGCAATATTTCAACAAGTGCATACTTAGTAAATCTACGCGAAAATATTGGTTTGTTTATATGAGGATTTATATTTCTTTTGGTATAAATAATAATATATCAACGATTCGTTTGGCTCTGTTTGTAGTGACCCTACTTACTATGCCAGCGGTCGCCGGTTCGAGTCCCGCTAGGGGCATTGATTTGTGTGATGAGCACAAATGTTTGTACTCCAGTCATGGATGTATATATTTATAACTAGCGGCTCACCATGGCTACGCTCGGGTTCGCCTCTAGGCAAACAAAAACTTAACTTTAAAATTAGGCAATATTTCAACAAGTGCATACTTAGCAAATATACGCGAGAATATTGGTTTGTTTTTATGAGCCGCCTCAGCCCTGGAACTACCTGATGATCATAAAAATATTGTGAATTAAGGCCAGAAAAAAAACTTTTTTTTTATTATTATACAAGAGGACACGGGTTCAATAGAATATTCGGCTGATAAGGGCTTTGAGCCCTTATATATGACACAATATCATATAAGGATTGTGTACAAACCGTAAATAAGCCGATTTAAATTGAGAGAAAAACTCTTCAATATTTTTTATTATACGTTATTGAAGTTGTGCATAATTTGACGACACGTTTGGCTCTACTTGCTGTGCCAGCGGTCGTGGGTTCGAGTCTCGCTGGAGGTATTCATTTGTGTGATGAGAATGAATGTTTGTATTCTAGTCATGGGTGTTTATATTTATAATATGTATGTATCAATTATCTGGTATCCATAACACAAGCCTCGTAGTTTACTATGGAACTAGATAGCTCTGTGTGTTATAAACCCAACATATTTATTTATTAAGTATATGTGATTTAATATATTTACATCTTGAATTTAATTTATGTATATGAAACCAGCGGAACCGGTAGGCACAATGTCCTCGTATAATCGGCAAATAAAAATAAAAATTCGGGTAACAACAACAGTGCCACATACTGAGTTCAACCATAACTAAGACCCATCCAGATAAAAATAATCCCACACAAAAATAAAACATCACAATCGGTCAAGCTGCTTAGAAAGAGAAGAATTACGCAAATTCGCACATCAAAAATTTACGAGTATATAATAAACTATAACAAAATTTTATTCCGATCATGTTAGTTACAGCAATACTACGAGTACAAGTAATATACAGTCAAAAGAACTCATATCCATTATTGCTTTACACCCGAAACAGGGACTTGTCAAAGAAACGTTTCAACGGGAAATAATGAATTCAGCTCAATAGCCGAGGAGTATGTATTGTCTGCAAATACATCTAGAATATCAAACGGGCTACAAAAATACTTTATCGACATCGCGCGAGGCATCACAAAACGGTTCTCGTTATGATGGAGCGACGCGGCATCTCAAAGCTGACAGAGTTTCCAAACTAAATAGAAAAAAAAACTATGCTATTTATTCTATCTACACAGTGTGGTAGTCTATGTACCTACACGACTTCATTTGTCTATTTGTTAACCCCCGATAGAAAGAGGGGTTTTATAAGTTTGACGTGTCTGTTTGTATCTCTGTGTGTTTGTCTGTGGTAAAGTAACTCCTAAACTTATGGAGCAATTTTGATGCGTTTTTTTTTTATTTGAAAGTTGAAGTGCTCGAGATGTTTCTTAGCTATGATTTATGAAGATCTGTTCAGGCGTTTGATGATCATCCTCATTTCCTACTTAACAAAAGGATCTTACTAACTTTCTTAGATCCGATTAATTTGAAATTTGATTTACTGCTACTTCGGTGGCATTACCAAGCATGCTAGCCTTGAGCTGATGCTGGAGCATCAAAGAGTTTCAATTCCTCAGAAACTTACAATAGATATAGCGTGTTTTAAAAAAACCAAAATACAAATAAAAAGAAGATTAATGATAAAGTATTAGCTATCCCCCGACGCGGCGATTCTCATCATCAAAATATTTATAGGGACTTTTAATGAAATATAAAGGCCAAGAGAGAAATTGTATTTTTTTCTTTTAATAATATTAAAAAGTTTAGCCAAATGACAATAATTGAATTCAGAAATGAAAATTTTTCTAAGCAATTGCTATAAGTGACGGAATACATTTTACAGCATGTAGCAAGCTTAGAAGAACTTTGTTTTATTTTTTATTTTAGGTGTGGTACAGCTGTATTACATAACCTGAAGCATGTATCCCTTTAGTACTAACTAGTGATCACTTTTAGACATCCAAATGCTAATAATTTCAGTATCATTGTATCAATAATTACGTTAATGAAGAAATTATTTATCAAAACACAGCTTTTTCTCGCAGCTCTGCATGCCTAGTTCAAGTATGTAATACTATATCTTTTAAAAATATATCCTGTGTGTTACTCTTATCTATATGCTATATTACTGAAAAGTTGTAACAAAATCCATTCAGTAGTTTTTGTGTGAAAGAGTAACATACATTCATCCATCCATCCATCCATCCATCCTCACAAATTTTTGCGTTTATAATATTCGTAGAACTTGGTCAGAAAGAAGTGCTGTATTTAAAATTATTTTACAATTATAATTATTGTTGTTCTAAAAATAAAGTCGATAAGCATACTAAAATAAAATTTTACAGCTTGCGCAATTTACATTCCATTAGATATACCTACGATTTATTATTAATATTGCTACTTATTATTAAGCTTAAATAACTTATTAATAAGCTATTAGTGACTTTGGGACGCTATGTTCAATTTGTGGCAATGACCTAGCGCCATTTTTAGCACATATTTTATTAACTGTAGTATACATAAGTTCAAATCCCTGCAGCTCTTTTAGCAACAACCGTTTTTAAGTAAATAACACACGTACAAACTTTCTCAGTCAAAATAGTGCAGTGATGAAACCATTTTAGAGCTGTTGCATATGCAAACATATCATTTTTTGCTGACCACTTTTATTCTCCTGCTGGCCATTATTTGATAGCAGAAAATAATTTAAAGTCTTAAAACTCTTAAAGTATAATAATAGGAAGTTAGTTGAAAATTTCACAAAATATGTTATTTAAAAAAATCTTTCAAATAAAGAAAATAATCTCAAAAATCATTTTAGCTTCAGTATGACTATAGTTCTTACGCTAGAGCTACTAATACTTACAATAAAGTTTAATTTTGTTGACAAATACGCTACAATTATTAAATTATTCGAACAATTGTACCTTCAAAGGTATTTTAGGTAGGTAGGTTAGTATTTTTTTTATTGGCAATAGCAAAACGTCAACGATGTTTTAGTCCTCTTGTGTGTCGAGAAAACTTAGTTAAGGCTAATGGAACTAACGATGCTGACGAGTGACGATAGCTGATCCCAATCTATCATTGAGCAATAGCTTCTATATGCTGGTACAATTCGTGATGAATATAAGCGCAGATTTTTCATAAAAGTTTCAATACACATATAACTAACTAGGTTGATTCCCCATACAAACTTTCATCTCTATTTTAACCCCCTTAAGGGATGATTTCCGGGATAAAAAGTATCCTATATCCTTTCCAGGGTTAGATATCTTCTAACCAAATTTCATCTAAATCGGTTGACATTGATATTATTATCGACATACCACATTAAGTTTAAATAAAAATCGGTCAAGTCAGACTCGCACACGTCGACGAAGTATTCCGTACCATAATCGATTTTTTTTTAATTTGCATGGCAGCATTTTTGAAATGCGCCATCTTGTTTTTTTTTATAATTTGTTGTTATAGCGACAATAGAAATATACACTGTGAAAACTTCAACTCTCTACCTATTACGATTCATGAGATACAGCCTTCTGGCAGAAGGACGGACAGGCTTAGTAATAGGGTTCCGCTGGTACCCTTTTCGTACGGAACCCTAAAAACGATGTATCAAAAGAAGAATAAAAAAATTAGAAGACCGAGCTACTACGGAAATAATTTCAAGATTCTCGTGTTTTATGCACGAGTGCCTTTACAGATGCGGCCGAGTTCCTTCAACTATTAACTTTAGTTTACGTGATGGGAGCGTTCTTTTTGAAGAGGACAAGTTCACTACGTCTGCAATAAATCTGGCAAGTTTATTTTCTCCACTCTACCATATAACGCTTATATATTCAACAATATACAGACTTAAATGAACAAGGGCCTGTTTCACAATCTACAAGTAAGTTTCTATTTAGCGTACTTGTTACATAATTAGTAAGTAAAATCTTTTACCTTTTAATTACAATCATCAAGAGTATAATCATCAAGAAGTCTTTATTATTACAGAAAATATAGGTAACTAATAGGTTAAAAGAACACTTACGAGTACTAAGTTATTTTTTTTTATTATTGGGATATGCATTTATGCATACCACCTGTATACATACAGGTGGTTATGTGGGACTCACTAGCTGGAAAAGCCAGTAGTACTAGTATATATTTTTATATATACATAGTTTTATATACATTAAGCATATATAAAATGTTATACGTCTGTGATGTTAACATTTATTTCACTGCTAAATAAAATTTTGGGAATTTCCCAAATTAAAGTATCAAAATAGTATGACAAAATCAAATGAAAGGTATTTGTATAATAAACTTATATAGTATATTTTTACAAAGCTAACGAAACAAAAAATCAGATTTGTATTATTAAATTACTTCTCATCAGCCCCCGCCCAATTACTGTGTTAGTTAAACGAGTTGTGTACCTGTTTTCACAGACAGCAAATTAAGGTTAAAAAAACCTTGATAATATTATCACAATTTATTTTTCCATTATAGTGCAAAGTTAGAGTACATAGCTAATGGAAGGATTTGATAATATAATTTTAAAATTTGATAATCCTAATTTTATGAAAAAAATGCAGAATAGTGGTAGAGAACAACAACAACAACATAGAGAACAATTAAATTTAAATTATTTTTATATATGATCTGTAACGCTCTTTCTCTATATTTTTTTTTAAGTTGAGAGCTGGATAAACTTATTTCTCTAATATATTATAAGTTCAAAAAATTCTAATTTTAATTTCTATCTTTTGAGAAGATCACGGAGTACCAGCTCAGGTTAGAGTTTATACTACCAATAGTTTCCGACTAAATCGTTGTGACATGTAGACAGACAGGCAGACAAACAAAACGGTTTTCATTTGGCTACGGAAACCTAGGAATTACATGTATCAAATTTTATTAACAAAAAAATATTAAAAAAAGTAAATAAAAAATAGTACAAACGCAAAAGACATTTCATTACAACAACCAATGTTACAGATAACATATAGCTTTATTTTCTAACAATTTAACTCGGTTCTGTTAAGAAATGATTGGAGCATGTGGGACATAAGTCCTGGCGCTCAATGCGGTTGGCAATGTCAGCGTGTGATTAGTGTTCGTCGCGTTCTACGTCCAATATCCGCTTGTAGCTCTTGAGGTAGGATAGCACGTCTTGTTTTCTTTCGAAGCTTCCTATATAATAATGTAAATAGAAATAGTGCTGTAATTATAAAATATAACTAATCTTCTACTTTTATGTATTCATCTGTTTTATTTTAACCTTCCACCGCTGGCAAGGGCCTGCCGTCAATACGACGAACCTCTTACCACTAGGTATATGTATAAGGCTATAGTCCACCACACTAGCCAAGTGCGAGTGTGCGGACTTCACATGTCCTTTAAGAAGTAATTGCTAAATTCTCTCAGACATGCAAGCTTAATTCTTCTGAAAAATTCGAGTAATTTTAATCTTGAAAACATAAACCAAAAATTTCTTAGTAGGTAAACATGCACAAAAGGCAAATTTATCTTTTAGAGTTTTACAATATAAAGTGATACTTGAAGTTAAAAAAAACCACAGCTATAATAGATAGCTTAATGTCATATTATATTAATTTAACTAGCATTTCCCGTGGATCCGCCCGCGCTCAGATGGCCAAAAACCAAATTCTTAGATTTTACATATTAGTATACTCTTTACATTGCAGTTTTTGTAGTTTTTCTCAGAAATGAGACATTTTTCCGCGGTAAAAAGTATCCTATATGTTGACCCGGATAACCAGCTATCATCATACCAAATTTCATCAAAATCCCTCCAGTGGTTTTTTTCTGATGTGGTGACATACTGACAGACAGACCGACAAAAATTCTAAAAACTACAGATTCGGCCTGTATATCGATAATAATGTCTATTTCAATAAGATTTTCCAAAAAATATTTAATGTACAGATTCGGCTTAGTTATAATTGTATTATGCATATGTATAGACTATTTCTGTAGAATACAAATAAAAACAATACATGTTATATGTGCAATAATATTCGAATATATTTGGGAGCACTACGTTTAATTACAAAGATAATATAACGAAATGATAGAATATTTTTGTTAATGGAATATCAGACATAATATTATAACAGGCAGTAGAAGTAAAATTTGCAACATTATTACAATTAGAATGAAAAGCACTCCAGAGCGGTGGAAACTCGAAACATCATTTATGATTACAAAAAGTTCACTTTGTGTATTTGTATCTTTGGTTACATAGAAATAATATTTAAATAGTTATTTACGACGACTTTTTCTGTATATGGATTTAGATAAAACTAAAAATAACTTATTAATTAAAATATACAGCGATTTCAAGTTATTATTATTCCACTGTTGAGGGTGGAATTTGTTAACAGTGCTTATGGGAATAAGTTTAATTATTATATTGGTATAGCACTTAAAATGAAATACCCAATTATTATATTCGTCTATTAACATATTTAAATAATTTGAATTTACAATAATGAAATAACACACCGAACCGTTACTCGCACTCTTACACCCTGTCAATATGACAGTTGTCTCACATATATTTTTAATAATAAAAAAAAAAAAAGTTGCCATCAATACCATCGTATTTATATAAATCGAATCAATAAATAATTTAACACATTATTATTTCCCCTTTAATTCATTTATTTTAATTCATTATAATAAATACAGATATTTTAAATTAAAAGATGTAAAAATATGATGATAGCTAGCAATTATTATTAACGGTTTGATTTAACTGTGGTTTAATATAATTAAAGTTTATCTTAACCTCTCATTAAAAAAGAATCACAAAACTCGATTTCCAATTGGCAAAAACATTGCATAATGCATAACATACACAGTCGAATCAATAACCAACCTCCTTTGTATCAGTCAAAAACCTAATTATCTAAGCTAGCTAAGTACGTAATATATTTTTATATTAACTAGTGTCCGAAATTATTGAAAATTTGGGGAAAATATTATGATTACCTTTCTATTTAAAAAAAAACTTAATGTTTTTTTTTATTGATATTACTACAGCGCGTTAATAGCTACTGAACAAAAAAAAAGGAAAGCGGTTGACAAAAAAAGGAGAAAGAGATACTGAACTATTTTGTTTTTGCCTATTTATATATAGATTTGAGCAATTAAAATAAAACTCCATAATTTTTAAAGCTATATTTATTAAAATAAATAAATATATGTTGGGACATTAGCACACAGCGCCATCTAGTTCCATGGTAAGCTACGAGGCTTGTGTTATGGATACCAGATAGTTGATACACTACACATATATAACTTTAAATACATACATATTATAAATATACCCATGACTAGAGTACAAACATTCGTGCTCATCACACAAATGAATGCCCCCAGCGGGACTTGAACCCGCGACCGCTGGCACAGCAAGTAGGGTTACTACAAACTGAGCCAAACGTGTCGTCAAAAAAGTGAAAGTTATAGAATCCAAGCTATAATTAATAGTTTTAAAAAATCCACTAGACATCAATCGCCACTACTTCAAAGAAGTTGAATAAAACAACCGAGTTGTACATAAAAACAATTAAGTAAAAGCGACTTTCCTTACCACTTTATTGGTATTAGCGGTGAATATATTACGCTGGCACGTTTGTAATTCGCTCAATTAGAAGTCCAACAAGACGGTAATTGGACAGGAGACTGATGTGATATTCATTTGAATATTCAAGGCATGATTCCCTTAAAGCTATACAGTCTAACTAATTTTATGAAAGGTAAGAATTAATTTCTTATGTTCTTAGAAATAATGACAGTTACAAAAATATAATAACAATGTTTCTTACAAATTCTATAAAAAATAATTTAAATTCATAGTAAAATAGTTTATCTATATTTAATAAAAATAGTATGGAGCAAATAATTAGTGACAAACGCACCGCACAACCACCCCCCCCCCTTTTTATAATGTTGGGAAATGCTAAACGCAAACCACCTGTAGACAATGCAGGTGGTTATATGGTAGAACAGCTAGTAATACTCACTAAAACCTCCTCCGTCTTAATGGGACGCCCCGACGGCAAGTCTGCCGAAGCAGACCACAACAACCATGGGGTTGCTCCAATGTCCACTCTGCTGTCAGAGAAGTACCAGGAGCAACTCTCATGGCTCACCACCTACCGAATAGGCCACCTCGCTGTGTACTTCTCGGCTTCGCGCCCGGCTGAACTGCCGGACACTAATGAACCTTCTCCACTTTGCTTTTCTTGATATATGATCAAGAACCGATGACGATACAAAAATTCAATAAATTTGTCCCATTATCCTGACTGCTTTGTACATTTTTTTTATACTAACTCTACTCTTACAAATCGTACCAATGGAATATTCATAACAACTGATATTATACACCCCACGCTATTTTCACAATATCATTAACTTTCACGTTAATCACTTTATTCTTATACTAAAAATGATCTTTTACTTTTTAGTTAGGTTATTACTTAAGCGTGTTTTTTTTTAGTTTTTAAACTATATATAATTTAAACTATTTATTTATTATATATAAAATTAACTATTTAACTATATTATTTAACTATATATAAAATTAACAGTTTAAAATTGCGTCAACACAAAATATTGTAAGAAATATTGTTTTACTTAACAGTTATTACTTTTACGGCCAAAGTATTTGCTCTATTTTCAGTTTCCTCGATTATTAAAGTTAAAACCACTTATAATAAAGTTAAGTACGTACTTATTTCAAGAACACAAACACTTAACAAATAAAAGTTTACTGCAACTACAAGAGGTACTTTCTGGCCTGTGGGCTTTGTTAGCTTAATTGACTGTTATTTGGGCAATTATTTCATATTAAAATTCTATTTATGCTGTAAAACCAGTCACTCAAGCCTTATACCCTGCATGTCGTATAGTTACTTTTTGCAATATATTAATATTTCACAGACTTACAGGAGTAACAAAATTTCAATTTAAGAGTTAAAAAAAAATTTGCGTAAAAAACGAACTCAAAAGTGGCAACAAATTAACATAGTATTATGCAGTCAGAGACATACATGTTTTGTACTTGTTACGAGTCTTGCTACGTTTGTGGCGATTTCATAAGGGTTCCATTTTAGCTATTTGGCTACGGAACCCTAAATTGATATCAACATATAATTTAAAAGTAAAACGTTTAAAAAGTAGTTGGACGACACGTTTGGCTCAGTTTGTAGTCTATTATTAGTAGGGTACTAGCCAGCGGTCACGGGTTCGAGTCCCGCTGAGGGCATTCATTTATGTAATGAGCACGAATCTTTGTACTCCAGTCATGGGCGTTTATATTTATAATATGTATGTATTGAAAGTTATATATGTGTAGTATTTGTACTATGTATCTAGTATCTTTAACACAAGTCTCGTAGCTCACCATGGAACTAGATGGCGATGTGTGTCTATGTCCCAACATATCTATTTAATTGAACAGAGGATCGAACCTATTAACCAGAAAAAAAAGACCGAGCCCATATCGATATACATAAGTATTTTTTATTATAAATGGATCACTATAAAATAATTTATAATAATATTAATACATTTGAAGCTATATTTATACAGATTTAGGTATCGCTCTCATTTGGTTTAAAGAATGTCATTATGAGCAAACATTTCCATATCATGTAAACCACTTGCAAATGTATTCAAAGTGTGTGCTTCACGTGTACGGTGTTGCTCAAATCATATACATTCTACTACGATTTCATCTGCAAAGCTCTCGAAGTTTCAACGCAACAGCAATTAATTTAGGGTTCATATTTCATTTTTTGATCAAATGTCATAAAAGAGTGGTAATTAAAACACCCGGCACCGTTCAAACGGACGTTATTTACATTTTATATATGTATACGTAAAATTCTATCTAAAAAATTAAGTATATGAAAAATCTTATCTAGATTTTTAGCTAAGAATATCAGTAACTTCTCTCAGTGGAAATACGTCTACATTTTTTCAATATATACCTACTATAGATTTTCCTTTAACAGATATATACACTGCAAGTGGAAGTAGAAAAGCAAATATTTGTTCCCCTGTGGTAAATACAAGCGTTATACGATACGAAAATCGAACCCACCATGATGTATTCCATGGTAAATAACTCCTATTTGACGACTCGTGCATCGATGGTATTTTCGTAAGTGAAAGGAATATTTTACTGTATTCTGTTTTCTTTAAACGCGAAATTAAGATAATCGCGTTTGCATTACATGATAGTATAGATGCCACTTGCATTTCAAACAGCTTTATATAAATAAACGTCTTCATCTGCTACTCTTTGTTTATCGAGTTACGACTTAGCGCAGGATCGTTTATTTTAAATTTAATTAGGTTCTGCATAATTAAATTTCCTTGATATTTTTTTTATTTTAATCTTTTATGACATCATATCCAAAGGCCCAGTCGAGTTTACTAGTTTAGTTTTAAAAAGAAGTAGGTTTTGAACTTCATTAGGTGAAAGGCTTTTAACAAACATGCTATATACGATCCTCTAAGAAATAATAAAAAAACAAAATATATTTATTTACCAAATTATACATTAAGAATTATTTATTGATAAATAAAAAAATACATTCTTTAAATACATAAATAATTTGATTCAAGCTGAATTAGAACCACTTCCTCTTATCCTACATAATTGAATTAATTTTATATGTTGGTTCATTTCGGTTGACAATGATTTTTTATGAATGACCTGATTCTCTATTTAGCAATGTCTCCAGATGAAGCAACTCTTCAACGATCCACAGTATAGATACGAAATTTTATACATATACGCATTTTATTATTATATTATACTAGCAATACCCGCGGCTTCGCTTGCGCTAAAACTACAAAAATTCTCTAAAAAGGTATAGGTTTCATACAAACTCTCATCCCCCTTTTTCCCCCATTTGGGATTAATTCCGAAAAATGCTAAAACACGTATTTATTTAATTCTATTATAGACACGTATTTATTTAATTAATACCAAGTTTCAAGTAATTCTGATCATAAATATTTTTTGGGTTGTGTTATAACGTGTTTTCTCGTGGGAATGAGATAATCTCCCGGGGTAGAAAGTAGCCTATGTAACAAACAAACAAACACACTTTCACATTTATAATATTAATATGGATAGTCTACCGTGACTTGGCTACTGCGTCCATACAAGCCTAAAACTCTTAAAAGTTTCTAAGATCGTCACGTCCGATTTCGATTCACAGAATGGATTTTTAATATCTATTCAATGTGATGTTAAATTTCCACTTGACTGATGTTTAATTTTGCCTTTATGATATTAGCCGTGGAAGTGATATGATTAGGTTAATAGAAATATTTCGATCGTATGTTTGGTTCTTATAAATAAAGCTTTTTAATAAGTTCTAGCAGGAAGTCCCATTAGAAACAAACAAACATTACTTAAAAAATATGAATAAACGAATACATATAAATGTATGAAATTTTTATTGAAGCTATTTATGTTAACTTAACAAAATATAAAAAATACACCCCAAAAAGATTTTAAAATAAAATCTACCTAAGGAAAAATGAAAGAATGCGCTCGTCAATGGCTTTAAGACGTGCCTTTTAAGCACAGATTATTTCACCAATGTCACATAGAATCGAGAAGACATGATGGTTGACATTTTGCGAACCGACGTCATCCTAAAGAAAAATTGGTTCGGAACATTTAAAAAGGATTCGACTATCGGATGTCATTCTTATAGTCAGTTTGAGTTTGACATTCTCTTACTTCTTCGCTATAATATAATCTATACAATTAATACATATATATATATACTAGCTGACCCGACAGACGTTGTCCTGTCTACACGTCTTTAATTTGAAAATTTCAAACTTTTTTTAATAAGCTTAAACATTCTGGACCATTTTGATGAAAATTATTATTCAAATTGTGAATCTAAACCATTCTCAGATCCCCTTGAACACACACAAAAAATTTCATCAAAATCGGTCCAGTCGTTTGAGAGAAGTTCAGTGACATACACACTCACAGAAGAATTATATATATAAAGATATATATATATTGTTGGTATTATTAACTTCAATTTAATATTCAAAAATTAATCTTAATTAAATAAGTAGTTGTTATGACTAATATTGGCTAAGCGTATTTAAACTGCGTAACTTTGCTATTTCTATTCTGTTAACGTCTGTCTCTCAAAGTGAAAATATTCGGTTGTGATACCTTCCTAGTGTTAATTATAAAGTTCAAATATATAAAGTCTATTTAAAAGTGAAGTGTTTCGTTTCATTTAAGTCCATAACCCAACAGGTTATGGGCCCAGAGGCTTCAATGTGTTAAAAGACTATTTAAAAGTGATATAACGTGATATTGAAATACCTTCATAAAAAAATAAAAAAAATATATGCATTTGTAAACGATGGAAAATTTAAAGATAAAAAGGAACATTGCACCGTTTAACGGAGAAAAATATAGTGTGTGGAAATTTAGAATACGTGCACTACTTAACGAAATGGACGTTTTAAAAGTGATTGATCAAGAACCGCCAATTATATTGTGCAAGGAATGGGAGAATAGTAATCGAATAGCGAAGAGTATTATAGTTGAATATCTTTCCGATTCATTTCTTTGTTTTGCTAAAGAAGACTGCTCAGCTCGACAAATTCTAAGCAGTCTTGATGCAATATATGAACGTAAAAGTCTTGCTACGCAATTAGCATTACGAAAGAAATGATTGGGGTTAAAATTACAGGGAGATACACCATTAATAAGACATTTTATGATTTTCGATGATTTAATAACGGAATTAATGGCAGCGGGAGCTAAGTTAGAAGAAACCGATAAAGTGTCACATTTATTACTTACACTTCCAAATACCTACGATGGTGTTATAACTGCTATAGAAACTTTATCTGAAGACAATTTAACCTTATCTTTTGTCAAGACTAGACTGTTGGATCATGAAGTAAAATTAAAGATGAAAGTTGTGATACCAGTAAAAAGATTTTACAAATAGAAAACAAAAACGACAGTTATAAAAGAAGAAAATTTGGTAATCAAAAACCGTTAAATAATTATTATCAACAAAACAATAAATTCAATAAAAGGACGAAATCATATATTGAAAAATGTCACCATTGTGGACGAAAAGGACATATGAAGAAAGATTGTTATTATTTTAAAAGGCTGAATCAACAGAAAAAGACAAGAACAGTGCAGGCAGTTGAATTGACTCCAGAATCGACATCACAACTAAATAATTCTTCTGGATTTGCATTTATGATGAAACAACAATTTTTAGGACAAAATGTGCAAGAAAATGAGTTAATATTTTTACTAGACTCGGGAGCATCAGATCATATCATTAACAGGGATGATCTTATCATTAAATATACTAATTTACAAACACCTGTAAAATTATCTGTTGCTAAACACAATCAATTTATTTCAGCTACTAAGCGAGGAAGTATCAACGTTATAAGCGACATGGATGTTCAAGGGGTTTTGGAGGATGTACTCTTCTGCCCAGAAGTCCCGTACAATTTATTATCCGTTTCGAAGATACAACGAGCTGGAATGACGGTGATCTTTGATCAAGGAGGTGCCCAAATACTCAAGGATGGTAAAACCATAATACGAGGTAAGCGTATGAACAACTTAATTGCTATAGAATTTAGAATACCTTACATTTGTCAATCTGTTTCACAATTGCGTAACAGTAAAAATACTTATGAATTATGGCATCGACGTCTAGGCCATATTAGTAAAAATATTTTTTTAAAATTAAAGAATAATAATATTGTTGATGACATAAATCTAATAGAATCTATAATTCCTAGTGATAGTTTGTGTGAGGCTTGTATTAACGGAAAACAAACACGGTTGTCATTTAATAAGGCTAAGGATAAAAATTATGTTGATCGACCATTATTCATAGTTTATACGGATGTCTGTGGGCCTATCACTCCTACTACTCTTAACAACAAAAATTATTTCGTATTATTTGTTGATCAATTTACTCATTATTGCGTTACGTACCTCATAACATATAAATCAGATGTATTTTCAGTTTTTAAAGATTTTGTTGCGAAAAGTGAAGCGAAGTTTAATTGTAAATTAGTTAATCTTTATAGTGATAACGGTAGGGAGTATTTATCTACTGAAATGAAAAATTTTTGTATTGAAAAAGGGATTACTTACCATTTAACTGTACCAGGAACCCCACAGCAGAATGGTGTTTCAGAAAGAATGGTTAGAACTATCACTGAAAAGGCTCGTACTATATTAAATGGTGCTAAATTAGATAAAGTTTTTTGGGGTGATGCAGTTTTAACTGCCGTTTATTTAATTAATATAACACCGACTAAAGCTTTAAGTCTCTCAAACACCATTCGAGCTATGGCATAATAGGAAACCTAGTATAAAATATTTAAAAGTTTTTGGTTCTACTGTATATGTCCATAATAAAACCAGTACGTCAAAATTTGATGAAAAGTCTTGGAAAGGAATACTGGTGGGCTATGAACCAAATGGGTATAGAGTGTGGAATGTAGAATGCGAAAAATATGTTATAGTAAGGGATGTTATTGTTGATGAGACAACTTTCATGCATACCAGGCCCGTCTTAAAGCCTGAAAGGAATAATATTGAATATTCCTATAATAAAACTGATGCATCTAAATCAGTGTCATTTAAGTCTCAGGAGCCTAGTAGCTCTAAATCAGATAATCATAAATCTGATGTTATAGGTAACAGTCCCACAAAATTTCGCAAAATTAGTGATGATAATTTAACTTCACAATTAGATAGCAATCTTAACCAAAATACTGATAGTATAGTTGAGCTTAGGAGGAGTGATAGATTAAAAAGCAAACGCCCAATTTGCTATGATGAAACTGATAATGATTATTTAATGTATGCTCAATTCTTATGTAATATACCAAATTCCTATAATGAAATAAAATCTCATCCTGATAGAACATTATGGGAAAATGCAATTCAAGATGAAATAAAATCACTTTTAATCAATAAAACTTGGACGTTAGTTCCAAAACCAAAAGATAAAAATATTATAGATTCTAAATGGGTTTTTAATATAAAAAATGATGAATTTGGAAAACCCATAAGGTATAAAGCCCGTTTAGTTGCCAGAGGATTCAATCAACAATATCTATGTGATTATAATGAAACCTTTGCACCGGTTGCAAGAATAGCTAGCTTTAGATTTATTGTTGCCTTTGCTAATCAATTTAATTTGTTAATTCACCACTTAGACGTAAAAACAGCATTTTTAAATGGTAACTTAAATGAGGAAGTTTATATGAAAGTACCTGAAGGTATAGTAAGTAACAATAACTATGTGTGTAAATTAAACAAAGCATTGTACGGATTGAAACAAGCAGCTAGATGTTGGTTTCAAGTTTTTGAACAGGTGCTAAAAGAAAAAAAAAATTCAAAATTCGTCAGTTGATAGGTGTATATATATTTTAAATAATGGTAATGTGAGTAAAAATGTTTATTTAGTATTGTATGTTGATGATGTAGTAATAGCTTGTGGTGATATTAACATACTGAATGAAATAAAAAGTTATTTAATGAAAAGATTTCAAATGACTGATTTGCAACAAATTAAATTATTTCTTGGTATTAAAGTCACCAGGCACCACAACAATATAATAACTTTAGATCAGAGTTCTTATATTAAATTTATTTTAAATAAATATAATATGCAAGATTGTAAGCCTATAAGTACACCTTTAGAAACTAAAGTAAATTATGAAGCGCTACAATCAGAGGACACTTATAATGCACCATGCAGAAGTCTTGTGGGCAACTTAATGTATCTCGTGTTATGTACTCGTCCTGATCTAAGTACATGTATTAATATATTAAGTAGATATACTAATAAAAATAATAAAGAATTGTGGAAGTGTCTAAAAAGAGTACTAAGATACCTAAAAGCCACAATTAATTTAAAATTAACTTATCGAAAGTCTAGTGACTATGATAATATATTAAGTGGATATGTAGATTCTGATTGGGGTGGTAGTGATAATAGTGATAGAAAAAGCACTACGGGTTACTTGTTTAAGTTATTTCAACAGTGTACAATTACTTGGAATACAAAGAGGCAAGCATCTGTAGCAGTTTCTTCTACCGAAGCTGAATATATGGCTTTGTATGAAGCTGTTAAAGAGGCGTTATGGCTTAAGTCTCTAGCCACAAGTATTAATTTATGTATTACAAAACCCATAGCAATTTATGAAGATAATAATGGGTGTATTAGTATTGCCAGTAATCCAAGTAATCATAAACGATCAAAACACATTGATATAAAATACCATTTTTCTAGGGAACAGATTGAAAGAAATATAATAAAATTAAATTATATTCCAACAGGTCAGCAATTAGCAGATGCACTGACTAAGCCACTTCCAGCAGTTGCTTTTCAACAATTAAGGTTGAATATGGGTTTAGAATAACCATTATATTTTTGTTTTTTTATATTTACAAATTGTTAATTTTACAAATGTTGTCTTTGTAATTAATATTTTTTTTGTGATTATATGGTCTGGTCAGGTTTTCCTGGGTTTTCCTGGCCCTTAGCAACAAATGTTGGACCATAATGATTTTAATACTCCCAGGGAAGCATTAGGAAGGTTTCTATGATCTTATATGTAAATAATATGTTACCGATTAATTTTTGAGGGGGCGTGTTGGTATTATTAACTTCAATTTAATATTCAAAAATTAATCTTAATTAAATAAGTAGTTGTTATGACTAATATTGGCTAAGCGTATTTAAACTGCGTAACTTTGCTATTTCTATTCTGTTAACGTCTGTCTCTCAAAGTGAAAATATTCGGTTGTGATACCTTCCTAGTGTTAATTATAAAGTTCAAATATATAAAGTCTATTTAAAAGTGAAGTGTTTCGTTTCATTTAAGTCCATAACCCAATATATATATATATATATATATATATATATATATATATATATATATATATATATATATATATATATATATATCTTTATATATATTATGTACCGAGTATATATGTACAATTAATTTTATTTATTTTGGCTAAATTAAATAAACCATAGAAGAAACTGATTTTGCACGGCACCTAGTAAAAACTGTTTAAAAATGCGAGTTTTATTCTTACAGAGTACTTCAAAGGTTCACTTAAGATGCAATTTAAAAAAAAAGTCACATTAATTATTTTTTGAAAATATAACTGTAATATTTTGAGATATTAATAAATCAGAATTTAAATGGAAAAAAATATGACAATGGATTGAAAATTAGAAATTTAAATATACTATTAAGTAATCTTATTATAGCATGGGAAATACATAAAATATTAATATCAAGCCAACAAGTTTTTTGGCAATAATTTGTACATTAAAAGCATTTTTACTTAAATTTTATCATAACATTTTAATATAGAATACGTAAGCTCTTTAACTGTCTTTATCAAGCTCGTAGAGTATCTCAAATAAATAAAATTTCTTTGGCTATTGAATTAGTTAATTTTCATGGAGATTGTAGAAGCCGTTTAAGTTCACAAATTCCTTTCAAACGAAATGTAACTAATTGATGTTTGAAATTAGACTATTCAAGGATTTATCTATCTATATATATATATATTATCGTAACTTCCTCCCATCTCTAAAATAAATATGGCCTCAACGTTGGGCGTTGAATTTCATAGTTAACATTTTACGTCTAAACCCCAGCCCCTTATAACGTTGGGAACTGCATTTACACATACCACCTGCATCATACAGGTTATGTGTCACTCGCCTGCTGGAATAGCCAGTACTACCCACTAAAACCCAACCTCGCCCGTCTTAATGGAGCGTCGCAGGATGGCTTACGCACTCAACTACGGCAGGCCTGCCGATGCAGACCACAACAACTATGGGGTTGCTCCCACGGTGCACTCCGCTATCAGAGAAGTACCACGAACACACCTCGCGGCCTTTGTGTCTAGGCTTTACACCCGGCTATTAATAAATAATACTCAATTTAAGTAAAGCTTATCTTCTAGGTTTTTTAAGGATTGCTGTAGAGCGTTCGAAAAGTTGGGAACCAAAAATAAATCAGCGAAACATTCCGGAAATAATGTTTTATTAAAAAACTCAAATATTCGCGTAAATCTAAGAAAGTATTATATTATTACTTACTCGAATTTTATTTATTGATTATTATTAGGTATTTGATTTAGTCATACTTTTTCAAGAAATACGAGTTCTTAGTTATGTTTTAACTAAGATGGACATTGAAGTCTAATTAAAGTATAATGAAGTGAAAGTGGAAGTAGAACTGTTGGATATTGTACTCAATAACTGAAATCTACCGTCGCTGTTCGGATATTTCGAGAGTAAGTAACTATTTTAAATAAACCCTTTGTTCGAGACAAAGCAACAAAGCATCTAAATTGCAAATACTTAATCGGCTTTATGAAATTAAGTAGGTATGTAACAATCCTTATATTGTAAAGTACAACTCCATACTTATTACGCCAGAATAAACCTAGTATATTATCATAACAATGCTAATCGCGTTTAATTTAAGCATAATTTTAATCACAGTTATCCTTAAAACATTTGGCATTGTAATTTTTTTTTATTTCCTTCATTTTAGTTTTTGAAGGTAGGGCAAAACAGTTTTCTTCATCTACTTTTACAACATCTTGATTAAATTACAAAACAACAGACATAAATTAATTTCTATTGGTACCTAATCGGAAGAGAAGTCGCGGGTAGAACTAGTAATCCATGATGATGTTCTCCTAGCCGATTCCGGCTACGGCGGCCTATCTCATTGAGACTAACCAACTGCGCAGGAGATATTATAGTGCTCAACTGTACGCGCAGATACAGGTGCACTCTCTATTCCTATCACTCTCATACTCCGGTGGACGACCACTCGACACGACCGGTGAGAGACAAGGCGCAGGACCGACGGCTTTACGTGCTCTCCGAGGCACGGGAGTGAAACACCGCCAACTTCCCAACTCCGGGCTGTTATTATACAGAAAGACTCAATAACTAAACTTGGCCCGACCCAGGACTCGAACGTAGGACCTCCGGGTGTGCAGCCGTACATGCTAGCCACTACACCACCATACTAATATTATAAATATGAAAGTGTGTTTGTTTGTTTGTCCTTCTTTCATGTCGAAACCGAGAAACGAATTGGCGTGACTTGTGTGGAGATAGTTGTAGAGTTGAACAGTGATGTATCGCGGGAGATCATCTCATTCCTACGGGAAATCACGTTATAATACAACTCACAACAACTCATCATACCTATGTACATATATAAAGTCTATCTATACCATTAAAACCTACCGAGGGATGAACCCGAGCGAAGCGAGAGTGAGTCGCTAGTATAATACATAAAAAACTTGTTTTTGTGGATTTGCATTCAAAAATCCTATAGTTTTTACAATAAAAACGAGAAAAATCCGGAAAACCTCTGAGGATTGGTGGGGCCGTTGACTTTTTTTGATCTCTAGTTAGTGAACTAGTGGAATTTCGAAACCGGCCGGGTATCGTATTGTTAGTCTGTTGAACTATGCGATACTGTAGCAAGCCTATTTTTTACATTTGATTGTTATACTGTGTACATTCTCTTAAAGTATGGACGAGAGCATAGATCAAAATCTAACTGGTGCAATCAGTTAGTACTTATTTTTATTTTATTGTTTTATATAAAAAATATAACATATTAAAATTATTTTTTTAGGTTGGTTGATAAATAAAATTGAAGTGTCTGTTTGTAAGGTCAAAATAACAGCGTTTTACTAAATGCATATGAAATTATATACGGTACTTATAAGAAAAACACATTTTGTTAATTTTCGTCTGTCTGTTTGTTCCGGATAATCTCTAAAACGGCTGGACTGATTTTGACGGGGAGTAATATAGGCTACTTTTATTTTAGAAAAAGAATTAGGGTTCCACTCAAAAATATTAAAACGTACCTAGGGACGAACCCGACCGCAGCGACGGTGAGTCGCTGGTATTCAATAGAAATATACTTATCCATTTGTCTATTTCGCAGCTACATATAATATAGTTTAACAAAGAGTACGAAGTAATTTTACATATGGTTATTATATATTATAAACACAAAAGAACAATAGTTGAAACTTATTTACATAAATCTGACAATTATTTATTTATTTTTAAGCACTTGTATTAATTTCTGGTTTGTGAATATAATTCTACAAAAACTATCTAGTTATAAATACACCGATTCGTATATCGCGCTAGCTCGAGAAAAAGTAAAAGTCAACTTGACAAAGACTCTTGACAGTTTGATAGCTTGAGCTTGCTCACAGATTAATTATCGAATATCAAAATAGTGGATTTATCCTTATAATATAGTAATTTTAGAGTATGGAGTTAAAACTTACTAAACGTATGTACGAGTAGTTGAGACTAAAAAATCTGGGACTATCGACTTGTATAACAAAGTATATCGATATACGTAATGTTATATATTAGGTATCCATTTTAAATGCCGTGCTGTCTTTATGAAAATAATCTCTAACAATATTTATATTGTTATATATTTTAATATACGTTTAAATCAAATATTCGGCTAATTCAAAATCCATCTTTAATATCAAAAAACCTGATACACATAATATATTTACTCTTCCTTCATGTTTTTATAATTGTTTATAAATAAACACCTTACTTACCCACGCTTCGCTCGGATAACTACTGGCGTGGATTGGCAGACAGCAGATGACTTTCGAAAACTTGTAAGGTTCTCTCAAACATGCAGGTTTTCTCATAATGTTTTCTGTCACCGTAAGACAAGTGGTAACCATGTTCGAAATGACTCGCACATGAAAACATCAGAGGTTGATCATCACTGGGCTACCACTGCCTACGTGCCTTACAGTAGCCTATACATATGCTACTCCAGGTCAAAGTCTACTTATGTATTGAAATTATTCAAATTCGTATAGGCATTTCAGCGTGAAGGAGTAACAAACGTACACACATACATACAAATATTCGCATATATACAAGATCATAACATCATTTTATTTTTTAAGGCCCTAATACGAAGCCTTAATATGAAGTGACACTAAATACGATAGTACCGAATCGTAAAAAAGATAAAAGATATTAACTTAATACAAAAAGAAATGTAACATTAATAAAGCGAAACTGTAAAGGCACAAAATCTTTATGATTATATCTGACTCAAAGCTAAACGACAGTGAATAAGGATTGAAATCAAAATACAATGTCATTTTTAGCAGGCAAAATGTAGTCTAAGAGACAGTTGATGGATTTAATACTTCTACTTTGTAGCAAAATTGATGGAATGATAGTATGGAATTTTGTAATTTTTGCATCAATGAACATATTTTTAAGGGCTATGTATTTTTCATTTGACGTATATTTCATGGTTGAAATTATAAAAAACATTTTATTAGCATTATTTTACTAATCTTTATTATTATTATTAATTAAGGCAGTTGTAGCCCAGTGGTAACGCGCTTGCTTGGGTAACCGAGTGAAGCGGGTTCAAATCCCGGGTCTCGCACCTGTGATATTTTCATGTGCGAATCATTTTCAACGTGATTACCATTTGTCTTACGGTGAAGGAAAACATCGTGAGATCATAACAGAGATACAAAACTCGGAATTTGAACCCTTCACTCGGTTTCCCAAACTTGCGCATAACCACTGGGCTACCACTGCCATTTGTCATATAAATATGATTGGTGTGATACACAGTAATATTTACAGCTGACCCTCAATCTATGAAATGTGATTGAAAAACGAATAGAGGCTAAAGCTACATCCCATTATGCAAATGAAGACATCTCTTATTTCTGCCTATTAGCTTTGAAAAAAAGATTATATGTAATTTGCCAACAGAATCTTTCCCAATTTGTCGAGATGCTCGCCTTCTCTCCGCTAATGACAAAGACCGTTTTTACATTACCTTCCTTATTTGTATGGTTGCCTGAGAAATAGCGGACATTTTGTATTGTCGTTTTAAAGTGTCCATTTCTGTGCTTTAAGATCGTGTGGGTTGAATTTTCAGCGTCGGTTTTGAGCATTTAAAAATAGTTTTATATTAATTTTAATAATTGTTTAGTTACTTGCTTTTCTATTCATTACATGATAAAAATATATTAGTTGACCTGGTTTTAGATACGATAGAATATATGTATGGTTGATCCGCACTGAATACACACCAGAAGCTATGGATTTAAATACCAAACGTGGTGACTATAACACGTTATGTAATATTGTTTTAGTCCGCAACTCTGCTTGTGTGGTCAGAACCCAGATAAAGTGATAAAAAGAAGTTTATGTATATATTTATAATATGTATGTATTTTAAATTATATATATGTAGTGTATCAACTATCTGGTATCCATAACACAGGCCTCGTAGCTTACTAGAACTAGATGGTGCTGTGTGTTAATGCTCCAACATATTTAAAAATATATATATTTATTTCCATTCCATATTTTTCAAATCTACTGAACGTTAAAGCGTGAAAAATTGCAAGCGAAGCCACGGAAAACTAATATAATAAAAATTACTATAGCTAAATATTTTGGCTGACATTTTTTAAATGATGTAACAGACTGCATTAAAAAAATATTGCCGTTTACAAGAATCAAGAACACAAACAAACAGACGAAAATAAATACTTTCATTATATAGATATTCATTCCCAAACCACCAAAACAAATCCACGTGTAAGCACTAAGCTACTATGGTATCATAATTTTATATTATCAAAGGAGAAACGTGCGTCTGCTCATAATGTTTTAATTAATAACTCCAGTCTTTGCCTGAAGTACTGGCCTAAGTCATGGGCGATTTAACATCGTTTATTTGTAATTTTTAAGTTATTTATTACTAATATCACTATCTAGTGACCCTTGCTTGGATTTGATACAAAAGCATCGACTTTTCTCGTGTGTTCACCTTATCGTGATGATGGGTTCGTTAATGTCTTGCAATCTTAAAATAAAGTATTATAATCTATCACTATACTAAAATATCTAAATTCGCCTAGCCGTTTCAGCATAACGAAGTAAGAAACATGTAGGTACACCCACCTACAAGTGTGTTTTATAAATGCTAATAATTTGTGTTAGTTGGCTTGTTCTCTTTTCAAACAACAATACAGTTAGCGGCCTAAGAATGTAAAACCCTTAGGTCTTTCAAAAGCCTGTTGACTGATGGTCTTTTTTAAATTTAATTATTATAATGTAAGTTTGTAGGTAATTGATCTAATAGCTTCTATCAGCAGACGCGTGTACTTCATTCAAACTCTATTTCATATTCAGCTGAGGAAAATTATTTTATTACAACAGACACCTGAATCATTCAAATCATTCTAATCTCATTTTTACATTCACTTCAGTCGATTTAACTGTATTTTGTTTAGTATGTGGGCAATTGTTATTCGATTTCTATAATCATTTTATTAATGAATAGTAGTGTAGTTCTAAATCTTTGTGGTCGCACTCCTCCGGAACAATTCGCCCGAATAGGTCGTAAAGTATTCTTCACATTGTTAATCGCGATTTTAGTATATATATAACAGAAAGTTTTTTGTAGATAGAACGTGGGCGTTGCCGCGGGTTCTGCTAGTAAACAAATAAAAAAAAAAACACCCCTTCGATTGGAATTATTACAGAATAAGGGATTTATCAATAATCAACAGTTGACGCTATCCATAATATAACAGATTAAACAGTTTACAATTCCGCTGCAATATGCAATTTGTGGTCGACCCTGAAGCCGCATCGGATGCGAGGTATAAATCTTGGTAGCTCTTTCTACCTTCCGGACGTACAACGCTGCCATAACAATAATTAATTCACTGACGCTTCTAAATTGATATTTCACCAACAAAGAATATTGAAAAAAAAAATTTTATTTTATAAAATTACTTAGGCATGTTTTAACGGTTAGTATGAAATACAAATATTTGAATTTCAATATAAACCTTCCTCTTGAATCACTCTATCTATTAAAAATTGCGTAGTTTTAAAGGTCTGAACATACATGGGGACAGACAGGCAGAGGGAAGCGACTTTTTTTTATAATATGTAGTGACTTTCAACTAAATTATACCGAATGGTAATATGTTTTTGATATTGTAGCTTATTGACATTTTCCATATTATTCTATGTATTCTTTACTTCAAGACCATTTTACTACTAACAATAAGTTTTTTAATTATATATCCACCTGTAAACTGGAAATGATTAAGATATTATTTCTAATTTCATATTAAGAGGTTTCTAATGTACAAAAAAGTATTTAAAAAAAATCTATACCATAAGTTTCAATAAGTAGTGTAAAGTTTATAATAAAATATGTTCATTATAATTGTGTTTTCTAAATCTATATAAATAGAATTTTTCCTACATTTATTATATAATAAATAAAATTTCACAATTTTTATTGCATTAGAAACCACTAACATTTGTACAATGCCGTATAAAAACTGCTATATCAACCAAGCGTCCTCCTTTCTCAAATACACACCTTTAACGCGCTATATGGTATATGTATTCAGCCTTTTTTAACGTCCCACTGCTGAGCACGGGCCTCCCTTACATACGAGGGGGATCAGGCCATAGTCCACCACGCTGGCCAAGTGCGGGTTGGCGGACTTCACATGTCTTTCGAAAACTTGCTAGGTTCTCTCAGACATGCAGGTTTCCTCACGATGTTTTCCTTCGCCGTAAGGTAAGTGATAATCATGTTAGAAATGATTCGCACATAAAAATATCAGAGGTGTGAGACCCGGGATTTGAACCCGCTTCACTCGGTTTCCCAAGCGCGTTACCACTGGGCTACCACTGCCTCTATGCTATATGGTATATAGTAAGTCTTTATAGACTTACTATATACCATATAGCGCGTACCCTTATGGGTCCTCATTTTACTTTCTGAAGTACAAAATCATAAAAATAATCTCATAAACATAAATACAAGCCGCATTTGTCTGTTCCGGCATGTTATACGTATGAGTTATAGTTGATAAAAATTGGAAACGTTATTAAATATAAAAGGTTTATTTTCCATTTGTACTTTAAAAGTACTTCCCATAACGAGTGGCCCATTCAGAGGCCACTTGAAATCAATATTGGATTGGATAGAGGCAGCTCGAGGCCGAGGCATCGTCATTGTGAAATATCATTTATTTCTCTTATCATTGTCTGAAAGTATCGACTTCTCAACAAAGTTCGATAGTAAGGTTCTGCAACGTTAAATAATATCGATATGGTTTAAATTTTGAGGGACTACTTAAATAGTCAGTTAGATCTAGCTTTTTCCTGTGGCTCCGCTTGTGTTATCATATATATATGGAAATGTTGATCATATAATCTGACTGATAGTTGAATAGTTCTCATAATATATCCTACAGATATTTCAATCTTATATTACATAAGTAATAACATTAAAATGAATTAAATTTAATAAAATCAAAAATGGCTAAAATTAATTAGTTTGTTTTGTCTATATACATATAATAAAATTGTAACTAAGTCGAATCTGTACATTAAATATTTTTTGGAAAATCTTATTGAAATAGACTTTATTATTGATACAGAGGTGGAATCTATAGTTTTTAGAATATTTGTCTGTCTGTCTGTTACGTATCACGGGAAAACAACTGGATAGATTTTGATGAAATTTCTTATGATGATAGCTCTGGGTCTGGATAGATCTGGGTCTGGATCTGGGTTAACATTTAGGATACTTTTTATTGCGGGAAAATATTTCATCTCTGAGAAATCTATACTAAATGTTAAAACGTAATTAAGGACGAACCCGAGCAGAGCGAGGGTGAGTCGCTAGTATACTATATTTTTTGTATATTTAAGAAAATCTAATTCATATAAGTACATATGGACATACGTATATAAGTCTATACAGTTATAGCGAATAAAATAGTTTTTATGTAGCCTGTAGTTTATCTGACAAGCGACTAATACAGTAAATGTCAAAATTAGCCGTAACTCAATTGTTGTAATACATAGAATGGACGTCTCGCAAAATTGGATTATACAAGTAATGCTTTCTGCTATATATATATGCTGTTTTCAAGATAATATGGGTATTTACGCCAGACATAATTATTGCTGTAATTAACTTATTATATGCCGGAGGTGGTAAGTTTGATTTCTACGCTTGGTAAAAGTAAGTATAATCATATATAAATGTAACAAAAATATCGAACTGACACAGCTTTAGTCGTATGTTTTTATGAGTTAATATTTTTTTTAATTTTACATAAATTTGTGTCTTTATATGTGTTGTATAAAACATAATTTTATAAATAGTGTCCAGAATAAGTATTATTTATATCTTTAGAGGTTAAATATAAAAAAAATCATTAAGAGATTGCATTTTAAGTGATTTTTCATGTCGATTTTCTCTCACTATCATAAAATAATTCACATTCTTATTTCTTTTTATATCTATCATACAATCCAAAATCGATTTAATATACGTACATATAATGAAATATCGATATAAAAAAGTATATTTTATCGACTTCATAAACCACCACAGTCACGTCACTATAAATTGACTGGAGACGAAATGTAATTCATGAGTATATTAAAAGATAGTAGAGCGGTCGATCAGTCGGGATTCATTAGTTGATAAGTATCGAGGCTTGATGTTCATTATTTATAAATGTCACTAGATAATTACAAACGGGTGGGCGATGATTAAAAATAAAGATTCATTATTTATCTTGGTTTTTTTACTTTCTTTCCGAAATGTTTATGTCTCTAAAAAAATTTTTCGTTTTACTGCATTTTTTTAAAAAGTACACATTTCTTATGGTAAGTAAATACATTTTTTTTGACATTAACGCAGCATCACCTAGTTCCGTGATAAGCTACTAGGTTTGTGTTATGGGTACCAGATAGTCGATTCAGTACAATATAGAACTTTAAATACATACCTATTATAAATATAAACACCCATGACTGGAGTACAAACATTCGTACTAATCACACAAATGAATGCCCCCAGCGGGACTCGAACCCGCGACCGCTGGCACAGTAAGTAGGGTCAGTACGAACTGAGCCAAACGTGTCATTTCACAATGATAATATATGAAGGTTTACTTTATTCCTCGTATAAGACACATTCCAAATCCACCAAATCTTTAATATTATATTATATGAAGGTATAAATTTAAACATACTTTATTTATCAGAAAAAATACATTGTAACAAAAAGGTATTTAATTATATATACAAAACTAAAGCCACGATGGAACAATCGACGAATAAATCGTAATAAGAATGCGAACTGCATTTCCTTGCTGAATGGTAATGCCGATTCTTTACACAAGAAACGAGCCATCTCTCTTAGTTACGTAAATACCGCCGCTATTAGTCTAAATTACTTCTTTATGTCCTTTTTAGTAGAAACCCATGGCTTATTAACTTTAAATGCTAAAAACTTCTTAAAAGATAACATCTTGTTTTATCACCTCTAGTTGATAGCCCATAACTAACAAAATATTAATTACTTATAATATCTTTTTTATAACTTACCATCGATTCCTTAAGGGTACTTCCCGGTATATAACATTAACCTAAGATGTTACTGCACAGTATTACTATATTATGTGTATAAAATTTTATTTGAATCGTTTCAGCGGAAAGGCGTAACAAACATACACACGATATATGTATGTAGATTAAATTTATATATTATATATATAAAATATTTTTTTAAAATTAAAAGTGTTACCAATAATCTAAGCACATTTAATACGCTATATCCATCTACACATTACACTACATAATATATTAGAACTATCTAGCGGTCAGGTTCTAATAGCCATTTTGGGACCAAAGAAGTCACTTTATTGAAGCAATTTTAGCCCATTTGTTACGATTCAACTGACGTGAGATTTTGTCGCGACTTACAAGTATTACCACATATTTATATACTTGGAAAATTAGGTGTTGGGGTTAAAAGATTATATAATAAACATATCACAGAGAAATAGATAAAAAATGTTAGTGAATAGCAACAGACAGTACAAACACTAATTTATGTGATTATATAAATAGCAAGCATTATCGTGATAAAAACTAGGGCAGCTTCACCCGTGAATTTGATTTATGTGTAACCAGAACAACTCATATTTATATTTTTAGCTACAAAAACATGGGACCTTCACATGAACTTCTAACCTTTTCCAACCTTTTTCCCTTTTAGGGGTTGAATATCCAAAAATCCTTTCTTACTCTCTACTACTTACTTCCTATGAGTAATTTACTTACCGAATTTCAAATTTGTAACATTTAAACTTTGAAATTTCGTGATTGATCAGTGAGTGGTATATTGTTATTATATATTTATATAATACTTTAATATTAGATCTTTGCACTTACAATCTATGCATTAGGCGATTGCGAATGAGATCAGGTCACAAAAATTACACCATAGTTGCGTGTGGATCGCATGGTAATCGTTATTTTCTCCACGAACGTGGACATGCTGGCGTGTCAGTTAACAATAGGTTTCTTAGAATTTTAATTAATTTCTTAGAAATTTACCTGGAGGTGTTATTAAATAACATAATATGATGTGAACAGTTCATTGCTGGTGAGTGATATCGCAATCGCTGAATACAAGTTTCACTGATTCCATTTTATATCCAAATTAGCACAACTACTTCATACAATATCTGGATCAAAAATTATAACTATAAAGCAATATTCTGAGTTTCTGAACCAAATTTCCTTTTGGGAAAGTTCCCTGAAATCAATCCGGCAGATCCCGTCATCTATTGAGGGCGGTCCCGACGAGCCTATTTTTTTTATTGAATTATGAGTACCCCAAACCCAAGCCTTTGACTGAGATATGTTTGGATCGCGTTTTATTATTTCTGATTGCTGTTGTGAGTAGTGATATTTTAGAGATTGGCTTATGCTGTACTTTATCACATTTTGCTTTATAGTAGTAAGTTACAGTAATTGATAAGATAATGAAAAATGAGAAGAAATAACCTGAATGGCAAAACGGAAACACGATTAAAACGTCGAGAACCAAAATCAAAATAAATCTGCGAAATATATACATATAATATCGGAGGAAAATTTAGTTCCCTTTTTGGGCTAGAATGTAAGACTTTATTATTTTTTAAAATCACTATGTTTAGTTTTTATTTGACTTATTTTCCACGACAAGCGAGGCTACCCTCCAGCAGGGTCGAGAGGCCATCATGACATTCATTGGAGATATGTTGGTTGATCATGGTGGATCATTAGAATGTTGTTGCGATATTGAATGTGGAAATATGATCACTATCGAAAACTCGCTGCTCAATTAAATTACTAGAATTATCATTTCAAGTTTAAAACAATGTGATTTCCGTCATTAAATTGTATTGATCATTGAATACTTTGTTATTTGAGCCCTGATAACGCCCACAAGATTAGTAACCACTAAAGATGATGTCAGTAGAATATGGATAAGACGATGTATATCCTACTAATATTATAAACGCGAAAGTTTGTAAGAATGTATGTATGGATGGATGTATGTTTGTTACGCTTTCACGCCAGAACGGCTGAACGGATCTGGATGAAATTTGACGTAGAGATAGATTATAGTCTGGAACAATACATAGGCTACTTTTTATCCAATATAAGGAATAATATACGGTTCCTGAGGGATAGATTTGTTTTGATTTTTCTAGAGGTGAACCCGAGTTAAGCGAGGGTGAGCCGCTGGTAATAAGTATATAAAACTATCTTTACGGATTTCCATAAAGATAGTTTTATATTATTATTAAAATCAACGTCTTATAATCTGATTATCATTAGATGTTTAATTTTCTTTACTTTGAGTTCGTAAACTAAAATTTGTTCTGTATTTACCTAAATTCTATCTAGTATAAATAAGTAAGAAGCAATTTCATATTATTTTACATTTAAGTAACAATTTATTCAAGTTCTTCAATTAAAATATGAACATCAAATATTAAAATTAACTAATTTCCTTTGAGTTTTCAATTTATTTTATTCGAACAACAACTTGTAATATAATTAATTTGTTTACTCAATATCATCAGTTGAAATCTCCTTTTAATTATATAGGCAAGTTGAAGCTTAAAAATAAATTGTATGGTAACTACTTTCGGTGGCTTCATTCAGGTGTACCTACTTGTATTTAACCCACGGACATAAAATTTATTTTAGAAGAGAAACCTAATTTGAATTTAATCTTATATGTTTAGGTTTTGATTGTATTCCACGCCTTATGAGACCTTAGATTTTTTTATTCAATTCGTATTTGGCTTAAAATATCATTCCAATATAAATATGTTTAAGTACTGTAAATATTCCTTTCTGAACTATTTCGGCCAAAGCGACCAATCTCACTGAGACTAATCAACTGCGCAACAGATACATACGAGCATTATAGTGTGTATATAAACACAAATTTACTCTCTATTATTCTCACTCTCGAAGTCTTGTGAATCAACAATTTGACATGACCGGTGAGAAGTGCGACGCCGGGTTTTACTTGAGGTCTTAGGTACGAGAGTGTGAAATAACTATACTTTATCCGGTCTGGGATTCGAACCTACGACATTCGGACTACAGCCAAAAATGCTACAACACCAACGAGCTAAATTTTTGCGTACCTATAGCCTTAGCGTAACTTCATATATGACCTGCCTTTAGAACTAAACAGTATTTAATACTCTATTTAGATAATACAGGAAGTTTTATAACGTCGTTAGTAAATAAAACTGTAGTATTAGCAAAATGATAATGAAATCATCATTATAATTTGAAAAGACAAAGATAATTATTAAAGTAGCTTCATTAAAGATATTTGTTTCTTTTGTATATTTTATAACGAAGCACTTTCAGCGATTATTTCCGAGTTTCGGAACATTTTCTTAGAATAGGTAAGTGATACTCAACATAAATAAATGTAACTGAAATGCAAAATAATACAAGTTTTTCCTTATTTTCGTATTTTATTAACCCATTTTTAAGAAAGGGTTTGGGCTACACGTTTGGGTCAACTCGGCTGATTGAAGTGAAATGCAGCTACCATTCATAATTATACGCTTACATTACTTGTACAATGTAGATCCAGTAATTATGAATGGTATATTTGTTTTGTATAGAATTAAGTAGTATTTTATGTGGTTTTATTATATTGTTCTCTTGTAAATAACGTTTTTTAAAACCAAAGATGTCGTGTATAGTTTTATGTGGCGGTTTTAATGTACATATTCAGCTCTTCTGAAATGCCCACTGCTGGGCAGTCGCGTCCCTTTAATATAAGAAGAAGCAAGCAAAAGTGAATGCTGGCCAAATATAGGTTAGCGGACTTAACATGACTTTTGATATCTTAGTAGATTCTCTCAGATATGTAGGTTTCCTTACGATGTTTTACTCCGCCGTAAGACAAGTGTTAATCGTGTTAGAAATGATTCGTACATGAAAATATCAGATGTGCTTCTAATCTACCAGTTGTAATCCAGACAGCTAGAGGATTGTGAAGTCAAATAACAAAAAATAATAAATTAGAGACGGCACGCTATACATCCGAATGAATGGTGAAAAAATAGAGTGTACAGAAACGTAATAGTATTTTTACTGTCAACAATATCGTGCTTTCTACTCACATAAATTGTATGAAGTAAATCTCTTAATAATTGCATGTATGTTGAAATGCGTTTTGGACCAAAATAAAGGTGATAAATATATGAGATTCTCTTTTTATAAATATATATAAATAAATATGTTGGGACATTAACATACAGCACTATCTAGTTCCATGGTAAGCTACGAGGCGTGTGTTATGGATATCAGATATAACTTTAAATAATAAATAGACTACACATATAACTTTAAATACATACATATTATAAACTGGAGTATAAACATTCGTGCTCAGCACACAAATAAATGCCCTCCAGCGGGACTCGATCCCGCGATCACTAGCACAGCAAGGAGGGTCACTACAAACTGAGCCAAACGTATCGTCTTTATGATGATTAATTTTAGTAGTTCTATTATAATTTATAATGTCGTTAGCATTATAACGAGGCTTTATTTATTTACCAGTTCCTATAACTTCTGAAAGTATCGATTTTAAAAGCATCGATTTTAAAAACTCGTTTTTTTATAAAATATTATTGTTGAATATTATGGGATATTTTTTTATTTGTATCAGGCAAACTTAACAGTTAAAAACTTTTTTTAGGTATACGTACATTCGTTAAGTAGTTTCTTTAAGATAAGGCTTATAAAACACTGTTACAAAGTTTATTTTAGTAGCTTATTAATTTTACTAAATAAAGTTTTATTGTTTCATATAATAGCGGGATTCAAAGCAAGCGAGTTCCTCGTAATGAGAACAAAGGGTTTGTATTGTTTGGCAACTCAGTAGTTTCTTATTTAACTACCCACTACATTTATTTGTTAGTACAGCATTAAAAATAAATGTGTGGTCCACAATGGAATAGTGCAACGAAAACGATTTATTATTCACTAGCGACCCTAAGTCACTTTTTTGGACAAAAATATCCAACAAGTTTTTCCACGTTACATTATGCTTTCTTTTTAGCTGATTAATTATTATTTTTTCCTAAAATATAAATTTTTGAATTCAAGTGGTTTATTCCTTTATATTATAGAAACTTTCAAAGATAAAACTAATCTAAAAAGTAGAAAAAAGTAACTGAACGGGAGGTTTCGTTTACTGTAGATATAGATACAAAATTAGATAATTTGAGCCTCCCTTAACAGAATACAGTTTAAACTAACAAAATCGTTCCAACCGTCTCTGAGAAATCGACGAACAACTATATAAAAAAAGACAGACGAACATTCTATGTTCCTCCTCCTTTTTGGAAGTCGATTAAAAATATGACTATATTTATTAAAACTACAATCATAAGAATTGACTCACAATTGGTAAAATTTTCGTGAATACACACCCCAATAACCTACACCCGAATCGAACCCGTGATCAAAATACTGATGCCGGAGCGCAGGCTAAAATAATAACACGAGAAAAAGGATCGTCAGTTGTAATTTTCATTAAAAAATAGAATTTAGAAATGTCAACTTTTACTTTTATACTAAAAATACATATGTATGAATACTTTGAACGGTATATTTTTATACTATTTGTTATTTGCAATCACTTTTTATTGTTGTCAATATTACCCTTGCAAAATGTTACAGCTTAATAAAGTATTAATATTGTGTGGAAGAACGTAGAAATTGTCTAAATAAAGTTTCCAGTAATAAGATTTTTTATAAAATTATTAACTTACATTTACGCGAATATTTAACATTGTAAATAAAAAGGTCTCTCCCGTGACCATGATTGCTGTAAAGCATTCGAAACATCGAGAACCAAAAATCAAAATAAATCCTCGAAAAATTCCCAAAAAATAGTTTTAATATATTTTTTAAAATTTTTATAATAATTACGAGTTATTGTAAAAATTTGGTTAAGGAACTTGTTTATGGGTAAAATTGTTTAGCTTAGATCATAATTTTAAGTCATCAGTCAGCCAGTAAGTTATATCTTAGTTAAATCCTTCTTTATTTTATAGATTTACTACTAATTTAAAAGCTAAAATTTTTATCTAAACATAGAAGTAAGAAATCCTCAATGCCACAACCTATTAAAGAGGTGTTTCATATTTTGTTTTGAGTTAGTTGAGTTAACATATAGCGGAGTCTATAAAATCTAATGATGGAGCCAGATGTTAACCTTGAAAACTCTTCAAAGACAAAACGTAGCACATTATATATTGCTCAGATTATTGCCATTTATTTTGACTATACCTTTTTTTTGGTTCACTCGTGAAATTTATTTCTACAAATATATTTAAAAAAATCCTGTAAGTAAATGATATTTTACTTAAGCTATTATCAAAATATAAAACAGATTCTCAAACCACAATATTTTTACCACTATAACATGTCATATAGTTCAGCAATAACATAAAGCATTATTGTGATTCAGCATCACTCGGTCTCCTAATGCATTTTGCAGAGGAAAAATGACGTGGCCCTAGAAGTTGGTAACCCAATTTGTCGTTTGTTGCCCAAGGCGGTAAACTTCTGGGATTTATCTCGTACAAGTTTAGACTAAGACAGTACTAAGACAGCTCCCAGGTGCAATCTGTGCAACTATTGTAAGGAACAGAAATTTATAGTTGACTCTTGTTAAAGTGGTTGTCGCTCACATCGAAACTACGAATATATTATAATACTAGCATTGCCCGCGGCTCCGCCCGCGTTCAGATGACCAAAAACACAATTCTTAGGTTTTACATATTAGTATACTCTTACATACAGTTTTTGTATGTTTTCTCAGAAATGAGATATTTGTCGGCTGTGAAAAGTAACCTATATGTTGACCCGGATAACTAGCTACCATCACACCAAATTTCATCAAAATCCCTCCAGTGGTTTTTCTGTGATGCGGTAACAGACAGACAGACAAAAATTCTAAAAATTATAGATTCGGCCTCTGTACCAATAATAACGTTTATTTTAATAAGATTTTCCAAAAAATATTTAATGTACAGATTCGGCTTAGTTACAATTTTATTATATGTATAGATTAAATGGGCAATTTTCTTATACATACGAGTATAAACATAAATTTATTTCGTGTATTTTCGAAACGGCTCGTAGTATATATATTTTTTTTTATTTAGATAAGATTTTACTTTTTAGTTTATCTATATAGGGGTTTTTTTTCAGAAAAAAAACACGATTTTACAGAACATCGAGTGAGGGTCGCTCGCCCAGGTACTATTATTTTTTGCAAATAAATAAATTGTATTTTTTTTTTGTTTGAGACAACTAAATTCCCTCTTTAGAGCTTATCGTTATCAATTTGCAACTGAAACAAGGCACTAGTGGCACTAGTTGAAAGCCAGTAATCCATTAATATTTGAATAATAATTATATGTCAGCTATTTTTGAAATACTAAATTATTTAATTATATACATTTCTTTTATTTTTACCCGACTGCGACGAAGCCAATGGAGGGTTATGTGTTTAAACTAATTTAACACACACATCAACACAACGTAAAAATATTTTTGAACTTCATAAAAATTGACACGACAAGCTGAATTTTTTTTGTTTACTTTTCAATTAATCATCTTTTTGCTAAATTTCCATTTGTAGAGCTGTTACTTGTGAGATAAGTGCTATATCGAATTAATATCTAATTTCAAACACAACTAAAATTAGATTTAAAGAGAAAAAAAAAGAGATAGCCAAATACGTTTAAAAAAAATGAAATAAACTGCGAATTATGGCTTATATAGGACTAAAAAGCATTTTTGTATTTATTTAGTACCATTCGGTGTAACCAGCGCCTCGAATGGTTTGCAATACGTCAATTGGTGAATTTGGAATGCAAATTCTAAAGTCGACGTCGGGACTAGCCTGTTGAAGCGTTGTACTTTTGTATGTTCTGAACTCAATTTATACATAATGTTTAAGATTTGTTTATCATTCATTTTCGTATTTAAAAAAGAAGTTATACCTATAATATTAAATCTATACCTACCTGTAAATCCATACCGAGTATAACTACTCACTGATTAAAAAAACTGATGTTTATTATCATCATTAACAGCCCGACTTCACTTACTGTTTGGTAAAAGCCTCACTTAGTTCATACCATCCGTCATAGAATCGAGATAATCTAATATAGGCCAGAGTATAATACATGTTTGTCCCACGACTTTTAGGATATCTAACCATCTTACTCTGACGCAATCAATCTAGTAGATAGAGCTTATACGTGGGCTTGAAACATATATGGCCATAAAAAATATTTTCCTTAAGCAAGTTGTAAAATCTATTTTCTAAAAATTTGGCGACCAATTATGCATAAATAATAGTTTTTTTTTATAATATACACTAGCGACTCACCCTCACTCCGCTCGGGTTCGTATCTGCTTACGTTTTAACGTTTAGTATAGATTTCTCAGAGATGAGATATTTTCCCGCAGTAAAAAGTATCCTATATGTTGACCGGGATAACCTGCTATCATCATACCAAATTTCATCAAAATCTGTCCAGTGGTTTTTTCGTGATGCGGTCATAGACAGACAGAAAAAAATTGTAAAAACTATAGATTCGGCCTCTGTATCGATATTAATAACTATTTCAATAAGATTTTCCAAAAAAATATTTAATGTACAGATTCGGCTTAGTTACAATTTTATTATATGTATAGATAATTTTTAGTACCTGAGTATAATATTAAATATTTTACGAGCTCTTTTGTGCCAGCATCCTTTGTAGCTCTGCTACTTGTTTTTTAAAAGCAAATACTATTTAACTCAGATCTATTTAAATTTCTTACATTCTCTCGCTGAAAGGACCTAAGCTCTCTTACATCATGGATTTTACAAAAGACTTACAAATATCTGATGACAATAATTAAAGTATTTAAAAAGAAAATATATACTATGTTGTCTAAAAAAGTCATTTTTAATTATAAAGTTTGTACATATGAATAGGTAGTTACATAATATATTTTTTCGGCAATATCTGTAGCCTAACCAGTTTGACGGATGTCAGAATTTTTTTGGAAATCGTTACACGACTATTAAGAGCAAGATACTCTCGTTATTAAAGTAGTGATAACATAAGATTAGCTGTTATTTCTTATAGGAATACTAATATATGCGAAGGTTTGTATATGGGTGTAAACCCTTCACGCTAAAGTGTCCATACCTAGAGTAATATACAGCTATTGTTAGGCACCAAGGGCGAGCGTTAAGCGATAAGTCGCTATTAACAAATATTTTTGAATATTTTAAATAAAACTATCTTTTCGGATTTTTTCGCGAATTTATTTCGATTTTTGGTTCCCGACGTTTCGAATGCTTTACAGCATTCGAAACGTCGTTTATTTTTGAATTTTTGAATTCATTTTGTTAATTGTGGGTTGGTTGTATGTAGCAACTATATAATACCTTAGAGACATCTAACACCTCAGTCTCCATGATTGCTGTAAACCTCCGTGACCATGATTGCTGTAAAGCATTCGAAACGTCGGGAACCAAAAATCAAAATAAATTCGCGAAAAAAACCGAAAAGATAGTTTTATTTAAAATGTCAAGTATTCGCTTAAATCTAAGAAAGTATTAAATATTTTTGAAGTGATACTTCTTTTGGGATGTTTGGAAAAATTATGAGAGGAAAAATTTTACGCTGCTCGCGCACACCGACAGCCAAAGATGACGAAGTTAGCTGAAAGCGACATGATGAAGTTAGCTGATAGCTGTTTGTTGTCATGGTAACTATTGTTATTGTCTTACAAATGATATATAATATTATATTCTTTCCTTAAATTATATTCTATCGCTATATGTATGATTGTAATATGCCTAATGTCATATTTAATTATTTTATTAATTTCATTCCTTTTACAAACCGAGAGTTCTGACATACGGGATGAAATCTTCAGCTATTTTTATTTTGTTACGACAAAGAAGTATAACTTCTACGTGCTTTTATTATGATGTAAATATGTGATTTCCAACGTAATCTCTAATGCGATCAATTATATTGAGTGTCTGACGTCAGCATAACTTTAAATCTAAATGGATATATTTACACTTAAAAGTTTAAATATATACATTATTTTTGCATAATTGGCCTATAAAATTGTGTGATAAGTAAAGACGGCGCTAGACCCCGTTCTGGCAGCGAACGCTAATAACAATGCGCTTGATTGCCAAATGCTTATTAGCTTTAAGCCGCTCTTTGTAGATAAAATACATATAATAGAGAGGGCACTTTTGATAAATATTTCCCTAACATTGTATAAATAATAAATAAATTGGCTGTTATTGAAAAAATAAAGTAAACGCAAATAAGAATAAGGGGTTTGTCAAAACAAATCAAATGAACGCTCAAAGGGCTTACTAGAAACTATTACAAAATATATATATCTTGCTCTTGTTGTTTTAATTTAAAAGTAATATATGGACAGCTAACATATTATGCACATGTATATAGTTGTTATTATTTATATAGTATCAAAAGGCAAAATCTAGACTTAATAAAGCCTTAATTATAAACAACACTGTCCAATTATTATTAATTATCATTAATTTACATTAGTGTGCAAAAATTTAAATTTTACTTTAGCATCATGTAATAATGTATATTTTGCTCGTGTCCTAAATAAGTAAATCCATACTTAATATTACAAATGTGATAGTGTGTTTGTTTGCTTGTCCTTCTTTCACGTCAAAACGGATTGATGGATTGGCGTGATTTTTTGTGTGGAAATAGGTAGAGGTCTGGAGAGTGACATAGGCTACTTTTTACCGCGGGAGATTATCTCATTTTCACGGGAAATCACGTTATAATACAACCTAAAAAGTTATATATGATCAGAATTACTTGAAAGTTGGTATTAATGCTCTTCAATACAATGTAATGAATACTTTTTTAGCTTTTTTCGAAATTCATTCTATAAGGGGTTAAAATAGGGGATGAGTTTTAGAGTGAGCGGATTCTACTAGTAACTAAATAAATAATTCAATTCAATTCCTTTGTCAACGACTTTAAAACATGCCAACTGAGCACAGTTTACTTCACCAATGTCACGTAGAATAGAGAAGACACGAAGGAGATGGGTCGGTAATATGTAAAAAAATTAGTAATTAATTAACCTTTATAAAATTTAGTCAATTGTCGACAAATACGAATACCATCTAGAATCATTACTTAAAGACACTACGTTAACGCACGCTACCATTTCTACCACATTTAATATTCGGAGGTTCTTTACGATTTCTGTTTATCACATGAAATCTGCTTTTGGAATATTTCCAAATATAACAAGCGGTGGCATATTGTTTCTTACGCCGGGGACGGATCAGAAAGGGTAAACTTTAGTTGTAAACATCAGGACATCTGGTGGCATTGTTTAGGCCAGCACACAGTTTTGATGCCCCGCTAGCTACATGAATACTTGGTTAGAAATCATTGAAGTGGCAGTAAAAATATATAGCTTTAAAGATAAGATTATAAGGCAAATTATATGATTTTTTAATAAGTAAGTTAATATATATATATATATATATATATAGACAAAGAAAAACAGGACATTACAACTACTTTTTCTTCTTTTTTGTCAACTGATTTTCTTTTTTTTTTTGTTTAGTACCTATTAATGAGCTTTAGTTTTATCAATAAAAAAAGTTTTGTAAGTTTCCTCAAGTTTTCAAAAATGATTATAGTCCAATTTCATTTAAGAACACTAGTTTATATAAATAATAAATATGTTGTATATATATTGGGTTTAACGTTTAAAATAAATATATTTAAGGTACCTAAAATGTTCCTCGATTATACCTAATTTGTTTGTATGGTACTCGTAAATTACAATAAAGAATATACACATTACACATTGTATTCTTGATGAAGTAATACTTCTTTTGGTACGTTTGGAAAAAAATATGAGAGTAACATTTTTACGATGCTCGCGCACACCGACAGCCAAAAAGCGACATGATGAAGTTAGCTGCATTCCTTTTACAAACAGACAGTTGAGACGTACGGGATGAAGTCTTTAGCTATTTTTGTTCTGTTACGCCAAAGAAGTATAACTTCTTACGTGCGTACATAATTTTATAGTTACATACGTACACACACACGTTTTTTTTTATAATTTAATAATAGAACATGTGGGAATAACTACGAATACATTAGGTATTTTTTAGCAGCTTATTATTCCCTATAGTCAAATCATCCAGCATTTAATAATGATTTAATAGCTTGTACTTATTGTAGTTCCTTCTTACTTTTAAAAATCGTCAAATATTACGAAGGCAATCAAAGCTTAACAAATGAAACTTAAATTTCTTTAAGAGTCAAAAGTTTTAGTCAAGTTAATACACTAAAAGTTGTATTTTATAAAAGCTTTTAAGAAATATTATTTTCGGTTTTTCCCCTTGAGAATATTTAATGTACAAACATAAACTGTTATTAATATTAAATGTAAATTGATGTAAACGGGTCTTTATGGTACAGAGGGCCAGAACAAAGTCAGGTCAAGTGACTGGAAAGTTAACAAGCAACCCAAACTGCGTGAACTATTTGTAAATTCCTACAATGTGTTACAGTTTCAAATTTGACATATCCCGTTTATATTTAGACAGGTTAGTGATTCGACAGACTCGCATTCGATAGTAGCATAAAGTGTATACTCTTTATTGGACTTTAAAATAAAAGTAAAAAAAACTTAAAACAATAAATATCGGCAAATTTTAATTAATATATTACAATGTAAGTTTAAATGTCCAACACGACCGGTGAAATGTTAGGTGCAGGACTATGGGTATACGTACCCGAATTGGGACTCGAACCCAGTGTCAGACAGTACCTTACGATTTACAGCAGTGTATGCTAGGCATTAGATCAACGGATAATCTTATTAATCCAATAGATCTTTAACAGTTTTGTAGTTCATTGACCTTACAATATGTGAAAAACAAAAAATAGTATATATAACGCACAAACAACAAAAACCAATTCTACAATGACACTGAAATCAAATTACAAACTATAATACTATAATGTATCATAGATATCAGTCTCCATTGCATGCATAATAAATACATTAAAATATTTCAATAAAAGGAAAAAGACATTTAGAAAAAAATGTCTTTGCAAACCCAAATGAATTATGCATTCAAATAAAATTTGAAATTCATAAGGTGTCCCATATTCCAAGATACGAAGAACGGTTATTTATTGAAATATCTCTCTCTGTCTGTCAGCGGGTATTTTAGTCACACTAAAATATTATATCACTACTTCATTGCTAATGTTATTAAAACTCAGTAGAGCTTTGGAGTTAAATAACAACGTTCCACTGCTGGGCCTCCCTTTAATACGAGGGGGATCAGGCAATAGTCCACCACGCTGGCCAAGTGCGGAGTAGCGAACTTCACATGTCTTTTGAAAACTTGTTAGTTTTTCTCAGACATGCAGGTTTCCTCACGATGCTTTCCTTCACCATTAAGTGGTAATCATGTTGGAAATGATTCGTATATGAAAATATCAGAGGTGCGAGACCCGGGTTTTGAACTCGCATCACTCGGTTTCCCAAGCGAGCGCGTTACCACTGGGCTACCACTGCCTTCCACTGTTGCACTTTTTGTTAAGCTCTATTTAATTTCTAATTCCTTCAAGAAACTTACAGAAAATAACAAATTATATACGTAATAGTAATTTGCTTAATATCCTCTTTTTCTTATATTTTTAATTACAAAAATCATGAAATGGATTTTAAAGCAACTATTATAATATAGATTACTACCGACTTACCCTCGCTTCGCTCGGGATCGTCCCTACCTTACTTCTCCATACAAACTTTCATCCCTATGTTCACCCCCATAAGGGATGATTTTCGGGATAAAAAGTCTCTAATCTAATTTTATGTCCTTTCCTGGGTCTCAAACTGTCTTCTTACCAAATTTCATCTAAATCGGTTCAGTAGTTTCGGAACCTATTTGGTACAAACAAACAATCAAACAAAAAACCAAATTTTTCCTCTTTATAATATTAGTATAGATAATTAAACTAAAATTTACTATACATATTAGTTACCTAATAATTTACATATAACTTCGAATAGCTTAGCTCTATTGGCTCAAACAACGCCGATGTCGATTACTGTGTAAAGCTCTTGTCTGCATGCTTGAGCTTCTATGCTCGTATTACATTATATCCACTACAAATAAGCACAATTTGCGCACACATTTCTGTCAAAGATATAATAAATTATTTATAATAATCTAAGCTGTATTAAAATAAGATATTATAGATTTAATATACTTACAGAATTGTTATAATTATTTAAAAATGTGATAAAAGTTTTACTTAAATTATTAATTTTATATAATTAATACCTAGTCAAAGTGTCGAGTATACGAGATTCATAATAAAGTTTAATCTTATAGCTCCTCTTAATAAAGTTTGCAATTTTTTTATTGATAGCTTTTAATCTCGTCAATAGAAATTAAACAAAAACCCCGGTTGACAAACAGACGCGAAAAAGGCACAGAACTGGTTTTTTTCCTATTTATATTATAAACATATGTACATTATGTAAATAATCTCGCTTTTTAAAAAAAATCTAAATATCGTAATACCTCAGCAGTTCCAAATTTCAGAAAATTTGGAACTGCTGAGGTAGGTACTGTATCAAACCGTAATAGTTGATTAGCATTTTCCTGTAACCAAATTGTTCTAGTTATTCACTCAGAATGCTGCAGATCACAGGCCTGAAGTCTCATCTCATCTTTTACTACTCGTAGCATACAAATATAGCAAGAGTTGAAAAATGAAGTATCTCAACGTAGATTTTAAACTCAGTGACATTAACCATCAAAAACGAATTTCGGTCATGAAATCATAAGAACCGACCAGAAAGCTTCATACAGGAATCAAAGTAGTCACTTCTATAGCAGTACGTTATGCCATGCCTATATATTACTTTTATCATAATGTATGTCAAATAATAACTAATCGCTTTAACTTAAGCCCAAAACACATATATAAATTCACTAGTCATTTCTGCTGTAATCACGTTCAGCGTGGAACAGTGAAATTAACATAAAACGCAAGCCGTACGTGCTTGTTCTATAAACTTCGCATACTCTTTCATTCCGAAGCTAGCTGTCAACTTTACTTGTATTACATTTGAGGAAAGAATTTTAAATGTATGACCTTGCTTCGACGATATATAATAATGAGTTTTTGATAGAAAAATCCTACAAAATTGTATTTTAAATATTAATTCCGAAACAAACCACGCCATAGGTAATTAAAAAGCTGATCATTTTTTTTGAAATAGGTTAAAAATAGCATTTTATTGACGTAGTCCCTTTATTAAAGATTTATTTATTTTTTGGTTTGTTAAAAAAAAATATGTAATATTTTGAGTGATTTTTTATGATGGCTCTATTTGAGCTTGTTTTTTTTATCTATTTACAATATTTTCTAACCAATCTACAAATATTTTGTATGGCTGCTGAAAGTAATCAAAATACATAAACCAATATAGTAGATTTTCTGTAGTTTTAGCGCGAGCGAAGCCGCTGGTTCTGCTGGTATAATAATAATTAAGTACTTAGCGTCCCATCGCTGGGGATCCATATGATATATGGGTCATAGTCCACTACGCTGGATAAGTGCGGGTTGATCGATCACGCATGCCCTTCGACAGCTGATTTGGCTTCCTCAGACATTCATGTTTACTCACTATGTTTGCCTTAATTGCAAGACAAGTTTTAATGTTAAAAATGATTCGCATTTTAAATAAAACTATCTTTTCAGATTTTTTTGCGAATATATTTTGATTTTTGGTTCCCGACGTTTCGAATGCTTTACAGCAAATATGATCACAGGAGAAACTAAGCTTCATTAAGTAAATTAATAATAGAGGTGAAAGCAACATAAGCATGCCTAACACTGTTGTTGCCTTAGTTGTATAATTATAAATTATATATTGTATGTTATATTTTGCTTACATATATTAGCGTAATTTTACTGAAAAACAAACTTGAGCTAGCATCTTTGTAATCACGTCGAGTGTAACGCAGTGCAATTAACATAAAACGCAAGCCAACTCAGCACGTGCTTGTTCTATAAACTATGTTACACCGTTCATTATGTGAATAATGTAGAGTATGTGCTTCAAACAAGAATTTATGCAAATAAATACCTTAATGGGAACACAGGTTTACTATCCAAATATAATTTTAGTGCATGGTCACTCTATATGGTTATTCCCTATTCCTCCATTAGTTGATAATGTTTTGAAAGTTGAACTTTTAAGCAAAAATCTTTCAAATACGTCCTTTTATAAAACCTGCTTGTAAAAACTGGGACTTTAAGTTATAAAAAGACGAATAAAAACATACTATTCAATATTATTTTAAATAATAATATAGACGCAAGTGCTTAGTGCACTTTTTATTCCTTACACTCTCATATTCCGGTGGGATGACAATTCGACACGGTGTAACACCGCCAATTTCAATACTGTTTAAGTCAATACTGGGCAAAAACCCTAGTTATTTTACCCCGTCCCTAGACTGGAACCCATAACTTCACGATTGCTATCCATACTAATATTATAAATGTGAGTGTGTTTGTTTGTTTATTTGTTTGTTTGTCTTTCTTTCCCGTCGAAACGGAGAGACGGATTGACGTGATTTTTTTTGTGGAGATAGTTGGAGGGATGGAGAGTGATATAGGTTATTTATACCGCGGGAGATAACCTCATTCCCACGGGAAAACACGTTCAAAAATTCAAAAATTATTTATGATCAGAATTACTAGAAACTTGGTATTAATGCTATTCAATACAATTAAATAAATACGTGTTTTACCATTTTTCCAAATTCATTCCATAAGGGGGAAAAATAGAGAATGAAAGTTTGTATGAAACCTACTTTTTTAGTTTTTTTTGCAGCTTTAGAACGAGCGAAGCCGCGGTTTCTGATAGTATCTATATATAAAAGCGAAGGGTCATTCATTATCACTTAGTACACATACGCTAGTAGATTATAGAGACAAAGAAAGTTATTCTGATCTGATTACATATACTAAATCAAAGACAAGAGTGGAGCCGCGGGGAACGCTAGTAATGCTAATTGTTAAACATTTCTTGTACTAAGTACGAAAATAGCCTTAATGGAATTAAACCTGCTCAATCCGCACTTTACATCGAATATTTTAGGACCGCAGTTTGTGACAGATGCTACCAACATTTTTCAAACTGGCACTGTAATATCATTGATTGAATTTTGTTATTACTGCTCCTTTTAATGTTTAATTTTTTTTTATTTCAGCTTATCTTTGATGTTATCAGATTAACGGTCATTTAAAAAAAAATAGGGACTCAACTCGGATGTAAGTTTTTGTGTATGTAACGCGATATGTTCACTAATTTTGAACTGTTGAATCATAATTATGTTTAAGAGGTAAGATTCATTCTCAGGTAAATCTATACAAATTTTAAAACAAAAATCCATCCAAAATAGTGGAATTATTACTTTTAAATCAATTTTCACCTTTTTAGTAAACAAGTACTTCTTCTGCATATTGTGTTTATTTTACCCAAAACATTTTTTTTAATAATTATCTTAAAAATGTTATTCAAAAATCTTTAATATAATTGCTTTAAAAAATGTAAATACTGATTTTAAAATTTATTTAAAAGTAATTACACCATCATTATTGATATTTTTAAGCTATTTGTAAGAAAAAATTTGAAAAAATAAACACAAAAACACACTATCTCCATTTTTAAAGTCAGTCAAAAAGGGTAGAGTTCGTTACTAAATATTAACATTTAACACACCAGAAAGTCAATTTAGTCTGGTTTTAATTATTAATATTCGGGTCCTGATAAACAGGTGCTGCCAGAAGTTACACAATTACGCAACTATAAGTTAAAATTCTGCTTAGCAAATTTAAATTGTACAAACTAAATTTTGTTTCGCGAATAGACCTACAGTGGAGTACTCGAGGAACTTTTCCCTAGTATGTTATTCAGATTTTAATTAAATCTTTTTCTGTATGCAAAATCCTTATTTCAGCGCCTATGCTATGAATGCTTAAATTAATTTGCGTTTTGGTTTTATATTTTTCTACACCTATCACTTAAATCGATTGAGTTTTATATAGCACATTATTAACTTGTTATAACGACAGGATATTGTTTGACACCAAATGTATATTCAATTTGTGTGTGCATGTTTATGTGCATGTGCGAGAAAGAGAGAGATAGAGAAAAATAGAGAGAGAGAGATACTTGCAAAACTAGTCATTTTTATACGTATATATTTTCTTATGAACGTTAAGCTTTACCCCAACAAGACTCCTACTCTTCTTCCCTTTTTAGAATTAAAAAACAACTTAATACGATGGAAGCTTATACAAGTAAAGTATCGTTTTTAAAAATGTATGAAGTAGTTCTCACGTAAAGCTATTGGATATTTTGTATAAAATTCCTAGGAGTCAATTTTCGACCATAATCATTATTTTTGAGGATAACATAATATAAGAATAGTAATAATGTATATATAAAAAATAACTTTTTCCAAAAAAATAAATTATAACACTAAAGCTCGTCAATAGCACTAGGTACGCGGATTTTGTTCATAATTTCGTGGGTTTAATTTTTTGCACGGAACACTTGTTCTTTTTCTATAATAAAAGTAAGTTACTTATATAAAACATCAGCTATCTGCCAGTGAAAGTTCCGTCAAAATCAGTCCAGTCGTTTCGGAGATTAGCCAAAACAAAAAAAAATAGCAGACAGACAAAAATTTTAAAAATTGTTTTTTACTTATAAGTACCGTATATATACTTCATATACATATTAACTAAACAGCTGTTATTTTGGCATTAAGCAAACAGACATTTCAATTTTATTTATTTGTATAGATCTTTTTAAGCAAGCTGCTTTGCAGCAGTAAAGTATAATAATATACAATACAGATCTGCTACTCATCGATATTCAGTTCTCAAAATTAAATTATTTGGTATCGCGCCGTATACAGAATACAATTTCAGACATTTTATTTTCAGCAGACTTCAATGTTAATGCAGTTGAAAAACCAATCATTTCTCTTTCTCTATTTACGTTTGACATGACCAAGCGGCTAGGAACCATATTTCAAAATATCCTACAATTCTTTTATGTGGTACACTACTGTTACAGCATTTCGTTTAATATACGTATTTTTTAAGTTTAAATTTAATAGAACTAATATTATAACTGCGAAAATAACTATCTGCATGTCTTCCTCTCTGTCTTTGTATTCGTTACGTTCTCATGCCTAAGCCGCTGAACTAATTTTGATGACGTTTGGTCAGAGAAAGTTGGATCCTTGGAGGACATAGGATAAGTTTTGTCGTAAAAATAATACTTGAAAGGTGTGAAATAGGAGTTAAAAGTTTGTATAGGACAAGTCATTTCTTAAGGACAAAAAAATCATTATATCCTATAATTTTGATAAATAAAGAATATTTCGGCATTTATGATCAATCAAGGAAAATAACGGATATCATAAAACTAGTATTGTGTCCCTTAAAGAAAGATCTTCCTTACTAACAATATATTCACAACATATTTACTAATTAATGTGAAAGATTGTAAGTCTATTTTTTTACTTCTGTACTTGTGACGAATTCAAGGAAAACTTGAAACGGACGGAACGGTAGTGAATATCTTATAATTTCGGTTACTAATGGATTATTTTTTTACCCGACTGCGGCGGAACCTAAAGGAGGGTTATCTGTTTGACCTGTATGTATGTACATTGTATAATATATTTTATAGTAGTTGCGAGTCTTTCTACGTGTATACTATATGTCTACGACTGCATAATACTATGTTCCTTCGTCAATTTATTCTCATCTTTTTAATTCGCGTCTTTAGAACTGTCGGGTTTTTATTTTTGTAAATTAATTTTTCGCTAACATGTATCGTCTATATAAATGAAGTCATGAGCAAATACTAGTCATACAAATGATTTACTACTGACTAATCTGACACAGTTAAGTATGTTCGACTTACATTGCCTACTTCGTTTACATAATTTAGGCAATGTAAAATGAAATTATATTCACAGGTTCGATTCTAAAACAGAGCTTATATTTGTGTTGACCATATAAATGTTTATCTCAGCCCAATCAAAATCTACAAAATTAATTCACCCACCGACTGATTGAAATGTGTTGACGTTTAATAAAATTAGTAATTACACAACAATTTGATTCAAAATAATTTATGATTTATAATATAAGGATTTTTATTAATATTTTAAACATATAAATATCGAACTTTCATTATCAATTCCCTTTAATCTAGTATTGAATGCAAAAGATTCAACGGAAAACGTCCTCAGAGAGCCGGCATTCATTTCTTTCATGCAGCAGCTTTAAAAATAGCAAAATCCTTCGCCATTTCTGACGTTAGCTCGTGTGTTTATGAATTTTTGCTTCATTTTTACATTGATCAATGGCACAATTTCTTTTAAATTCACACAACTTGCTTATTGACAAATTGCTTAAATAAAAAATACTCCAGAAAGACATGCCATAAATGTAAATTATTTTAAATATTTAAGTCACCTTCGCTGCGTGGAGAGTGTTTTGATACTTAGTTTTTCCTGTGCAGTAATATCACCATCTATTGATAAGTTTCAAACTAATGAAATGAAAAAAATCATTAATATGTGTAATTTTTCCACACTACATTAATTCAGTCACTGAGCACTATTTTCCATCACTAATTTCACTTGAATTGTCACTTCAGTCGAATTCATTTCGTCTCTCATATTTCTAGATCTATTCGTACTTCGTACTACGACTGAACTGACATTTCTACTCTTTTTAAGTACATGAAAAAGGAAGTTTTTTGTTCTTGACAAAAAAATTCTAGTAATGTAATTTCTTCTCTGAAACGTATTCCGTCTCTTTCTTACACACGGCAATTTACCAAATATAATTCTTGTTTAGAATTATCATATGTTGAAAATTAATATATAGACATTTTAATTTTTATCTTTTTTTAAATGCAACACTATTATTCCTATAATATAGTCATAAAAATCCATTCTAATATTCTATTATATTAAAGAATTTGATCTTTAAAATGATATTGTTAAATATAATTATTTAAATTTTAACATTTTTTTTCTACGGAAATAGTTGTAAATAAAAACAATAAGTTAGCCTTCGATAACTTTGCTTGTAGCAAACAAAATGTGAATAAGAAAACTTCGACAGCTACGCTTGGTCACGTTTTGTTTTGCTACCATTGGGGCTTGCATCAAACTGTTCCAGACTTGCAATGTTCATGTTGTAAACTTATATTGAAATAGCTTTAACTATCTTTGTGTACTAACTACGGTGAAAGTATATAAAATGCTTTAAAAAAAAGTTCTATTGTTCTATTTCTTTCAAAGTTTTTAAATATATATATTTTAAATGAAATTATTTTTTTAGATTTTTTCACACGGTTTTATCTTGATATTTAGTTGCCAACGTTTTGAATTTAAAGCAAACATGGTCACGGGAGAGAATAAGGTTTATTAATGTCTCAAAGTTTTATTATAAAATATAAAATAATTGACTATTATAGATCGTGTAAAAATAGAAGTAAAAAATAATATTTACATTAAAATACATTCAATTAATTTATACGAAAAGAGGAATGGCACTGAAATAGTACACATTATAATTAAAAAAAAAATAGTATTGCTATAGATTTATAATTTAAATATAATTTGCTATTGTTATAATATATTATTACCTTTTTAAGATTTTTGCCCATATAAATAATTTTTTCCCATAAGAACTACCAAATTGCCAATTAATAAACTTAATATTGAATTTAAATATAACAAAACAGTACAAGTTTGAAATATAACATAATAAAAATCCTAATTTACTCGAACTGTGCAATGGGCCGTAACTCGTAGCAGTTACGGACTACGGCGTAGTGCTACGAGCGCTACGAGTGCATGTGCTTCAAATACGGTTGGGTTATTTAAATTACGCTTAGGTAGACTTAATTAGTCTAAAATATTTATTCAATTGGGACAGTATAATAAAAAATAACAGATTCTTATGTTCTGTTTTTTTTTGCTACCTATTTATATATTTGTTTCATTTTAGCTGATATACATCAGTGATAGCTAACTAAAGATTATTTAACTACATATATTTAACTGGATAAACACAAAATGCTTAAAAGATTTTATCTCAAGATGTAAAATTATATTTTATTTTTAATAGGGCTGTAAGGTTCCACTGCATGGCAAAGATTTCACTATATTTTCGCCACTTCTACTTGTCATCTGACATAAAAAAATTTAAACAGTGTTATACTAATAATCCACAGCTCACATCATGGTATCACTTCCATTGGTGGGACGAGAGCTGACTCGTTTTTCGGCCAATAAACCCAACGTTGCTATTCAACGGGGGAATGCAGTTAACATTCTTGCCACAATAGACATAGTTATTGAGTATACATTTATTATGTATACATTTATAATAATATGTATACATTTATAATAATAATTATTAAGTATATTTGTAAATTAATTGTATTTTTTCTTCTAGCAAATATTTAAAAATACATGAGACACAGTTGTGACTTTTTCTCGAATTGTTCTTTATAGTAAGAATAAATGCTGTTACTGACAACATTCTATATCATCATAATATATATACTTTTAAATATGTTGGTACATTAACACACAACACATATATAACTTAAATATATACATATTATAAATATAAACACACCTATGACTGGAGTACAAACATTCGTGCTCATCGCACAAATGAATACCCCCAGCAGGACTCGAACCAGCGACCGCATGCACAGCAAATAGGGTCACAGCAAACTGAGCCAAACCTATCGTCAATATTATTATTTTTTTTCATAAGTACTTAAATTATTCAATTTTAACTATTTTACACTTAATAACAAAACTGCACTCAGTTGCTTTTCTGTTATTCCAACACCACCTTAACCATTGCATGTTAGTAACGACGGCCATATTTCCAACTATATACATGAATAATGGAAGAATCACGTTCTTAGATACATTTAACTTTAAATTTTTAGGTTTACACGAGCGTTAAATTGTACTTGAATATTTAATACAACGCTAACCATAATATGTAACAAATTATTAGAAAACGGTAGTCTAGTTGGCCTTTACTAAAGCAACTATCTACTAAACTTTATATTGCTAGTTATTTGAAATAGTTGTTTAGATATTACAAGACAGAATTTCAAATATTGTTATCTAAATTATATATCTGAAACGTGGAATGATAATTTTAAAGTACAATCATACTGCTTTATTATTATAGTATGTGATTATCTGAAAAGAATAAACTTTTTTATAAACAAAAAAAAACCCAAAAAACAATATCTTCCCAAAAATAAATTTTTGTTATTATACCAACTGGAAATATTTTTTATAGTAGGAGGAACAGACGACAAGTACATATTATATAACTAACGTAAGCGTTACCTAAGAAATAATTTATATTTAATTAAATTGGTTAAAATTTTTCTACGGACGCTGACAAATTGCAATGATTTTATTCCTAATAATAATGATTATAAAACAGGTATATTTTGGTATATTACAATAAAATTAAAATGTATTTTATGTATTCAATCCTTTTTAACGTTCCACTTCTGGAACTTCTGGACACGCGCCAATGCGAGGAGGATCAGGACATAGTCCACTACGCTGGCCAAGTGCGGGTTGGCGGATTTCACGTTTTCCTAAAACTTGTTAGGTTCTCGCAGCATACATGTTTCCTTATGTTGATTACCTTCACTGTAAGACAAGTAGTAATCATATTGGAAATTCGCACATATAAATATAGTGCAAGACCTGGGATTTGAACCCACTTTACTCGGATTCCCAAACGAGCGCGTTACCACTGGGCTGCCACTGCCTTTAAAATAAAATAAAGATAATAATACAAGTCTTCTTAATATAATATCTAGTTACACATATACATATTTTGTGATTGGTTTTTGTGATTTACATAGAAGTATACTATACGTGATATACTTTAACGTAATAAGGCTCACATAACGTTATCACTTTCTATCTAATATTTAACTAAATTGACCGTTGTGTCGCCGTCATCAATCATGGTAAAATATGAACGATTACCGTTTTTTTTTGTATATTTACTTTAATTTTGACTAAATTTTAAATGGCGACATATGAAATAATAATTTATTTTGTCGATTACACTAAAACTCGGTAATAGCTACAATATAATAGAGAGAAAACCGGCTGACAAACAGAGGAGAAAAAGGTACTGAACTGTTCTGCATTTGCCTATTAAAATACAGATTTATTTAATTTATTACTGGCATATATGTCGCCCTGAAGTATGCTGCAAAAAGGTGCTCAAAATTCAACATTACTGGCAAAGCTGTCCATAGACTGACCATTTTATGAACGAATACAATGAACAATAAAATTGTTTGTAGACAGTGTTAATCGTAGAAATTGTTTAATGCATATAAGCATAGCTACTTAATATTAAAAGTTAGCACTTTTCATTGATAGTAAAACAGATATCTATATAGATCAAAAGTTATGATAAAAAAATGGCTAAATTTCATAAAACTCAACACATTTTAAGCTAATTTCATGGAAAGCAACTATCATCGGCACGAGAATATCAGGCCGTAATTGCTTGCCATTAGCACGACGTGAGTTAGACGTTAATTATGAATGATTTACAGAGAACATAGCTGCTCATTTGAAAGCCGAGTAACTTTTGAGCGATCTCCGTCGTCTAATAACTGTATTTTTACTGTTCCTCCTCACGCGATCGCCGCAACCTCTTCATTTTAGATAGTGAATTTGAAATTTGAATGCTTGCAATTTCTACTTTGGATGTTTATTTCTGATCGCGATATGGGAGTTTTCATGAAAGGTTTTTTTTAAGGTTGTTTTCCATTTGTATATTCTGTTTTCGAATTCGACGATTACAGTTTAGAAAAAACAAATAATTAAACATATTATATGGAGAAAAAATGACGTACAAAAACAATTTTTTTTATTTTCATCTTCTGTTATAATATAATTGCTCTATTATTAATCTTTAATAATAATAAATTTATAATAATTAAAATTTAAATAAGTCACAAATCGCCGAAAATTCTTAACAATGCTTTGAAATTTTGATACCTATGAGTATTATTGCATAGGTTTTTGCTTTTTATGCTATTCATGTTACTATAACTCGTCGCTACGTGGCGCTACAGTATTTCAAGTTCTGTACAAACGATCGTCATGAAACACATAAAATTTGGGTATAGAAACTATTTAAGGGTTTACTATTTACGCGGATGAAGCAAGAACAAAGACTAGTCTATACATATAATAAAACTGTAAAGGTCGAATGTCCATACATAGAAAAAAATGCTAAAAACCGAGTCAGGAGGATGTAAGAAGAGAAATAGAACAAATCCAGATTTTTTAAATTTTTTTGTTTCCCTGCCTGTTTGTCTGTTTGTACGGGCTAATCTCCGAAACTGTTGGATCGATTTAAATGAAATTTTGCATGGTGGTACTTTATATCCTCGTTCAACATTTTAGATACTTTTTATCCTAGAAAATTAAGGGGTTCCCGCGGGATAGTTAAAAAAAACTATAGTAACTTATACAGCTTAGTTCACAAAAACTACTGATTAGATTTTAATGAAACTTTACAATAATATTGTTCATATATTAAAATAACAAATAGGCTACTTTTTATCTCGAAAAAATGAACGGTTTCCGTGGGATAGATTTAAAATGCATTGCAATGCAATGCATATTACGTTAACCTCATTAGTACCCTTTGAATACCGCTAGTCTGTATATGCATAAAATGCTTTGTCCTGACAGGACGGCCGTGGTAGAAGAAATAGCGGTGGTGAGTGCCCCACAAGATCACCCGAGGGCGTGTGAACAGCAGGACGGCCGAGACGGAGGAGGATTTAGTTACCATTTTCTGCTATGAAACCTTATTATTGTTTAAAGTCACTATGTTCATTAATTTACTTTTTATTTGCTTTGATTTTGAATTTAGAGCACAGATTTAGTCTCGAGCGGGGTCGAGACGCCATCACGACATTCTTTGGAGATACGTGGCTTAGTAACGTTGGTTAATCATGGTATAGAGTGTTATGTTTGATATTGTAGTTGGAAGTCGATGATCGGTGACTGTGTACCCGCTAGCTCTAAATCATTAGAATTACCGTTTCAAGTTTATAACATTGTGACTTCCCTGATTAAATTGTGTATTGAGCATTGAATACTTTATTATTTGAGCCCTGATAACGCCCACAAGATAAGTAACCACTAAAGATGATGTTCGTAGTATATGGATAACACGACATCAGATCGATTGTGTGACCGGTTTACCGGTAGTCGTAGAAACGTGAAATTTGGAGGACATATTCTTTATACAATTTAAGTATCGGCTAAGAAAGGATTTTTCGAAATTCATCCCCTAAGGGGGTAAAATACTGGGTAATAGATTATATGAAACTCTGTCATTCTTACCGCGAAATGCATCGAAAGTAGTATTTACCTTTAAGATGAGAAATAAGAAAAAAATGTATTTGATTTTTTCTAACTACATTCCTTTAAAAGGTAAAACAGGGTGATAAAGTTCATATGGGAAAACAATTATATAAATTTATGATCAGAATTACTTTAAACTTGGTATAAATGCTCTTCAATACAATTAAATAAATACGTATTTTAGCATTATTTGAAATTCATCCTATAAAGCTGTCAAATAGGGGATGAAAGTTCGTAGGAAACTCTGTAATTGATGCACGGAAAAAACCTTTGAAATGAAAATTAAAACGATACAAATATCATTTTTTTTTTCGAAATTTATTCCTTAAAAGGGTACAGAGGGTTGTGCTGTTTATATGAATAACTTTATATAAGAATTACTTGAAACTTGGTATTAATGCTCTTCAATACAATTAAATAAACATCTATTGTAGATATTTTTTTTAATTCAGCCCCTAAAGTGGCTAAAACAAGGCGGTGAAGCTTGAGTTATTGAATATATTTAAATAGAGTAACATGGCTCAAGTTCTCTATAAGTGCACACTTACTGTGTGGGATATAAAGTAGTGAACGGAAATTATTCCGAAACCAAAGGAAAATTATGTATAACTTTTCATAAGAATGGCACTTTATATATGTAACTTAAAAAAGAAGGAGAAGGAAAAAGACCGCATACTTCAGCTGTACATAGCAATGGGTCTTTAAAAATAACGTAGATGTTAGCCTTTTAGTATGTTAGTTAAAAACCCATATTAGGCGAGTTACATGATTCTAAAGGCGTAAACAATGTTGCGATTGTATCATTGTACTCTGTTCCTCTAATTTTGGAATGATGGTGTAGAAAAATGTGCAATAAATACAGGTCGTGGAGCTTGCTAAATACCTAATGTACAAATATATAAATTTATTTATATAATATACACTTAACATCTTTTAAGAGACTGGATATTATTAGTTACGATCGCTAAAATTAAAATTGTTTTCCATATATCTTTAAAAAATAGTAAAACTTACACCAACTTATTTTTGCAATAATATTATAAGTAATTGCGAAAAAGTCATTTTTTTCGTAGTTTGATCGCGGGTGATGTCGCGGGTTCTGCTAGTCGGTAATAAAATTGTAATATTGGTAAATAGTTTAAAAAACCATTATAAAAATAGATACTACGAGAATGCTTTAGTAATGTAATAATGAAAGGGCCTCTCGTAAACATGTTTTTCCCATTTTCGGTTCAATGATCTAATCCCATTTAATATCGATTTATGATGAACCCAAAACACTTATCAGATAAGCAACCTTCATATTTATTCTTAGACACATATACTATTAGCATTAAAATAGCTTTTTCGAACCAACTTTAAATATATTTTTTATGTGTACATATTATATTGTATACTTCACTGTCACTGGTTATTTGCTGCCCTGGTGATCTAATGGCTAGTATTTACAACTGCAGATCCAAAGGTCCTGGGTTTGAGTCGGGCTAAGTTTAGTTACTGAGTTTTTCTGTTAAAATATTCTCAGTAACATGCTAGAAGTTGGGAGGTTGACGGCGTTGCACCCCTGTGCCTCGGAAAGCTCGTAAAACCGTCAGTCCTGTGCCTTACCACCGGTCGTATCGATGTATCATCCCATGGGACTTTGAGAGTGACAGAAATACAGAGTAGGTACACTTGTGTCTGCGCGTACACGCGCTGCACTATAATATCTCCTGCGCTGATGGCGTCTCAGTGAGATTGGTCGCCGTCGCCGAATTTGGTCTAGAGGACATTACACCCACTGGTTATGAATCGATTTAAATTATCTTACTCATCATGTGTTCAGCCCTATTGCTTAACGTTCCACAAGCCTACAAGATAGATATAGCTATACGAGAGGGATCAGGTCATAGTTCACCACGCTGACCAAGTGCGGGTTGGCGGACTTCACATGTCTTTCGAGAACTTGCTGGCCGTTGCAAGGGTCGTTTTATTTAAATTGTTAATATAATTATTGATTAATATAATTTTTTTGCATTATCATCATTATTATCTACATATAATATCTCCTATGGACATTTTTAATGCTTTTATTTTTAAATTACTATATTTTGTACATTTTTTTAATACTAGGAATAAGTATTAGTGTAATAAAGTAAAGACGTAATAAAGTGAAGTAAATCATATTGTTCTACAATTTAATTTTCGCAGGAAAATATGTGAAAAGTAAAAAGCAAATCTATGATACTTTTTTGCTCATACAAGATATTGAATTATTTTTTTTATGCAGATAATTACATTTGTCTACAAAAGGAGTTCAATTATTACAGAGTAAGATTTTATCAAACGGACATTCACTTACTTATCAAATTCTTATTTCAATTTTATATAAATTATAGCAATAATCAAAAATATATATGAAATAGTAACCATGGCTTACGCAACTCATTTAATAATTTACATGTATCTTTACACTCGCGACTCACCCTGGCTCCGCTCGGGCTTGTCCCAGGATAAGTTTGAACGTTTAGTATATATTTCTCAGAGATGACTTATTTTCCCGGAGTAAAAAGTATCCTATATGTTGACCCGGATAATCCGATATCATCACACTAAATTTCATCAAAATCTGAAAATAAAGATTGATATACATATGTATAGATTACTTGGCTTATCAGAGAATCCAAATACACACTATGAAGCTTACGTCAACTGTTAGAACACTGTTTTATGTTTTTCGCAAAATTTTTGACATAAATACTAATTATTTTATATTAAAAATAACGACAAAATCTATGAGAAATCTGCATATACGAGCATCGAACTTACAATAACAGTCATTTTAGACAATGCTAACCAGAAAGAATAGAAGATAATAGTATAAGCGATTAAAATGCCTAAGTACCTTATTTTACTAATCTCTTTCTAGAAATTGCAATTGCCAAGTTAATCTCGATTTAATCAGCTTATTCCCTGGTAATATTTTTTTAATGTTAAAAAAACATAAATATTTCAATAACTAACAATATTTTATATAAATACTAGCAGAGCCCGCGGCTACGCATGTGCTATCACTACAATAAAAACTCGAAAACGGTAGGTTCCATACAAAATTTGATCCCCTATTTTCCCTCCTTATGGCATGGGATGGGGAATTTAGAAAAATGCTAAATTAAATATTGATTTAATTATATTCAAGGGCATTAAAACTAAGTTTCAAGTAATTCTGATCATAAATATATATTTCTTGTTGTTGTATAATAACGTGTTTTCCAGTGAGAATGAGACAACCTTCCGCGGTAAAAAGTCCATGGTCCTCTCCAGCCTTCCAACTATCTCCACACAAACAATCACGCCAACCCATCACTTTGTTTCGACGTGAAAGAAGGACAAACAAACAAACACACTTTCACATTTATAATATTAGTATGGATATTACTAAAATTATAAAAATAAGTTTAATTAAAATATAAGGACAAACTGAAGTTGAAATAAGGATGGTTCAAATTAAAAACGCCAATGAAGTAAATAGCATTGTCAATCAGCCGGCAAGCGAGTCACTGCGAGCGTGTAATCAATCTTCATAAGGCTTAGCCTTTAAGAAAAATAAATTGCTTCGTACGTACACTGTATCGATGCGTTTAAATTTGTTTTATCATTTTAGCTTTCATTACACAGTATTGATATTTACAGCATTTTACGCTGAATTACTTTCGGTTTTTTTTCGTTTTAAAATATCTTCTTCTTGATTTAATAATACATTATCCTTCACCTTTCATTAGTTAATACTAATGTATTATATCTACTAAGTGGTAAGAAAAAAGTAACAGAATTGGTGAGTTCTCAAGCAAGATTTACGTTTCAGCAAAACACAACACATTTAATTAAACTTTTTTAAGATAAGACATATAAAACTCTTTTTTTGGTTTAACATTATTTTTTTAAATAATAATTATTTTCAATCTCTCTCTAATGGAATAGATAGTAACTCATAATGCGCAGAGCGATTACAGCAAAGTTTAAACTGTCATCCACAGTTTTTATGAGATTTTGTTAGTTACGTAATATAAGAATCATACTTCCCTAAAAAACGTTCCAGTGTATAGACAGTTCGAGCCAAGCTCGTCCCACTATGTGACAAGATAAATCTAAAATAATAATATGTAACCCATTCCGGTAACATCAGTCAACATCACCATGACTAACCGCATTTATGTTTTATATTCTTTGTTGACTCGGTCTCACAAATCGATGGGACAACAGCCCGATACGCTTGAAGAGAGATTGGGCGCAGTACCTTACAGTTAATAATGTGTTCTACAAGACACATAACAATTGCAACAATGCAACAGTGCTATTAAAAAATTCTTAAAATCAAGTAATTAAATATTTTTTTGCCGCCTTCCGAGAATCAAACCCACGATATCTTATTATGACACACCATTCTACTAAATACTTATAATAGAATTCTGATGTACTTATCGAAAATTACTTTCTGTAATTGCTATCGAAAGATTTATGACTTATGTAAGCGTTATGTCACGTGATCAGAATATCATTTTCATTGTTTTTACAGTTTTCTATGAACGATATCGCTTATAGAAATTGAACTATATCTTATTATATATGATGCAATATATCAACAATCACGCCTAAAACTTGTTAGAAACAGTAAGCGGTATGTTAATAGGTGTGATATAAATCGTCCATATGAGTTGTGCAGATGCCGCCATTATGAATCGCCTGCTTTGATAGACGGTTGTAATTCTCAACTCGACTGTAATGTGCTCATACGTATTTTAGATGGTCCCTATAATAAATGAAACGCTTTTATCTTGTGCTTAGTTAAAGGTTATTCAGCTGTGAGCTACTGACTATAAAGAAAAACTTGCACATATTTCACTTATTTATTTACTAGATTGACTAGCGGTACGTTTTCAGGGTTAGTATAGATTTCTCAGAGATGAGACCCGGATAAACACTTATCATCATACCAAATTTCATCGAAATCTATCCAGTGGTCTCCTGGTGGACGGGCGGTCAGATGGGCGAACGGACGGAGGGACGAACAGACAGACAAACAGATAGACAAAAATTCCACAAACTATAGATTCGGCGTCTGTATCGATAATAATGACTATTTCAATAAGATTCTCCAAAAAATGTTTTATGTACAGATTTGACTCGGTTAGAATTTTATTATATGTATAGACAATGTTATAAAAGCAGAACTAAAAACTGGAACTTATGTAGTGGTTATTTACAAATAAATAGGCATGCGCAATATTTTTTTTTAAATATTATACAATACAAAATATATTGTTTTTAAACTGCAATATACTGAAAACTAAAAATCTGTGGCTTTATTTATAGTGTAAAAAATCCCTTTTTAAACACATTCATAATATGTAATATGTTATATATGTATTACGTAAAACTACTTATCCTAATTCATCAACGTCCAGACCTGCCGCATCTGAATAGCTAATAGCTTGGCAGCCTATTTACATACAAAAATAAACCTCTGTAGACTTTTATTGACGCTCACCGCGTTATACTTTAATTATTAAGCAACCATTTTTTCCACAAATTCCTCTTTTAAATTTTCTTGTTTTAATTTAATTTATTTTTTTTGTATATAAAGTTATTTTTGAAAATAAATTATAAAACCCGAAAATTTTTTTTTCGAATCCACCTTTACCACCCTGATCACTTCGTTTTTGAGTGAAATTATTTTACAAAACCGAAGACGGCGTAGCGTCCATTCCGCTCCATTCATCTTTAGGCTAGTTCTTCTGAGATATGTCAATGAGAAAATTGTCTTTAAAACATCGATTACATACCGAATTTCGTACAATTAATTTTAATTCCCCACATTTAACCTCCCATTATCTACTAATCTATACTAATATTATAAAGAGGTAAAGTTTGTGGATGTACTGAACCGATTTAGATGAAATTTAGTAAGAAGATAGTTTAAGACCCTGGAAAGGACATAGAATGTTTTTATCCCGGAAATCATCCCTTAAGGGGGTGAAAATGAGCATGAAAATATGCATGGGGAATCAAGCTAGGGACGAACCCAGCGAAGCGAGGGTGAGTCGCTAGTAAGATATTATAAAGTGACTATTATTTTCAAATGTGTTTTTACGACCTAACCGTTATATGGAAAGAGATATTAGTATCTAAGTATATGAAATATCTGTCTGAATGTTGAAATATTTATGATTTATTGAGGTACATTAATAACTAGTAATGCTATTGTCTTATCTAAATTATTAGCTTAATTCGATCTAGCGATTACTAAGTTGATTAACGATATGAAATCTAGGTTATATAAATGATAAAGCAATAATTAATATATACAATAATATTGAAATTAAATTTTAACTAATAATAAACATACAAGTGTTTTTGTTAGTTCACCACAAACAATTTTGAACAGAGATATTTTTTATTAGATATGTCTGTATGTGCGTGCGTAGGGTACATCAAATAGTTCTCGTGCGTTATGTCTGTTAGACTCAAAAAGCTTAGAGACGCTGTTTTATTTATTTTCTTATAACAAAACGTCACTACTGGTACATATTTAGTATTTACTATGCAGCAAAAGTATTTTGGGAAAGAACAAAAATTATCCTTATAATAAAATATCTTTGTTGAATAACATAACCACTTTTTATTACTGTGGAGAATAAGAAGAAGAAATTTTATTGGAGAAGCAAATAACTACAGAGAATATATAACGGTTATATAAATGTACGCCTAGTTACAGTTTGGTCAACAATGTCATGCGAGTCGACTAAGACATTAAATCTGTGAAGCGTGTACAGACGCTAATGTCCACGACACTCGAGATTGCTAGAGTTAATAGCCCCTAAGAGTTATATGGGAGCCACACAACCACTACTGTGTAAAGTCCTTTCATAAAGACACAAACGTAATACTTTTTTCTACATTATGACATGTACTTTTAAAATAAACAAGCTATTGTAATTTTAACAATAAAACTTGTTATTTTGCTCATTTTCTTTAGTCCGTTCTTTTTAAATCACTTCTAATTATAAAGTCGGAGGAGTTTAATCTTCGATTTGAGATACTTATTAAATTTTAATAGTTAAATGCAAATACATTTATTTAAGTAAAATAACCGTTTTGGAAAAACATGCTTATACGAGTACTGTAACGCCCCCTGACTGTAACATTATAAAACTTAGCTAAGAACATGATCAGGAATGAGACTTACACAAAGCAAAAAACCGTTTCAAAATCGGCCTAGTTATTTCCGAAAAAAATGGTAACAGAAACACACACACACAAACACCTCTTACCCCAAACGCATGTACCGTCCTGCTTTAGTGGATATTTCAATAGTAATAGGTATGTTAGGATATCAATTATTTGCAATCACAATTTCATTCAAATTCATTAATAAAATTGTAACTAAACCGAATCTGTACATTAATTTTTTTTGGAAAATCTTATTTAAATAAACATTATTATCGATATAGAGGCCGAATCTATAGCTTTTAGATATTTTTTCTTTCTGTCTGTCTGTCTGTCTGTTACTGCATCACGGATAAACCACTGGAGGGATTTTGATGAAATTTGGTATGATGATAGCTGGTTATCCGGGTAACATATAGGATACTTTTTACCACAATATCTCATTTCTTAGAAAAAAATACAAATACTGCCATTTAAGAGTATACTAATATGTAAAACCTAAGAATTTGGTTTTTGGTCATCTGAACGCGGTTGGAGCCGCGGGCAATGCTAGTTATTTATATATATATGAGCAAAGACAAAATAGTTCAGTAACTTTTTCTCTTCTATTTATCAATCAATTTTTTTTGTTGATTAGCAATTGACAAGCTTTATTTAGTATTATCAATAAAAAAAATATATTATGAAATTGTAAAATGTTTTGAGCATCTTATGTGAAATCGCCTTAAAGACAAATTAGTCACAGAGCTGGCCACTGTGAGACATGACGCAGCATTGTAAGACAAGATGTAAACAGCTCCAACTCCGTACTCGTACTCGTACTAACTAATAATAATTATGTAAGTAAAAATACATAAAGACCATCAGAGCCTCCTCCTTTTTGAAAGTCGGTTAGTAAGTAATTTTGAATGAAATATACTGTGTATTTTTGTATTTAAAGTGTAAGCATATTGTGTTGTATTTAAAGTGAAATGTAAACTAAAGCCAAGTTTCATGTCCTTTTATGTAATCTGCTATTATTATTTTTACTATTTTAAATTAAACGTTAAGGTCAATACCTAAACCTTCACATAAAATATTAATCTATATATATAATATGGCTTTAAAAAAACTTTATATTTTCATCACTATAATGGGCGAAAAAAAGCTTAACCCACCTACTTTAGAGATATTTAATACTAGCGACTCACCCCCGCTTCGCTCGGGTTGGTCCCTAGCTTAATTTCCCATACAAACTTTCATCCCCATTGTCACCCACTTAAGGGATGATTTCCAAGATAAAAAGATTCCCAGGGTCTCAAACTATCTTTTAGTACTAAATCGGTTCAGTAAATCCAGATATTACCCCCTACAACGTCATAAACTCACAATCTCACAAACTTTACCTCTTTATAATATTAGTATAGATGTTTTGTGTCATCGATGAAGGAACTGCTATCTGTGATAAAGACTCAGGCTAGTACAGTCTGTATATAGTGATTTACTTAAGTAAACAACAAATCATAGTGTAATAAGTAAGACTACGCTTTAATCTAATAAAATATATAAATTATGCAATATATTTTTTTAACTTATTTATATGCTACTCCAATTTTTCCCCGCATTGCATGGTTTAAGGCCTTTCGATGCCACACAGGCCACAGGTGTCATGCGGCAACTTTAATGTTCTCGGGCCATCTATATGGTTGTCCGCCTACATTTCTTTAAACAACACAGGTTGTTAACATTAGTTAAAGGAATTTCTAATCTAATAATAACCTTACCTGGTGGATTTTTAAAATACATAAAACACCTATTTACAATATTTCTCAAGATTATTATCATTGCATTATGATTTTATTTTTATTAGGATTTTATTACATTGACAGCATTATTTTCACTAGCAATAATGAATTCGCATTTTCTAAAGCATGAGAATATGGAAACCTATATTGATCGAGAGGTAAATTAGCGAAAACCACTTGCATCATACAAATTTTAATACACCACCATCGAAGTGAATAATTTAGATATGGCATCAGTATGGTAATAATACTATTTTAATAATAAAATTATTGGTATTTGTACATATATCTGAAGAATTCAATCAAAAATTTAGCCAAATTGTTCCCTGGATGTTTATTTTGGATGGAAAAGTGGACTCGGCGGTGAATTAAGCGGATTTCCTTTAAGTGTATAACTCTTTAGTCTGTGCTATAATACTATACTAGTGTAGTGCTATATACAAACTGCCTCGGAGGTGAAAGGAGAAATCGGAGTAGAAAGCGCACTCGTGTATAAACTATCTTATTTAGATATTTTTTTGTAGTTTTAGTGCGAGCGAAGCCGCGGGTTCTGCTAGTACTTAATATATTCATAAAAATTCCTCATGTACCATTTCTGCAGTATTTCTCTAAGGTTAGATCACAATAGGCTCATATTCAATGAACGATCTGCGGTTTAATAGCACGTTTTTGGTAAACCATCGATTACGAGTATCGATACTTTTAATCTGCGGCCCGGAATTGCGCTATTTTAATATGCATTAAATTTCATTGCGTGCGTTGAATTCGAATATTAATTATTAACATTACAAGTCTATATAATAAATAACAAAATAACAGTCTGTTCATTACGAAAAATGACTCAATGTAGAGCTCAACTAGTTACTATTTGTGCTACTTTCTGTCGGTCAGAAATGCTATTTTATTATGAGACTCAATATCACTTTGTGATAGAGTCAAAGCCAAGTAAACGATTTAGCTTAGCCAACTATTGATTCTATACACTTTAGATAAATTATTAATTAATATTGTATGAGGGTTAAATAGTAAATTATATTTCCTTAAAGATTATTTTAAACTGTTACTGGCGAGGGTTTAAAGGCATTTTATTTACATGTCACTAGCGACTCACCCTCGCTCGGGTTCATCCCTAGTTACTTTTTAACGTTTAGTGTAGATTTCTCAGAGATGAGATATGACCCCGCAATAAAAAATCCGGTTATACAAATATCATCATCCCAAATTTCATCAAAATCTGTCCAGTGGTTTTCTCATGTTGCGTTCTAAGACATACAGACATTTTTTTTAAAACTATAGATTCGACCTCTGTATTAATAATAATGACTATTTCAATAAGATTTTCCCAAAAATATTTTATGTACAGATTCGACATAGTTAGAATTTTATTATAATGCATAGATTATATAAATTGAGGACATAAATAAGTTTGCTTTAAATTAGTCCAGTTAATCTAATGATACAACTTAAACAAGTCGATTAATGATATTGAGTATAAAACAGAAGGGCCCAAAATTAGTGACTGTGTATTACGAGTATGTAAACAACAGGATTTGATACATTAACCTAAGCAATTTTTTGAAAAAAATTAATTGAAAAAAAAATTTATCAAGCCTATAAATAATAAATCTTTATATATACACTAGCAGAACCCGCGGCTTCGCTCGCGCTAAAACTACAAAAAAAAACTCTAAAAAGGTAGGTACCTAGGTTTCATATAAACTCTCATCCCTTATTTTATATATTAAATTGATCCTATAAGGGACTTATAGGATCAATTTCGAAAAATGCTAAAACATGTACTTTAATTGTATTGAAGAGCATTAATACCAACTTTCAAGTAATTCTGATCGGATTTTTTTGGATTGTATTATAACGTTTTTCCCGTGGGAATTAGATAATCTCCTGCGATAAAAAGTAGCCTATCTCACTCCAGCTCTTCAACTATCTTCAAACTAAAAATTACGCCAATCTGTCACTCCGTTTTGACGTTAAAAAAAGACAAACAAACAAACAAACACACTTTCACATTTATAATATTAGTAATACTACTTTAGTATGCATATATTTTTACAACTTCCTAAATAACGATGCATCGTATAAAAAATAAAATAGTAAAAGCATGTATATCGCATGATCTACAATTACTAAGTTATTTCCTTGTTTTGTTATTGTTTCTCAAAACGTTTATATTCACATATACTCGTTGATATTCAAGGGAAGAGGGCAGTGGAAATCTAAATAAACGGATTAGAAAGGTTCGGTGTAATATATGCTGAGCTTTGTTTCGTCGCACGTGTGTTGCCTGAAAAATAGGAAATCTCATTAGGCCTAAACGAAAAAAAATACAAAATGTATAACATAACTAAGTATGTATATGAAATCGAAGTGTCTGTCTGTGTATTCAAAATAGCTATTTCGCATTGTAAGAATTATAACCGAACTTTTACAGAACAAAATGAGACAGGCTATGTTGCTGGTCTACTTTTCACGCTTGGAAAATAATAGGGCTCCATGGGATAGCATAGGGACCTGATTTTTATGTATTTTATATATAGCGAGTATGGAATAGGCAAACAAGAGGTCGCTAATTTAATAGAATAATGTTTGTATAAAAATAAATATTTATATAAAGAAATATGTAAATATGTACTATGTATATATCTGTATATTTTAAATATGTAAATATGTCTGTTATCTGTCTCGGACATCTGGTTATAATTATGATTTTTAACTTCTTAGATACACTTTTAAATTTGAAATAAAATTTAAGTTCTTAATTACCAAGAGTTATGTCATTGTATTACTAGATATTTAAGTAATTCGAGCTTCAATATAAAATTTTGTACAAAGCGTTTTATGACAGACTAGAATTGCCCGCGACTACGCCCGCGTTCAGATGACCAAAAACCAAATTCTTAGGTTTTACATATTAGTATACTCTTACAATGCAGTTTTTGTATTTTTCTCAGAAATGAGATATTCTTCTGCGGTAAAAAGTATCCTACGAGTATGTGTTGACCCGGATAACCAGCTATCACCATACCAAATTACATCAAAATCCCTACAGTGGTTTTTCTGTGATGCGGTAACAGACAGACAGACAGACAAAAATTCTAACAACTATAGATTCGGCCACGCATTGATAATAATGTCTATTTCAATAAGATTTTCCAAAAAATATTTAATGTACAGATTCGGTTTAGCTACAATTTTATTATATGTATAGACGATGTCGGAATGAAACAAATTATACTCGGTCTTTCTTCTTACTATATTTTATTTTCAAAACACTATACAGTTTTTATGCCAAATACAAGTATTTATCATAAGCGATAATCCAATCGATAGCACTGAGCTCACTAACAGCACTAAGTCTAATAAAAATATTCAATTTCATATGCCTGAGGGAATCAAATTCCTGTTATAAAAAGTAATCAAGTGCGACTAGGATTCACTGTGGATGTAAGGATTTAGAGTTTCTTATTTTATTTTTGCTGTTAATTTTTGGAAAGACCTAATTTAGTATACGTTTATCTATACATATACTCGTAATAAAATTGTATCTAAGCCGAATCTGTACATTTAATATTTTTTGGAAAATCTTATTGAAATAAAGATTATTATCGGTACAGACGCCAAATCTATAGTTTTTAGAATTTTTGTCTGTCAGTCTGTCTGTCTGTCTGTTACCGCATTACAGAAAAACCACTAAAGGGATTTTGATGAAATTTGGTATGGTGATAGCTGGAGAAAAATACAAAAACTGCAATGTAAGAATATACTGATAAGTAAAACCTGTGAAAAAAAAAGTGATAAGAAATCGCGATGGCGCTGTTATCGATGCAAGACGTGTGTTTCTTTGCTCCGTTAAAAATAACAAAGATTAGTGGTAAAGTGTTTTGATTTAAAGTTAAAAATACGCACATATATTCACAGTGATGTGTTAATCTCAATAACTGCACAAATTGCGCGAAATTCTACAAAAAAGTGAGTGTAATCAAGAAATTACAATAAACAATCTAACTGTTGAGTGATTTAAACGCAGCGACTAGTGGCAGTGAACATAATAGACTACACAATACAAGGTCATTGAACTTGGTCTCATCGTAAGACGTGTCTAAATATTTCACAAGATAAATTACGTGTCGGTGGCGTAGAGGTGGCTGTAGCTGTTGATTACGCCTTAAGTCAGAGTTCAAATCCTACTACAAAGCTTACTTTTTTTTTTTTTTTTTCCTCATCGTCATTCTTGTAAATCCTATGATGGCTTCAAATATATATTGGGGTTGTTGTGAAAGTGGGTCTACAAGCGAATCATTTAGATGCTGTAGCATATGCAAAAAAGCCTACCACTATAAATGTTTATTTGCAAGCGATAGAAAGGACTCCGTCACTGAGTCTCAGCAGCCTTGGAAATGCCCGCTATGTAAATCTAAAAAGCCGCGAGGGATTGCCAGTGACTCGACACCTGTGAAATCGAAGGATGGATGTAGTTCTAAAAGTACAAATGACGCTAACGTTACAAAAAGATCCACCAAAAGAGTTGCGACGTCTTCGCCACCAAGTGAATGTTTTAGCGCACATGTGTGTGCAGATGATGTACGAAAAATCGTTGAGGAAGTTATTGATTCCCGTTTCAATGAACTACTAAAACTAAAACTAAACTATTAAAAGCAACTATGTCGCAACTTCTGAATATAGAGTTGAAACCTATGCGCGAAGAAATAAAGGATATTAAAAATTCTTTAACCTTCTTAAGCGATCAGTACGAAGACCTAATGAAAGACCAAAAGAATACTGTTACCAAAGTTAAAAGTCTAGAAGATGATAGTCACGCAATACATAATTCAATGAAAAATCTTACTAACCGACTCGAAGAAATGGAACAACGAGCACGTTCTAACAATGTTGAAATCCAATGCATACCAGAAAGCAATAATGAAAATTTAGTAAAAATTGTGAATCAGTTAAGTACCGTGGTAGGATGCGATATCCCAGAAAATAGCATCGTTGGTTGCACACGAACAGCGAAGTACAATCGATCTAGTCCACGTCCGCGTACTATTGTGGTACAATTTGCTACACAGAATACTAGAGATAGCCTGCTTGCAGCATGTAGCAAATTTAATAAAATTAACCACAATAATAAGCTCAATACTACCCATTTACAAATAGGCAATTCGCCTTTACCTATTTATGTTTCGGAACATCTCTCGCCAGCCAATAAGGCACTGCATGCAGCAGCAAGGATTAAGGCGAAGGAAGTTAACTATAAGTATGTTTGGGTTAGAAATGGCAAAATATATATGCGTAAAAATGATAATACTGATTACAAATTAATAAGAAATTTAGATTATTTACAAAAATTAACTTAGTCCTTAACATTATACATTAATAGCTATTTTTTATGGAATCATTATTGTTTAAAATTCTCATCTATCAATTTATATTATCAGAATGTTAGAGGGCTCAGAACTAAAACACACGACTTTCTCTGTAGTTTAGATAATTGCAGCGCTGACATAATTGTACTGACTGAAACTTGGTTAAATGATAGCGTCAATAGTTCTGAATTATTTGGGGATAGTTATAATGTCTATAGAAGAGATCGTACTATTAATAATTTATCCAATAAGAAAGATGGCGGAGGTGTTCTTGTAGCTGTATCAAAAAAGCTCAGTTCTAAGCATATGAAGAACTGGCAAAGTGAATGTGAAGATGTATGGGTTGTTGTTGATATTGTAATAAATAAAAAATGTTGTCAGCTTGTTATATGCGGAGTATATTTGCCACCTCCGGTTGACAAAAAACTTTTGGAAATTTTTTTGGCTAATTATTATAAAGTATCGGAACAACATGAGTTAAACACTTGTTTGATAGGTGATTTCAATCTTGGTGCGATAAATTGGTCAAATACATCTTGTACAGAATTACAGCAAATGCCTTCTATATGTCAAACTCTTGTTGATTTCTGCTTCAATAATAACTTGCTTCAGTGTAATCATGTTGAGAATGTTAACAATAGAATTTTAGATTTAGTACTAACTGATTTACCAAACTGCATTGTGAATGATTCTATTGATGTATTATGTAAGGTTGACCCACTGCACCCACCTATCACTGTTGAAATTTTAATATTAAAATCTGAAAGACTTGATCACAACACTAGAATAAAACGACGTAATTTTTATAAATCTGATTTTCAAACTATTAATGAGTATCTTGGAGATATTGATTGGGATTTGATATTTGAAGATTGTTGCTCATTGGATAGTATGCTAACTAAATTCTATGAAATATTAAATAACGCAATAGAAAATTTTGTGCCATTCTCTAAGCATAATAATAATAAATATCCCCCATGGATCAATCGTAATTTTGTAAAAAGATTAAGCGAAAAGAAAAGAATATTAAAAAAATACAAAAAATACAGAAACCCACGGGACGAACTAACTGTTAAATTATTGAGTAGTCGTTGTGTTAAACTTGCCTCTAATTTATACGATCAATATTTGAATAATATAGAAGATAATATAAAAACTAATTCAAAATACTTTTTTAGTTTTGTCAAAAATTCACGAAATACCCGTAGTTTTTATCCAGCGACACTAAAGTACCTTGACTCAACTGCAAAGAAGGGCGTTGATATATGTAATTTGTTTGGTCAATGTTTTGCTTCTGTTTTAGGTCAACCTCAAATCAATGCCAATTCTAATATTAAGATTAGTGCGCTACATAGAATATTCCCCTCTATTAAAATCACAGTTGATGATGTATTAAGTAAACTTAAACGTCTCAATATATTAAAAGGCCCGGGCCCAGACAATATACCACCTATTTTTATAAGCAAATGTGCCTCTGGTCTTGCTAAACCTCTATTTTTAATATATAATGAATCTTTACGCACTGGAGAGTTTCCAACTATGTGGAAAGAAGCAAGGATTGTACCCATATACAAAGGCGATGATGAAACCGCAGTCGAAAACTACCGACCTATATCAATTTTATCACAGTTCGCGAAAATATTCGAAGATCTTATCTGTCCATACATTAATTATCATTTTAAAAACTTAATAACTAATCACCAGCATGGATTTTTTAAAGGCAGATCAACTGTGACAAATCTTGTAACTTTTACAGATGATGTGATAGAATCTGTTGATAAACACTGTCAAGTAGATGCAATTTATACGGACCTTAGTAAAGCGTTCGATCGGGTGCCCCATTTTTTACTATTGCAAAAGCTCTCTTGGTATGGAGTAACGGGTTCAATGTTGAAATGGTTCACATCGTATCTACGAAATAGGTATTTCCGCGTAACAATTAACGGATATCAGTCACAAAAATATCTTATCACGTCAGGTGTACCACAAGGTTCTCACTTAGGACCCATACTCTTTATTATATTTATTAACGATATTATATCCTGTTTTAAATACTCGACACCTTATCTTTTTGCTGACAACCTCAAATTTATACGCACTATTAAATCAGTAGAAGAGTCCTTACTGTTGCAAAGTGACCTGACACGATTGTCCGAATGGTGTCAAATAAATGGCATGCGCTTAAACATCGACAAATGCAAACACATCAAATTTACCAGAAATCTTAAAATTATTGCATCTACTTATGTTATTGATAATAATAGATTGGAAGAAGTGGATACAATCAAGGATCTAGGCATAATTCTAGACGTAAAACTTACGTTCCTGCCACACATAAACGCGGTTATAAAAAAGGCGGCCAAAGTTTTGGGTTTTATTGTCCGCGTTACTAAAAGGGTTTTTAAGCCCAGTACAAAAATTATATTATATAATAGCCTGGTAAGGAGTATTTTAGAATATGGTAGTATTGTATGGCGACAACACTATTCGACACACTCTCTTAGAATTGAACGACTGCAAAAGCGTTTTACGAGGCACCTTGCGTACTCCACAGGCGTAGGAAGAACGCTAGATACATATGACAGTAGGTTAAAATATTTTAAAATGATATCTCTGATCACCAGAAGAGATATCCTCGATATGGTATTTCTATATAAAATTCTTCGTGATCAAATTGACTGTCCGCAACTTTTGCAGTTATTTAATTTTTACGTGCCTCCTCGTTTGCCTCGTGGTGTGATCAAGCCTTTGTCTGTGCCATCTCGTAGAACAGTATTGGGGGCGTATTCAGCTATACCTAGAATTATAAAGATTTTCAACAGGTGCAGTATTTCAATCGATGTATTTAACACTTCACTCAATGTCTTTAGAAAAAACATCAAAACTGTCTTTACTAATACTATTAATCTCACACACTAATTGTTTATTTCTTTGTTACATTTAATTGTTTTTTTTTGAGCATGTTGTGTTTACCTTTAAATAGATTTACGATTACTAACCTATTTTCACTTGTATATGTATGTAAGCCATAAATGTATATAATTGTAAAACTGCTGGTAGACCTTAATAAAAAAAAAAAAAAAAAACCTAAGAATTTGGTTTTTGGTCATCTGAACGCGGGCGGAGCCGCGGGCAATGCTAGTTTACTCTAAAACATCGTCTTTGCAGCAATACATGTAGATCTGTATAAGATCATAAGATCTGATATATTGAAATTTGTTAACTCGTTCTGTGTAAAAAACACAACGAAATAATTATTTAAAAATAAATTAGAAAGTATTCATACTAAAATAATCCATTAAAAATACAAAATAATTGTTGCTATAAGAATGAATTATTGTTAGCATTAAAGTTAAAGTGCTTTGGGCCGCCGCGCTGATTAAAACCAAGTTATGCTACGAGTATATACACAATCAGAAATAAGATGTCTGTTTGTTTTACGGACGAATGGGACTCTAATAAATAAAATAGCCACTCCTTACGACTGTTTTTGCTTTTAAAAACGATACTAGCAATTATACTAGTCAATCTTTTATTATAACTTTTACAAAATTTTATTATAAAAATATTAATTTTATAATTAAAATTACAATAAAATTAATTTCTAATATTCCTTAAAAAAGACATTTATCTAGAACGGAACCCTAGAAAAGTAAGTAAATTGTTTTTACAAATAATACAATTCACCACGAATACTTCTAATAATGTCGCTGGATCCCATTTCAATCAATTTTATATTAACCGCTGGAAAATAAGAAAAGTAATGGCTTGCCTCTTCCGAGCGCCTTACCTGGTTTTCTAGAATTTCCCTTAGGAGTTTATTTTAATTACGTTCCGCCACTGCCTTTTGTTCAAGATTAAGCTATTTTTATTTAAGTCGAATGTTGCTAACCAAATGCTACTAGATATAAGGGTTTTTTGCTTGGTTCAAATAACATCAAGTTGAGTAACAAAAAAACTAAAAAATATATAATATAAATCGACTTCGAGGCACTAAAATGTAAAAAATAACTAAACGGGGGTTTTCATTTACAACAGATACGAGATATATATATGCATGTATGTATGTATGTATGTATGTATGTATGTATGTATGTATGTATATATGTATTTATATATGTATATATGTATGTATGTATATATGTATTTATATATGTATATATGTATGTATATATGTATGTATGTATGTATGTTTGTATGTATGCATGTATGTATATGGGTATGTACCTATTTATGTATTTAGGATATGCAATTGTGTGTAGTAAGTACACCGCCTACCATTTCATAAATTTCTCCTACGCCCTAAGGTTGCCTGGAAGAGATTGCTTATATGGCGGCGATACGGCCGCCTCTTTGTGGTGTACAATAAAGTATCTATCTATCTATCTATCTATCTACTTCTATCTTCTATCTATCTATCTATCTACTTGATTATGGAACCTTAATAAGAAAACAATGATTATATTTTATATAAATTAACTGCTACAAAACACAATAATTATATTGAAAAGGGAGTACTAATATATAATCTCTACAAAAAGCATAAAATATAAGCTGATTATGTTTTTATTAAAAGTTTTATGACGATACTGCATCGAGTATTGCAATATTTTTTAATTCACATTGCTCAAGTGCTCTTTAGTTAATGTGCGGAATTTCGAAATTATTCATACGAATAAAATGCACATAGCCCATACAAAACCTCATAGCTTCATTTGCTTCGAATAGGTTATTTTAATTTAAGCATTTATGATCGACTGCTAAGATTTATTATTTATTTTTTATTCATTTAAGTCTTATGGCTGCTCAGGCTCAATTATTTAAAACTGAGTATATATATATATATATATATATATATATATAATATATATATATATATATATATATGTATATGTATATACAATATATATAAAAGGCAAAAGTGATTGTTTGATGTATCAACGCACAGGATAAACCCTTAAGGCTAGAAAATTGAAATTTCGCACACGTATTCCTCATATGACGAAGGCATCCACTAAGGAAGGATTTTTTAAAATTCAACCCCCTAGGGGGTGAAATAGGGGATAAAAGTTCGTATAAAACTTTTTATTCCTTGGACATATTTCCATGAAACTTCGTATGAATTGAGTACGGCAAAAATAATGAGTTATGTATTTTCAAACGTATTTCCAAAATTCAACCCCTAAGATGGTAATATAGGAGATGAAAGTTTGTTTGAAACCTATTATTTTAGAGATTTTATTTTAGTTTTAGCGCGAGCAAAGCCACGGGTTCTGCTAGTATGCTATATGCAAATAAGTATTGTAACTTTTAACTACATTATTACTAAGATAACAACTAGGTCATCGTTTTGCATAAAATAAAATAAAAACGTCGAATTACGTTTTGTATCGGTTTTCAGTTTTTGTTATAGGTTTATCGACTGTCGACAAAGACTTCCGGGACCATTGAGGAAATAAGAACAAGTGACGTTTAATTGTTGGTATATATATAGTATATATAGTACAGTATCTATTGACTAGCGATGCCCGCAGTTTCTCTCGCGTGATAAGCGGGACGATGTTCCCTTAATGTAACCTATGTTTTTGCCAAAAATTTTCAAAACCTGTTTAGTGATTTTAGGATAACATACAGAGTTACTTTCACATTTATAATATTAGTATGGATTTAAATATATGTACTTTAAAATGTAGAAAGTTAATTAGTGAAAAATATAGAGCCGAATACCTGGATAGATATTTGCCCGACTTATATGGGAAGCTTCCTGAAATATCTCATATACAAATTTCTCAGAGTAATATCCTATCGAAAATAAAAAGACTTGTTAGAGATCAGGGTGCTGGGCCTGATGATATTCCTCCGGTTTTCTTGATTGGCTGTGCTGAGTCTCTGTCATATCCATTATTCCTTATCTTTAATACGTCTCTAGTTAAGGGTAGCTTTCCTGATAAGTGGAAGGAAGCGAGGTTAGTCCCCATTTTTAAAGACGGCAATAAAGAATCGGTGTGTAACTACCGGCCTATATCTATCCTGTCGACTATGTCGAAGATTTTCGAATCGCTTGTACATTCATTTATTTTTAACCATGTTAAATGTCATATATCATCCTATCAGCATGGATTTATGCCCAGGAGATCCACAAATACAAATTTACTTAATTATGTTTCTGATCTTGTTAATGCAGTAGATATGAATTTGCAAGTGGATGCTATTTACACAGATTTTTCAAAAGCATTTGACATGGTTGATCACACGCTTCTTATAGGAAAGCTATCTTTGCTTGGAGTATCTGATTCTTTATTGTCTTGGTGTAAAAGTTATCTTCACAATCGTCAATGTAAAGTAGTAATTGATAGGGAAAAATCCGATAGCTTTCAGGCTCTTTCGGGGGTACCACAGGGATCAAATTTGGGACCTCTCTTTTTTATTATATTTATTAATGATATAGCAAGAGTATTCAACAATTGTCACGTTTATATGTTTGCTGATGACATCAAAATTGCAAAAGTAATAAGGCAAAAGTCGGACATAAATGATCTTCAAGCTAATTTCGATAGACTTGTTGAATGGTGTAATCAGAATAGCATGTCACTCAACCCCAACAAATGTAGTTTTATTAAGTTTACAAGGAAAAAGCACCCAATTATGAGTTCATATACTATTATGAACACAACATTAAAAAATTCTGACCAGATTCGGGATTTGGGAGTTATTTTCGATAGCCAACTTAGGTTTGATAAACATATAAACTCTATAGTAACTGCCGCATTTAGATCACTCGGTTTTATTCTAAGACAGTCCAGAGGCTTCAAAAAAGCTTCAACTATTATACAATTATATAACAGCATGGTCAGGAGCAAATTGGAATATTGTTGTCAGGTTTGGTCTCCTACTTCTAAAACCTATATTACTAGAATTGAACGAATTCAAAAGAAATTGATTAAATACCTGAAATTCCGTTTCAAAACTACAGGACTTTCTGAATCATATGAAAACAAACTTACTTTTTTCAAAATGAAGCCATTAGTTACACGTAGATCTCTTCTTGAACTTAAGCTCCTATATAATACCTTTAATGGTAAAATCGATGATGAGAAGCTGTTAGAGAGGCTCAACATTATGTTCCAAGAAGGCCACCTCGCTACCCATGTCCATTATTTAAAACTCATAAATATCGCACTAAGTTAGGTGGTAATGCTCCGTTATCACGTATCACACGATCATACAACAACTGCGTAAAGCGCATGACATCTTTGGACATTGGTTGTGATGGGCTCTCATAATTTATAAAAAAATGTGAAAAGTGTATTTTATAAGTTTTATAAGTTTAACAGTATTTTCTTAATGTAATTGTTAAGTTTAATTTAATTATTGTTATTTTGTTTCTTTTTGTAACTGTATCCATTTTATTGTGTTTATTATGTGTATTTAGGCATTATAAAACACTGTTTTTTTTGCGAATGATGTGTTCTCCTATAATTAGTAATACATAAATATAAATTAGATTTAGGTAGCTATATTGTTAATGAAAAAAATATGTATACTGTTGGAGATCCATATAAGTAAATAAATAAATAAATAAATAGATATTTTTAATACTATGAATTCTATGAAACACAATCAATGTAACAATAGTTTAAACAAAATATTCTATCCTTTTTTTAAATATTTAATACAATATGTTGTAAATAACAAACAGCAGTACTGAGATACTCTATTAGTAAAAACTATTTTATTTTAGCTATTTGTATTTTAAAACATGTAAAATATATCGATAGTACAATTCTTCTCCTGAGGCTAGATGCGAGATATTGTAAGAAAAATTGAAACATACTCGTATTTCCTCTGAAATCGTTGCGGATTGGGATTTGGTTTCCGTATGGTTATTATTGTCTTTTTCCTCGTTCTTTTATTTGGCGATACGTTTATTTTTTTAACGTAAATATATTTTACATATAGGTTTATTTCATTTTTATAATATTTTTATTTTTATATTTATATAATATTATAGTATCATATTTTTATCTAGAAATGGAGTCAGTTTTACCAACACCACATGTTTTGGTGGATGTCATCGATACCAGTAGTCGGTGCCAGCCGATGCAAAGAAAATCTAATATATTTCGATACGTAAAATACACCACAAATAGATGTATAATATTTTAACTATTATAATTAGAGTTCATACCAAATCCTATTTACCTATTAGACATTCATATCTTAAAATATTGTCATCTGGCACCGACTTCGAAAATATCTGATTAGGTCTTTATTCTAAATGAAAACTCCTGTTTAGTTATTTGTTACATTTTAGTGCCTGAAAATTGTTTTTTTTTCTAAAGTATTTTTCTGAATAAAAAGTAGCCTATGTGTCATTCCAGACTATAACCTATTTCTTTACCACATTACGTTCAGATCCGTTCTGGGGTGATTGAGTAAAAAACATCCATCTAAACTTCCGCATTTATATGTATTATTATATTATATAATGAGATTGCACATCGATCTATATCTAATATGCAGGTATCGAATAACCCTTCATGCTTGATCATATCGATGATGTTTCAGATCTTAGCATATTAAACAAGATACATATTCATGTGGGTAAAGCGATACTACAATATACCATAGAATCACGCCATTTTGATCCTTTGGAGGAGGTATTATTACATACTTTAGTATGTATCGAGCTTGTAAGTACTTGTAAATTAGTGGCGTAAGCTTAGAAAGCGATTTGTAATACTCCTACTTCATATTATGCAAGACTGTTAAAAATAATCTCAAGTATCTCCTTCATTTGAGGATCCAGCAGTAGCTGAAAATTAATTATATTACGTGTATTTGTAATAGTGAATTTAAAATTTTAACAAAAAAAGTATTATTTTTTATATGGTGGAGCTCATTAGCGTCCGGCAGTTTAGCCGAGCGCAAAGCCAGGAAACGTACAGGGAGATGGCCTAGTTCGGTGGGCGGTGTATCATGCGTGTTACTCCTGGTACTTCTCTGACGGCAGCGTGGACCATTTGAGCAACCTCACGGTTATTGTGGTCTGTTTCGGCAGATCTGCCGTCGGGGTGTCGTGGTTGAGTGCGTAAGCTATCCTGAGTCGCCCCATTAAGACGGGGGAGGTTTTATTGGGTTTTAGTGAATAGTACTGGTTTTTCTAGCCGATGAGACCCATATAAGCACCTGTATGTCTTACAGGTGGTATGCGTAAATGTATTTCCCAACGATAAAAAAATGCCCTTATTATACTCCGTGGATTTTTGGATTTTATTAACATCCCACAGGAATTGTATTCGTATATCTGAGTAAAAGAAGCGCTTATGGAAAAATAACTCCCTATTAAGGAAAAAAGTGACTTACCTCATACATTTCCAATCATAAACTTCAAACCTTTTAACGCTCTATTATTGAACACTTTTCTTCTTTAAATACGAGTAAATATGTAAAAGTCTTGAAAGTCAATTATAACTTATTTCCGTACTGAATTAAACTTGGTACATTTATAAATTGTGAAAAACATAATAATTTGACACCATTAAGCGAATATATGTTGAAAGCAGAACTCTTTGCTGGTGCGTAATAAAACCTTTGAATTTCGGTTCATTTGATTCACTTCGACAAAGTCCAAGTGTAACAGTTCGTTAAAAGCATGTTTTTAGTAATTTAATACTTTATTTTATTAAAACGTTATTTAGTAATTTAAAGAGTTTATTAACAAAAGTATTAGTATATAATATATTATCGTTATCTCCTGTTCAATATGTATTTTTGTATGCATTCTGCCCTTTTTAACGTCGACTATGGACTACGGCACGCACGCTGGCCATGTGCGGGTTAGCGGCCTTCATATGTCCTTTGAAAACTTGCTAGGTTTCAGACATGCAGATTATTTCAATATTAAAAAATCTGTAACTTCACTGTAAAGCAAATAATAATCATGTTGAAAGTGATTCACACATGAGTATATCAGAGGTGCAAGACTCAAGATCTGACACCTTAGTTGGTTTCCGAAACAAGCGCATTACCACTGGACCCAAATAAATATAAAGCAATATGTAACATAGCTCTTCGACATGAGAGATGGGACAATCCACAATTGTTGTTGTCCATAGTTGTTTAGTTAGTAAATTAATAGACATACAGTATGTCTTATGAATGAATACTAAACTATGCACTTTTTACAATACATGTGTGTACATTGTACATATAAAATATTAAGCTATAAGAGTAAAAGACGCGGTCATAAAGGTTTGGTCGGAAGCCAACTGTGGCAATTGTATAACCTCAACGAGACTTTTGTGACCACTTGACAAATAATAGTATGTGGCCAAAACTGTATCGGGCCAAATTTTCATTAAAATATATTGTTAAAAATATTAACTGTCATTTTATGCTATTATTTTGATTTAGTCTTGAAGACTTGCAAGATGACCATATTTAGTTCGAAATTGTCATGGGGAATTTGAGAGCATTTTAATTGTTTAGACTAATTAGAAAGTCAAATTCTGTGAGTGACATAAAACAACGTGGGAAAATAATAGTTTTATAAAGAAAGCCCTTTTTAACATGCCACTGCTAGGCATGGACCTCCCTTCAATACGAGGGGATCAGGCCATTGTCCACCACGCTGGCCAAGTGCGGGTTGGCGGACTGCATATGAAAATATCAGAGGTACGAGAGCCGAGATTTGAACTCGCTTCAATCGGTTTCCCAAGCTAACGCCTTACCACTGGGCTTTCACTACAGTAATATTCTTAATTCATATTAAGTATTTGACCATTTTGTTTATTGTTAGCTTCCGTATATATTATTATATTTTCATAATCTTTCTTTCTCTTTCTTTTGATTTTTATACACATGTTATTGTTTTTGTAACTTTTTTCCTACTTGAGCTACTTTAATTATTAAGAAAGACGTATTTAAATCATGACATAATTTTAATTTGATTCGAGCTGGTAAAATAAAATTTTTATTTAGTAGTATAGATAATAATCGTCTCAAACTGTGATTTTTCAGTCCCGAAATATTTAGTAAGGAAGTTTAAATTTAAGCTTAGCTTAGAAACTTAAGACTTTGCTACCGAAAATCGCAACATACGAATATCTATACTATAATAAAACAGTAGATGTCGAATGTCTGTACATTGCAAAAAAAATGGTAAAAACCGAGTCAGTGGGATGTAAGAAGACAAATAGAACAAATCCAGATTTTTTTCAATTTTTTTGTTTCTCTGTCTGTTTGTCTGTTTGTACGAGCTATACTCCGAATCTATTGGACCGATTTAAATGAAATTTTGCATGGTGGTACCTTATATCCCTGGTCAATATCTTAATTACTTTTCTCGTAAGACAGTCAAAAAACTATAGTATCTTATGTAAGCTTAGTACACAACAACTTATGCACCTAATTTAGTAAAATGTATTATTCTGATACCTTATATTGCCGGTCAAACAACAGATTACTTTTCATCCCGGAAAAATGAACGGTTCCCGTGGGAACTAATACATCTCTATTAGTGTATGTAGTGTGTCTATAATTGAAAAATATACTGCTATAATCCCAAGCAGATGAATACTCACATTTTTTGTACACTTATCATTTTTGGGAATTAAATTGTGTTATTTTTAACTGATTTGATGTTATTATAATAAAGCATGTCAGGAAAGTCGAGTTTCTTACTACATTGTTGCTCCTGACTGTTTCGTTATTTATCCTCACTAGTTTTTGCCGCAGCTACGCTCGCATAACAAGCATAAAAGTGTAAGCTGTTAATCTATGTCTATGGCAAATTTGATCCAAATCTATGAAAAGTTAGCAAAGAGAAAATGAGATTTACTTTCAAATGTATCATAAAATGGATTTTGTACTAAGAATTAAAGTTTTAATTGCTTTAATAAGTTTGTTATTCCTTTAAGAAACTATGAATAGATTCATCCATAACTTTATTGATAGATAGTAAATTAACCTAATTTTGATTACAATACTTGACATAGTCCCAGTGGGATGTTATGCAACTGACTGACCCAGATGATAGAATTACGGTAGCCAATGCTATCTGTTTGAGCAAAATACACTGACACAATACCCCCGCCCTAGCCTAGTGGTAACGCGCTCACTTGAAAGACCAAGTGAAGCTGGTTCAAATCCTGGTTCTCGCATCTCTGATATTTTCGTATGCGAATTTTTTCCAACATGATTACCTTAAATGCTTGACTAATGGTGAAGGAAAACATTGAGGAAACTTACATGTCTGAGAAAACCTAGCAAGTTTTCGAAAGAGATGTGAAGTCCGCCCGAACTTGGCCAGCGTGGTGGACTATGGCCTGATCCACCACGTATTGAAGGGAGACCCAGCAGTGGGACGGAAAGGGCTAAATACTACTACATATAACTACTACTACAATAATAAAATCATGTAACTAGTGGTAAAGTGTCACTATAATCACCAGCGGTAAAGTGTCACTATAACCGGTCTATTACAAGCGTTTAATAAAGGCTTGATGCGATTGCAAAATCAATTCAATTATATTGAATAATGAGTTCGTGTCAGCGTTAGTTTCAGCTTGTTTAACATTGATTCACTTCAACGCCTCTGTACTATTGATGTCATACATCTGAAACACATAATATAACTAATTTGAATTTGATAACGACTTTCAATTGTGGTTTTGGCTTTAAACGATGTTTTCACAATTTCCTATATACATATAATGAGTTTATTATTATGGAATCATTTAAATAATGCTTTGTATTTACATAAAAGTTTATGTATGTTTGTCTGTTTGTATTATATAGATTTCAAAACGCAATATCTCATTGTACATAATTATGTTACGATTTGTACCTCTTTATTTTTCGTCGAAACTAGGTCATATCGCTAGTATGATATGTAAATAAAAGTATTTACTTTTAAGGTCATTTTTTTGTTCAGTATTCAAATATTCAAGAGGTTAACAAGTTTTTTTTAACTACAAAAAAGTTTTTTTCACTTTTCATTTACTCTTAGGTATATATAATATTAAATGGGCATTTTTTATATATTAATTTATATTGTGTATGTCAGGATCAAATTAAACTACCAAATTATGTATTTACATAAGTTTTTGCTTTTAAAGTTTGTCGATATAGGTATATTTTATGAAAAAACGCAATTTCATACAAGAAAATATTTTCTTAAATCCTAATTATTAAAGTTTTTCTATGTACTGACAATATAATAAAGTTAATAGCGCCATCTCGTAATTTTTTGTGATACTTGCATAATCGCCAATGGATGATAACCAACTGAACGAGCGTCTACGACGAGTGAAGCCGTAGGATACTTAAAAAACTATATTAACTTATACAGCTTAATACTCAACAACTTATGCACTTAATTTCATAAAATTTGGCATGCTGATACCTTATATTGCCGGTCAAACAACTGGTTACTTTTTATCCCGGAAAATGAACGGTTTCCGTGGGATAGATCTGATTGTGCTTTCCTAGAGGCGAACGCGAGCGAAGCGAGGGTGAGCCGCTAGTTTATTATCGGATATCTATGTATGTATTTTTTATTAACATTATACACATATACGTATAAAAATTCATGATACACTAAAAATCTAAATAGCATTTTATTCGTTCACACGCTCAAATCGATCACGATTTTATTTTTATGCGTCTGCTAAAAGGCGGTTCCGAAGCAAACTACTGCTGGTTTGTGAATATTTCACGTGCTGGCTCTGAGTTGGACGTGATCAAAATTTGAATGCCACGCGCTCCTGCAATGTCTTTAATAGCTGATATAAATTAAATATGTTACAGTAACAGTATAGGAGTAATGAAAATCACGTTAGTGGAAACCATATGAAACAAGGAGTTTATATTTTTTACACATATCTTAATATATAAAGTTCCCCTGTCACGATGTTGGTCCAGGATGAACTTCGAAACTACTTATCCGATTTTAACGTATTTTTAAAAAAATGTGTGATTCGTTCCGACTTAAAAGATAGGATAGTCTTTATCCCGATTTTTTTTTTGCAAAATTAACTGCCGGCCGGATCTGCTAGTCTAATATAATATTATGTACTTATATCATCGAGACATCACAATAATTAGAAGGATCAATGAAATCTTTATAGATTCTTCAACGCTGTTCATTGGTTAAGTTTTGGTATTTAAAGCGAAAAATAAATAAAACAAGGATTTCCATTAAATTTTCTACTATATTCATAAGTTTTCAATCTAATATACCGACGATTTTTTTGAGTTTCTAATTTCCTGTTTTGAGTCCCTTCGCATTGAGAAGAAACCAAAATACCATAGCAGTGAGGCCGTTAAAATGACTGAATTATTATTTTTGTATACTAATATCAAACTTATTATTTCCAACATAATAGAAATTTCTATAGCACCAGACAGCTAAATAAAGAGCTTATTTGATATCTAACTTATCTTTTTATTCATAGCTGCCTTCTCTATTGAAATATTCAATATAAAATATGAAATATTGTGCAAATCGGTCACGTACACAGTTGATACAACAAAATTGTATCCTTGTCACATCTAAGGTGAGACTTGTAAATTATATAAGAGTTGCAACTTGCTATTTCTTATATTGCGTTTGTCGTTCAAAGGCTTTTAAAGGCAAAGAACCTTTAAAAGGCATTCGGAATTTTTAATATTCTCCGGATATATCGATTACGTGTATCGACTTCAAGAAATAAATAATGACATCTGAGGAAAAGTATTACAAATATACATCTATACTAATATCCATACTTACATACTTTTTTTTATATTACAAATTGTGTGTGTTCGTTTGTTTGTTTGTTTGTTTGTCCTTTTGGAGATAGTTGGAAGGCTGGAGAGTCACATACGTTGGTTTTGATCGCGTGAGATTATCTCATTCCTAAGGGAAAACTCGTTATAATACAATGCACAACAAGTCATCATACCTATGATGTATTTATCTATACCTACATCTATACAGATAAATAAAATTGAAGTGTCTGCTTGTAACATCAAAATAACAGCTCTTTAATAAATGCACATGAAATAATTATATACGGTACTTATAAGAAAAACTCAATTTTTAACATTTTTGTCTGTCTGTCTGTTTGTTCCAGCTAATCTCCACAACGGCTGGACAGATACATAATACAACAACAGATAGCTAATATTATAAAGAGTAACTTAGGCTACTTTTATTTTATTTTTTTACAAGCCAAAAATACCCCTAAGCTATGAAATAAAAATGTTTTTATTTCGCTCCACCCTAATAACTAGAGTAATATAATAACTTTTTTCAGATTCAATAAAATCTCATCTTGCCTGGTCTTGTTATAAAATTCAATGTAATTTATAATACGGTGGAGCATCTTAAAGACCCTCCAGAAGGTAAAATATTGCGAACACTCGACACATTAACTTTGAAATAGAATGCTGTTAAATACTTATCTACTTATCTAACACAAAGTAAAATTGATCGGAATTCTATTTATAATATAATAATATTTTATATCTAATTTCTTTCATTGTATATTTTAATAATATAATATTTACATAAAATATAATAATTTATAAGAAAAGTTTAATCTCTACTAATATTATAATTTTAATAATTATCTGATTTGAAAAAATCTTTTTACATTAGATAACCCATTTGTTACAGAAGGCTATATATAGGCTATATATCATCATGCTACTCCCAAGGAAGAGGAGTAATAATCATAAGCGTCAACAAATCCGGCTATGTTCCATAAACTATTGTAAAACTATATATCCATACTTAATATTATAAATGTGAAAGTGTGTTTGTTTGTTTGTTTATTTGTTTGTCCTTATTTCACGTAAAAACGGAGTGACGGATTGGCGTGATTTTTTATGTGGAGATAGTTGGAGGACAGGAGAGTGACATACGCTACTTTTTACCGCGGGAGATTACCTTATTCCCAAAGGAAAACACGTTATAATACAATCCAAAAAAATATTTATAATCAGAATTACTTGAAACTTTGTATTAAATAAATACGTGTTTTAGCATTTTTCAAAATTCATCCTATTAAGGGGGTAAAATAGAGGATGAAAGTTTGTATGAAACTACCTTTTTAGAGATTTTTTTGTAGTTTTAACGCGAGTTAAGCCGCGGGTTCTGCTAGTATTATATAAATACATATAATTACATTATTTACAAATGAGTCGCTTTATAACAAAGACTTTTTTTTTGGAGATTAAACGCAGGGGAAGCCGTGAGTTCTGCTAGTATTTTATATTGATAGAAAATATCTGACACGTACGTAACATGTGCATTGTGAAAAAAACTTATTTCTAAAAACTTACAATACTCACTTTATTACAACGTTTAAACGATATGTGTAAAAAATTATATATAACTAGCAATACCCGCGGCATCGCCCGCGTTCAAAATTCACAGAATCACTCGCTGGGCTAATCAGAAGATTACCTGAAAATTTCATCAAAATCGCTCCAGCTGTTTTGGAGTCCATAGGAAACATACATACACACATTTCGATTTTCATTTTATTTAATCAACAATTTAAATGTATTTATTGATCGGTAAATGGAGTCTTTTATGAAAATTTAGTGACACGCCGACTGCAGCGCCACCTACCAGATCCATTTTTGAATAAACCTTCCAGAATATACACAAAAAATATCATTAAAATCGTCCCTACCGTTTAGTAGTTGATTAGTGGCACACCGACTGTAGCGCCACCTACTGGGTCCATTTGTATTTTCAAACAATCCCCATTGAAATGTACATACAAAATTTCTACTATATCGGTCCTGCTGTTTAGGGGGAGTAACACGTGTACAGAAGAATTATAATATATATTAGGATATGTTCGATTAAAAAAACTAATGCTATTTTACAGAACTTAATTTACTCCAAGATTCTTCTCAAAAGATCTAAGAAGAGGAAATCTTAAGGCAAATAACTCGAATAAGTACCTGCTTAAATAACTTTGTTGTAACCATCAGGAAATTTATGAAGGTACAATAACATAAAAATATAACAAAATAGTGATAAGCTTAAAATTATAAGTATATTGAATATAATTTTTCGAATATAAAATAATAACGCAGTAGTACACTTCACATATTATATAACTTTAAATACATTGTAGTATAAATATAGACAGCCATCCATGACTGGAGTACAAACATTGGTGCTCATTATACATACCCATAAATGCCTCAAGCGGAACTCGAACCCGCAACCGCTGGCACAGCAAATAGGGCTACTACAAATTAAGTCAAACGTCGTCGTCGTTAGTATATACAATGTATTTTAACCGTATGTATGTTTCAACGCACGAGTACTTGTAACTCATCACTCAAAAACGAATTTTCAGAATTAAATTTTCTTAATTAAGCCGGGGAAAACATTTGTAATGTCGGTAATTGCTTTTGCCCCACGTGGAGAAGCTCGCGATCCATCCTAGTCTCTTTTAACATATTTATGGTATGGTTTATATGTATACATCTCATTTTATATTTAGAACTCCTTTGATAGCTATAATTCGTTGGCTTACTATTACAAAGTTCTATGTTAATATTAATGAAGTTTAGTAATTTTTACATAGAACTTCGTTATTTTGTTAAAAAAACAACATAGAACTATGTAAAATTGAATATTTTGTAGTTATAGTGTCGCTATCTAGTGGTTTGTTTTTGCAAAACTGTAGCTAATTACACATAGAACCTTGTAGCATTAATAACTAAATAAGTATTAAAATTGTAACATAGAACCTTGTAATAGTGAGCCAACGAATTATGTTGCCTAATGTTACGTTTTGATAGATATTAAAAAATACGTAAAAAAATGAGACAGTAAAAAGTGAATTTAATTATTCTTCTTATATGTATAATGTAACTAGCGACTCACTATTTACGTTTTTACGTTTAGTATAGATTTCTCAGAGATGAGATATTTTCCCGTAGTAAAAGTATCCTATATGTTGACCCGGAGCTATCATCATATCAAATTTCATCAAAATCCTTCCAGCGGTTTGTCCGTGATGAGGTAACAGACAGACAGACAGACAAAAATTCTAAAAACTATAGATTCGGCCTCTGTATAGATAATAATGTCTATTTGAATAAGATTTTCCAAAAAATATTTAATGTACAGATAGTTACAATTTTATTATATGTATAGATTACACTTATAGACTGATATAAATAAAAACTACATAACAAATGTAGTTAAAAAAATTAAACTACGTATCGGGATTTTAAGATTAGGAAAAATGTGAGGAAAACTGTCCCAACATATTTTTCCTTTTGTCTTATATAAAAAGTGAAATAAATCTTGTCAGAACTTCTTCTCGACTGAAATGTACTGTTTTATAAAAACTAAAGCTTTAAACAAGATTGGGATTCGATATTTTAAAAAAAAAACATGAAATAGGTATCCATATTTAGATTTAACGTAAATATTTTGTCATGAAATAAAAATAAATATAATTTTATACTTCTTTTTATTTCTGTTTTTTATTCTTTACTAATCATACACGAACCTAATACGTTTATATCGGATTTAAGATTAGAATTTTTTGTTCATAGCCTCGAAAATATTTTAATCTTCGGTTACTTTTTATCCCGAAAAAGTATACGGTTCCCGTGGGATAGATTTGTGTGATAGAATAGAAGTGAAGAGAGGGTGAGTCGCTAGTGTTGTATAACCTTTAATATTAATAGTTCCCGGAACTTAAGTAAATTTGATGTTACATTTAACCGACTTCCCAAAAAAAGGAGGAGGAGGTTCTCAATTCTTCGGAAATTTTTTTTATGTATGTTCACCGATTACTCGAAGACGCCTGAACCGATTTGGAAATATATTTTTTGTTTCAAAGGGTATACTTTCCAGGTGGTCCCATATAAATTTTATTCTTTTTTCAATTTATATTTTCAAGGACATTTTCAACGATTATCTAGAGTGAATCTTAATATAAATAATATAAGTAAATTTTACTGCGCACACAGTTAAATTGTAAAAATATTCTAAGCTCGATATGAATATTCAATAACAATTAAAATCATACACTGGATACAAGCACATTTCATACATTTTTTTTCACCGAAGTAAAAGCTAGTCTACGATACCTTCTGCCAAGTTTTCGTTCATGAAAAATATAAAGCTTTAAAATTTTATTTAGAATTCACTAAATTATCAATAAGTGCTTATTTCATGTATATTATGTAAATGAAAATGTTCTTTAAATACGTTCAAAATATTGCCTTAACATAGTAATAGCAATAAACACACAATATACTTAAATAATATACATAGTTGTTGTAAAATATACGTTAAATGTAATTAATTTCGTTCACTCAAATTCATATGCAAAGAAATCTTATGACGTTGAGATAAAAGATCCATTAAGAGAAGCTTGCCAATGGTTTTAGGGTTGGCATAACATTAATAATTTATTAAAACACGTTTTCAATTTATATTATACAATAGAATCAAAAAAAAATACTTTATCATATATTTTTAGTAAATACATTGATTGGTTTATTACGTAACCTATTAAATCTATTGTTAATATTATTTGCTATTATGTTAAGTACCCATATACGTAGTAATTACTTTATTGTAAAAAGTGAAATTTATATTTCTATATATTTTGGATGATAATTATTTTGCAAATAATATTGATGTATGGCGTCACGATTATAAATATCGACAATCTATAAATCAATTTATTACTTACCATGAGTAAATATTGCTTTCTGAAAAAAATAAATTAATTTCTTCCGAATTTAAGATACTCTTATTAGAAATCTGAATTTTACATATATAAATATTTTTTTTTAATGTAATGATTATAAATAAAATGTCAAGAGTTGCCAACCCTATTAACTTTAATACGCTTCGTTTTATATAAGTTAATTTAGAAGGGTTAACATCACAGGCATATAATGGCTAAGCTCCTCGAATAACAATTGTCTGGGGCCGAAACCTGTGTTTAAATTTAATTAAACAGCGGAGTTCAAAGAAAGGGAAACCGCGCTATTTTCTTTCAACAGGCTCGCGTACTGAATGTGTAAATATAAAGGTACATACTGTTTTTTCATCGACAACGTTTATTTACATAATTTGTACTAATCATCTGAGAACACATCTATATATAAAAATCAACGTGTGTATACGTCCCTGTGGATTTCAAAACGGCTGGAGCGATTTTGATGAAATTTTCAGGCGATCTTCAGATTAACCCAGCGAGTGATCTAGAGAAGTTTGGTAGCGGTCTTAAGTTAAAAGGCGGGCAAAGCCGCGGGTTCGGCGAGCTAGGTAAAATGCCTGCACGTTTATCTTTTATTACCACAGTGGTAAATTATAAATGAATGGCAGCAAACTCTAAGCTGTTGTAGGCATTCGTAGCCTAAATGTAATAGCTTAAAATACCAAAAGGATCACTAACACGTTATCAATGAAGGTAAAGAAAAGGAAAGCAAGTGGTATAATAAAATGCATAAAGATATTTTGTTCCCAAGCCGGATACCGATTGGACTATCATTAGACATACACAAAAATACGCGTGTGTGTACTTATGTACGCACGTAAGAAGTTATATTTGTTTGGCGTAGCAGAACAAAAATAGCTAAAGATTTCATCCCGTATGTCATAACTATCTGTTTGGAAAAGGAGTGTAGCTAACTTCATCATGTCACTTTTTGGCTGTTATATTAAATTTAGTATTTAATTGAACTAAAATAATAAGTCATTATTTTCCAAATTACATAGTAAAGCAAAGCGTAAGAACTTGTTGGTTTTACTTGTGTATTAATTATCTTTTGTAACATCGATATGAAATTCATGAAGCATTGTAATTTAATTGGCATCATTGAATGTTGGCGAGATAAAGCTTGAACACACTAAGAAACCTTACAAAATACGCCTTCTTAAAGCAATTATGATATTCTAAGAAGCTAGAGGGTATTAAATATTTTTTACTAAATCAGTCAATTAAGACGATTCTGCTTTATAGTAAGTTAGAAACGTTGTTTGGTAAGTAAATAAAAACTTAAAAAAACCGACTTCCAGGTACTAAAATGTAAAAAATAACTAAACGGAGGTTTTCATTTAGAATAGATACCTAATCAGATATTTTCGAAGTCGGTACCAGCCGACAATATTTTAAGATATGAATATCTAATAGGTAAGTATTTGTTTTAAGTATATATTAGTTTTGCTTTGCATCGGCTGGCACCGACTTCGAAAATATTATCTGATTAGGTATCTACATAGGTCTGGAAGTCGTTTTTATTTTATTTGTTTAAGTTTTTATTTGTCAATTTTTAGTGTAGACCTAATAAGCAGGTAATTTGTTAGAAGAAAGTTTTTTTATTAACGTATTTGACTAAGCAATTTATTTTAAAAAATTATTTATTTGTTGATTTTTAAAAAAACCGCTTGGCCGATTTCGATAAAATTTATATGGGACCACCTGAGAAGTATAGCCCTTTGAAACAAAAAAAATCCAAATCAGTTCAGGGGTCTTCGAGTAATCGGTGAACATACAAAAAAAAAATTGCCGACGAATTGAGAAACTCCTCCTTTTTGGAAGTCGGTTAATGAATAAAAATATTTAAGTTAGTTTCTTTGCATTACTACCTTATAAGACAGCGTCAATAAAAAATAAATAAAAGAACAGATCGAAATGCATAAAAAATATCATTTTTTTAAAACACTCATATAACTTCCTAGATAACAGTTAAGCACCAAATGACTGGACTATAATCTCTTTTTATTTGCCCGTGCATTTCTGCTAACATCTAAACTTTTTCGTTCGTACGTCATCATTGGAGTTGACAGTTTTGTCCGGTTCTGATTAATGAATGTGTTTTGTTCATTATTTCTTTATACACAAAAGTTATAATAAAATGTGTAATGTTTAAATTTAATACTTAACTAGCGACTCACCCTCGCTTCGCTCGGGTTCATTCCTAGGGTATGTATACAACTTCCCTATCTGAATCGGATATTATTCAATTTTTCATTCATTTTAATTTTTTTTCGTGGGACCCTATTTTTTTCTGAAATAAAAGTAGCCTACGTTACTCCTTATTAAATTAGCTATCTGCTAGTAAAAGTCCCGTTAAAATCGGTCCAGCCATTTCAGAGATTATAGAACAAACTGACAGACAGACAGACAAAAATTGTAAAAAATGTTTAGGTATATGTACCTTGTATACATCCATATGCATTTAGTAAAAAGCTGTTATTTTGACATTACAAACATACACTTCAATTTTATTAATCTATAGGTACAGATGAATAAAATTGAAGTGTTTAGATAATATATTTATAGTATGAATGCGACAAGGCCACTTGCTGTACATCTATTCTTTGTGTATCTTTTTCGTTATATTTGTGTTTTAACATGGTATACATTGTACAATAAAGAGTATAATATCTACCTATCAATATTATAAAACCTATTTCAATAGTTAGCAAATATGACCTATTAGTATATACGCCCACGTTCTGTAAAATATCAATAATTCACAGGCTGTGCAGAAATTGCTTCGTTAAGCATAACTCTTAACATTGTAATTTTTCCTTTAATAAGTCAAAGAAATCAAACGTGCAAAAATGAAATCTGAAATATTATACTAGATTAATTTACGTGTCTATAATAAAATTTATATTACAAAAAATACATATAAATGGAATTCCATATAATTTTTCTGGGACACATTCTTTCAAATTATTCCTGGGAAATTAATCGATGAAGATATACATATAATAAATATATACGAACAAACATAGTAAATTTCTTGCAGTCCATAACATCTGTGAATTACGTCAATATTAATTCTATAAAATTAAATTTGATTAGCTATCTCGCAGAAACTAGATTTCTTTAATAGAAAGGGTATTCTAAATGTATGTAATTATGTCAAAGGCGTACCAGTTGAGCACTGATTACTCCGTCTATGTCACGTACAATGGAGAAGTCACACAATATGATTTCATACTAGATTTCACGTAATAATATCAGAATGATTGTACAACTACATACGGAATTATTTTCAAAGCACTCTTCATCTAGATCTTGAGATTCTGCACCTTTGCGTATGCCCGTGGTACTCATGTGTTGGCTATAACGATAAAAGAAAACCTATTCGTTTATCCAGGATATAAGATACATTCTGAATTTCCCACAAATCCGTCGAACCGTTAGAGTATGATGAATCACCACTTACAAAATTTCTCATTTATAATATTGGTGTGATTATTATAATTCATTAATCTCCTTAAGGCCAAAATGTAATACAATTATGTGTTTACGAATTTACATTTAAAGCTCTAGCTACGTATCGTTGAAGGACAAAGTATAACTATTCGTTTTTTTTTATTTGACGACACGTTTGGCTCAGTTTGTAGTGACCCTACTTGCTGTGCCAGCAGTCGCAAGTTTGAGTCCCGCTGGGAGCATTCATTAGTGTGGTGAGCACGAATATTTGTACTCCAGTAATGGGTGTTTATATTTATAATATGTATGTATTTAAACTTATATATATATATATATATATATATATATGTAGGGTATCAACAACTATCTAGTATACAAGCCTCGTAGCTTACCATGGAACTAGACTGTGTTTTGTCTTAATGTCTCAACATATTTATTTACTTTGGTATATACATATTCATATATTTTTCTCGCAATTATAACATTTTCTATATTTTTAAAATTTATTTTGGTAATGCTTGGCTGTTCAAATAAATTATTTAAGCACAAAACTATAAAAAAAGCATAACAAGTCCACACCCTAAAAGGTTTACACAGAATTGACATGAACAAAGATGTAAGGGGTGGGAGATGTTTGTTGATATCAGATTACTTAGGAAATTACTTTGAAATGCAAATATTGCCATATTTTACCAGTTTGCATTTATAAAAGGTATACAGTAGCATTTATAAATGTCACAAAAACTATTTTTATTATGTTAACTACCTCGATGGTCTAGTGGGTAGCATGTACGGCAGCAGATCTGGAGGTACTGGGTTCGAACCCTGGGTCAGCCTAACTTTGGCTAAAGGGTATTTCTCTAAATAAATTCTCAGTAATAGCCCCGAGTTGAGGCTTTAAATGGTGTATCTCTTCCGTGCCTTGGAGAGCAGGTAAAGACGTTGGTCCTGCGCCTGATTTCTCACCGGTCGTGTCGAGTTGTGGTCCTACCGGCATATGAGAATATCAGAAATAGGGAGTACACGCTATGTCTTTGCGTACATAGGCACACGCGCTGCACTATAATATCTCATGAGCAGTTGGCTAATTTTAATGAGATTGGCAGTCAAGGTTCAAATTGAGGAAATTCTACAATGTACATACTTACCTATAACAGTTTTCTAAAAAAATCATCCCTTAAAAATTGAAAGCAGATAAAGTTTGTATGAAGTTTTTTTTTAATTTAAAGCTTTTAAAGATATTTTTAAACATATACAAATCTCTATAATATCTCTGAAAATTAGATATGTAGTGCTCTTCCTAAATTAATTTAAGCGATTTAGTTTTGTTGAAATCATTTCAAATTCTCCTGAACATAAAACGTTTACGATAAATAGAAACGGTGAACAAATCGGGTCACTCAAATATATTCAGTCGACTCTCCTACTTAGTATTTATTTCTCAGAGATGAGATATTTTCCCGCAGTAAAAAGTATCCTATATGTTGACCTGGATCACCAGCTATCATCATACCAAATTTCATCAAAATCTGCCAGGTTCCCAGTGATTTTCTCGTGATGCGTACCAGGACGGACAGTTCAGTCTCGGCATAATAATGACTATTTCAATAAGATTTTCCAAAAAATATTATTAATGTATGGATTTAACTCGAATTTTATTATATATATAGATGAAAAGATTTGTGTATTCAGATTAAATATCCCATCACATGACGTAGTGCTAATGAATGAAAAGTCCTTTAAAAATTCCCAATCTACAAAAGCTTTTTTCAATTCAGTTCAGCTCCAGACCGTCGCTAATAACAATAGTATTTACCTTTTTGTATAATAAAAGTTTTCAATAACCCTATTCAAATGTCAATAAGCAAATACATCGTTTTATGGATTATCCGATTGATATGTTATTTTTTCTATTGATAACATTATAACTGGTTTATGAATTCTTTATTTAGGTATGGATTGAGTTGATTTCAATAGGTCTATTATTTAGCAAACGAATACAAAAATTAAAAAAAAACGTGTGTGTGTACGTATAAGCTTATAAGCTACGTACGTATAAGCTATGTACGCACGTAAGAAGTTTTGCATTTTTGGCGTAACAGAACAAAAAATAGCTAAAGATTTCATCCCGTATGTCACAACTCTCTGTTAGTAAAAGGAATGATAAATTAATAAAATAATTAAATAATATATTTAAAGAATATCATTTAAGGAAATAATATTAATATTATATATTATTTGTTAGACAATAACAACGGTTACTACGGCAATAAACAGTTATCGGTTAACTTCATCATGTCGCTTTTTGGCTGTCGTAGTGCGCGCACATCGTAAAAATTTTACTCTCATATTTTTTCCAAACGTTCCAAAAGAAGTATAACTTGAAAAATATATATGTAAATATAAAATGTAGAATTAGCACAGTACTGGAAGTGGGCTGGTCATGTCTCCAGGCGCATAGACGGTTGATAGAGCCGATACGTGTTAGAGTGGAAACCGTGTTTTGGGAAATGTAGTGTGGAACGCCCTATGGTACGTAGGACCGACGATTTGAAAAGGGTAGCAGGTACGAGCTGGATGCGGGCTGCTCAAAATCGGGATTGTTGGCATTCTCTGGGAGAGACTTTCGTCCAGCTATGGACGGCGATAAGCTGAAAAAAAAATGTATGTATGTATATGCATTAAAATTACATTTTTTTCTAATATAAGCATTTTCTAAATTTTAATATTTATAATTCGCAAACAGCAGGACTTTTGAAGGATATTTTTACAATATTGTCTTATTAGACTGTTTTCATGGACAACAACTTGTACCGTTCACTGTACAAATTATCTTCTCATCACTCGCATGTTACAGCTACTAGTATAATAGTACTATTGCAATTATATAATCATACGGTACATATTTCGTATGCCTTAACTAGCTAATGTTTGTTGTGGAAAAGTGAGGCCTTCTGTCACAGATTAATTAATTATTTATAAGCTTCCTAAGAGGTTCTTTTGTGTTATAAATGTTGTTACTGAATTAATATATTTTTGGAAGAATACCTTTTATTTTAAATGAAGAATATACTTCGTTTTTATTAGCTGTACAAGGTACTTCGTTCGAAATCAAAGGTATTCAATTCCAAGTCGATCGATTACACTAAGTTGTAGCTTGAAACTTTATTGGTATGTGAAATTTAGATGTCATTATAAAATTGATACTTCTGAATTTTAATTAATAGTTCTTAAACCTTAGTCTCTCCCGTGACCATGATTGCTGTAAAGCATTCTTAAAACGTCGGATACCAAAAATCAAAATAAATTCTCGAAAAAATCCGAAAAGATAGCTTTATTTGTATAGCCGGGATAAAAAGTATCCTATATCCTTTCTAGGGCCTCAAACTATCGTCTCACAAAATTTCATCTAAATCGGTCCCGCAGACGCCCTACATCGTCACAAACTCACAATCTCACAAACTCATAAACTTTACCTCTTTATGATATTAGTACAGATGATACCATCAAACTGATCTGATGGGGTCAGAGAGTGGATAGTTCAGCTCTTCGGACTTTTTCATAAGTTTTGAATATTTCTTACATTACAGACATTTATAAGCATGCTTATAGTTTTTTTTAATTAATAGTTTTTACTTTGTGTGAATACAAATAGAAATTATTTAGAATTTATTACAAATCCTACAATAGAACCGTATTCCGAAATATTCAAACGGCAAAACTCAAACAATACTGGAGGCTGTTTCTAAGAACTATATAAATACAGTGTAGAACACGAATATAATATATACCAGTACGTATATGATAAAATACGAATACCACATCTATACCATTTTGACTAAATCAATACAAGTTAGCTAGTAAATAATTATTATTTTATGGTTTGACTTTGTAAACTTAGCAAATTGGTTTCAAAATTAGTTTAATTATAATTCATATAGATTCCGCGAATAAGTCTCGAATATTTCAATTAAATTTGATATCAGTATACAATTAAATTTATATTATGACGTACTTTCCTTTGCTAATCTATACATATAATGAAATTGTAACGAAGCTGAATCTGTACATAAAATATTTTTTAGAAAATCTTATTGAAATAGACATTATTATCGATACAGAGGCCGAATCTAGTTTTTAGAATTTTTGTCTGTCTGTCTGTCTGTTTGTCTGTCTGTCTGTTACCGTATCACAGAAAAACCACTTGAGGGATTTTGATGAAATTTGGTATGGTGATAGCTGGTTATCCGGGTCAACATATAGGATACTTTTTACCGCGGGAAAATGTCTCAGTTTTAAGAAAAAATACAAAAACTGCAATGTAAGAATATACTAATATGCTAAACCTAAGAATTTAGTTTTTGGTCATCTGAACGCGGGCGGAGCCGCAGGCAGTGCTAGTATATGTATAAAGAGAAAGGCGTCAATGCAGCTTGTAATATCCGGTGGCAGGCGATATATCTAAACAAAGCCGGGGGTTATTTCGATGCAGAGATTCTCGACCTCTATACAACTGATTTTATCTCAACTCCCAAAAATATCCTGTCACTTGTACCGTATAACTGACATATTTTCTCAAAAGAAATACTGACAGGTAATTATTAAGAATTTTCCTTGTTAGGAAAATGTTTTTTTGATTTCATACGTTATTATGCTCTATACACTGCCTCGTTAATCTAGTGATCATGTACATATGTACGACTAAAAACTCAGAGGTCCTGGGTTCCAGTTCCGGCTCGGGTCAAGTATAATAATTATTGCATTTCTCTGTCAAGAAATTTTTAGTAGCAATAAAGAGCGTAAGCCGTCAACCGTTACTCCCAACGATATCTTACGAAAGTCTTTCATTTTATGCTTTCTATTATTGTGAATGTGTATGTGTCTTGTATATTATATATATTACGAATTTGTAGAGACCGTACTTGCTGTCCCAACGGGTTCGAGTCCCGCTGCGGGGCATTCCTTTGTGTGATGAGCACGAATATTTGTACACCAGTCATACGTATTTATATTTATAATATATATGTTAAATATATATATATATATATATAATAAAATAACATATAAAAAACAATTTAGCATAAAAATAAAAATGGAAAGAAATTAACTAAGTGCGACTGCGAACAAGCGCGTGAATGTATGTGTACGTGCCTAAATGCGTGCGTGTGTATGCATGCGTGCATGCGTATGTGTTGACTCAATAGCGCAAGTACTAGCTTCACATTGCCAAGCACTTGTTTCCTATCTACAATATAATCCCAAAATGTCGAGTTAATTATTGCTATACAAATTTTACTGTATTTAAAATACATCAATATTAATTAAGTCACAATACATTAAGCATATTTAATATACAACATTGAAATAAATCATTTTTATTTTAACATGTCACAGAGAGCCAATAGTAAGATGTACGTTGTAATTAAACCAACTGAGTTTCCGCCATAAAAACGTTTTATTGAAATTAACTGTTGAAAATGTCGCGGTCACCGAAACCACTACAAAGCTTAATTGACAGAACCCAATCCAATTCAATTACAATACATTGTAAGGGAACAAAGAAAACGCCAGCTGAAATTTGGTAGATATTAAAAGGAAGCCATTTTCGCTATCTACATAATCTAACAAATTCGTTTAGGATGCAAGTGGGCGGTATTGCTTTGCGTGAATTGAAATATAAATAGAGTTAACGATTTCATTAACCAAAATATCTTTATAGTTAAACTATTTATTGATACCTTATTAGAAATGGTTCAAGTAATATAACATTTTTCACACAAGTCAGATTCGGACTTGACAATTATTTCGTAGGTACATAATATTATCGGATCTATGATAAATGAGAAATTTTGTACGTTTGTATGTATGTATATATGTGTGTATGTTTGTTTATCTTCACGCTGAAAGATGAATTATGATGAAGTACAGATACACTATGACCTGAAGTAACACATTGGCTACTGTTAGGTACCTAGGCAGAAGGGAACTGAGCGAAGTGAGGGTAAGCTACTACTTATGTATAAATAAAAATAAATGTTCGTATGTTTGTGTCCTCTATGCATTCCTAAACCATACATCCGATTATGTTGAAACTCTGGTGGGATATTCTAAATACGCGTGCAAAAATTCTTGGTAAAAAAGAAAATTTTTTTGGATGTGTTTTTTTTCGTTCCAAAATAATTTAAGCTTAGGAACGCACCAAAAATATTTAACGTCTATATTATAGACTAGCGACTCACCCTTGCTTGGCTCAGGTTCGTCCCAATTCTCAGTCCCAAAATTTTTTTTGAGCGGAAGCCAAATCTTTTTCTAAAATAAAAGCAGTCTATGTTACTCCCTACAACATCAGCTATCTTTCAGTGAAAGTCCCGAAAAAATCAGTCCAGCCGTTTCAGAGATTATCAGGAACAAACAGACAGACAAAAATAAAAAAAAATGATTTTCTTATAAGTACCGTATATAATTTCATATGCATTTAGTAACGCTGTTATTTTAACATTACAAACAGATACTTCAATTTTATTTATCTGTATAGATTTGAAATAGCGGGTTTCTTAACATAAATTATTCCAGTATACTTTAAATAGCTTACATTAGCGCTACACTTTCAATTTTCCTGTCAGCTGCACCAACTAGTCTGAAGGCAAACAAATGCATGTTAGCGCACAAACAGAAGGCTAAAGAATCGACAAACATGTAATCAATATTCAATATATTGCAAGAAATAAAATAATGTAACAGTAATAAATATATATATATATATATATATATATATATATTATTATTATTTATTTATTTAGGTTTACCAACAATTGTTTACACGGTTTATATAATTAGTATACAATCTTAGATGTTCTTGTAATAGTGTAACAATTACTTAAAGGTAAACTCCACATGCAAATTGATTATAATGGTAACAAAGAAGTCAGTAAAAATAATGCCTAACTTTCACAAAAATTAACTTAACCATACCATACCAAGAAACGCAACATTAGATTGTTATTCTTTTATATAATTAACAACAGATTTGTAAAATTTAGCAGCGGAATCATGATATAGATCGATGCTACCGCTACAAATGTTAATAATTTCACATAATCTTGCATAGGGGGAGTTGGAACCTAAAATGGTTCTACTTAGGGGTGGGCAAAGTGGCGTAATGGGTTGACGAGGAATTCTAGATGGGACTCTTAACTTAAAAAACTGTAACAAGTGTGGAGAATCGATATGATTGTTTATAATCTTATATACAAACATTGCATCAGTTATTGTTCTACGCGTTGATAAAATGACCATGTTAAAATGATCTAAACGACTTTTATATGATTTTACTCTTTTATGTATGCCTACAGAATATGATAAATGCCAGAGAAAACGTTTCTGTATGCGTTCAAGACGGAGTGTGTGTGTAGCATAGTGAGGACGCCAAACTACACTACAATATTCTAAAATACTTCTAATTAAAGTGTTATAAAGTAATATTTTTGTTTTTATGTGTTTAAAAGATTTGCAGTTCCTTAAAACAAATCCTAGCATTCTAGAGGCTCTTTGAATTATATCATCCATATGCGTACTAAAATTTAATTTCTGATCATATAGTACACCAAGATCACGCATACTAGTCGTTTCTTCAATTTTTACATTTTTAATATAGTATTCCGATACAATGTTATTATATTTCCTACTAAATTTCATATACAGACATTTCTTAGGGTTCAGGTGCATTTTATTATCATCGCACCATCTAACTAGTGCGTCTAGGTCCCTCTGCAAAAGCCTAGTATCATCAACAGATCGGATTACTCTAACAAACTTCAAATCATCGGCATACATGAAAACCTCAGAAAAAAGGAAACAATCAGGAATATCATTAATAAAATAATTAAATAGTAATGGACCCAAATGTGATCCTTGGGGAACACCAGAAGAAATTTCATGAGTAGAAGATTGATATCCATTCACTGCAACATAAAAAGACCTGTCTTTTAGATATGACTGTAGCCATTTCAATAAAGATCCTGATATTCCGTAGGCTCGTAACTTATAAAGAAGAATTTCATGGGAAACTTTATCAAAGGCCTTGCTGAAATCAGTATAGAGTACATCGGCCTCAAAGCCAGAATCAACTGCTCTAACCAATAACTCAGTAAAGGGGACCAAATTAGATTCTGTAGACCGATATTTAACAAAACCATGCTGACGATCACTCAGATATAGTTTTAGATGTTTATAAAAGTATGTATAAATTAATGATTCAAATATTTTTGCAAAAGCTGACAAAATAGAAATGGGTCTATAGTTACAGACGTTTTCGTTGTTCGAAGACTTGTGAACCGGTACTACCTTAGCACTTTTCCATATCAACGGAAAAACACCAGAAGCCAAAGAGTTATTGTAAATTAATTTTAGTGGATAGACCAGTTCAGAGGCACATGAAGCAATAAAGATAGGCGGTATTAAGTCAGGCCCTGCCCCCTTTTTGCAGTTTAAATGCTTTAATTTATCCAATAATTCATTTTGACCTATTTCTGATACAACAAGATTGTGACTATTTTGCTCTATGGATTTCAAGTACTTGTATTCATATCCTGCATAATTACTATCATCCTTGGAGAATACCGATGAGAAGTATTTAGCAAACAATTCGCAAATTTGGGCACCGTCCGAGGTAGACGTAACCCCGTCTGAAATCCTATGAGGATAGGTACTAGTTCCGTTGCGTTTTACTTTAAGATAGGTCCAAAACGAATCTGGATCTTTTAAAATGTTTTCTTCAATATTACTTATGTACTTGTGATAACAATCTACTGCTAACCTATCACAACGTTTACGAAGTAAGTTTAGTTCAATACGGTCACGCGGGTTTTGGTATATATTATAGCGCATACGGATCTTATTCTTTTCTTTTAACGCCTTAGTAAGCTTATAAGTAAACCACGGTGGGTGTTTTTGATTCTTAGGTCTGCATAATGGTACGTATTTTGTAATCGCTTCACGTAGCTTATTGTAAAAAATCTCTAGCATATCATTTACTTCACTAATTCCGGAAAATAAATCCTCCCAATTTAGATCTCCCAAATATTCACGAATCAACACATAATTAGCTTTATAGAAGTTATGTCTTTGTACAGTGTTATAAGATAACTTTAATTCACTATCCAAACATATTGTAATATCTAACGGTGGGTGTAATATATCAACGATACTAAAAGGATTTATACTTTCTTTAACATTACATGATTTATTGGACAATACTAGGTCTAGTGTCCTGCCAGCGGAGTTAGTGATGTCATTGTATTGATTTAGATTATTAATATTTGTAAAATCAATCATAGTTTTACTAGTGTTTTTAGAAGCTCGAGTATTGCTTGTTACATTTAATGACTTCCAATCAAGTGTTCCTAAATTAAAATCACCGATTATACATACATTCATATCCAAGTTTTTTTCAAAGACAGCATTACAATTATCTAAAAAATAATCAAAATATGTTCAAATGGTTTAGTACTAAATAATAAATACTCAAAATATAATTTGTTATTTAATAACATTAATCATTTATTGTACATTAATAACGTACGTACGTTTTATTTATCTTAGTAACGTACCACGATGCTAGTTAATATCCGGTTGGGCTCAAGGGAACCCTTGCATGGCCGTGGCCGCTAAAGTCTATATAATCACGTCAGGTCCCTCATAGATCTAAACTACGGAAGATTTAATTTCTGTATCCTCATCAATTTGGCTATTTATTATTGTTTGCTTTAAATTTTTGAATCAAAGGGATTTTGTGTAACTTTATTTATTTCTTAAATACGTATATACATGATACTTCCTTTTTATTTTCACAAAACTTATATTTTATTGTATTCAGTCCTTTTTAATGTCCCACTACTGAGCACGGTCCTCTCTCCAATACGAGGGAGGTCAGACCATAGTCCACCACGCTGGCCAAGTGCGGGTTGGCGGACTTCACATGTATTTTGAAAACTTAGTTTTCGAAATGTTGGTTTCCTCACAATGTTTTCCTTCATTATAAGACAATTGGTAATCATGTTGGAAATGATTCGCACATGAAAATATCAGAGGTGCGTGACCCGGGATTTGATCCTGCTTCACTCGGTTTCCCAAGCGAGCGCGTTACCACTGGGCTACCAGTGCCTAACTTTTATGAAGAAAAGAAAATAAGTATAGAAGAAAACAACTAAATAAACACTCTGTTGTCGTTTTTCAAGCTATATTGAGATAAAACTTAGAGGATATAAGTGTCAAACAACCTTCTTTATCTTAACCATGGTAAGGCAAATATTTACCTGGTGTCGTTATTCGCGTTGATAATATGTTATAATCCCTATAAGTAAATAGTTCAACTCTGTTCACAACTTTTAAATACCATTTTTAACCGACTTCCAAAAAGGAAGAGGTTCTCAATTCGTCGGAATCTTTTTTTTTTCTTTTTTTTATATATGTTCACCGATTACTCGAAGACGCCTGAACCGATTTGGATTTTTTTTGTTTGAAAAGGTATACTTTCCAGGTGGTCCCATATAAATTTTATCAACAAACAAATATTTTTTTAAATTAATTGTTTAATCGAATATGTTATTAAAAAACTTTCTGCTTACAAATTACCTGCTTATTACATCTACACTAAAAATGGAAAAATAGAAACTAAAAAAAACCGACTTCCAGGCACTAAAATGTAAAAAATAACTAAACGAGGTGTTCATTTAGAATAGATACCTAATCAGATATTTTCGAAGTCTGTGCCAGCCTACAATATTTTAAGATATGAATATCTAATAGGTAAATATGTATTTTACGTATCGAAATATATTAGATATGTTTTTCATCGGCTGGGACCCATCGGTAAAGCGCACGAGTTAGTATATAATATATGTCTGGATTAAGGAATAAATAGCACAGCCGGCCTTATCGCTAAGTGAGCGATCTCTTCCACGTAACCATAGGAGAAAGATAAAGATCGAGAAGGGCTGCAAGTTAAAAAGAATTACAAAACAAAGTAAAAATATATATAATACATTCATATATTATACATACAACCATACATATAGACCACGGTGTTAAAAATTTTTTAATACCTTACTAAAGTTTTTGTGACCAAGCCACATATATGAAAGTGCTATTTATCTCAGTGGGTGGTTCCTGACGTAGCGTCCGCTTAATATCCGGTCGGGCTCAAGGGAACCGGCTTTAACTGGGACAGTTTGCATTCGTTGTCACACTTTATTTAAGCGTGTGGAAATCTTACGGATAGGTTCTCTATACATTCACAATATCAATCATATTAAATTGTTATATATGTACTTCAGTATCATTTTTTTTTATGTTCTCTTATTCTTAGTTTCTCCTTTTATTAAAATTAATGTATAGCTTTGTAATCTATACATATAATAAAAAAGAGTCGAATCTGTGCATTAAATATTTTTTGGAAAATCTTATTGAAATAGTTATTTGTATAGGTACAAAGGCCGAATCTATAGTTTTTAGAATTTTTGTCTGTCTGTCTGTCTGTCTTTGAGGGCATCACGAGTAAACCACTGGATAGATTTTGATGAAATTTGATATAATGGTATCTGGTTATCCGGGTCAACATATAGGATACTTTTTACTGCGGAAATACTGAGATATCTATACTAAACGTTATAACTTAACGAAGGTGAGTCGCTAGTATTATTTAGGTTTTCCTTATATTTACAGTCGAATTTCGATCACTGCGCGAACACTAGTCAAAATAAATTCGCAAAAAAAAATAGTTTCATTTAAAATATTAAATAATCTCGTAAATCTAAGAAAGTATTATAAAAGGTTTTTTTTAATCATAATTGATATTTCATGTACATAATGTTTTAGCAGTATAATTTTGTTGACATAAAAAAAAATCTATAAGGTATAATCAGATGGTTATTGACAGATAATCTCTTCGGAAAAAAAGTAATGTCTATTTTACTTTATTAACATACTAGCAGTAACCGCGGCTTCGCCCGCGTTTATACTTAAGATATAAGCATCAGTTTTACAAAAAGTTGGTTGCTAAAAGACAAACAAAAAAACAATAAAATAAACTCTGCCAATAGATTATATTTTATTAATATGTAATAAGCTGCTAATATATAATACTTTAGTAATATTATCAACGGAAAATTGAGTACATCTTTCTTGCCTTATAGTTAATGCTTTATTCATAAGTAGCATTACCCGCGGCTCCGCCCGCGTTCAGATGACCAAAAACCAAATTCTTAAGTTTTACATATTAGTATACTCTTAAAATGCAGTTTTTTAATTTTTTCTCAGAAATGAGATATTTTCCCGCGGTAAAAAGTATCCTATATGTTGACCAGGATAACCAGCTGATTAAATAACATATGTATGTATTTAAAGGTATATATATGTAGTGTATCAACTATCTGGTATCCATAACACAAGCCTCGTAGCTTACCATGGAACTAGGTGGTGCTGTGTTAATGTCCAAACATATTTATTATTATTCTGCTTATAAAAATAGTGGCGTTATTATGATACCTTATTTCCTGGGCGACTGACCTTCGTTCGGCGTTTTTTCGGTAAGTAGGTATATAACATTTTTTTTTGAAAAAATACCTATTATATAGATAAACTTAAAAAGCAAAACCTCATATAAATATAAAATTTATTTTCCATATATACAAAAAATGCTTATTATAAGATAACATTCCTCAATAAATAGTTAAAAAAAATATTTATATACTTTTTTAATAATGGTTTTATATAATCAATTTCTATACCCACATATTTATACTAAAGCTATGTAAATCTACATACACATCGCGCGTGTCATTCTGTATTGAATTTTATGCTCCCATTTCCTTTTCATACTGATGTAAATTTATGTTTTCTACACTGTACTACAGGGATAGGTAAATTATATTGGATTCAGTTTTTCTTATATAACAATAAATATTCAAGCTATATAAATCTATATCTATATATCTATACATATAATAAAATTTTAAGTGAGTCGAGATAGTATCCATACCACAAAATACACATACTACTTTTTATCGCAGGAGATTGTCTTTACTGACTTTATTTGACTGAGATTGTCTTGTGAAATTTATTTCTAATCAGAATTTCTTGAAACTTGGTATTAAACCCTTCAATACATTTATTTAAATAAATACACGTTTTAGCATTTTTTGAAATTTATCCTATAAGGGGGTAAAATAGGGGATAAAATTTGTATGAAACCTAGGTACCTAAATTTTTCGAGTTTTTTTTTCTTGTAATTTTAGCACGAGCGAAGCCGCGGGTTTTGCTAGTTTATAATATTTTCGTTGAAATAATTCTTTTTAAACATCTATATTTTACGTGACATTAAATTTGTGACACACAATGATCAATCATAAAGGTAAATTTAAAATTTTATATAACAATGTAACCAATTAAGAAAAGTTATATACAAGTGCATACCGTGCAACCTTGTCTCGGATCATTATTATAACAGTATTATTTCCGGAGAATGTCGTAAAAAGATTACCAAAACCGGATTTTCTGCGAGAAAGGATTTTGCTTTTTTTCATTAAATTTTATTAAATAAATTTTAAAGGGACTACATCCCCGTGGGAACCTTCGGGGTGTGATTTAACGAGGTTCGATTTATGTTTGTAGGGCACGCTAGCAAAGCTGCCTTTCAAACGATGTCTCAAGTTATAGATGAATAGCGATAAAAACGGACTAAGCTTTGCGCATGTTGAGTGGCTGTGAGTTTGCGCACGTGTTTGTTGGGTCTGTGTGCGCGCGCGCGTGTATGTTAGTGTTTCACTTACACAGACAGACTATGACAAAGAGTAACACAAGGCTGTGTTAAGCACCTAGAGATGCATCCGAAGTGAGAGTTGTTAGTGTAGTAAAATAAATGGTTATATGTACATAGTCGAACGTACTCAACTTAATTATACATATAATATATTTACAATGTATATAGAATATTTTGTATACACACTTGGCCATATAATGAGTTTTTCATTGATATTTACCAAATTTCATTCTAAAGTGATTCGTTTATGACTTGCCAATAACTGCGAAACTTAATTAAATTTAACGATACACACATTTGTTCCGTGCTTCGTAAAATACGTAGGACTGAAAAGTCTGATAATCTTTATGCATTAGATAAAGTTACATATTGAATAAAATAAAAACAATAGACATGACAAAATGGATTAAGTAAGTACGAAAAATAGTTCGCTCGATTTTAAGTGTTCCTCTAAAATATATAGGATTTAAAAAATAAGTATACCACAAAGTTAGAATTGTTATTCATTATATAATCAACGTGGCATTACTATATTTAAAGTTATTTTATATTATCTAAATAAACAAATAGTAAATAAACATTTTTAAAAGCAAGCTTTTTTTAATGTGATATAAAGAACAAAAATGCTGTTGACGCTTAGGAGATGTCTTATTTGGAGCCAATTCTGGACACAGCAGCCAAGTCGTGGTAGATTTAAGAATGCAATATAATAGTTGAATGCGTATATAAAATATCTTGTCTGTACCGTTTACCGTTGAGAAGTTGCTTCATCTGAAGCAAATTCTAGATGGAGAATTAGGTCATAAATATCATAAGAAGTCATTGTCATCGGAACTGAAGAACATGTATAATCTCAACTCTGGAGGATACAAAGAAATGGTTCTAATTCAACTTGCAAGATTTGACACATGCAATACTAACCAATACCAAAAACAAAAAAAAACCAACTAACAAACAGACATACCAACAAATAAAAATACTTGCAAATTAAATAAAACTTTCAGAAATCAATTTAGAGTCGTTTCTTATATGTAGTCGTATCTTATATGTAGTCGTATCTTATATGTATCGTATAAAGTCATGTCTTATGTTAACATAACAAGGCAATAAAGTTTACAACTTTGTTACTTACAATCTTACAAAGCTTCTCTTCTTATTTATCTTAAGTTATGTAACACATTCGAAAATCATTTTCCTTTTATTTGCATTGTAATAAATCAAAATTTTGCATATTATGATTTTAACCAAATAACTTTTGATTGAGTTGCTGGAATATGATATATTTTTTGGTTCTAATTGATTAAGAAGCGTCTAGTCTGCTTTAATTCTGGCAACTTTCGTATGTCAGTTTGTTGGTACTCCTCTACAGGTCATATTTTATAACCGATGTGGATGAAACTTGGTACACAGATTTTACGACTTTGTAGATTTTTTTGTCGTCGGGGATTTTTGATTGGACTTCCCTCAAAAATTGCAAAAAGGGGGTTACTGGATATCTCCACGTTACGATATCTGATTTCGATGTTCTTCTTTTATTTGTAAGGTAGTAACTTACGTAGCTCATAAAGAATTGGTAAAGATCTGATGAGGATCTACACGCAGAACTACTTATATAAATATTTTAATTTGCTATCAAAATCTCGTCAAGTCACCTATGCTGACGTCCAACATTGGTTTAAACATGTGCTTAAACTTATTAGCAGTCTGATTGGGTAGCATCCTCGTAAAAACTTTATGACACTGGCCCGTAATAGCCTTTGGTTAAAATACTCTAACCCTCTTAACTACTGACTTGTTTGTATACTAGTAACGTATATATACACTCTACACTAAGAAATAATATAGACAGAGTGTCATAGAACTAAACATGAAGCCTTTCTTTATTATATTAATAGTAGCATAAACAGCAAATTACGCTACAAACGCTTAAAAATATTAACGTCTATATAATTCTTTAGTCTAAGATATACACATATAAGTATGCAAACGTAGTGTGTAAACTATGCTACGGAAATCAACAATACAATAATATATTAATATTATTATAACTAATAGTTTACTTCATATTCATAAAAGTATCAGCCAATTTGGCCTTGCTTCACTTAGTGTTCTCAATAGCCTATCAAAAGTTTTCTCTACTTAAAATTTGATATAAATCTCTATATAAATTATGTCAAATATCCTATCTCTATTAAAGAAGCCCTCAGATAAATAGGTTATTGGAATTTAGTTCGTGGATCTAGCTCGTTTCGCCCGGGTGCGTCCCAAGGTAAGTTTTTTTTGAGCACCATCCTAATTATTTTTCTAAAATAAAAGTAGCCCAAGTTACTCCTTATAACATCAGCTATCTGTCAGTGAAAGTCCCGTCAAAATTGGTCTAGCCGTTATGGAGATTAACTGGAACAAACAGACAGACATAGAGACAACATTTTTAAAAATTATGTTTTTCTTATAAGTATCGTATATATGTAATTCCTTATATTGGTAAAAGTTGATATTTTGTCATTAAAATTGACACTTTAATTTTATTTATCTATATAGATAAATAAATTCAATTATTGTATTTATAAAAGAAAAACACTAAATATTTATTGTACAAGTCATGTCCCCTCAGAATGGCTGGGAAGCTATTTTCCGCTGTGGGAATCACAATGCTGATTCATTGAACAAAAAATAAACCTCTTTTCAACGGAAGAGGCGATAAGACAACACATTATTTAAAAAAAATTGCATCTCGAAATTTAAATTAACTGTCAAAATATTTTTTTTAATACTACATTACCAGACAAATACAACGTAATCGAATGAATCAGTTTTTTATATAGTTTATGTTCTTTATTAGTGAATGTATGTTTTTTATTAGTATATGTTCGGCTTACATCTAGAAATATTAAATATACCTAATAAATTATTGTTGTTATTAAATAACATTTTTTTGACACCTTCTGGCGTCAAATTATTTTTTTAAACTAACTTAAGAGGCGACTGTATAGATGTAAGCATTTTGACCGACGTTAGCTTACCTTACTGTAAGCCAAAATTAACAGTGTGATAGGGTTGCATCGTCGTAAAAGCTTTACCAGCCTATAAACCTTTGAACAACAGCTAACATTTTAGAATCATAAAACTGCGTACTTTGGAAATCCATTATATTATATTGCCTTAAATTTTTATTAATTTAAAAAAATATAATAATTGTATGTTTTTATGAGAACCAAAATATGAAAAAGAAATAATATCAAGCCTTAAGCTCAAAATTTCAATAGACTTCATTATAAATGAATTAAATGTTCTTTAAATTTTAAATACCACTATTCATTCTGTAAGCTTAACATAGATTAATAAAGGCTGTTTAAATACGGCATTTTTTATTACTTTATGTCAAAAAGCTTCTTTTCACCTTTTGAATGAAACAAAAGCGTTCATTCGAGTCTAAAACAAACTGTAACCTCTTTTTAGGCTGAAAACCTCAAGGCCTAGATCTCTATCTACCAATGTCGACCGCATGCTAGATTAAAACTTAAAGTGCCTTGCCAATGCTACGCCTTTCATAGCGACCTTTCATAACGAAGGGATCATTTACTTTCCTTACAGCTTAAAAGGTTTTGTCTACATATTTTTGTATGGCAATGTGCATAAATTATTTAGGTCATATAATATACTAAATTAGAACAAATACTATAAGAGAGAGTGCCGAAACTACTGAGGCTAGAAGCAAGTTTTGCACAAAAGTTTCCTTTATGATTCAAAGAATTTTTGATAATTCATCCCCTAAGAAAGTTAAATAAGAGATGAGAATTTAAATAACAGATCATTAATTTTGAAGTAAGAGAGAGAAGTATAACAAATGATGTCTTAGTTTATAATGTCAATGGGAAATAATGAAAAAAATACTAGTGCTTTTTTAGCTAATTTAGTACCTATTTGTATTATTTTTTAATATATAGATGTAAAACTTTTATATTATTATGAGCAAAATACAGACACGACTAGCAGGACCGACGGCTTCAAAGGCCAACTTCCCAACTCCGGGCTATTATTGGGACTTTCTTAACAGAAATACACAAAACTTAACTCGAACCGGGACTCGATCCTAGGACCTCCGGATGTGCAACCGTACATGATAACCATTATATATAGGCAGCTATGTATAATACATTTTATCAACGTACCTATCCAGCTAGTGAAGCCACGGGCAAAACTAATATCTTTATATAAAACTTTTCAAATAAACAAGAATACGCTCAGCGAACCCCCTATTCAGGGCCATTAAAGTCAATACAAGTAGCATTTTGCTTCAGTAATCAGACTCCACCAGAAAAGTCGTAAACAAGGTCGTAAAAAGGTGTTCAATGCATTGTAATCTAAACGAATATATAATGGAACATAAAACATACTGCACATGTGTAAAAATAATGTAATCGAATTTTATCTTCCTATTTAATAATTGATATTTTCATCAATAACAAAAAAAGGAGTGTATTATACAATAACTTTTTATATAACTTATTTTGATATTCTTTGAGATATCTTAATTTACATGACTTTGTATCTAGTAATCATAAATATGATAAATATTATGATATATGTATATTTTTTAGACTCTTTTATGACCCCTATAGTACCAACGGGAGCTCTTTGTCTTAAATAAAAAGTAGTCTATATCACTTTTATCCCAAACTATCCAATCTATAAGTTGTGTTAAAATCAACTAAGTTAGTAATTTATAACATCAGAGGATATAAACAGATAGACAGGCAAAAAATAAGTTTTTTGAAGGTGTTGTTGGTATCACCTTGAATTCTAATTTAAAAGATCATAATTTTTGAAGTGTATCATTTGTATTACAATACAATAATTTGGTATAATTAAGCTGATATACATATGTATGACATATGCTTAATAGAAAGGTGCACGCTTAGGGACCAAGTGAAGTGAGTTGGAATCCCACCTCGGATCATTTTCAATATAATTACCACTGTTACCATATTACAGTGCAGGAAAACATCTTGAGGAAACCTGTATGTCTGAGAGAACCTAGCAAGATTTCGAAAGACTTTTGAAGCTCACCAGTCCGTATTCAGTCTGCGTGGTGAACTATGACGTGATTCACCTCGTATTGAAGGGAGGCCGGTACCAAGCAGTGGAACGTTAAAAGGGCTAAATAAAAGCTGATAATATATTCAAATAAATAATGACGGAATCAGAAGGTGGACAATGATGAGCCTTAATGGAATTTTTGATATATTTCATTTATTAATAAAAAAATATTAATAAAGCTAAGCTAAAAATATTATACATATTTATAGAAATGTTTAACCTACGAGTATATAAAATAGTACTTACCAAAGTACATTAGGTCACATGGCTATAAAGGTTTCTTATCGTCAAACTCGACGTTACAATTTCACAGGTTTATACGCTCACTAATGTCCTCCTAACACGTCTGTTACACGTATTTACTATTCAATGTTATTTTACTATCGTACAAAATGATCCTATTAAACAAGAAATATAGAAATAGTAAATACTTGCTTAGTTTAAAATAGACCAGAGGGAGCTTTACTAAAATTTCCCACATATTGGAAAATTTTATCACGCTAAGTTGCCTGAGTTTCATAAAATTTCAAGTGCCTGTAAAATAAAAAATTAACGTTAAAAACTATAATGGATGATAAAGTCTAAGTTACTTTATCATCCATTATATTTTTTTATATGATCTTCACAAATTTTTACTCAAAAACAGAAATACCTCACAACTGATATTTCGATGATTGTTTAGTCTAGTGGCTCGTAAGTAAGAGATCCTAGGTTCGAGTCCTAGATTAGGTCAAGTATAGTCAAGATTCACAGGAATAGTCCAGGGTTAAGAAGTTATCGGTGTTACATCCCCGTCAAAGTATCTTATCATTGGACTTTGACTTTGATTTTGTTTTAACGCATTCTGCGCACTATAATATCTACGCAAATATCTAATCTTAGTAAGATTGATCGCCGTATACTCACTAGTGTACTCTGTATTCCTTTCACTCTACAAATCTGATATCATGATAGTCCGACACGACTGGTGGAGGATTAGGAGCGGGATCAAGTTTTTTATGTGCTTTCCAAGGGACAAACATATAACACCGCCAATTTCCCAACTCCAGGCTGATACTTAAAATTTATTGACAGAAACATGACCCGACTCAAGACTCAAACCCCAGACCTCCGGATTTGCGACCGTACATTTGCAACATTGCACTGACCGATGATTTGCATTATTTCCGAAAGCCACGTGAAGTCCCACAACTCTCACTAAGTCAATGATATGGACTATGACCTGATACCTCTCGCATTGAATGTATGCCCGTGCACATCACTCGACGTATCACGATAAAAAGTAACCCTTGTCAGTATTTTGTAAGTTTGTAAAGTTTTTCTATGCAAAATAATATATTAATCCAAAGACTCAACGTCTAAAAGAAAAATAAATACATCTGCAATCTATATTAAAGTAAGGAGTTTATGATATACTTGCTTGTATTATTAAAGTCACTGTTGTATATTTTAGTTTATCCCATTCATTTCCACACACATCTTTCATCTAAAACACATGAATTCTCGGAAATAGCAACACCTAATGCATAATTTAGATGACTTAACATGAGAGTTGAAAAATGGCGTCGCTACGTCATCGCTCTTTGTCAGATGTGAGAGAATTTCGCCGAGTCTAGGTTATTAATGTTGACAGTCGACTGGTTATTTTCGGAGTCAAGTGGTGGAAAGTTACGGATGAGCGTGTCACCTCGCATGAGTTTAGTTTGCAGAAGAAACGTAGAGACGTTGCTGAGTACGCCCGTACTATCACTTACTTTGCTAATACATACGGAATGATAGAATATATATAACAAAAATATATTATTTTTATGTCTACTATTGGACCGGTATTATAGTGTTTTTGGTTTTTTTTCACTAATTTGTAATTCATTTGTCCCCTAGGTACGTTTTAACGCTTAGTATAGATTTCTCAGAGATGAGATATTTTCCCGCAGTAAAAAGTATTCTATATGTTGACCCGGATAACCAGCTATCATCATACAAAATTTCATCAAATTCTGTCCAGTGGTTTTCTCGTGATGTGTTCCCAGACATACAGACGAAAATTCCAAAACTATAGATTCAGAAAAAACTAACGCTCATTAATAGCTACTAAACAAAAAAATCGGTTGACAAAAGCTCCTCTGTTGTCTCTTAAAAGTGACGTTGACCTTTCGCTATTTTAATTCTCGCTCATAAACTAATATACATACATACATACTATGTAGTTTTAATTTGTTTCACGTTATAGCTTTTAATGTAACATATGTATAACATACGTGGTATATATGTATACCAGAAAGTATGACTTTGGTTTTGCTAATATAACATAAATATGCTACAAAAGCTCTCACATACAATGTGTTATATACACAATTTGAAGCTTTTCCTCTAAAGCTTATTTCAACATTAAATTTTGAGCCTGCCAAAATGAGTGCTCAATTTATATTAAATTCAATTAAGCTCTTGCACCGTATGTCACGCTTGCTCGCGTGACTAATGACTCGGAAAACTACATTCCCCGTTTATGTTCGGCCCACTCTTTGTAGCCGAGTTTTTCTTTAAAAACTTTTGACGGTAAGTTTTGGGTCAACGTCGAGTGAATTCACTTTATCTAGCAGACAGGTCTGGTCGAGTGAGGCATGAACTTTGTAAGCAAACACGAGTATAGCAAACAATTATAATGGGCTTTGAGTATTTTAAAGGTAAATATTTTTATTTTGAAGATAAATATGTTTAAACAAAAAATATTTTTAGTGTTTACTATAAATGGAAAAAAGTGACACTTATACCTCTGAAAAGTTAGTGTCGTTATGGCAAGATTTTTTTTTTGGGACATTAACACACAGCGCCATCTAGTTCCATGTTAAGCTACAAGGCTTGTGTTATGGATACCAGATAGTTGATACACTACATATATATAACTATAAATACATACATATTATAAATATACCCTTACTGGAATACAAACATTCGTGCTCATCACACAAATGGATGCCCCGAGCGGGAATCGAACCCGCGACCGCTGGCACATCAAGTAGGGTCACTACCAACTGAGCCAAACGTGTCATCAAGAATTAGAAATTTAAAAAAAGCATACTCCATACAAAGTGATTTGACTAGTTAGATAAAAATATTTTAATTACGCTTCCAGCTTCATAATTGGTTCGAGTAGGTATTGTAAAAAATTAGACCACATTGTACTACTGTTGTTACTTTCTGTGGTCTAATTTTTACGCTACTGTGTGTTTACTCTAATTCAGAAAAAGAGGATGTATAAAATTCGGTCGTACATGTGTGTTTTATATAATAATGTTTCGTAATATATTCGTGAATTCCAAACCGATATTCATGATCTAATAAATAGATCGTATCTTAAGATAGAACCATTAAACATTGTACCAAGTATTGAATACTATACCTACAAAATGATTTTGAATTTGATTAACCTTTTTAGGCTAAAAAACTATACAAATTTTTATTATAATAAAATTCTAATCGAGTTGAAATAGTACTTGATTGTTATCGATACAGAGGCCAAATCTATAGTTTTTTAGAATTCTTGTCTATCTATCTGTCAGTCTCTTTATCTGTCTGACTATCTGAGAACGCATCACGATAAAACCACTGGACTGGTTTTGATAAAATTTGGTATAATGATAGCTGGTTATCCGAGTCAACATATAGAAATACTTTTTATCTCTCTCTTTTGATCTCATCTCTGATGTATATATATATATATATCTTATATATATATATATATATATATATATATATATATATATCAATATATAATCTGAATCTCGGAAACGGCTCCAACGATTTTCATGAAATTTAGCATGCAAGGGGTTTTGGGGGCGATAAATCGATCTAGATTAGTCTTATATCTGGAAAAACGCGAATTTTCGAATTTTCATGCGATTTTCTTTTGCATTTTCACAATTTTTGCATTGTCACTTCTGGTGAGTGGGCGGCGCCACTGTGCAACTGTCAACATCGTGTCCGTATTTACATCAAGTTTAAATATATTTAAGTGAAAATAATCTAAAGAATAAATATAAATTTAAATAATAAAAATAATTTTTTAAATAAAACCTATGGGCAATAAGTAAACATCACCAAGTCTTGATGTGTTGAAGAACAATTAATGAGCTTCTAAAAATTCACCTACCAAACAAATATAAAAGTGACAAACATAACTTAAAGATACTATTAGTGCAAAACCATCTTTTCTGTGTGTGATGACAATAAAACAAAATAATTTGTGAAGTGAAAGCGTCAAATATTAAAACATAAGTTTATAACTTCAAAAACTAATACTCGGTATAAAATTGCAATTCAACTTGGTATAATTGGTGCTTTTTTCAATCAGCTTTTCTACTTCCAACTTCACACATAAGATGGAGGACATAAAAAAGTTGCTAATAAACATGCAACAAGAAATAAGACAGCAGAAAACAGAAATGTTAGAAATGAAAGAAGACATTAAAAATACAATCAACAATAATATACTTAAATGAGAAATTTAAACAGTTAGAAATAAAAATTGAAGTTCTTGAGAAAAAAATCCAGGAACAAAGTACCTCAATAAATAATTTAGAAAGACATATTAGGCGCAAGAACTTTCATGAACTCCTTTCATGAACTAGAGGAAAAAATAGTCTTAAACTAAACGGAAATAAAAAAGAAGTCTGCCTGTATCTCCAGAAACGCCTTACCTCAATTATAAACAAAAACTTGTTATAAACAACATACAAAGAAAACCATACCTGGTAATATTAAAGACTTAATATTAAAAAAAACCAAAGTTAACTTTCAACCACACAAATGATAACCAGGAACAACTAAAAACAACACAGCAAGATACAGTATATTAAACACCGTAGGAACCTCCTCATCTTTATCCACCAGTACGGTCGGTCACTGTGTGTTCGACCGTAACCCTCCAAAGAAAAACAGACATACAATGAACAAAGGTATACATATCATCACCAGAAAAACTTCTAGAATTAAAAGCAGCATTTCCTACAACAAATCAAAAGAACACAAAGATAAAATTATAAACTTTAAATTTAGGCATATCAGAAACAAATTATATATTGAAAACAAAATTTGAAAAGAAACCCTTTGCAATCATACAAGCATAATCTCCAACGGAGAGCTCTATGCAGGACTACTTTGGAGGAGGCTTTTAACCGAGAGGGGTCTATACATGAAAAAGACATTTACTAAATAAATACATTTAATTATGAAATTAAATACCTAATTTATAACTATTGTCAGAATTAATGTATGGAAAGAAATTTTATTTATATTTATTATTGTGAAATGTTTAGTATTTACTCAATTGAATTATTTAATTTATTGTTATTGTTTATTTATTTATTTGTTAATGATAATTTATATATATATACAATATCATTTCAAATAATATGAAGATTTTTAAAATAATTTAATTCCAGATTACAAAATTATTAGTTAAAAAATTATAAGTTAATAAATAGTCACTAAATTATATAATTTTATATTTCAGCAATGTGATATAGACATTTTTTTTATTGTACAACTAAAATGGCTCCTTATATACTCTTAACCAAATAAAATTTTAATGGAATACTTTTATAAAAAGCTGTGCATACTTTTAAATTAAATGTATATACAGATAGGAAAATTATAATGTTAAATAAATGTTTTTATGTAAATTTAGTTAGTAAGCCTTTATAATAAATAAATGAATAAATAGAGCTTTATTTTAATTATGATTTCTTTTGCATTATTTCAATAAATTAATAATTAATAATTCCACGCAAAATATTATGTTCGATAATTTCGCACGCTCAGATATAAGCATCATGGTCAAGCGGTCAATGCGCAAATTTGACAACCACAGGTATCTGGGTTCGTATCCCGGTCGGACACAAAGTTTTAATTTTGTTTTTTTTTTGTATTTATTCAAATTCTTTGTTTGTTTTTTTTGTTGCCAAAAACTCCGAGCAAAGCTCGGTCGCCCAGGTACTATATATATATATATATATATATATATATATATATATATATATATATATATATATATATATATATATTATATATATATATATATATATATATATAGGTTACAGTTAATTATATAGACTTTGATAAAGTTATTTTAAAATTACAGATAAGCACTTAAATTTCCTTTATAAGTAGATTGTACAGATACACATCGATGGTTCTCCAGATCTGGCTTAGTAAAAGCTTGGCACTAGGTATCGCAATCCATTACCTCAATAAAAGTTGAAAACTTATGACGAAATGATATTATACTGACACTATAACAAATATCTTGTGGTTCCTTTTTATTTACTAAGCAATGAAAAATGCATAAATACCAAGTTTAAATCATAATTAATAATATCTTTGGATATTTTGCTTAGTAATATGGCATATACTCAAGTTTCAAGTGGAAAAAAAAATGTTGAATTAAGCAAACTCAATGTCAAATGTTAAGGACTTTGTATACTATTTGGTATACTGTCTATTTTTTGCCTGTGGCTTATTGGTAAAATATAACATTTGTAACTGAGGCATAGTGTATTTTTGTTTTGTAAAGATTTTTTGCTTTTGACGCAGTACATAATCATAAGTTACAAGCACAAAAAATATCTCTCCATAATATTAAGACGGATATATTATAATGGATATGTCAATACCGGTATTAAAACAAATATCTTAACACGGATAATGTTAACACATATAGATTAATACGGTTATGTTATAACTTATACGGATATGCCATATAAAGAATGTCATATTCTTAATAAAATTGATATATCTATATCTACAAGGATATTATGTAAACAAGCGTTTCAATATTCATACGTTGTTACGGATATATCAATACGGATATGTTAACAGGGATATGTCAATAACATATTTTGTTAACCAGATCTGACTGACTGACTGAAGATAACATTGTTATGTTATGACTTCATTAAAAGTTTAAATTTCATAAAAATATATATTTAATATAATTTTAAATAACATATTATAGTACTAAGTATATTTTGTTACATCTAAGATTTTATTCACTAAGCATTTATCCCGACGTGCAAAATGTCTGTAGCTTCCTGTCTAGTGTCTCGTCATAACGCTTCGTGTCACCTCGTTACAAATATACCTCCAAAAATTTAAGATTCTAGAATTAATTAATGTATTTATTCTAAGTAATTTAAAAATGTATTAAACATTATATTTATAACCTAACTAATTATTAATTATATATATATATATATATATATATATATATATATATATATATATATATATATATATATATATATATTATCGGTACTTCAAGCTTGTATTTATATTATACCTTTTTTTAGGTAATAAAATAAACAAGTGTTTGCCCAGTTGTTAAAATTCAATCATGATCCTTATTAAAAAATAAGGAAAAGATATTATATGAATTTAAAAACATTTTTCATTAATAGCACCACGGATCCAATAATACTATACTCGTACAGGTGGCGCTTCTCATACAAATATTTGGACATCGCTAATTCATCGGGATATTTTTTTCCTAAAATAAAAGGTGGCCTCAAGTGAACATTTAAAAAGGCGACATCTAGCACCTCTAGTTGTAAATAAATTTGTAAAGCTTTATTTTAATAATAGATGGCCATAAAAGCTAAGGTATCTGTCACCGAGCTGTCGCTGCGCAATATTGTACCTATTATCGCAGATCACATAGTATTATACCTACTAGATAGCACTAAATCTCATCAATAGCTACTAAACAAAACAACAAGACAAACAGAGGAGAAAAAGATACTGAACTGCTCTATCTTTGCTTAATCTATACTAATATTAGAAAGAGGTAAAGTTTGTGAGTTTGTGACGTTGTAGGGGGTAATCTCTGGATCTACTGCACTGAATTAGATGATTTTTGGTAAGAAGGTAGTTTAAAACCCTGGGAAGAATATAAGATATTTTTATCTCGGAAATAATTCCTTAAGGGGGTGAAAATGGGGATGAAATTATGTGTTTGGAAGCAAGCTAGGGACGAACCCGAGCGAAGCGAAGTTGAGTCGATAGTTATATATAAATTCGTTTCTTATTAATTTACTATTATTGTTTCCTCGAAACGTTGTTTTTTTAAGAAATATGAAATGTATGTATACTGTACACAATGTTCAGAGCTATTGTAGTTCTGACTATGTTCTATGGAAGAGGTGCTCAAATCGTCTGCATTTCTTTGTAGGTATGTTACACGATTGCTAATTGTGGATCGATTTTTATATTCATTAATGAATACGTCACACGACATACATCAATATATAAACTACGTATAAATACATACAAATAATATTTATTTATTTTCATATGTAACTCGAATTACGGAATTGTTTTGTGTTTCTCCTACTTATGACGGAGGCTTGGAATAAACAAACAGAACTCATAAATAATGTAAAGAAATACAATCGCATGTATAGTCAATGTAAATAAAACAAGTATGTTGTGAAAGCAAGTTAACTGATAGATTTCTAAAGCTCTCAGGATGATTGAATATGAATTTAAAATCTCACGTATATCTTTATATATATAACTCTTCTGTGAGTGTGTATGTCACTGAATTTCTCTCAAACGACTGGACCGATTTTGATGAATTTTTTTGTGTGTGTTCAAGGGGATCTGGGAATGGTTTATATTCACAATTTGAATAATAATTTTCATCAAAAAAATTATTAAAAAAAGTTTGAAATTTTCAAATTAAAGACGTGTAGACAGGACAACGTCTGTCGGATCCGGTAGTAGATTTATATATTTCTACTTAAAATCTTGTACCTTGTAAGAAAAAACTTTATCTGTATCGTGATAAAGCTTAGGCTGTCAGAAAGCTTATTTTACGAATGTAATCTATACATATAATAGTATTCTGAGTCGAATCTGTACATTAAATATTTTTTGGAAAACCTTATTGATGTAGTCATTATTATCGGTACAGAGGCCGAATCTATAGTTTTTAGAATTTTGTCTGTCTGTCTGTATCTCTATCATCGTATCTCGAATTTAAACTAAACGAGAAAACGAAATAAATATGAAGTTTATTTAAATTAAAGCAATTATTTCGGATGAAAAGGGGAGAGTCAGATTTCATATGATAAGGAAAACCTTTTTGTGTTCCTAAATTATATGAAAATATTAACTACTTGCCCTTTCTTCGCTTGGGTGCGTCCCTAGGTTTGAATAGTTTAGGAACGCATGAAAGAGAAACGTTCCAAAAATTTTTTTTTGCACCAGGAACCTTTGCTTGCGTATACAGAATAAGCCACCAGAGTTTCATTACAATCGGATCAATAATTTAGGAACGCATAGCGAACAAACATACAAACATTCATTTTTATTTATATGCATATAGGAAAAAGCATCATAAAACAATATATAATTTATATATAAATAGGCAAATACTCGTATTATCTATATATGCTATCTAGTATCACGTTACGACTCTTATAAAAGGAATGGTAATCTAACAATATCAAAACACGAGCGGAGCCGCGGGCAATACTTTATCAGAATATATTGTGTAACACACATACTAGTACTAAGATCAATCGTATAAGAAATTCTACTTTATAAAAATCGGCTCAAATTAATTCATCTTTGTGTTTTCGTTGTTCAGTTCTGGAAAAAATTACTACATAAAACATTAGCTAACAAAAGCTTAGCATTGGAATAAAAATATTCTTTACGATACAAGATTAAAACAGTACATTTTTGCGCTAAACCAAGCATCCAACGTTAAGACAAAACGATAAATATTAAAGCTTACGGTGGCCGCTTTATCTTCAGAGCGGGGACCGTGAAAAACGGATAAATGTTGGATCTTTGTAAATCCCGCTCTACGAAACTTTGCGATACCACCGGTGCGCCTTACAATACTTTGGTTTTTGGTTATTCACGTCATTGATATATGTATATGGTTAGAGTGGTAACTTGCTAGTTATACAACTTGTAGGACTAATATTATAAATATGAAAAATTGTATATTTGTGCATGTATGTATTTGTAAAGTCGCTGGCATATCCAAGATATGCTTCCAGATAATGATATAGGGATGAATTTAAATTCCGTTCGAAAAATTGTTAACGTGATAAGGCAGTAGAAATAGCCAATTTAAATATTTCAATGTTTAAAGCTATTTATTTATATATTTATACATATAATAAAATTCTGAGTCAAATCTGTACATTAAATATTTTTTACAAAATCTTATTGAAATAGTCATTATTATCGATACAGAGGCCGAATGGATAGTTTTTTGAATTTCTGTCTATCTGTCTGGGAACGCATCACGAGAAAACCACTGGACAGAATTTAATAAAATTTAGTATCTGGTTATCCGTGTCAACATTTAGGATATTTTTACTGCGGAAAAATACTTATCTCAACTTTAAAACACAGAGACGAACCCGAGCGGAGCGAGGGTGATTCGTTAGTTAACAATATATTAATGAGTAAAGCATATTACTCTGTGCAAGAATTTCTTGTTGATGGAAATGTGTGGTATTGAGGTAATTGACACATATACGAGCTAATTTATCGCTAGTTCTTCTTAGCATACTGCTTTACGAGCCCGTAGTAGCTTCCTCGCGGACTGACTACACTGACGCTCTTTAAATTAAATTGGTGATTCAAAAGTGCCTAATAAGTGTAATTGAATAAATTTTAATTTCATTTCCGGTCTCTTATCTCTCTCCCTCTCTCTCTCTCTCTTTAATTTGTCCGACAGTCAAAGTCACGTTAATATCGGTATAGCATTTTTTAATATCGGTAAGCAAAAATCTTGTTCCGGGATAAAACAAAGCTTTCTTATTTAAACTTTTCACCGCGTTTCCGGAGAATAGGCACAAGGTTTTTAATTATGGCTTAGGTATTGTGCAAATAATATGAGCACAATAGTAGTGTAATTAATAGTTATTTCCGCTAATTTCCTAGCTTGGGACTTCTATTGCGATTTTCTTGATATAGAAACGCCACAACTATATTTGACCCGAACCGGAACCGAACTCAGAACCTCCACCCCACTGCTACAGCAATATACATGCTAGCAACAAGACTGACGAGGCAGTTTATTTACAAGCATAGATTATAGATATAAGTGCTGTATAATCGTGATAAAAGTTAAATATTACTTTCAGTAGGAATATGAAGGTTTAAACATTATCCCGCTAGAATTGAAGTTGGGCGGGATAAACGCTAACAACCGTCATTAATCCTCATAACGGCGGATAACACACGAGAGCTCTTCAAAGTAACTGTATGGGACAAAGTTATAATTAATGAGTGCTGACCAATCTGCCAAAGCACTTTGGACGTCTGTCCATTAACTTGTAGCGACGCAAAGGTTATACGATATATATGATATATTGTTGATTTAGTTTTTAGTACTGTTTATCTCTATTTAACTTTAACTTTTAATGATATAATTTATTATTCTGAAAATACTTTTTTATCCCGCGGCTTTATCTGTGTTTATTGAATAGGTTTTGTAAAACAATGCGCAAGTAAAGCTGGTGGTGAAAGCTAGTTCTTAATTGTAATTAAGATTGTTGAAACTCATCCCTTTAAAGGGTTCAATAGGGTTTCGTGTATAAAAACTTGTCATTCTTTTTAGAAAAAGATTTAGATTTTTAAACTTCCATTTATTTTGTAATGGGAAATTCTATACTAGTTAAATGCTGTAGAGAAATATCATTTATAAATAATCACTCACAGAAGCTACACTACTAGTAAATTACATACAATATTTCTATCAAAATACCACGTGAGTGAAATTGCTTCTAAGGCTTAATTTATGCTAATATTATAAAGAGGCAGAGTTTGTTTGTTTGTTTGAACACGCTAATCTCAGGAACTACTGATCCGATTTGAAAACTTCTTCTTAAATTAGATAGCCCGTTTCTTGAGAAAGGCTATATATCATCATGCTACTACCCAAGGGAGCGGAGCAGTAATCATGCTATATATAAAGTATGGACAGACTTCCATACATTATTGTAAGAATGATGTTTATAAACAAACAAATTTAACACGGATGAAATCACGGTACATAGTTAGTTGCTTTATATAATAATTTATATGACGATTTCACATTTTAGTGACAGAAACAATCCCTCTACAAACTCTCAAACAAAATACATCATCACGTTTCCAAAAGCCGTTAAGGCGGTTCTAAAAGTATGAACACTGGAATGCCCTCAGTATCTTCAACAGCTGTTACGGCTTATCTAAGTTTTGAATTGCAATGTCTTGTTCATTTTACAGTAGCTGGATTAGTGGTGACTCTAGCTGTCGTTTGTTTAAAATTAATCTGATCTGCAGTCGATTGGGCTATTGGAAGCTTGAAGTTTTGGATATCTTCATTTGGTTTTACTGCTTTTCATTTGATTTTATAACTTTACAGACTCTGATTTGAGAAAACTTATAGAATAGATATAATATTCTTAAAACTTTTTAGTTTAAAAGATAGTACCTAGAGCTTTTTGGTGAAGTTTCTTAAGGTACTGTTTCCTAAAATGAGAGATTTTTTTAACGAAAAGTTTATCTATATTTATAATATTATAAAGAGGCAGAGTTTGTTAGTTTGAACGCGCTAATCTCAGAAACTACTAATACGGTTTGAAAAATTATTTTTGCATTAGATAGCCCGTTTATTGAGGAAGGTTTTATGCTATATATCAAATAATATAGTCTATCTATTTCATACTAACCGTTAAAACGTTTCTAGGGACGAACTCAAGTGAAACGAGGGTGAGTCACTAGTATATATGTAAACATAAATGTAGATAATTGAGTGACCTAAAACCATAACAAATATAAGTTCGAATCGAAAGTTAATATTAAATTAACCATACAGGAAAGTATTAAACACACTCGACCTCAAGTTTAACGGTTAAAATAATTAAAGGCTTAGGAAAATAATTATCTTCCAGCCAACGCGTGGTCTCATCTCGCATCGCTGTCACTCAACTCCACTGCCAAGTACTTAACAAAGGGTAAGCTAAAACAGTCCTTATGTCTCTACAATAAGCATCGTGCAACTACATGGTGTGAATAATAAATCTTTTGACAAAAGCGGCGTTTATTTAATAACCGTGCTGTCCGTGCTTCTGTGGAAACAAAGTGTTAATTTTCTTGCGTATTTTCTCATTTCCGCATTTTAATTATTTATTCTGCTCTATATACCTGATGTATGAGTTTGGAGATGTGGATTGGAATAATGTTATGTAAAATGTACATAAATAAAATTAAACCGTTGTCGGTTATGTTGGAATAGCGGTTTCTTTTTTAACATTTATATTTTTACTGGTGAAACAACTGTATTATTTTGCATAAATTATATCATTAATCAATATTAAATGTTTATTTTATAATGGGCTTAGAATATTATACATGACATGTTATGAGCCCTGTGTGACTAACTAGCGACTCATCCTTGCTTCGCTCGGGTTAATCCATAGATTGATTCCCCATACAAACTTTCATCCCCATTTCATCCCTTTAAGGGATGATTTCCGGAATAAAACTATCCTATGTCCCTTCCAGGATCTCAAACTATCTTGTTACGAAATTTTATCTAAATCGGTCTAGTAGTTTTTGAGTTTATTCGTTACAAACATATATAACCTTGATCAATATAATATTTAAAAAAAATCTAATTTTTATTCATTGACGCTAAAGCTCGTTAATAGCTACTTAACAAAAAAAAAGAAAATCGGTCGACAAAAAGAGGAGAAAAAGTTACATACTGAACTGTAATAGATACTAGTCTATACATATAATAAATTTTTAAATAAGCCGAGTCTGTACATTAAATATTTTTTTGGAAAATCTTATTGAAATAGACATTATTATCGATACAGAGGCCGAATCTATAGCTTTTACAATGTTTGTCTGTTACCGCATCACAGAAAAACCACTGAAGGGATTTTGATGAAATTTGGTATGGTGGTAGCTGGTTTTTGGGTCAATATATAAGATACCTTTTACCGCGGGAAAATATCTCATTTTTGAGAAAAAATACAAAAACTGCAATGTAAGAGTATATTAATATGTAAAACCTAAGAATTTGGTGTTTGATCATCAGAACGCGGGCGGAGCCGCGGGCAATGCTAGTAATTTACATAATTGGACATTATAAATGTAACTCCTGTTTGTTAATTAAATTGCTAAGGTACGTAATACTTACTGTAGTGCCTTCACCCTTCACGCAACGAAACAAAATAAATGAAGACCTCTTTGCTGATAAAGTACCAACTTAAAATGAGTTTATTATAATCTTGATATGTGTTTTAATATTTGGAAAATATAGCCAAAAAATTTAAATGGTTTTTTAATCTTCCACCTAATTACGAATAGTTTAGAATAAAATTGATATATTGTAACAAAACACAACATAACACAATATATATTTTATTAGCTTTATGGCTAAAAAGCTATTATATAAACCTGAACTTATCGTGTACTCGTTAGCTATGAATTAAACTAGAATTGCGATTTCGAGTTCATAGTCAGAAGCTATAATATAAATTAAAATGTTTATGTGTATTGTGTCGTGTTAGTTTGAAATTTACACTAGATGTCACTGGCCATAGCTTGTCCAATAATTTACTAACAATTGCTTATGACTCTGTCCACTTACAGTTTCCATACTGAATACAAAACATATCTCGGGTCCCACTAATTGATATGGAAAATGAGATGATTTATTCTCTTTAATACGTTACAAACAATGTGTTATTTGTATGGCCTATTGAGAAGAAAAATACTAGTTTGATTTTTCTTACAACTTCGTGAGTGTCAGAATTTTTGTATTCAGTAACAAACATCCATACATCTACACATTCGCATCCTCATTTCGCATTTATAACATTAGTAGGATGTATAGTTAAAATACTAAAGAAAATCTGAAACCTTTATAAAACTCTAAAATGGTAGGTTTCATACAAAATTTAATCTGCTATTTTACCCCCTTATGGGATGAATTTCAAAAAATGCTATATCACATATTTAATTAATTGTATTGAAGAGAATTTATACAAAGTTTCAACTAATTGTGATCATATTTTATTTGATTGTATTACGTGTTTTCCCGTGAGAAAGAGATAGTCTCCCGCGGTAAAAAGTAACCTATGTAACTCTCTAGCCCTCCAACTATCTCCACACAAAAAAAAACACGCTAATCCGCCAAGCCGTTTCGACGCGAAAGAAAGACAAACAAACAAACACACTTTCACATTTATAATATTAGTATGAATATATACATATGTATATATTAATGTGTATATAAACTATTAATCATTGACAAAACCCCTAATTACACACCATGAGAGATGTTAACTAAAACGTGCTACCCCATTGATTACATCGTATAAATTAGTAGGGTCTATTCAACCTATTCATGTCTCTTGCTTGTATCATCATGCAATATGAATAATACGTGATGTTTATAAATGTTACAAAATAATGTAAACGTGACACATATAATTCTTAATTAACCACTGAATAGTATAAAATAGAGTCATTATTTTTATTTGTCTGTTTGTATGCTAATTTCTTCTAAAGTACGCAAAGGGTTTTTAGATGGTTTTCATTATAATATAGACGATTTCTTCCGCAAGATTTATATTTATAATGCATATTATTTTTATAGAAAGTAAAGAAAAGTCGATGTTTTGTGATCATGTTGCCAAGTTTAAAAGCAAAAGCCATATAAGAAGGACGAAGGTCAAGTACGTGGCGTACAGATAAACTGATTTCGATGAAATTTGGCAAGGAGATAGATTGCGTAATGGGGAAGGAAAAAATATATATAACACTTTATTTACAAAAGTGTCTGTACATCAAGGTGAAGTCTGGGAAAATCGCTAGTTATTATAAATGTTTTTACCGCGGTCATCAATTCACAACTTTTAGAAGTAATTTCTTTTACTCTTGTTCTTAGCTACTATATTATCTGATGCGTTAATTCGCGTGTCCTCTTTGAAGATTAATTGCGTTCCGTAATTTTTTCCCCTATAATTGTCTTGTTTCGTATTTCTTTGTCTATTTTCTATAAACGCTATATTTTACGATTAAAACTTTTCTGATCATCTTTGGTTAAAGTATATATTTTTATTTATTTTTTATTTTATTTTATTTATTAGGAAGCCTACGTTCTATACTAAGAATTCTTAGCTTAATATACTTATATATAAAAAAGTGTTACAAAGTATATCACAATTACAGACTAACTTAACATACAAATAATAATTGTTGAACTTAGAAAAAGTTTGTTGCTCACTTACCTATGTTCAAAAAAATGAAATAAATCTAACATTTAAATAGCAAAATATCTGTGTAAAAAAATTTCAACTAAAAATATAACTAAGTTTTGACATTACATAAATCGTATATAAAAATATTAGTATCGTAAATTATAAATTGTAGCAGTTAGTTGTGATGTTAGTTATCTTGCGTCATTAGTGCATCCGTACATTCTTAATTATTTTTAAAAGAATATTAGATTTCACCGATGGAACAATAGAAATCTTATAGCATAACTAACTACTAACTGAAGGTCGGAAAAAATATCTTTCATGGCCACATTTTGATTAAAACTAAAACTGCATAATCTAATATATCCGAAAAATAATTTTCTAGTATAAAATCTAAAACATTTTTATTGTTTAGCATATTAACATTTTTATTTGCGCTAAGAGATAGTAAGTACCACTTATGACTGTTGTTAAAATATCTAGAAAGTTAAAAAGAGCGTTTTTTTAGCACTTTTGTTTATTGTTTTTTTTTTCTTCGATTACATAGTAGGTAAGGACCATTTACTAAATGTATTAAAAATCTTTTTCGTTTTATTCAAACACTAGACGTGTAGGATAAGAACCCACAATAAAGTCATAGACACTAAGTCTAAGAATATGGAGCAAAAAATATTATTAAACGGTCAAATAGAAAAGGAATAAATACTATATTATGAATATAACAAGAAACTACGGTCATCTTTAGCACATTCATATGAAGATTTTCTGTATTCAGACCGGTTTAGCTCGTCCTAAGAAAATATGGGAGCAATAACTTTTTGAAGTTATCATTATAGATAGGGTGGACGATATCGAAATGGAAAAAATACACTGGACAGTTTTTATCAGTGATGTATTTTCAAAGGATAAAGTTTTACATATTACATTTTTTATTTGTTTATACCTATGATATGATGGCTAACATTGATTCTAAATGAGACGAATTTTACAACTCTAATATATTTATTTATGGTACAATGTGTATACAGCTCTTTTTAATGCCCCTCTGCTGGGCACGGGCCCCCTTTCAATACAAGGGAGATCAGGCCATAGTCCACCACGCTGGCCAAGTGCGGGTTGCCAGACTTCACATGTCTTTCGAAACTTGCTAGGTTCTATCAGACATGCTGGTATCCTCACGGTGTTTTCCTTTACCGGAAGACAAATGGTAAACATGTGAAAATGTTCCGCAAATGTTAATATCAGAGGTGCGAGACCCGGGATTGGAACCCGCTTCACCGTTTTCGTTTCTCAAGCGTGCGCGTTATCACCGGGCTACCACTGCTTTTGGTACAATATTTAAAGTTATTTTACACGACTCCACATAAACGTTTGATAGTACTGCGAAAAATATTTAAATTTTTAAAATGAAAGGAAAATAACGCAATTGTAAGATAGCGCTGTAAAATCTAGACGGGTTTTTTACCTTTGCGAATTTTAGAGACTCATGTCACTTATAGTAATTAGAAGTAGGGAAGTTTTTTAAAGAAAATGTATTTATTTTTAGAAATATATAATAGAAAATATATATTTTTATAATAAGTAGCTTAAAGCTCTTATCTCAGAGAAGTAGTATATGACATCGCAATTTTTTAAATAAAATTTAATGTTAAAAATAATTAGAATAAATTACTGTAACATAAATAAAATCAATATAAAATATAGTAGAATCAATAAAAATATATTTGAAATTTAAGTTTTTGTAAAGCTACAATGGACCATAACTGGTCGACGTAGCTAGGGCTGACCTCGGCACCACACCCAAAAAATATTTTTTGGTAAAAAAACTTTAAAAAAACTAAATTTTTGTCAGCCCTGGGCTATTTTTGAGATATGTCCAGTTACTTTTAGGGTCGTATGGCTTTTTATGCTAATAGCTGAGATGCCTTTGACGAATAATTCGATGGGTGTGTCTCTATAATACTCAATAATATAAAAATAGGGTCAAGGAAAACATCATGAGGAAAGTTGCATTTCTAAGAAAAACTATTTTTTTCGAATATGCGTAAAGTCTAACAACTCTCATATGGTCAATATGCCCAGCGATTGGACGTTACAAAGACCGAATTATAATAGAAAACCTTAACAAAGTGGAATAAGAATTAATTTACGATTATGTGGAAAATACACACTAAGAAATAACAGCTATTACCATAAACACAATTAAAAAAGTTTGGGCAACTTTGCTACCCAACCTGCATTTATTATCTCATAATGAGAAAAATGATAAAAAAATTAGGAACTTGCATTTTGCTGTATAATTTCCGCTTACACTGGAAACTATATTTAGATATACATTTTTTATATCTCAGAAAACTGGTATATATAATATTAGCGACTCACCCTCACTTCTTTCAGATTCGTCCCTAGGTATGTTTGACGCTTACATTAGTATGGAATAGGTAAAAAAATTTACAATTTTTTCGTGAATTTCTCCGATGTAGGTATTTCGATTCGATCGATCGATTTTCGAGTAGGTATTCTGCTATTCGGAGGGGAGACAAATCCAACAAACCAAAGATCATAAAACTTGGTCTAGCAATTCACGAGTTTTAAGTGTCGTAACAAACCCGAATTTGTTTTACATATATATGTATGAAATATGTAAAATGTATATATATATATATATATATATATATATATACATTTTATAACTTCACACATCACTCACATAACCACCCGTATGTATGCCCTGCATACCACTCCAAGTGGTACGCGTAAATGCATTTCCCAACTTTAAAAATATCATAGTCAAGCTACATATTAAATTCATAACAGTAATTTGATTACAAAAACGTGCAAAATCTGGGACAAAACAAGTCTATATTATAATATAGGACGAGGTCAGTTAACGTACAGTATAGCTGATAATTGATGCTATGCGTCTCTCCAGATAGAAAGCTGGCGTTAATGAACTAGCATTCAAATAGGCTTTATTAGCAACTATGAATGCGTTGTTAGTGCTCACATTTACATGACTCTATTAAAAGGGTTACGATAAGTGAAAGACAGATACATAATAAAAATATAAATATACTATATATTATTATATATTATTTTTAAATAAATAAGTAAATAATAATAAGACAAACCAGTTCAGTACTTGTCAACTGTCTTCTTTAGGTTTCCGCAACCGAAGGGTGCCAACGGATTTCTATTGCCGCTATAAAAACAAATAATAAAAAACCAAGATGGGGAATTTCAAAAAGGCTACCATTTAAATTAAAAACAATCGATGAGGATGACGATAGTATGGAACTCTTCGTGTGCAAGTCCGACTCGCACTTGGCCTATTTTTTTATTATTTAATAGCTATTGATAAGCTTTAGTTCTATCAATGAAAAAATGATCATGGTCGAATTTCAACCATTGGACGAAAACTAGTTATTTTAAAAAGAACTCTTTTTATACAAATGAATAAAAATAACAATAAATATTACTTGACATCTTTTTTTTTCGTTTGGTAGTTTTCAAGATTTGTTTTTAATAAAAGTAATAAGTTCCTAGATATAAACAAAGAAACATAAAAAATATGAAAAAATATGTCTAATTAATGTAAGTGTATTTATTACTGTTTAAATATCCTATTTAAAAAAGATGAAACTCTATCCGAAGTTTTAAACCATTATATTTTCAAATTATTCACTTGGAATAATTTTTAAATTATTCAAATCAAGTTTAAACTTTGAAACCAAATTGTCTAAGTTTTATAAAGCTAAATGAATAAGTTTAATTTCTACTCATTCAGATACTGTTTTAAATCGTTTTGATAAGAAAAAATTAACGTTTTTCACAATCACAAAGCAATTTCATTTCGTTAAATCGTGAAATTTATTAAATCAAACGTGCACAATCTTATATGAGGAATACATGAAATACTTCTTTCATAATAGGTATTTAGAAATGTTTCAGAAGGAATGTAATATAATGTTTATATTTATATGTGCATATACAATGTAGGTACATATATTTTCTTTCATCACAGTAAGAATCTACTTACGATACATTAAATATGATATGAATAATAATAAGCTATCTAATTTTTTTTTTTTAGGATAAATAATTCAGTAGCATACTGACCAAACTTGAAGTATGTAATGTTACGAGTGTCTGGATGAATATTGTTAAAAAAGGAAATTAAAATAAAAAATAAAATTATAATTTGAATTAAAGAGACAGACAGACGACTGGCGTGGATGAAGGATGGATGGAGACTAACTGGATTGACGAGCGACTGGATTACTAATGGTAGAATGTGCTGAGTGGCCAGGAAAAATTGGTAATGCCAGGAAAAATGGTTGGTGGGTGCATAGCATATGTATAACAGGACGTACGTGCTATGAGTATGTTCTATAATGCTTATTGCTTAGTGTATTATAGAACATTGTCGTAGGTATGAGCGTCAAAGGATTTTTTCGAAATGTGGTGAAGAAACTACTTCTTGACATTTTAAGAGAAACAATTTTTTGGATGTCAAATTAAGATGTACTCCAGTAAAGCTGTAGAAGATCTGTAGTAAATTTGTAAGCATTGTAATTTTGTTTTTGTTATCATTTTTCTACAAAAGTTGAAGAAATATAATAATAAGTTTAGCTTATAACTTTTTAAATTATCGCGTTCTATAATTATATTAAAATTACACTGCGGGACTTAACGCGTAAGTTCGTAAGTGGCTATAGACATTGTTCCCGACGTTTTGACTGGGTTGCACCAGCCGTGGTTACAGGCAGACTGTCTGCCCGTGACCACGGCTTCAGTCCCGTAGTATAATTTTAGTATAATAAGTTTATTTTTTCATTTTAAAGAATTAAATTGTATTATAGTTCTAATAATTTAGTATTATGCCGATTTTGGACCGATAGATTTTTAAAAGATTAAAGGTATATTTTGAAATCAGAAAATGAGATGATATTATTATATCCAATTATAAAATTTCCAAAAACTATTTAATGTACAATTTTATTAAATTGTACATTAAATAGTTTTTGGAAACTCTTATTAAAATAGATATTATTATGGATACAAACACCGAATCTATAGTTTTTAGAATTTTTTTCTGTCTGTCTGTGACCGCATCTTGGAAAACACACTACAGGGAGTTTAATAAAATTTGGTACGATGGTAGCTGGTTATCCGAGTCAATATATATATAATACTTTTTACTGCGGGAAAATATCTAATTTCTGAGAAATCTATACTAACCGTTAAAACGTATATATATTTCAATGATTTTTTTTGCATAAATACTTTTATCATCTTACTTTAATATTTTTCTCGTGGTTACACGTTTAAAAAGAAGTTTCACAGAAAATAATACTAAATCATACATGCACACATAGTCTTACATATTTTAAATATTAAATTCTATGAATAATATAGGTACTATTAAATAGATACAATACTGTTGAGTGATGTAAAATTTATGCATCCATATCTTGCACGTTTATTCGCGTTGATATCGGGATACACGTAGCTACTCTGTCGGAAAATAGGCGTTTTGGCAACGCGCGAACAGATTGTGATGGTATGACAAAATCAATGAACTGATATATTATGTTTGTAAGCAGTTCCATTGTAGTGTAGTGAAATGTCTAAAATATGAAATTTACATGAGTAAAGCAATATATTTTGGCCTTTTATTGGTTTATTGGATCTTCACGACTTCCGCACGTGGAGAATGAGATATCATTATTTTCTCAGTTTTATGCTGATGAGCCAAAAAGGACCTATTGCCATTTCATGAGGATGATTTTTTTGGACTTCTTAACATTTTGGATAGTTTTTGATTCAACAACGGAACTAAAATTTACAAATTGTACAAAACTACAAATATTTTGAAGAAACTCCAGCATGCTTTGTTACGTACATGTGATTATTAATGATCGGTTATACGTCATTTTTTTATACAAAAAAAGCTTTTGTGTCTGTGGGGTTAAAGATATTTTTAATAACAAATACACACATAAAATAAATTTGTCTTTTTAATTGTATTTCATTTACTTATATTATTCTTAGAATACTTCTTATTGAATTAAAATCATTTGACTATCTCTTATAAAGTATTGTAAAGTTTTGTAAATCCAGGTCATCAGGGTATTTTTAGAGCTTATTTGAAAGGTGTATAAATAATATAATTAATAACTCCAAAGCAATGTTGAATTAAAGAAACTATTATTAGACGCTCTTTATTGCTTGCACTATTGTAACGACTTTATATTATAATATTGTATTGTGAAAAAGACATTTTTGTTCTAAAGCACGGTAACTTCTCGTTTTGTCTTTTTAAATATCGGGTGGGTATATTGGGTGATTTTTAATCAAATATTTTTATTTTCTTTCATGCAAAAATGTTTCTGATATTGTTAAAATTAAAATCTAGCTGGAAGTCTTTTATATATTATGACGACTTTCTTTTTTGTTGAAATTAAAATAATAATAAAATTATTTTATTATTTAATAAAATTATAAGAACAAAATATTACGAATTAATAATATAAAATTAAATAATAATATTAATAATAAATAATATTCAAGTAACTACATATATGTGCATTTTTAAAATGGGCTTAATAGCTTTCTGAAATCTATACTTATAATTAAATTGTAACTAAGTCGAAAGTCGAACATCGTCGTACGTAAACATCACTCAACAGTATTGTATCAACTTTTGTACATTAAATATTTTTTTGAAAATCTAATTGAAATAGACATTATTATCGATACAGATTCCGAATCTATAGTTTTTAGAATTGACTAATATGTATAACCTGAGAATTTGGTTTTTGGTCATCTAAACGCGGGCGGAGCCGCGGGCAATGCTTGTTAAATAAAAAACCTGAAACAAAAAAAAAACACATAATAAGCACAAAAATATTCAAAACTGTAGGAGTAATAAAATTGTATTTCTTAGTTAATAGAATCTCCTGTGCCTTATAAAAATAATCAATCAATCTTCTTACCCAGAAATGGAACTAGCTGTTTTCGGAAAAATAAACACAATAAACATACATTTGACTTTTACAAAGATTTAAAATAATTTTGTTTTTTGCTAAAAAAATAATCTGAACAGAGTAAACTAGCAATTATTCATACAATTTAGAACTCCATTACAGAACGCAGTCGTAGCATCGTACATACGAGCTAGACCTGTTAGTATTCTTTTATGTATATATAGCTCAGTCCGTAATGCTGACGTCTATATCTGAAAAAAAAATACATGACCGATAAAAAAAGGTTTCTTTCATTTAAATATTGAGTGGATAAAAAGGGTTTTTGGACAGAATTTGTTGGAAAATAACAATTTTTATCACTTAGAACTTTATACTAAAGCTCTTCGATATCATTAATGTAACACATGTATCGATGTTACTCAAAACTTAATCCCTTAGAAAGAAAGAGTTCAATCAAAGTTTGCTTAGGCAGTATAATTTTTATAATGAAATGGAAATATGGCCTGCTCGTATGCATGTGCGTGCAAAAGAATAATCTGTTAAAATTTCAATCACTTAGGTCTAGCAAATTGGTATCGGCGAAAAAAATGCAGTAAGTAATTTTATACTTATCGAGACAGATTATACTGTGACTTTATGTTAGAAATAATATGGAACTTTTGTGGCGTTATCATGGTGGTTTTTATGATTCTTTTCAAAACTTGCTAACATAATACTGGTATATGGATAGAGATAGTCTGCTTGTTCTCTATGCTTATTATATATCACTAGCATTGCCTGCGGCTCCGCCCGCGTTCAGATGAACAAAAACCAAATTCTTAGGTTTTAGATATTAGTATACTCTTACAATTCAGTTTTTGTATTTTTTGTCAGAAATGAGAAATTTTCCCGCAGTAAAAAGTATCCTATATGTTGACCCGGGTAGTTATCACCATACCAAATTTCATGAAAATCCGTCCAATTTTTCCGTGATGCGGTAAAAGACAGACAGACAGACAAAAATTCTAAAAAGTATAGATTCGGCCTCTATATCGATAATAATGTCTATTTCAATAAGATTTTCAAAAAAATATATTTTATGTTTAGATTCGGTTTAGTTACAGTTTTATCATAAGTATAGATTTTAATCGATATTTGCCACTTTGAAAAAAAAACAAAATATAACATGTGAAGCGGTTAAGGGATAAAAGCTGTCCATCTCTATGTATACAAACTATATCTTTGGTAAATTTCATCGAAATCTGTACAGAGCTTAAAACACGAAAGGTAACTAACATACAGACAGATTATACATTACATTGGTATTTACAATATTAGCACGAAAAAGGTTCGATAATTTGTATTTGATATTACAATATACAAAAGTCAATTCATATATTTTCATAAATTCGTTTTTGATAACAGCGCATAGCGAACATTGTACTAGTATTTACATTTTCGTTTACAGTTTAAATCCGATTAACTTTAGATATTGAATATTTACGGCATATATTTCATACTACTGTTTTTGCCTGTAAGTGAGGAATATTTGAAATATTTTACATAGATAAACGTGTATGTATGTATGTATATTGTGCATATAATACTTCTGGTACTTCTATACACTACTTATGTGCACTATCGGGCAGTAGTAGCTCAGTGGTAACGCGCTCGTTTGGGAAACCGAGTGAAGCGAGTTCAAATCCTGGGTCTCGTTACTTAGTACATACAACTGCAATACTTATATTTATAAATATAATAAAATTCTAAGTCGAATCTGTACATTAAATATTTTTTGGAAAATCTTATTGAAATAATCATTATAATCGATACTGCGATCGAATCTATTGTTATTAGATTTTTTGTCTGTCTGTCTTTTACCGCATCACGAGAAAACCACTGGACAGATTTTGATGAAATTTAGTACGATGATAGCTAGTTATCCGGGTCAACATTTAGAATACTTTTTACTGTGGGAAAATATCTCATCTCTGAGAAATCTATACTAAACGTTAAAACGTAAGGGTGAGTCGCTAGTACCATACAAAACTTTGAATATGATAAAAACTTCAAAAAGGAGGGTTTATATAATTTTTCTATATTTTTTGTTGCGCGATACCTTCGCCGACCATTTGTTTGAAAAAAAGAATAGTTCAACCAAATAACTGTAATAATGACCATATAAGACGTTATTAAAATATTAAGAAATTTCAATATATGTACACCCAAGCATGTTTGTTTGTATGTACCTAAATATGTATAATTGTGCCATATAATATATCAATTTAATCATACATAGGTATTAATATAAAATACCATATTTCAGGCATCAATTCAGTATATAGCGGATTATCTTTAGAATAATAAATAATTATTTAAAATTACACACAATTTGTTTGATGTTATGTTTTTAAAGAGATTATAGCGTAAACGATATATTGTTTTTGTTAGGATTATGAAACCAAAATTATATCCTGAATTTTCTATATAAACTAGCGGCTCACCCTCTCTTTGCTCGGGTTCGCCTCTAGGAAAACAAGAACAAATCTATTCCACGGAAACCGTTCCTTTATTCGGGTTAAAAAGTAGCCTATGTGTTATTCCAGGATATAAAATATTTCTGTGCCAAATTTCACTCAGATCTGCGCAGCCGTTCTGGCATGAAAGAGTAACAAACATCCATACCCACAAATTTTCACATTTATAATATTAGTATACATTTTATATATAAAAATAAATGTAAATTTGTTTGTTTGTATCGTCTCATAGGGTATAGTTTCTTACTATAAAACATTAATAGTTTACCTGCGACTTTCCTCGCTTAGCAAATTTTCGCATTTTTAGGAGGATTTTAAAGAGGAAAACATCTATCTATATAAATAAAAATAAATTTTGCTAAGCGTAAAACTCAAGAACGGCTCGACCAATTCAGAAATTGTTTTTTCCTATATTCCTTAAAGTACACGGAAAGTTTTGATAAAGAAAAAAAATATAAAATAAGGTAAATAAAACAAAGTTAAGAACGGCTGGACAAATTTTTATGATATTTGATTTTTGGATTTCTCTTAGTCTGGAATAGGATAATAAGTATTAAAACATCAGAAAAAATAACGTAAAAAAAATAAAATTTATATGGCTAACGCTGGCTAATAACTATTTACATATATTTAAAACGTAACTAGCGACGAACCCGAGCAAAGCGAGAGTGAGCCGCTAGTATATGAATATAATTTATCTATCTATATAAAAAATATATTACGAAAATCTTCTTGTATTAATAACACTAAGAAAAGAAAAATAAATCGGTTGATAAACTGAGAAGCAAAGGTACTGAACTGTTTCGTATTTGCCTATTTATATATAGATTCTTTACATTTTAATAGTACATATAGTTCAATTAATCTGAGGAAACACGTAACACGTAAGTAATTTAGGTGAATGTATGTGGCATATATTACACGTGGGCCTGGCGAGGGTGTAATAGAATTACTCTTTATTAATAGCTGACCCAAGTGCCTTTGTTCCGGTGGTTAAAAAAACGGAAAATCGGTTAATTCAATAAATTAATGTGTTTTATTATTTCTTTATATGAATTTTCATTCGATAATACGAAACGGCTCTTTGTCTTTATATGTATATTTGAAATATAAGTTATTACTAATTATACTCTGTTTGTTTTTTTATTACTAAGACTTATTACTAATATATCAACTCGAATCTTACTAATAATAATATCACGATATATGTAAATTACCTAATTTTATTGATATAAGATCATTCAGGTCAAATATTACATCACAGTAATCTATACATGTAATAAAATTCTGACTGAGTCGAATCTGTACATTAAATATTTTATGGAAGATCTTATTGAAATAGACATTATTATCGATACAGAGACTGAATCTATAGTTTCTAGAATTTTTGTCTGTCTGTCTAGGAACGCATCACAAGAAAACCACTGGACAGATTTTGATGAAACTTGGTATGATGGTAGCAGGTTATCCGGATCAACATATAGGATACTTTTTACTGTGGGAAAGTATCTCATATCTGAAAAAAATATATTATCCGTTAAAACGTAGCAAGGGACTAACTCGAGCGGAGCGGGGGTGAGTCGCTAGTTACTTGATAAAATAAAAGGAAACTCGATGTATTGCCTTCTTACGGTATAAAACTAATAAATACAACATTCTCATATTTTTTATATGAACCCCCTACTTTAAAAAATTCAAACGAAACCAACAATGTAACAAAATACAGGAAGTACTATCATCAATACTAACTTCACAAACGTCGTTTTATCTGAGCGCTAATAAACTTCCCAAGCAATCCAAGCTACGCTACTAGATATTTTAATGCTTCACGCAGACGCTCCAAACAAAGCTAACCTTAGCTTATCAACCATTAACTCATTTGGCGTCGTCCCAAAGTTGTTGCAATGGCATCCTTATTCAGCCCGAATCACTGACTTGGCAAGGAAGTTATTAGAGAAATTATAATAATGCATCTCTACGCAAAATGTTTATTTGTGATGTGTGTTGCGGGATTCTAAGATTACATACACACAGACAAATATATATGAAAGGCAGACACACAGATTCAACTCAGAATTTTATAATACTATACATATAATAAAATTCTGAGTCGAATCTGTACATTAAATATTTTTTGGAAAATATTATTGAAATAGTCATTATTATCGATACAGAGGCCGATATCGACCGAGGCAGACCACTGAACAGATTTTGATGAAATTTGGTATGATGATAGCTTATTATCCGGGTTAATATATAGGATACTTTTTACTGCAGGAAAATATCCCATTTCTGAGAAACCTATACTAAACGTTAAAACCATGAACAAATTAACCACGAACCCGAGCTGAGCGAAGGTGAGTCGCTGCTCGCTAGTATTTATATTTAAAAAGATTGAACCCAGTACTAGATTTTGGTAATCTACCTTTCCTTTATGGGCTTAGTAGCCATTGATCCGATTGTGATAAAACTCTGGTGGGTTATTCTATGTAGGTATACGTCTGCGTTCCTGGCGCAAAAAAAGATTTTTTCTTTAGACGTTTGTCTTAAATGTGTTCCTAAATCATTTAAACTAACTATAATAATCTATTTGATTATTATAAAATATACAGCTTAACCTTATTTGACTAACAATGTATTTAGAATCATGTTTATAATTTATACTATCGTTGTTAAAGTTCATGTTAATAAAGCATTAAAACCAAGTGAAGCGGGTTAAAACCTCGAGTATCGCAACTGTGAAAATTTTATGTGCGAAATAGTATTCTCACTTACTAATATGTTAAAGGAAAACTTTATGAGAAAACCTGCATTTCTGATATAAACAAGTTAATTTTTTTGTAAGACGTAGAAAGTCCGCCGGTTCACAAATGGCCAGCATCTTGACCTATGGCCTCATGTAGAGAGAAGGCCTATGCCCAACAGTGGGATTTTAAAATTATCATGAACAAACAGCGCTACTTTCGCATCTATAATATTAGCACAGATTAGTTTATTCGTATTGGTTACTCAACGAAGTATGTAGCTTTTATAAATCACCGTTGGGAATTGAATGGTCTCTTCGGTCTTTCCGTAATGTAAATTATGAGTAATGGGTATAGTAAGATATAATGAAGATAATAATAATATATTTTACGAGTATGTTATTTAACAAAAAAAAACAAGTTGTCCATACTTGCTATAATATATAAAGCTGAACAAATTGTTTTTATATATACTTGAACACACTATACTAGGTTCTAAAACTATCAGTTTAGTTTAAGCAATTCTTTTTGGATTTTATAGCATATTTATCGAGGAAGGGTATAGGTTATCTCTCATCACGCTACAACTCTCAGGCAATCTTAGTTTTTATTGCTATCTTACTACTATATAAATATGAAAGTTTGGGTAGATGTTTGTTTCTCAATCGTGCCAGAACGGTTGAACGGATCTGGATGAAATTTGGTACAGAGATAGATTATAGTCTGGAATAGCATATGGGCTCTATATCGGAAAATAGTAATAAATAAGTAACTATGTGAGCGTGGCCGTAGAAATAACCTAGTTTTTATCAACTGATCTTAATTAGGAAAAATTGATAGATTTTTACAAAAAGATAGTTTTTGGACATGAAAGTGAACGTTTACAGTACATGAAGCAGACCTTTTAAGATATAAATACCCTTTAAGAAATAAATCGCGAAATTTCCGCGAAATAATCCGAAAAGATAGTTTTATTTAAAATGTCAAATATTTGCGTAAATCTAAGAAAGTATTATTTGATACTTCTTATTCACTTAAAATCGAAACATCAGACGGTATAAAATATAAGTACAATGAACATATCAGCATATGCCTGAGCTCATAGCAATAACTCGCCGATAGTTGCAAAAAAAGCTGTGATTAAACAACAACACAAACAATACGTGGAATATTTAGTGCTTTTAGAGCGTGAATTTTTATGATGAAAATTAATGATACACAATGTAAGAAAACATAGCTTTTTTTATTATTTATGAAAACTATTTAGTAAAAACACTGAACGAATACTATGTACTGCGATGCTTTTATTTTCTGTACTACTGGCTCGTCCTGGTTTTGCTCGTTTTATATATTTAAAAGGTTTGGATAAAGTTATCGTACACAAAAACTATATTGCAAATAAGTCAAAGTAAAATTAAACACATTTACAAATACTTTTAAGGTAACAGTATATTTTTTTTCCTATCACATCCATGAAAACTTTAAGGCAATATTTGTGCTACAAATATCTAGGTTCAGCATCAAAATCAACTCACTCCACAGCTTATACTCTAAGCAACTGTGCTTTCTTTTACAATAACTTTCTATTGTTTTTCTGTATACAAGCAAACAAATAAATAAAAGCCGCGAGCAAAAAAAAACTAGATACATATTATAATACTTTCTTAGATGTACGCGATATTTGACATTTTAAATAAAACTATCTTTTCGGATTTTATTTAAAACTAGATACATACTTTGATACGTATAGTTACAACGTTTTTAAATATATGGTTAAGTTGACATGTAATTTGTATAGCAAGTCAACGCACTTAGGCTCCAAGCCAATATATCACCGCTAATAGGACTAATTGAAAGTGGTAATAAATGATCGTGCCCTATACATCCTAATGGATACTCCATATGGAACGTGTACAAATTCATCCAAAACATGATTGAGTTCGGAATATATATTCTGTACGTTTTGGGATACATATATTTTACTAGCATTACCCGCGGCTCCGCCCGCGTTCAGATAACAAAAACCAAATTCTTAGGTTTTACGTATTAGTATACTCTTACTTTGCAGTTTTTGTACTTTTTCTTATAAATAAGATATTTTACCGGGGTAAAAAGTATCCTATATTTCATTAAATTTCATTAAAATACCTCCAGTGGTTTTTCTGACAGACAAACGGACAGACAGACAAAAAATCTAAAACTATAGATTCGGCCTCTGTGTCGATAATAATGTTTATTTCAATAAGATTTGCCAAAAAATATTTAATGTACAGATTCAGCTTAGTAACAATTTTATTATATGTGTAGATTTAGCAACTTTAGATTCCCACTTCTGGGCACGAACCTCCCCTCCATTCAATACGAGGGGGATCAAGCCATAGTCCACACTGGCCAAGTGCAAGCGGGCTGAGCATATCTTTCAAAAAATTGCTAGGTTCTCTCTGACATGCAGATTTCCTCACGATGTTTACCTTCACCGTAAGACACGCGGTAATGAAGTCATAAATGATTCACACATTAAAATATTAGAGGTACGAGGCCCAGGATTTGAACCCGCTTCACTCGTTTTCCCAAGTGAAAGCGTTTCCAATGAGCTACCACTACCTCTTATTATTAGTTACTCGATTAAAACCCAAGTTGACATAGATCACAAAATACAGTATATAATTAACTGAAAAAAATCACACGGGAACAATAATACTGTTAGAATTTTGAAAAAAACATTATTATGTAATTAATGATCAAACAATGTCTTAGAAAAAAAACCTCTTTTAATTGTGTAAATATTTAATATAGCGCGGCATATAATCGTAATAAAACCTTTATTTTAATTCATAGTAATAATTTAGTTATATAAGGGTTTTGTTTCAATTAACTTTAAGGTTTCTAACTAATTTTCACGTCATATTATATGAATGAATGATGAATTTTGGTACAACGAAGATATGGATTTACTAATAAGGCTAGTAATAACATAAGCCAACATGAAACGGTGTTAAGCTAGCACAGCTATTTCGGTGGCTCAATTTCCCTAAAAGGAGCTTTCAAATTGTCTGCCACACGTCAACGTCAAGACGATCGCACGTTCCTTTTTAATAAGTGGAGTCGCTGGGAATCATTTTAAGTGGTGATGTATGGGATAAATATGTTATAAGGTAATACTTATTGAAAAAATATAATAAATACAAAATCACTACAAATTATACAAATACTAGCGGAACCCGCGGCTTCGCTCGCGCTAAAACTACAAATAAATCTCTAAAAGGTATGTAACATACAAACTTTGATCGCCTATTTTACTCCCTTATAGGATGAATTTCGAAAAATTCTAAAACACGTATTTATTTAATTTTATTGAAGAGCATTAACTCCAAGTTTCAAGTAATTCTGATCATAAAGATTTTTTTGGATTATATTATATCGTGTTTTCCCGTGGGAATTAGATAATCTCCCGCGGTAAAAAGTACTCTCCAGCTCTCCAACTATTTCCACACAAAAAATCTTGCCAATCCGTCACTCCGTTTCGACGTGAAAGAAGGACAAACAAAGAAACAAAAAAATACACTTTCACATTTATAATATTAGTATGGATGCTAAAAAGATAATCTCTTTGGTATATTTAGTATACCTTCATTAAAAAAACAAGACTTCATAGATATTTTCTAAGTTATCGTGTAACATAAATAAAACTAAACTCTTTCTTTAGTTACTTCGTTTGAAATCAATCAAAAGTTATATTTTACTATATACAAGTATGTGCGTAAAATTCCTATTTGACAGTGGAAGATAGATATAAATCTTTTGAGCTGTAATCAAATCGAGCACAAAGGGCTCTGGATTCAATGGATAGATTCCACAAGATTTATTCGGTCGCAGTCATTGAGAAAGATAGAGGTAAGGTAGTTGTTTTTGAAATTACTTTGTATAGAAAAAAAGGTACAAACTTATTTTGAACTAAAATAATCAGTGAATTTATTGTAGTGATAGTAGAGAAAAAAAATGACTCACCTATTAAAAGATTTTTTTATTATATTTTTTAATACTATTTATTATACATACATAAAAACATACATATATTTTTCATGTCTTGTAAGCGGATGAATAGATTTTAATATATTTTTTAAATAAATAGAAAATATATCCATCTAAATCGACAATAAATTGACGTTTTAGGTAACAAAGCGTTTCATAATACTTTCTTAATGTTACGCAAATATTTAACATATTAAATAAAACCATTTTTTTTGGATTTTCACAGCTTTATTTTTCTTTCGATTTTTTGTTCCAAACGTTTCAAATACTTTACAGCAAACATGACCATGGGAAAGACTAAGGTTTTTATCACCACAAAAGTAACTAATAGCTATTATATACAAACTGACCGACGTTACATGTTAATATTTCATAAATATATTGACAATAAAAACACTTACCAAATCATCAATCAATTTATATAATACGTAGTACTTAAGTCTATTAGGGAAAACCGTATAATAAAATGTCCTCCATAATTGACAGCCGCTATCGTTAACATAAGGAAGCCGAAAGTAATTGCATCGTCGAGTGCCAGGGATATCAAAAATCCATTCACAAGACCGTTACACCGTTTAATTTCTTACTTTACTGCTTTTCATAGCTGATAGATAAAATAATAAGAAAATATAATTTTTGATAGTTTGTTTGACAAGTTTTCGCCCGTGGTTTTGCTCGTTGTTTAGTAAAAGAATTATTCAATTCATATCGTGCAGTTACAGAGATAATAAGAACACAGTCGAGCAAAGCAATTTCTAAGTACCACTAGTATCTTGAAATACCTTTTAACACATTTTAATAATTAATTAAATTAAATTTAAGTGTAATTGGATAGATAAACTATATTTATTTACCAACCTTTGTTCTTAATAACTATCCTATATCCTTCTCAAGGTCTCAAACTATCTTCATACCAAATTTTATCTAAATTGGTTCAGCGGACTAAGCATGAAAAGGTAAAAGACAAACAGACATATTTTGCAGTTATAATATTAGCATGTATTTACCTTCTGTCATATTCTTTTATCGACATGTTCAATTCATATTACACGTATCTATAATTTTATTGTGCCTATTAAGTGCAATAGAATTGTCATTTAATTAACTAATATGCAATAGAATGTATGGATAGGTAATTAAAGCTGAAATGGCGATGGAAACACGAAACAGTTAGGCGCTTACCACCAATTAGCTAACATACTGATCGTTTAACTTCAAAAACCTATGGATCATTTTCAACTTTGCCATATTTTACTAGACTTTGCACTGTGAAATTTATATTGTGAAAGCATATTATACTTTGTATAGGTTTTTTATACAATAATTTATATATTTTTTTGAAGTTATACTTCTTTTGGGACGTTTGCAAAAAATTATGTGAGTGAAATTTTTACGATGCGCACGCATATTGACAGCCAAAAAGCGACATAATGAAATTAGCTGCATTTCTTTTACAAACAGAGAGTTGAGACATACGAGATAAAATCTTTAGCTTTTTGTTTTGTTACGCCAAAGAAGTATAACTTCTTACGTGCGTATATAAGTACACACATGCTTTTTTATTATTACACATTTGTTCATGCTTATATAATTAAAAAATAAAATACTCAAGCATAGACATATCGTTTTATTTAATGTATGTGATCTTACTACATATATTTATTCATATTTACGTGATAACATTTTCACATAAAAAAATGCAAAAAAAAATTCAATTTTTGCTTATCATATTATTCTTGGCAAGCTTCGAGCTATCAACAAGAAAATTGAATTGAATTGAATCTTATTATACTAAACATTATAAAAAAGCCTTACTTCACTACAACTTAAAATATAAAGTAAATAATATGTATATCCACATCTTTCAACTGTTCGTTCAGCCCTGGGTCGGCCATTACACGAACAAGAAAACAATGGTCGAGCATGTCCCCAATCAATACACACTGTTTACATGTTGATAGTTGATTAAGTAGTACAGTGTGAGTGTAATTAATTACAGCCAAAGTGTTGACCGAAACTCAACGTTTGGGTACTCTGCAAATTGGCAAGCTAAAGCACCAATCCGTAGAGATTTTATGTTATATATACAAATAAATAAAATTGGAGTATCTGCTTGTAATGTCAAAATAACAGCTTTTTACTAAATACATATGAGAGTATATAGGTAAGAAAAAATCTTTTTTTTTTAATTTCCGTATGTCTGTTCGCTCCGGCTAATCTCCAACATCTGGAACTATTTTGTCGAGACTTTCACTGGCAGATAACTGGTGCTATAATGAGTAACTTAGGCTATTTTTATTTTATAAAAATAATTAGAGATCTGCGGATAAAATAAACGAAGTGAACAAAATCCGCGTAGTAGAGGCGAGGGTAAGTAGCTAGTACAGTATAAGGGTTAAGGATTTTTATGTAACTAATAAGTTTTTCCGACTTCGTCTCCGTGTGGTTTTCTTTTTACTTGACAATCGATAGATATGGCATATTTTTATGATAGAGGGTAGCCAAGTACGAATGATTTCCGTGACGTGTGTTCCGTATCATCACACTAAGCATGAGACTAATGCCCGATTACACCAACAACCCATAAGCTACCACCTATATATGGGATCCCTAGCTTACAAGTCCCCTAAACTAGCCCCTAAATTAAATTTGGTTTTACCATCGTTAGAACCCGTATTTTTACGAGTAGTACCTATATTTAATTTAAGGCAGTGGTAGCCCATTGGTAACGCGCTCGCTTGGGAAACCGAGTGAAGCGGGTTCAAATCCCGGGTCTCGCACCTCTGATATTTTCATGTGCGAATCATTTCTAACATGATTACCACTAGCATTACGGTGAAGGAAAACATCGTGAGGAAACCTGCATGTCTGAGAAATCCTAGCAAGTTTTCGAAAGACATGTGAAGTCCGCCAACCCGCACTTGGCCAGCGTGGTGGACTATGGCCTGATCCCCCTCGTGTGAAGGGAGGCCCGTGCCCAGCAGTGGGACGTTAAAAAGGGCTGAATACACACCTATATTTAGGTGGCATTTTAACATTTAGGTGACCCCTAACTGTCGGAGAAACAGAAACTGTCCCCTAACAGCCCCCTAACTATGCTTAGGGGATCCCTTAAACTTAGGTGACGTTGGTGAAATCGGCCATTAGAGGCTTATAATTAGCCACATTCTTTTTATTATTATTTTACGTGTAAAGGCAGTGGTAACGCGTTCGCTTGGGAAACCGAGTAAAGCGGGTTCAAATCCTAAGCCTCGCACCATGTCTGAGAGAACCTAGCAAGTTTTTGAAAGACATGTGAAGTCCGTCAACCCGCACTTGGCCAGCGTGGTGGAATATGGCCTTATCCCCCTCGTATTGAAGGGAGGCATATGCCCAGCAGTGGGTCGTTAAAAAGGGCTGAATACTATTATTTTACGTTATATTTTTACAAGAACAAGAGAAACGCAAGAGATATAGCTTTACTTCCTCTGCAAGGTATTAGGGTTTACACCGTCTACTTCCTAACTCCAGGCTGTCACTGAGTACAGAAAAACTAAAAACTATATTTGACCCGGATCTGTAGCAGTACATGCAATCCACTAAACCAAGAGGCAGTTTAGTTTTATAAATCTAACGTACGAGATATAACATAAATAGTCAGTATTATTATTAACTGGTATATACATAATACTATCAAAGCCACCAAACCTTAAGTTAACAAGAAAGCTATTGAAACTAACTGAAAAAGATCAATATAAAGCAAGTTTGCTAATCTAGTTTGTATTTCTAAATAGTAACAGCCTGTAGGTATTTAGTCTGCTTTTCTTTAATTTAGTACTTGTATACCTCCTCATGCAAACTTTTTTAACCTTTTTGCACATTTAGGGGATGAATTTGAATGACCTGAAATAGCACAAAAGCTCCTATTAGTAATAATATTTTCCAAAATATGGTAATACCTGTATAAATACAAAAGGTATATAGGTAATATAGAGCCGAATTCGAGCAAACTAGTTAACTAGTATAGTATAGTACTAGTATATAAAAAACGCTTATCTAATACGTAGACCTACTTTTATTATATTCCAAACGTATGGTACATATATATATATATATATATATATATATACACATATATATATATATATATATATATATATATATATATATATATATATATATATATATATATATATATAATTTTTTTTGTTAGTAATTGAAAAGTTGCCAGGTGGTTTATATCATATAACCCACTCTTCGCTCTAAAGAGAAATATTATAGCGATATCCTATAAAAACTTAGCAAAGAATATGAAAAAAGTTAGTTATAATTACTTGCTGCATAGAAGCTAGCGCTAGCGATAATGGGGAAAATGACTGATTTATAACTCTAATAAATCGGTCATTTTCCCCATAATCCATCTCACGAGAGTAAATATTTTTGTTCTATCATTTACTTAGATTCTGTATGCATAACACTAAATTTAATTGAGTTCAGATTAAATTATGTAAATGTAAGTACTAAGTACTGTATATAAGTATGCTCGGGCTGTTGGTAAGGTTTCACTTTCTTCCGGGATGTTATGACTGGAGGAAATATCTGCCGTTGTAAATATAGGCTCCTAATACTAAAATAACATATTTAAATTTAAAATTTGTAACATACATTTGTTTTTTTTTTGGGCACTTTCAAAAATGTTCGCGATAACCTGTCACAGTTGTCTGCCATTATTTTTTATCTGTATAATAATATAATAGTAAATATTTCAATATCGAAATGACAGACTTGTTAAAATACTTTTGAAGTTGGTCTAAATTTTCTACCGACAGACAGATAGACGGACAACGAAGAGATCCTAAAAGGGTGGTATCCTTTTGAGACACGTATCCCCAAAAATATCACCGTCTCTGACTAACCTTTTTTTTATAATCAACGCGAAATCTAGTTAAATATAAAGTAGAACAGAAATTTTGCAGTAACTTTAATCTATACTATAATAAAACAGAGGTCGAATGTCTGCACATAGAAAAAAATGCTAAAAACCGAGTGAGGGGGTTGTAAGAAAACAAATAGAACAAATCCAGATTTTTTTCAAATCTTTTGTTTCTCTGTCTGTATGTCAGTTTGTCTGTTTGTACGGGCTAATCTCCGAATCTATTAGACCGACTTGAATGAAATTTTGCAAGGTGGTACCTTATATCCCCGGGCAACATCTTAGATACTTTTCATTCCGGAAAATCAAAGAGTCCCCGTGGGATAGTTAAAAAACCATAATAACTTATACAGCTTAGTACACAAAAACTTATGCACTTAATTTAGTAAAATTTGGCATGCTTATATTCCCGGTCAAACAATAGGTTACTTTTCATCCCGGAAAAATGAACGGTTCCCGTGGGATTGATCTGTTTGTACTTTTCTAGAGGCGAACCCGAGCGACGCGAGGGTGTATGGAATAATATAAATTAACTTTCTTAAAATAAACGTTATACCTACTATTTACTTTTAACGTAATTGTGTTAGGAGTTTGTTGCATAACAACGAATAATTTAAGAAACATCCGTTTCCTTTGGGACAAGAACGTTGGATTTAATTTGTAAAGAAGCAATAATACGCGTAAATTTTCTTGTAAATGTAAAACGGCCATTTGTTTTTTACGTGAATTGTTTATTTAAAAAAAATGTCCAATCAGTGCAAATAATTCGACTAATGTTATGGAACAGATTTTCTAACACTAACTAAGAGGTAACCGGATATGATTTTTGCAAACAGCGACACGTTTGGCTCAGATTGTAGTGATCCTACTTGATGTGTCTGCGGTCGCGGGATCGAATCCCACTGGTGGCATTCATTTGTTTGATGAGCACGAATGTAATCCAGTCATGGGTGTTTAAATTTATAACATGTATGTATTTGTAATATATTTATATTATTTTTATTGCAGAATATTCTACATACAGATGCATATAAAGTTACTAACACTGCGCACATAATTTCATTTATTATAAAATTCATTTCAAAAATACACCCGATTTAGGAGCTTTGTATTCAATTCCGCTTTATTATTATTTTTTTCATTTTTTTGTACATGCGTATTGATTATCAGCTGTGAACAGCCGTTTTTAAGTCTCACACTCTTTTTAGTCTAACTTGTAACTAACAATGTAATCAAATCTTGAAATTCAATTTTAACTTTCTTTTTTTTTAGATAACGCTAAAAGCTCGTCAATACCTACTAAACAAAAAATATAAAATCGATTGACAGACAGAAAAAAAGGCACTGAATAGTTTTGTCTTTGTCTATTTATATATAGAATAGCGACTCACCCTCACTTCGCTCAGGTGCGTCCCTAGGTTAGTTCCCCATACAAATTTTCATCCTCATTTTCGCCACCTTAAGGGATGATTTCCAGGATAAAAAGATCCTATGTCCTTTCCCGGGTCTTAAACTAACTCCTTACAACATTTCATCTAAATCGATTTAGTAGATCCAGAGATTACCGCTTCCAACGTCACAAACTCACAAACTCACAAACTTTAGCTCTTTATAATATTAGTATGGATAATAACTTGCATGTATTTCAATTCTTCTATTGTTTTAGAGAAAAATCTAACTCAAACATTTTGTTGTCACACATTTTCTAATTGGACAAAGTTTTCCTTTTTGCAGCTTTTCCTCTTGATTTAATCCGATGCGGGTCGAGACAGCTCGCTCCCTGGAGGATAACGGAAGTGTACTGAAATCTTCAAGCAAAATACCTAATTATATTTTGCTTTATTTTACAGTAGTTTTTATAGACATATTTTATATTCACAGTTCACATGTTATATTGTAAACGGATAGCAAATATTACTGGACAGGTTTTTCTGTTAGGAAATTCTCAATAGTAAAATGGGAGGTTGGCAACATTACACCACCGTGTCTCGGGAAATATATAGACGTCAATCCTGCATCTTAATCTGACGAGGATCTTGAATTGTTATGTGACGTAGATTGTTATGAGATATATTAAAAATTTACAATTTAATTTAAAGAAAATGTAAATTGAATATATTCTATTTATTATATTTAAAAAAAATGATTACGTTCTCAAATATGTAACAGAAACATTTGACAGAAATTTAACCACAAGATCTAGTTCAAATAAACAAACTATCTTTACTAATTTTGCATATTACATAATATGTATAGTCTATGCCTAAATTAGCTTCTTTTGATTATATTGTAGACAGTGCAAAATGACATTGCTTGTTCTATCTATATTTGGTCCATTCGTACGAAGGTTCTTTGTATAAGTAGATATTTGTTACTTGTACATCGCTAAGCAGATTTTGATGAAACTTGGCATATAGATAAACTTCATTCAGAAAAAAAGAATAAGTTCTTATCCTCTTTATAAATTTCTATGGGGTAATTCTACGACTTTATGATATTTTCATAACACCTTTCTTTTAAAGTTACGAATAAACGACGCTGCCTCGTAAATACAAATATAAAAAACTACAAAATTAAAAAATATATATAAAATATATACCTACTTGATTAAAAAAAATTAAAGAAAATTATGATTTCACTCACCTTATTTCCTAAGCTTTTGAGCTTTGAATTTCGAGAACAATTTTAAATAAAACTATCTTTTCGGATTTTTTCGTGGATTTATTTTGATTTTTGGTTCCCGACGTTTCGAATGCTTTACAGCAATCATGGTCACGGGAGAGACAGAGGTGTTAGATGTCTCTAAGGTAAGAACAATATAGAAAATAGGATTTCTTTCATTCTTTACAAGAAAAATATAACAATTAACCTCTAATTCATTAAAATCCTTAGAATGCCATAATTCACGGAACCTTTGCTATTATTTTTATAGCTAAACTAGATATATTACATATTCCACTCGCTTCGATAGGACCTTAAGAGCAAACCTGACCCTGCGGTGAGCTCTCGCCCGCACAAAATAATTGACCCGTATTTCCGAGGCTGTTTTAATTTTACTCAGAGACAGAAAATAAATATAAAGTATTCCATTTTTCCTACAATTTTCAATTATTTAAAAGTTAAGATCTCGTTATGGAAAAATAAATCATTAAGCGTAGATATATACGACATATTGTATATATTTAAAATATCTTCATTTATAATTTATATTGTATAACTAATATTTTAAAAGGAAAGATTTTTTGTTTACAATCGATAAACTAAAACACTACTGAGCCCATTTTAATCATTCTTTCGCCATCGGAAAGCTACATTACCCTTTAGCATGTTTTTCATTTTAGTATTAATAAATTTTTATTTTGTAATATACAATTGCGGTCACAAATATATAACAAAGAAAATTAATCAAAAATGGTACTAAAATAACAACTACCATTCTCTAAAAATATCCTCAAGTTTTAAAAAGAAAATGGCAAACAGTCTCTTTCAATAAAAATGTGTTTCTATACTTTATACTACAAAGCCATGAATAGATGATGGTAGAAAATAAATAATCTAAGCCACTCGTTCCTCCTAACTGAAATCTATACTACAGTCAAGTGTTGGATCTCGTCTCGATCGAGACGCCTCTATCTGTTACAGACTGCAACAATGAACTTTGCTATTTGTTTGGAAGTAGCTCTCAAAGTAGCGATTTAAAACTTCAAACTAAGAGCAAAAACGTCAATAATATAAAAAGATAATGCAGAAATAGTTCACTTTTGTACCTTTCTAATAATTTTATTATAGCTTTCATGTGTTTTATCTGTTTAGAATTAGTTTTTAAGATGATTAAAACGTTTATAAAATAAGTGAATGTGAAGTATTTTCAACCGACTTCAAAAACGAGGAGGTTCTCAATTCGACTGTTTTTTTTATGTTTGTTACCTCAGAACTCCATCGTTTATATTTCCATTCGATTCCATTCGATTTGGACAATTTTTGTGTTGTTTGAAAGTGTATACTTCCAGATTGGTCCCATTTAAATTAAAAAAAAAAATACCACCCCTAAGGGTGGAAAAATAGCTAATGATGGATTTAACCTACTTCTAATTGTCATATTGACTTGAAACTTTGCAAGTGTTTCTATTTCCGTTGATAGTACAGTGGTTCAGTATTGTTGACCTGATCTGATGGTAAGGCCAGAAGATGGATAGGTGGAACTCTTCAACGGCTAATAGTAGATACTTTGAGTTTGGGCTTATTTTGTTTAAATTGACAAGCCTAACACGTTAGTATTTTTACTTTGCTACTACTGTCTACACTAAAAAGGGAAAAATAAAAACTTTTTAACAAAAAAATAAAAACTGACTTCAAACAAAAGCACTAAAAAGTAAAAAATAACTGATTGGTAGTTTTCATTGACTATACATACCTAATCAAATATTATCCATGAGTGTGGCCCCCCTCGGTGGGCTGTGTACCATGCAGGTTGCTCCTGGTACTTCTCTGATGGCAGAGTGGACCTTGGAGCAACCCCATGGTTGCTATGGTCTGCTTCGGCAGATCTGCCATAGGGGTATCGTGGTTAAATGAGTAAACGGTCCTGCAACGCCCCATTAGAGGGGGGAGGTTTTGTTGGGTTAAATATTCTAAATGACATAAAAAATTGTTTATTTATATTAAATATCAAATTCAATCTAATCTACACCTGTCTCCATTTAATTAAAGAATGTTTTCCTTGCCAATACCGGGGCACGACTGACATTTAGGTTATACAATCGAAGGAAAACATCTGACCTATTTTATTTCAAATTCTTTGTTTTTCTTCTGATGAGCAGTCTGGCGCAGTTATTAGAGTATTTTACTAGAAGTAATGAGTTCATTTTTAATTTTTGATAAATTTTATTTTGGTCATACAATATCATTAATTGTAAAAGGAAAAGTTTGGATGGATGTTTGTTACTCAATCACACCAGAACGGCTGAACGGATTTGAATGAAATTTGGTACAGAGATATATTATAGTCTGAAATAGTACATAGGTTACTTTTATGGTTCTGATGGGATACATTTGATTTTCACTACGGACGAACCCAAGCGAAGCGAGGGTGAGTTGCTAGTTGTTTATATTTACCACTTAAACGGATTCACGTGAAAATTATATGTCAAAAAACTATTTGGTACTCTATAAAACACTATACCTCACATTGTCAATTTAGATGTCCAATGCAAGCTCTATCAGCCGTTTGAATGTAGTTGTTAAATCTTTAGTATGATACAAATAACTACATCACATACTACATTCAATATGGTATCTTAAGAGTAAAAGTTCAAGCATTTGTCAGAACCTGAAAACAGCAATACCTACCCCTATTTTCAAAATAATTTAACCTATTAGATAAAACTGCATATATTTTCCTGATTTGTTTTTCAAATATTCGCGTATATCTAAGAAGGTATTAAAATTCAACACAGCCTAACCTTCTTAGTCGAAGTAATGTGATGTTCTTCTGACCGATTCCGGCCACGGGGGCCAATCTCATTGAGACTAGCCAACTGCGCAGGAGATATTATAGTGCACTAGTGTACGTGTAGACACAAGTGTACTCTCATACTCTGGTGGGACGACCACTCGACACGACCAGTGAGAGTTAAGGCGCAGGATCGACGGCTTTACGTGCTCTCCGAAGCACGGGGGTGAAACACCACCAACTTCGCAACTCCGTGTTACAGAGCTTACTATATAGAAAGACTCAATAACTAAACTTAGCCCGACCCGGGACACGAACCCAGGACCGGGTGTGCAGCCGTATAGGCTAGCCACTACACCACCGAGGCAGTTAAATGTAAGATATTATTGTATCAAATATACTTAATTGTTGGCCCCTTCGGATAACTTGTGTAGTTTAACACAATAACATACATTTAACTGTACCGCTTATTACAAACATCAGTGTAGTTTCGCGTTAGCAAGTCATGATTGAAGCGTAAATCAAAAGTTAGAGAGTATACTGGTAAGTTACTGGCATGGACGAATTGTGGTTAATTTGTTCATGGTTACTGGCTTTAGATTATAAGTTCACTTTTGCCATTCTAACATTTAACGAAATATTATTGTTGATAATTTAATTATCATTATTAACCGACTTCCTAAAAGGAAGGAAGTTCTCAATTCATCGGACTTTTTTTCGACTTCGAAAATATCTGATTAGGTATCTATTCTAAATGAAAACAATCGCTTAGTTATTTTTTTAGATTTTGGTGCCTGGAAGTCGATTTTTTTTTAAGTTTTTTATTAACATATATGGAACTCTACATCGAACCACTATTATAAAAACGAAAATTTGTATATGTAACTTGTAAGTTTGTTACTCTATGGTTTTCTATGGTTACTACTCTATGGTACTGTAGGGTTGTTACTTTATGGTTAGGATATACATTTACGCATACCACATGCAGACATACAGGTATATGTGGCTCTCCATAATGTGCATAACAATCGCATAGTTTTTTAATATTTTAAATGTATCTAAGTAAAAATAGATTCATATTATAAGTTAAATTTCATTGATTTACTACAGCTACCAATATATAATTTAGAACCATACTCTCACGCTTAGATGAGAGTAGAAATATTACGCCATGTTTATAAATCATAGGAGCATTGATTAGTGAAAAGAATCGGTTTGACTAATGTCACCCGCTACCATGCTACAATGAAAACAGTATATATTTACTACTATACGTATAATAAAATTGTAACTAAGCCGAATCTGGACATTAAATATTTTATTTTATTGAAATTAACATTATTATCTATACAGAGGCCGAATCTATAGTTTTTTAGAATTTTTGTCTGTCTGTCTGTTACCGCATCACAGAAAAACCACTGGAGGGATTTTGATGAAATTTGGTAGTGATAGCTGGTTATCCGAATCAACATATAGGATACTTTTACCGCAGGAAAATATCTCATTTCTGAGAAAAAATACAAAAATTGCAATGTAAGAGTGTACTAATATGTAAAATATAAGAATTTGGTTTTTGGTCACCTGGACGCGGGCGGAGCCGCGGGCAATGCTAGTAGTAAATATTGTCTATTTTTTGCTTCAAGCCTGCGGCGACTTCATCGTATATTGGCTAATGATTGGAATAAAACCTAAATAACATAAAATTTACCTTCTTATAATTTAATTGAACAAAAAAAGTAAATGTAATTGATAAAAATTAAATGCGAATGAATTTGTTACAAGCATAAAATTAAAAAATTGTATGTTGTGATTTTTTCACCTCTGTTTTTATTTATTTATTGCAAAGTACATATGTACATATATATAAAAAAACTTTACTCTTTATAATATTAGTATAGATTAACAGCTAGATAATAAGCTAAACGGCATCCTGAGACAGGTCTATTTTCAACAGTGGACTAGAAAGGTCTTTAAAAAAGCACCAATTGAGTTTCTCAGCGGCTTCTGTGCAGAACTGCCTTTCGGGTCACTGACTGGTAGCTTCCTCAAGAACCCACATATTGAAATTTAATAAAAAAAAATTAAATATAATATATTAATGATTCAAAAGCTCTTGTAAAAGTTTCTTTAAATAAAGTATAATTAGATTTGTTTAAGGCCAAATTTGGCATAAGATCAAAGATGAAATGAAAGAACAAAATGTATATAAGTTATATAATAAAGTAAATAAAAAAAAGTTTTTTTACATGAACAGAAACAGTGCTAAAGATATAAAAAACTTTTCATTGTATTGGCTTAACTTTCATATTGGCTTTAAAAGCAGTGGCGCGTGTTTGTTTGATATGGAAAACCTTTTTCCCCAGTATTTTTATTCTGTACCCTTTCTTTATAAGTTAACGATAAGTTAAGAATCACAGTAAAATAAAACAGCTAAATAAAGTAAAACTCGAAATGATGATTGTTTTATATAATGACTCTGTGGATCTAAGTGTTGGGGATTCGATTCTAGTGCCAGTTTTATTTTTTAAACCCCGACGCAAAAAGAGGGGTGTTATAAGTTTGACGTCGATTTGTCTGTCTGTGTATGTGTGTGTGTGTGTGTGTGTGTGTGTGTGTGTGTGTGTGTGTGTGTGTGTGTGTGTGTCTGTGGCATCGTAGCTCTCAAACGGATGGACCGATTTCGATGCGGTTTTTTCTCATTTGAAAGCCAGTTTCTATGTTTGCTTAATATCGGTCAGTAATCAGTGCTATATTTGGTTAGTATCGGTCCGGCAGTGTAAGAGTATCACCTCTTATCCAAAATGATGTAAGGCATTTTGGCGCATGATTACTCGATAAGTGCTTTACGAGTGCCAGTGTAATCGTTAGACAATTAATTTGCGTAGGGGGTGTTTTAAATGTTTAATTTATAATTAATAAATTACATGGCATTTTTATAAATAAATTCGTTGTTAATAAGATTATAAAAATATATTTTTACTAATATTAATAATAATCATTAATATATTAATTTTAGCAGCTATATTTTTTTAAGATCTACGTAAATAATTAAAATGAAAGTTAGCTCATCTGTATTACGACTATTAAAATCTATTCAGTACTTTCTTTTTTTAATGATCACACAAAAATTCTACGTACTATGGATTAAACTTTTTGGTGTTTTAAAATAACTCACATACAAAATATTCGAAAAAATTGGTTTCCATATTTTGTAAACAATTTTAATATATGTATTGATGTAGATTCCAAATAGCCTGACACCTAATATGCATACATTTGCCTTCCAATTCTAGCCTCCAGCAACTATGAAATATTATCTATACATATGATAAAATTCTAACTAAGCCGAATCTGTACATTCAATATTTTTTGGAAAATCTTATTAAAATAGCCAATATTATCGATACAGAGGCCGAATCTATAGTTTTTAGAATTTTTGTTTGTCTGTCTGTTACCGCATCACGAGAAAAATACTGGACAGATTTTGATGAAATTTGCTATGGTGATAGCTGGTTATCCGGTTCAACATATAGGATACTTTTTACCACGGGAAAATATCTCATTTTTAAGAAAAGATGCAAAAGCTGCAATGTAAGTAGGTATACTAATATGTAAAAAATAAGAATTTGGTTTTTGGACATCTGAACGCGGGCGGAGCCGCGGTCAATGCTAGTAAAGTTTAAAGAAACTTTAATTTTACGGTAATTAATATTAAATATATTCCAAATGAAATTAAAATTTTAAAATCGAGTTTATATAAAGTTTCAGCCAATTACAAGTTTGGCTCCGTTTGGAGTGATAGTACCTGCTGTGCCAGCGGTCGCGAATTCGAGTCCCGCTGGGGGCATTCACTTATGTGATGAGCACAAATATTTGTACTCAGTCATGGGTGTCTATATTTATAATATGTATGTAATTAAAGTTATATATATATATATATATATATATATATATATATATATATATATATATATATATATATATATATATATATATATATATATATATATATATTTATTTGTTAATTTTTATTAAGTGTTTTTTAAGAACATTTGAGTATTTTCGTCAAAAATAATATCGTATTTATAATCGTCAAAAATATAGTCTAGGTCTAAAGAGTCCACATTTTTAATGATAAAAAATAGTTATATATTTTTCATTTAACGATTTATATATTATATGTTAAGCTCATTAAAAATAATTAAAAATAAATATCCAATGTATAGATAAATATCCAAGTGCAATACGCATTTAACGTATATACTTATTATAAATTATAGAGATACTTATATAACTAGATACTTAGTTTGTTTTACATAAAAATAACTTTTGTATAATATCTTAAAACAGACGTTGTGTTTAACTTTCCTTCATTAAAAATTATTTATATAATTACGAAGTGCGTATTATACGTACTTGTACTCGTAGTTTGAACTAGAGAGTTCAATTATAATAAATGCTAGAAGTTACAGTAGAAAGAATATACCCGTACCTTGTTTTTGTTGTGCAATGACTTTTCTCCCAGTCGAGTGAAAAGTTGTATGAGTTCTAACAGAAAGATTATAGTCTTCTATGTAGTAAACTTGTATACGTTTAACTTAATGTTTTAGCTTTAAAACTCAAGAGCACTTAAAGTATTAATTTTTCTGTTTTTCTCAAACGAGATGCGAGCCTGAAACATAATGATGTTATAAATAATACCAAAGTAAGTATAATGTGTTTAATGCATGCGTAATAAAATAAAAGTATTCCAAAGAGACAAAGGAAAATTCTGTCTTTTTGCTTAACTTTTGCGTGCTTTAATCTGATAAATTCTAAACGCACTTTATGTACATAATTGTAAGAGGTTTAAAACTTATAATTTTATTAATTGGAATATGACTCTTATTTGAGGCTTTGCTGTTTTAATAGCGAAATCTGATGAATTTCTAAGAAAAATGTGGTTTAAACTAGCTTTTTTATAAATAAAAAAAATATTTAGTGTATTTAAAATAATTAATTATATAGTTTAAAATATATTGAGATGAAACAAACTGAGTTTATTTATTTATTTTCAGCTAGCACGACTCAGAACGTACACTTTTTTTGGTCAAAAATGCTACCAGTAGTTAAGAAAACAATATAACTGTCAGAAAACATAAGCTTGTTTTACATACTTTTGATATTTTTTTCATTATTATAATACTCTATGCTTAGGTGCTTCCTTATGCCTCTTGCGATATAACACAAAAACATCGACTTTTTTTTATACAAAATTTATAATATACATATTTACATGTATATTTATCACCAGACCATTTCAGTTTAAAGGAGCAACAAACATACACACACAAACTTTCGAATTTATAACAGTAGTGTGATAAGAATACAACAGGTAATATTTATTAAGGACGACACGTTTGAATCAGTTTGTTGTGATCCTATTCTTCACTCGGAGTTGTTGGTCAATTTTCTTTTTAATTTGGCTTAAAAACAAAAAAAAACAAAAAACTTGAATAAATCCAAAAAAAAAAACAAAAGTAAAAAGTTTGTGTCCAACCGGGATTCGAACCCGGACACCTGTTATTATCTTATTCCTTGGCCACTTGACCACGGCGCTTATGCCTGAGCGTGCGAAATTAACAACCATATTTTGATTGGAATAATGCGAAAGAAAACCGCATGAAAACTCGAAAACACGCGTTTTCCCAGACATAAGACTAATCTAGATCGATTTTTCGCCCCCGAAAACCAAATTATAGCGAAATCGTTAGAGCCCATTCCGAGATCGCCGGTAATAAATAAATAAATATACAAGAATTGCTTGCTCAAAGGTATTAGATAATCATTTTTCGGTATATAATTAAATTATACAACGAAAATGAATATTATTACATATACCGATGAACCATTCCCGCCTATTGAAATGGCATAACGTTTCAGCTGACTCATAATGGAAGCATAAATCAAAACTTTAACTTGTAACATTCCAAACAATGAACCTACACGCACTGTGGTGATTTTACTGAGCTATTAATAGATATTGTGTTACTAATAGAAATTTAGTTATCAAAAAGTGTATAATTTTTATATTTTAGTATATTTTTGAATATTATACCAATAATAATTGTTACAGACAGTATCTTTTAAGACGTTTAAAATCCTAGTTTCTCTCGTGGCAATGTTTGCTGTAAAGCATTCGAAACGTCGGGAACAAAAATTTTGGAAAATCTTATTTAAATAGTCTATATTATCGATACAGAGGCCGAATCTATAGTTTTTTTGAATTTTAGTCTGTCTGTCTGTCTATCTGTCTAGGAAGGCATCACGAGAAAACCACTGGACAGATTTTGATGAAATTTTGTATTACTCACTAGTGATATGACTCAAGTTCAGGGCTCAAAGATAAGCTCAATTTTCTCAAATATATATAAAACTACGTATTTGAAAATAATATAGTAATATATTTATGTCTAAAATAACTAACCTTGTTATTAGATGTACCAATTGTTACATTATAAAAAATATGTGTCATAATACTGTCTTAGGAACCAAAAATCAAAATAAACTCGCGAAAAAATCCGAAAAGATAGTTTCATTTAAAATATGTGTCACATAATCCACTTAATTTTATTTAATATAAGTTATGCCTTCAAAAACTCGAAAAATGACTACAAAAATAGAATTAAGTTTTTCACTTTATATCAATTATCAATAGATTTTGAGGACATAAGCTATGTAATACTGATGATGATGATGTTCGCCTGACCGATTCCGGCCACGGCGGCCAATCTCATTGAGACTAGCCAACTGCGCAGGAGATATTATAGTGCACAAGTGTACGCGCAGACACAACGTGCACTCTCTATTCCTGTCACTCTCATACTCTGGTGGGACGACCACTCGACACGACCAGTGAGAGTTAAGACGCAGGACCGACGACTTTACGTGCTCTCCAAGGCACGGGGGTGAAACACCGCCAACTTCCCAACTCCGGGCTGTTACTGAGACTTACTATACAGAAAGACTCAATAACTAAACTTGGCCCGACCCGGGACTCGAACCCAGGGCCTCCGGGTGTGTAGTCGTACATGCTAGCCACTACACCACCGAGGCTATGTAATACTATTAGCGTAGGTGATAATATAAGGGGTCCATTCCATCGAATATACGGATCTCTAAAAAGAAATTAAAATATCATTGATAATGCACTAATTTGTATAACCCACAGCACTTATTAATTTTAGACAAATATGTCAAAACATTTTACATCTAAATAAAACCAATGTATATTAAAATAAGTAACCAAACGCAACAAAAACACGTACGCCCTATTTGAAGTGGCAGTAAAACTAGTAAACGGTGCTGGTATCGCGAACGGGCCATTTGCCCTTTCCCATTGAACATAGCTTATGGCTAAACCGTCTAACATTGTTTTGTAGGAAAGTAGAATATAAATGTTACCGTGACAAAATGATGACAGTACAACTAAAATACGTAAAAGCAGAAGTATGAAACTCATTGGGATTAAATGGCTTATTTAAAATATAAAAATAATTCAAAATTATTTTAATGGCAGTTTTGGTGGCAGGGGCTAATCTCTGAATCTACTGAATCGATATAGATGAAAGGTAAGAAGAAAGATAGAGGCCTTAGGAAGTACATAGGATATTTGGAGGATTTTTATCCCGGAAATAATCTCTTAAGGAGAGTAAAATGAGGATGAAAAATCGTACTGGGAAGCAAGCTATTATGTAAAGTAACGTGTAATTGTTTGATTAAAATGTAATAATAATAATACGTTTTCTACGCGTATTTCGAATTTCACGCGCGCTATGATTAACTGTGACTAAAATTGGGCTTGTTGAACTTATTTAGTGAAGCTTTTCTGTACAACCACTTGCATTTCTGTTTGCACTTTTAAATGATTTCAGAGCAACAAATATAATTATATTTTATTTATGACATGCTTGAATTTACGCAATCTATTAGACTAACGGAGAAACTTTGCTTCTCTATTCTACGTGACATTGGCGAAGTAATTTGTACTCAACTGGCACGCTTTGAAGCCATTCACAAGAGAATTGAATTGAATAACGGAATATTCTTAAATATGTTAATATAGCTTCTGTGACATCTCTAATATTTTATATTAAATTAAAATAAAGGTGGCATTAATGATTATATTGTTCGATTCTCTGGTCAAATAAAAATTTCTATAGGCAGGAATATGGATTGCAATTTATCGGCTTTAGGGGCAGCGGTGCGTGTTTACTCGATAAAGGAAAGGCTTTCGATTACTAAATTTTTACTCTGTATAACTTGTACGTAAACAACTTTTATCGTCGGTTTTTTTGATACGATCGATATAATAATAAAGAATTATTTTATTTCAAACGACACAAATCCATATTTTAAATGTAATAATTAATCTTAATATGTATATTAATTATTTACTAATACATACATATACATATATTGCCTAACTACTTCATTCACCTAGTTGCTAACATGTAAGGCTGCAAATCTGGAGAACCTGAGTTCGAATCCCGGGTCGGCTTAAGTGTCGATATTGGTTTTGTTGTCAAGAAATCTATAGTAACAGCCCCGAAATGGGAGATTGGCGGTGTCCCAATCCCGTGTCCTGGAAGGCACGTAAAGTAATCGGATCTACGTTTTATCTCTTACCGATCATCCCGTCGGACTTTAGGAGGGGTGAGACTAGAGAGTGCACATGATTTGACAAAAAGGTCACTGGGTTACCATTAAATATTCTTAACAATTGTTTTCGTTTATTCTAATATAATTTAGAATCATGGACAATTTTTTTAGTTAACTGCAACGTTGCGTTTCTTACTATTCTTAAAAAATCCTCACACTTTTACTACCACATATCACTATCTTATACGTAAGCCAGTTGTACGGCAAACATACACAGCTACAGAGAAGTTAAATATAACAATGACGTCTTTAAATTAGATTCTAAGATTTTTTTGACAATTTAATAATGCTTTGATCAGAAAGAAGTATAAAATAATAAAAACATTTTAAAATAATGATCTAAGCTTCTCAACTTAAAGTTACACTTTAAAATCATTTATTCAGTTTTGTTTCGTCTTCTATACATATAATAAAATTGTAACTAAGCCGAATCTGTACATTAATTTTTTTTTGAAAAATCTTATAGAAACAGAATTATTATCGATACAGAGGCCGATTCTATCGTTTTTAGAATTTTTGTCTGTCTGTCTGTCTGTTACCGCATCACAGAAAAACCACTGGAGAGATTTTGATGAAATTTGGTATGGTGATAGCTGGTTATCCGGGTCAACATATAGGATACTTTTTACCGCGGGAAAATATCTCATTTCTGAGAAAAAAATACAAAAACTGCAATGTAAGAGTACTTACTAATATGTAAAACCTAAGAACTTGGTTTTTGTTCATCTGAACGCGGACGGAGCCGTGGGCAATGCTAGTCAAAAATAAAAAACTATTAATTTAAGAAAAAAAATTAAAATCCTTTTTTTTCTCTCAAGTCGGTCAAAAACCTTTTTATTACAAGGTATATAAATAAATTTAAAATGAGAGCAATTCAAAGGTACAATAGCACTGATTGCGGCGTATACTCGTAGCTTCAGACACGTAAGTGTATCGGCATTTGGCTCCAGAGAAAGTGTTCATCGGGACGCGACACACGTACCTTTCTGAATTAGACCAACGATCCCAATACTATGTTAAACATACTGAAATTGTAGATATTGCGAATATTGCGAATGGTCCTATCAAAATATCTCGAGTTTGCTTTTTATTTCTACCATTTTATTTTGAGTTCATTATATACTTGTTAACTATATAAATATTTATGTTTCGTACCGGTTTTTTGAGCAATATAGTTTTTTTTTTAATTTAACATAAAAAAATATATATGATACTTTAAATAAAACTATCTTTTGGGATTTTCCCGTGACCATGATTTCTGTAAAACATTACAAACGTCGGGAACCAAAAATCAAAATTGATTCGCGAAAAACTCCGAAAAGATAGTTTTATTTAAAACTATTAGAACCTGCAACTTTGCTCGCGCCAAAACTACAAAAAAGCTCTAAAAAGTGGGTTTCATACAAACTTTCATCCCGTATTTTACCCTCTTAGGGGTTGAATTTTAGGGCTTGGCCTGTGTTTAATACATCAGTCAATCACTTTTGCCTTTTATAAAGGGTCATTTTTAATATACTGAAAACCTTTTGGGAATATACTATTTACATCATAACAACAAGGTCTGTAACAAGAACAAATAATATTTCTTAAATTTTAATTTTCATACAAAAATAAAAAAAATTTTTTGCACCATCTAAACTTTAAAGTTCTAGTATCTGGCCAAGTTTAAATGAATAAGCGCCGCATCCTACCCCCTCCACTCCTACCCCTCCACCGGACATGCGCGTTCTTTTGCTAATGCGGGACTATTATTGTTTAGAAGGTGCTATAAAAATATTTATATATTTGTAAAATTTAAGATATATATTTTTTTCTTTACATAAGAAATCACATTCAAATCGAATCAAAGGCTTATTTACTCATCTTTCTTCTCAAACCCAAATAAAGCAACATAAGTTTAATAAATCACAAACAGTCACGTACGAATAAGCAATTCTAATACTATCAAACACTTTCAAAATAGAATTGATAGTAGGTATATAACAGATATTGAATTCTACACTACAAGATTGGTATGTCACTGCGTCGAAGTAAAGAGCGTTGCAGGCAGAACGCCGCCTGTCATGTACAGTCTCCGCTTTAACCTGACGACGGAAATCATACGCTTGTGACTCGATAACAGCTCAGATATTCTAGATTTAGGTTTTAGTTAATAATACTTTTTAAAAACGTCTAGTTATTTAGTATTTACTATAAATATAAATGATACTAGTAACTCACCCTCCTTTTAACGGTTAGTAAGGAATATACAGACAGATGGAGTATATTGTTGTACTGTATTCAGCCCTTTTTATGTATTCCCAATGCTGAGCACGGGCCTCCCTTCAATACGAGGGGTATCAGATCATAGTCCGCCATGCTGGTCAAGTACGTTAGCGGACTTCACATGTCTTTGGAAAACTTGCTAAGTTCTCTCAGACATGCAGGTTTCCTCACGATGTTTTCCTTCACCGTAAGGTAAGTAGTAATCATGTTAGAAATGATTCACACATGAAAATATCAGAGGTGCGAGACCCGGGATTTGCACCCGCTTCACTCGGTTTCCCAAGCGAGCGCGTTACCACTGGGCTACCACTGCCTTGATGGTGCTGATATTATATGATACTAGCATTGCCCGCGGCTCCGCCCGCGTTCAGATGACCAAACACCAAATTTTTAGGTTTTACATATTAGTATACTCTTAAATTGCAGTTTTTATATTTTTTCTCAGAAATGAGACATTTTCCCGCAGTAAAAAGAATCCTATATGTTGACCCGGATAACCAGCTATCATCATACCAAATTTCATCAAAATCCCTCCAGTGGTTTTCCCGTGATGCGGTAACAGACAGACAAAAATTCTAAAAACCATAGATTCGGCCTCTGTATCGATAATAATCTCTATTTCAATAAGTTTTTCCAAAAAATATTTAATGTACAGATTCGGTTTAGTTACAATTTTATTATATGTATAGATATAGCCTATAGCCTTCCTCAATAAACAGTCTATCTAATACAAGAATATTTTTTTAAATCGAATTATTAGTTCCCGAGATTAGCGCGTTCAAGCAAAGAAACAAACAAACTGATAATATTAGTATAATGTCAATATATTGTAACGGAACGTCCCGAAAACTGTGTCAATGGATGTATATAATGGCATATTATGGTTGTATGAAGTCGATGTACGAAGAAGCTTTTATTAATATTTTTTGTGAGCCGTGAAACAATTTTTATGTAAATTTACTTCTCATATAAATAAAGGTACTCTTCATCAAGATATAAACGATAAGATGTAAACAAATGGTTGATAAAATAAATTCCTATCCTTAGAGTGAACGAAATCAATATTCTTGAACAATAAGGGCTTCCGTAAAGATAAATGTGTATGGTACAGAAGTTCGCAAGAAAAAAGCAAAGTTTGCGAATTCCGGATTCCCAGAAACCCCAGAATTCTTGAGATCATTCCTAAACAAATATAAGATATGATCAAAAAATACTATACACGCTTATTACAAAGAAAAATTTAAGGAATTAGAAGCTCTAAATTAAAAGAAAATGGAACAAAGAAACATATTTGATTATCTTATGTAAATTGAACGCAAGTTCAATTACTGTCACTTCTACCATACATTAAAACAAATCTCGTACTAAATATTTATAAGTGTACATCACACTCAATGCTTACACTACGAAGTAAACTTTAAAACGTATTCATCTCACATCTAGCGATTTCATAGCAATTTGTTCCCAGACGCCGCGGCAATATAAATTACGCGTAAACTAAGTTATAAAGAAAAACCTTAGGGTTTTAAACTCTATATCTAAATGTCAATATCTGTAACGGAACGTCCCACAAATTCTATTATAAAAGTTGTGACACCAGGCCGAAGTTGGTAGAAACTTCTCACTTATCTATAATATCTTATAAACTGTTGCCTGAGGATATTCTTTTGTTTTTACGTTGCTTTAAAATCTTAAAGTAGACTGTAAATGTCTTAGAAAATGTTTATATTAAGTTTACAATGTTTGAAATTGTTTTGCTTGTATTCTAAATATGCCTTCTTGAAGTTTAACTTCGTGCATGCACCTTTGATTTTGTCAGATATGCTGCTTTGGCCGGTTTCTTGTGTATCAAAGTAAAGTAAGATTCGGTATCGGTTATTGGGTTTTCTGTTAGGAAATTCTCAGTAGCAGTCTAAAGTTAGGAATTTGACGGTGAACTAAACGGTTAATGACCTAGAGTAACAGACAGACAGTTACTGTTAGTCACCTAAGAACACTACAGTGCAAAGCAAGGTTAAGACGCTAGTTTTCTGTTTTTCTGTATATATCTCTATCTGTATCTCTTATATATTTGAAGCAATGTAGTGTCCAAAATATCTAATAGTCAAGTACGGTCTGAATTGTCAATTTGGAAGCGACGACAGTGTACCGTTTGTTACACTTCAAACGGACACCCTCAATGGTATCGATCGTATAGATTTGTATATTCTACCCTATATTTCTGAAAATGTAATCACTGCATCGATATCAATAACAAGTTATCAAATAGGTATGTCTGTATCAGTAAGCTTTAGTAAAATAAAGTTACCTAAAATGATTTCGTAGGCACTCAAATAATTAATTGCTATACACAAATTGTCAAGTACAGAAAACAGCTCTACAAAATAAGTGAGTAAAAAAAAAATTATCGCTAGAAAGAGAAGAAAGTGCTCCTCCTCCAAATAGCTCGTCCTCCAAAAAGCTCCTCTTTACAATAGCAGTTATCTATTCTTCGAGTTTTAAACAATACAATCTTTACTTATTCTTATATCAGGTATACACTAGGTGTAACTGATTCACAAACAAAAGATTCAAGGAAACTGGTTTTGCTATTGATTGCTAAGATATCACGTAACACAAAATAGAACATACACCCCAACCACCATTAGGAAGTTATAGTACCTATAATTATAGGTAAATCCTCTTTTTTTGAAGTCGGTCAAACATGGTATTGCTGAAAATTGAATAGTTTTATACAGTTCCTTTCAGCTTATATCAATAACAATCGGCATATTTAATCCATTTACTCATTATTGTTGATTCATAATTGGAATATTTCGATAAAGAATTAAATATAGCAGATTAAATGCCAACAATATGTTAAATAACGATAATGAAGCAAGTAATATTATTGAGTAATTTACAGTTAAATGACACATTATGTAAATCAAGTTTGAACATAGCGGGTATCTTAGTTACAGCTCTTGAAGAAATTAGCAATTCTATCACTACCATATTTAAATTTTATTCTTGGTACCTTAAAAATCTTCTTTGAAATTTAAATTTTATCTATTTGTAAAGTAATCATCATCAGTACAATAGTGTTTTTTGCTAACTAAATGATGACTGTAATGTAATATTTATAAGTATTTTAATAAATAAACTTATACTTTCCTAGTACATCTCTACAACCCAATTATTCCTGCGAGAAACTATTTTCGTCTGACAAGCAATTATTGTATGAAATATTAAGTTAAGATTTTGACTATAAATAAACCATATTTGAACATATTTTTACATACATAGATTCAATTTGCATACATAGTTCTATTTTTAGGGTTTAGACAAAAGGTCATTTTAAGAAATAAATAAAAATAGCATACGTATATATTTTAGATTTATATTTGTAAACGATTGTAGAATATTATTTTATTTAACGCTCTACTTTACACGCCTTAAAAGCACATGAAACATGTATATATTCAGTCCCTTTTAACGTCCCACCGCTGGGCACTGGCCTTCCTTCAAGGTAAAGGGATCATTGCATAGTCCACCACGTCAGCTAAGTGCAGGTTGGTGGACTTCACGTATCTTTCGAAAGCTTTCTAGGTCCTCTCAGATATGTCGATTCCGTCACGATGTTTTCCTTTACCATACCGACCATACTGACATGAAATATGATTTTAGCTTTATTTGTAACGACTTCAATCAAGATACTTTAACTGAGAACATAATTTACTTACTTTAACAGATTAGAAATGAAAAAAATATGATAACAATTTTTTTGTCACATTTAGGATGAGAACGACTCGCTAGTGATCATATGTATATAGCTATTCAATTTGAACCGTTAGAAATTATAATTAGCCGATAAACGACCAATCGGTACAGCAATGTACTGCTACAAAGTAATTGCCGCCCGCATCTGGCACTTCTCCAGTTCGCAATTTCATGTTTAATGAATATTGATTCGATACACTTTAAATAATCACCCGTGGCACTCTTTTGTCGTTAAATATGTTAATTTCTCTTTAAACATATGCGATTTATTCGCTTTGAGCGCTGGTCGAGTATACTTAATGGGGAATATTTATAGTGCGCGAAATAAAATAGTGACAATAAATAAAAAGGACGGCTTTTATCGGTTGAAGCTGTTTGAGAGTGGAATATTGGATACACGCGAACTGTCCATGAAATATGACCGTAGTTATGTATTGAAAAATTATATACAGATTATTCTATTATCTGGTCTGTTCTTCTATTACTTACTCGCTATCGCCTCGCTAAGTTCACTTCTTATCGCGATCTCTTATATACGTGGATTAACTGGAAGAAATTTCTTATAGAGTAGTGTCGATATAGTTTTTTTCCGTGTTTAGTCGTTAGAGGACTTTAACATCAAGCTAATGTCTGATGTAATAATTCAAAGTCCTCAGATAAAAACTAGCCTATTTCAATCTTCGTATTTAACTATGTAGTATGTAGTATATGGAAAATTTCGAAAAACCTTTCAAACAATTGAATTCAAAAACACATCATTGTACCCGTAAAGTCGCCTTGTGTGTAATATTGTAATATACGACTTTATGACATAACTAGCGACTCACCCTTGCTCCGCTCGGGTTCATCCCTAGTTACGTTTTAACGTTAAGTATAGATTTCTAAGAGTTGAGATATTTTCCTGCAGTAAAAAGTATTCAGTATGTTGACCCGGATAACTAGCTATCGTCATACCAAATTTTATCATAATCTGTCCAGTGGTTTTCTCGTAATGCGTTCCCAGATAGGCAGATAAAAATTCTAAAAACTATAGATTCAGTTTCTGTATCAACAATAAAGACTATTTCAATAAAATTTTCCACAAAATATTTGATATACAGATTCGACTCAATTAGAATTTTATTATACGTATAGATTTTGCTATATACCCATTAAATATTACGAACAAAGTGTAATAAAAATAAATAGTAAAATGAAGAAAAGGGACAACCTTACATGTACCTAATAGTCAGTTCACGTCCAACGTTAACCTTAGCAAGTTTTGCGATAAAAAACCGACGCAGAGCGTGTTGCCATATGCCTTTTATTTAACAACTTTCGATTTCTCTCTCACTAGTCTCATATGGGATAAATGATTATATAATAACCTTCTTTATAAAAATTTACATAGAGTTGAGTTGTATATTACTGTCTTTTTTTCTATTTAGACTTTTGCAATAAACTTAGATCTATGCATTTTTTTCTTTCAACACGAACTAGAATTGGTTGTATTTTTAAAGAGATCTCTGTTTGCACTCGCGTGAGCACTCGAATGCTAAAGCTAGTATATAAATAACAGAAAATAAAAGTTATTCAAAGTGATTTTTCTTAATTTTCAAAAATAAATAAGCTTCAAACCCTTTAACAATTTCTTTCTTTAAACAAAATTAACAAATGCAGTATTAGAAATATCCTACTGGCTGTATACAAAATATAAACAATATTGACGAATTTTAATTACCTCTTCAACAGAAACACGTTCAAAACGAATTGATGTTCCTAAATAAATACAATATTACGAAAATTTTGTAACTTTTGCATAAGCTACGGAATGATGTCAAAGGGTACTTATACTAAGCCAGTGAAATGTAACCTATACCTTCGAGCTTTAATTGAATCCCTTCAATACATGAGAGTAAGTCAAACGAAAACTGAGTTAGGCTCAACTTTGTGACATAGGTTTGACCGGATTCACTAATAAATAATATTTTGGCGAGTAGATGGCATAATGATCATATGAAGCCTTTACACATCACTAGATGCATTGCTATTCACCTCGACGCGAAAATAGTTGTAGCGTACATACTTTATTAGTATGTTTTAATAAATATACTAGCGAGTCGTCCGTATGTCGGTACGTTTTAAATTAAAATGGATATACATAGTATGTTATCCTTAAGAGATATGCATAATATGCCATCGGAATTTTCTGTAGACCTATATACAGTTCCACCATACATTATTACATTATTTTGTTATATCTCAAAGGGTTTAGGCAGCGTTTACGTTGAAAGCTCCCAGACGGCTTATTTTTTGCGACACCTCCAACAAATATCGTTATATTTTAGCCAATCTATACAAAAACTTAACAAATTATATCCTCAAACCTTCCCCGAGAATTACTCTATGAATTGGTGAAAACATGAAAATCGGTGCAGAAGTTTTTAGGTTTATCGCGAACAGACAGACCGATAGACAGACGCGGCGGAGGACTATGTTTTATAATATGTAATGATTTTGGTTATCAATAGGTTTATAATAGATTTTTTTTAATTTTTAAGCTATTGCATAGCTTCTATCGCGGGCCTTGAGCGTGGGGACCGAATCCAGAAATTCCGTAACGAAAAAAACCTGACACCCCCCACTCCGACCGGCACAGCGGTGAGCGGTTCCATCTATCGATAAATACCAGAACTTTTAATGACTTTTTGAAATATCAAGCTTGTCTCTTTAGTTCAGCAACCCGCCTTTAGGTGGCATTGGTTGTATTGGAAAACTACCGTAATCAGCTGTTTGTGAGAAAGTATATAGGTGTATAGGTATTTATCATCTATGTACAACAGTGAATATCTGTACTCGTATAATTTGTGTACAAAGTGTTTTAAATATGAATAAACAAAGTGCATTTATTAATGAAGAAAGTCAAGGAAAAAAATACTGCATTAATAAAATAAATAAATAATTATAATTGCATAAGTTGATAAAAAATGCTATGCAATAGCTTTACCGCGGCAGTCTCCGAATGCCACATTTAATTTTAATTTGTGTTTTAAAATATTTTTCATTTTATGATATAACATATATTAAATTACAATATTTGATCAATATATAAAGATAATGAATATAAGTCATCAAATGTTATTCGTGTATAAGATTTCGTCACACAAACAGACAGATATTTTTAGTGAATATTACCATAGTATAAGTACACTACATTTTGATAAAAATACATAGAAACATGACGTTATAGCGAATAACAAAGAAAATCACGAACTTTTCTAATTAATTTCGCACTCATTAACTGTTTAACCTCCACCTACTCGTACGTCAGCTCCCTTTGCTCTACGAATTTCCGATTCAAGAGTACAAGGAAAACTTGACTAATTAAATCTAAGCCATTGGCTTAATTGGCGCCTTGTTAAGTGTTAATCAAAGCACACAGTATGTACTGCGCAATCGTGATTAGTTTACGTATTTTTAATTGAATTTCATCATTTTCAAGATTTTCCTTATCTTTTGTTTTTTACCTTATTGTTATTAATATTTAATTTAATTTATGGTTAGATATAAACATGTTGAGACATTAACACATAACACCAACTAGTTCCATGGTAAGTTACGAGACTTGTGTTATGGATACCAGATAGTTAATACACTACGCTTTTAAATACATACATATTATAAATATAAACACCAATGACTGGAATACAAATATTCGTGCTCATCACACAAATGAATGCCTCCAGCGGGACTCGAATCCACAGTTATTGGCACAGCAAGTAGGGTCACCACAAACTGAGCCAAACGTGTCGTCAAATATACTTAATAAACAGATGTACTTTGTTTACAAGATCCAATAATATAACACTAAAAATATATTTAATTTTATATATGAAATATATATATACTTAATATTTACCGTGCAAGTAATGTCCATGTTGAATTGTGGCTAGAATGTTAGTTGCATTCCCCCGTTCATCGCAACGCCAGCCCTCTTGTGAATGGTAGAGGTAATAAGACGAGATATCATGTCTTTATACTTTAAGTCTTTAAAGTTTTAAAACTTTTTAGCATTTTAACTCCATGGGCTAAGGGTTTCTTCATCTCTTCTTCTTCTACTTCTTGTAGCACTTAGCACTGAGTTATATATACCCAAGTGGTGGCTGGTTTTAATATCGAGAGTGGGGCAGAATATTCCTATTCCTGCACCTTCTTTGGATTTACATCAGTCTGTGTAGTCGAGGTGGACAAAATCTGTTTAAAAAATTTTAGTTATATTTTTTTTCTTTATTATATTAACATTGCTACACAAGTTCATCTAAGGTAGAATTTATTCCTTTGCCATAATATATAATTTAAATTTGCATTCATAAAAAATCAAAAAAATACAACAACGGTAAAATATTTACAGCACAAATACTAAACTATTCTATAGGCATCTAACCGAAACGTGGAACCATTTAGAAAATTTTATATATTCACAGGAAATTCAAAACAAGGCTAAATTAACCTTTGCTTATCAACCATTAACTTATTTGGCGTCGACCCAAGTACTGTAGCGCACTTCCATCGCAAGAAACACTGACTCGGTAAGGAGCTTAGTACAAATTATCATAATCTGCACTTTAAATAGCTTCTTTAAATTTTCATACAAAAACATGAGTGAATTTTATAAACAAATATGGCGTAACATACTTATAGAAGCTCAGAGATGAGATATTTCCCCCCAGTAAAAAGTATCCTATATGTTGACCCGGATACCAGCTATCATCATACCAAATTTCATTAAAATCTGTCCAGTAGTTTTTTCACAGGTTGTTGACAGACAGACAAAAATTCTAAAAACTATAGGTTTGGCCTTTGTATCGATGTTATGTCTTTGTCAATAATGGTAAGAAGATTTTCCAAAAAATATTTAATGTACAGATTCGGCTTAGTTAAAATTTTATTATTTGTATCCAAGATCAAAAGAATATTTGTTACTTCTTATCGGATGAAAAGTAATTTGTATTAAATACTAGCGATATACTCTCACTCCACTTCGGTACCGGTAAATAAAAGACTGCCTCGATGGTGTAGTCGCTAGCATGTAAGGCTGCACATCCGGAGGTCCTGGGTTCAAGCCCCGGATCAGGCCAAGTTTCGTTATTGAGTCTTTCTATTAAAACAGTCACAGTAACAGTCTCGCACCGTTCGTGTGATATAATCACCCATTGGAATTTGAAAGAGAAAAAAATAACTCAGACGTACACCTGTGTTCTTTAATAACGATTGTCAAGTTGGATAGTTTCAGTGAGATTGGCCGCCGTGGACGAAAGCGGTCAAGAGGACATCATCAGGTGAATAAAAGTAGCCTATGTTACCAGATCAAATATATCTGTGTCTAAATTTCATCCAATTCTGATGAGCCGTTTCAGTATAATTGGAGTAACAAATATACACATTGCATTAATAATAACAGTAGTAAAATAATACACAAGCAAATATTTCATATATAGTTGACCTACTAAAATAATTTTTATTTAAGTTTTTTGTTAATTATTTTTCTTTCATCCATATTTTACCAAGGAAATAAATTATTTAAAAATACAATCCACAAGGAACTTGCAGAAGTTAAGTATTGTGAAAATTGGTTATAAATCACGTTTGCCAGACTTTGAAATTTTACAATTTCTGTGAAAGACGACATGACGTCGAGTCTTAGTCTATGGCAGTCTTGTTTGTGAAGCCAGAAATAAAATTATAACTATGACATATATGGCAGGTGGCCAAGCTGCATATTTCTCAAATCTATGAAAATTATCTTAGCTACCACTCAATATACTCGAATAAAGCGCAAAGAGGCTTTGTCTCACATTACAGAATACTAGCGGCTCACCCTTGATTCTCCATACAAATTTTCACCCCCTTAAGGGATGATTTCCGGGGTAAAAAGTATCCTATGTCCTGCCTAGGGTCTCAAACTATCTTCTTACCAAATTTCATTTAAATCGGTTCAGTAGATCCAGAGATTACCCCCTACAACGCCACAAACTCACAAACTTTACCATTTAAAAAAAAAATAGTTTAGTATAGATGTAGAATACGATGAATAAAAAGAATTTTTAGCTGTCAAACACAAAAAAACTGTTTGCTAAGTAGCGAAAGGTCATGGAATGGAATCCTTGATTCCAACAATTATTCATTAAAATACAGTAATCGTAAAAAATTTTTCCAATCACTTAACTTTAAGACTTTTTGTAGTCTACAAAAGAAAAATATTTTGTGCAAAATATATGCTGAATGATCAAACAAAGAAGGCGATTTACTGAAAATAAGATGTAATTTACAATATGACAAAAAAGAACAATATAATTTTTATTAACTTTTATACTGAAATTGCGAGAGCAATAGAAATCGACGAGTTCTTATTGCTTTTGATATATTGAAATTAAGTAATAGAGTCAAATAAAAATCCAAGTAATATTCCTTAACAAAAATTATTTTGCTCGAACAAAGAAGCAAGTTATCAACAAAGAGCTCCCGTAGCGCCGTAGAGCGTGGAAAATCGACTTTTGTTTTGAAAATCACAAACATTTTCAATTTCAAGTCATAATGAAACGGTATTCACTATTTGTATGCAGAGTTTTCATTTTCGTAGAGCTACACTTGTGTAAGTATGTTTTTGACATCAAAGTACATGAACTATCTTATCGCTCAACTCTGTTTAACAAGTGAGTTGTATTAGCCAAGATGCCTGTACATATCACTTTGCTACAGTAAATATTTAGTATCAAACAGAATCGAACATGTGGTCTTAGAAAACAAGACAGAATCTTACTAAAGTACCAACGAGACTCAATTACAGAGTAACAAAATATATAATTTCAGCCCTTTTTTAACGTCCCACTGCTAGGCACGGTCCTTCCGGTCAATACCATGAAAATTAGGCCAAAGTCCACCACGCTGGCCAAGTGCGGATTGGCGGACTTCATATGTCTTTTGAAAACTTACTAGGTTCTTTTTAATAGGTTTTCTCACTATGTTTCTCTTCACCGTAATACTTAATTATATATGACCTTAATATGTCGTTTATGTTATATTACAAAATCATGAGAATTCGTATAAATTATTGATACTAATTCTAATGAAATATAATAAACCCTCGTATCGAGTGATGTCGAACGATACATCCCTATTCAATTTATATATCATTAACTTCCTAAAATTTAGCAGAAGTTCCTCCATAGTTCACGGGTTTGGAGGTTTAAAATTTACAATATAACTGAAATATTCTCACTATGCACAAACTTGTACTAGTAGTAAAGTAGCGCAGTTATAAAGACACACGTAGCAGCTTCTATGTAGTAACTTATATATATACAGACATTCTTCGCGCAAAACGGCTAAATGAACTTTGATGAAATTTAACATACAAATTATTAGTATACAAATATAGGACTATACTGTTGTGTTTGTTTTCATTCACGTCAAAACAGAGTGCGGATTGGCTTAATTTTTTGTGTGGAGATAGTTGGAGGGCTGGAGAATGATAAAGGCTACTTTTTACGGCAGAAGATTATCTCACCCCCACGGGAAAACATGATATAATACAACCCAAAAAAATATATATGATCAGAATTACTTGAAACTTGTTATTAATGCTCTTCAATAAAATTAAATAAATAGATAAAAGCCGCGGGTTTTGCTAGTATTCTATATTTTGTATTAGTCAAACTTACTACAAAATATTCTACATTTACGTCACTGGCCTAAATCGACTTCAAATCGATTTGGAATGCCACTCCATAAACGTCAGTTTATCAGTACTTAGCTTGAAAGGTATATACAAGTGCATGCTTAATGCCTTTGAATATTTCTCATATTAATTACTTACGAAATAATACATAATTATGCAAAACCTTAATCCTAAAAGTCTTTAATGCTGGCTGCAATGTCAATGTTATTTATCTACATAGTAAAAATGAAATGCTGTACGTTGGTAAGCGCATGATGGACTAACGAATGGACCGATTTGTCTTACTTTATTTTTAAATGTTAGTAATAGCTTCAAGAAGGGAAAAAATATCCGAAAAATTATAAAATATAAGAGAAATTCTAAGTATTCTATCTATAAAATCATAAATAAAATTGAAATTTTGTCTGATTAAAATTATTCATATAAAATCAACCAACGTTCGAGCCAGTTTTTGTAACTAAAAGTCAAATTCTTTTAACTTATCAGCTTTTGAACAATGAGGCAGTTTTTCACACAAATGGCTCACATCAATGGGAGGAAAAATAGCACGACCTCTGCAAACGACAGACTTTTATTAGGCATAAATCGTGGCACGAATCTTTGGTTCTAGTCTCCACCACACAGCAGTATCTCAAGATATCCTTACCCTTTGGAAGATTTCCAACTTAAAAGACCTCTTTTAGGCCACGACTCATAAAATTCTCAATGAAGTATAAATTCTAACGAATGTCACGTGGCATGCCAAAAAAATCTAATTTTATATAAGTGGATGCTATATAGAAAATTATCATAGAAACGTTTTTAAAGTTCTAATCTCATTTTGAGAAAAAAAATTAACTTACATCATAACTTGTGCTATATCAACAGTGTTTTAATATATTCATTTGGTTATTTCTCTTCTTCTACTACGAGTAGTACAATTTTTAATGGAATTATCGCTGTAAAAATAAAAAAATATCTCTAAAATTTGTACATTTTTAAACCTTTTAAAATCCACAGCTTCCAGAGTTAAACGAGGACTAATAAATTTACGTTTAAAAAAGGACCTTTTTTAACAATTAACCCAAGCGCCTGCCGGCACAAAAACATTGCTGCGTTCAATTTGTGACTTAAACTCGTAATATTCGACTTAAGTACATATAATAAACTTGAAGCTAAAAAAACAATATATTGCCAAGTATATTCTTATAATTTTTTCTCGTTCACAAAACAACTTAGTATTTCTCCTTTCCATGCAATTTGAAAAAACTTGCTAGTTAATGATTCTTATTTTATCTTAAACCACTACAACACACGTCTTTTGCGAAAATCAAGGCGCTATTTTACTTCTTTTTCTCTAAGAGTAAATATGGGTAATGAATGTCAAAAATCTATACATATAATAAAATACCGAGTCGAATCTGTACATTAAATATTTTTTGGAAAATCTTATTGATTTAGTCATTATTATCGATACAAAGGCCGAAAATACAGATTTTAGTATTTTTGTCTGTCTGTCTGTGACTGCATCACGAGAAAACCACTGGACAGATTTTGATGAAATTTGGTATGATGATAGCTGGTTATTCGGGTAAAAGTACCCTACTTTTTACTGCGGGAAAATATTTCATCTCTGAGAAATCTTTACTAAACGTTAAGGATGAATTGCTAGTCAACATATATAAATTAAACTCAATGACTAACTGATCAATCATTTCTAAACTACTAAATCAATATCATAAATAAAAATCATGTCATATATTAGTTTGTGTTATACAAACTAGAGAAAGCTCTGCTAAGAACTTTGAGAAAATTTACAACAAAACTTACTTCATATGACTTACACCTAGTCTCTTATATAATCAACACTATCCTCACACTACTCTATCAGTAAAGAGTGCTACAAAAAACATATCAAATTAACACAAGGTACCTAATATCCATCAAAATTCTATCCTCGTTGGTCAGTAATGGTGGCAGTCATCGGCATGCGGCTCGTAATTAATTGTATTTGCGGGCCACGTGCGGGTCGCCAATTTTCTTATTTATCGGCTCCAATTCACCTCCATTAGCCATTAGCAGTAGCTGTTGACAAATTAATTGGCTAACCGCTGTAGTGGTAAGTGCTCTGAGATTTTCCACTAATCTGTGTATGGTTTTGATGAAAATGTTGAAGCAATTTTTAAGCTACTAAAATTATTTTAGATAAGTTAAGAAATACAATATTTTATCAAAATTCCATCAAAACAATATTTTAAATATAAAATTTGAACAATTTCTATTTATAAGTATAATATATACAGGATAGAACTAATAAGTGGGGCAAGGAAGAAAAGTACCTTAAGTATTAAAGGTATCAAGTTTTATTGAAAGGAAAATTTTCTTTATTTTAAAAAATAATAATAACTGCATTTAATTTCTTTTACTAAAAACTTACCTGAATCGATAATCGAACCAACTAATAATACAGTAAAATAAACCGTCACTATTTTACTGAACTAACCTCGAACGAGAGTTCATGGTAAGGATAAAATCTCTTGAACAAACATTGTGTCTTATTTATCCTATACGATGACATAATAGTGGTTTTTTTCAATTTCCAAAACAATTTGTTATTTGCAAACAATTACGAAGTAGACAATGTTAACGACATATTTGGCTCAGTTTGTAGTGACCCTACTTGCTATGTCAGCGGTCGCGGTTCGAGTCCCGCTGAAGGCATTCATATGTGTGATAAGCACGAATATTTGTACTCCAGGTGTTTATATTTATAATATGTATATATTTAAAGTTTACATATGTGTAGTGTATCAACAATCTAATATCCATAACACAAGTCTCGTAGCTTACCATGGAATTAGATGGTGCTGTGTGTTAATGTCCCAACATATTTATTTATTTATTTAATGACAGCTAGATACTCCACAGTAGCCATACATTTACTAAAATTTATCACGTATCTATCTAAATACGATGACTTTCATGTATACTGCCATTCGTTCACTCATTTAAATTAGTAATCGCCGTAATCAAGCTTATCTGCCTCTCATACATGAGCGGCTTTGTGCCTGTGTAACCTACCTTGTTTGAACGCTATTATATTAAGCGATATGGTGTTTCTATTACAAGAGCATTTGCCTGGATGATTATCTAATATCGGTCGATTGTTTACTTAATGTTGTTTGCTTGAAATTCATTGATAAAGTATAGTTTTTGTTGGATGCAATTTTCTTTCAAAATCTATACATATAATAAAATTGTAACTTAGCCGAATCTGTACATTAAATATTTTTTGGAAAATCTTATTGAAATAGACATTATTATCGACACAAAGGCCGAATCTATAGTTTTTAGAATTTTTGTCTGTCTGTCTGTTACCGCATCACAGAAAAACCACTGGAGGGATTTTGATGAAATTTGGTATGGTAATAGCTGGTTATCCGGGTCAACATATAGGACACTTTTTACCGCGGCAAAATATCTCATTTCTGAGAAAAAATATAAAAAATGCATTGTAAGAGTATACTAATATGTAAAACCTAAGAATTTGGTTTTTGATTATCTGAACGCGGGCGGAGCCGCGGGCAATGCCAGTTTCTAATAAAAAAAATTATAGTTATATTTAAATCATTGTAAATTTTCTGTAAAAAGTGTTAGAAACTTAATAAATATATGTATATTATGATTCTCTGATTAAAAGATTAAATATATAATTTGAATAGGATTTTTCAACGCATGTAGAATGACATCTCATTAAATAATTTCGAATGCTTTACAGCAATCATGGTCACGGGAGAGTGTCTTTCCCGTTCGTTGAAAACATCGGGAACCAAAAATTAAAATAAATCCGCGAAATAATCCGAAAAGACAGGTTTATTTAAAACTAGCATTGCCCGCGGCTCTGCCCGTGCTCAGATGACCAAAAACCAAATTCTTAGGTTTTAATTATTAATATACTCTTACATTTCAGTTTTTGTATTTTTTCTCACAAATGAGACATTTTCCCGCGGTAAAAAGTATCCTATATGTTGACCCGAATAACCAGCTATCACCATACTAAATTTCATCAAAATCCCTCCAGTGGTTTTTCACAGACAAAAATTCTAAAAACTATACATTCGGCCTCTGTATCGATAATAATGTTTATTTCAATAAGATTTTCTAAAAAATATTTAATGTACAGATTCGGCTTACTTACAATTTTATTATATTTATAGATGTCAAATACTCGCGTAAATCTAAGAAAGTATTACCGAGATATTATAATTTCACTAGTAATATAGTAACTGCATGGAGTTTTGTCAATCATCTCTATATCTCTCAATACACGGAACAATATCAGTTACAATTTAAATTCACTAACACATTCATAGAAATGTCACAAAATCGGTCTATCTATGAGATTTTGATGATTTCGCTAAATTATAAGCGCCATTAAATTGTAAAACAGTCACTGATTGGTCAGATTTTAACATCTTTTTTGATGCATAATTTGCATAGATTTGTTTAAGTAATATATGTAATATTTTCTATATTGAAATGAAATATAAATACGCAATAAAAATATCTCATCAAAAATATTGTATAGCATTTTAAACAGACTTCCTCGCTAAAGAGCTCACTCAGCAGTAAAACCTGGATAAACATTAGAACCTATGTAGGAACTAACTGAAAAAGATAAATATTAAACATGTTCGCGGAATTAACTTGAGATCTTCACAAGCGAATTACAACTCTATTTGAGGTTGAAATAAAACCGATAGTAACAAATTCACACTTTCGATATATTGGTCATATAATTGAGATCTAGCGACTGACTGTCACACCGTTACATACGAGTAATATAGATATGAGCATTGAGCAATATTAGTAAAGAAAATGATATAACTTTATAAAATATTGAAATATACGTAATACTCGTGGGAATAGCAAAAATTATATTCAATAAAAATGTGAAACAATCCTCTACAGTAAATATATAAAGAACGGACTTATAGTTAAATAAGTTAACAGAATTTTTACATAAAAAATATTTATTTACCTATAAAAAATATTTATCTAATATCGATTCTGCCACATACTTACTCCACCTCAAGGTTCCCTGGAAGAGATCGTATATAGTTATAAAGCCGCCAGCTGTACAGGTATTTGGTTTTTGTATTATTGTCGTTTGTTTGTTCGTTCTTTTATGATATGCAATAAAGATTATAATTATTATTAATTTATAAATGAATTAAAGTTTTTACAGGATTTTGATTGAAAGTACCCAATTTATATTTAATTTAATGGCTACGAAGTTTTTTTGAAAAGTTAACACTAACATTTGTTTACACAAAATAAAAATATTACGCCACCGTAATAAAATTATTGATATCTAAATATATCTGAAAATATATAAAAAAAGATTATCAAATATTCGATTCGGTGTAAAGAAAGGACAGGAACCGATAAGACGAAATGGGGCGTGAGCACTTAGAGGTGTACTTACTCTCCCTGGGTACTTGCTACAGCTACCCACTTTTTGTTTGAGTTTGTGAACGGGTTAGCTAAACTACAGTTTGACTGCACTGTGTTGGGAGAGAGAGAACAAAATGGAGTTTTAAATCAGTTTTAGTAGTAATCACCCTAAAATTTAAATTAAATTCAAATATGTTGGGACATTAACACACAACAACATCTAGTACTATAATAAGCTACGAGGCTTGTATTATGGATACCAGATAGTTGATACACTATACATATAATATAACTTTAAATACATACATATTACAAATACAAACACCCATAACGGGAGATTGTTGGGATTCGTGCTCATCACATAAATGAATGCCCCCAGCGGGACTCGAGCCCGCGACCGCTGGGACAGCAAGTAGGGTCACTACAAACTGAGTCAGACGTGTCGTCTATAATAATTATATTATATATATAATTTGAAAAGATATGTAAGAAAAATGAAGCTTTTTTTAAATATCGGTCGAATAAAAGAACAATAGTTTATAAATATGATATTTTTGATTAAAAGCATTGATAGTATTTTATGGAAGAGATTTTTTTAAAATTGCCATGCCATGAGTATTAAAACATTATATGATGTACATTGTACACACAATATTACATCTTATCCATGTTGGGACTAATAATATTATCTTTTCATTCAATATAAATAATGCAGCACTCACAAAAATTGTACCTGTGACCAATGATGTTATAGCAACTTACATATACATATATCACTATGCCATGACAATCATATAAACATTTCTTGTTTACATTTAGTATACGAGCTGTCCAATAATAATTTTTATCCGTATTAATAATATTATAAATGTGAAAGTTTGTTAGTATGTATGGATGTTTGTTACTCTTTCACGCCAGAACAGCTGAACGGATCTGGGTGAAATTTGGCATAGAGATAGATTATAGTCTGAGAAAACACAAAGGCTACTTTTTATCCCGACTTTTTATCCCAAAAAATTTACGATTCCCGTGGGATAGGTTTGATTTTGTTTTCCTAAAGGTGAACCCGAACGAAGTGAGGGCGAGCCGCTAGTATGTAATTATTGTAATAAATGAATATAAAAATATTACTCCTCATTTTTCACCTAATCAAAAGCATTTTTTGAGCTTTTCCATTTGCCTCTGATTACATTCAATATAAGTGACACAGCGCTTTCCTTAGATATCCCACTTTCCTCCACTGTTTCTAAGCTTACTGCTATAATGATATACATACTTTATAAAGAGTTGATTCTTAAAAAGGTAAATTTAAGTTCCACAGCTAAAGCTCATCCCAGATAAAATTTTCTATCGAACACTCATAAACTTGTTCACTTTAGCGCATACGACGCCATGTAAATGCAATTTATAGTACCATCTGTATCATATCTTTTGAGTAGAATTTTCTTTTTAAACGATGGAAGGAAGCATAAAAAATAAAAGGTACAAATACTCCATTTTTTTTAAACAATGCATATTATTAGAATATTTTCATAATTAAAGTAGGTCATTTACTAAAAACGAGGAGAGGAAGAAGGAACGATAAAAATAAGAAGAAGCAACGAGTACCCAACTTTATTTATAATATAATCTATTTTCTATATAAATAAAATAAGAATTAGAAGATATTTTATTTTTCCTGAATTATTATTATTATTATTTTTGATTAGAATTTACAACTTATTAGACTAAATTTACAACAATTTTTTAACTTTAATTTAAATTCACAACATGTTTTGTTATTGTAAATTAAATAAAAACATATAGGAAAGCCACATACAATACCTCGCAGTGGCTAAAGATTAAATTTTAACTAGCACTAAATTTTTGGCTCTATATATAAATAATGCCATAGAAAATCACCGCAACTAACAAATATGTGAAACACTGTACTGTGCGCTGCACGTTAAACAAACCTCAAAATAACTAAATTCTGCTAAAATCTAAACAAGAAAACAAAACAAACAGAAACAAGTTCTCACAAGCCATCTTTCATAATAATTTCTTCAGAAACAAATTATTGCATCATAAGTCACATGGTTGTTTCTTTTACTTGTTGCGTGATGGTGGTTTATAAGAGAAACAAAACTGAATCAGAAATGAAAATTCATCCCCCATATATGTTTAATAGAAGACGAAAAGATATGGAGTTTGTCATTCCTAAAAAACGTAAAAGTATGTACTGTATTATACTCATATGATAAAATTCTGAGTCAAATCTTTAAATTCTTTCTAATACTTTTTACATTTTTCGTCTGTTTGTCTGTCTGTCTAAGAATGCACGTCACATAACGTCACGAGAAAACCACTGGACAGATTTTGATGAAATTTGGTATGATGATAGCTGGTTATCCGGGTCAACATATAGGATAATTTTTAGTATGGAAAATATCTCATCTCTGAGAAATCTATACTAACCCTTAAAACTTATCTAGGAGACGGACCCGAAAGAGCGAGGGTGAGTCGCTAGTATATAGTCTATCTATTCCATACTAACCGTTAACCAACTAAATTCTAAAATATAGAGTCAATGATCGCTCGTTTCTATGGTCAGCATATTATTAATACTTAATAAATCAATCATCCTGTTTTCTTTAAATAAATAAACTTCGCCAGTAAAAAAACCTTTTCAGAATTTTCCCTATTCTCACAAGTTTGAATCTCAACAACACTTTGTTCTTAAATGAAAAATAAAAAAATCAAAAAGTCCCACTTCTAAATATGACTCAAGATTGTTTAGATGGCGTAAGAGCAATTGGGGCCCGAGTAAAAATATTTTATTCACAACCGCCCAGCAATTGGTGCGGGATGAATTTTCACAAAAACAAGTTTTAATAAGGCGAGCGGGAAAACGTCCGGAACATCGAAATTAAAACACCTATGGGACTAAATTTTCTAATGCAGGTATTAGACTTAATATTGAAATAATTATTTTAGTATTAATTATAATTAAACATTATTAATATACTATATTAGTGCTAGCCCAGTGGTCGCGCTCGCTTGGGAAACCGAGTGAAGTGGGTTCAAATTCCGGGTCTCGCGCCTCTGATATTTTCATGTGCGAATTATTTCCAACACAATTACCACTTGTCTTACCATACATGTCTGAGAGAATCTAGCAAGTTTTCGAAAGACATGTGAAGTGCGCCAACCCATACTTAGACAGCATTGAAGGGAGGCCTGTGCCCAGCAGTGGGACAATAAAAAAGGCTGAATACATCCTATATTACAAAGCGTATATACTTATAGTATAATAATGCTCAATAGACTATTTTATTTATTTTTTTGCGTTTGTTAGAACGCTAGAACGCGCTTACAAATATCTGTTTTAATACCCTAATTTGATTTGAGAAGCAAAAATATTTTTTTACTTTTTGTAGCCTCTTAATTCAAGAAGGTTTCAAACTGTTTTATATTACGCTACAGCCCTTACAAAGCACTCAGACATCAAGCTAGACTTATATAATTTGCGTATTCATAAAGCTATTCTTAGAATCGTTTAAGTAATCTCAAAGCTAACAAAGCACCTCTAAGCCTTCGAAGACATGTTGACTCTCTGTGTATCTTCTATCGTCTGTACAATGGAGTCTTCTGATGAACTTTTGATCTGGTGACATCATTGCGTTTTTATCACCAAACCCTTCGCCGTTGGGTTGGATGTCATCCACACATCTTGGATGCTTAGCATCCCACATATGTACGTGTATCTCGTTTGTTTTTACCATACAGGTGCAAAATGTGGAATGATTTTCCTCCTGAGGTTTTCTCTGACCTCTATAATATAGGATTCTTCAAGAGTCGTTACCATCCCAGCCACTTACGATCAGGTAGATCATCTGCTCGTTTGCCTCTTTCTACCTATAAAAAAAACATGTAATACTCCCTTGTAGTAGTGTAAATGTAATATAACAATCTGTTACCTTTTCATACGAATATAGTTCAATATATTTATTTATTAATACAAATTGCAAACTTGAATATGAAGTTTCTGAATTATCCTTTATTCATCTTCGTTTTCCATATAAGACACATATTGTGTCACAAACAAAACATCGTAATCACCAAAGTGATATTTTTTCTAAACAATTGTACGAAAAACATTAACTCGTATCATTACTATATTGAACAAAGGAGGAAGGAATCAAGGTAGTGACAGGTCATTAACGGCTATGAGAGAAATTACCACATGACTACTTTAGGATATTATCCTCTAAGCTTTCGTTTAGAATTGTCGTTAATCTTTATATGTTGTGCCTTTGTTTTAGCGTTTCATTTATGTATTTATTTTTATATAAAGCGTGTTGTTATGTAACTTTTTCTTTGTCATGTTATCATTTATAATATACTTATGCCATTGGCATCTCATTTACAGAGATAGAATATCTTTTGAATTAATCCAGAAATTGGTCTTTCCGTGTGTAATGTTTTATCTGTAAATTCCATGGTTTAAACATTATTCGTCTGTAACGAACGTCAAAGTATATTTAAAAAAATATATGTTGATAATATTTTTATGTATGTATCATATAAAAGCTATAAATCACTGCTACCACTGTATCAGAATACACTTTTGCTGTAATATACATAGGATGATGTTCTGACCGATTTCGGCCACGGCGGCTAATCTCATTGAGACTAGCCAGATATTATAGTGCACAAGTGTACGCGCAGACACAGGTGCACTAATATAATATCTTTGTGTACATCATATTAACACCTCCAGGTAAATTTCTAAGAAATTAATTAAATTTCTAAAAAATTCTATTGTTAACTGTAACGCCGACGTGTCTGCGGTCGTGGAGGGATTAATTTATGTTGATTGAGATAACAAGTGTTGTACACTGTGCGTCCCTAGATGCCTAGACAGTAATAGATAAAGTAACTTAACGCCCATTTTTCTGATTTTACAATAAATAAAATTATTATAGTTTGTGTCAACAAACACATTTTAAGCCTATAGCAATTAACGGTAATCTTGAAAAGCTTGCTATTAGTAAAAGAATTTTCAGATTTGAATCAGTAGTTGCAGAGATTAAAACTTAAATACTTTACCTTCTTATTATATTAGCGTAGATAACTATAAATATTTCGAAATGATCTCAAAATCTATAAATAGTCCTTTAATATATTCGTAAAATGTATCTTGCAAAGGACAATAAAATTATTTCAAATAACATTAATCAAGCTCTAAGAATTTTTTTTATATGTTGGGACATCAACACATCATCATCAAGTTCCATTGTAAGCTACGAGGTCTGTATTATGGATACCAGATAGTTGATATACCACACATATATAACTTTAAATACATACAAATTATAAATATAAACACCCATGACTGGAGTACAAACATTCGTGCTCATCACACAAATAAATGCCCCCAGCGGGACTCGAACCCGCGACCGCTGGCACAGCAAGTAGGGTCAATACAAACTAAACCAAACGTCGTCATTATAAATAACACTCAAAAACTTTTGAAAAGCCCAAGCTATTATAGTTAAAAAAATAAATCTATCAGATATCACAATTTCATTTATAGATATAAAAGTATTTTCGCTACTCTTTTATTAAACGCAATTCCATAGAAAAAAAGAACAAAAACTTAGAATCACAATATAAGATTCAATCAGCGCCCCCACCTGTCTCTTGCCATTTTAATTAAGAAATGTTTTCTATGGCAATGCTGGGAGTGCGATAAATATTTAGATCGTAATCACACAAAAATATACCTTATTCTATTGATAATAGTGCTAAGCTTCATATCGGAAAATAAAATAATTCTTACAATCAGCCCTTATAGTCGTAGTGTTACATCAAATGAAAAAAATATTTTATTAAATTTTATATTTTATTCAAGTTTAGTTACTGAGTCTTTCTGTATAGTACGTCTCAGTAACAGCGCCTTAACTCTCACTGGTCGTGTCGAGCAGTCGTCCTCCCGGAGTATGAGAGTGATAGAAATAGAGAGTTCACTTGTATCTGCGCGTACACCTGTGCACTATAATATCTCCTGCGCAGTAGGCTAGTTTCAATGAGATAGGCCGCCGTAGCCGGAATCGGCCAGGAGAACACCACCATGGTATCTTGTCACTAAGCTTGAACTCTAAATATAACATCATTATATTTCAAATAAGTTAAATAAAAGTTTGTTAAATCATTTCCTACAGAATAAAAAGCTTTGTGAAAGCTAATACGAAATAATAACATCCATAAATACGGCATTCACCTTTAAATATAACTATTTGATGAAAGTTCCAAGTGTTTATTGAAAGTTGCTATAATACTCTGAGCTTTTTCAAAACAGTGAGCTTAAGATTAAGTTTTTCTTAAAATGTCAAAACTTGCTTCACTATTTATGACGTCTTGACTACGAAAATGTAGAAGCTCCTGACATATTAGATATTCTGAGGCATGTATTCACTTGCGAAGTTGCACCCGACCAGGTAAATGTGACGCTTAAACGTGCAATTCAACGCTTTAGATACAGATCTTTATTTTTTAAATATACTCTACGTTAAGATAATCAGGTTTTTATTAAGGAAATATGATAAGTTTTTTTTTAGATTTTTTAATTATTCTTTTTGTGCATAATAACGAGGTTATTAGACTTTTCACTCAATTATTTACATATTTTATTTTAAATAAAACAATCTTTTCGAATTATTTCGTGGATTTATTTTGATTATTGGTTCCCGACGTTTCAAATGCTTTACAACAATCATGGTCACGGAAGAGACTGAGGTGTTAGATATCTCGAAGGTGTACTTGTTACAGACAGCCTACACACAAATAACAAAATGAAAAATTGCACCAAGTACCTTACAATATTTTATAACTTTAAACATTTTTATAATTTTAATTAGTTTTATAATTGAATATGGAATATTATTTATTTAATTTTTGCTGTTATCATTATAATTATTACAATTTTATAAATATTAATTAGTAATCTTTATTTAGTGTTGCCATTATTATATTTATAACCATAAAGAGAAAATATAAAATATAATAATTATTATTTAAGCCACATAATTGTTCTATGTGTAATATAAAAAATTAAAATTAGTTAAGAATAATAATTTTAATTTCGTTTGCTATTATTTAAAAAGACAATTTACTAGGCAACACTATTACTATATACTTTTACGAAACGAGTCACCAGTCTCCTTCGTCGGTAAAAAACCATCCTTAAAAGATTACACAAATTTTCCAGATTTTTAACTAAAGTAATATTTTTTAATTTAGTCAAAAACATTTGTTATTAGCATCGTTCAATCGTTTCATCTCGACCAAGAATTGTATCCGTGCCAATGATTTCCCTAAAGTTCATAGACGCTTTCAGCCTCCTTCGATTTGGCGCGCCGCCAGCACCACCCTGATTGCATGTATTGATTCAAATATTTCAACTTTATTTTATCTCATATAGTTTTTACTTACGGACCCACGACTGTGATGTTAGTGAATACTTGTATACGTGTTATGTAAATAGTACTAATTCATGGGGTTAATGAAATCCATACTAATATTATAAATGTTAAAGTGTGTTTGTCTGTCCTTCTATCACGTCGAAACAGGGTAATGGATTGGCGTGATTTTTTATATGGAGATAATTGGAAGACTGGAGTGTGACATAAGCTACTTTTTACCGCGGGAGATTATCTTAGTCCCACGGGACAAGGCATTATAATACATCTCACAAAATCAAAATCAAAATATTTTATTGAAAAGATAGTTTTATTTAATAATATTTTATTCAGCATTAAATTATTACAATTTTTTACTAAACCTCATGAGTTTACTACCACCATAACATCACAACAACTCACCATACTTATATTTATATAAAAAATAATATATAGTCAATCTATTCCATACTAACCGTTAAAACGTACTTCGGGCAAACCCGAGCGAAGCGAGTGTGAATCGCTAGTATGACATAAACAAAAAGAGGTTACCTCTAAAATATTTTAAATTGTAGTTGTATGCAATGGCAAATTTACATATATCCCAAGTATAGGATGTTATGTTTGGCAAAAACTCTTGTAACTCTAATTGTCTGTTCCATATAATTTTCACAATCCAACAAATTGGTTGAAATTACACAATACATAGTTTTTAAGTATATTTCTGAGCTAATCAAAGCTCAAACATGTTCCGAAATATTACAGAAAATATATTTTCTATAGATTTATATTTAAAAACAAGACGTGTTTGTTAGTTTGTAGTATCCGACGAAGCCACGGAACTCTGATTGATATTTTTTTTAATACGATTTATATAATAAGGATCACTTTTTGGTCGGAGAGTGACGTATTGTTTATCTCGGCAAATCAAATAACGGCCGTCGGGTATAAGTTTATTACTCAGACTAAAGAACAATATAGACAGTGTCATAGAACTAAACACGAAGCCAGACAATAATTTTTTAAAATAATAGGTATATAATGATTTAAAATATGAACAGAATATTCATTATAGTAATAAGTAAATAACTGTTAATAAATAAAAATAGCTGACGGATATTTTTATGTAAAAAAAATATAAAAAAATAAAAAAATATTATTATGCTGAAAGAATTTATTATTTTTAGAAATTATTATTCATATTTACTTCCGCAACATTGTAAATTAATGACTAATATTAATTAAATACCTATATAAAATGTTCCTTTTAAAAAAAAAAGGAAAATGATATTTATGACAAAAATGAGAATCTTACTACTAGGTATATAAATGCAAAAGTTTGGATGGATGGATGGATGTTACTTAATCACTCCAGAACGGCTGAACGGATCTGGATGAAATTTTGTACAGAGATAGATTATATTTTTAAATGGCTAATAGGCTATTTTTTATCTCGGAAAAATGTATGGTTCCCATGGGATAGATTTGTTATTGTTTTTCATTAGGGACGAACTCGAGCGAAACGGGGATGAGCCTCTAGTTACCTATATAAAATTTTCCTCATTCTTTAAAGAAAGTAACAATCTATATGGCAAAATCGATAAACAACAAAATCACGGTACTATTTTTAACTTTGACATTTTTTTAGCGTGCTCTGTCTAAATAATTCTTTAGTCTGAGGCTTATTACAAAGTAAATATAATACAAGTAATGTAGAAATACAATACTTTATTTTTATTTACTTTCCTCGTAGAAGCATTATAATTTATTATTACTACTATTCTGATACAATATTGGAAGCAGTATTTTATCGCAAAAGACTTCATATCGAGCCCACCTTAATATCGTACGAACGGTCGGACACGATTCTAATAAAGTTTATTTTTATTAGACCCACTTGCTTACTTTAATATGTATGTAGATTAATATACATATACTATGTAGCTTAATATAAATAAATGTTTATTTTTTGTTCCCAGTCATACCAAGGCATAGTCACGGGAAAGACTAAGATTTTTGCTATCTCAAAATATACATACGATTTGAAATTATTATAATCTGTGCAATTTTGTTGAGATTTAAAAAAAATTATTTAAATGTCAGAAAATGTTTATTTCCTAAATATACACTAGAAACCTCCCTTACTTTGCTTCGGATAAAAATACACTCCATTACTAAAAAAATCCTATAACATTAAAGTATGAGCAATTTTAATGTAACAATCCCAAATTTAGGTCACACTAGCGACTTACGACGTTTTAATTTTTTTGATCGGAGTCTTCATTCTTTTTCTAAAATAAAAGTAGCCAAGGTTAGTCCTTGTAACACCAGTTATCTGCTAGTGAAAGTCCCGTCAAAATTAGTCCAGCCGTTTCGGAGATTAGCCAGATCAAACAGATAAACAGACAAAAAATTTAAATAATGTGTTTTTCATAAGTACCTACCGTGTAGGTATATGCATTTAGTAAAAAGCTGTTATTTTGACATTACAAACAGACACTTCAATTTTATTTATCTGTATAAATTAAATGAACTGCAAAACAGAGCCAAAATAAAATTAAAAATAGTTCTGTCTGTCTGCCCATCTGTGCCCGTAACGTTTTTATTGACACTTTACAAAGATTGACAATTGAAATGAAAGATCATAAGCTATATTTATTATGCTAAAAAAATGCGCGGAATAAATGATTAATAGATTTTGTCAGAACTTTTACTGGCAGATTTCGTTAAAAGAGGCATAGGTTATTTTAATAAATTTTTATAAAATAGTTTTTGCCAATATAATGTAGCGAGATTTTAAACAAAATTTCGGATCTCATTAAAGCTCTACAATATAGGTGTATACGGTTTTGTGCGTAGAGTAATAAAATATTGCTAGCATTACGTTTAAATTATTATGATAATTTCTCACAACCACTTCCCTTATAATTCAAAGTCACACTCTGAAAATAATCTTTTCATTAAAACGCCTTTGAAGTAAAACGTCTTCAATTAATAATTAGACACCGACATCAGAGCTTCCACGTAGCATCGAAGTTGTAATTAAAAAGGCATTCAGATCTTGGAGAACGTCCGTATTATGTAACAATATCTATTTCATTTTTACTTAAAATTGTAGTTTTAAATGTTTGCTAGCGAAGTTAATTTGCTAAACAACAAACACATCACAAACTCATTGTTTGTCAAAAACTCCACTAGCATTTCGGAAAAATGGGTCAGTTTTGAGAAAAACTGCCGAAAGAAACTCAGCGGAAGGATTTTTTTTAAATATTTTAATATCCGACATTGAAATATCATATCTTCTAGATAACAGTTATAGTATAACTAGCATTTCCCGCGGCTCCGCCCGCGTTTAGATGACTAAAAACCAAATTCTTAGGTTTTACATATTAGTATACTTTTATATTGTAGTTTTTGTATTTTTTCTCAGAAATGATACATTTTCCCGCGGTAAAAAGTATCCTATATGTTGATCGGATAACCAGCTATCACCATACCAAATTTCATCAAAATCCCTCCAGTGGTTTCTCTCTAATGCGATAACAGACAGACAGAGAGATAAAAATTCTAAAAGATTCGGCCTCTGTATCGATAATAATGACTATTTCAATAAGATTTTCCAAAAAATATTTCGGCTTAGTTACAATTTTATTATATGTATAGATAATAGTCTTTAGAAAAAATCTTTCGGTAATAACCAAATAAATTGTCCAGTTCGTATTCCGGAATCAAAACTCAAAATAAATTAAAAAAACCGAAAAGATACTTTTATTGTAATCTAAGAAAGTATTTTATTATAACAATAGACATTTTTTGAACATTTTTCAGATCTCAAATAGTTGTAAAAATTGGATCTAAGCAAAACCAGGGCTAATCGCTAGTACTTGTAAAATAATAACATCGAAAGTCTAAGTATACTCAGATTTGCATAAGACTGCAAAGCTAATGGACTATTAACTTGTTTGTCTAAATAAGTACTACATATTCAGGGCTCTACGTCTTTTACTTAGCAAAATGATATACGGATTTTAACAAACAACTTATTCTCTTAGGTTATAACCATCGAGGTGGATAGAAGAATAATTTTCTTCATTACTGAAGGAAAAAATATGGCCGCTGTTTGAAAATGACAACGTTAAAACTAGAAAATATTTCGATGGATTTAATATCTATATATTATTATTTATTTTGGGTCACAAATAATTAATAGCTTTTCTAATAGATGAAAGTAAATACTTTTATTCTTAACGATCGATTACTTTTGTGTTAGTTTTTGTATAAATATATTTTGTGCTGTGACATAAATACGTTAAATTGGCTAGGAACTATAATTAGATATATTTCAAGTGTCAATTTAAAAAAAAAGGTATCCATATTCATTGTAATGTAAACGATAACTAAAAAAAGTAAATGATAAAAAGAAAAAATAAGATTTTAAATAAAACTATCTTTTCGGATTTTGTCGCGGATTTATTTGCATATCCGCGACAAAATCCGAAAAGATAGTTTTATTTAAAATGTCAAATATTCGCGTAAATCTAAGAAAGTATTTAAAAATAAGATATTTAACTTGTGAAAATTTGATGGTTTTTAGATACACAATCCTCTTTTCTACGCAAATGAATTTTGTCAAGTCATTTCCTTCGACGCACTTGATCGTTTCGAACTCTAAAAGTAAATTTTAAATTTTTCGTTCATTTTATGTACCACTATCGTGGTAACTGCTTAGTCTTACTAATAATTTCATTACTAAATATCTGCTAGAGGAAAATGCACGCTTTATCCTGGGAACACTCTTAATGCAAAACAATATCATTTATTTCGTTATTTGTTTTTTTTTAATAAAAAAATATAAAATATTTACAATTCCGGTTGTTGTTTTTAGGTAATTGAGTGAGAATTTCGTATGATTTCACAATATATGTATAATTGTAAACCTATTAGATATTCCACGATTTTATTAATATTATAAATGTAAAAGTTTAGATGGGTGTTCGGATGTTTGTTACTCAATCACGCCAGAATGGCTGAACGGATTTGAATGCAATTTGACACAGATATAAATAATAATAGTCTGTAATAGTACATAGGCTTACTTTTTATCCCTAAAAAATGCACGTTTCCCGTGGGATAGGTTTGTTTTTATTTTTCTAGAGGCAAACCCGAGCGCAGTGAGGATGAGCCACTAGTATCCAATATTTCACTCACTTGACGTCTATGGACGAAGCTTATGGTCTTCTATTAAGCGAATAAACATTGGTCCGATAACTACTAATTTAGTTACTAATAACTGAAAGCAGCTTTAACTGGACATTTGATATGACAAACGTAAATTGACTTATTCTAACACTGGGTTTCGTCTGAGATTTTCTTCTCTTGGAAATACGGTGACAGAAAAGTCGTGTGGAAACCTGCATGTCTTAAAGAATTTACCGAGTGTCGAAGTTTGCTTGCCTGCATTTGGCCAATGTAGTGGACTACGGTCTTATCCCTAACGTTTTGAAGAGAAGCCAGTGCCCTGCATTAGAATATTAAAAATACTGAACAATATTATCGATAGTGACTTACCCTCGCATCGCTTAGGTGTGTTCCTAAGAAAGTACATATAGTATTACATATTAACACCTCCAGGTAAATTTCTAAAAAAATCATTAAATTTTTAAGAAATTCATTCTTAACTGTAACACCGGTGTCCCGCGGTCGTTGAGGGATTAATAATGCATTGTTTTTGTATAACTTTATTATATCCGACGCACACCAATGAAGCTCCCAGTCGACATGATTTTTTCGGGCATCTTCAATAATAATCATTGTGATATTTCAGGCAATTCACACAAACCCTTAGTGAATTGTACATATAAACCTTCCTCATGAATCAGTCTGTCTATTGTAGAAAACCATATGAAAATCCGTTCGGTAGTTTTTGGAGTCTATCGCGTTCAGACAGACAGACACAAAGGATGGGGGGTGGTGGTTTACAATATGTAGTGATGATTAACATGACCATATACCTAATGATTAAAAAAATATATTACTTTCTTTTTTCCGGTCTGTCGGGTGTCGAGTGAAAAGTTTATAAAGGAGTTTTAACGGAAAAAGTTTATTATTCTATTACGATGTAGCAGACTGGTTTAAAACTTTAACCGGATATCCTAGCTTTAAAATTTTGTTCACGATTTTCACGTTTCTGTTAATATATTTACAGAATACCACCTTCTGTATGTGGCTTTGACTCTAACTTTTAACTCCCTAATTTATATTTAGAATTTTACTCGACAAATAGACATAACATAACAAAATCCCCGTTAAAATAAAAATAACCAAACAAGGTCAATAGACTAAATAATTATATCAAAGTGTTCAAAAATTCAATGGAGTTTTAAAAATTCATTACAGTAATACCTAAATTTACGCATATCTTCCAAAATATCGTACCTTTATATGTATCAAATATTAATTAGCAAAAAATATTTGGACGAGAAGTAGGTTCCTTTTTTATTAAAATACTAGCGGTTCGCCTTTGCTACTCTCGGGTTCGCTTCAAGAAAAACAATAACAAATCTATCCCACGGGAACTGTACACTTTTCCGGGATAAAAAGTAACTAATGTGCTATTCCAGACTATAATCTATCTCTGTGCCAAATTTCATCCAGTTCCCTTCAGCCATTCTGGCATTATTGAGTAACACATCCAAACATCCATCTAAACTTTCACATTTATAATATCAGTAAGATTTAATGACTTAGTTCATGTAACAAATAACAATACTTAATTGAATAATATAAACAGCAATATCTGTTGAAATAGTTTCAACAGAAACAAACTAATAACACACGTCTAAATTCACAGAACAATTGACGTAGTCAGGATTCTTCCGAAATCCATTATCTACATATATCTAATATATAAATATCTCATGTCACGGTGTTTGTGGTCGCACTCTTTGGAAATGGCTCGACCGATTTTAATGATTTTTTTTTGTATATTTGGTAGGTATGAGAATAGATTGTAAAGTATTTTTCACCCTCCTACCCACCCCCATTTCTTAATAGCTATTTTAATATTTTTGTATGAACAATATCTAAATAATATTATATAATTCATCGACACAATCGAGTTCGTCCATATGTACGAACTCGATTGAAGCGAGGGTGAGTCGCTATATAACATAAAGCAAACGATGTTTGTAGCTGACGAGCTTTAGTGTTGTCCAAAGAAATTTGGAAATAGTTTTTTTTATATAGATAGGTAAATTTTATTCGTGTAAGTATGTTTTACTCGTCAATAATGATTTAAATGTATGTGTATGTATTCAGCCCTTTTTAACGTCCTACTGCTGGGCACGGGCCTCCCTTCAATACGAGGGGATCAGGCCATAGTACACCACGCTGGCCAAGTGCGGGTTGGCGGACTTCACATGTCTCTCGAAAACTTGCTAAGTTCTCTAAGACATGCAAGTTTCCTCACGATGTTTTCCTTCACCGTAAGGCAAGAGGTAATCATGTTAGAAATGATTCGCACATGAAAATATCAGAAGTACGAGACCCGGGATTTGAACTTGCTTCACTCGGTTTCCCAAGCGAGCGCGTTACCACTGGGCTACCACTGCCTTATGATTTAAATATTAAATATAAATAAATATCTTGTAATCTCTACGAGGCTTGTTTTATGGATACCAGATAGTTGACACACTACACATATATAAATTTAAATACATACAAATTATAAATATAAACACCCATGACTGAAGTATACACATTTCTGCTCAATTCTTCTGAATGCCCCCAGCGGGACTAAAACCCACGACCGCTGGCACAGCAAGAAGGGTCACTACAGAGTGAGCCAAACATGTCGTCAAAAGATTACGGTCGCCTTTCGACCGCTAGGCGAACAATAGTTTTTACAATTAGTTATAGCAATCTGCTTTTTATACAAATTTTTTCATATTATTTTCTACGGTGACTTTAATACATTATAAATGTTACCTTCTAATGGAAGTATAGTTTATTTCGTGCTTGATGTACCATCGGGGTGTTGTTACGCCTTGCAAGTTATAAAGAATCATAAATCAAAACTCGCCTCACTACAATCTGATTAGTATGAGATAATCTTCTTAAAAAATTTTAAGCTAATATTTTCCCTTGTGCTCGCGAGAATAAAAAATAGCTAAGCTAATATTAGCATTATAAAATTGAGCTAAAATAAATTAAACTTACTTTTCACCATCACTTTACTTTAGTTATGAATCAGACCAGGAAGTATTCTATGTGAGTCGCATCCGAAATTTCTATTTAGCTGTGAAAATCTCTTTAAAAGGGATTCACAACTATAACACAATAAATAATAGGATATAAAACGACGGACATGCGATATTTTCACACTATTTTTTTAAAGCGTATTTTTTGATTTGACTATTAGCTTGCGCTGCGTCTTTATTCACAAGTCTTAGAATGTATGACCCTTTGGGTTCGCTCTAATTCTAAGGTTCAAATTCTATAATATAATAGAATTCTCAAATTTTATACAATTACATATTATTATTACAAAACACGTTTTAACACTATTTTTTTTTAAGACAGTGGTAGCCCAGTAGTTACGCGCTCGCTTGGGAAACCGAGTGAAACGGGTTCAAATCCCGGGTCTCGCACCCCTAATATTTTCGAGTGCGTATCATTTCTAACATGATTACCACTTGCCTTACGGTGAAGGAAAACATCGTGAGGAAACCTGCATGTCTGATAGAACGTAGCAAGTTTTCAAAAGACATGTGGAGTCCGCCAACCCGCACTTGGCCAGCGTGGTGGAGTATGGCCTGATCCCCGTCGTATTGAAGGTAGGCCCGTACCCAGCAGTGGGACGTTAAAAAAGGGTTAAATACGTTATTATTTTAATACTATATTTAAAAAAAAAGCGTTGGTTGAGTGCGTTTAGCACGCCATATAAGGTCGTTAAGTAATGAAAGAACAGTTAACTGACTAAGAACATTTCCGCTTTCTCATTGGAATGTAGTTACTATTTCAGCTAAGTCATAATGGTATCATAAATCATAACTTTATCGGTTCTCTGAGACCGTCCAATAAACAATAGAAGCAATGTACACACTGTTATGATATTAGTATTTTAAGAAGTATTTATTTTTTGGATTTCTTAATATTTAGAAATTTACTTATGATGATTGTAAGGTCGAGACCTAGTGCCTTAGTCTGTTCTTTTTTCTATGTATTTGTTTTTGGTCTATCGAAATAAGTCTATACTAATATTATATTAAGAGGAAAGATTTTTTTTGTTCGTTTGTACTACCGAATAAGCTCCGAAACTACTGAACCGATTTAGATGAAACTTGGTAAGATAATAGTTTGAGACAATTCAGCCGGGCGCGAAGCCAAGAAACACACAGGGAGGTGGCCCACTTTGGTGGGCGGTGGGAGGTGGCCCTCTTCGGGGGGGGGGGGGCGCTGTACCATGCGGGTTGCTCCTGGTACTTCTCTGATAGCAGAGTAGACCTTGGAGCCCCACGGTTGTTGTGGTCTGCTTTGGCAGACCTGCCGTCGGGGCGTCGTAGTTGAATGCGTAAGCGATCCTGCGACGCCCCATTAAGACGGGGGAAGGTTTTGTTGGGTTTTAGTGGGTAGTACTGGCTTTGCCGGTGAGTCCCACACCTCGTGCGTAAATGCATTTCCCAACGTTAAAAAAAAGAAAAAAATGGGTGAATTTTAAGTATTATATAAAAATCCTATTTTTAATAAATTGCAAGCTAAAGGAAAGTTACAAATGATAAAAATGCTGTGTTGTGTAATGTGTTTTTTTAGGATTTTAAATAACTATTAGTCATTTTTAAGATTCCGTGCCCAAAGGGTAAAACAGGACCCTATTACTAAGACTCCGCTGTCCGTCCGTCTGTCTGTCTGTTTGTCTGTCTGTCACCAGGCTGTATCTCATGAACCGTGATAGTTAGACAATTGAAATTTTCACAGATGATGTATATCTGTTGCCGCTATTACAACAAATACTAAAAAACAGAATAAAATAAATATTTAAGGGGGCTCCCATAGAATAAACGTGATTTTTTGCTCGTTTTTGCTCGATATTGATAACGGCAACAGGTAGAAGGTTGAAGTATATAAATAAATAAAAATAAATAATTAAATTAAAATAAAACAAATATTTAGGTGGGGCTCCCATATAACAGACATGATTTTTTCGCCGTTTTTATAGATAACTAGTAGAACCCGAGGCTTCGCTCGCGCTAAAACTACAAAAAAATCTCTACAGAGGTAGGTTTCGTATAAACTTCTATCCCCTATTTTATCCCCTTATGGGATGAATTTCGAAAAATGCTAAAACACATATTTCTTTAATTGTTTTGGAGAGCATTGTTTATTAAGAGGTATTAATACCAATATTCAAGTAATTCTGATATATATATATATATATATATATATATATATATATATATATATACATTTATATATTTTTGGTTTTATTATAACGTGTTTTCCCGTGGGACTGAAATAATCTCCCACAGTTAAAAGTAGCCTAGGTCACTCTCCAGCCCTCCAACTATCTCCACACAAAAAATTCCGCCAATTTCTCACTCCTTTTCGATGTGAAAGAAAGACAAACAAACAAACACACTTTCACATTTATAATATTAGTATGGATGGTACGAAACCCTACGTGCGCGAGTCCGAGTCGCACTTGGCCGGTTTTCATAAGTAAAAATAACTTAACCAATTTTTTTATTACATAAAAGACCTACAGAAGGAATTTTTATTAATATTGTTTTCTGTTTGGAGACAGTCTGAGGAATCGAAAGTGATATACGTGTGCAAATGTTGTGTGTGTATGTTTGTTACAATAAAACGGCTGGTAGGATTTGGATAAAATTTAGTACCCAGATAGACTATAACCCGGAGTGACAATACTCAAGCGAAGCAAGGATTTGTAACTAGTTTATATTATTAGCAAGGATAAACGTTAAATTTTTATAGCTCGATCTGTTCAAAGTGGCAGTAAAACTAGCAAATGGTGTCGCACACAAGGCTCCGTTTTCAGGAAATTGACCATGGCTTACGACTGCTAAATCGTTTGACATTCGTTTTATTGGAAGCAACTGTAGGAATGCAAAATGAATGGGGAGCTGACTTTATTGATGTTTTTGGTCCAAACGGCTGTATGGTCTAGTTTAGGTTCTTTATTAGGAGGTTTGAAAGGTTGTGGTTTTGTAACAGTTATTTTAAGCTAACAAAACCCATGATTTTGTTCAATTTTAAAAAAGAAAATATTGAAATACCATGATTTTAAAATAAGAAAATGTGTTGCTATCGATGTTGTAGAATTTGGTTTAGTCAGATTTCGTTTTTAAATAAAAATGTAGACAAATGACAGATCAAAATGGGTAAGAAGATAAAGTTTGTCTCAATATAACAAAATCTCTAGTGCTATTCTGTACAAGTTTTAATGTAACTCGACAGCTGTATATGTTAGCATTCATCAAGTATTTTGTATATCGTTTGACTAGCGACTCACCTTTAATTCGCTCGAGTTCGTCCCTAGGTTGCAAATATAAACTTTCATCCCTATTTTCACCCCCTTAAAGGATGATTTCCGGGTTAAAAAACTATCCTATGTCCTTTTCAAGGTCTCAAATTATCTTTTTACCAAATTTCATCTAAATCGATTCAGTAGTTTCGGACAAACAAACAAACATAAAAATCTTTCTTCTTTATAATATTAGTATAGATTAGTGTAGATAGCGGAGCTTTGAAGTGAAATAAAAATTCTTATAGAAAAGCACTAACGCTTAAAGATCATTAAATCTTCAAGCACATTATCATTGTTATATTATACAAACGAGTCTCGTTGCGAGTATATCACTTGCAGTGTCCGAGATAGAGTGCTAAGCTCTATAATGTCTACATATTCGTACTCTATTATCGCTTCATCCATATATACAATTATTATCTATTGTATTCAGCCCCTTCTAACGTCCCACTGCTGGGGGTGGGACTCCCTTCAATACGAGGGGGATCAGGCCATAGTCCACCACGCTGGCCGAGTGCGGGTTGGCGGACTACACATATATAGATAAATGAGATGTAAATATGTATTATATGTACATAGTATACATATTTATGGTGATATGGGTTAAAACTCCATAATTTATATCTAATTTTTTACTGAATAATCTTTACCACCACAAAAGCTAATACTTTAGATATATAGATTTTCTTATGTCACGACCACAATACGGGCTTGATTCTATTATTGTGCGGGGTGCAATAGAAAGTTTTTCAATATGCAGATTGCACTGACTTCGAGTTTGTATTGAACTGTCAAGTTCTGTGAGTTGAGATAAATGACTAAAGTTGTGTAGATGCACTTGGTCTTCAGTAAATAACGGATAATAGTTGTATTATAAATAAATATGTCGCTTCGAGCATTTGGCTTTGCTTGGTTTTATTTATATTTAATTTAAAAGATAAAAATATTAATGAACCTACCTACATGTCAAAGAAAGCTTTATATTACATGTAGGTTCATCTACGATACCCATTACTATATAACAAATCCTAATAGACAATATATGAAAATTTGTTAGGATTTTTGTTACTAAATTACTCAGAAACCATGCGTAAATATGTATATATGTAGTATACGCTAATATGATGAAAATTGACCATATTATGTTTATACGTAAATCATATTCCATATTTTTATCCTCTTAATGAGAACCCGGTGGATCATAATTCAATTTTATTGTTATTCTAACAGGACTTTTGCTCCGTACTTATCAATAGATGGCATTACCCAAGATTATCTGTCTACCAAACTTCACTTTATTCCAGTACATTAAACCGTGGGATGTTCTTCTATTGCAAAAAGAATTTAAAGACGCTGTTAAACAAATATATAATAGCTTTTTCGTGAAATAGGCTAAACAAATGGAAAAACAAACAAAAAGTTTAAAAGTAATGATTCCATTAATTGTGTTTTCAAGATTTTCTTGAAGAGAGATTTTCAAGATGAGAGATATTTCTTGTCATTAAAAAAAGAAAAATTAAAATCTCTACAATAGAATTAAGGAAGATATCGCGTTATATACAAAATACACACGAAAATTTTGTAGTCCCTCAATTTTGAAGGTCAAAATAGCAAAATTCAGTCAAACATCCATACAAAGCTATTATTCAGCACAAAATGTCCTACTAATAGATCAAATGCTAGGCGATAGTCCTACAAACAGATTCGGAACCCCAGTCCCCAATTTACAATCTTTCAGGAAAGCTATGTGAAAGTTCCAGCGAACATAAATCGTGCTTTCGATAGTTGAACAACTAATGGTCTAAGCGCAACTATCCCGGAGGTGCACTTTGTTTGTTTTGGGATTAATATGACGTGTTTACTTCAGTTTCCTTTAAAATTTAAAGTTTCTATTTATTGCTTGTTTTTGGTTTGCTATTGTTTATATAGTTATAAATTATGAGAATTTTTTATGGCTATTATTTTTCTTTATACCATCATTTATTATTGACTAGGACTTAGTAACCCACGTTAACTCGAATATTTAATATTGAAATAAATAAATATATGCATATTGTACATATGATACCTAAGAACATATACAATGTTAACTGGGTTTTCAGACTACAAATTGTTTTGTACACTATCAGTTGAAAAGAAATTATTAAATTAGGATTAATTATTAAAGATAATTATTAATCATCAAACTAAGAATTTTGGTCCAATTTCCTTATATTATAATATAGGCAATAATCATTTGAAAATACGAGTATTATTTAATGTAAACAAAACACAACATTTTAAATCTAAAACATATAAGAGTATCTTCCATTAGCAATACGGTCATCACGAATTTAGAATCAAAACACTGAATAAATCAAATTTGGAATGGAAACCCATCGGAATGCATAACAATAGTATTGTTCGTGCTGTATTGTGAATAAACAATCCCAGGGATCATTTGGCGATCTGCAACGCTACTATTTGTTCAAGTTATTTTATTTATGTATGAATTTTATTAAAAACTCTTTTCCCATGGGTAATGAGATGATTTCCCATCGTAAAAAGTAACTTATGTCATTCGTCATTCATTTCTTTGTTTTCTCTCATTAAGCTCTTAAACTTTTTCCATGCAAAAATTAGAGCAAGCTCGTCGTTATCTTCAATTACGTCGCTCTGTTCAAGTGTAAAACAAGGACAAACAAACACACTATGAAATTTAAGATATTAGTATGAATGTGCCTACTATATAAATACTTGCGAGTTCAAATAGTAACTGCGGTATCTAGTTTCCTCAATTTACATGTGCCGAATACAGTCTAGGTATGAAGTCGCGGTTGGTTTCAATTGGGTATTATTGACCGATCGAGCGAAGCGTCTCTTCATCAAGTCTGGCATTTACTTTCATCGGTCAGTTTGTTAGTACTCCTCGAAACTTAGTATACAGGTTTTACGACTTTATAGTTTTTTTTTGTCGTCGGGGATTTTTGATGGAGAAGTACTTCCTCCATAAAGGGAGCCACTAGATATCTCCGCCTTATGAGATCCGATCTAAACGAAATACAACTCGGGTGTGCCTCTAGGTGCTTAAGAGTAGCCTGTGTCACTCTAGGTCCTAGTCTATATGTATACTGATTTTTATCAAAATCCATCCAGCCGTTTAAGCAAACATTTTACATAAAACTTTCGTATTTAAAACAGTAGTCCGATATATTTAAATTATGTTAACTGTCTGTATAACTACTCATATGACATATTTAAACAACTAAAATAATATTATGTAAGTACAATTCTCAACACCGCAAGATATGTGCATCAATAGTAAAAACTTATAATAGAAACATCCATAAGATGAAAGTTCGAGAAATTCTATTATAAAACTTGGAAGACCGCGACACAGCCGAAAGAAATACTTTTCCTCTCCATAAAATTTGTAAGTTCTTTAAAGTGTTAACTTGATCTAAGTAACTTTTTGCACTAAACTTTCGTCCCACCAAAGGTAGCTTATATTATTATTATTTAGCACATGAACTATTTATATGAAAAAAATTATGTTAACATCGATTAGTTGCTGCGTTACTGCATGATGAAAAACGTCGAAAACGAGTAAAAACACTTTAGGACGTGTATTAAACTGATAATGTCTACAAATATTAGCGATCGAGGGTTCGATTCTTGGATGGTGTACATTAGATCCATTTAGAACAAAGATCACGCAATATTTACTGATAAACTACGTGAAAGCTTACATATACATTACATATGTAAGCGTACTCTCTATCCTTACTTATTGAACATAAAGATATGGTTGAATTTATTGGATATTACAACAATTTGTCTAACTTTCAAGAGTTACACAAATAGTTGTAATATCCAATGTGTCGTATGTCCACTTATGATCTTAAAGGTCTCAATCAAATTTCCTCGGACCCTGCAGTCTAATAAGTTTTAAAGCCCTCAAGCGTTAATCGTAAGACCGCAGTTTCAGTAGCTGTGATACTTCAGTGAAGTTACGTTGTAGTTTTTTCAAAACTTCAATGTCCTTGATAAAGTAGGGGTTCCAGGCTCGAAATGCGCATTCTAGGATTGGTCTCATAAAGGTTTTGCGGTTCTTACGCATCATTCCTTGTGTTGGCTTTTCAGCTTTTTGAGAAGCTTTTCTTACGACTCACGGGTAAATTAGTCCTTTAGCTTTCTTGGCAATTCTTGATATATGCTCTTCTGTAATTTTTACTCCAATCTGTTTGTACTTTGACATCTGAGAGGGGCGTCGCCCAGTTTATAAGACGAGAATTGCGGCTTTATATATGTAATACTATAGCATATATGAACATTTTTAAAGCATTGAAACTCACGTGCTATTCCTTAGACCAATTAGCTGTATATTATTCAGATCATAGTTTAATTCACTTTCTTTGTAATGGCAGATAAAACTATGTTAGACAACTTCCACGTACATAAGTGAATAACTTTTATTTTATTTTTAAACTTATAAGTCAAAGTTATAAGTTTTAGGGTTCTTAAGGTAAAAAGGTGAAAACAGAAGATGAAACATAGTATTATGCAGTCGGAGACATACACATACATGTACTTAGCAAGACTCGCAGTATAAAACTTGTTTGTAACCTTTTTAATTTGCTTTTTACGCAGTCGGGTTTTTTTATTTTCAAAATTATTTTTTATGTACAACTTTTTAATTTCGGTCAGGTAGACATTTTGTTTTTTTTTTAACAATTTCTTGTCCTAACATACATACAAGTCAAAAACATAACTCTCGTTTGGGATTTGCCGCAGTCGGGTCATTCCAAATCAATATTAAGTACAAATATCTCGACGATGAACGACTTTAAAAAATTATGTTTTTTTGAACTGTAAGAGATAAAAGCTTGAAAACAAGAAATAAGATTTTTTTTTAATGTTTCATAAAAACGTTAAACATTTTGAATATTTACTTCAGGACCAGGGCCTCTGGGTATGCAGCCGTACATGTTAGACATTATAAAAATATTTTTAAGAATCCCTCGCACTTTAATCGTTTTTTTTTAATATTTTGAATCGTTTAATTGAATTCTTTTTTAATAATTTTTTTAATAACCAAGCACGATTAAATAATAGTCAATGTGAGGCAAAATTCCTTTATTTTATTCTTAATTTTATTTTTACAAGTAAGATTTTTATATTTTTTATATTTACAATATTATGTGACTAACAACATTTAACTTTGTATTATAAACCATAAACCTATCATTTTTAATAACTGTTCAAATGCTTCATTCTTAGAAAATATTTAATAGGGAATATGCTTAATTGTTTTTCTGTCATCGTTATAAAATTGTAAAAAAAAACTTTTTTTAATATCATACCGTTACGAATAATTTCAACGCTCGCCATTTCGCGCGCTCGGCGTGACGTCACAGTATGATAGAGAAATGACGATTCATATGTAGCGACAAAATCGCTAATCGCTTTGTTATGATTTACTGTGACGTCATATTCGGTCTAACCAATGGCGTTGCGTTTTAAATACTTTGAATTTCCCACCCGTTTTTGAACTTTTCAATAGTTATTTTCTGAACCAAAAAGAGATTACATTAAAAAATATTAATATAGGCTTAATTCAAAAGCAATAAAGATTACAAAAAAAATATTTCACCTTTATTTAAATCACACACATATTTCCTATTAGCGAGAGTGTAAATAGACGAACTTTTTTAAATACTTTAAACTGTAGCAAAGTAACAAAAATGTATGTTTTATTTAAACTACTTTTCGATCATTTATTTTGTTTGTTAAAAAAAGTTTTATTTAAAATGTCAAATATTCAAATCTGTTAAAGATAGAACTTATTAGATGCTATACTGTGTAAAGCAATCGTTAAATATGTATAGATACACGTTTTTCCTTAGGGAACGTGAAAATACCAAATGTAAATATATCATATAAATTTTAGTTTATGTATCATTTCATAAATGTATGATTAATAAATAATAGGTTTTCCAGAATTTAATCGATTATAGCATAAATAATTACAAAGATCCTATGTTTTTTCTACTCCTTTTCCATTATGTAAGCCCATAAATCTTTAAAAAATCACTATTAACACTATTATATAATAAAATATAAATGACAAAATAAGGACCAAAATAGCAAAAATAAATACGTAATGTAATAAACATATATTTTTTTATTTATAACAAAAAGTAAAAACTACTCATACTATTATCGTAACGTTCTCTGGTTTATATAAAGCATTTACTGTGGAACAATAAAAAAAAGAAAAATATTGACTCAAAATTGTAAAAAAATACTTATTTATATTCGAAATGATTTTTAATTATTATTTTTTTGAGACCAGGTTAATTTCCTTGGGGCATGACCATAAAAAATATGTAAAAATTCAAACTCGCAGACATCGCATAATATGCATGCAAAAATATAGAACTAAATAGAGTAATCTTCTTAATAATTAAATATTCAGTTATATTGCACCTAATTGAACTAATTATTTATTACAAAAGCCTAATTTAAAATTTAAACGAGATGCCTTAAAAGTAAATATTTTTATATAAAAATATTTACTTTTCACTTTTAAATCTTAACGAGATTTGACTAATATTTTTTTATTAGTGTTGTAGCGAATTTCAGTCGATTACTATTTAACAAAAACACAATAATATCGATTATTATGAAATAAATGAGCAATATCGATTTTAAATCTAAATAAAATCTGATAGGTAAACATCGATTTAAATCAAATCTATTTAAATCAAAAAAGAAAAATTATATTTACTTACTTACTAAATCTATTTAAAAACTAATTTGCACTTAAAATAAAAGCTACGTTTGTCCGTATTTATCACATGCATACATAATTCGTATAATATAGAAAAGCAACGATATATGTAGGGTAACAACATACACTTTATTTTGACTTTATAGTAAAAATAATATTTTAAATAAAACTATCTTATAGGATTTTTTCGCGGTTTTAGTTTGATATTTGGTTCGCGACGTTTCAAATGCTTTACAGGAATCATGGTCACAAATAATCCGAAAAAATAGTTTTATTTAAAGTTTCAAATATTCGAGTAAATCTGAGAAAGCATCAAATAATAATATTGTTTTTATTAATATAATTCATATTAATATTGTTTTTATTAATAAATTCTATTTGTCTTCTTAGTGTACTACACTAGTACTCGTAACTAGCTTAATATTCGTCCAACGTTGCTTAAATCTTATTGTAAACAAAAAATGTAATATAGTCTAAGATTCGAAGTAAGTTCGTCCTCGCCCATCTGCTTACCGTTTGAAATGTATTTAACAAAATATAAAAATATATTAAAAATTAGCGTAACTGACCCTCGATTCGCTCGGGTTCGTCCCTAATGAAAAACAAAAACAAATCTATCCCGTGGGAATCGTAAATTTTTCCAGGATAAAGAGTAACCTATGTTCTATTCCAGACTATAATCTATATCTGTGCAAATTTCACCCAGAGCTGTTCAGAGCCGTTCTGGCGTGTTTGAGTAACAAACATCTATCCAAACTTTCGCATTTATAATATTAATATTGGGATGAGGATATTTTACACAATTTTTTTTATATTTTAAATAAGCACAATAAACAGTACTCATCATCTAGTAACCAGATAGGTGAATGTCGTTCATACTTCGGATCTTAGACTAATTTCAATGGTATATTTTATTTACATTTGACATATCGACGGCGAAGTCAATCGTTTCCTTTTTATTGTATAACATGCATTCTCAAAACAATAGAGAAATATAGTATTCACTAAAATAACAATAACTAATAAGTTTTCGAAATATTTTATAAAAAATTCAAGATCATGTTCTAATTCGGAATCATATTAATATATTCAATTTATTTTATTCAAATATACGATCGCCATTCGCCATATTATTATTTTATCATTTAAGAAACTAAAAGAAAAAATGTTAAAAAGTGAGGATTTCTAGTGTTTTTAATCTATCTCAAATGCAATATATTTAACGATCTATTAACTGACTAAAATATAAAACTAACTAACTGTATTAATAAAATATATTCTACATATTATTATTAACAATATTAAAAAGCCATAATATGTTCTAGATTTTACGACAAAATTGAACAATAATGTATACTCTATAAAGCGTACAGTCTTACATATTATGAAAAAAAAAACAAATAATATATTATATAATATTTTATCTGTATATGTATGTATGTATTCAGCCCTTTTTAACATCCCACTGCTAGGCACGGGCCTCCCTTCAATACGAAGGGGATCAGGCCATAGTCCACCACGCTGGCCAAGTGCAGAGTTGGCGGACTTCACATGTCTTGTGAAAATTTGCTAGGTTCTCTCAGACATGCAGGTTTCCTCACGATGTTTTTCTTTACCGTTAAGACAATTAATAATCATATTAGAAATGATTCCCACATGAAAATCTCAGAGATGCTAGACCCGGAATTTGAACCAGCTTTATTCGGTTTTCCAAGCGAGCGCGTTACCACTGGGCTACCACTGACTTTATATGCTGAATCCTATTTGATTATGTTGAAGAAAAATAGGGCATTTTAATATGTTCTCTTGACTGATTTCGGTCACGGCGGCCAATCTTATTGGAATCAACTACAGGAGATGTTATAATGCAGCGAGTGAGATAGAGAGAGAGAGACACAACGTGCACTCTCTGTCCCTTTCACTCTCATACTCCAGTGGGACGATACGAGACACGACCAGTAAGAGTTAAGGCGCAAGACCGATGCGATATGTAAGAGCCGAAGCACGATGGTGAAATACCGCCAACTTCACAATTCCGGGAACTTGATACTGAGATAATGTTACTGAGAACTTCTTGACAGAAATACTCGATACCTGAACTTGGCTCGACCCGGAACTTGAAACTAGGACCTTGGGATGTGCTGACATGCTAGCTACTACACCACCAAGTGAGTAAATATAATCACATAATATATTTTCGTTATTACGTTACTATATTATGTACGTAAAGTTTTACAAAATTCACTAATGTTTAAACATTTACTTAGTAATTTTTAAAAACACCTGCGTGGAATAACGTTGTAAATTTTAAATCAAAATTTATTTGAATGGCAAATAATTTGTATCAGAGTTCAGAATAAGTTTTGACCAAAACCTATAACAGTAGCTTAAAAATATTATAATAATATAATAGCTCATACATTTTTCAATAACTATACATACATGCTTATACATTTTAATAAATAACAAACTAACAAAACGTTAGCTGCTATAGTTTACGTCACAAGCTCTATAACCATGATAGCAGCTTCAATTCGCACCAAAGTCATTTATACAATAACAGTCAATTGTTACGCTAATAGCAACTCAATGATAATAGCTATAAAGCATAATTTTGCGTCTTAATCATTCTGTCCGTAATCTTAGAGGGTCTAAAAATGGCAAGTCACTTGCTCCATCGCACTCGACTTGGTGGAATAATTTCAATGGCACTTCTTTCACATTATTCATAATTTTCACAGGTTTTTGGTTGGGTTTAGGAAACATCACTACAGGCACTAGTTGTTTTTTACCAATCGTCTCTATAGATTGGTTTTCCGCCGCTTCTAGTGCGGTTTCGACGTCTATCAACGCGTGGTTACGGCATTGGAGTAATGCTGCTAACTGAAAATAAAAGATAATTTATAGGTATATTTTTTATTCATAAAATTATATATAGACAGCATTAAATTTGGTAAATTTTATTACTTCATATAACAAGGCTACTTCCATTTGGCCTTCGTTACTCCACAACATAGTTTATTTTTGTGCTAAATTTCATCCAAATCCGTCCAGCGGTTTCAGCGTGAGAAGAATAGTTTTGACATCCAATATGGTAACATTACTGACGTCAACATCAAGTCCTCACTTGCGTCAACATTTTTAATTTAACACAATCATTCTGACATTCATCAACATCAAGCTATATCGTCGCATTAAAATATGACGCGTCACATCGTGTGACATGACGTCATCGTCAACCTCTAGCTATGACGTAATGTCAAAATATATTACACGTCATACAACGTGACGTCATCGTTAACTTCTTAACGTCTTAATATGATATCTCATTCCACATGACGTCTTCGTCATCTTCGTGCTTTATCCACACACACATACACATACACACACAATTTCACGTTATACCCTCAGCAGAGAGAACAATGTCAAACACTACGATCTCTATCTAACCCTTTTGCTTCTACCATTCTTGGCTTGGCCATTCATCGCTTCACCTGCGCATTACGTCAAAATATGACGTGAGCGTGACGTCATCGTCACCACGTGACGTGACGCCAACGTCACCACGCACCTGCAGTATCTCCTGCAGGGGCGCGCGCGCGGCGGGCGGCGGGCGCGGCAGCGCGGCGCGCAGCGCGGCGGCGGCGGGCGGCAGGCGCGCGCGCAGCAGCGCCAGCGCCGCCAGCGAGCGCGCCACGTCGCCGCCCTCCGCCACGCCCTCCACCACGTCCGACGACGACGTGGACTGAGAGTCCGTCGTCACCGAGTACGTGTGACTCCGCGTCGGAGTCTCTATGCTGGGTAATCATACATAATTATTAGTGTATTAGCAGAATCCGTGGCTTCGCTCGCGCTAAAACTACAAAAAAAAATCTCTAAAAAAGGTAGTTTCATACAAACTTTCATCCCCCGTTTTACCCCCTTATAGGGAGAATTTCGAAAAATGCTAAAACACGTATTTATTTAATTGTATTGAGGAGCATTAATACCAAGTTTCAATTAATTCTGATCATATATTTTTTTCGATTGTATTATAACATGACGTAAGACTGAAATAATCTCCTGCGATTATAAATAGCCTTTGTCACTCTCCAGCTCTCCAACTACCTCCACACAAAAAGTCACGCCAATCTGCCACTCCGTTTCGGCGGGAAAGAAGGACAAACAAACAAACACACTTTCACATTAATATTAAGTATGTAAGTATGGATTACACCTCCTACAACTTTCTGTTTGCCTGGTAGAAAATATTGTTATATCGCTCATCTATGTTTGTATCGTAGAACATATTATTTACTATTCTATTGCACCTTCCTACAACAATTTCTCTTTCTAGTATAGAATTGAACTTTTTAATCTACCTCAACTCCTATTATTTTATTTTCCTGGTAGAAAATACACACGCCCTAAAGATCCTTTACAAGTAGCGTGTAATCGGATTTAAGTTTCACAGCTCACAGCTGATTTTCATTGTCTTGTAGTTAATTTAAATTGTCCTTTACACTCGTAATAAGTATAAATAAACTATTAAAATACTTAAAACGAGTCATAATGCCATTCTAAGCGCAATATGCACCCTAAAAACATATTGAGGAAACCTGTATATTTGAGAGAACCTAACTTTTACGAACCTAACCTTTTTTTAAATTTGGAAAATTTGTTAAATTTGCCAACATTTGGCCAACATGGCGGACTATGGCCTGATCCCCTAACAATAAAGATAGCTAAACGAGAGATAGCATTTAACTTTCCTTTACGAAGTCGGTTGATAAAATCAATATATCCAAACTCACATCTGCTCGATAATTTGTGGTGGCGGTGGTTTAGGGTATAGATGTGGACATCGTAGGTGCAATGCTAAAGCACACACGTGTCCCACACTCACTGAAGAAGGCCGCATCAGGACTGAGAGTGCATTGCCCGTGTCTGAGTCTAGTACTGGAAAATATTTAATTTGTTTTTTATAATACTTTCTTAGATTTACGAGAATATTTGACATTTTAAATAAAACTATCTTTTCGGTTTATTTCGCGGATTTACTTTGATTTTTGGTTACCGACACTTCGAACGCTTTACAGCAATCATTGTATACAGCATTTAGGTATATATGTTTGTATGTATATGTGTATAAATATATTTATTTTCGTATAATTATAATATTTAGTTGATATATTTTAATATTAAGTTAATACCCTATAATGCTGTACTGTACCTATACCATACTAAATTAACTCACTTCTGAAGGATTTCTGAAAGAAATCTCTTAAAGAGATAACTTATTCTTTGTCGACATTCTGTTACTTTATTTTGTATAACATATATTTTATGGTACATAAGTTAATAAATAAAACTAATAATTCTTACATATATTGTTATACTACAATTGTTATTTACATAAATATAGTTTATGTATGTTACTTACATACAGTCCTAATAGATAGTAGCATGGAAATTATAACGTAATGTACGTTTGGCAACATCGGTCCGTCCGAGAATATGAAGCCCCATAGATTTGGTATTTCCGAACGGGGGAATTCCCGGCCGAAGAGCAATCGGAGCCAGCGGCTGAAATTGTTACATATTGCTATTATTTAAATAAAAATATACCCTATTGAAATAGAATTTTAAAAGAATTTTAGAAGCGTCAATTTTATATTTTAATTAAATGTCAGTATGTAAGTCCGTGAGGAATCTAATATGACGCGGAAGGCAGTTCTGCTGAGCAGAACGGTAAGAAACCCAACAATATTGCATTACAAAATTATGTTCTTATCCTACGTGAGAATGAAGTAATCCATCACATTTACATCAGCAAAATATTCCGTAAATATATATATATATATATATATATATATATATATATGTGTGTGTGTGTGTGTGTGTGTGTGTGTGTGTGTGTGTTTAAATAAAACACAATATAAAACTTACATGCCAAACAATTCCATAGAAATATTGCAGTCAGCCAAATGCGACGCCAGCTCCGGGTCGTACGCGACTAGATAATCCTCTCTTACTCTATCCAAATATCTTACTACTTCATTTTGATTCTAAAACAACATTATACTGTATAGAGTAACAACTATATCGATATATTATAATATTGTATAAGCTATAAATAAATACTATATAGCTTTATAAAGCTTTTATCCCGGAAACCATCCCTTAAGGAGAGGAAAATGGGGATGAAAGTTTGTATGGGGAAGCAACCTAGGGACGAACCCGAGCGAAGCGAGGGTGAGTCGCTCATACAATATTATATAAAGTAGTAGCGTCATATTAGTATGTATATAATAGTAATAACTAATTCAGGTCTCTTAGTACGGCAACAGAGGCTACCATATCTTTTGTGTCGACACAGTATAAGTTAAACTCAGTTTAACTAAGATTATTCCGTATGATAATATATGTATGTTTGTTTTCGTATATTTTTAAGTGTTTTATGTGTTTTATTGTTCAATAAATTATTATTATATGTTATAACTTACATGAACAGATTTCGACGTGGGCAATCTTCCACACGACGATGGTATGACGTCACCCGTCGAATAAAACTTCTCCAAGCCCTTCATTATGGCACTGAATAGCATACTGAAAAAAAAAATTTAAAGTACAAAATTCTACGCATAATAAAAAAATGTAAATTGAAGAGTTATATTTTAGTTTTTATATTATATTTTTTTATGTGTTATAATAGAGGTATATACTTAAATCATTTTTTTTACACAAAAATATTTTTTTTAATTTTTTTTACTTTTTGACACATCATTCAAGGCATGCATCTTAATTTTATATTGAATAATACAAACATTGTATTTAATATTGTTTGATACGTTTTATTTCAATTCTATTTTCTTGTTAATGGTTTCAAAGCGTGCTTGTTTTATTTGAATAAGCTTTTAAACTTAATTCTTACTTCTAATTGTCTTGATAATAGATCCAGATATAGAATAGACTCTTCTGAAACTACTTGTAAAACTTTCAATTTGAGCTCACTTCATTCGATTTGTTGAGTTACATGACAAAATTATATTTTACTAGCGGCGGCGAAAAACAATAACAAATATATCCCACGAGAGCCATACATTTTTCCGGGATCAAAAGTAGCTTATGTTATACTATATGTATGATGTATGAGCTATATTATTGTAAAGTTTCATTAAAATCCATTTAGTAGTTTTTGCCTGAAAGAGTAACAAACATCCATACATCTATACATCCAGACACTACTACATCCTCACAAACTTTCACATTTATAATTTTAATATGAATTACATTTAGCCAAAAGAGCATTTTCTTTAATCTTTTAAAACTATATTTTTTATGTATATTTGGCATAAATCATAACAGAAAATATAAATGAAAAAAAATATTCAATTATAATACTTACTAACTGTCGTGTTCTAAGTATTCATCTTGTAGATAATAACGTAAAGTGTCACTGAAAAATATAATAATCAAAAACATTTTTATTACATATTCATAAAGAATCTATTACTATATTTATGATATATGTAAAGTTAAGTAAAGCAGACACTTGAAATGAAACCTATAATTATCTTTTCGGATTATTTTAATTTTTGTTTTTTTTTGTTTTACATCGAAACGTCAGGGACCAAAAATCAAAATAAATCTGGGAAATAATTCAAAAATATAGTTTTATTTAAAATGTCAAATATTCGCGTAAATATAAGAAAGTATTAAATCAGACACATTGTAAAAACAAGGTAATTTTCAATACTTTTCTAGTCGTTTACACAAATAACATAATCTTATTACCAGCTTAGAAATAACACGTGTAAATAAAACTACTTTGTTTCTTAGCTTATGCTGAGTCTACATTAAGATGTACATTTTAATGAAAAAGATTATATTTACTATACATTTAAATAAAAAAAATGTTTTTTTTAATTACATAATTATAAATAATATCGCCAAAGATGTAAAACGGCACATGTGTGCAAAAACATAAAAAATGCTATTTTATTATATTAAAACAATACTGTGTGTTCCAGTTAATAGACAAAACTAAGTATTCAGTATTCAGAGTTGTCTGATGTCCCGCTTTTTTACAGATTTCAAAATAAGAGATCACAAATATTTTTTCCTTTTTTGCTTATGTTAAGCAATTGTTGTCAATTGCGAACATGAACATAGGGTCATTATATATATATATATATATATATATATATATATATATATATATATATATGAATTCATTAAAAAAATCATGGAAATAGTTCCATGATTTTTTAATGCATATGTGTGCAATATGAATAGATGTGTAAAGGGGTCTCCCCTAGTATTAATAAAAAAAATTCAAGTTAAGTCAAATGTTCTGTTTAGCAGTCATCTTAAGGCCGTCCCGTGTATTGAAATATACCATTTATTTTCAAATTAAATTGAAAAAAAAATATCTTAGAGAATTGTTGCCATAATTTAAAAAAATGTAAGTAAATTATGATCTAAGCTTTTTTCAGCATTCAGGAAAATGCATCTAACAACTTTACCGAGACAGAAGCAAAACATTTAATATGAATAACGAAACACAAGAAAAGGAAAACATATGCAAGGAAGACAGAATAGAAGAAGACAAAAAAAAAGAAGAACAGTAACTCACCTCAAATAATACGGTCTACATTTCCTATCTGTATACAACTCGTACAGCAACGGCGCTAGTATCTCGTGCATTCCCTGCCTGTACCCCGGACTGGGGTGAGAGCGCGCCCAAAAGAACAATACTCGTACCTATAAATTATGATTCCTTCATATATTTACATTTATGTTATTTTTGTGTATTTGTCCACAAAACAAACGACAATCGAACTTCTATAAAATAATAATAAATTAAAATAGTAATACATATAATTACTTTTATTGGGTACTTTTTTGATGATTTATTTACTTTTTTCTAGATGCAGACAGCCTGCATATTGCAATACTGGCGACTGATTTTATGAGTTTATCTTTGTTATTTCCTAACGCTGTAACGCCTAAACAGATTTTAGTGAAATTTAAAATGGAGATAGATAGAGCTAGATAACATTTAGACTATTTTTATCAACGTATGTATAGGTCTCACAATCGTTTATGAGCGCTCAGTGAAAAGAGTGGAGATTTTTGCGCAGGTGTACTCTCGCGCACATAATTCCCTAGACACAAAATAGCGAACATGCATGTGATTTAAATTTGCTTCATTTTTTTATAATAATTTTCGAATAGGTATTATTACATTAATACATAATATAAATTCATGTTAATTACATATAAATTCATGTGACTCAGTTTTAATTAATTTATCAACGTCATACACCATTTTTCTTGCCTGCCGAGTTGAAACCTTGGTTTTCGGCGTCTTATTAATTAAAAAAAAATACATATATTTATTATATATCATTAAGTAATGAAAACGTTTGCTAAGGTAATTGCGCGCGCTACTGTACTAAAAGGTAAGCGGAACATGCGTGCGGTGCGGGGGAGCGACGGGAACCGATCGGGCTAATAGCGCACGCCTCCCCAGTCTCCCGTCGCACGTCATGCGTCCCGCCAAATAAGATCCAAAAATTGACTTCTGCGCATTCAAGGTCAGCGCTCATACACCATTGCGATACTTATACACGAGCAGAACTATGAAAAAAAGTTATATCAAGTAAAATTCTACAAATCACAATTCACATACCATTAAATCTTGAACACTCTGCTCTCTAAAGTAGGCTTCATCGGGGAATGTTCTCACTACATCTTGCAAAATCAACGCCTTCAATTCGTTATCACAGAAATGTTGCTTCCAAGCACTCTATAATTAAAAATGAAAAAATATATAAATATATATCAGATATAAAGATACAAATATAAAAAAATATATTTAAAAACGTAAATTCAATGACTTTAATGTTTACAACAAATATTTTAATAATATTTTGTTATTATCTATATTATATAATGTTTTGACTTCGGTCATAAATTTTTATTTTTGTGCAAATATTTGACACTTTTCCATAATATTTTTAATATCTAGTAATAGTAAGGATGATGCTAAGTGAATTTAAAAAAAAAATCCACTAGCCTCCTAAACGTGAAATAATTACTTTTAAATGTTGTTAAAATCGTTGTTTTAGATTTTTTTTTCTATTCATAATATATACAAACTGCAAATAGTTTTTATATAGACAGTTGGCCTTCAAATTTTTATGTAAATACGATCCAATAACAGAATAGTCTATTATTATATTACTAATTTATGGAAGCCATTGTTATATATAAAACTAGTAACATTTTAATTTTTTGAGTGCAACCCTAATTCCTTTTCTAGAATAAACGTAGCCTAAGTTACTCCTTATAACAACAGCTTCTGCCTGTGAAGATATTGTCAAAATCAGTCCAGTCGTTTTGGAGATTAGTCAGAACAAAGAGACACACAGAAAAAAATTGAGTTTTTCTTATAAATACTGTATGTGTATATCATATCATATGCATTTAGTAAAAAGCTGTTATTTTGACATTACAAACAGACACTTCAATCTTATTTATCTATATAGATGTATATAGATACGTTTTATTTATAATTCGAATTTGGCATTTAATAAAGCTCAGAAGTCAACTTAATGTCAACAGCAATTAATAATTTTCGCAGCATAAATTTGTTTATTTTTCCTTCTTTTTGCATGGCATTGCCCGCGACACCGCCCGTTTTCAGATGACCAAAACCAAATTCTCAGATTTTACATATTAGTATACTCTTACATTGCAGTTTTTGTATTTTTCTCAGAAATTAAACATTTTCCTCCGGTAAAAAGTTTCCTATATGTTGATCCGGATAGCCAGCTATCAGCTATCATCATACTAAATTTCATCAAAATCCCTCCAGTGGTTTTTCTGTGATGCGGTAACAGACAGACAGACCAAAAATTCTAAAAATTATAGATTCGGCCTCTGTATCGATAATAATGTTTATTTCAATAAGATGTTCCAAAAAATATTTAATGTACAGATTCGGCTTAGTTACAATTTTATTATATGTGTAGATGTTGTATTAAGGTTAACATATGATGGTTGTCAGATATAGACATAACTTCGACACAGCTCAACACTATTTGTCAATTCAATTAAATTTTTCTCTTATTAATGGCTTCAAAGCGTGTCAACTGAGCATAGATTACTTTGCTAATGTCACATAGGATGGAGAAGACACGAAGGAGATTGAACAGTGTTTGCCATAAAATTTGTTATTTTTTGACAACCCTGACAGCATTTCCGTTAAAATCAAATATGATCACCTATTGTATGATTTTTAATCTGTGCTAGTATGCATAAAAACTTTTACTTTCTATTTCCAAATTAGATTAGGTCCCAATTCTGATCATAGTATACTGTAACAATTTTACCTCGTCATTCTGAGATAATGGATCATCTCCAATAACAGCACGAGGATCCATAGACAATTTCTTTTGTAAATCATCATAGAAATTACGATGGCCTCTTATGCTGTAAGAAGAAAATATATATTTTATAAAATAAGCTTATTTGCATAATTTTACATAAATAAAATTACATTTAGTAAAGCAAAATACATAGGTTTCTTTTCAATTTAAATTATTTTTATTTTTTTTAACACTTTTTGATGACTAGTAAATCAAAAACAAAACAAAAGGTTTTTACGAGATGGGGTATGAGAAACTTAAATTAATATTGGAAAATGACAAAAATATTTTAAGAACCATTGCTGAGGTTTCCGATTAATGTTTTCATTTAATAAATAAATGAATCACAATATGTTTTAAAAATTATTCAATATACAAATACAATTCCAAAATTAAAATATTACCTCATCAAAATATCTCCAGATGGTGGTGGAATAGCATTAAGTAAAACAGCCCATGCTAAGCTCCTTGGACGAAATAATTTTTGTTCTTCTGCTGCTTTCTTCAAATTTTCCATACTCCATGTTGGAAATTGTAGGCTTGTAAAAGAAATATAACAATAATTAAACATTTTATATTGTGTGTAAATGAAGGTTGATGCTTATAGAATGAATAGCATCTAGTGGTTTTACTGATACATGATCATTGTAATAAGACACTGTAACATCTTTTTATCATTAAATAACTTGCTTTTGTTTGTGGCTTTGTTTATTTATTTTATATTTTTAATATATCCATTAAATATCAATCTATATTTCTGTTAGCTTCTAATGACTTAGCCTCGAGTATAGCTGCTGAAGCAAATACAATAAAAAAATAAACAAAAGTAAATACAATATAAATCATATAAAATATTCAACATATAACATTTCAATACAAAATAACATTGATATTGCTCAGTACTTAAAATTCTGCAATTGAATCCTAAGAAATTAAAGGTATATTTCAAAGTATTGTACTATATGTTAATAATTAAGACACAAAGAACTGGCTGCCCTTGCTTTTATTCACAATATTTTAAGTGATATTAACAATAAAAACATTCCAAATAAAATTGTTCAGCATATTTTATTAAAAAAAATTTTTCTATGTACTTACAACTGTGTAATATAAAGCATGTTTTTTATTCTTTAAAGAGTTCAATGAACTTGTTGCATACATTATTACCTTAAATAGCCACTTTATAGGTTAGATTTGAAGAACTGAGAATGTTTATTTACGAACATTTCTTATCTCTTGTCATATTATTGATTTTAGTACAATTATTAGATAACTAAATATGGTCAGTTTATTTTATGTTGAACTAAATACTTGCACTAGCATACATGAAACATTTTCTTGTATTTTAAATAATATGTATGAATATTTATGAAATCAACTATAATATAAAATGAGCAGTTAAACAGTTCAAGTAACAAAGTATTTAATATAAAGTTATTTATTCCATTACCGTGAAGTTTCCTGAGAAAATAAATAATAGGTTAAAATTTAAATGAAAAAGATATCTTTTACTTACTCATAGTCGTTGGCCTCGATAGAAGGTTTCGAAGGCGAACTTGGTGACCCATTTACATTACTTTGTTCCTTCGAAAAACATTAAATTTTAATCCTTATATGACTCACAACCAATAACAAAAAAATAAATAAAAAATATTTACCATATTTTGATAATATTAGATTAAAATCATTGTTTTATTATATCACATGATAAATACACCTATAAGCATCTGTAAACTTAACTAATCTACCAAAATTTCATTTAAATAATAATATAAAACAGATGTTTTGGACTTTTTAAAATATTTTACCAACACAGCTGAATATGACAAATAATGACAATTATACATTGACAGCTATTGTAAAAGACACATAGGTACAATAAAAGAATCGAAATCTTCTCGATTAAATCAAATCTTTTATAACAATTATATTATAATATCGGTTAGTATGTATAGATTTCTCAGAGGTTTGATATTTTGCCGCATTAAAAAGTATCCTATATGTTCATTCGGATTAGCAGTTATCATCCTATCAAATTTCGTCAAAATCAGTCCAGTGTCCAGTGGTTTTCTCGCGATAAGTTCCCAGACAGACAAAAATTCAAAAAACTATAGAGTGGCCTCTGTAACGATAATAATGAGTATGTCAATAAGATTTTATAAAAAATATTTAATGTACATATTGGACTCAGAATTTATTATGATATGTAACTAAAGATAATAGATTTATAAGTAAAAAGAAATATTTTTATTTAAGTATCATAATTATCCAATAAATTTCATTGTAAGTAAGTTAATTTTGTGTTGTTTATTACAATAAGCAAGACAAGATAATATCTTATTAAGATGATCCTTTCCTCACGCAACAACGAGTGTTTCTTTGTATCTTTTTTTTTTACTTTTCAACAGAGGCACTGGCAAAGGCTTTAATCTTTAATAAAAAGTTACATAAGGTCACCAGTAAAGTTATTAACATTTATTTACGATATCCAATAGAAATTTACAGATATCGATATTTAAGGTCGATAAGGTATAAACAAAAAAAATATTTGTTTCTCATAATGACTACTTTATTCATAGCTGTTTTAATAGATTGATAGACTTGGTTACTTTTAAGTATTCGAAAAATAAAAGTTTAGCTTAAAATGTTTAAGATATCTTAAACAATTTAAGCTAAATTTTTAATTTTCGGGAAAATAATATCGATATATAACATAATCGAGTTTACAACATGTAATTTGTTGAATTGTGTTAGGTAACGAAAATACTCTGTGGATTTGTATAGAATAATGGCTATGTCTTTCTCTTTTTAGTTAACGAACGCGTTTGAGCATTTTTGCGTATTTTTCAAGTCCGAGATAAATTTTGTTGCATAAAACTATAATATTTTTTTCAGAGTGAATCAAATGTGTTTCAGTTGTCATGTTTTTATTGAATGAAGTCGAAATGGCGCGTATTGTTACTGTTGTTTTGTTAAGCGGAGTGAGATCGCAAGCGCTGGCTTTCCGACTACGATGACCGTAAGCAATAGCAAATATGATTGCCAATCTGCCGCTGCTTTTCGCTAACGGGAATCCGACTGCTTTGTCGAAGATTACCGCCATTGAATTGGAGAAGTTCATAACATTCATGGTGACATGTTCCTGGGGACATGATACGGCGAAAGATATTCGGCAGCCACCATGGTGGCCAAAGAATGTTACATTTTCTCATCCATTTATCAAACCTTGTGTTGTTCCGGAAGATTGGGAAGTGAGGCTAAAGAACTTGGTGAAAAGATGTTACGACTATCATAAGAGCACTTTTCTCCTGGTATTCTCTGCCCAGCTCGCTAGATACCCACGCAAAAGACTCAGGTATGTTGACAATCGTGATCATACGACGTCTCTCTACTACCGGCCTAACGGTCGGCTATTAGTTACATTTCGAAATGAAAATCTTTTCTACGATAAAGAGATATCAGTAGATTTGATTGAACCACAAGTAAAATCTGCCGATATTTACCTTTGCGATAATTGCGATAGTCATTTTGATAATTTAGAAGTATTAAAAGCACATGAAAGGCTCTGTAATAATGAAAATGTCCCATCAAGTACATGTAGTGGGGGTTTACCTGAATTCCTGTCAGCACTGAAACTGCAACGCGTTGGTGAAAACAATGAAGATGAGTCTATGAAATTCAATGACCCTGACAATCGACCAAAAAATACTAGAAGTGCGGCAAATATAGATAGAGGTCCTCCCTACCCATTTTCCTCTTTGGCTTATAAGAAGAATGCAAAAATAAATGTTCAAAGAGACACAACCTATTCAAGAGAAAGAATAGAAAGATATTGCTGTTCCTTATCAACAGTTAGTAAAAATGTAGGTAGCAAAGGCCGAAGTCATCCATTCCCTGTCAGATATCGACGTCCTATTGATTACTGGCAGAGAAGACATATATTTCCAAATCAGCGAAACAAAAAAGTACTCGATCTCAATAGCCAGTTGTTGCTTTTAAAATGCAAACCTATCACTGTGGATGTTGAAAGGATGTCAATAGAGAAAATACAGGAGTATATAGACAATCTAAAAAAAGAGTCTGAAAGTAAACGCATTGCTGAAGAAAAAGATATAGTATTTGTTGATGGACTTGAACCGGAACAGCCAATGGATGTAGAATTTAAAAACTGTGATCCACTCAATAAAGTTGATAATGACTGTGAAGTGATTGACTTGTGTTCTGATGATGAGTCTCCTAGTGTTAATGAGAACTGTGACCCAAGGGCAGGGGTCACTTGTGTGATGAGAGGTGGGGCAGTATTACGGCGTACAGCAGCAACCCCACAGGCTCTGCCTGCCGAGCCCTGCGGAGCAGCTCGCCAACGCCCTCTCCCATCTCTCATCCTCCAACCACACCCTGTTATATTGATAACTCATACTCTGAACAACTTACAGACTATAGCCTTAGATTAACGTCATGTATTAATTTAATTGTAGATACATACTGAAATTTATTTATTATCTTCTTGATTAAAATTTTAATGTTCATTTCCTCTTTTATTTCAAGTTAAAGCTTGTGAAAATTTTAAATTCAGAGTTGTACAAAATGGCGGATAATAGTTTTATGAAATGGCGACTTTTATGCTTAGCCATTGTAAGCAAATTTGAACCTTATGCATGCTTTATGAAGGTTCAAAATAAAGTAAGTTATACTAAAGGCATATATTTTAATTTTTTTAGTTAAGTGCTGCATTTTCCTCTGTCATTCATTTCTTTTTAAAGACCAATGACTCAAAGAAAGACTTGATAAATTTAATGTAACAGCATGTAAAAATAAAAGGCTATGAAATTATTATAAGTACTTTTTGTTCAAATTCTTTTTATGAATTAAAAAGTTTACAATTTATAATGCATTTATTTCTAGTAGCCATCATTCGATTTGCGTATTTTATATAATTAAATCAATTTTAAAGATTTTGTTCATGAAATTTGACATTAATATGAACATTTTAGCTGCATATAATTAAATATCTATAATTTGTTAACAGTAGTATAAAAAGGAGCACGCCGCTAATGGCGTCTCAATATCAGAGATAATCACATTTGCTTATTTCGAATAAAAACTTAATTCTAGACTAATTTTCTGTGATTTAGATCTGAATTTAAAATATTAGTTGTAAATATTTTTAATGTAACTTGGTAATATACAAAAAAGACTACAGAACCTTATTTATGTTTAGTATATTTATTCATAATAGGTAGTGTTAAATTATGTTCTATGCTTTTATCTATGTTTTATCTTGGCCGGATTTAAAAGCATTGTTCTATATATATCTGGCTGTTATCCAAATCTAATGCTCGATTTTATAATCTAGTAAGAATATAGTGTTGCCTACATAAAAATTAAAAACAAAATATAAAATATTGGTTTATGAAAACCATTTTCGTGTTCAAAAATAGCTTACTAAACAATAATTCACTATTATTTATCCTTATGGACCATAAAGGAAATTCGGAATTTATTTTAGCTGTTAAAAATTCCATGACATAAGGTTAAAATGAAACAAGATGAGGTATTTCATTTTCTATTTTGTAACAAGAAAAATTACATAATATATGGAAAACTTTTATTTAATCATATATCTTCAGTGGTCGCTCTATGTGAGTGAGAGTTCAGCGGACGTCGACTCTCTTCGTCGGAACCATAGATAACATCTTCATCCGAGTCGTTGATCATAGAAAATGCTGGATTGTCTTTGGTTATAGCAGTTTCTGAAATGACATTTTTGTATTAATAATTTAAAATAGTGAACACTTCAATATACTTGTTAATTTAACAGTTAAAGTGCTATTGTATTTTAAGATTTTTTATACAAATTTTGTTAAAGGAACTTTTCAAATACATAAAATAAATGACATCAACGATTTGAAATATCTTTCACTTCTATATTATGTATATTTATATAAAACAATTTATTAGTTCAACTATTAAGCACTAGTTTCTGTCTGTGGTTTCGCCCGCATAAAACTTTTTTTTCGCTCTTGGACAGCGCCATCTAATGTAAAGTGTTGTAAACATTAAAGCTACAATTAATAACATTGGAACGCAACATAAAAAGTTTTATATGTTAGTCTAAGACATAGTCAATCTGTATGAAGGGTTTCGTTCAAATCCTTATATTAGAATTTAAATATATATATAAAATATATTACCGTGTATACCCCCACCCCCTGGTGAGAATAGATAGGCTAAAATATACATTTTGAAGTTGAAAAGACCGTATAAAGCCATGAAAGGTGCAGATGTGTCGTAATGCACTTTCGGTTGAGACGCCCAATGGTCCTGTAAGGCGGCTGGGCCCCATGAGTGAAGGGCTAACACCATGGTAATAAATGTCACTGTACCGACTATTATGGATAGGCAGCGAAGTCTTATGTCTAAAAGAGAATATGTTATCTGTTAAAATTAGTTTTTTATATAAAAATATATTTAAAAAAAACAATGTAATATATAATATTAGATTGCTTTGATAGAAATGTAATATATAAGTTTTTTTTATATTAAAAGCTAGTTATTTTAACTAAAACATTACACCGCCTTTTAACACCATTAATATGTAATTATCCATAATTTTGGATGGCAACCCTAAGACATGACATTTTTTCTTGAAGTTTAAACTATCCTTAAAAATATATATTAAAAAGAACAATTAGTCGAAGACATTGTTAAAGCCTTATTCTTTTTATAATAGATTAAAAATTAATTACACGCAAGTTTTGACTACTTACCAAAATATGGCATGTTTCTTAAATCACTATAAGCTTTAACAATAAGTACGAGCAAGTACAAGGTATATAATGTTACAGCCACAAAAAACATTATTTTTACCACCTGAAAAAAATAATAATTATAAACATTTTTGGCACAAGCATTTACGTTTACAGAACATTCCCAATGAAATTATTCAGCAAAAAATATTTTTGATAGAATTAAGTTCTCAAAAAAATAGTTACACAATTTTTAGCACGCTTTGATTAGCTTCTCTTGTAATTTTCACACAGCACCATCTAGTTCCATGGTAAGCTACGAGGCTTATGTTATTGATACCAGATAGCTGATACACTACATATATAACTTTAAGTACATAGGTATATATTATAAATATAAATAATCATGACGAGTACAAAGATCTGTGCTCATCAGTCATCACACAAATGAATGCCCCCAGCGGGACTCGAACCCGCGACCGTTTTCGCACCAAGTAGGGTCACTACAAACTGAGCCAAATGTGTCGTTAACTATGTTTTCTTTTTAAGAAGTTTATTTTTCCGTTGATTTTATTTGCTTAGATTCAAAACATTTTAGGTACCTAACTTAATATGAAATTCAATTAATGATAATAATACATATAATAATTTAACCATCGAGTTCCATATAGTATTATAGTCGAACAAAAGTGTTTATCATTATTTTTTGTAACATAATTATCATTATAATGAAGCTATTGGGAAATATATATTAATAGAGTTAATAACCGAAAACGCTCATTGTGCGCAAAAAGAGCAAAATGTGTTATAGCGGCGGGGTATATAAAATGGCCACAATGCGAAATTCGCGTCATGGCCATAATTTGTTTAGACGCGGTAAAGGCGGTTGTGTTTAAGAAGAAATACAATAACTTGTTCTTAACATTAGTGACGTGCAGTAAAAGCATTATTCACGATATAATAGGATCCCAATAGTCTGAAATGAAACGTTAGATTATTAAAAAAAATAAACAAAGATCCATAATCCGAGTCGGATCTGTCATCTGCCATCAAGCTTGATGTTAAAATAACGCATCGAAAAAACAATAGCTAGCGAACGCGTTATAGTATTTCTTGCTAACCACAATGTTATGTGGCCTGTTGTCCTTTGAGATTAACATATACTTAGCTAATTATTATGAAAAATATGAGTATAAAATAAAAATAATAATAATAATAGCTAAGATAACTTACAGGGTAATTGGGATTCATAAAATAATTGAAGGTCGGGTCGTAATACGCATAGTACTTTTGCCACACTGCCACTATCATAGCGGGAACCCACATTAGGCCTACTACTATCACTTTAAACAAGTAGAAGGATACAAAACCCCTTTCATTCTGAAATAAAATGGATATAATTATTATTTAATACAATTCCATACTAATATTATGAATTTGAAAGTGTGTTTGTTTGTTTTTCTTTCTTTCACGTCGAAACGGAGTTACGGATTGGCGTGATTTTTTGTGTGTAGATAGTTGGAGGGCTGGAGAGTGACTTAGGCTACTTTTTACTGCGGGAGATTATCTAATTCCGACGGGAAAACACATTATAATATAATCTAAAAAATATTTATGATCAGAATTACTTGAAACTTGGTATTAATATACCTAATAATGCTTTTCAAAAAAATTAAATAAATACCTACGTGTTTTAGCATTTTTCGAAATTCATCCTATAAGGAGGAAAAATAGGTGATGAAAGTTTGTATGAAACTACCTTTTTAGAGATTTTGTTATAGTTTTGGAGCGAGCGAAGCCGCGGGTTCTGCTAGTATATTATAATAAAATATTAAAGAGATGAATATGATATGTTATGAATTATGATGCTTGCTTGTGGATGTCATGGTCTTAGTAAAAAATACTTAATTTTTGACAATCATAATCGAGTAAGGTTCATTTGGGAAACCGAGTTTAGCGGGTTTGAATCCCGGGTATCGCACCTCTGATATTTTCATGTGCGAATCATTTCCAACATGATTACCATTTGTCTTACGGTAAAGGTAACTTGTATGTCTGAGAGAACTTTACATGTTTTGAAAGACATGTGAAACCCGCCAGTTATAATGTGGGAACAAAATGAGACAACTGTTTGGCTCCAGGGTTCGTTTAATACTATTTAACAATTGAAGGTCGTACAATATATAGATACCGGCCACCGGGGAGCATTACACACATACACACTACACAACCTGCACTTGTCCAACGTGGTGGAGTGTGGCCTGATCCCCCTCGTATTGAAAGGAAGGCTAGCGCCCAGCAGTGCGAATTTGAACGAAAAAAGGGTTGAATACAATCGAGTAAATTAGTAATTTTTAGGATTTCCGATCCGATTTCAATAGATTTCAATGCAATTGCATTGAAAATAATATCAATGTTAAATACCTTTCCTTTTAATATTTCTACTAAAGGCCGCCGTCCTACTCAATTCAATATTAATTTGCTAGTGCTCGCAATTGAACGTGGTGTAAGTGAGACAGCAAATAACTTGCTATCTCTTACTACTCGACCAATTATGCGCATTCGTCTCGGCTTGAATAGGGTTATTGGATGTTATAAAATGTGATGCTAATATTGCTGCATATATGCAAGCTTGATGGAAAACGTAATTCGCAAGTATGCGCAGAAGAGTCGAAGTAGTTAAAATACAGGTAAGTTACAGTTAAGATTCAGGTACATTTTAAATTAACATTTTTTTACAGTGCACTAATTAAGCTCTGTTAAAAGCCAAAAATAGGGCTCGCAAAAAACAATAGTCTTCATGTCACACGGTTGCGAACTAAACTGTTGAAGGATAATATATACTAAGTAGTTGGAAAGGCCCTACTATTATATTCTGTAAATAATAATAAAAATGGACACAAAACCAGTGTTTCATAAATAGGTATAATAAAATAGTTCATATTTGGTTATTATGAATAACCTACTAAATAGAGCTTTTTCATTCGTTAGTACGCTAATTTTTTTTTTATTCGATTAGAAATAAATTGACTAATGTGGGTCGATTCTGTAAACGATGTGATGAATTCAGTTAGCATTCCTTTATACATAGATTACCCTCTAATGGCTGTCAGTTTCAATCAGGGCAAAGAGTAACAGGCTTATTTCGGTATCGAAACCGAAATCTAACCTTTCTCTAAGAATAACCTTTAGCCATTATTATTTCGGTTTACTAAACCGTTCGTTTTCATTAACCGGTTAATGAACGAGTGATGAATTAATATTACAAAACCGAAAATAACCGTTTCTGTAAACCGGTTTCGAGCCCTGGTTTTCATTATAGAATCTGATGTCTTATAACGAATGGTATTTTTACTGACAAAAAAACTTACTGCCGTCGTTTACATATAGCAACACTAACTATCCATTACAAGGTGTCTAATTAAGCTGTAATTTAAGCATTAGTATATTAAAGAAAGGTCAATTGAAGTATTATTTGAACGAAAAAAGGGTTTCATTGCTATACGTAAAGTACTGTATCATTCATTGGTCTAAACACTAGAGCATATGCTAGTATGTACAGCTGCAGCTCGAGAGGTCCTGAATACGAGTCCCCGATCGGACCCTAATAATTAATGGGTTCTTCTATTACGAAATACTCAGTATCTCCCATACAAAGCCGATGTCATGCCGATTCGAGATTAGAGATCCTCACTCCTCTGAAGTCATCAATTTTGTCTCAGTTGGCTCTAAGAAATATACATATAACAAGTCGTCTCACATATCTACTCCATTGAAGGTGATAAGGCGAATAGGGCCTACAACACAGTTGGAAAATTCTACGTGACATTGGTGAAGTAATCTGTGCTCAATTACCACGCTTTGAAGCTATTATTAAGAAAATTGAATAGAGCTGGAAAAAATTTTTTACAAGCGAAGCCGTTTCAAAGTGCGTTTATTAGTTTATTCTTTTGTTCTCAGTATCGAAGTAAGAAACTATTAATATTGCATTAGTCATTCAAGAACTAAGCCACAAATATATATGAGCCCATACAAAGATATCCCTTGTAAATTGTAGAGCGTCAGATGACTTGTACGGTGTACCTACTATATTATTTGAAAGCGATTCAATAACACCTCCAGGTAAATTTCTAAGAAATTAATTAAATTTCTAAGAAATCTATTGTTAACTGTAACGCCGGCGTGTCCGCGGTCGTGGAGGGATTAAGATAGTCTAATATTGTTACTCATTCTATAATTTTTGTTTGATTGGTAGGTATTTTTAAACCGTTAAAATACCACTAATACTCTATCTCGTATATAGTATCTATCTAGATCAGTAATATGCTTCCAAGAAATAATAATTGATATTTTTTAACGAAATCAGTTCTGAACTTATGAATAAATGCTGCTACCCAAAAACGCCAAAAAATACAGAGTAGCAAACCCGCAGGCAATGCAGTAGCTAAAAATCATATTAACTTTATTGGTATGTTGACAATCATTGTTTTGTAACACGTACCTAAGTGTGACGTGGTTAAGCAATTTAGATAAACTGTATTATGTTGTTATTGTAAGGCCATTTCGTACAATGAGTTCACTTCCACTATACATGACCCGCATCATATATTTGGGTTTTTGCAAAACATAGGCTATATATATTAACTTGCTGTAAAATTGTCTGGTTTGTTTGTTGTTATACAACACACACAAACTTTTTTTACAGTAATAGTCCGACATGAAGCAATATTTATATAGATTGTAGACCATATACACTGACTATGTTATCTATACATTTATTTAATATAATTCTAACAGCTAACACTGCCTCGGTGGTGTAGTGGCTAGCATGTACAGCTGCACACCCGGAGGTCCTGGGTTCGAGTCCTGGGTCGGGCCAAGTTTAGTTATTGAGTATTTCTGTATAGTTAGCCTCAGTAACAGCCCGGAGTTGGGAAGTTGGCGGTGTTTCACCCCCGTGCCGAGGCAGAGCACGTAAAGCCATCGGTCTTGTTTAACTCTATCTTATTTCTTATTAGAGTCAAATCTGAACATTAAATATTTTTTGGAAAATCCTATTGAAGTAGTCATTATTATCGATACAGAGGCCGAATCTATAGGTTTTAGAATTTTTGTCTGTCTGTGTGTCTGGGAACGCATCACTAGAAAACCACTGGACAGATTTTGACGAAATTGGGTATGATGGTGATCTGATTGATATACTTTTTACTGCGGGAAAATATCTCATCTCAGAGAAATCTATACTAAACGTTAAAACATAATAATAATAAATGATAATTTATGGTATACAATCGTAAACACCAAATAACCGTGACCCATAGCTCACGTGGTTTCACATTAAGAGAAATCGAGAAGTGAACTTGAAACTAAAGAATATGAGCTGAAACTTAAGTATGTTTTGGATCGAGTAATAAGTAACAACTATGCTGTAAAAACATTGATATATATCAATAATGAAATTCGAACCCAGGACTTTCGAATCACTACCCGTGTGGGCTAGGTCCTGGGATCGAGTCCCCGATCAAATATCGTCATTGCTGCATAAGATATTTAATTTCTATACTTCATACCACAGGAAACCCTATTCAGGATGAAACATAGCCAATTATTTTCAGGATATAAAAGTTCTTATCGCCAGAATTATCTCCAAGAAAAATTTCAAAGGTAAGGTAAGGGCACAAAAAGACCGATAAGATTTTTTTTAATAGTTAGGTATACCATTAGAATAATCATATGGACAATAATCAAAATGACGTAGTTATGTATATAGAATTCAGTATAGACATTTTATTTATTTTACAAGATTAAAGATATAATATAATATATAGTATATAGATTATTATCTACTAATTAATAATTATTATAACAGATATACATGAAACTTACTTGTCTTAATCCATGGTAAAGCGCGAGCCAAGACAACAGAACACACGCCAAAAATGTAGTTTGAAATATCGTGTCCAATAATGGCGCGAAACATCCTCCTGTCACTAAGCGCAGGGGAAATATTGGGTCTGTGAAACAATAATTGCATTTAAAAAAACTAAAATGCCTTTTAGCAACTATGGAGCATAGAAGTAAAGAGTTCTATCTTTGCAATAAAAAACTGTCCGTCAAAACGCGTCCAATAAGGGCCTCCGTCTACAACAGCTAAATTCATATTATAGTTTTTCGTACGCTATCGAACTCTATTTCGTAAGCCAGCGCCATCTATATTTTTAGCATACAGGTGGAAACTTTTTAAACTTGTCTATGGTAATATTATCAAGAGGAAAGATTTGTTTCTTTGTACAAAATAGCTCCGAGACTACGGAACCGATTTAGATGAAATTTGGTAACAAGATAGTTTGAGACTCTTGGAAGGATATAGAATAGTTTTTATCCCGGAAATCATCCCTTAAGAGCGTAAAAATGGGGAAGAAATTTTGTATGTGGAAGCAACTTAGGGACGAACTCGAGCGAAGCGAGGATGAGTCCAGTGCCGGATTTAACCTTAGCGCCGCACCTGGGCATAGTAAGAAATACCGCCCTATTACCGAAATTTTAAATAAAATGATGACAGTTTAAATTTTTTAATTATTATTATTTTCACAAATGCAAAGAAAAGAAATGATATACATTTTTCGAAAAATGTAACTACTAAATAGTTAATCTTTTTTAATTTTTAATTTTTTTTATTATAAAAAAAAGCATTTCCGATAATGCGAAGAAATTTTTTTTCCCACCCCTCCGTAATTTTGCCGCCCCTAAAAATTTGCCGCCCTGGGCACTAGCCCCGAGTGCTCCTAGTGTAAATCCAACGCTAGGTGAGGCCAATATACTCTATGGTGAGGCGCTAGTCTCCCATAAAAGTTATTCCTGCTTACTCTTATGCTCCATGTTACTAACTATAATAACTTATGCGATACATCAAACGAGATCAAGGAAAGAAACTTTACGTGTATATAATAGTCACTGAAGAGAGAGAATATGTATTTGCCGCGCATAATTCGCACTTTTTATAAATAAATTAAAAGGAGCGAAAAATAAAAAGAAGATCCATAAAAAAATAGTAAAAAATTAGGATTTATTGTCCTGTCAATAAATATTCGAAAAAAAAATAAATCAATTGTGTTATTAATACAATTGTTTGAATTACAAGGAAAAAAATGTGTAATATTTATATACTTATGTAGATACACATATATAATACACACTCGTGTATTTTTTTACCACAAACTATTATTTTTCTAAAAAAATTAATTTGAAATAATTTTTTAATATTTTTAATTTTATGTAATTTAAAATTACATACCATTATAGAGTAAAAGTAGCGGCAATAATATAGACAGCCATTTTTGTTCGATCGCCCAATCCTGAGTGGAATACTTTCGTAAAGTATGAGCGAACCAACACTGAAACAATATCAATTCATATAACCACTATCCTTTAGTTTCACTAGCGTTTTTGTTGATATACAATATTATAGGTACATATATGTCACAGGAATATAGTAAAAGCCGCGAAATTATAATATCACTAGTGAAGTTATACTTTACGGCTTTTGTCATTCCTCTGCAAACTTCATTTCTTACAATACCACGGGAGTTATTTTATAATATCTCTAGGTATATTCAGTGATATTGTAAATCAATGAGATTTTGACATTTTCACTAAATGTTATGGGTCGTTAAATTGTAAAACGCCTCTTACAATTTTCCCGCGATATATACATACATAATAGCCTGGTCATCATGATCATAGCGTGATGTCTAAGTAGTCTAACTACATTAATAAATCATGAAATAAATTTTTAATCTATACTTACTAATATTATAAAGAGATTTATTGCTTATTTGTTTGTTTGTACCGAATAAGCTCCGAAATTGAACCGATTTAGATGAAAATTAGGGACGAACCCGAGCGAAGCGATGGTGAGTCGCTAGATAATAATAATTGGTACTTCCAGAGATAAGCTCGTCTAAACAAACAATCAATTTCTTTAGGTTTATAATTATTTTAGCCTACTTTATACATTAGAGTAAGCTATATCCCACGGGAAATTATTTAGTGTGGAATGCAAAGTAACTTACTTTTTCTCATATCTTTATACCCTTACATTAACCTTGCTTCGCATATGGCGTCTTTTCTAAGAAATTTTGTTTTTATTGTTTTTTCTGCAATAACAAATTTTACACAAGATTGTCGAATTTTCTTGCATACCTAATGAAAATTTGTTGGCATCGAACAAGGAGTGAGACAAATTGGTATTTTTCAAATACTCATCAGGGATGTGAAAGTATTTCATGAAACAAACAATCGTACAAGAAATATATTTTTTGCGATTCCTACCAAAAATAGACTAAACTAATATAGCAAAGTAATACTAGGTTTTAAAATAGATTTAGAATTTTACAAATGTATATTTAGTTATAAAATAGGTAAATTTAGTTAGTTTCGGCATTTTATAAATATGATATCACGTTTAGCTCAGTTTGTAGTAGCCCCACTTGCTGTGCCAGCGGTCACGGGTTCGAGTCCCGCTGGGGGCATTCATTTGTGTGATGAGCATGAATGTTTGTACTCCAGTCATGGGTATTTATATTTATAATATGTATGTATTTAAAATTATATATGTGTAGTGTATCAACTATCTGGTATCCATAGCACAAGCCCCGTAGCTTACCATGGAACTAGATGGTACTATGTGTTAATGTCCCAACATATTTATTTGTTTATATTTATTTGTTATACTTACAGCGACGTTAAAAGTTGTGAGAAGGAAGATGAACCGAAACCACGTCTCCATCTGAGTGAAGGCGGGGTTGTAGGTTTTGAACTGGAAACAATTTAATGTCATCAATTTTAGAGTTTGACCTATGACTGAATAAAGCAAATTCCCATGACTGAATAAAAAAAATCCTACGACTTAATAAAAAAAAAATCTTACGACTTAAAAAAATATCAAGTGTGATTCAATTTTTTTTAGTATAGCATTTCATTATTTTTTTTGCTAAAAACATTTTATAAGCAAAGAGCCTCCACTATATACTATTAATTATTATTACATCTATAAACTATAGATATTAAATAACTTCGCAGTAAAGTATATTCTACCATGAATTATCATTTAAAAAATATATTATTTACGTATTACTCTTAAAATAACAATATTTGTCATACTCACATAGAACACTATTTCCCTTATAATATATCGCTTATGAAACTCTTTGAGTCCATAAAATTGTATATCGAGAAAATAATGCGTGTACTCTAAAGAACCTAAATGTAGGACCATCACTTCTTCGCAAATTTGCTTTTTACATTTTAAATGTTGCGTTCTGAAAAAAAAATTGGTTATATGTCCAATAAAATATATCTATATTTTTTTATTTATAAAAAGGATTATTAGGAGGAATTCTTTGGGTTGATTTTAATAATTGTTATCGATTTGAGGGTTTGAAGAGGAGGAAGATATTAGATACGTCAATATGGAAAGAACATATTAAAAAATAATAAAAAATACACTTAAACACTTTAAAGCTATAATATTTCACAAACGGATCCTGAATCGAAAAAAAATTTTCACAAATCCGAAATATTTTTAAAATACCTATCCAACGACACCCACACCATGAGGTAGACGAGAAAAAAAAACATCCCCACTTTACGTGTAGAGGAGGTACCCTAAATTTTTTTTTTCTATATTTTCTTTTATCACTTTGTCGGCGTGACCAATATGCCATGCCAAATTACAGCTTTCTAGTACTAAGTCAAGTAAGAGTCTCTGAGCTAACCTGGAGTATCGCCTGTGAATATGAGTCTCTAGCACACTTTTAATACCTTTGTTTTTTTTTGTTCTAAACTCAAAATTTTCATAAATCAAATTCCTATCATATTTCATGTCAAATGAAACAATTAGTCAAATAATTTTACATAATAAATAAAAATACTTTCACCCATAGTGTTGGATAAAAGTATTTTTCTCAACTCACTTTCGCTCTGCTACATTTCACAATTACCACTCAAACTCATTCGTGTCTTCCTCACAATACGTGACACTGATAGATTGTATTGCGTCTAACTCAATTTCGAGCCATTACGACAAAAAAAACAAAAAAAAATGATTTTGTAATAAGTATTAAAATGTTTTATTTTGTTAAATCTTACCTATTAGTGGCTTCTGACTCAGGTACAAGATTCGTCGTACTATGATCACTTAAAACGCCATCTATTGATATACTTATTTGGAAGCTTTTATCGAATATCTCCTCTGAAATAAAATTTCAATACATAAATAATCCGTTTAAATCCCCTTAATTTGAAGAATATTAACATAATAATTTGTTAATATACGTGAACCGTGATATAAGTATAACTGTCAGCTTGAAAAAAAGGACACACACAGACGAACATAGAACTTTCTACTTTTTAGAAGTCGGCTAAAATTTGCAAGTTCGATTTTCACTTTAAGTAGGTACATGCTCTACAACTGCTATACTATAATGTTATCCTGACCTGATGTCAGCCATGGCGGCCTATATCACTGAAAGTAGCTATAAGGCCAATTCTTTTAAACACATCTATCTGTCCATAGTTAAAAAATGAAGAAGATACGAAGAAGAAAATATTTTCCTTAATCATATTCTCCAATTTAATATTTTATAGCGTGTAGCACTCACCATCGTTATTTTCAGTAAGAATTTCGGCTAACAGCCACAGTTGTTGGACGCGAGTGCCGAGCGCGGGACTGTGCAAATGGAAGGGCCCGCGGTATATAACACTCTTATTCGGCAACAACGCGCTTGCCGATATTGAAGTTGTGGACGTTGGGGACGGACCTGGGTTTAATAAAACCTATTTACTTATAAATAGTTCTCTATATAACACGTATAATATAGAAAACTAATTAAAATATAAGTAAATATCCAATTATGTAGTTTTATAAATGTGAAAGTTAGCTAAGATTTTTGGATATTTGGTCGTAGTGTGGTTTATATCCTACTAGAAATGGATAGGTTTTTTAGTAAATATGTAGATGAAATATGTTTTGTTATTGTAGTTTATGATATACCTACATATATAGCAAAAAAGAAAATGTAAGAACATACATTTGTATAGTATTCTGTCATCGGACATCAGTTGTAGGTACTTAATATGGTGGTGAGAATACGAGGTTTGAAATTTTAAGAATTGCATTTTAGTACTATTTTACTGAAATATTTTTTTTAAAAAGGTTTTTGAAATGATATTAACTTACCTATTTAGTGATACGATCATACGTGTTAGCTTTAACTAAAATTTAGGCTATTATGTCTACGTATTAGTTTTTGGATTTATTTCAAATATTAAATCTAATAAAAAAGAACAGAGTATCTTATTGGTAATACCTGCTAATCCTATGAAGACACCCAGCCCGAAGCAAGCAAAAAATGCTATAAAAACCATCACGAATTCTCCTTTGTGCATTGAGTAAATCCTCATTTGGACCGACCTATAATAAAATAATATTATAAAATCTGTTCTATATTGTAATAATTAAAAAAAACACAAAATATAAAAAGCAATACCTCTCACAACGGTCGTGGTGATATGCAGGAGCAATATATTTGTTAAACTCGCTAAATAAATCACTAAACTGTGATAGTGTGTTACGAATTTTATAGTTCCACCCGCCTGAAGGCAAATGGTAAGAATAACCTACGTTAGCTGTATCCATAATTGCCATTAGTTTGTACTATATATTTAAATATAATCTATAAAGCTTCAAACGCACTGTACATCTGTGTATAAAACGTTATTACGCCAAAACTTTTCCCATACTTGTTTACAAGCATTATTGATTTTCGCGGGTCTTGCCATTGCTACAAAGAACGCCATATTGGAATTGAATAGTGACGTGGCCTCGGTACATTTTAATATATTTATTTTGTATATGTTTAAGTTTTAATTATTATTTTCATATTAAATTGTGTAATATTTTGATTATTATTATCACGTTTATTTTTCAGTATATAGATAGGATGCTATTTAGTTTATACTCTATGATTTTATTGATCGTGTATGTTTTTTCTTGCCGCAAAAATATCTATACAAATAATAAAATTCTGAGTTGAATCTGTACATTTTTTAAAACTCTTATTGAAATAATAGAGGCCGAATCTAGTTTTTAGAATTTTTGTGTCTGTCTGGAAACGCATCACGAGCAAACCACTCGATAGATTTTGATGAAATTTGTTATGATAGTAGCTGCGTAGCTTGTTATCCGGGTCAACATATAGGATACTTTTTACTGCGGGAAAATATCTCATCTCTGAGAAATCTATACTAAACGATAAAACGTAATTAGAGATGAACCCGAGCAAAGCGGGGGTGAGTCGTTAGTCAATAAACAAAATTTCTTTACAAACTTTTTTCGCACCACAAAGTTATCAATCAATAAAGCGATACTCGTGTATTTTTTATCTTTAATATTTAGCTGGACTTAAATATTTTCTAGGTAAATAAATAGACTAAATAACGAAAAAAATATTTATTCAGACATTTTTAGTAAAACGATGCGCAAACAAATCAATTATACGAAATTATACATACTAAAATAGGAACTACGAAAATAATATGGCTATAGTTAGAGGTAACAAACCAAACAACAAATTAAATATTATAATACTATTTGTACATAATGTGGTGGTATTGGTAACCTTAATTATGTCAACCAAAGTAATATATAAATGCTGAAGTTAACATTTAGACTAAAGAATAATAAAGACATAGTTTCATAGAACTAACCATGAAGCCAAACAATGTTTTAAAATAATATATGTTTTAAAACAAAATAAAAATATGAATAGAATATTCATTACTGTGAAGTAAATGTTAATAAATAAAATTAAATAACATATTTTATGAATCAATAATAAAGAAAAAATGAAATAAGCTATATTATTTAAAGTGGAAGAGAATATTGTATTATATTTCTTATTTACATATGGTATAGTAGCATAAACAGCAAACCACGCTACTGTTTTGGACTTCATTTGTTTTGGCGGGCTCCATTTATAAAATTCTTTAGTCTGATGCTTAACAACATTTTTTAAATTCAACTCGAAATTGTGCTTTAATGAAGACAACCAAATATTAAAATTTTGTAACTGAACTTGCTATTGAAGTAAAACTATATCGTGTGCTTAAATGAGATAATTAATATATCATAAAAATGCAAATAAAATCAGTTACAATAAACATAGACTATAATAAATAAATACTGAAAAGATAACAAGAAAGTACTGATATGTAATTTACTGTAAATAAAATGCTACCAGATAAATATATTGTACCTTTGTTGAAATATGAATTTTATATAATAATTTCATAAAAATAAAAAAAAATGTAACTATTAAAATGAAAATTATGAATATTTGACACAGTAAGCAATTTACATTCCTGGCAATATATTGTTACAAGCATTTTTTTTATTTTAATACGAGGACCTTGTTAAAAATATAGCTACAAGATATAAATATATATATATATATATATATATATATATATATATATATTATGTTTTCACCCCCAAGACTTCCATGAGAGTTAAAAAAATATTTTTAGTATGTGTGTTTTTTAACATCATACATCAAAAAATCAAATATCTAAACGAAGAGAGCACCTATTTAAAAAAAATATTTCTTACAAAAACAAAGATTTCAATAGCGACCAAAATTTGTTTGTAATCCTTATCAATAAGTAAATTATGCTTAATTCAAATGGTGTATCAAATGAAATTGAGATTAAAGGCTTATACACACCATGTTTTTTAAACGCGCTGATAAAACATAAAAAGAGTCCTGTGTATGCTACGTTTTATAAACGTACTGACAATATACGTTATATTCTCCGCCCATAGATTTACAGATAGAAATGGAGGATATGCGTGTGATTTATAAGTGAAATATATTTTTTTTATTATTTTTGTTGCTTCTGAATTAAGCCTATATTATTTTTTATGTAATTTCTTTTTGATTAAGTATATAATTACTATTGAAAAGAGCAAATATAAGTGGAAAATTCAAAGTAGTTGAAATGCAACGCCATTGGTCAGATCGAATGTGACGTCAGTGTATAATAATAGAGTGCTGTTATTTGGTGTTTGCGATTGTTACTGACAATCTAGACTTGTTCATTTGTTGATTGCAATGTTGTCATACTATGACGTCACGCCGAGCGCGCCTAGGTGTGTTTTAAAGTATCTGTATGATATTTTTATATTTTTTTATACTAAATTTTACTTTTTTGCTACTGGATTTTATTTTTCCAATTATATAAAGCAAGCTAATATATATAATATAAATGTAAGCTATCGAATAGAATCAAAAACAAAAAAAAACACGCATATTTTCCCTATTGCAGTTTTGGGCGTCTGTATCGAGACGAACGCGCATCGCGCAGTGAATTAGTGGTCGTGTGTATAGGCCATAAGATCGTCGTCTGAATTTTACCTTATTTAATTAATATTACTAAGTACATACTTCGAAATTGAACACAAACACTTAGCTTTATTATACGTGGTATTATATTGTTTAATACATTTTATGTCTTATACAACACTAGCGACCCACCCTCGCTTCGCTCGGGTTCATCCTAAACTTGATTCCCCATACAAACTTTCATCCCCATTTTCGCCCCCTTAAGGGTTGATTTCCTGGATAAAAACTAAATTGGTTCAGTAGTTTCGGTACCAACAAACAAACAAAAAATCAAATATTTCCGCTTTATAATATTAGTAATTATAAAAGTATAGATATATTTCGAAATTTCAGGTGACTATCTACCAATTTTTTATCACTTTATAAAGCGTCAATGAATATTAGAAAAATAGTTTATATATATATATATATATATATATATATATATATATATATATATATATATATATATATAAATTATTGTGAAATTAATTTCATTCACAAATAAGTATTTCGATTATTATTATTTTTTATAAAAAAGGTCTTATTTATTAATAAGATCTCACTCTTTACTTATATTTAAATGATTACATATTCATTATTTATTTAATATATTTTTAACGACTAGATATAGTTGCATTAGGTGATAAACTTATTGTTGTGTTTTCAATGGCGGGTTCCTGTGAAGTTGTGGTCGTATGTGTATTTTTATCTGTAAAAATAATATGATACATTTTATGATTATTATCATTTTTTAGTGTTTTTGTCAATACGCCGTAAATCCTTTAGAATTTATTAAAATTAATCGTTACGATGTCTCTTAGTTGACGCCAGATTTCCTATCGTCCCTATTGCCCTTAACATAAAGCGCTTTATTATATTAATTATATCGAGCCATAGGGATCATTGAAGTATAACATAAGATGAATTTTAGTAATTATTAACCCCTCCCAGCCCTTTGTCAACAAAATATGTATATAAATCTGTGTCACATACACTATGTTCACAGCTAGAAACAGAAACATTTTGTAATGCGCGATGGCAAAACCAAACATTCTCGGTTATTTCCAGAGAAAATCAATTGGTTGTTAATAAATTTGTAGCCATATATAATTTCATACTTTAAAAAAAAAATTTCACTGCTGCAGATATTTATTTTTTTCTGAGTGGTCGAGGTGCCCCCCACTAGTACCTGCAGTGTTATCCATTACTTACCGGACACCCTGTGTAAGCCCATAAACTTAATGGTTTTTTGTTTCTTCGGAATGTGGAAATCGGTAGATTATTGAATTACACAATTTTCAGCACGTTATGTTTTCAATTATTTATTGAATATTTCGATCGGCTGCCCTAGATGCGAGACCTTATACAGATGACTTAGGATATATGGCGGAGGTAATCAACAGAGTGCAAGGTATCCCCCCTTATGTTAGTCTGCCGCGCTTGAGTAAATCCTAAAATTCTGTCTTCGGCTCCCCTACTATTAGAAAGTCCAAAACAATTAATAAAACACACGTAACATTAAAACACATACCAGTAGTAAAATATTGCTTAAACCACTCATTGATCCCCACAGAATGTTCCTTTATCCAGTCGATCCTCAACACTGCGGTGTCAACAATCTTTTGCAATGTCTGCGACATCGGCATTAACTTCTGTTTGTGTTTGATTGCGAATTGTTTTAACTGTGAAACAAACTAGATATTATTTTATTTGATTTTCACAGACACACACGCACACGCTCACGCACGCTCACGCTCACGCACGCTCACACGCACACACACATATATACACCATTATATATCTCCTAACATTATAATCTACTAACTTTAGTAACTGTCAAGTATTAGTCTTTATACTGTAAATCTACAGGAAGGTAACGATGTTCGTAATACAGGTTTTCATAGTACGAGCTCTTAAGGACACTTTCTGGATATTTTATACGATTTAAGCTAAACAGTTATGTAAAGCGTATATTTTTGTAACCTAATCTTTTGCGATGAATAAACTATTGATAGATTGATTGATGTTAAATAATTAAAATTAATAATTATTGAGAAACTACGAATTTAACATCAAATTTCTGATTATAAATATGTATTAATTCCTTTATTATATGCATCTGGGCAGCTAAGCCTGGCTCTGCGTAGGCGCTCGTTCAGTAGGTTATCTATTGCCGACAATGCAAGTACCACTAACTTTTACGAGGTGGCGCTGTATGACATTGTCAGCATGAAAGGAGATAGAAAAACGGTCGAAAAATCAATTCATATGTTTTGTTTTTGTGAAACTAAATACGTTTTTTCAGAAGAGATGCCTATTTAGATAAACTTAAAATGTAAAGCTTTATCTAAATTTGTTGAAGCCGTTTCCGAGATACACGAAAATGGGTAAATTGTAAGGGTACGTACGCAGATGCATTTTTATGGTTCTTTAAAGTAATCTATTTTCATTCGTATCGATACAAATGAAGGTCAAGCACGCATTGACAAAGCGTTAAAAATACATTGTGTGCACATAACCTTATAACAGCTTATTCAAAAAATCTACTACCTTTAAACAAGCAATAGTAGTTTATTTATTTATGTACATGGGCAATCTCGGAAACGGCTCTAACGATTTCGCTGAAATTTGGTGTGTGGAAGTTTTCGGGGGCGAAAATCGATCTAGATTAGTCTCATGTCTGGGAAAACGTGTTTTCGAGTTTTCATGCGGTTTTTTTTTCGCATTATTCCACGCAAAATATGGTCGCTGATTTCACACCCTCGGGCATAAGCATCGTGGTCAAGCGGCCAAGGCGCAAGATTGACGATCACAGGTGTCCGGGTTCTAATTCCGGTGGGATACAAAGTTTTTACTTTTGTTTTTTTTTATTTATTCAAGTTTTTATTTATTTTTTATTTTTGGGCTAAATTAAAAAGAAAATTGTACTTTTGGGCAAAAATTCCGAGCGAAGCTCGGTCGCCCAGGTACTATGTATAAAAATAAACAAACTAACCTTATCTAACTCATTGCCATCTTTAATAAAACCAAAGGCCCCATTCAATACGGACTGGAACATGAAGGAGTCCATTTCATTGAACTTATTGTATACACGATCAAAGTTGGCTATCAGAAAGTCTTGCGCCACCCTCGTTCCTATCGGCGGGTCGACGTTCCACACCGCACTCGCGTATTGACTCGGCAGTTCGTTCAGACTCTTCTCTAATAACCTGCAAAATTTATTTATTTACCGACATTTCAAAAAGGAGGTACTAGATTCCCTAATGTGCAACCTCATTCATGGTTGGATGGTAATGACCGATCTTTCGTAAACAACTTAATAATCTCCACATACAATAAAATTCTGAGTCGAATACGTACTTAAATATTTTTTGGAAAATCTTATTGAAATAGTCATTATTATCAATACAGAGGTCGAATCTATAGCTTTTAGAGTTTTTGTGTCTGTCTGTCTGGGAATGCATCACGAGAAAACCACTGGACAGATTTTTATGAAATTTGGTATAATGATCCGGGTTAAGATATAGGACACTTTTTACTGCGGGAAAATATCTCATCTCTCAGAATTCTATACTAAACGTTAAAACGTAATAAGGTTGAGTCGCTAGTTTTATTATAAAATACTGTTCATTCGGAAAATGGATGTATTAAATAATAACATAAAATTATATAAAGACGACCTCAATTCCTGTCTTAGACCAGGCGACCAATCCTTGACATTAGCCGTGTGATATGTGACTGTCCCATAGACAAAACATCATTCTTTACAACAAATCATTCTCCTATAAATTTTGCTTACTAATAATAATATATACGGGAATATGCGTGTTCTTTTTAATTTTTTTATACAATAGCTAACATCGTTATATAATTGTTAAAAAAATATCCAGCTCCAAAAAACTACAATTTAGATTTTTTTAAATATCCTACCGATATGGATACTTTAAACGTCCGCCATTATTATACATAGAAAAATTACGACTTTAGTTTGTACAAGTTACTTTTCTTTTTTCTTAGTTATTTAGTTTGTACAAGTTATTGTTAGTTGATAATACTTTGACGTCATATTCGTTCTGACCAATGGTGTGCGTTTCAACTACTTTGAATTTCCACCTAATATATGCACTTTTTTATAATATTTTTTTTAATCAAAAACAAAATCACATTAAAAAATATTGATATAGGCTTAATTCAAAAGCAATAAAGATTATAAAAAAAATATTTCACTTTTATAACCACACGCATATTCCCTATTGCTACAAAACACGTAATCACCCTAATATTATTACAAATGAAAAACTTTGTAAGTTAGTACGTTTGTCACTTCTTTACGCTGTAAAGTCTCAACGGATTGTGTTAAATTTCGAAAGAAGATAACTTATATCCTGGATTAACACATAGGCTAATTTTATCCAATTTCTTAAAATAAAAATAAGCGAGACGAACCGTCTGCAAAAGTAGTATAAAATAAACTAACTTACATACATAATACAACTTAAAATATATACATACATAACTGTAGGCACCCGCACATATACAGTATACACACACGTCCTTTTTATACTTTTCAATTTTTGATTAAGACCTTTTAATAAATTACGTTTTTGACAGATTTTAATAAAAAGTAGAAAATGGTGACATTAAAAGCCGAAAAATTATATGGACGAACAATTGTATGCGCAATTTATATTTCTGTTTTAAATCAAATAGATTTAAATAATACTTTATTGCTGCAACGGCCATACAACTTAACATATATACATATATATAACTTAACATATATTTATGTTTCACTTACAAAGTAATCAACGCTTCATCTTTGACACTCGGAAGCAAACTTATAATTATGCTCTTCACATTAGGATCAGTAGAGTTGTTGAACAAACTTAAAAAGAACTCAAACTCCTTTCGGCTGCCATATTTGATCGCCATGTTGTATACCAATGAGCGTAGATATGTTGGTATTCTGTAAACAAAAACAATAAATATATCCAAAATCCAAATATATCAATATTCAATACTAATATTATAAATGCGAAAGTAACTCTGTCTATCTGTCTGTTAACTTAATTGGCTGAACCGATTTAGATAAAAGTTGGTATGGAGATAGTTTGAAACCCTGGAAAGGACATAGGATAGTTGTTACCCCAGAAATCATTTCTTAAGGGGGTGAAGGGGGGAGGGGGGAGTTTGTATGGGGAATTAATCATGTCTCATACAAAGTTAGGGATATATTTTTTTTATTTTATAAAGTATTTATATATATAAAAATATTAATACAGGCTTAATTAAAAAGCAATAAAATTTATAAAAAAAAATCATCTTTATTTAAATCACACGCATATTCCCTATTGCGTATAAAAAATCTGCCATGTTTAAAGTTAGTGTACAAACATTTTTAGTCATTCTAGAAAAATCCCTTAAATACTTACGTATTACCATCTAAGTCTGATTTTTCTATCCATTTTTCAAACTCATCGCGAGCCCACTTCAAACATCTAGGCGATTCGACCAAACACTCCCACATAACCAAATTCTCTATTATGAACGCTTCGTTGTCGTCCTTCGGTGGTGTTAAACCGTAGTTTAGCTTTTGCAATTGTTTCTTTAATATTATTCTCATGTAATCCTAAAAACAATTTTAATTAAATTTTAGGTTATATAAAGAAAATTATAAATATACTTAACTAGCGACGGACCCTCGCTTCGCTCGGCTTCGTCCCTAGGTCGATTCCCCATACAAACTTACATCCCCATTTTCACCCCCTTAAGGGATGGTTTCCGGGATAAAAATTATCCTATGTCCTTTCCAGGGTCTCAAAGTATCTTCTTACCAAATTTCATCGAAATCGGTTCAGTAGATCCAGAAATTAAACCCCTACAACGTCACAAACTCACAAACTTTGCCTCTTTATAATATTAGTAACATGTATGTACACTTGGTTATTACTCTACAAGTCATGTCTGCGTGGAATAATCTTAGATACATATAATAAAATTGTAACTAAACCGAATCTGTGCAATAAATGTTTTTTAGAAATTCTTATCGAAATAGACATTATTATCGATACAGAGACTGAATTTTATAGTTTTCAGATTTTTTGTCTATCTGTCTGTTACCGCATCACGGAAAAATCCACTGGAAGGATTTTGATGAAATTTGGTATCATGATAACTGGGTATCCGGGACAACATATAGGATACTTTTTACTGCGGGAAAATATCTCATCTCTGAGAAATCTATACTAAACGTGAAAACGTAACGGGACGAACCCGAGCGGAGCGAGGGTGAGTCTATTAATAATAAATATATTGGGACATTAACACAGCGCCATCTAATTCCATGGTAAGCTACGAGGCTTGTGTTATGGATACCAGATAGTTGATACACTACATACATATAACTTTAAATACATTTTCTTCTATAATTCAGAAAACCCAATAACTGTAGCTGGCTCGACGCAAGACTCGAACCCAACACCTCCGGATCTACAGCTCTACAGCCGTACATGCTAGCCACAAGGCAATGTACAACGTTTAACATAAAATTTTGAGTAGACGCACATAAAGCCAGACATATATGAACGAAGGTATAAGGACATGTTTTTTTAGCAGTATAGAACTCTAAAAACAAATTCACCTCAAAATATATATATCCAGATGTAGATTTTAGATTCTGATGTAAAAACGCCATGTTATTTAGAAGAAGATCCCAAACCATCTTCGAGTTTTCACCATTTATAACACAAGTGGTCAATCCTAAAGCGTAGCTATAGTTGAGTTGTCCGGACTTTGCCAAATTGAAGGCATCGTCGATCAATTGGGCTTTTATTACAGGACTATTTATGGTGTTTGATTTTAAAGCTTTACTAAGTAACTCCCAGTTCCTTTGATCGTAGTTCACTCTGTAGTAGCCTTAAATTAAAAAATATATATTCTTTGAAAATTTCTGAGAAAGTAAGAGTTTTAAATATTGCTGTTATGAGAAATGTTTGACGTAACCAGACTAAAAAAGTATACAGACCCCCCTAAAAAAATTCAATGTCAAAAATAGTACCGTTTTTTTGCTGTTTTTTAGTTTTTTCTTCTATTTTAAAAACAAATCTTTATTTCTAAATAAAAACATTTTTCGGCTTGATTAAAGTAAAAATGTGTATTTAATACCAATAGAATTGACATTTAAGGGACAATAGTTCTGTATTAAAAACTATTATGGTAAATTGGTCATTTGAACAAATAAGAGAAAATCTAATGATTTAATAAAAAAATCTAAAAGAACTCACCAATCGCATCAACATTTACATACAAAGCGTTTGTATTATTCAACGGTATGTTAGTTGTGAGGCTCCTCTTGTTCAACCATAGCTTAGGAGCTGTACTTCTATTTTGTATGGGAACATCCAATGTGGCATAACTTATTGGTATACGCCATATTTGATCCTTTTTGATTTTGTTTGTATTTTTTGTACTTTGGAATATCTTCTATAATGAAAATGTCAAATGTTACTATACCTTGCAATTATTCGTACAAATAAGGAAGTTTTATTCTAATACAAGATTAAAAAATCACATCCGACACATTAAAAATAATTAAATACGTTTCTATAAATTAGTCTAAGAAATAACCCAAAATATAAAGCTGATCTGAAGATGATGATGAAACCTGATCCCCATTATAGTATAGGGTGGCCGTGTCCAGCAGTGGGATGTAAAAAGGGCTGAATACAATACATATAAAAATAAATCCCTTACTTGTGTGAATGTAATGAAGCCGGTAGAATAATTCCTGTAAACATTCACCACCGGGTACCCGGGCTGTCTGGTCCAGGAGTTCATGAAGTCTGTCACAGACGGATCTTTCAACTTGGGATCTGCTTTGGTCGCTTGCGACATCGCTTGCCATAGGTCATTCTCTTCAGCGTTTTGATATTTCCTGGAATATTTATACCAAAATATTAACTAAATTCAGTCTACTTATCTAACTCTAGAGACTTCGCTCGGTAGGCTTCGTCCCTAGGTACGTTTTAAAGGTTAGTATAGATTTCCGAGAGTAGAAAGTAATGTAAGTACTAATATAGCTATAAAAAAATTGGGGTTGGTGGTAGAAGGGTTAAAATTTAGGTTTATATATATTTTTAATGCAGAATCATGAGAAAAAAAAATTGTCCAAAAAATAAAATATTAAAATTTGGGCTGGACCACCCTTATCACATAGGGGTATGAAAAATAGTTTACGTCAAATTTCTCATACCTATTGAATACAAACACAAAATTTCATAAGAATCAGTCAAGCCGTTTCAGAGGAGTTTTGTTACAAACACTGACATGAGAATTTTATATATTAGAAGAATTAGATATAACCTATAGCATACCTAAATATATCAGTTATCTTATGCAAAAATTTTTTTCAAATCATTCACTCACCATTTATTCAAATATATTACAAGCCCTTCGTGGAACAATTGACTGGATATCGTATGATTTAGCATTCTTATCAAACTTGCGCTTTTAGAATAAGATATTTCATCGAACTTCTGCGCTATTTCGGACGCGTCTATCACTTCTCGTGACACCGGCGAGATGTTTTTCAGTGCGTCTGTACGTAGCAGGTCCATTTTGCCTTGAGTGAATTCATCCAACATATTCCACTCTGGTATTATCTGTTACAGAAAAATATATATAGAGTTGAAACGTAGTAACTGGTCATTGAAGAGTGTTACTTGATTCCTTTTTGGTATTAGAAACTATTTTTTAAAGTCAAAACACATTACTACGGGAAAATATCTCATCTCTGAGCTATACGTTAAAACGTCGCTAGTTTCATATTATACAAAAAACAAGCAATACTCACATGATTAACACCAACATACTCTATGTACGTCGCAAATCCTTCATTTAGCCACAAATCCGTCCACCATTTCATAGTGACCAAGTTACCAAACCACTGATGTGCCAGCTCGTGCGCTATATCTATAGCCACATTCTGTTTCTCACGGGGCACACCGTTCTTCTCATCGTAAACTAATGCTGTTTCTCTGAAATTAGAGAAAAGGCCTAATTAAAAGAGGTCTTATATTAATACTTTCTGAGATTTACGAGAATATTTGATATTTTAAAATAATACTATCTTTTCACGAGAGCGACTCTCGTAACCATGATTGCTGTAAAGCATTCGATACGTCGGAAACTAAAAATTCAAAATAAATCTACAAAAAAATACGAAAAGACAGTTTTATTTTAAAAGGTTTTATGTTAAAAACATATGTTAAAAACATAAAACCTTTTACAAGTAAACAATATATATTACTATAATATTTTAAGCAATAATTTCTTTACTGATGTTGTAAATGGCCTGAACGATTCAACGAATGAGAAAGACAGACAAAAAAATGTGTTTTTCTTAAAAATACTGTATATAATTTCATAATTATAAATTTAGTAAATACTAAAAAGCTGTTATTTGGACATTATAAGCAGAAACTTCAATTCACTGGTTGATAACTGTTGTTACAAGGAGTAACTTAGGCTACTTTTATTTTAGTAAAAGAATTAGGGATCAGCTCAAAAAAAATCACCCAAACAAAGCAAGGGTACATCGTTAGTATATACTAAGAGTCATAATATTTGAATGCGAATTAAATAACCATAGAGTACAAAATAATAGACAGAAGCTAATCACTAAGTTAAAATCAAAAATGTTTCTTACCTGAAAGTTATTAAGCCCCAATTTTCCATAGCACCGCTTGAGAAGTCTGGAATAGCTATAAGATCTAACTTATCCAATGCGTACGGCAAACCAAACACATCTTCATAGAGAGCCAGGAGTTTAGGAGTTATACTTAAAGCGTATTTCGCTTTAGATATCAAAGATGGTCGCGTCCAGATACGAATGGGTTTGGTCACATTGTCTTTACTCAAGTAACTGGTTTCAATACTGTTGAAGTCTGATAAAACGTAGGCCACTAAGTATGTGGACATCTTTACTGATCTATCGAAATGCGTCCATTGCCAACCTGGTTCTGATTCACTAAAACAGGGATTAATGTTAAAAAACATTATATTCTTAATTTAAAGGTAGGTATAAAGAATATTAATTTTCGAATATTTATTTCAAACCCCAAATCATGAATATATTAACATTATTATTTCTATGTTACTGTTCTTTGGAGGAGGCCTTTACCCAACCTGGGGACCTAGCTTAGAGCACATTAAAAAGATAAAAAGACATAAGTCATTTAATATCATTTAGTATTAATAGAAAGAGAAATTGAAGTATGTATATTGTATACCTATATTCCAATTAGAAACCAGTTTGGGAACAAAATATTTTGATGATTATAAATGTTAGCAGGTATATAAGGAATAGAAATTCGTAAAATGCCCCCGATGCCCAGCTACAACAGAGAAATGGGCAAACGCAAAGTGTTATAATAGTTTTTTTCAATTTCCGGTTTTCTGTGACATTCTATCGACAAATTATTTCTACAAAAGTTGTAGGTTTAGTAAAAATCTACAACTTTTATAAATAACACTTTTTACAATAATCTCAAAATTTAGTTTATAAACGTCAAATGAAAAATTTGTTTTCAAAAAATCTTATGAAATGAAAAAATTAAATTTCAAATTGTAAATAAAGATAAACAAACAGAAATAGGAAATATTATTTCATATTAATAATAAAAGCTTAAAATCATTAAAATAATACTTGTATTTTTGCTCATTAGTAGGAGTCATTAAATGCTATTGTATATAATTATAGCAAGTGATTCAGCTTATTTACAAAAAAGTGCTATTTTTCTTGGGTTTTATAAAAAACATGGAGTTCTATATAGAAGCTAATTATAGTTTAGCTTCTAGTTGAAAATTACAATTTCATTCATGCAAATCCTTCTGAACATTTTCTTCATACGTAGGAAATAAACAAAATCAATTACATGCATATCATTATCATCATCTCCCTGCCCATTTCCCAATTACTTGGGATTGGCAAAAGTTTTACGACCGGGCGCCTGCCTGACATCAACCCTCCTTTGGAATTATATTTTATATGCATATGTGATAAGAATAAAAAAAATATTTTTTTAGTAACATGTTATATAAAAAAAACTGAAGGGATTGTTTGTTTTTCTATTTGTTTGAATGTTCTAATATCTAGAATAACAGGATGTAAATATGATTTTTTTTTGCAAATAATAGTCTATTAATGCCAAAGATATAGGCTTTGAAGTTCTTACTGATGTATTTTTTGAATGTTATACAATAATAACACTTTTGCTTAATGTAATCTAATTCTAATGGCTCTATTTTAAATATTCTGTACTTAGAAGGTGGTCTAATTTAAATTTGAAACTAAAAAATCACTTGTAACATACATTTATGTCCAATTGAGAACTTCCTCCTTTTTTTCGTCAGTTAATTAATTCTTAAGGTCGGTCAATTAACTCTCACCTATTTTAATTGTTTAGAAATGAGCTAGATTTTTGTGATAAAAAGTATCTACATATATAGATATGATTTACTTACATAGGTTCTTCAGTAGCTACCTTCATATTAGACAATACAGATACATTTTGTCTATGAGCTATACTTATTTCAAACTTTGCTTTGAACATTGGTTCATCAAAACATGGAAAAGCTGCTCTGGCTGAGGTAGGTTCAAATTGTGTTACAGCAAGCTGCCTGTAATTTAAAAACATAACTATTAAAATCCTTGCTAATATGTATAATAAACTAGTGACTCATTCGTCCCTAGGTTTGTTCTAACATTTAGTATAGATTTCTCAGAAATGAGTTATTTTCTCACAGTAAAAAGTACCCTATATGTTGACCTAAATAACCAGCTACCATCATACCAAATTTCATTAAAATCTGTCCAGTGGTTTTCTCATGATGCATTACCAGACTGACAGAAAAAAATCTAAAAACTATCAATTCAGCTTCTATATCGAAAATAATGTCTATTTATTTGCATTTTCCAAAAAGTATTTAACATACAGATTTGTCTCTGTTAGAATTTTATTATATGTATAGATTTTAAATTATCTCTTACAGGAACTATAGATAATGAACTTCATTAAAGGATTAATTGTATTTAAAAATAACATTTACCTGATATCAGTGTTGTTTTCTGTATAAGAACTTTTGTAGAAACCAGTTAAGGCATTCAATATCTGTCCAGCAAAGGATATTTGAAGGGTGTAATCAACATTAGGAGTCAGAGGCGACCCAAGAGACAGGATTAGTCTATCTCCAGTACTAAACACCATAGATTTTATTTTTATATTCCTTACATTACTATGAGACACTTGTGTGTTTAAAGAGGTTGTAGTTGTTTCAACAGGAAGAAAAGTTGTATTCTCTGTTTCATTCAAATTATTATCTGTAACATTTTGTTCTGTAATATTCGCATTTTCATATATTGTACTGTTTTTTTCTCGCTTGAATCTTTTAGTATGTAAAGTTTCCACATTCTCATATATTTGTTCAGTTAATGTTACAGTATTAGTTATGTTTAGATTCTTTGAATGTAAGACAATTTCTTGAACTTTTTTAGTTGCTTTTATTGTTATGTAAACATCACCATTGAATGTAGAGTTTTCCAAATCAGCTTTTATTTTTAATCTATAAAAGCTTGGCACTACGTAAGGTGGAAGGCGTAAATCTGGTGAAGGTGAGCCTGTCTGGGCAAATGGCTCTGTATCATCCCAAAAATCAGCCGATTTTTGTGATATCTGTAAACATTCATGTTTTAAACATTTGAAATTAAGTTTTTTTCGACTCATTATTAGCACAATTTAAATCATGTTAATCAATTTTTGGGTGTATCAAGTGAGGGTCAGAATATATAAGTGGACATGCGAACATTTTCTTTTTATTCTTTCATATATATATATTCTTTTTACTTTTTTATTCCTAATATAGCATCTACCAACTTACGCTTTTATTTTCACACATCACTAAATATAAAATAAAATAAAACAACTGTCTAAGCATTTTTGCTAATTTATAGTGCCCTGAATTATTAAATATAAATTAAACGTTGGTGATGGATTGGTAATTCCACTAATTAATATTATTTACGGCACATATTGGTTAATCCCAGTGATAAGGGATAATTAAGTAAGTTTCTTTTGTTTCATAAAATTCACATTTTCGTCATTTTCAACTTTAAACAAGAACTTGGAAATTGAAATTTCAACCCCTTGCATTAACGGAACTGTCGTATGTCGAAAATATTAGCTGTCACTGTCAAATTATTTTATTTTGACATTGTATTTTTTTCTTAATAAAATGTCAAAGGCCAAACTGATAAGAGTATGATAAAACATTCAGTGTATTAAAATAATTTTAAAACAACTTACTTCCTATCTAATTAAGATACGCTGCGTAGTAGAGCCTTGAACTTACAGGCATGACGTAAAAAATAAGTAAAACGCTAAGTATAAACAATACGTATATCAAATCTGAGTTAGAAATTACCTTGAAATAAGTGATGTAAAAGACGATTAAGCCAACAAGCACAGCGATTAAAACAGCGAATATAATGAAACCGATACATATGCAGGTAGAAATAAAAATGCCGCCCTTTCTTCCATATTGAATATTTTCTTCGTTGTGGGATTCGTACGCCAAGAATTGTTGGCGACTAGTTGATAAAGACATGATGCAGTTATCTACGTCATTCTGAAATAAATATATAAAAATGTAATAATAAATGAAGACGATATAAATCATCATAATTGATTTTTTGCCTTTTTATTTTGATTTTAATGGTGACACTGACACCAAACCCATTAACTATTTACTATTCAAACAATGTGTATTAATGTTTAGATATTCATAGAATTCGTCAGTTTATATGAACAGGTTAGGTATTTTTAAAGTACTTAGTTTGATATCAAATCCGGACATTTTTATATGTTACAATCTAATCCCCAGCTGTGTGTGACAAAACTTTTGAACGTAAAAGATTATTTTTTTAATATTAATTATAGTAAGATCTTGTCTGTTTATAAATCCATACGACGACAATATTTAATAATAATAATTTACTTACTATCCAAAAATGTTTACAAGTTTCTACAAAATAATTTAGCCAAATAAACAATAAGTATCTAATAAAACTTAAATACATAATATTAATAATAATATTATTATTAATATTAGGTGTTTAAGTTTTAATTTACTGAAGCAATTTTGAACATTTTTGTTATGCTTTTTGTTCACACAAAATGTTCAGTTTTTTATTATTTAGATTCCTTTCACTTTATAGATATTAAAATAATAACTAAATTATTGACGTCATTCTAAATCCAATATTCTAAATCGAATATAGAGGACACCCAAAGATATTTATCCATAAATGGATATCAAATAAAACGATTTGCTGAGAAGAATACGAATAAAGAACTAAAAAATTAAAAATAAACTTTAAATTAAATCAAACCATTAATTTATTACACAATTTATATGAAAGATACTAACGACTCATCCTCGCTCCGCTCGGGTTGGTCCCTAATTACGTTTTAAATTTTAGTATAGATTTCTCAGAAATGAGGTATTTTTCCGCAGTAAAAAGTATCATATTGACCCAAATAATCAGTTATACAGCTATCTCACCAAATTTCATTAAATTCAGTCAAGAGGTTTTCTCGTAATGCGTTCCCAGATAGACAGACAGCTAGACCGACCGAAAATTCTAAAAACTATAGATTCGGCCTTTGTATCGATAATAATGGCTATTTCAATAACATTTTGCAAAAAATATTCGACTTAGTTAGAATTTTATTATAAATAGGTAGGTATAGAAGATAAAAGCTTGTTTTTAAAAATGTTTTTTTAATATTAAATTATTTACGACTAGATTAAGATGACAGTGACAGGCTACTTTTCATCTCTACGAGTACTAAATAATAAATATGTACTTGTATAGAAGTGAGAGTACTACTAATAGATGGGACTTAAAAAGGAATGAGGTAATATCATTTTTTCATAGTAATGGACAACGCAAAGCGAAATCGTTATGTTATTAATAAACTAAATTTTAAGAGGTTCCCGGACTCTTTTTTTTCTCATATTTTTTCTCACTTTCAAAATTTAGCTGGTTCCGGTGGACCCCTTGCAGCTACATTACCACCATATTCCCAAAATTCGACAAACAATGTGAAGATTCCGTCCCCCGTAGGCCCCCGTCGAGTCTCCCGTGAACCCCTGGGGCTCCACGTAGACCACTTTGGGAACTAAGTCAGAGTCTAAATGAATTATCGAATTTATACCAATACAAGGATAAAAATATCGGGCAGTATTCCGTTAGAAAAAGGTAATATAATAGAACGCTTGTCGAATGGCATTAATATCGTGCGTGTCGAATCCTATGCGGGTTTTAGCGATAACGTAAAAGCTTGTACAATAAACACGACATATCCGAACAGTTATACTTTCTGTTTATTTTTTTTTCTACGGCTAAAAATAGTATGTGCTCGTTTACCGTGAGGTAAAGAAGGGAAAAAGTGTAAATGGATCTGAATATGAACATTACATACATTTGATTGATTTCAAATATTTTATCATTCTATCTACGTCTAATGACTCGTTTTAGTTTCGTTTAGATACTGATTATTACCACGGTAATATTTATGGATTACATTACCGTGTTATTACCATTAGATATTAATAATTATAACTACCTACTTAATTCTAATTACACCAAAGATATTGTACAATAGTATACCTATTATTTATTAGTTAAGATTTTTATATAGATTTACATGGTATTATATTATTAATATACTACGGGAGTCTCCATTTTTTTGTACTGGGATGAAAAGAATGGCTATATAATATGATAAGAAAGCCTATCTCTATGCAAAATGGCGTTGTAGGTTGATCAATTGTCGAATAAACTAACACACTTTCTCTTTTATAAAATTAACAAGGAGTGAACTCTGTGATGAATCATTGTTTAGCAACAGTCGACTGATTCTAAATAAAGTGGTAAATAGTCTACCTATTAATATGAAAAAAAAATACATATACTATACATTACATAATTTATTTCAAATCCAAAACGAATTATTTACAGTATTAATTTTTAGAAATTTATTGAAAAGCCTAAATAAATGCTTTTAGATAAGATAAAAGTGTGTTCTGTACGCTGTTATATAATCACGTAGACTAGCGGTTCTAACAACGTAAATTAACACATGTGTAGGTCACGATGTGACCTTGGCAGTGACATTTTATCAGCATATAGTTTAAAAGTTAACGAAATAGTCTCAGTTATAGTAATATTTGTACTCTAATTTTAAAACTAAATTGTTACTACACGTGTTGGAGTCCCTAATAAAACTTCGAGATATTCCTTGTTTATATTCTTATATTCAGTACTTTTATAATCGTCAGTAACATAATTTATAATCATAAATTTTAGTATTACAAACAATTCGTGCCTAGTCACTACATGGTGGTACCGACATCTCTGTGCAAAAGCGCGGGAAAACAAATGAATATCCGCATTCCGCGCCCTTTTTATTTTTTTTAAAACACATTCCTATCGGCCAAGGTCACATAAGTAAATGCATTATACATAAATCATTACAAATTAATCAAATATATTATTTTCTATTAACACACTCAATATGTTAAAATGCAACCTAACACACGCGTGTTTTTTTTAAACTCCATGCATATTATTATTAGGTTAAATTATTATAAAAAAAGGTGTCATTTTTTTACTAAACCTTTAATAATTCATTGACGTTCATACAGTTGAGGCGTTGAATTCTGGTTTAACTTAATGCTTTTTAACCGACTGCGGGGAAGTCCAAAGAAGAGTTAGGTGTTTGACCTGTATGTAGGTACCTACTATATTATGTAGGGTCAAAATGGCCGATTTCAGGCGCCAACTTGTGTCTTTAAAATATAATATATCTCCGACTACATAATATTATGTACGTATGTTCTTATGTAAAATTAATTTCCATCTCGTTTTCTGTTTTTTATTTTTCATTTTTTGGAATTGGATTTTGATACCGACCTCTATGATTAATTCTTTTTTTCAATAGTAACTCGATTCACTAGGTAGTTTGGAGGGTAATTTAACTTTTTGATTTACTTTAAAAAGGAGGTAGCCGGTAGGTACCATGTTTTTTTAGGTTTAAATGATGAATGGTTTAATTCTTAATTCAAATGCTACTACTTTAGTCAATTTTTTAATCCTCCTTTTATTTGTTTACATACTTAACCTCGCCTATAACAAAGTTTACTCTTTGCTAAATGATCAGTAAACTAAAGTTTTGCTTATTTAATAGAATATTATATGCAATTTTTAGTCACAATATTAAATGTACAATATCTCTATAGAAAATGCATAGTAATTGTAGTTCTATATGTTCACATCATGTGATTCTTATTCAGCTTATTACGTTACTCGTGGCGTACTTACCTATTATAGATGAACTATTTTTGATTATATTAGGTTTTATTAGTCTTGGACACTTGTTATTTAAAATCAAGTCATTCAATTGTACTAAATGAAATCACTTAGGTAATATATCCAAGTCATGGTAGGTAATTGATTTAGCTAATGAGGGATGCAAGCAACCTACATATATATATCTTTTATTTTCCTTAATAAAAATAGAAATTTGAAGTAAGTTTTTTATAAATTATATGTTAAAATTCTATCACTTGTTAGGAATAAATAAAAATGTTTTTGTTGAGAAATGATTAAAGAGGTTAGTGGTTACTCTAAACTTTTTACATATATCTAATGATAACAATTGACTAACGTCACAACTCATTATCCACAATCGAACTATTTTTTTTTAATGTATTGTGATAGTTGAACTTCCTCACGTATGTACTTGTCAATTCAAGAAGAAAACTACTTAAGAAATGAATGATGATGATGATAATGTTTATTTCAATAAGATTTTCCAAAAAATATCTAATTTACAGATTCAGGTTTAGATGTGTGCTAGAAGTTTTTACATTTCTTGATACATTCAATTTTACTTATGATAAATTATTATATGTACAACTATATCAAAGCAAACAGACATGCACAAAAAACTTTAGAAATGAACAAAAAAGTGGAATGCCCGGCCTGTTTTTCCTAGTGCGTATGATCTCAAAATCTTTATGCTGCGTGTTAACAGGCTTCGAGCTAAGATGAAGGTCAAGAGTAAGCCCATTTCTAATAATAAAAAAAAATTAATGATTCAAATCGTTAAATCGATGAATCAATAATTATTTTCACATTAATTTGATACGGAAAAAATGGGCGTCGATGATAAATGATAATTTGGTAATCCCCAGAACCAAACAAAGTACAACCGAAATCCTTTCACTATGGCGTGTGATTCAGAGATTTAAAATTCCGATCTCGTTAGTTACGATATGACGCAAATGTTAACTTAGTGTTTTCTTCCAAGTTCGAATGATATACATTTTTACGTTGTAAGATGTTAAAAGAAGCATTTATGGTATATTCTGACTCTTTTTACTAGGTCCAAGTCGCGGCTTCGAATTTTATAGCGGACATGTGTTTTTATTTATTAATAGTTACTAACAATATATTTAAAATAATAGTGTAAAATATCTAAGAAAGTATTAAGTATAACAAGATGTTGTATACCGGTGTTTGTTATCAATCGGAAATTTCAAAGTTGAGTTTATAGTATTGAATGCAACACAGTGGTTAACGATGTACTATCAATCCACCGCTGATGTATAAACCATTATGTCAGTGCATATCACGTTACTAGTGGTCGACTATAATCATTATTAAGCACTTACTCATATCTATAAAAAATCTGTCTCCAATTATTTTATAGATAACACTAATATATATAAAATAAATAAGAAAAAGCTCATAGCTAGTAAACAAAAGAAGAAAATTGGTTGACAGAGGAGAAGAAGATACTGAAGTGTTTTGTCTTTGCCTATTTATATATGTATATATATGTAGATTATAGTCAGTCAGTTTGTTGTTAGTATCATACGTGATGATTGTCAATTTCAGAGTATTCCAATAGCCATTAGGTTCGCCTTAAGGATAGCAAAAATAAACATATACCACGGAAACCGTACATTTTTCCGGGATAAAAGTAGCCTATGTGTTATTCCAGACTATAATCTATCTCTGTGCCACATTTCATCCAGATCCGTTCAACCGTTCGGGCGTGAAAGAGTAACAAACATCCATACTCACAAACTTTTACATTTATAATATTAGTACGGATTTCATTTTTTCTACGGCTAAAAATAGTATGTGCTCGTTTACCGTGAGGTAAAGAAGGGAAAAAGTGTAAATGGATCTGAATATGAACATTACATACATTTGATTGATTTCAAATATTTTATCATTCTATCTACGTCTAATGACTCGTTTTAGTTTCGTTTAGATACTGATTATTACCACGGTAATATTTATGGATTACATTACCGTGTTATTACCATTAGATATTAATAATTATAACTACCTACTTAATTCTAATTACACCAAAGATATTGTACAATAGTATACCTATTATTTATTAGTTAAGATTTTTATATAGATTTACATGGTATTATATTATTAATATACTACGGGAGTCTCCATTTTTTTGTACTGGGATGAAAAGAATGGCTATATAATATGATAAGAAAGCCTATCTCTATGCAAAATGGCGTTGTAGGTTGATCAATTGTCGAATAAACTAACACACTTTCTCTTTTATAAAATTAACAAGGTGTGAACTCTGTGATGAATCATTGTTTAGCAACAGTCGACTGATTCTAAATAAAGTGGTAAATAGTCTACCTATTAATATGAAAAAAAAATACATATACTATACATTACATAATTTATTTCAAATCCAAAACGAATTATTTACAGGATTAATTTTTAGAAATTTATTGAAAAGCCTAAATAAATGCTTTTAGATAAGATAAAAGTGTGTTCTGTACGCCGTTATATAATCACGTAGACTAGCGGTTCTAACAACGTAAATTAACACATGTGTAGGTCACGATGTGACCTTGGCAGTGACATTTTATCAGCATATAGTTTAAAAGTTAACGAAATAGTCTCAGTTATAGTAATATTTGTACTCTAATTTTAAAACTAAATTGTTACTACACGTGTTGGAGTCCCTAATAAAACTTCGAGATATTCCTTGTTTATATTCTTATATTCAGTACTTTTATAATCGTCAGTAACATAATTTATAATCATAAATTTTAGTATTACAAACAATTCGTGCCTAGTCACTACATGGTGGTACCGACATCTCTGTGCAAAAGCGCGGGAAAACAAATGAATATCCGCATTCCGCGCCCTTTTTATTTTTTTTAAAACACATTCCTATCGGCCAAGGTCACATAAGTAAATGCATTATACATAAATCATTACAAATTAATCAAATATATTATTTTCTATTAACACACTCAATATGTTAAAATGCAACCTAACACACGCGTGTTTTTTTTAAACTCCATGCATATTATTATTAGGTTAAATTATTATAAAAAAAGGTGTCATTTTTTTACTAAACCTTTAATAATTCATTGACGTTCATACAGTTGAGGCGTTGAATTCTGGTTTAACTTAATGCTTTTTAACCGACTGCGGGGAAGTCCAAAGAAGAGTTAGGTGTTTGACCTGTATGTAGGTACCTACTATATTATGTAGGGTCAAAATGGCCGATTTCAGGCGCCAACTTGTGTCTTTAAAATATAATATATCTCCGACTACATAATATTATGTACGTATGTTCTTATGTAAAATTAATTTCCATCTCGTTTTCTGTTTTTTATTTTTCATTTTTTGGAATTGGATTTTGATACCGACCTCTATGATTAATTCTTTTTTTCAATAGTAACTCGATTCACTAGGTAGTTTGGAGGGTAATTTAACTTTTTGATTTACTTTAAAAAGGAGGTAGCCGGTAGGTACCATGTTTTTTTAGGTTTAAATGATGAATGGTTTAATTCTTAATTCAAATGCTACTACTTTAGTCAATTTTTTAATCCTCCTTTTATTTGTTTACATACTTAACCTCGCCTATAACAAAGTTTACTCTTTGCTAAATGATCAGTAAACTAAAGTTTTGCTTATTTAATAGAATATTATATGCAATTTTTAGTCACAATATTAAATGTACAATATCTCTATAGAAAATGCATAGTAATTGTAGTTCTATATGTTCACATCATGTGATTCTTATTCAGCTTATTACGTTACTCGTGGCGTACTTACCTATTATAGATGAACTATTTTTGATTATATTAGGTTTTATTAGTCTTGGACACTTGTTATTTAAAATCAAGTCATTCAATTGTACTAAATGAAATCACTTAGGTAATATATCCAAGTCATGGTAGGTAATTGATTTAGCTAATGAGGGATGCAAGCAACCTACATATATATATCTTTTATTTTCCTTAATAAAAATAGAAATTTGAAGTAAGTTTTTTATAAATTATATGTTAAAATTCTATCACTTGTTAGGAATAAATAAAAATGTTTTTGTTGAGAAATGATTAAAGAGGTTAGTGGTTACTCTAAACTTTTTACATATATCTAATGATAACAATTGACTAACGTCACAACTCATTATCCACAATCGAACTATTTTTTTTTAATGTATTGTGATAGTTGAACTTCCTCACGTATGTACTTGTCAATTCAAGAAGAAAACTACTTAAGAAATGAATGATGATGATGATAATGTTTATTTCAATAAGATTTTCCAAAAAATATCTAATTTACAGATTCAGGTTTAGATGTGTGCTAGAAGTTTTTACATTTCTTGATACATTCAATTTTACTTATGATAAATTATTATATGTACAACTATATCAAAGCAAACAGACATGCACAAAAAACTTTAGAAATGAACAAAAAAGTGGAATGCCCGGCCTGTTTTTCCTAGTGCGTATGATCTCAAAATCTTTATGCTGCGTGTTAACAGGCTTCGAGCTAAGATGAAGGTCAAGAGTAAGCCCATTTCTAATAATAAAAAAAAATTAATGATTCAAATCGTTAAATCGATGAATCAATAATTATTTTCACATTAATTTGATACGGAAAAAATGGGCGTCGATGATAAATGATAATTTGGTAATCCCCAGAACCAAACAAAGTACAACCGAAATCCTTTCACTATGGCGTGTGATTCAGAGATTTAAAATTCCGATCTCGTTAGTTACGATATGACGCAAATGTTAACTTAGTGTTTTCTTCCAAGTTCGAATGATATACATTTTTACGTTGTAAGATGTTAAAAGAAGCATTTATGGTATATTCTGACTCTTTTTACTAGGTCCAAGTCGCGGCTTCGAATTTTATAGCGGACATGTGTTTTTATTTATTAATAGTTACTAACAATATATTTAAAATAATAGTGTAAAATATCTAAGAAAGTATTAAGTATAACAAGATGTTGTATACCGGTGTTTGTTATCAATCGGAAATTTCAAAGTTGAGTTTATAGTATTGAATGCAACACAGTGGTTAACGATGTACTATCAATCCACCGCTGATGTATAAACCATTATGTCAGTGCATATCACGTTACTAGTGGTCGACTATAATCATTATTAAGCACTTACTCATATCTATAAAAAATCTGTCTCCAATTATTTTATAGATAACACTAATATATATAAAATAAATAAGAAAAAGCTCATAGCTAGTAAACAAAAGAAGAAAATTGGTTGACAGAGGAGAAGAAGATACTGAAGTGTTTTGTCTTTGCCTATTTATATATGTATATATATGTAGATTATAGTCAGTCAGTTTGTTGTTAGTATCATACGTGATGATTGTCAATTTCAGAGTATTCCAATAGCCATTAGGTTCGCCTTAAGGATAGCAAAAATAAACATATACCACGGAAACCGTACATTTTTCCGGGATAAAAGTAGCCTATGTGTTATTCCAGACTATAATCTATCTCTGTGCCACATTTCATCCAGATCCGTTCAACCGTTCGGGCGTGAAAGAGTAACAAACATCCATACTCACAAACTTTTACATTTATAATATTAGTACGGATTTGTATAGTGTATACAATTGAATACGCTTAGCTATTACTAAGTATTATTACCTATAGCTTTAGCCGTTATGAAGTTTTAGATTTATGTCTCATTGAATTTATTTGCTTGTTGTTAACATCTAAATACACAATTTCATTTCATTAAATACAAAATTAATACTAATTTTAAATAAAGATAAGTCACTCTACAAGTGTGGCTGAATTTAATGTATTTTAAACGATTATCGATAATTATGCTCAAAGGCATTATTATATCGATAAGAATAATTTGATTTTAATTACCATCACCGTTCCCTCATTAACGGACCGCAGTCTTAAAAGCTAGCATTATTTGATATTTTCGGAATATTAATTAACTTTGAGGCTTCTCGATTTAAACCTTTATTAATTTACGAACCTATATGTTGAAATCATTTTTATGAAGGAGACCCCACAACACGATGGCCACATTCCTTTTTTTGAATACTCGGGTTAAATAATTTTACTGTCAACTTTCTAAATCGATTATCATTATTATGTAATTAAACCGTACATTTAGGTCTTGCACTTATCCGTTATATTTAATATCATACAATTTGTCATCTTTTAGTACAGTAAAGAAAACTCTAAAATAATTGTAATGTCCAAACAAACACAATTTAAGACGTGTATTATTCAAACAAAAAAATATCACTTTATAAAACATTTCCACAGCTAGAAAAGTACAATATTGTGAATGGACAAAGCCTAAACTTAATCTTAAAAATGGCCTGAGCTTCGAAAGTAATTGCAATATTTTTAAATTGAGTCGCATCAAAATGACCTACTTGACCTCTCATCTGGCGTGAACTGTACAATGTAAGAACTAAAAGGTATCGCTTATGTTAAATTACAAAAGACGAAAATAATCAAATATTTTAAATAAATAATAGAATACAAATGTTTTCTAATCTAAATAAATATGTATGTGATAAAATTAACCGACTTCCAAAAGGAGGTGGTTCTCAATTCGTCGGAATCTTTTTTTTTATGTATGTTCACCGATTACTCGAAGACGCATGAACCGATTTGGAATTTTTTTTTGTTTCAAAAGGTATACTTCCCAGGTGGTCCCATATACATTTTATCAAATTGGTCGAGCGGTTTTTTGAAAAATGAACAATAATAAAAAAATTTAATAAATTTTTTAATCGAATATGTTATTAAAAAACTTTCTTCTTACAAATTACCTGCTTATTACGTCTACACTAAAAATGGAAAAATAAAACTTTTTTAACGGAGTATTATAAGGAGTATGATTTTTTAAGTATTAGTTCTCTTCCCCTTACAGAGCGATATGATAATATTAGCTTATATTTTTTTTCTTTATTTAGGTACCACAAAATTATATTTTAATTTATTAATATTGATTTATTTATTAAAGTAATCGGTATTCTATTAATATTTGTAAACTGTTTTAAAACATTATAATTTTAGAACGTTAATATTTGGCTTCATGTTTAGTTCTATAAGCACTCTGTCTAACGAACTAAGTAATTCTTAAAATTTAACATCTAAAAAGAGAAAAAGATACACCAAAACCACATCAAAAGCGTGTTCTGTATTTACAAAAGCTACTTACAAAATCTAAATTAATTGGTTATGCTATTTGCGCTTGCGTCTCTCATAATATGTACTTATACCTAGTTTATATTATTGTATACGTCCCACCGCTGGGCACGGGCTCCCTTTAATACGAGGAGGATCAGGCTAAAGTGCACCATGCTAGCCAAGTGCGGGTTGGCGGACTTCACATGTCTTTCGAAAACTTGCTAGGTTCCTCAGACATGCAGGTTTCCTCACGATGTTTCCTTCACCGTAAGGCATGTGGTAATCATGTTAGAAATGATTCGCACATGAAAATATCAGAGGTGCTAGGCCCGGGATTTGAACCTGCTTCACTCGGTTTCCCAAGCGAGCGCGTTATAACTGGGCTACCATTGCCTATGTTATTTATTGCATAATATAAACTATGCTGTAATTTAAATTTACTGTTGATCAGCTTTATCATAGAAAATATTAAAGCAATAGATAAATAAAAAAGATGACGATAAGAAAAATATATAATACTAAGTACAAAGTAGAATATTTAAACTTATTAAAAATATTATATAAGAAGTATTGTTTAATGTCTTTCATTTTATTATCTTAATTGGCGTACACCAAATCGCACATTTGCATGTCTAATTCGCAATGTAGAAACGAACTAAACATATTATGTCCATAAACATTATAATTTTCAATCGTGAACGTGAACGTTTAAATAATCGTTTACAATAAAAACTATGACCTTATCGCGACGGTAATAATAAATTTTCTTACATAAATCGCTAAAATAGTGCAGAATATTTTCAATAAAAAAATTAAAATTTGTAGTAATGAATTATACACACTAACTTATATTTTACGATAAAATTATAAATATTTACCTGTTTATATAAAAATAAACGCTTAATCTAATAAATAATAGGTACATTGTCGTAGCATACCAAAAACATATTATAACAAAACCTTCTTACAATCTAAGGATAATAAAAACTTACCGTTGTCTGTTTTATTTCCAAAATAATTAAAAAAAAATACACTAACACAGCACTTTTCTATTTTCAAAATAAAATACGTTAAGGGAAACTAAACGAATGTGTCAACCGACGCGCGCGCAACACCAATGTGTGCATTTACGGCGCCTACATCCAATCGACCATTATAACTTGACCCCTCGCACACCTGTAATCTATATTTTCAACGCTATCACGAGTTACGGGATAAGAAGAATCTCAGGTAACTGGTTTTAGTCAAATGTACGACCTTGAGTTAAATAAACCGCAATAGTTTTATCGTTTCGTGCCAAAAATAATAAACACTTATCGAACAGTTAGAGGACACGTGGAGGTGTACTCGTATGTTATAACTACCTGCGTTCTAAGAAAATATTAATTTATATCAGCTCTGCTTTTGATACGGGCAGTGTTATGCACCGGCTATTTTTGTTGTAAGGTGTTATAACAGAAAATTATGCTAAACTCAGCGATCTATATGTACTTCGGTAGAATTATTACTTTGAATTTATAGTTTTGAATATTTCGAAAGATATAAAAAAATATTTACGACTAGCATTGCCCGCGGCTCCGCCCGCGTTCAGATGACCAAAAACCAAATTCTCAGGTTTTACATATTAGTATACTCTTACATTGCACTTTTTGTATTTTTTATCAGAAATGAGACATTTTCCCGCGATAAAAAGTATACTATATGTTGACCCGGATAACCAGCATTCACCATACCAAATTTCATCAAAATCTCTCTTTGTGTGATGCGGTAACAGACAGACAGAAGAAAGATAGACAAAAATTCTAATAACTATAGATTCGGCCACAGGTATCGAAAATAATGTCTATTTCAATAGGCTTTTCCAAAAAATATTTAATGTACAGATTCGACTCAGTTAGAATTTTATTATATGTATAGATTAACCCGTGTTTCGATACATAGTTTGAAAAGTAAAATATTTTAGCAAACGATCTTAACGTTAGATTTTTGATTGTTATTATTTTTTTCATTGTTAATTTGTATTAATGTGACAAAAAAATTATATAAGTACCTATTTTAAAATAAATGGTTAAAATAATTATTTATTACCTTACTTACTTTCATATTTGAAATAGTTAAAAAACAATTAGGACATTTGGAATATATCAATTGCACTTGCTATTTGTTCATTTGTATTCGGTTATTCGTGACGTAATTATACCGATAAGGCAATAATGCATGACGTTACCAGCATTTTAATTATATGAATGAGTGTTCAGGCAAATTATTTCAATGCATATTTGCAGCACAAGAAAATATCATTATTTCCTTGATGTATCAGAGCACTGAGTGGTTGATGTGTGCCAAATAATGGTATTTTTTTCTTTTGCTTAGTAGGTATATTATATTATTACACTACTAGCATTGCCCGCGGCTCCGCCCGCGTTCAGGTGACCAAAAACCAAATTCTTAGGTTTTACATAATAGTATACTCTTACATTGCAGTTTTTGTATTTTTTCTCAGAAATGATACATTTTCCCGCGGTAAAAAGTATCCTATATGTTGACGCGGATAACCCCTCCAGTGGTTTTTCTGTGATGCGGTAACAGACAGACAGACAGACAGACAAAAATTCTAAAAACTAAACATTCGGCCTCTGTATCGATAATAATGTCTATTTCAATTAGATTTTCCAAAAAATATTTAATGTACAGATACGACTTAGTTACAATTTTATTATATGTATAGGTAGATAAGTTTTACTTAGTTGAAAGTTTTTAATGTAACTAACGTGTAGACTGTGTCTTAAATAAATATATAATAATAATTATTATATAATATCTTCGTTTCTGATCAATCTTCTTAATACAACAAGAGAACATTCTTCATTGCCATGCCTGAGACTTTAAACCAAAAAGGATAATAATATAAATGAGTATATTAAAATAGCACTTTCTTTCTTTTAGAGTATCTTCATACTAAATTTGGAAATGTCACTTATTTATGCTCAAGTATAATCTCTGTCACTGCCTGAAAGGTACAATTCATTTCAGTCAGTTACAATTTTCTACTTTTGGTCTCTGTTTTTGAAATTTTTCGCAGATTTATTTTTATTTTAGGATCCCGACGTTTCGAATGCTTAACAGCAATCATGGTCACGGGAGAGCCTCATTATTTTTTAATGAAAGCATTACCATGAATTATAGTTTTGTTTCTTTTTTTTTTATATTTTAATAATATAAAAAAAGAATTATAGTATACACTTCGAAAGTATTATCCTGTACAGGATAAACATGATAAATTTTAGAAATTTTATTTGAAACTATCAATTTGTTGTTATTATTCTTAAAGCAGACATTTACTAAATATTTTTGTTTTAAATATTTAAAAAAATCATCTTTGACCCTGTTACAATTTTATTTGTTTTTTTTTTAACTGAATAGTATATTTAACTAATGACTTCGGATAATTCCCATTATCGTATAATTTGCAGTCAGCGCCACCTCGTGGCAAATTTTATTACAAACAGTAGCTTATGTATTCTAATCCAGGTCTTAGTCTAATATCTATGTACTTTTCATCCAAATCCATTCAGGCATTTCAGCATGAATGGATGAATATGAACACGTAAATAAGTGAATATACAAGAAAGGTATTTTTTATAAAAGGCTTATTTATAATAGGTACTAGACGCAGGTGCAAGAAGCAATTTTGTAAATATGTATAGATAATATATCGAATACAATATCGAAGAAACTTAACTATTTTAAAGTTCGGTAATGAGACTTGCAGTATGAAGAAAATGATTAATGAAATAAATCATTTTAACGAATTTAATAAATTGTATCAAAAGGACTTTCATGCAAATAGATGCATGACTTACTGGTTATTTTATCTTTCGCAAAGCTTTTTTTAAAAAGCAAAGCAAATCGCAAGCACGATAGATATACAAGAGTTTGGGTGCCGTTTTTATAACGGAAGTTCGAAACCCTAAAAATCGGTCGAACAGGCTCATTAAGGCGTCATTATGGGCAATGATGAGACAATAGATAAGCACAGTAACTTGTCGCTTAAGGTCACGTCACCAAGGCCAAAGTCAAGACAATGTAATCTTTAAATGGACAATGCCAATTGTCCAGAAGATTTTATATTTTGTTTTCTTCAGAAAAAACATAACATCTCGTATTGAGTATAAAATGACGAGTTAATTATTAAAAAATATATTAATTTAAAAAATAATTAATATAAAAATATCGGCCAAGTGGCTCGGCCAAAAAATACCGTTTAAATTTAATTAAAAACGTAATCTTTACACCTCTAGGTAAATTTCTAAGAAATTAATTAAATTTCTAAGAAAACTATTGTTAACTGTAAAGCTGGCGTGTCCGTAGTCGTTGAGGGATTAGTCTTATAAATTTCAAACACGGGGGTTTCTTGTAGTGAATTATAAACGTACATATGTGAGATTAAAATAAAGTGGCTCGGACCGATCTCTTACGAGTATATTGTAATAATGAAACGACTTTAAAAATAGCAACTGTTGAGTTTCTTGTCTGCTCTTTTTTAACAGAACTGTATTCCGAGGAGGCAGATTACTTACCGACTGTACTGAATCTTTTGAAATTAAATTGATTTAAAGGAGCTCGTAAAATTCTACTTGAAAAAGTATTTTATCTTTATTTTTAAGTTTCAGGGGAGTAACATCTTTTTATTATATTATACTATGTATATATCATAGTCACAGTGTATCTGCATACTAAATTTCCAGTAAAAGTCCAGTCATTTCAACGTGAAGGTTTAACAATACATAAAATACACGCACACGTACAAACTATCGCAATTATAATAAATAATATGTTGGGACAGTAACAGACAGCGCCATTTAGTTCCATGGTAAGTTACGAGGCTTGTGTTATGGATAGTTGATACACTACACGGTAACCCAGCGGGATTCGAACCCGCGGCCGCTCGCACAGCAAGTACGGTCACTACAAACTGAGCCATACATATTGTCAAATATATAAATAGTAGATGATATCATAAGTAGAAGAATGTATTTATCAGATTGATAGCTTGTTGATAGCCAAACCCGGTGATTTGAACACCCCTTGCAAGTCGGTACGGTACATAACAAATAACAGCTAACATATGTAAATATTTTCGTATTCCGATCGGGCCTAACGTCCTGTAAAATTATATAAATTGAAAATGTATATATACATTATATAACATTCTATGTACATATACATACTTATATTTTACTAGTATTGCCCGCGGCCGCGTTCAGATGACCAAAAACAAATGCTTAGGTTTTACAGATTAGTTTATTTATTTATTTATTTATTTATTCTTATATTTATTCTTATATTAGTTAGTATACTACTAGTTTTGTTAGTATACTCTTGCATTGCAGTTTTTGCGTTTTTATCACAAATGAGATATTTTCCCGCGGTAAAAAGTATCCTATATGTTGACGCGGATAACCCCTCCAGTGGTTTTTCTGTGATGCGGTAACAGACAGACAGACAGACAGACAGACAAAAATTCTAAAAACTAAACATTCGGCCTCTGTATCGATAATAACATTTATTTCAATTAGATTTTCCGAAAAATATTTAATGTACAGATTCGGATTAGTTAAAATTTTATTATTTGTATAGATTTAATTTAATTTTCTTGTTAATGGCTTTAAAACGTGCCAATAAATTACTTCGCCAAAGTACAATGGAGAAGACGAGGGAGATTGGTCAGTAAAATAAGATTTTTGTACTCAAATTATAATATGTAGCAAGGTAGTAAATCCTTTGTAAATCTTAGACCTACAACAAAAGGCATCACAATTAAATATATACATACATTAAAACCATAATAAAAATAACTTCGTAAATTCTAGTTACTTTACAAATAATGTCATTATATAATCTTATTCTACTATATTTTATTACACATATGTATATACTAGCAGAACCCACGGCTTCGCTTGCGCTAAAACTACAAAATAACTCTGAAAAGGTAGTTTTCATACAAAGCTTCATGTTTTTTTTTAACGTTGGGAAATGCATTTACGCACGAGGTGTGGGACTCACCGGCGTAATAAAGCCAGTACTACCCACTAAAAACCAACAAAACGTTCCCCCGTCTTAATGGGGCGTCGCAGGATCGCTTACGCATTCATCTACGACGCCCCGACGGCAGGTCTGCCGAAGCAGACCACCACAACCATGGGGTTGCTCCAAGGTCCACTCTGATATCAGAGAAGTACCAGGAGCAACCCACATGGTACACCGCCCACCGAAGAGGGCCACCTCCCACCGCCCACCGAAGTGGGCTACCTCCCTGTGCGTTTCTTGGCTTCGCGCCCGGTTGGGTTGCCGGGCACTACTGAGCCCCTCCACCACGATAAGGTGAACGCACGTTGGGGGGGGGGGGGGAACGCTTCATCTTCTATTTTAACCCTATATAGGATGAATTTTGAAAAATGCTAAAACACGTATTTATTAATTTGATCTGATTATCACAAAAAAAATGGTTTATATTATAACATGTTTTCCCGTGGGAATAAAATAATCTCTCGCGGTAAAAAGTAGCCTATGTCACTCTCCAGCTCTCCAACTATCTTCACGCAAAAAATCACGGCAATCCGTCACTCTGTTTCGACGTGACAGACGGACAAACAAACAAACAAACAAACAAACAAACACACTTTCACATTTATAATATTAGTATGGATATTATTTTACTGCCTCGGTGGTGTAGTGGCTAGCATGTACGGCTGTACACCCGGAGGTCCTGGGTTCGAGTCCCGGGTCGGGCCAAGTTTAGTTATTGAATCTTCCTGTATAGTAAGTCTCAGTAACAGCCCGGAGTTGGGAAGTTGGCGGTGTTTCACCCCCGTGCCTCGGAGAGCACGTAAAGCCGTCGGTCCTGCGCCTTAACTCTCACCGGTCGTGTCGAGTGGTCGTCCCACCGGAGTATGAGAGTGATAGGAATAGAGAGTGCACTTGAGTCTGCGCGTACACTTGAGCACTATAATATCTCCTGCGCAGTTGGCTAATCTCATTGAGATTGGCCGCCGTGGCCGGAATCGGCTAGGAGAACATCATCATCATGGATTTTATTATATGATATATATATATATATATATATATATATATATATATATATATTCGTATGAGTGTTTTTATAATAGTATATTATTTACCATTAGCAACGGAGTTTACCTTTTAATCATTCGCATGACATCAATAAGTATATATTTATATAATATTTCCTTTTCCGTACAGTTTTTGAGAGACGACCGCAATGACGTCAGCGTGATAATGTAATTATGATTCGTAATGATAGATAATATGCTCCCACATGGATAATGGTCTACTGAGAAATGTAAACTATATTTAGAGATCAGCTGTGCTCTTTAATTTTGCTTAGTTAAATGATGAAATATGTATGTAATGATATATATATATATATATATATATATATATATATATATATATATATATATATATATATGTATATATTGAAACTCTTCGAATGTAACCTCATTGCTATCTAATCTTAATCTTAGTTATATTGTATTTTTATATACAATACCCATATATTTATATACTTAATAATTTATTACAAAAAGCTATTTAAATGGGGTTTAAATAGGCCTGAGTGAAGCAAGGGAACTACTGTACACTGTACTTATTTGTACATATATGTATACTTCGTGAATATACATAACACTATTAAAATTACTTAGTAATTGAACCAGCAAACATCGATTCTATTAGCAGGAATGATGCCTATCTAATATCATAAATGTAAAAGTTTATGAGGGTAGATGGATGTTACTTTCACGCCAGAACGGCTGAACGGATCTGGGTGAAATTTGGTACAGAGATAAATTATAGTCTGGCATTTCTGGAACATTTTATCCCACAAAAATGTAAGAATCCCGTGGGATATATAGAGAATATAATATTTTAAATTTATGGTATTAATTAGAACACTCTATTACGTATTTAGGGTGAATAAATAACCAGTAATTAGATTCCTCGTTTATGATATCAGAACATTCTCAAACTAATTTGATACTAATGATCAATGATTCTTGTAATACTTGCTAATTATGAGTTTTATGCTTTGAACTTGTATATACTCGTACTTTGCTGTAGTCCAAGATTGTATGTACATAATTAAAAAATTTCTTCATAACATCTGCTGTATTTGAGATAATATATCTATCATATCCATACTTTTACTTACTATATAAATGTGAAAGTGTGTTTGTTTGTTTGTTTGTTTGTTTGTTTGTTTGTTTGTTTGTTTGTTTGTTCTTCTGTCACGTCAAAACGAAGTGGCGGATTGGCATGATTTTTTGTGTGGATATAGGTTGAAGGATGAAGAGTGACATAGGCTACTTTTTATTGCAGGAAATCATCTAATTCCCACGGGATTGCACGTTATAATACAATCCAAAAAAATATGATCAGAATAACTTGAAACTTGCTATTAATGTTCTTCAATAAAATTAAATAAATATGTGTTTTAGCATTTTTTTGAAATTCATCCTATAAGGGGGTAAAAGGGGGGATAAAATTTTGTATGAAACTATCTTTTTGAAGATTTTTTGTAGTTTTAGCGCGAGGGAAGTCGCGGATTCTGCTAATATTCTATATTCTTATATTCATTATTGATACTTCCAGTTTAGTATTCCTTAGTAGTAACGTCTTGCAATGTATGAAGATATTTGTCACGTAAGATGTTAAAGACTTTTGTTAATTTGTCATCACTAGTGAATTATTGAACGAAATTCAATGAGACTTTTGTATCATGTAGGCAATCCATACTAAGAATATCCATATACATGTGAAAGTAACTGTGTGTCTGTTTGTTCATTCTGTCTTTTTTCTTGTTACGCTTAAACCGCTAACAGATTTAAATATGGTAAAGGACATAAATTGCATCTTGGGGATGAAATGAAGCAACCTTTTATCTCCGCTCAGCTTACTATATAAACGAAGCCGCGAGTAAAAGTAGTCTAAGCAAAAGCAAGATTTTACTACATTTTAATTGATATTTTAATTTAATTGAGTATTTATAAAAATAAACTAGAAGTCATTAAGCGCGCTCATATACAGAAATGTACCTATAAGTATAATATGTGACATTAAAATATATAACATTATTACAAAAAACTACTATATGACCATATTATACTACATATTTGTGTACATATAATTATATATATATATATATATATATATATATATATATATATATATATATATTGCGCAGTATATGTAATGCATAGGCTATAAAATACACAAATATTTTTTCTAATCTGACTGATAGTTCCAGAGATTAGCGCCTTCAAATAAATCTATACATATAATAAAATTCTAACTGAGTCGAATCGGTACATTAAATATTTTTTTGGAAAATCTTATTGAAATAGTCATTATTATTGATACAGAGGCCGAATCTATGGTTTTTAAAAATTTTGTCTGACTATCTGTCTGTCTGGAAATTCATCACAAGTAAACCACTGGACAGATTTTGATGAAATTTGGTATGAAGATAGATTTTTAGGTGGTTCGGGTCAACATAAAGGATACTTTTTACTACGGGAAAATATCTCGTCTCTGAGAAATCTATACTAACCGTTAATACATACCAAGGGACGAACCCGAGCGGAGCGAGCGTGAGTCGCTAGTAATAAATAGAAAGGTTTAATTTCTTCCGCTTTATAATATTAGTATAGAAATATACATCAAAATAGTGTATCTGTGTGCTAAGTGCAATTTTTAACGCAATTCTTTTGAATGATTCGCTATTGCATTAATCGAGTAAAAGTCAAATTCATTAAACTTAGTTAGATTTTATTGACAATACATTATAATAAGTAACCAAAAAAAGAATTAATAATATTAAATATATTATTACGATATTGTGAAAAACTACACTTTATTTTTAATATGGCATCAGGTGGCCAGTTATGAAGGAAAACTCAAGATATCTTCGTAGAAAAACAAACTTACCTCAGCAACGTGCAATATCAATTTCAAGATTGCATACTTTACTTTTACAGGAGTCTATAAAAGAGCTCCTTGTTATTACACACGTTCTGTCTGGATTTTCCGGATACGATAAGTATAACATATGCTATTTACATTAGCACAGTATAATTATTAGTCATTCGTTTGACAAGGTCTTATTGAGCTCAATATTTGTTCAAATCGAACAATGCTAGCCTGAAATATGAATGCTTACGCTTTTTCCATTTGCGATTTTCTTTTTATTAAAAAGTACTGTTGCTTTACTGTGACTTCACCCAAATATTTATTTCTATTTACTATCTAACATATATTGATTTAAAAAATATAAAACCAAGATGTGTCTTTAGATCTGCTTGACTCATTGACATTGACCATTTAAGTTTTATAGTATACTAGCATTGCCCGCGGATCTGCTCGCGTTCAGATGACCAAAAACCAAATTCTTAGATTTCACATAACAGTATACTCTTACTTTGCAGTTTTTGTATTTTTTCTCAGAAATGCGATATTTTCCCGCGGTAAAAAGTATCCTATGTGTTGATCCGGATAACCAGCTATCACCATACCAAATTTCATCAAAATCCCTCTAGTGGCTTTTCTGTGATGCGGTAACAGACAGACCGACAAACAAACATACAGACAGAGAAAAAAATCTAAAATCTAAATTCGGCCCCTGTATCGATAATAATGACAATTTCAATAAGATTTTCCAAAAAATATTTAATGTACAGATTCGACTTAGTTACAATTTTATTATTTGTATAGATAGATAGAAGAATCTGTGACCTTGAGTTTACTAACCAGGTATCCAGTCACTGTGCCAGTTTATAGCGTATTAGTGTTGTATTGTAATTCAAGTAGTAAACTTGAAATTATTAGATCAGGTAACGTTACGGCTTACTCAAAGTAGCCTCTATTGAGGAAGAACTCGTTATTCAATGATTAAGGGAAGAACTCATAAGATAAGGTCGTGGGAAAAAATACCTGCTTTTATACGTACAATATGTTTATTAGTCATATGAAGTTTGTGTTTGGATTTTCTTTGTAAATAAGAAAATTGTACGCTATTTTCAATATAAAAATTTGAAAAATTGATAAGTTTTAAAGTTTATGGACGTAATTTTTGTTATGGAGAAGTTATCATAGGAGCATACCTATATTACTAACATATATTTTTATTTTCATTCAGCCCTTTTTAACATCCCACTGCCTCTTCCAGGGCTTCCCTCCAATACGACGGGGATCAGGCCATAGCCCATCACGCTGGCCAAGTGCCGATTGGCAGACTTAACATGTCTTTCAAAAACTTGCTAATTTCTCTCAGACATGCAGGTTTTCTCACTATATCTTCCTTCGCCGTAAGGGAAATGGTAATCATGTTTGAAATGATTCGTACATGAAAATATCATAGGTGCGAGACCCGGGATTTGAAACCCCTTCACTCGGTTACCTAAGCGAGCACGTTATCACTGGCCACTGGGCTACCACTACCTGTCACATATAATAATGGAAATTAAAAAAAAATCACTATAAATAAAGGCAGATTTTAAATGTTATAGTTTGAAATAGTATACTCGTAAACTCAATTATAAGAATCAGTAACTGTTGCGGACATCGCGGTATTTAGTTTTCATCTGCAGCCTTGAGAGTTTCTTCAAGTAGGCTAATTGTTTAAGTGACTCCATTTAAATAAATAATACTTTTTATTTATTATTTTAAAGAAGTTTCTTTTAATCAGTACGTATTAAAAATTGTAATGGGTTTAAAGATGATTTTTAATTTTTTATTTATTACTAGCGTTGCCCGCGGCTCCGCCCGCGTTCAGATGACCAAAAACGAAATTCTTAGGTTTTACATATCAGTATACTCTTACAATGCAGTTTTTGTATTTTTTCTCAGAAATGAGATATTTTCCCGCGGTAAAAAGTATCCTATATGTTGACCCGGATAACCAGCTATCATCATACCAAATTTCATCAAAATCTTTCCAGTGGTTTTCTCATGATGCGGCAACAGACAGACAGACAGACAGACAAAAATTCCTAAAACTATATATTCGGACTCTGTATCGATAATAATGTCTATTTCAATTAGATTTTCCAAAAAATATTTAATGTACAGATTCGACTTACTTGCAATTTTATTATATGTATAGATTAAATTGATTTTAAATGAACTCTATCATGCTAGAACGGCTTAATAGATCTGAATGAAATTTGAAACAGATAGTAGGCAGACAGGATATAGTCTGGATATATATGTTTGTGTCTGGAATAGCACATTTGTAGGTTACTTTTTATTTCGGAAAAATGTACGGTTCCCGTGAGATAGATTTATTTTTGTCTTGGGACGAACCCGATGCGAAGCAAGGCAGAGTCGATAGTATCTTATAAAGGATCATGTTTTAAAGAGTTATGTAGAAATAAATATATAATATGTAAACAAAGTCGTAAGAAATTGCTTGATATTTAAAATAAGGTCAAGAATGAATATAGCGAAAGAAATAAGAAGTAATGAAAAAAGCTTTAAAACTTTCCCACTTCTCACTTTGCAAGACTGAAAATTGAAGCATGATAGATAGTTACCATGCTTTGTTGCTAATTGCAGGCAGTGTAAAAGAGAATACTATTTCCACGCCATATAATTAAGACTCATTTACTAGCATCTCTATCGCTCTAGTTTCTTACCTGTTCAATAATATTAAATTTTTATTTCATTACAAACTAATATGTCCATAAAATAGGTTATAATTTTCTATTTAATTGTTAGAGCTAAAAAGCTAATCGGCGACGAAAAGCTTGTGAAAACTAAGCTTCACAGCTTAGCACACCGTCGTCAAGTTGCTTGTCTGTCGGTTTTCTACAGACTGTACTTCGGGGAGTGTGCCCACGAGCTCCACAGTCTCATACCGCCATCGCCATTCTTCTATCGGAACACCAGACGTACTGCAGGATACCATCCTTTCTTGGTTGACATTCCTACCACTCGCACTAAGCGCTATTCATCATTTTTTATATTGCGTACAGCCAAGAATTGGAATGCCCTGCCTACGTCTGTTTTTCCGAGAGCGTACAACTTGAAAAATTTTAAGGTGCGTGTCAACAGGCTTCTTCTGGGCAAACTCAGTACATCATAGACCTTATCTATACATTTAAGCTAAGAAGAAGGTCAAGAGTGAGCCTATTTAAAAAAAAAAAAAAGTATATATGTACCTATTCAAAGTGTCCGTGTCCTTGGACGAGTTCGGCACAGTTTGTGTTTTTATGTGTTTTTATTAATAATTTTTTTGGTTAAGAAATACTTTTTCAATTTTACAGAATAATTTGCGCAAATTGTTAACTCTAAAAAAATGAGGTTAAAGCTTTTTTTACTGATTTGTAATCAATGACGAACGAATAACTAATGACTTCACACCACTGAACCGTTAGTGATAATAATTGTAATTGTAATATTATAAGTTGACTCGGTAAAAAGTTCCAGAAGAGTTCAAATTCGAAGGATTATTAGTAGCCATTAAATAATTCCACTGACATAATATAATTTCAAAGCCATGCGACAGTACGAAGAAGAATAATATCGACGTTTACTTTATCCCGGGTTTCGCACCTTTGATATTTTCATGTGCCAATAATTTCCAATATGATTACCACTTGTCTAAGTAGGTATGTAGTGAAGGAAAACATCTGGAGAAAACCTTCATGTCTGAGAGAACTTAAAAATTTTCTGAAAGACGTGTGAAGTCTGCCAACCCGTATTGGCTAGCGTGGTGGACCATGGCCTGATTCCCCTCGTATTAGAATGCAAATAGAAGGCCCACCCCCAGCGATGGGACATTAAGGCTATATACAAAAGCATGTAATCTCAAACCATCATGCCCATCTTCATGCATTAATCTATATGCATTATACATTTTACCATATATATATCTGTAATTTTATCATTATGTAACTGGTAATTTTTATGAGATTGATGCCCACTTTATTTGTATACGTGTCATATAAATATCTATTAAAAATTATATTTAATAGTGAATTAATATCTTGTCGTAATATAGTTCCTCAACGACCGCGGACACGCCGGCGTTACAGTTAACAATACCATTCTTAGAAATTTAATTAATTTCTTAGACATTTACCTGGAGGTGTTAATGCAAGAGTTCCACATATATATGTGGAACTCTTTCATTAACACCTCCAGGTAAATGTCTAAGAAATTAATTATATCCCATATGGGAAGGAAGGACATATGAATATTCACCTCGAAAGGTAGCTAAATATGGGAAGCATATTTGTATAGTAGTGCTTTGTTACAGATTCATTGATTTCTTTGTAAATTGAAATGACAAAGCAATTATATCCAAATCAATTTTTTTTAAGTTTTGTCAAAGGTCCAAAAGTCTTCTTCAGTACAAAAATAATACTATTATGACAGGGGTATCGTATATTATCAACAACACTTGACAATACCAACGTGACAATCAGTGTCGTCAGAGCAAATGAGCCATATCCTGTGTCAATTGAGTGGGATTAAGCTGTTCGTTCTGATAGTTCATACGCCCGTGGCTCGCCTCTACGACTTGACTTGTAAGTACTGACTTTCTATCCTCGATTTACCTGTTACATATATAAATTGTGTTGCCCAATATAAGGCTCTTGAAGGCATTACAACGAATAAATGCTTTCTCTTGAATTTTTATCAGTGATTTCATAATTTATTTACATGACTTATAAATTCAGTTTTTAGCTTTAATGCGTAATATTTTTTTTTTATTCTGTTCGTATATATTCTATTTATATATATTCGTGTAAAATAGTGATTTACCCTAGCTTCGCTTGAATACTTTTCTAGCTGTCAAACAGTATGTGTTACTTTAAGTCGTAGTCTATTTGCATTCTAATTTTATCCAAATCTGTCCAGCCATCTCAGTGAGAAAAAATAAGAAACAAGCACATTCACAACTTTTGCAACAATAATAGTAGAAAATAAACATTATTATATTCAACTCTTTTTTTACATCACACTACTGGGCACGGGTCTCCTTTTAATACAAGGGAGATCAGTCAGGCCATAGTCCACTACGCTGGCCAACTGCGGGTCAGCGGACTTCACATGTCTTTCGAAAACTTGCTAGGTTTTATCAGGCATGTAGGTTTCCTCACGATGCTTAACATTAATTATTTAAGAAATAATGAAAAGAATTGATCAAATTAATCTGGTTAAGAAAAAGTAATGGAACTTTTACTGTATATTATATCAAATTATCTCTGACGTCTAAAGCAGTTTGATTTAAATTGGAATCATTAATAGTGTGCATAAAAAGTATTTTCAAAATATAACAGTTATTTGCAAATGTTTACACCCAATTTTGAATCGATTTTCGATTTCTATTGAGTGATTTGCTTATACTTTATAGATCCATAAAATATTTTCTTAGATTTACGCGAATATTTGACATTTTCAATAAATCTTTTCGGATTATTGCGCGGATTTATTTTTTTAACCTTATTTATGACTTTATAGATAAAACATATATATTAACCTGAATGACTGTTATTGCGATCCACACAGTGGGAACTAACTACATCTAATGGTCTGTTATTCGAAACGTCGGGAACCAAAAATCAAAATAAATCCGCAAAATAATCTGAAAAGATAGTTTTATTTAAGATCCTTAAAAGGTGGAATAGTTACATTTAAATTCATTATCAAGTCAATGTTACAATTTAGATTAAAAGTGTTTATTTATTTTATTATTCTTAACATAATTAAGAGAAAATAAGCCTCTATTGCTGTTTTACAATGATTACAATACAATAAATATGTATTACATTTGTTACTGATGATCGGTTTTCTCAACAACAGCTTGTCCTTCGACAAAGGCCTCCTCCAAAGATTTCCACCTATAACTGTCTCTTGCAGTTCTAATTCATTCTGGATTTGATCTGATATTAATATCAAATCTTAATATACTTTATTCAAATAGACGTTTACAAGCACTTTCGAATCGTTATTTTACATTTTCAAAATTAAAATTAAATGTTAGTATGTATGTCAGTGAGGAATCTACACTGGCTCAGAAGGCAGTTCTGCTAAAAAGAGCCGGCGATAAACTCAACAGTTGCTCATTTAAAATAATGTTTATTTACAATATTGCAATACAACAATTATCTACTTATTCTACGTGAGACCCAATCAGACATTAGTCTCACAACAATGGATCAACAACAAGGGGCCACCAGCAATCATGAAAAATGAATTTTATTTTCATTTTGTTTGATCCCTCAATGACCGCGGACACGCCGGCGTTACAGTTAACTATAGATTTCTTAGAGATTTAATCAATTTCTTAGAAATTTACCTAGAGGTGTTAAAAGTTAACATACTATCTTATTCAATGTCGTTTATATTATAATTTCAATTGTCCATTAAAAGGACATATTCTGTTCTGTTCATGTGAAGAGCGATTCGGTCTAAGTTGTTTTACGTAAAGAAAAGTGTTAATATCATACCATAAGGATATTCTTCTTATGTGGGTCATTCAACTTATGATTTGGGGGAATTAAAATCATGAACAATGTGTTATGTCACTCATCGTTATATATTTCAATATGTTTGTGTACCAAATAATGGCAAACAATATTTTTTTCTAGAAATTTAGTTAATCGTTGTTATATACATACATATAAAACCTTTCTTTAACTTATCTAAAAGAAATATTGCTAAAGATATCCATTTGTTCTTCTATCTCGTACCAGTGACGCAAAAAGATCAGCTCGACGTCTTGTATAGAAACTTGTAGGATATTGGCCAGACCACTCTGTGGCTGTTTATGCAAGCCGATGCATAAGGTACAGTTTATGCTAATTGGCGGTGCATTATAGTTCAAACATTAACAACATATTCCCTCCACAACCACGGACACGCCGGCGTTACAGTTAACAATAGATTTCTTAGAAATTTAATAACTTTTTTTTGAAATTTACCTGGAGGCGAAGTACTCTAGAAATTTTTTTGATCTAAAAAGGTAGATTATATCTAATTCAAATCACTTAAAAGAAATTATTCCACTAATTGTTTTTTTTTTAAATTCATATGAGAGCATCCTTGATGTAGCACCTATTTATGTATTAGAAAAATTATTGTAGTCAATTTATAATTGACAAAAATATACACACAAAAACATACAATCCAATTAAGTAACTTTCCTTTGTTGAAGTCGACCAAAAAGTCACTGAGTCATAATTAGGACTAGAGCGCAGCTAGAGTTAATTTTTGGTGTTTTATATATATATATATATATATATATATATATTATATATATTAATCTGATGATGGTAGTGGTATAGTTCTTATTTAGTAGGTTCTGGATAATAAGCTGGAACTTCTGGGTTCTTCTCTTACGCGAGTGAATATTGATTTACTGATTTATTATTTTATGCAGATACATCCAACATGAAGATCATCCTTTGTGTGATCGCGTGGCTGTCCGTGTGCCATTCCATGCCACCGGATAAGGTGAGTTAGAGGCCCGTTTTTGTTATTCGATACTATACATACAGTTGACTAAATAAAACGTATACAGTTTAAAATTTAAATCTTTCCAAAATAATATAAGCTATTATTAGAATAAAATAAAATAAATTTATTTTCAACGTAAAAATAACTGTCATTATTAATACAAAACCAATGGCATGGCAATTCTAATCATCTAAGGATAAAATATTTGCTTTTAGTTAAGTTTTATTTATATTGGCTTATTTTGTTTTATACAAAATCATATACGAATATGTATGTCACGGATGACTTAGTTAGCCGACAAGTGACGACGTTAAACACCTATTTTGAGAAGCTTATTAGATCTTATCCCGTTACACGTGTAATTTTATTAGTGACGCTTAAAATAAACTTTGTAAAGGTCTTTTAAAGGTACATTGAATAATTAACTGCTTTAAGTATATATAGTTAATTTTTCACTTCGTTGCTCTGTAATATGTACATATGTAGGTATTGCAGATCTGGAGGTTATGGGTTTGAGCCCCGAGTCAGCCAAGTATTTATTGGAATTTTTTGTTTGAAAAAGTCTCAGTATTACTGAGTGATGTGAAAATGGCGGTGTTTTATTCCGGTGACTCGGACACTTAGAGGGTACTTAAAACCATTTGTCCTTTACCTTTTCTCTCATTGATCGTCTCGATTGTTATTCCAATGGTCTTTGAGAGTGATAGGAAGAGAGTATGTTTTTGTGTCTATGTCTATATTGTCCAATAAATTATCTCCTTATACTAGCTAATTAGCTAGTCTCAGTGAAATTGGCTGCGGTGGTTGAAATCGCTTCTCTATTAGGTATATTATATTATACTTAGTCGACATATAGTATGGTATACATATGTACATTGTACATAAATATGTGTAACTAACACCGCTTAGTATGAAAGGTCACGATTTAATTTCCATATGGGTTGATTTTTTGTGTTTTTATGGTACAAAGAAGTTTTTTGGTGGGGAAGAAGTAGACGGTTTGCTATTAACATCCAGTAGCCGTAGCCGTAGTATACGTACTATATACACGAAGTTGTGGTAACGCGATAGGCATGTTCGCCTTAAGGGGTGACTATAGATTAAAGAAGATACGCCGATTTTTCTTCCATCACAGAAAATCACTTAGTTTTATTATTATGTCACCCTTAGGGGTGAATATTTTTTTAGGGTTCCGTAGTCATCAAGGAACCTTATAGTTTTGGCATGTTGGGTGTTCATTTATTTACATGTTTGGGTTTTCACTTCAGAAATAATATTCATTAAGCAGAATTATAGATATCAGAGTACAGTAATTGTCCGACATATAGCGTAAAATTGGACCAAAGGATGGCTTCCTTGTTCCAATCTGATGGCAGAGACATACAAAGACCACTTACAATATTAATTCTATGTAATTTAATAACTAAACATAATATATTATACATAGTTACAATAATATTTGTTAAAAAAATAAATGGTATATATTGAATTTATTTTAGACACACTAGCTGTTTACGATTTAACTAAAAAGTCTATGTCTGTCAGGTTTTTTAAAACTAGTTTATCTCCGGTTAGATTGCTTAGAATGTTACTCTTCGTCTGAGAGACACTTGGAATTTTTTACTTTCTTTTGACTCAGGTTTATGTGTTTTGCAAACGTTGTATTTTGAATTTGCAAATTTATTCCACGAGTTTTCACAAGAAAATGTTAAGGGGCATGTTACTTTAATATATGATAATCTATAAAGTTTTCGACCGTACCTGAAAAAGAAGAGATACTCAACTTTAGTGTATATTTTAAGCTATATAGATATATACCACAAAACTTATGATATATAATTTCTAAATAAAAAAAAAACTTTCTTTGTAATGAAACATGAATGTATATTTTAAAGCGGTTTTAAAATCGGTGTAATTTTTATATAGAAATTAATTTTCGAAGGAAGTAAATTACGATTCCGGTAGGGTAAGAATTGATTTCTAATATTGAACATACATTTTGGAGCAAACTAAAAAAATAAAATAACCAAAAAACATTGTGCACTCATATAAAAAAAAAACGTGTAAAAATCAGCTTATCCGTTTGTGGTTACGATAACTCAAGCAAGCACGGGTACAACACAGACAGATATTGGTTATAAAATATGACATCTGGTTGTTCTAAGTCAGAAAAATCTTTTAATTATCATAGTGTTCAGAACTTTTTTCATGCGACTCCGTAATAAATTGGAATAAACAATTACTTTGTGGTATTCTGGGATTTTCACTATAATGTCCTCTTGACCCACTCCATAACAGAAAAAAAATCAATAACTAAACTTGGCTCGACTCGGAACTCGAACACCAGATACTTTCTTAATACTTTCTTAGATTTACTTAATTATTTCATTTTATTTAATAATGTCGAACACAAGACCTCCAGATCTGCAACCGTATGCTAGCCACTAGACCACTGAGGTAGTAATTATTCATTATACTAGGGAGGTTGTAACTAGCAGTGTGATTTGTACATTGTTTGTCTCAAAATATCAAATATTTGGGAAGTTTCGTTCAGCGAATGCCTGGCGTTGAGAAATGCCATAAAACAAAATACAATTTGTAAAACTTGAAACGTCGAACAAAATAGGAAGTTTCAATGTTCTGACATTTTATTAGTGTCATAAAAAATCTGTCAAGTGCGAGCCTGACTCTCGCTTTGGGGGTTCCACCAGGTCACATAATAAAATATTATTTTATATTTGTACTAATATTATAAATGTGAAAGTGTGTTTGTATGTTTGTTTGTTTGTTTGTTTGTTTGTTTGTTTGTTTGTTTGTTTGTTTGTTTGTTTGTTTGTTTGTCCTTCTTTCACGTTGAAACGGAGTGACGGATTGGAGTGATTTTTTGTGTGGAGTTAGTTGGAGGGCTAGAGAGTGACATAGGCTACTTTTTATCGCGGGAGATTATCTCATTCCCACGGGAAAGCACGTTATAATGCAATCCAAAAAATAATTTATGATCAGAATTACTCGAACTTGCTATTAAATAAGTACGTATTCTAGCATTTCTTGAATTTCATCCCATAAGGGGGTAGAAAAGGGGAAAAAAATTTGTATGAAACCTACCATTTTAGTTTTTTTGTAGTTTTAGCGAGAGTGAAGAAGCGGTTCTGCTACTATTTTATATTTATTATATTGTATTTTTGAAATCATAAAATAACTTTTTAAAGACTTTTAATGACAATGTGTGGACTTGTTTTATTTATTTTGTTACAATATATAAATAACTGCTTTTATTGGGTACCTACATACGTACTTTGTTTAATTACATAGATATTTGATTGGGTTAAAAGTAAAATAAACTAATTTCATTATATGCAAAATAGTAATTTTATAGGCAGTAAAAAGGTGTATGCAACATAGTGTTCATAAAAATGCTGTTAATAATAAAAGTATTCTGTGTGGTTACTAAAAAAACACAACCAAAAATATCTCTTATTTTAAAACAAGTATCTACCTGGACTTCCGAACTTCGCTCGGATTTTTTGGCCTAAAGTACAATTTTGATTGTTGATCTTGCACCTTGGCCACTTGATCACGACGCTTACACCAGAGCGTGCAAATTACCGACCATATCTTGCGTGGAATAACGCAAAATAAAACTGCATGAAAACTTGAAAACGGGCTTTTTTTAGACATAAGACTAATCTAGATCGATTTATCGCCCCCGAAACCCCCTGTGTACTAAATTTCATGAAAATCGTTGGAGCCGTTTCCGGGATTCAAATTATATATATATATATATATATATATATATATATACAAGAATTGCTCGTGTAAAGATATAGGATATGTACCTATTTACATAATTTTTAAAGCGGATTTTAGACAATATTACTTTTCATAGCCATATAGCCATATTAACTAACAATTATAAACCTTCGGGTAAAATATCCGATACATAGATTTCATTCCATGTTCATACCATGTTCATACAAATGACAAAATCATAGATTATATTACTGCCATTTGGTTAGAACCATTAAAACAAATTATTAGGTAGTTTAAGAAAATATTGAAAGCAAAAATATACGTTTCAGAAAAAGTCACTGCATATGATAAAGACACGGAGCATAGACCTGAACAACGCCCATGGACTCGCCATGGAAAGTCGGCTGCAGAAAACTGTCACACCTACCGGCTATCGTTTAGAGCTCGAGCCGTATATGGAAGATGCTGTTTTCAAAGGCCATGTTAGTATAAACGTGACCTGGCTTGAAGACTCGGACAGAATCACCGTACATTGCGCTCACGACATTGAAATCACCGAGTCGGAAGTCAAGGCCTATTTGCCGAGTGGCTCGTAAGTTATACTTTTTTTTAGATTTACGCGAATATTTGACATTTTAAATAGAACTATCTTTTCGGATTATTTCCCGGATTTATTTAGATTTTTGGTTTCCGACGTTACACGTACGTACATCTTTGGTACTCATATAATCATTATACCTGTAACAAGTGTATAATACCCTTGAGACATCTAAAACCTTGGTTTCTCCTGTGATCATGATTGCTGTAAAACATTCGAAACGTCGGAAAACAAAAATCAAAATAAATCCGCAAAATAATCCGAAAATATAGTTTTATTTAAAAGTTATACTTTAATGATTTTTATGACCTCTAAATAAAATGAATTGTAACAAATTATTAAGGTTTTATTTTATTTTATTGTTGAAACTTAATTTACTAGTACGCCATTAATACATGGTATGTTCTTCTTGTATAAATCAATTGTAATTTTTGACATCATTGAAAATAGATCAATAATTCATCTTTACGCTATTTAAAATTTATTTAATTTCACAGGAATATATTACTACAGAAAATACCAATAAAAAGTATGGAAATGGATGTTAAGAAACCTATAATTACTCTCTTACTCGAGACATCTGTCCCGAAGAAGTCCACCGGCCATATAAACTTTAGTTTTAAAGGAAATATGCAAACAAGCAATACTGAAGCTTTCTTCAAAACTACTTATGCCACGGACCAAGATATTGAAAGGTAAGAAATTAAAAAGAATTAAAATAACAGTATAACTATTTGTTTTTAAATAATTATCTATACAGATAACTAAAATTGAAGTGTCTGTTTGTAACGTCAACATAAATTAATAGTATAAAAAACACATTTTTAAAAACAAACTTTTATTTAAGTGGCTTAAAAAGAAGAAAATACACTTTAAATAAAATTAAGCTCATCAATTTATGACATTACACAATTTATATAATATAAAAGTTTGTCGCGAGATCGACCTATTTGTAAAAAACATATTTTTTTTTTCTTAAAATTACTTCTGTCAAAATCAAGTTGCATATTGTATTATTTTTATCTATCATATATTCTATGTATATTCATATCTTTATATATATAATTCTTCTGTGAGTGTGTATGTCACTGAACTTCTCTCAAACGACTGGACCGATTTTGATGAAATTTTTTGTGTGTGTTCAAGGGGATCTGAGAATGGTTTAGATTCACAATTTCAATAATAATTTTCATCAAAATGGTCCAGAATGTTTTAGCTTATTAAAAAAAGTTTGTAATTTTCAAATTAAAGACGTGTAGACAGGACAACGTCTGTCGGGTCAGCTAGTCTACACTATATATGTACATGCTTGTGTACGTGCTTAACTGCCTCGGTGGTGTAGTGGCTAGCATGTACGGCTGCACACCCGGAGGTCCTGGGTTCGAGTCCCGGGTCGGGCCAAGTTTAGTTATTGAGTCTTTCTGTATAGTAAGTCTCAGTAACAGCCCGGAGTTGGGAAGTTGGCGGTGTTTTACCCCCGTGCGCCTTAACTCTCACCGGTCGTGTCGAGTGGTCGTCTCACCGAAGTATGAGAGTGATAGGAATAGAGAGTGCACTTGTGTCTGCGCGTACACTTGTGCACTATAATATCTCCTGCGCTGTTGGCTAATCTCAATGAGATTGGCCGCCGTAGCCGGAATCGGCTAGGAGAACATCATCATATATGTACATATATATATATATATATATGTATATATATATATATATATATATATATATATATGTATATGTATATATATATATATATATGTATGTATATATATATTTATATATTTATATATTCAGTAGAAACAAGTAATGGCTATGACATTAGATGGTTTCTTCTATTAAAGGAATGTAGTCGCCACTCAACTACGCCCTAACAACGCGAGACGTATGTTCCCGTGTTTCGACGAGCCTGGATACAAAACCCCCTTCGATTTGAGTGTGGTCCGACCTCGTAATATGGTGGCGTTGAGTAATATGCCAGTTGAGAGGACGGAAGATATGTAAGTTATTTTCATTGTTATTTGTGCATATATTTTTTTAATTCCATAATATTTAATTGCATAAAATTTAGAACAACGCTACAGTCTATTAAAAAAATAAAAAGCTTTGATTTTTAAAATTTAGATTATAATGTCTACTGAGTTTGATTATCTAATATTAAATCTCATATTTTATGCGTACACAAATTACTGATGATTTTTCTAATGGTATAGACAATGATATTATCATTTTTTAACTTCGGAACCCTTAATGCCTTACGATGTTTTTTTTTATTTTATATACAGAATGTTCCTTATCATAATATTTATACTGCATAAAGTTATTTTAATTATTTATTGCTAGGTATAACATAGTAAAAACATTATTTTTTATAGCAATGGTGAACCCAATGCAGTGTGGGATCATTTCAAACGAACCCCTCCAATGTCTACCTTCACTCTAGGCTTGATTATTGCAGACCTTAAGCAACTTGGCGAATCAATATTGTATAAAGACGACAATGGGAATACTATTGGTAAGAAACATAGTTGTTTAATGATATTTTCTATTAATTGCACAGATGATGTGTTGTACGAGGCTACGTTGGTATTGTAATTTGTGTGCCAGCTATCGCATAACGTCCTTCTATCGCGATTACAGGGTTCTACAGTAGATTTTAGAGTGTATGATTCTCATAGTAATGTAATTAAAAAAAACTTAAAAAAAAAAAAACAACCGACTTCAAAACCACAAAATAGGCACTCAAAAGCGAAAAATAAATTAATATAATTATAATAATAAGCGCTACCCACTCATCATTCGAAGTCGGAGCCAGCCAAGTCTAATAGGTAGTAGATAGATACTACCTACAAGTATCTACCTACTTACTACATACATAGTCCTTTTTGTAGTCGGATAAAAAAAAGAAAGATATCATTACATAATACATAGCAAATCTATACATATAATAAAATTCTGAGTCGAATCTCTACATTAAATATTTTTTGGAAAATCTTATTGAAATAATATTAATATCGATACAGAAGCGGAATCTATAGTTTTTAGAATTTTTGTCTGTCGGTCTGGCTGTCTACCTGTCTATCTGGGAACGCATCACGAGAAAACCATTGGATAGAATTTGATGAAATTTTGTGAGACATGATAGCTGGTTATCCGGGTTAAAATATAGGATACTTTTTACTGCGGGAAAATATCTCATCTTTGAGAAATTTATACTAAACGTTAAAACGTAATAAGTGACGAACCCGAGCGGAACGAGGCTGAGTCGCTAGTATTTTAATATATATGTCTATACTTTATCCAAACAAATATTACACCAATTTTTAATTTAATAGCAAGATGCCTATTACTAATTTAGGTCAGATAGAATACAACCTGTAATTCCATTTCGTAGACAGAAAAATTAGGAGGCTTAAATGTTAATTTATTTCGGAATTAAAATCATTTTTGGGATATTGCGAGGTGTCATATTTTCCTTTACGAGGAAAAGCTTATTAGTCTTTGAAAGCTACTGGCTAGAAGACCATTATTTTTGGAATTCAAAAGTAAGTAGTTGATTGCAAGAGCTGTAAATAAACTATGTTTGGGATTTTCGGATTTTGTTTTGCCCTTTTGTTTCCATCGTTTCGAATACTTTACAGCAAACATAGTCACGGGAACGATCAAGGTATTTGACATTAAAAGTTATATATCTACCGACAAAAAATTATAAAATAATGTTTAAAAAAATAGCACCGAAGTATCTTACAATACAAAACTTCTAATTATTACGCATTAATCCGAAAAGGTAGAATAATAGATCGAATACTCCTCAAAATAATTTTTAAAAAATTGGTTTTTATATTTTGGGAGATAACTTAATTCGGAAACAGGGCACTTACAAGACTCGCGTGACTAGATCTAGAACTATTTGTCCATCGATAACAATCTTTCCGAAATTCAATTCAAACCTACTGGACGATAAAAAAATATGCGAATTCATCGCTTTCGAGGGATTATTGCATAAATATAAAAGTTTTGAAATTAATTTAGTAGGAAATAAAAAAAAAATGATTTTGTGGTGTTCTTTAAGCCTCGTATATTTACATATAATAAAAGTGTAACTGATCGCTGTCTGAACATGGAAGATATTTTAGAAAAAAACTATTATTGGGGTTCTTTATTAACGCAATAGAACTCAAATCCATGATTTTTCGATTTTTTGTCTGTTTGTCTGTCTGTGCGTTTAATATTTAGTATTTGTTTTATTACAATAATTTCATAATTAAAGAAGTTATGTGAATTTAAAGAATCACCTAGGGGCGACCCCAAGCAAAGCAAGGGTGAGAGTCGCTAGTTTAAAATGGAAATCGTGTTAAGAATTTTATTTAATATATATATATATATATATATATATATATATATATATATATATATATATATATATATATATTTAACGTACATGCTTCAGACGTTGATGAATTTAATTATTTAGCAACTAAGGACCTACAAAAACACTTTGTTTACCAGAATAAACAGTAATTTTTGTCACTAAGGAATAATGTAGGTTTTCATTAGTGAAAGAAATTTCAAATCGAATCGAATATGAAGTTCTGGAGCTTTCATCCTCCATTCAAAATTACAAACTTTACCTCTTTATAATGTTAGAGTAGATTCAACTTTTATGACATAGAAGGCGTTACAGTCGTTGAATAGCGAGCATTAAGTTTTACAACCTACATTTAAATTTCATTTTAACATGAATTCTGGGAATTGAGTAAATATAAAGAGGGATTTAAGCAAACATAGTAAACAGTAATAATTATTGTTATAGAATTGCGTGTGTTGGGCCGTCCGGAGTACCTTTCAGCTTTAGAAGGGGTAAACAAAAAAGTAGCTCAAGTGTTTGCAGAAGTAGCCAATTTCTGGCAAGTTCCGCTACCTCTGAACAGATTGGATATCGTCGCTTTACCAAACTATCAGGGTGTAAAGCCGGCTGATAATTGGGGATTGATTGTGTTTAAGTAAGTACTTAATTTCTACATACATTATACATGTATATGTTACTGTAAAAGTCCGTATTGGTAAAATCTGACATGTACAAAAATCTGACGGTAAAAGTTCGAAACAACGTCTCCTTTTAATAAAAATCGTTACATTTACCTAATTTTATACAATTTCGTGTTGGTAAATCCTAAGATTTACCACAATACGGGATTTATAGTAACATATACGTATTATAATTAAATTCTAATAGATTCGCATTTAAGCATATACGTTTTGGAGATATTTTGTTTGAATTTGGTATATCAAAGAGTCCAAATTAAGAAATTTCCACATTGTTCTCTATCTAAACGTTTGATCGTAAGACGCGAGAAATACTGGACATTGGAATTTTAATCGAATAAATAACTAAAGTGTATCTATATAGCATACATATTTAGTAGTTAGTAACCAGTTGGAATTTCTGGAAAATCTTTGCAATCTTAGTTTGATAATCGTATATTGGCTAGTGTTACATAATTCTATAATATATAGACCATAGTATTTCATTAGGAAATAATAAAAATTAATTTGTGTTTATACCGTGCAAAATTATTTTCAATCGACTTCAAAACGGAGGAGGTTCTCAATTCGACAGTTTTTTTTATGTTTGTTACCTCAGAACTCCGTCATTTATTAACCGATTTGGTCAATATTTGTGTTGTTTGAAAGTGTATACTTTCAGATTGGTCCCATTTAAATTTCAAAAAAAATACCACCCCTAAGGGTGGAAAAATAGCTAATGATGAATTTAACCTACTTCTAATTGCCATATTGACTTGAAACTTTGCAAGTGTTTCTATTTCCGTTGATAGTACAGTGGTTCGGTATTATTGACCTGATCTGATGGTAAGGCCAGAGGGTGGATAGGTGGAACTCTATAACGGCTAAGAGTAGATACTTTGAGTTTGGGCTTATTTTGTTTGATTTGACAAGCCTAACACGTTAGAATCCTTACTTTGCTACTACTGTCTACACTAAAAACAGAAAAATAAAAACTTTTTAACAAAAAAATAAAAACCGACTTCAAACAAAAGCACTAAAAAGTAAAAAATAACTGATTGGTAGTTTTCATTTACTATACATACCTAATCAAATATTTTCGAAGTCGGTGTGCTTATCTACGAGTAGGTCCCTAAGATACGTAGCCTATGTTTTACGTTTTCTTCTCTGGTAACTTAATTTTACTTATCTGGTAACTAAATTTCTTTCAAATCCGTCAAAGCTGTTTTAGCGTGAAGGAGTAATAAACATACATACATAAACAAACTTTCGTATTTTCAAGAGTAATATCATTCACAGCTAAATCAAAAATATTTATTTAAATAATTCTTCCAAAATACCCCTTACCATGGCAACACCGAATACACAAATATATATTTATTTAACAATTTCAGTAATATTGTCCTATTTTGTACAGAGAAAGTGATTTGAGCACGCGCGGTTTCTTACAACTCGCGCAAGAGATATCGTATCAATGGCTGGGCGCGCTCGCGACACCCGCGTGGTGGTCTGACGCACATCTCAACAAAGCGCTTGTTGGTTATTTGGCTGCGGAAATAGCTTTTAAGGTGAGTTTAAGACTATACATATAGAAACCAAGCTCCTTTCGAGTGTTGTACATTATACTCAGCAACACTTGGCGTGTACGAGATAGACGGCAAAGAGTGTAATATTTTGACCGTCACGACACTGTTCACTAAGAGCACCCCGTGTGATGTGATCTTATGTATCAGGCGATCATATATGTTAAGATCATGTATGCAATAAGAAGTTCGTATGCATTCTTATGACGCCGTCTCACATACACATGTATATACGTAAAGGACGTTCCTTGAGGACTTGTGGTCCCCTAGTACTCTTGATAATTATTGTCACCAGATATTATGAGCTAAAGGCAGCCAATAATGTGACATCATGATAAGTACCAGTAGAGCATAAGTGCTAAGGAGTGTATGTTGTAAGAAATTAATGCATTGTGCAGGCGTTTCTTCTATGTGATTAAACATATACGTTGCTTGATGTTTTTGATACACACCACTCATGATAATTTGTATGAGCTAATTTATGAGTCAAGGGCAGACAGCAAAAGGTACTTCGCTCCTACTAGATGTCCCACGACACCTCTCGACATTTTATATATTTTTTGTGTATTAATATATTACATTATTAAAACGTATAAATAAAAAAAGCAGATGTAGCTTTTTTTAAGGTAAAAATAGTTTAATTATATTTTTTTTATTAATTTTAAATCATAAAGATTTAGAACTTTTTTATTGCAAGCAGATAAATTATTGTGATAAATCAGCGCAAAGTGTACGTTATATACCCAATTTCCTAGATAATATGAAATTATGCAACAATAAATACTTATTGTTAGTATTTTTTTTTATAAGTAGGTATTATAAATGATTTTAAAATAAAGAATATAGATAAAGTCTAACTAGTGTAGCTGTAGCTTAATTCAATATTTTTTGCTCCAAGTGACCTATAAGTTATACTTTAATATGATTTAAGAAACTAGAAAATTTAAACGACATATTTTTAGATCAACAATGGATCAGAAATGGAAGGTAAATGGCCGATGACAGTTCTATACTCCCTGTACTACGAGTTTAGCAAACGCTACCCCCACTCACGTATAACTGGCATGAAACAGGAGACCGCTTGCACTAAAATCGAACTTTTGTTCCGTATGTTCAATTATACTATTGGTGTAGACACTTTTAAGAAGGGACTGAGGATGTTTATTGAATCTAGGTAAGTGTTGGATTCAGATTTAACCGACTTCAAAGAAGGAGGTACTCTATTCTTCTGTATTTTTTGTATACTATGTTCATGATTCTTCTTTTAAAGAATATTTACGGTTTTACCTCAGTGGTGGACTAATATAGGTTCCATTTCTGAGGGTATAATATTTATTTTCAAGTGATTTTACAGTCTATGAGTTTGTTGTTAAAAAGTAACATATACCTAATTAATAATGGTACATATTTTATCAAATATTAGATACCTGAATTAGACCTAGGTTTCCAAATTTTGACTAAATTTTTTAATAACTTTGAAGCATGTATCTATATCTATGTTTATATAAATAAGATAGCTTAAAATATTTTATTATATAATATAGCTTATTAAAATTAATACCAAAATTATGATAACAGTAGAGTACATACACACGATACTGAAATATAATTTTCAGCTAAACTCTAAACAATGACGATCCAACGAGATGCTAGTAATATTGATATTTGCTTAATCTCTCACTTTAATCTGTTTGATCTTAGATTTCAGTTTGTCTAGTAAATTGTTTTCTGTTTTTCTTACTTGTAATGTTTTTCTTTGAATATGAAATTACAGCACAAATATTTTAGTACAAAATTATTTCAACTGGTGTAGTATTAAAATTTTAGAATCACAATTCTATAGCTACGAAATAAAAATTTAAAAATCCTCCTACGCAAATTAATTGTCATTTAATGATTACACTGGCGCGCGTGAAGCACTTAATCGAGTAATCATACGCCAAAATGCCTTACGTTATTTTGGAAAAGAGCTGATACTCTTACTCTTTTGGACCGATACTAACCAAACATAGCTAAGAATCACCGCTTTCAAATGAAAAAACCGCATCGAAATCGGTCCATCCGTTTGAGAGCTACGATGTCACAGACAGACATACACACACAGACAGACAGACAGACATCAACATCAAACTTATAACACCCCTCTTTTTGCGTCGGGGGTTAAAAATAGACTTAGCAGATTAAAGAGTACTTTCACGTTTGAATTTTGTAATAAAGAAAATTTTATGAAAGTTATGTAAAGTTATGCAAAATTTCTACTAGACCACAGCAGCTGAGTAATTAAATTCTAACTTTCGCTTTAGCCTTAGATTGCTTAAAAGTATACTATATTACGTATTTTTCTTATTAAAATAAATATTTTCTTAAAACTTTACATTAAGTTATAAGTTTAGAATCAAACTTAAAATTGTATTAAAATCACATTATTAGTAAAACTTAATTAGCAATTACAATCACAACATAAATGAAGCTCCTTATATTTGTGCTACTCATCTATATCTACCTCGATGTTCTCGTAGGTGACAGGTTCCATTTCTACATGGAATGAAAGTAGTGTTTAGCAACAAGATGTTTGTTTTGATAATACACAGCTTTGAAAACTTATTTTGTCCACAATGTCTCTATACAGTAGAATATCCCAAAGACATAAAATTATACTCCTAAGAACGTGATTCTGTCATTGATTTTATTTCTTGCGAAGGAGAAACCATATTTTCTGTTATTACTTGATTCTTGTATATTATTTTCTTAGAAAATTCAAGACATTCACTGGTGACGATATCTGGAATGCGCTGAACACTGCAGCCCTTACTGATGGGAAGATACCTAAAAATATAGATTTAAAGACAGTGGCTATGAGCTGGATAGAAAAGGATAGATTACCACTTATAACAGTTAAAAGGAATTACGATAGTAATACTGCTACAATTACTCAGGTGTATAAATTATTTATATGTATATAATGTAGCAATATAATAATTTAATATCAACTCAACATTTAATTTAAGCTTTTAAATATAACGTGCAATTATAGGATAGTTTTGTAATGTTTTTGCTATTTGTAATATGAAAGACACTACCTAACTGATTTATTACATATTCTAATTCTCAGTGAAAAGTTAAACCCTACTTTAACAGATTCAATCTATTGTGGTATATCAAATGATCTTTGAAATTTAAGTTATATCGTATAAATAATCTAAAACTTGTTAGAACCATAACTTATTTTTGGTACCAGTCATTAATTCAAAAATATCAAAATAGAAAGTCTATCTCCGAGAAAGACCTCATGATGTCCCGGACGCACATAAGATGTTCTGGTGGGCGCCTATCGTAATGGCAAGAGCTGACAAGCTGGATTTCACCAACACTTCTCCTGTGGCCTGGATGAAGAACAGCAGGCACTTGGAACTTACCGACTTGCCTGGGAAAGATCACTTCATAATTGTCAATCCTGAAGAAATTGGTAAGTTACATAATATTTTAACACGAAGAATATCGTTCATACTGACTTTTGGGCTAAAAGTTCTTATTTTATGAACTTCAAAAAAGGCGAAATTACTAGATTATTTTTTAAGGAATCGGTTACACTTCGTCGGAATAAAAAGAAAAATATTTCTGCGATTTTGAAGACGGTATACTTTTTTAGTTAAAAATATTTAATTTAATTAACTATTTCTTCAAATAATAGTTGAAGACTTTTCATTATCTTATAATATTTGTTAAGTCCATTCTTATACATATAAATGTGCTTTTTGAACGACTGCAAAAGAAGAAATTTCCCTATATTGTACCTATATTTTTGTGTGTTACGTGATATCTTCGTCAGTTGTAAATTGATTTTCATAATTGTTTTTTAATGAATGAGTTATACCTTGAAGGTGGTCTCATATTTTCAAAATAATTCTTGCCATAATGGTAGAATAATTACTTTTAAACTTATCTAAACTTTAGAGTTATATTTGAACATAAAACAGTAAGAACAATTCTTACAGCACCTTTCCCAGTGAACTACGAAAAGGATAATTGGAATCTTCTCTCAATCTATCTCCAAAGCGAACATCGAACTAAAATACCAGAACTTACAAGAGCCAAGTTGCTCCACGATGCATGGAATTTGGCATATGCAGGTGAACTATCATTTGCTACAGCCTTCAATATGACATTATTCATGAGACAAGAAAGGCACCATTTAGTATGGGATCCAGTTTTTACTATGATCGATCACATCGGAAGGCATATTTGCTTTTGTATTCAAGACAAGTTTAGGGTAAGGATTTATGTATTATGATAGCTATTATATAATATTTACCACCACTTAACGGGAGAGACTGACCCGTGGTCAATCATGATCTCTCCCGAACCATGACCTCTCCCGTAACCATGATTGCTGTAAAGCATTCGAAACGTCGGGAACCAAAAATCAAAATAAATTCGCGAAAAAATCCGAAAATATTGTTTTATTTAAAATGTCAAATATTCTCGTAAATCTAAGAAAGTATTAAATGTTTAATTTTTTATTTGCTTAGTGCAAATATTTGAATGATCGATTTCAACGGGACCTTAACTACGTTACCCTACCTACCCTAAAACATTTTGGCGTATGTAACTTTTTGACATGTGGTGTACAGAACATATGGCTAGCAATATAAAATAAATGATATTATGTTATGAAAAATCATATTTGCTTTAATCATATCAGAACAATCATGCGTGGATAGAAATAGTGCCTGACACAGATATCGAAGCTTAACCTAAGCGCTTGCAATTCTACGCTTTAATATGTCAAAGAAAATGTTGAAGTAAAATTTTTGGGAAAAATATGGAGTCGAATTGTTTAAGACAAAATCTTATTACTTCTGAATCAATGAATCTTGGAACTTTTATCGCTCAATACAGCTTAGAGTTCGATATTTTATTGGAAAGTTGTTCAGATAACAAATAAAATAAAAGATCGAAAAAGAAATATTTAAAGTGTTTGATTTAACGAGACGTTTAGCTCAGTTTATGATGACCCTACTTGCTGTGCCAGCGGTCGTGGGTTCGAGTCCCGCTGGCGATTTGTGTGACGAGCACGAATGTTTGTATTCCAATCATGAGTGTTTGTTTTTATAATGTGTATGTATTTACAGTTATATATTATGTGTAGTGTATCAACTATCTGGTATCCATAACACAAGCCTCGTAGCTTACCATGGAACTAGATGGTGCTGTGTGTTAATGTCTCAACATATTTATTTATTTAAATATTGGCATCGTTATTTTACTATTTTACGTTGTTAAAACATTATGTAGTCTACGTTTCCTGTATATTTTTTGTAGGCTAGAATTTTTAGTAAATCTTTTACAGTTATGATTTTGTTAGAATAATTATATATAATACCTACGTACCTCTTTTCTGATGTTTGTTTATTCAAAACTAATTTTGTCCACAGCTCCATTCGCATAATATGTTAGAAAATCAATAATTATAGGTTTTTGATCGGCTTAGTCATATATGAAAATAAAAATAACGTTATTTAATAGAATAGGATAAAAACCTTGTGTTGCGCAAAATAAAAAACCCCAATGAAAACACGTAGTTTCAAATATGTTGAAAAACAGATAAGGAAATTGTGGTTCGCTATATTGTTTTTACTTCGTTATAAAGCAAATATAAATATTATTTTATTTTTAAAATAACATACAACGTATTATTATGTTTTTAACATTTTTAAGGCATACGTTCGCATCCTGTTAACTCCACTATATGATGAATTGACCAAAGAAGTTATGGATGATGAGGAAAATTGGAAGAAAAATCTTAGATCTCTAAGCAAGACATTCCTTTGTCAAGCCGGCTATAAGCCCTGTATATTGGAGGCCCAAGAACAATATGCCAAGTGGATGCAAGCACCCAATCCTGATGAAGGAAACCCGTAAGTTTGTTATCGTCTTTGGGCTGTTATTAGAATTATAATAATATTGGCTTAGGCTTAGTTGAGAGTTATTTATGTTGACTCATGCAATTTTAGAATATGTTTGATTATATTCTTCCGAGTAAAATGATACCTGCTAAGCAATTTTTCTACTGAGAATTTTGCCCTATATAAAGTGTAACCATCGATCAAAAAGTACTAGATACATAATCCCATGGAAAACTTCTCTTACAACTGTCACCAATTGTATTTAGGTAATTATTTTAGTTCAAATAAGTATTAAAACAATGTAAATTAAACCTTAAGTGCAATGGTTAAAGTTGATTTCCCACAAAAAAATAAATAAAAAGCGCGCTCAAATGTTCAAATGAGCTCTCATTCTGTGAGAACATTTTTTGCTGCTGATTGTGTATCTACTATCTAGTATTTTTTTGATCGATACACTATCGGTACACTTTATTATAAAGGTAAAATTCTGATGAACCCCATAAAAGTCCGTTTTGCTGCTATAATGATGTACGATCAAAAAAAAGAACAGTCGATTTTCCTATTAAACTGCTTATTATCAAAAATTCTTAGTGTGAGCCCAAATTCTAAAGGCAAAAATTAAAAATCAAATAGCTTGGTTTCATTTTAAGGACGTACGTAAGTAAACACGAGAAAATATTATATTATATTAAAGAATTTTAAAATATACATCCTTTTTATATTTTTTTATAATATTTAAAATACAGATTTCCATATTGATTTTTTTATTATAGAACTAAAAGTTGGATATATCTCCTTTCTATTAAACTCTACAAAGTTCGCTAAAACCTTTTCATATTACTATTGAACAAACAAAACTTTTAATGGTGCTTTTCGAACGAACTTGCGCTTATTCGCATGTAATAAGCAACTTTTTTGCTATTAAAGCTTTCTATGTAGGTGAACTGCGTATTGTGAATTGTGATATACTGAAGCAATATCAGATAATAATATAAATATATTACTATGAATTTATTATGTCGTATATTAAAATGTAGATGTAATTTAGTGCAAAGTTGAATTAAAAATGGTGATGTTTTTTCTGTTAACTTTAAAGTGTTAAATAGTAGTATTTATTTAAAGATATTTTCAAACATTTTAAAATTATCTTGAGAACAGATAGACAATATTTATTTTCTTTATATTGTTATTAGATTTAGGTTTAAACATAACAATTTTATATTTAATTTGTGCATGTTCATCAAAGTTAAGTAATGTCATCACCGGAATATACTTGGATGGGTGACCATTTTGTGGTATAAATGAGCCAATTGTATTTCGAGCCCTAACAAAAATAAAATCGATGACAAAAGCTCTTGGGCGATCTCATAAAAGCTCTGCATGCTTAAAATTTTAAAACTTTTATTAAATGGACTATAATCATTATGTTATTGCATCCTATCGCTTCCATCGCTGTTATATAGCTTACATAATATATTTTTTAGATTTCTGTTCTTCAACGATTGTAGTACATTTAGAATTATAGTAAAAATAGTAATCTATACGTATAGTAAAATTGTAACTAAGCCGAATTTGTACATTAGATATTTTTTTGGAAAAGGCCGAATCTATAGTTATTAAAATTTTTATCTGTCTGTCTGTCTGTCTGTCTGTTACTGCATCACAGAAAAACTACTGAAGGGATTTCGATGAAATTTAGTATGGTGATAGCTGGTTATCCGGACCAACATATAGAATACTTTTATCGCGGGAAAATATCTCATTTTTGAGAAAAAATACAAAAACTGCAATGAAAGAGTATACTAACATGTAAAACCTAAGAATTTGAGTTTAGGTCATCTGAACGCAGGCGGAGCCGCGGGCAATGCTAGTTATATATATAGTAAGTAATATATGTAATAAATATAATGTAATATTGCATAAATATTGAATACAGTATAATTCGTTTAGGCAGACGTTACGAAATTAAATGCGCTGAGCTCAGCTCATTGAATGGACCAGAAGATGCTTTCATTTTATATAGAGCGTGAAAATTTAATTTATTCTTCGTCGTTTATGTGTCACTCGATGTAAATAGTACAATTTACAGGTTAACTTTATACATCAGTAGTTTTTTATTCAGATTGTGATTTATTATGCTTCTAAATATATATTTTTTTTACTTTTCTACATTTTATTATGGTTCTACATTGCTTTTTGATCAAAATAGCATAATTTCTTGAACTACATTTGTATTTATTTATTTAAGAATATAAATAAAAATAAAATAAATGCTATCTAAAATGAATATTAAATAATATTTATTTACTTATATTATAAAGCAATTAAATGTTAAAATTAAGTTATATCTATAAGTACCTAATGTGAAAAATATGACAATCCTTTTATTTTTTAAATAATATCAGAATTTTGGGTTACTTTAGTTTTACGCTACCGAGATGTGGTGTAAGATACACCAAATATTATTTGAATTAAAGTAAAAATAATTCTAATGAAATACTGTTACATTTTGTACTTTACAGTGATGTCAATTTATTATTTTTGACGATAAGAATAATATTAGTGATATTATTGCATTGTTTTTAAAAAAAATCTATACAAAAACAAGCAGAACCCGCGGCTTCGCCTACAAAAAAAAACTCTTTTGCTTTATGTTATATAGCGATTTACACTCGCTTTGTTCAGGTTCGTCCCTATGTATTATACATATATAACATTAAATTATTTGGATATTATTCATATAAAAATACTAAAATCGCGATTACAAAACTGGAAAGTGGGGGTAGGAGGGTGAAAAATATTTTACGACATATTCTTATGCCTACCAAATATACAAAAAATATCATTAAAATCGGTCGAGCAGTCGGAGGAGTGCGGCCACAAACACCGTGACACGAGATATTTATAAATTAGATTAATGATATAATAATTACAAACTTTGATGAAATCAGTGTTAATTATACATATAAATTTTACTAGTGATGTCTATCTGTGTGCTAAATTTCATCCGAAACCATTCAGCCATTTCAACGGGAAGGACTAATATAAGGAGTAATAAATATACACAAATACACATAGGTACAAACTTTCGCAGTAGTGTGATTCTACTACTTAGCGTTAGTAAAGGTTTGAGAAGTATAACAAAACATCCTTCATTGTTTTTTTAGTTGCAATTTTCCTTACCTCTATTGTGTGCGGAACTTATTATTTTGTGTGCTTTGGCCATTAATAATGTGACGCATTGTTCGGAGTCTGGATGTTCTTCTTTCGTCTTTATTGTACTGCTATTTTGTTATAGATATTATTTGAGTGATGTATTTTGTTAAGTATAACTTTTGGGACGTTTGAAAAAAATATGAGTGTTAAATTTTTACCATATACGCGCACATCGATAGCCAAAAAGCGACAAGATGAAGTTAGCTTCATTCTTTTTACAAACAGAGAGTTGTGACATACGGGATGAAATCTTTAGCTATTTTTGTTCTGTTGCGCCAAAGAAGTATAAATTCTTACGTGCACACATAAGTACACACTCACGTTTTTTTATATAATTATTTTATCTATTTTTTTATACGCCCCTGTTAATTTATTATTTAAAATTAGCGACTTACCCTTACTTCCCTTGGGTGTGTTCCTACATGTCCTTTGTATTTATAATCGGGCTACTATCAGAAATCCGAATGTTTGTTCTCCTACAGGCTATAAAGTAACTCGCGGATTAAAAATAAAATTTAGTATACAACATACATACACTATGACCTGATCTTAGTAATACATACACCTCTAGTGGTCAGATTATCTGTCTTTGTACTAAATTTCATTCAAATTCGTCCAGCCTGTGTATATACAAACAATCATTTATAATTGAAGTGAAACTTTAGAATCGTCGTGATTTGAAACTCGATGAAACGAAAATGCGAAAGTAAAAAGAGACAAGCACATAAATATATAGGATTAAGCCGGTGAGAGAATGAGATAGAATACATTTCCATGTTGCCATGGTAACCGTTGTTATAATTGTCTAGCAAATATATAACATTATATTCTTTCCGTATATGATATTCTAAAAATATATGATTTAATATGCATAATATGCCTTATTTAATTATTGATTTGTTTTATTTGCGATTTTTGCCAAAGAAGTTTTACTTTTAACCATTTTTACACCCATCTTTTTATTTATATATTATGACATTGTATATTCCAAGCTAAACCAAAATTTATCAATCAACCCTATTTATTTCAGGATATCTAATCAATATATTTGCCCAGTTTTCAAATGGGGCACCCAAAAGGAGTGGGATTTTGGACTACAAAGAGTTATAAATTTCCCTCCATCAAGGAAACCTAGTGAGAGGACGTATCTCCTAAAGACTCTCGCCGGGTGTCCTGTGCAGGAGTACAAGATCCAAAAATTACTTAATGTAACCGTGTTAGAGGGTAATGGGAATTTCACTGAATCAGATCTGTTCTTGATCTTCAGCATGCTAACTGGTAATTCGCAAGGGTACACTACGCTGTTTCATTTTCTTTATAACAAATGGGATTTTCTTAAGGAAAAGTAAGTGAATTTCGTTATTTTTTTCTGGCTCAACGGCTTAGCATATTAAGATAATGGTTTTTAAATTTAAATAACAAACAAATAATTTGGTTCAGTTCGTATTTGATCGAATCAAACCTGTAGCCCATGGTATAGTAAATCTGTTGAAGCTATGATAGTAAAACCCAAGCTACTGCCACAGTCTACTTATCCATACAGTCGTCGAAGACATCTAGACTGGGCAATAGTGTGGGGCGTGCGGGAAGAGACGTGGACACCCGACAACCATACGTCCTTTCCATCCACCAGTCGGGATACGGCTTTAGGGTTGACTGTACCTTGCCACGAGATGGCACTACCTATTACCTTTTAGTATTTTCATCGAGATATTAAATTCGCCACAAAAGTTGATGTTTTTGACAACTCTTGTATTATCGTCGACATCAAAGACCTACTGTATGAATTTTAATGTTGCGATACTGCATTATGTCAGTCAATAAATAATACACAAATAAATTATAAACATTATTATACTGAATAATATTATAACATAAAAAATTGTTATAGGTTTTCAAGCAAAACAAATATCTGGGATAATCTAGTGACATCAGCCACGTCACAGTTTACAACACAAGCAGGGTTAGATCTCGTTGCAAACCTGTATATAGAGCGTCAGGGACAGTTTGGTTCCGCAGAACATATAATTGAAAAATCTATGAGAAACATACGAGAAGAGGCTAAATGGTCAGCAGAAAACTTACCCGTCATAGAAAGCTGGTTGGATAACTATTTACAAAGGGCTCAGGTTAATGATGATCAATTTTTGAGTGAATGAAAATTTAAATAGAGCTCTTAACATTTAGTACTAAAATCCATATCATTAGTCACTATCTTATATGTTAAATAATCTTTAGTTTGAGACAGTACATATATTTATACCGACATACAGTCTTACTTTTTATTGCATATTTCTTAAGTGATACTCGTGGTTTAGGATATTTATTTTAGATTTTTTTGTCATTTTAACAATGTACCTACATTTAAAATATCGTTCATTGTAAATTTATTAATTGCATATTTAAATTTAAATAGTTTAAGAATGTAAAAGGTTTTGTATAAATTATTATTTAAATAAATAAGCTTTAAAAATATTTAATGCTTTTTTTACTCCCTACATAAATGTTTTTTATCATTATTCAACCTCTTTAATGAAATATTAATTATATGCTTCAAAGTTACATAGTTAATAGTTTAAAGGGTAAAAATATCAATACATTCATATATTCTATAACGATAAAATTCACAGTGAATAAAAAAATACAAACGCTTTCTGTTCAGTGAATAAAAAAATATGAACGCTTTCTGTACATGGAAGATATTTGAGAAAACCTGTTATTGGGGGCCTTTATTAACGTAATAGAACCAAAGCAATGATTTTTAGAATTGGTTTTGTTTGTCTGTGCGTTTGTGCGCGCTAATCTCAGAAACGGTAAACCGATTTGAGCGTGGTTTTCGTTAATGTATTGTGCTAAGCTTCACTTAAGATTTGTATTTGTTTTATTTCAATCGGTTCAAAAATAAAAAAGGTATGTCAATTTAAAGAATCATATTCGGGATGAACCCGAGCGGAGCGAAGGTGAGGCGCTAGTCTATACTTATTACTCATTGCTTATAATATTATAAAGAGGTAAAGTTTGTGAGTTTGTGACGTTGAAGGGGGTAATCTCTGGATCTACTGAACCGATTGATTGTTTAGATGAAATTTGGTAACAAAATAGTTTGAGACCCTGAAAAGGACATAGGACTTTTTATCACGAAATCATCCCTTAAGGGGGTGAAAATGGGGATGAAAGTATCTATTAGGAAGCAAGCTAGGGACGAACTCGAGCGAAGCGAGGGTGAGTCGTTAGTAATTAATAAGTTTAAAATGAAACCAGTTTCAATGAAACGGTATAATTCTTATCTAATGGGTTTCTTTTTTTGAGTTTCTTTTGGGTTACTATTAAGACTTCTGAAAAAAAAATACTTCAAATTGGTTCACAATTCTCTGAAAGAATATCGTTTTTTATAGTCGGGTAAACAGAGTTTCAAATTTATTTTTCTTCTTTTATACCTGTGGCTTACTAACTCATTTTGATGGAAGCCGATGTATTCTTGGATGTATTGATAAATTTCCCCCATGAGATTAAAAAGTTGAGACATGAAACATGTTCTAACCCCAGCAAAGTATAAAATTTTCTCACATAAGTAATACTTTCCTTTTGAATAGCCACGAGAGGGTTGTTCAGCAGAATGAAACGTCAGTAGCATCTAAAATGTATAGAACGTGGGATTTCATTTAACCGACTTCAAATGAGAACATTTTTAAGTCGTCTATGTATATTTGTGTGTTTAAGTATTGTGGCGGAGTTCGATTCCGATGAAAAATCTTCTTTTAACTTTTCACTGTACAATTGCTAGTCAAAAATGCTTTCCTTAGTTTAAGTTTTCTTCTTGGTATCCAATCTGATTATTTTTTTTGTTTTGTGGCTTTAAGGAGTGCCATTTGGACACGGAACTTACTACATTTCCAGAAACCTAAATATAAGATCATAATTATTCTAATTTGTACAATATATAAAGAAAAATACAGAAAAAAAACTTGTAAATCCTTATCTTACAAGCTTCTGGACCGCAATGTGTAGTACCTTCCAGCTTAATTAAGTAAAAAATATTCATTCAACGAAATAAACTTTTTTCTTAATATAATCTTTTGAATGAAGCGATGTTTATTAAATCGGAATAATCGGTATCCTGCTTCGTCGTACAAATTTTATCCAATAGGATGAATTTATTATATTTTTATTATACTGATATGAATATAAGTAAAGATACTGTTATAATAATGACACGTTTGACCTAGTTTATAGTGACTCTATCTGCTGTGCTAGCGGTCGCGCGTTCGAGTCCCGCTGGGGGTATCCATATGTGTGGCGAGCACGAATGCTTGTTCCAGTCATGGTTGTTTATATTTACAATATGTTTGTATTTAAAGATATATATGTGTAGTGCATCTAATATCTGGTATCCATAACACAACTTACCATGGAAATATATCCCAACATATAATACTTTGACATAAAGCTGTTGTAAATGTAGGCACCTAGTGGCTTTTGTAATTATACTCGTATAATATACAAGAAGCGCAAATTTAATTATTAGCAAAAGTATAAGTATTCCCCAGATCATAGTTTATCTCCCCTTTACGACGTAAAAGGTTCCGTTGACTTTTAGTGGATAATACTGGCTTTTCGAGTCGGTAGATGACTCTCCGTTTCACTTGCTTAAATGCAGGTTGCAGGTAATATGTGTAAATTGTATTTTACAATATTTAAAAAGGTTATAATCTATCTATATAGAAATTTTCATTTAAATATGTCCAGCCATTTTAGCGTGAAAGAGTAATATGCATACAGACCTAAACAAACACATATAAATTTTCTTATTTATTATATGATACGTTTTAGCGGTTAGTGTAGATTCCTCGGAGATGAGATATTTTTCCGCAGTATAGTAAAAGTATCCTATATGTTGACCCGGATAACCAGCTATCACCATACCAAATTTCATCAAAACCCTCCGGTAGTTTTTCTGTGATGCGGTCATAGACAGACAGACAAAAAATCAAAAAACTGTAAATTCGAATTAGATCTAAATATAGCTTAATCTCTTTGTTTTACATATATCATACAGAGTTTAATGTTTAAATGATAAGATTTGCAAAAATACCAAGAAAGAGAAAAGAACAGGTTCATGAGTTATAGAGTTTTGACTTCAGCAACTAATTTAATTTAAGTAGTAGTGAAAATTCTTACAAATTATAAAAATAAAGTTATTAAATACAGAATGGTATAAATAAAACGTGTAGGCAATTGCAAATATACGCGTGTTTGATAATGAATTCCGTCAATTACCCACTGATTGAGTCCAGCGATGTGAGAGAGCAAATATTTAAAACTACGCTTTTAATTGTAACGTTTAATTGTTCATATCTCTATATTGGTATATTAAAAGATTTTAATTAAATTATCATTTACATTTTATTGCAAAGAAAGTATTCTACTAAATTAATTTTGTGGTATAGACTTTTCCCAAAAATGTCAATACTTTTGTTTATTTTAGGTGGCTTTAATTTTGAAAGGTATTATTTTTGACTAGCATTGCCCGCGGCTCTGCCCGCGTTCAGATGACCAAAAACGAAATTCTTAGGTTTTCCATATTAGTATATTTTTGCCTGAGAAATGAGATATTTTTCCGCGGTAAAAAGTATCCTACATGTTGACCTGGATAACCAGCTATCACTATACTAAATTTTATCAAAATCCCTCCAGTGGTTTTTCTGTGATGCGGTAACAGACAGACAGACAGACGGACGGACGGACAGACAGGCAGACAAAAATTCTAAAAATATGTATAGATGTATTATTTTCTCGGAAATGCGTGATGAAATAGCATATTTCTGAATTCTTTGCTTGTTTTGGGGGTAGGTATTTTTAAAAGAAGCCTGTTATTATATTTGCCCTTGTATTCAAGATTTAAAAGAAATCAAAAAAATTTAGAAATAAAAATAATTATTGTCGTCTGAATGTACGAATGTGATATACAAAAGAAAAATGTTTTGGCTTATCAATAAAATTTCAAGACAAGTAACAATATTGTTTCACCAAGTTTAAATATAAGATGAAAATATTTGTATAATATACAAGCAGAACCCGCGGCTTCGCTCGCGCTAGAACTATGAAAAAAAATCTAAGAAGATAGGTTTCATACCAAATTTCATGGCCTACTTTATCCCCTTATGGGATGAATTTCGAAAAATGCTAAAACACGTATTTATTTAGTTGTATCAAGGAACATTAATACTAAGTTTCAAGTAATTCTGATCACAAATATTTTTGGGTTGTATTATAACACGTTTTGAGAGTGAAATAATCTCCCGCGGTAAAAATTAGCCTATGTCACTCTCAGCCCTCCAACTATCTTCACACAAAAATAACGTCAATCCGTCATACCGTTTCGACGTAAAAGAAGGACAATCAAACAAACACACTTTCACATTTATAATATTAGTATGGATTGTATATATCACTAATCAAAGAAAAGAAGCAGCCAAGGAAATCGCTTTTGATATTTTGTAAACTTTAGTAATTACTTTCTTAACTTTAAAATCACTTCGATGGTAGTATGTATTTATCTTGAATTTACCTTAATTGGGTACATCCCCTGTTTGAAGTCGGTCAGACAGCGGGCTATTCCTACTACATACTCGTATATAATGCAAGTTTTTGCTCGCGGCTTCGCTTGCGTGATAACTGAGGCGGGATTCCAAGGATGTCCATGTTCATTCCCATAATAAAATTTATGTTATTCCATAATTTTATAGCAGGTTGTTTATGTGTGAAAAGGCAACAGATAGAGATAAAGATTTCGCAAGCTGAAGTAATTTCTCTTTTTAACCTCCGACGCAAAAACGACGTGGTGTTATAAAGTTTGACGTGTCTGTGTGTGTGTGTGTGTGTGTGTGTGTGTGTGTGTGTGTGTGTGTCTGTCTGTAGCATCGTAGCTCCCGAACGGATGAACCGATTTGGGTTTTGATTCTTTTATAATTGAAAAGTGAATTAGTCGGGAGTGTTCTTAGCTATGTTTGATGAAAACCGGTCCAAGATAGTCGGAGATTTTTAATTTTTTTTTTTTGAAATTTTTTTTATTTATTATATAAATATTTTAGTCGTAATGATTGTATTTTATTTAATTCATGTACATTCATGAATTACATACGAGTATCATACTGTCAAGGTTCTCGTGATAACCTTAAATATGTAGATTATGGATATTATTTTAATATAATATCCTATGCTAACTTTTTTGTTTAAGTTACACTATATTTATTAATTCAGTGTGCCTATTCGTGCGATAATATTGGATGAATAAAAAATATATTATTCGTCCGACTATTTTTGGTGTGTGATATTGACAATTTTTACCCGACTGCGCGACGCAAAAGAGGGTAATGTGTTTATCTGCCTATGTATGTACGTATGTTGGTTTGTATCTTTGTGGCACTATTTAGACCAAACGCGTGAGCAGGTTTTGATAAAATTATGACACGTCGATTTATTTGTCACGACAGCGCAAATGTCACAGAAAGCATAAAAATTTGGAAAAATCAAAATGGCCGATTTTGGACCCCATAATGTAAAAAAGAAAAAAATAAAAATCGACGATCTATGTCAAGTGGGGTATCGTTGAATAGGTATTTCAACACCATTTTTAGGTTTCTCTCATCATGTTTCTATAAAAACATTGGGATCTAAACGAATAAGTTTTTATAGAAGTTTTCAAGAATAGGTTAAAGTTATTTTTTTTGCATATAGAAACCCCTGAACCTAAAATAATGGGTATATTTTACGTTAGAAATTAAAATGTGTTAGATATTCGTAAAAACCTTTTTTTTTTTAACAATTTATTAATTTAACAACACAGAATACTCAATTCTATTCTTGAATTAAAAGTAATCTAATTTACTTAATTAGTTTACTTTATTTTATATTATGTTTATCATTATTATTACATTAAACCTAACCTTCAAACGATCACTTTAACAATATTGTAATATACCACTCGAGTTCCTTACATTAATATTGCAAAAAAGGATAAACTATCGAACACTCTTTTCCACTTTAGCACTTATAACTGCAGATCCGGATATTCTAGAATCGGGACAAATCGGGACAAGAATTTAACGTATTTTTTTTGTACAGTGCTTTTCTGTTAAGAATTATTACTAATCGGAGTTAGAAAGAATTAGCATCCATTTATGCACTATAATATCTACTACAAATATGGCTAGTGTCTGGCTGAATTCGGTCAGGATAATGTTCTTATTGCAATATTTTATAAAAATGATATTTAGTACTATATGTATTAAAATAATCCTAAAATTTCTCTTTTAAATTCATTACAAGTCTCTATAGACACCTTAAAGTAATGCCATCTCTATAAATGTAAGCACAGTTGTGATCTATCAAAAAGCCACTAAAGCCAAAGCAAACGCTTTAAACGACCCCTTTAGATGTTTAGTATCTAAATATGAAAAGGTTGAAACGATAACGAGTTTACTTTAACACGATAAAACTCGGTAAACATTTTTCCAATACTTTCTATTGCGGAAACTCATCAAGAGCGGTCGAGGCTGTGAAGAAATTTTATTTTCACCTTTTACCACTACTTCTGACTTTGGATGGTGACAATTTTTAGCTTAATTGAGCGCTCGGTTTTTTAAAGTGTTGGTAGTGAAAGGAATTTCTTTATGAAATTGAATTAGTTTTATTCATATACTCTATGTTGTGGGAAATTTATTTGTAGGATAATTATTATATGACATAATAATAAAGATATTGACTGATCTAAAAAAGAAAGACATTTATTGAGATGTAATTGTTGTAAGATAACGCAATATTCACCCAATTTTAAACTTATTGTAGAATTAACTAGAACTAAATAGTTAAAAAAATAGTCTAAACTTCTTCTATTATAATGTGAAGTACGTGCACTAGTGTAGTTTTACGTCATCAATATCAATTCATTATTTGAAAACATATGCCCATTCACAAATACCCATGGAGTGATGAAGCAAACACTCTTAACTGGTGTTATCTGACTTACTGAATAACTTTAATATATACATAGCATTTAGCATATAGTCTTTTAGTAAATATGTAATTGTAGCAGAGCGTAGTACTTGTTGTAAAAGCCTTGTGTCATCAAATGTCCTTCTACAACATGAGCGACTAGTGACTTCCGCTAAACTGGCGACTCTTTTTTTATATTGTACACCTGTATACTCGTATATAAACATGCCCCGATGACAGGTCTACCAAAACAGACACAACCAAGGGGTTGCTCATTAGCGTCCGGCAAAAGACTGGGTTGCCGGAGGCTAGCGATCCCTACCACCACGATAACGACTGGCAACTTCTAATGTATTCTACACGTAATTCAAAAATCTAGACTATGTCCTAAAACTCCATTTAGTACTTTAACTTAATAAAAGTCAACAAGTGATTTCGGAGATCAGTCGAAAACAAACAAACACAGAAATCTGTAGTGATATTGACATCGCGCAAATAACCATATAAGTAAAGACATCACATAGATACTTTAAATTTATCTATCCGTACCACTTCACAAACGACCAATAAAATTTTAGTAACATTTGCATAAATACATATATCCTCTACTTATATAGTACAAACCTATACAATATCGTGTCTTTGGAGCCATGTAATAGATTCTTCACGCTTCTTTTGGTATATCCTTTAAGAGCATTAGATCTAAGACACGATGCTATTGTACGGCATCAGTCATGTACTACAATTTCTGGGGAGCTCTCTAGCCGCCGGCTGTATCTACACTGTATGTTGCGACACACCGCTCTGAGAATTGCTATAAAATATCGCAATAAATAATATTTATGACGCGATTTTTGTTCATGCTTATCCATTTGCTTGTAATATTATGACACAATTATTAGTTATTATTAAATTACAAGATAGCGAGTTCAAAGTTTTATAGACTAAGTATTTCACTGTTTGGGTAGAATTTATTTTAACCGAGTTTCAAAAAGAAGTAGGTTCTCAATTCGTCGGAATCTTTTTTTTATGTATGTTCACCAATTACTGGAAGACGCTTGAACCGATTTGGATTTTTTTTGTTCCAAAGGTATACTTCCCATGTGGTCCCATTAAAATTTTATCGAAATCAGTCAAGCGATTTAAAAAAAAATCAGTAATAATTATTTTTTTAAATAAATTGCTTTATCGAATATATTATTCAAAAACTTTCTTCTTACAAAATTACAAAAACAAATTACCCGCTTATTACGTCTACATTAATAATGGAGATATTAAAACTTTAAAAAAACTGACTTCCAGGTACTAAAATGTAAAAAATAACTAAACTGGGGTTTTCATTTAAAACCCCTTTATTTTATTTGAAAAAAGTTTTTGTAAGAATATGGAATTTCCCTTTTGTTGTATAAGTCCTTTTTAATGTCCCACTGCTGGGGGTGGGCTTCCTGTGAATACGAAGGGGGTCAGGCCATAGTCCACCACGCTGGCCAAGTGCGGGTTGGTGGACTGCACATGACCGTCGAAAACTCGTAACTTTCTTTCAGACATGCAGGTTTCCTCACGATGTTTTCCTTCACCGTAAGACAAGTGGTAATCATGTTGGAAATGATTTGCACATGAAAATATCAGAGGTGCGATACCCGAGATTTGAACCCTCGGCATAATATAAAAAAAATCAATAAAATTAGTATAGATAATTTAATTTTGATTCTCGACATAACAGTGATCTCTTTACAATTACGAAGACAGAGATCATCTCTACATAAGTACAAATGTATTTATTTATTTGTTTATATGTGAGGCACGATGGCTGCAACTACTACACTCGATCTCAAAACTTTTTCACTTATAGAACGCTACGCTAAAATGAAAAAAAAAAATTAACTGCTGGAGAACCTCCTTTTGTTGGAATCGGTTAAAACGTTATAAAAAAGTTGAGAGGTGAGAAATATTTCTAAGTAGCATGAATAATTACATTTAATCATTGAAAGAGCAGTAAATGAACAAACACATTAATCATTACAATCGTAAAATTAAACTATATTAAAGTTAGATAAAATAACCAATCCCCGTTCAGTATGTCACGTGTTGTTTGCGCTAAGACGTCTCTCGCAATTATCGGAGCAAATGAAAATTATAAAGCAACTACGCTAAGATGTTAGGCCTATGTTTTGTGGTGCTAGGTAAGTTTAATATTGTGTCGAGCTAGAAATTAATTATACACATTAGGTAAGTGTAGTGGTTTTGTTTTCTACTTAGTTATTGTGTTTTGTGACTAAAGTGATAAACAGGAAAATGCTATCCAAAATATGTGGCCTGTTATTAAAGCATGTAATTACTTTGATAAAGCTCTGAAGCATATTATATTTTCAATTTTACAATAGCCTATTAACAAAAAATTATGTGCAAAAATCTGCTTCAAAAATTACTAAAATATATATTATGTAGGTTAAGTCATTTTTCACCATAAATAGTCCTCACGATACTCTGTTACAAAAATTTACTCAGAAATGTATATTTACTTATAGGACCTTTTTTTTAGTCAAATAGATTATCATATAGTAATTTTTGAAGCAGGTATTTGCACATAAATGATTGTTAGTCGATAACAGCTAACAACCTACTTTTTATTTCGGCACATTAATTCCTGTAGGATATTGTACTAATTCCAGTTATTATTGGAGAGTATAAATATGTCGTATATTATTTCAACAGCCACATTTATAGCACTGACTGAAGCAGAGGGGTCATGTCCACCCACACTATCAGTAGACAAATGTGAAGCACACTGTGGACCAAGTGTGCCATGTAACGGCACCCAGCTCTGCTGTCCCACTGCTTGCGGGGGAGCTATGTGCGTGGATGCGATGACGCAGAGGCATTTTGTTAATTTAGGTAAGAAATCAAATTATACGGAATATATTTTATTCAGTTTCCTAAGTCATTTTGTGGAACTCACACATACATACATATATCAATAGGTACTAAACAAAAAAATCTACTTTTTAGTTATTGTTTGAAGAAGGACAACGCCCATTGTTGACTTCGTCATCAAATCATCGTCGACAAAGTATATAGTATAGTTATGTATAGTAACTATCATGAATGTATAGCTCAGATTGCGTAATCCTGGATTTGAGTTCCGGGTCGGGCCAAAAACAGTTATAGAGTTTTTGTGCCAAGAAATTCTCAATAGTAGTAGAAAGCTAGTGAAAAATTTTGCTCAGGTTTCCTCACTCTCAACAAAAAAATCCGATACTGGTGTAGCGCGAAAATTGGGGTGAGTATTCGCTATTTTCCTTCTATTTACTTCGCAAATATACAGGAAGGCAAAAGGTATTGTGGATATCTAATATTAAAGACCGTCTGAGCTGAGCATATCGCTAACAGTTCTTTCCTCTTTCGTTTTTCCTATATCAACATTTGCTTGATTTCCAAAATTCCCATTTTTATTCCAACTCTCATGGCACTTATAATACTCATCATATGACTTTAGATATAAAGAAGTAGACGCTTATTTTTTACTGCAACTCCAACAAGTAAGAGCTTGACAGGGACGCCACAAACACAATAGAAAAATTAAGGAAGCGAGCACGGTCTTTAAGGACTCGAAAACATCAGTTTTCTAACATATAGGGCTTTTTGTATGCGTTTCTGATATTATCTAAAATTTCTAACACCTTAACTTTCGTGTTTTAAGGCTTATTTTAGGTTGAATTAAATATTTAAAAAATGTTTGATGCTATACTATGCGAGTAAATCTTACTTTGTTCGAACTAAATTAATAAAGTAATGAAGAACTGTGTTCGAGAAATCAAACTTACTTGGAGATAAATTTTGGTCATTTCAGAGAAAAAAGGCCGTTGCCCAGAATATCCACGAGGTGCGTGGGTGTGCAGCCACACCTGTACAGGGGACTCGGACTGCCCCCGAGCTCTTAAGTGCTGTCCAAACAGATGCGGCGCGCTCACCTGCCAGCGACCAGAAGCCGAAGATATTCCTCAACCTCTATAATTCTTTTCTATATTAATTATACTTAAGTAAAATATTTGTTCTTTCCTAAAATTTATTTAATTTACAATATTTGTGATTAATCTATACAATTATATAAAAAAGATTGTTGTTTGTTTATTAGGACGCGGTAACTGCTGAAATATTTTGAGAAATTCTTTTCATATTTTATAGTCTATTTAAATAAATATAATAATAGGTGGCGCTGTATCAAATTAGATCGCGCTAGCGTTAGCGTTTAACGCTTTAATTGTTTTCATTTTCTACATCATAATATTACAAAGACTTACTGTATTTTACATAAAATGTGCTTGTAAATATTTTCTTTACATTTCCCAGTTACGTTTTATTTATGGTAGTATTCTTTTCTAATATTCTAAGAAATGTAAGTAGAACAAATTTAGATTTTAATTTAAAATGTGGTTTCGCTTTAAAATATTATCGCGTTGATAATATCCGAGTGAAGCTCACATTCATATTTTGTAAAAGGCCATGTTCAACACAAAAGTGTACACAAAAACTATTCAACTCTGCCCTCAGTAAATCGTTTGTGCGATTCAAATGAAATTCATTTTTGTGTTGAAAAATTAAACTTTTGTACTATTTAGAACAATTTTTTATCCTCAACTATCATGAGTTGGTAAAATTTTATATAAAATCGGTTAATTTTTAAATCTTTAATGGTTTTGAATTTTTTTTTGAATAAGTTGTTTTTATTATACAAAATTGTGTTAAGATCATTATTTTATTAGCAATAATCAATTTTGTTTGACCTACATATTTGATGTCTGAGTACTTCCTATTCAATCTCTATCTTGAATGTTAAAATTTAAGTTAAACTATATTTTTGGATTTTTACGCGATTTTATTTTGAACTTTTTCAATTTTTTTAGTTAATTAATTTTGCCATCAATTGCCATTAATTAAGCTTGACATTTTATTAAAATTAAAATATTTATTTTTTATTTTTGAGCCGATACGTACAGACGATGACGATGGCTAGGTGATTAATATTCATATTGTGAAAAAGCATTTTGACTTGCAACATTCCTAAGCTTCATTTCAATCGATTCAACGATATCTAAGCTGTTTTGATCTAACATCGATTTCACCTCATAATTCCGGGCCTTTCTATACAAAGGAGATCAGTTAAAGTGAACATAAAATAATAAATAAAGAACCTATCATTTCATGACGGGATCTGTAATACAGAGAAACACAAAACACAACAAACACCACATACACAGCGACAAACGTATTGGTCATATATATGTTAACGCGGTATATATAAACATTTGTCCTAAGCTGCACTTGAACTAGGGATATTATGGAGTTCCGTAACCATAACCGAAACTATCGGTTATCCGAAATAAAAACTTTTACAATTCCATAAAGATGTAATATCCGCAACTGTGAGATAATCCGAAATAATTTAATATCCGTAACCGTATCTGATACTGGTATAATGTTATTCAATAGAATTTATGAGAAATGGAAATGGATACGGATAATAATTCGTATCCATTTACATATCCCAAATTTCATATCCACAACATCCCCGATTTGAACTTACGAATCCACCAGATATACCTACGAGTATAGGTACTCTGCATCCTAGCACGCTAATAAAAGCTAAAGCCAAACTACACACAAAAGCTAGTATTAAATAAATTGAACCGCATTTTTATAGATTTATATTTAAAGCACGAACGAGAAGAAATGAAATATAAATGTGTTACGGTTACACAGCTTATTTCCACGTACGATTTGTCTAGCTTGTAGTGTGAAACTTTAATTTCCTTTTGCTTTTATATAAAGGATTCTATTATTACTGGTTAAAGAAAATATAATTTAATAGTCAGTCACATCGACATTCGTCCCTAGTTACGTTTTAACGTTTAGTATAGATTTCTCAGACATGAGATATTTTCCCGCAGTAAAAAGTATCCTATGTGTTGACCCGGATAACCAGCTATCATCATACCAAATTTCATCAAAATCTGTCCAGTGGTTTTCTCGAGATACGGTCGCAGACAGACAGACAAAAACTCTAAAAACTATAAATTCGGACTTTGTATCGATAACAATGAGCATTTCAATAAGATTTTCCAAAAAATATTTAATGTATAGATAGATAATGTTGATTAAAAAAATCAATTTAAGAAATACCGTCAAGGGGCTGAGTAGTTTAATACTGCTCTTGTAATTTTCAAAAAAGGTCTTAGAGCATAACTAGGGATAATCTAGAGACTAGAAATTTGAGATAATGTGTGGTAGAGGTTGTATTACGTGCTTTATCTAGACTACATCGGAACAAACTTAATATTTGTGAGTTCGCCTTTACCCTTTACCTCCTAGCGGAATTGAACGTTAGGTGCTACAAAATTTACGCAAAAGTGAGCTTTAGGAGTTACTGTAATGGTCAAAAGTTATTTAATATGTGTAGTGAAATTTTATAAATGATAATAATTACCAATATAAATGTTATTTTATTTTAAATTAAGTTCAAAACAACGCCATCTATTATTAACTTTAATACACTATGAAAGAAGGCCGTAGCTTAGCGGACAACTCAAGAACCGCTGGTTAGATATCAATATGGCTTTGTCAAAAAGTTTATTAGCAGTTCGAAAAAAACGCCTCAGTCCTCAAATCCTGAAGAATTACCAAAAGAAAACTTTATACGATTTTTTTCTTTTTATATAAATTTTGAATATTATTTACAAAGTTTGAAATTGAAATGATAAAAACAATACCTAGTATTATGCAGTCCACCCGGGCGGGAAGCCAACAGATGCACATGTGACACCTCAGGAGGTGTAAGATGCCGTGGTAATGGTACTTCTTAGATAGCAGAGTGGACGTGAGAGCAATTTCTTGGTTTCTGTGGAGGATGAGAGGAAATCTGCCCCGGTAGGTGAGCATCGGGATGTCGTTATTGACAGCGTAAATGATTCAGATGGAGAAGATCCTGTGGGGTTTTATTACATAGTACTGGCTTTTCTAGCTGGTGAGTCATCATATAGTCCGGATAACGATAACCTATCTACAGACGGTATATATAAATGCATTTTCTAAAGTTAAAAAAAAGGAATTTATTTTGCAAGAGAAATTGCCTGACTCTTAGACATACAAATGGCTGCTGACAGTAAAGATTTTTATAGTTTTATCAACGAATTTGCAATTTAGTAGCGTAGACAATGTTACATATTACAGTAACAGCCGTTGGATTGAAATTGGAAAGACCTAAACAAACACCTGTGCAGTGGAACTATTAAAGATGCTGTAGTTTTTCTGTGGATTACTTTTTTAATAGAAAATTAGTCTTTAATATGAAACCATCTTTTCGGATTTTTTCGCGGATTTATTTAGATGTTTGATTTTTACGGCAATCATGGTCACGGGTTTCTCTCATGACCGCGAAGTAATCCAAAAAAAGATTGTTTTATTTAAAATGTCAAATATTCACGTAATTCTAAGAAAGTATTATTAATGAGAAAATGAGTCTCTTTGTTTTTAATAAAAATTTACTTTTTTAATAGTCGTTATTTAATAAGTAGTCTATAATATTATTTTTTTAACGATAGTACTCGTTAAATATTATAAATGGAGAAGTGTATATTTTGCTTGTTTGTCTATTTGTTTATTATTTTTTCACAGCTTTTTATACGGAGATAGGTTGGAGAGCGACGTAATCTAATTTTAACTCTGGAATATACTTCACTTTCACGGGAAAACATGTATTAATAAACTCATACAGAGGTAATTTCAATTAATATATTTTTTTATAGAGAACGCAGACCTCCAGAGTGACATAATGTTGTTTCATTCAGTCGTTTACTGAAAAATATTACAAAATAAATTGATGGAGACAAATGATTATAGGTTCTACAAATATGTACCAAAATCAAAGAAAAAAGTTTCCAGTGTTAAACTTAATAAATATTCGCCAACTGCTTCAAAATAACTACCATCACTCAAGATAGAAATATCCTATTGAAGGGAGGCCAATTCTCCAGTAGTAGGTGGCTAAAAATACTGAATACATACACACACGTATACAGACACATTGCTTTTAAAGTGTTCTGTGATATATCAAACGTGTTACATTTATATATTGGAGTAACCGTCGTTTTGTATGATACAGGTTATAGTTGGCTTTATTGGTCAATAGGTACGGATTTACATAAACCAAATCGTTGCTTGAAAGGCTTACTCACAGTTTTCATATTTGCACGAGTTTTTATTCCATTAAAATCGTTCAACCGTTTGATTTTTTTAAACGAATTGCGTTGCAAAGGATTTGAAAAGAAATATTCCCTTTTTATTTTAAAATATTCCTCTATTTGAAAATTTACTCTTTAAATAAAATGAAAATCGTATTTGTTAAGTAATTTATAAATATTGGTTTTAACTAGATTATCGTTAGTGCCTACAGCGTAGTTTGATAAATATTTATTTGTATAAATACAAAAAAAAAACATAAAAAAATATTTTTGATGTGAAACATCTATTGGCGCGCCTTGGCAGTAAAACCGCATGATGCTGTCATGTCATCATGCCCCTTTTATGCCAATGCTCTCGACACCCTTGTGTATTCGCACGCATATACTATACACGCTACATTGTAAAACAGTCTGTATTAAAAAATACTTACATATATTCTATTCTATTTATGAATATATATATGAATATATAATGAAACTCTTATGTTTTCTTTATTTAACTTCAGTTTTCATTATACGTTTTTATTAATTATTAATTCTCATATTAACATAGATGTTTCACATCTGGCGGCTTCCAACCCCGGTTCTCGCACCTTTGGTATTTTCTTCGATCTTTTTCGACATGATTACCACTTATCTTATGGTGAAGCAAAAACATGTCTTCGAAACACATGTAAAGTCCGCCAATCCACACTTGTCCAGCGTGCTGAGCTATGGTCCGATCACTCTTGTACTGAAGGGCAGAATACATACTGAAACTTCTATTAAATATCTTTTATATATATAAAATATAAGAAGGCACATTTTCTTGTAATTTCGCAATAAATATTAAATACTAATTACACAAGAAAATGTGAAAGGTCTACAGCTGGAGTCAGTTTTTCGTGTGAATAAGACGAACTGCCGCGATATTTCATGTAGCCACAATTACCTTTTCACAGCGCTTCGGTCACGGAGATCAAGTTCCCATTGTAACATCAAATTTTTGCAAGTACAATTATGTTGCTTCATTTTAATTCATATAAATATACATATAGTGACGTATCCTCGATTCACTAGATGCTTTTGGTGGATTTATAAAATTGAATACCTATAGGTAGCGCTAGACTATCTATGAACTCAACTTTTATCCAAACCTATCCAGCTGTTTGAGCCTGGAGGAGTAGCAGACATACACATATACAAACTCGCGCATTTATAATAGTAGTTTAATGTTATAAGTTCACGTGAAAAATAAAAGTCTAAATTCCTGTAAGATAAGCTTTTTATTGTTGTAGTAAATTCTTCAACAAAGCCTTTACATTAGTTTATTTAAACTACTGGTAAATTGGGAAATATGAAAAAAAGTACTTTGATAATTAAAACTTTAATTTCGATAACTACCTTAATCGACGAGTCTTCAATCGGGTCAAAATTTTTCGACCATCGTAGTGGTGTATCATATTGAGATATGATCATATTAAAATTAGAAACATTATTTATAGTGAAATGGAAACGTGTTCTTACATAAAAAAAATCTTGAAAAATGTACGGATTGGCTCTCCAGGGTAATAGAGAGTCTGTGATTGATTTTCAGATGTTAATCTGTAAAAGAGAGGTCTGTCGTTTCAGTATTTTTCTCTTAAGTAACGTATACACTTTACGAAAATTCATTAATTTATTATACTAGCGACTTATTCTCGCTTCTTGTATTTATTTTGGAGGATATAGGTACTGCTTAAGACTTTAAATAAGATAAGTCGTAATTTTTGATCTAAAAGATTATTTATAATTTTGGTCATTCTATGTATACTGCCTCGGTGGTGTAGTGGCTAGCATGTACGGCTGCACACCCGGAGGTCCTGGGTTCGAGTCCCGGGTCGGGCCAAGTTTAGTTATTGAGTCTTCCTGTATAGTAAGTCTCAGTAACAGCCCGGAGTTGGGAAGTTGGCGGTGTTTCACCCCCGTGCCTCGGAGAGCACGTAAAGCCGTCGGTACTGCGCCTTAACTCTCACCGGTCGTGTCGAGTGGTCGTCCCACCGGAGTATGGGAGTGATAGGAATAGAGAGTGCACATTGTGTCTGCGCGTACACTTGAGCACTATAATATCTCCTGCGCAGTTGGCTAATCTCATTGAGATTGGCCGCCGTGACCGGAATCGGCTAGGAGAACATCATCATCACTGTTATAAATGCAGATTTTTATACAAATCCGTTTTTTTATAAAGTTACAATAACACAAATTCTTTTTTTTTTACTCTTTCGCGGGTGCAATTTAAAAAAATCTTTTCTTAGTCTACCCCTTTTCCCGATAAGGAATCTATCTATGAAATTAAAAGTTTTTATCATTTACTTATACAATGAGATTTCGTGTGTTTCGTATGTTTTAAACGAGAATAGTGGGATTTTTTAAATAATCATATCGTTTATGACATTCAAATGTGGTGAGAACATTTTTATAAAAAGCTCAACGCCGCTTTTATATCCAGTATAAGCTACTATAATCCAATGGTTTACTTACATTGTTTGGACAAAAAATTGGCATTTCATGTTTTATGGCTGTTGCGTGACTACAAAATTGTTGTTAAAATTTCCATACAATAATATTAAAAATTATATTCAATTACGAAACAAAATGGTCTTTGAGTATTTTTAAGATATTAGTCAAAGCATACAAGAAATAATTGTAAAAATTCAGACTGTTGTATAGATGAAAAAATCTTTAGTTGTGTATATACTGCATAATATATATTGTTAAAAAATTATTGCTTCGGTAGTCTAGTAGCTTGCTGCAAATTCAGAGAACCTAAGTTCGAGTTTCGGGTCAGTCTCAGTATATTTAATGATAGAGATAATGTTCTAGAGTTTTTTCACTTACTCGTGCAGTATATTCTCAACCACAGATCGGAGGCGTAAAGCTCAGAGACACACTGGAAGGTGGCCCATTTTGCTGGGCGGTGTATCAAGCGAGTTACTCTTGGTACTTCTCTGGCAGCAAAGCGGACCTAGAGAACAACCCCTTTGGTTTGTGGTAGACCTGCCGTTGGGGTGTCGAGATTGAGTACATAAGCGATCCTTGTTCTGTTGGGTTTTAGTGGGTAGTACTAATTTTTCTAGCCGGAGAGTCCCACATAACCACCTGTATGAATGCATTTACCAGTATAAAAATATATAATTAAACACGTTATTTACCTTACTAAATTATAAATCCTTCAGGGGATAGTCTCTTAAAAATATATTCATTAAAACATTTTCACAAGCACTGAAGATATTGCGTAACGTACAAACAAAAATACATAAAGAAAACCTGTTTAAAAATATAATTAACTTACATTAGCTTTAACTAAAGCCTGTAGTTGATTTTATCATGCAGCAAGTAGGAGGCAGTCTATTCTTCATCACTCGGTAATTGGCAGCTCGTTGTCGACTATATGGCTTACGTAGTCTTGGGTCACAGACTAAAAATATGAGTGTTTTTGCATAACAATTGAGCCAGTAATAATAATAAATAGTTGTAGTAATACATTATAGTATCTTATATTATAGCACAGATTATGTAATAAACAAAGTTAGGTATCACTATAATGTGTTATATATAATGTGTAAAAAAATATTTTCGTGGAATATTTAACTGAAATATTGTATTTTTGACATATACCCAATAAAATAATCTTTGTTGTTTTATGTATCTCAGTTACTTATTTTTCAATTTTAAAATGTTGTTAATTATGTTTAAAATCGGTTGAGTACATTCAAATTTATAGCTGAGCTTCCACGACTGTTAAAAGCAGCAGTGAAATTGAGCGTCATAATTGAAGTTCGGTTACTATATACTTTACCCTATGTATATTCTGTGTAACACATAATTTAAAAAAATAAGTTTTATAATCATACGTGATAATGATGCGTCTTTATTATTTATGTTGAAAAATTTCTAGAGTATTGTTATACTGTATATAGTAAAACTATTACTAATCTGTGGCGTGTGTGAACATTAATTAATTTTAGATCCACCTGCGAAGCGTTGGATGTAGGTCGTGCAATCTTGAGATCCGATTAGTTGAGTAAAAATAATGATAGCATGATTGGATCCTGATAACTCCTTTTACTAGTTATGAGCTTATACGAGATATGTATGTAAACGCGAAAATAAAATATGATAATACACACCCTTGAGCGGAACCCTAATTCTTTTTCTAAAATAAAAGTAGCTTAGGTTACTCCATATAACATTAGCTTTCTTCCAGTAAAAGTCCCGTCAAAATTAGTCCAGCCGTTTCAGAGATTATTCGGAACAAACAGACAGAGAGACAAAAATCTAAAAACTTGTGTTTTTCTTATAAGTCCGTCCGTCCGTCCGTCCGTCCGTCTGTCCGTCTGTTTGTCTGTCTGTCTGTTACCGCATCACAGAAAAACCACTAGAGGGATTTTGATGAATATTGGTATGGTCATAGCTGGATATCCGGGTCAACATATAGGGTACTTTTTATTGCGGGAAAATATCTCATTTCATTTCATGTTAGAATAAAACCACGATGATAGTATATAGACATTCAAATGAAATTAGTATATGTAAGAGTAGGTATACTAATACGTAAAAACTAAGAAATTACTTATTGGTCATCTGAACGCGGGCGGAGCCACGGGCAATGCTAGTTATACATAAAAAAACTACGCGAGCTGATCCACGTGTTAAATAAAATTAACTAGAACGTGTTAAATAAAATTTATCCATTTTAAAAAAATGAGGAAAACATATTATATAAATATAAAAAGACTTTTTATTGGTAACGCTAAAGCTCGTCAATCTCGTCTATTAAAAAAATACAAATATTCGCGTAAATCTAATATAAAGTATTATTTGTATATACTCCTTTCTTATTACATAGTAGACCATAGTGAGATCAAAAGAAGTTTCTTCACTTAGCGAGTTCAGTCCTGACTTATCTACACAAACTTTTACCCAACAACTGTCGATTGAAAACGTACAATGTGTCCTGAGTTTTACGGCTATTGTGAAAATGTTAGTCCTAAATTCTCTCCAGATGAGATGAGTTTTAGACGTTTATAGATAACTGACAAAGTACGTACAGCTAAAAAAGCTAGTGAATAGAAATATGTAGTTTATTGTTTGTTTTACTTGGGATATTGTCATTTTGTGTATAGGGGTTTAAGGGATACATATAATTGATTCGTTTTTTATTCATTGATAATTTATTATGTAGATATATTAAATGAATTTTTAATTTATAATATATATATATATATATATATATATATATATATGTATAAATAGTCTGAAAGATAAGATAAGAAAGAGACAAAAAGTACCGAACTAAGGTATCTTTTATCCTATATTATTTTTTTTGTTTTGTAGCTATTGACGAGTTTTAGTGTTATCAATATATTTTAAAATAAAGAGCTAAATTATATTCTAATATGTTTTTCTTAAATTTTCATTCATGAATATGTCGAATTTCGACCATTAGAAGACTAGTAGTCTCAATAAGTGAGCCAGTGTTTATTTTGCTCACGCTGTAAAAGTGGTTTAGTAACATTTTGACCGACGTCAAAAAGAGAGAGGTACATTTTTTGTGTACATATTTGTTACGTGACATCTTCGTTATTTTTTTAAATGATTATTTTGTCACATATAAATTTTAAAACATATAATTAAGTTGAACTCATTGTTACACTTTAAAGTGATTTTGAAGTACTACTAATATTCTACGTAAAGTTATACCAGTATACGCCAATTATTGTTTTCATATAATATATTATGAGATTGTTAAAAAATAAAAAATAATATTTTTTCATTAAAATATATAAAATTTGTACCTGATGGATTTAATTGCTTGTGAAACTGGAGCAAATTTCAATTTACCACTAAAATATACACAAATGAGCAACAAATCTTCACTTAGTCTCTTACTTTTATATCCATCAAATTATTTACGTTTTCATAGCGTAACTTATTTAATTTGGTTTTGCTTACTACTTAAGTATTGAAGAAAAATGTTTCGGCAACTACTATGTTAATTTAAAGTATACTTGAACGTGGAATAATTTTTTTAAATCAAAACCTGTAATTACCGTTCGCAAAAACTCAGTTGGCAAAGCCGATTAATTAACTGAGCAATCCGAATTGTAACTTCGTTTGCGCTTTCAGTTGCGGCTGTTTACGTTATCGAGGTATCCGTATTTTACTATTTTTTGAAAGTTTTTCGAATAAATAAATTTTTATGTACTTTAAAATTGTAGCTGTATTTTTGGAATAAATATTATTCTAGCCAAGCTGACAAGCTAGCAGTTTTTGAATCCAAATCATTCGATTTTTGTTGATATTTAAAAATGTATAATAGCAAATTATATGCTTCGATTTTCCCAGTCAAGACAGTTTTATCTTGAAATTATGATCATAATGAATCTGGGATGTCGTGTTGTTAAGCTTTCTAATACTGTATTTAAGAAACTAAATTCATAAGAAAATTTACAAATAATACCAACATTTTTCATTTTCGAGAATAGAATTTACGATCACCTTCACAATCAACTACTCTGAATACGTTGCTTTTCACATATTTACCTTGCATATTCAGCAAATGAGCTTAAAAAGAATTTAATTATAACTCCTGTATGAGCTAATTGGCAGAACTCTAATTACTGAATTTCAGTACAATTTAAGCGTTCGTGACTGAAAGAAATCCTTCGTGTAAGCGCTCGAGTCAACTTTATGGTTGGTTTGTTTCTGTGCTCAATTTTTTTTAATAATTATCGTGACCTTTTCGACTTGAACTAACTTTGAAAAACTTTGAAGTAAATTATATGTAATTGAACAAAATTTGTTTAAAAAATAACAAAAATCTATTAAAACCTCTCACTTAAAGCAACTGAGTTGAAAATTTCTGTCAATATAACAATGAGGTATACATATTTTAATTTTACACCCTTTAATTTTACTAACAATATTATTATTACTACGTTGCTTCACATAGATATTATGTAAATTTGAAAGGCCTAAAATGAACAATTTAGAATGAACACAATTTTGTTAGGTGAAAATGAGTAAAATCAGATAGTTAAGCTTACAGGAATTAATCGGGAACACGAAACCGCCAATTTAGGGGAGCTGCAGTTTGTTGCGGACACTGATTTGCATTTCAAAGCCGACCGCTGACGTTACGCTCAAATTACCAAAATGTTGCAACTGTTCATGTTTTGTGATCATTTGGAAGTTTTTCATTGAACTCCATTGATTTTGAGAACTGCCTCGGTAGTGCACTGCAGATCCGGTGGTCCTGGGTTCGGACCAAGTTCAGTTTTTGAGTAATTCTGGTAAGGAATTCTCAGTAAAAGCCCGGAGTTTGGAAGTTGGCGGTGTTTCACTCCCGTGCCTCGGACAGTCGATCCTGCGCATTTACTCTCACCCGTCATGTTAAAATATCGTCCCATTGGACTTTGAGAGCAAAAGGAATAGAAAATGCGACTGCGCGCACACTTGTGTACCTACTACCTATAGTATCTCCTGCGCATCTAGGTAGTCTTAGTGAGATTGAACGCCGTGGACGAAGTCGGTTAGGAGGACATTATTGTGAGAAACTTTAATTCTTACTACTATATACTTACGAGGCTTGTGTTATGGTACACATATATAACTTTAAATACATACATGTTATAAATATAAACACCCATGACTGGAATACAAACATTTGTGCTCATCAGACAAATGAATGCTTCCAGCGGGACTCGAAGCCACGACCGCTGGCACACCAAGTAGGGTCACTATAAATTGAGGCATACGTGTCGCCAAGTCCAATAATATTTTTATTAAACTAAAAAGTCGATAATAAAAAATTAGATTAGACCTAGATTTATCGTTCAGATATCATCATTCTCATACTTTACTCAGTTTTCGATTAGTGATGGTGATCAACATGCACTCCCAACATAACAAAACGCAATTCGATTAACGTTCCGTGTGTAAATTATACGAAAATCGCATTTTCGATTTCCGCTCATATTGTATGTGAGGTGTGTTTGATAATACTCAATTAATGTTACTGATGACTATATTGTTGCGTTAGAAGCATTTACTACCACTAAACTTATATTGTCTTTCAGAATATCTAAAATAATATTATAAAGAGGTAAGATTTTTTTGTATGTTTGTTTTTTGTACCGAATAAGCTCCAAAACTATTGGATATGAATAATAAGTTAAATTATCAGAAAGTAACATAGGCTATAATAACTTGTAAGTTATTTTCAAAAAATTAGAGAATCTTAAGAAAATTGCAAAACTAGCAAAATTTTGCCTGTAAAATTTATTATTAGGCGTGCGCTGAGAAAACTATTGATAATACATAAAAATTATGTACTACATTTTTTTGATCAATTGGTTGTTTTGTTGAATGAACATGTATGTAAGTATGTATGTATGTGTGTGTATGTATGTATGTATTTATGTATGTATGTATGTATGTATGGATTGGTATATGTATCTATTTATCTATAAGTATTTATATATATAAACGTGTCAATCCAAGTACACCGCCTACCATTTTATGAAAATTTACTCCTCCTCCTCAAGGATGCCTGGAAGAGATCGCTTCCAACAATAAGGTTGCATGCTGTGCATCTTTTTTTGTGTTTTTTCTTTGTATTTTAGATTTTCGGTGTGCAATAAAGAGTATTATTATTACATGACTAAAGTACTCATTATTACGTACAAAAAAGTCCACGAGGGGATATATCTAACTATAACAAGCTTCGCCCTGTGGTTTCCCATCTCTAAGAAATCAATACTAACATTTAAAACGTTCCTAAGGACAAAAACTATCTTTTCGAATTTTTTTGCGGATGTATTTTGATTTTTGGTTCCAAGCGTTGAATGCTTTACAACAATAATAGCCAATAGAGAATAAGGTTTAAAACAATTATTCTGTAATTGTTTAATAGAAAGTAAATTAGTGTAAAGTAAAAACGCAACATATATGTACTAACATATTATATGATGCGTTCGATGGAGTATGAAAAATTTTAAAGCATAGTACCTACCTATTTTCTTAGATTTAAATAAATATTGCATTTGAAACGTCGGTAGCTAAAAAAAGACATTTACATAGTGCTTATATCACTTTTCTAACATGGTACAAAGTTTGTAATATGTTCCAGAACAACTGCTTGGTGTATAGCAATAAAAGTCAATGTCGCTCTCAACACGTCAATCCTGAATGGACCGACGTATCGAGAGTGACATTATATGAAATAAAGATATATCAGAAAACATATTTCACGTAATATACGTAAAGATAACTCTACAGCCTCCTAGGATTCTCTCAAATCTGTATCTCGACTCTTACAAAACGTAGTAGTTATATTACATATTTTTTTCTTAACCGGGTTTAGTAACGGCTATCAATCTTAGTTAGGTAAGTAACATAAGTGCACTCTCTACTTCTATCAGTTTTAAAGTCCGGCGGGATGATTGTTTGACACGATCGGTGAGAGATCAGATGCAGGACCGATGGCTTTACATGCTCTAAAAGGCACGAGTGTTTATTGCCACCGACTTCCAAATACCGGTTTGTTACTGAGAATTTCTTGATAGAAAAATCCTATAACCATGACCGTTTCGATTTAGGGCTTGAACCTAGGACCTCCAGATCAGCAAAAATACATGCCAACCACTAGACCAATGATGTATGAGTATATTATAATAATACTCTCATAGCTGAAGGTTTCCCAAGCAACTTATAGCAATAAATAGCGTGCCTACATTTCATTCAATATGCCTAATCTATATCTGTCCTTGGCGGTACATATTATTGTGAACTAACTAATAGGCTAATTTATACTTAATGTTGTATTTTGTTGTAGTTAATTATATATGAAACATAATAATAGGCTATTATGATAAAGTGTACAAAATATTTTTTATAAAGCGTCTTTTAACCTATTTTACAAGAGGAGAAGGCGCTCTGAAGCAAGTTTTTTGTGTGTATTTAACACTTTATCGCACAATAATGAATAATTATTTACATTTAAAAAAATAGATGACTAAAGAGCATTTAAAATACACCACCATATAAAATGTACGATATCTACGTATATTATGAGTTTTATTTATATATTTTTAATTTGTAATATTTGTACAAGTTTACTCTGAAGGGATGGGTGGTTAATTGCAAAGATGGTCTCATTATAGATTTTTCTACTTTATTAAATTATGCTAGAATGCGTATATTATATTCAAATGCGAGTAAACTAATTTTCAGACAGATTAACCAGTAAAAATCATAGGATAGTACACTAGTAAGCTACTTTAGTCCCTCCACGACCGCGAACACGCCGGTGTGTCAGTTAACAATAGATTTCTTAGAATTTCAATTAATTTCTTAGAAATTTACCTGGAGGTGTTAATAATATTGCATATTTAAAAATAATCATGAAGGAATGAATCGTTGCATGTAATTGAATGATAAAACCTATTGAGAATGAGGTCACATGTTCAATTTGAGATGTAGTCTATACACTTGGATGCGAATATATTGCGCGAGTATTTGATATAAATTTCTTTTCATTCACTTCATATATTCTATCTATCTCGACAAAGAAAAAGTGTATAGCTTTGGATTATTTGTTGGAATTAACTTTAGATAAATATTGTAAAGAAGTTAAAAGTAAATCCTTTATACAGAATTCAAAATACAGAAATTTATATATACCGGCGATCTCGGAAATGGCTCTAACGATTTCGCTGAATTATGGTACGTGGCGGTTTTCGGGGGCGAAAAATCAATCTAGGTTAGTCTTATGTCTGGGAAAACGCGTGTTTTCGAGTAGTCATGTGGTTTTCTTTCGCATTATTCCACGCAAAATATGGACGCCAATTTCGCACGCTCGGGCATAAGCATGATGGTCAAGCGGCTAAGGCGCAAGAGTTACAATAACAAGTGTCTGTGTTCGAATCGTATATCGTCGGTCGGATACAAAGTTTTTACTTCTGTTTTTTTTTTGTTTTTAGGGTTTCGTATCTCAAAAGATAAAAAGGAACCTTTATAAGATCACTTTCTTGTCCGTCTATCTGTCCGTGTGTCACCACCGATTTTCTCAGGAACGGATGGACCCAGCAAGTTGAATTTTATACCAGATACTGAGGTTTATAGTACCTATTAGTTATATACAATTCAAGGCTCTGAGTTAACACGATAAAAAGATACAAGCAAATTTAAATGTTCGCAAAAACTTGTAAGTACCAAAATTTACCTTTATTATCATTTTTTTTTATTGTTCGGAATTTCCCCTTTACTTGTGCTATAAGACCATGCTTTTAACCAAAATTTACAATTCTAGGTCAACTGGAAGTACTCTATAGGTTTTGGGTCGAAAACCTATATGGTAGTTCCCGTTGACCTAGAATCACAAAATTTGACAAAAAGCAAGGTCTTACAGCACAAATAAAAGAAAAATTCGCTGCATAGATTATGTACATATTTTTTTAATTTTGTCTCATGTTAGGTTAAATACTGTAAAATCTATAGGAAAATGAAATTATTATATTAAAACGTTATCTTCGTTCCGTTCCGATGCCTAACAGCCTGTTTATTCAGGGCAAACTTATCTGTGTACTAAATTTCATTCAAGTCCTTTCAGCCACAGCCTGCTCAATAACAAGTAAAACTTATTAACTTCATTTTAAACAGTTACACTCACTCATTTCATCCCATACATAACGTGTACGAATGTGACGAATATTACCCACTCGCATCAAAGATTGCTCACGTAGCGTTACTGGAACAAAGCGTTTCTTGAGCAGTCTACAAGTCGTTAGGTTGCTTCATAGCTTGTGAAAGGAATTTCTATTTTTCTTAGTAGATTTTTCCATCGTCTACACTTGCATATATCTGAGTGTCGGTTTGCTACTCACCTATGTAAATAAGTAGCAACTCACCCTCCTTTCGCTCGGGTTCGTCCCTAGGTATGTTTTAACTGTTAGTATGGAACACAGACTATATTAGTATACACATAGGTATGATGAGTTTTATGTCCCTAAACATTGATCCCCATTTTCACCCCCTTAAAGGATGATTTTCGGGATAAAAACTATTCTATGTCTTTCCGGACTTCTAGAGTGTCGCTAGTAAGTTATAAAATACTAGAGATCTGCATTTCACTCAATACAAAAAATTGTAAATAATCACAGTGAACTACATTTAATCTAGCGCGAAAAAAGAAATCCTACAATTTTTTACCATTAAATCTATACATATAATAAAATTCTAACCAAGCCGAATCTGTACCTTAAATATGTTTTTGGAAAATCTTTTTGAAATAGACATTAATTACTATCGATACAGAGGCCGAATCTATAGTTTTTAGAATTTTTGTCTGTCTGTCTGTGTGATACCGCATCACGGAAAAACCACTGGAGGGATTTTGATGAAATTTGGTATGGTGATAGCTGGTTATACGGGTCAACATTTAGGATACTTTTTACCGCGGAAAAAAATCTCATATCTGAGAAAAATATAAAAACTGCATTGTAAAAGTATACTAATATGTAAAACCTAAGAATTTGGTTTTTGGTCATCTGAACGCGGGCGGAACGGCGGGCAGTGCTAGTCAATAATAAAATTCTTCTTATTCAAATATTATATAATAAAAAAGGCATTAAATAAAAATGGCACGAAAAGTTTCAACAGTACTCTACTTACTTCCCATCTCATTTGCGAAGGGTCCTCTGTGTAATGGGCTGAAAAGTGCACCTGGCGATTGCTACCGAAAAAATAAAATTCTGACACGGGCGTGCCAATCAACGTCCAATTTACTCCTAATATCTTCAATGGGAGAATGTGTCGATATAGCGGTTTGAAATCTCTTGTTAAAAACAGATTCATTGGGTTTTATAATTTAATTGATACCGTTGTGGATGTATAGATTTTAAACTTGGTGTTATTTCTGTATTGTATTCGATATGGTGTAAGAAAAATAAAAGTATAACGGATTTCATGTATTATGTTAAAAAAATATCGACAGACCCTCGTTATACTTGGGTACCTTTTATATCAAAATGGATCCAGCCCTTTTAACATGAATAAGTTGCAAGCATACAGACATAATATACCATCTTTCGTATTTCCATGTAATAGTAGTTATCTATACATATAATTAAATTGTAACTAAGCCGAATCTGTACATTTTTTTTGGAAAATCTTATTGAAATAAATATTATTTTATTTTTATTTATATATATACTAAGATTATTATTATTATTATATACTAAGAATTTGGTTTTTGGTCATCTAAACGCGGGCGGAACCGCGGGCAATGCTGTGTATAATAAGCTTACGAGCAAAATAAATAGTTTAGAGTATGCTTCCAATTAGGCAATATGTGTGATGAAAAGTATTCGGTTTTGGCCGAAATCACTTTCACTTAAATTAAGTTAACATTTACAGGCATTGAGAAGATATACAATATAGTATAATGTGTATAATCCTACTAATATTATAAATGCGAAAGTTTATGACGGTGTACGGTGTCTGGGTGCATAACTGTATAGATGTATAAATATTTGTAACTCTTTCACGTAAAAAATACTGAATAGATTTTAATGAAAATTTACAATAATATAGCTCATACATCAGAACCAAACATAGGCTACTTGTTATGCCGGAAAAATGTACGGTTCCTGTGAGATAGATTTGTCTTTGTTTTTCTAGAGGCGAACCCGAGCGAAGCAAGTGTGAGCCGCTACTTAGTGTAATAAATGTTTTAGAGTAGACCAAAATGTACTTTTAAATCATTAAGTAAACTTTTCTTCAGTTATTAACTTACGAGTAAGTAGACCTAAAGATAGGTAAATTCAATGAATAATAAAAAAATACTTTATTATGTATTTTATATGTTCTTAATTAAAGCTGAATTCATGTTTTGTGCTGAATATGAGATATAGAAATAATAATCAGTCTATTTTATTTAGAAAAGTATCTCATATATTTTCTACTAGTTTATAATAATAACGTTATAATGGTTTCAGTTCTCGTTAGAATAATTGCGAATAGGTACCAGGGATTAAATGCATCTCTTTTCACGCTCGTGGCTCCATATTGTGCATTTAGCACACAGCGTGAAAGGTACGCGTAGTGTAATAATAACAGCATAACAAAGGTATATGGATAAAAATAGATTATTTTAATACATAATATAATCTAATATATTTAAACGAGCAATTCTTGTATTATATATACGTATAAGCGGCCAAAGCGCAAGTTTAACAACCACAGGTATCTCGATTCGTATCCCGGTCGGATACAAAGTTTTTACTTTTGTTTTCTTGTATTTATTCAAATTTTTAGTTTTTTTTTTTTTAAATGTTTTTTTGGCCAAAAACTCCGAGCGAAGCTCAGTCGCCCAGGTACTAAACATTAATATTTAGTCTGACTCTTGAGTGAATAAAGTTTTTTAGTCATTTCTTTTTTAATATATTTATATCCCAACTCCTAAGTGAACCACTTGATCTATCAAAATAAATGTAATCTATATCTTGAAAACCATGCTCTCATACTATTTGTCTTTTTTTTGGAATTCTTTATAAATAGCCTTTTTTGTTAAAAAAATTTTCGATTGATAATATTTTTTTATTACATACCTTACCAAATATTACAGGTTCGATTCTTTTACAAGGCAAATTGATGTGTTGGCAATGCGCTGATCAGCAATTGTTGTTAAGAAATATATTGTACGTCCTTCTGTTTCATTATCCTTAGGACATCTAAAATTGAGTAAAAAGCACGAAAGTACGAACCATGAATTAAAAAGTTGTATATTTCTAATCTATTATTGATATACTTAAAGAGCATTAATAGTGTAGGGAGTCATTAAGTATGCTGTAAATAGCGTTTTCAAGACCAATTTGAGAAGATAGAAGCTTGGAAGTAATTTTTATTTTTACATTTTTAATAATAAAAAAACTGATAGACCCAATCATATTCAGCCACTCAGCTACTCGCTTTATGAAGTATTTTACTTGACAATAAGCAATATATAATATTTATACAAAATAATTATTAATGTATATAAATACATATAATTGACGAAGAAAAATATAATATAAAATTCAACATTTTACACTTCATTTCTAACTATAATATAACTCACTATTTTCAATTTATTTAAAGCTAAGTAACAAAAGCTTTCGAACTTTGGAAGGTTGCGGTTTTCTTTGAACAAACTTTATATACACTAGAGATACTTAAACGCTGTACTAAAAAATAAAAGTTGGTAAATTTCATGTTATAAAATGATTTTGCTTCTTTCAAATCTCTCATAAATTAAGCTAATACAATTATTTCTCTAAATCTCTATTATCTCTTAAAAAAAGAGTTTCCAGAGTAAAATAATATATGAACTAATTTTGGATACTTCGAAAGTTGCAATGAATGAAATTGTCACTTAGAAACTTTAGCAATTTTACATAGAATTTTGAAGTTTAAATTATTTGCATTTGCATTGTTATTGTTTGCAGGTATCCACATAATTATAGCTGTTTTAATACTGAATTTACTACACTGTGACGTTAAACTAGCCTTGGATATTTCATTTTAGATCCATTGTCCAACGCATCTAGCTTTATATGTACATACATACGTCTATTGTAATGTACGTGTAAAAGGAAACTCTTGCTTTAACCTATTATTCTTTTCACAAGTGAGACGGCGTGAAAAGATAATATTATAAGTAGTACATTTTCCACCCTAATTTTTTTTTGTTGTCAATTATAGATCAAATAATTTCCAGCTTTTAGAAGCTTTTTGACCTTTAAAAGCTAGAAGTATGATGTTATATGGCTTTCCTAGACTATATTATTATTATGACCTTTCTCAATAAAATATAGTCAGCAAAAAAAAATGTGATTGTTGTTTCAGATATTAGTGTGTTTAAACAAGCCAATAAACAAACAAATACAGCTTATACATACTTATATAGTAATATAGCTTTAAATACAGATACAGATATATATTTGTATAGTACAGATAGATTTCTAATATTATAAACGTCAAAGTTTGTTTGTCTGTCATCGTACCACGCAATATCGACTCGATTGTAGTGTTTTTTATTAGCATTTTAACCGACTTCAAAACGGAGAAATCTTCTATTCGTTATTTTGTGCGTATATTATGTGATGTTTGTTTATTGTAATATTATTACACTATTGTTTTTTTATGAATAGATAATAACTCAATGTCGGTCGCATATTAATTTATTAATTGTACTTATAAAAAACAATATGGACATTGCATGTTAAATGACTTAGACAAAGTTGGACTTACATAAAGAAGAGATTGCTTCCAGTGACCTTAAGGAAAAAATCCATCAATAAGGGTCCCCTTTTAAATGGTTTTGAAGTCAGTATGCGGGTAAAAAGTAATTAATTCTTACAACCTACAAAACTTTAAATCAATGGAGGTAGTTGAAAACGATTTCTTGATCGTAAATTTAAAGCAGGCAATTAAGAATCCAATCTTATATTACTTCTGAAATGACTTAGAATGAAAATCGATGTTTGCTCTGATATGCTGAGTGCATAGTATTCGTCCAGTTCTCGAGAGCCCTCTTCGGAGCTTCATCAGTAGAATATTAAATATACGAACTTGAGGATTCAGAACTTTGATTAAGTATAATTTAATTATAAAGTATAATTTATAATTTTTCGTTATATAACCAAGGTCTATTTATACATATAATAAAATTCTGAGTCAAATCTGTACATAAAATATTTTTTGGAAAATCTTATTGAAATAGACGTTATTATCGATAAAGGCCAAATCTATAGTTTTAAGAATTTTTATCTGTCTGTCTGTGACCGGTTCACGAGAAAACCTGAATATATGATAGCTGGTTGTCCGGGTCAACATATAGGATACTTTTTACTGCGGGAAAATATCTCATCTTTGAGAAATCATCAAATCAAATCAAACCATAACTAGGGACAAACGCGAGCGTATTATATAAATTACAGTACTTAGTTGGGTTATTAATTAAAGTATAATTATTAATCAGTATTGGTTAACTAAATATTTAATATCAAATCTTGGAAATGGATTCATATTGTATCGAAATGTATATTATACATACAACTATACTTACAACGTTTCAAATTAATATTCGAATGACTGCGGGATGTATGGATGATGAATACAATAACTTGAAACTACATAACTGATAGTATAATGGGTTTAATAAATTGTGAATTATTTCTCAATTTATTAAACCCATACTTATGTGAAACTTTCAAGTTAGGGCTTACTTGATTAGTTTTGAGAAAAAAACAAGTTATAAACATCTGATTTTAGTTTTTTATAACTAAATACAATGTGACAGGTATGTCTTACCTTTAAAATCTTTCAGTAATATTTAAGTTTAGAATAACTCTGTGCACGAAAACTTATAAGGAAAGATAATGGAGGTAAAGTCCATCTCAACTTTAAATTTCATACAGATTCGGCTTAGTTACAATTTTATTATATGTATAGATGTCAAATATTAACGTAAATCTAAGAAAACTTTTACATTTCTATTTTTTTTGTATATTCTTATCTTTCTTAGGTTAATATCACCTTCACACAACAAATTTATATTTTCTCTCCTACAATAGCCCTCTAAATAAATGTAATATCCAACTCGGGTTTAGCAGAATGGTTTTAGCGTGTAGTTCGTGTCCGTTCTACAAAAGCATTTTGTACGTGACAGTGGAGGCAAAGGGTGCATAACTAAATTAGAATTAGCTCAGTATCCGCCGACCGTGGCTTTTGTGGACGGGTGAACTGCTATGAAGCTAAGCACGTGAATATTACCTTGTACATAAATAAAATCGAAAAGTCTGTTGGTAATATCAAAATAGTACCATAATAAAATAATATACATATATGTACAACTAGCTAAGTTCAAATGACTTTGTTGAATTTATTGAATTATTTTGTCTGTACAGTTGTTTCCGTTCGTAAAAACCAAAAAGCTAGTTTTATTTCAAATTCTAACTTATCAAGTAAAAAATGTAATTTAAACTTTTAAGTTTCGGATAAGATCAAATGGATTTCAATTTAAAAAAAAAATCACCCGATAGGTTAAAATTTTTGTAACGTACTTTGAGAGTCGAGTATAGAGTGAAATTACATGTATAATTTATGGCTATTAATTAAAAATTCAATTAAAAAAATGGGATGATGATGTCCTCCTGATCGATTTCAACCACGGTAGCAAAATATACCGCTGAGACTAACTGCTTAGGACATATTATAGTGTTTAAGTGTACGCGTACATCAGTACACTGTTTATGTTTCGGACGACCAGAACCAGGGTATGTCTAGTACCCGGAGGTCGACCTGGGACAATCTCCCAGACGTTCTTGGCGTACACGGCAGTATGTCCGTTCGCTGGTAATGTACGCCACCACGCACCCCTGAATGCGTAGCTTGGGTCCCGATCCACTAGGGTTTCTTCGTTGACAGGAGACTATACTTAGAGGCGATGAAATAAAAACACAATTTTTTCCTTTTTTTTCTCTCTTGGTTTCGGTTCTTCCTTTTCCTTTTAGTTGTTGCCTCTTCGGTGGCTGTCTTGCGACTGACTCGAATCGAGAAATGGCTCGCCTTTTATTTGGCCCGTTAATACCTTACAGAGAGCCGCGTACTTTGAGCTCGTTTTTCGAATAAAATTTCCCTAAACCGAAACCTTGAGAGTCCTTTTATTTTATGTTTTCAGTAAAACACCTTACATATATTTATTTATTTACATGCCTTACATACTATTATACAATATTAAAACATAATATTCAATATATAATAATTAATTAAAAAAGTCTTAAAACAAAAATATCTAAATTTCTAGGTTGCTACATTTTTACTATACATTTTCCCTTATAACTTTTGAACGGATAGTCCTATCGACCTAATTCTTGTTTTATTATAAGTTTTATAATAAAATCTATTATTTAAAACATAAACTATTATGCTATTGCAAGAAACAAAAAATCTCATTTTCAAGTTACGTAATTATATGCTAACATTTTACTTACGTACCTATTCCTTTCAAATTAATGTTAAATAGTCTTATATGATTCAAATAAGCAAAAAATACTCTAAACTAACCTTATTACACTAATTAGAACTTAATTTAACATAATAAATCTAATAAGAATGAGATTTCATATTTACAACAATTATTCATAATACGCTAAAATGACATTGTCCCTATATTAATACACACGTTACTCGAAGATAAGTTTTCCGTCGCCGACATTCTCCCCCTCGTGCTTTGCACCAACTCCTGGACTCGGCGACGCTCCCGGCACCAACAGCACCACTCTCGAACTGGGCCTCCGTAGAACACATCCTCTGGTCTCGACGTCGACGACTCTGGTCCGCCCGTCTGGTCCAGGATACACATGCAGGATTCTTCTGCGTGGCCAGATGCATCTTGGTAGGCTGTGATCGACGATCAGTACGATGTCTCCGACTTGCAAATCTGTGGCGCTGACTCTTCCTTTGGTCTTCCTTGGTAGTAGAGTGGGCAAATACTCTCTCAGCCAACGTTGCCAGAAGTGATCGGCAAGTCGCTGCGTAGCCTTCCAGGTGTGTCTGCCCACAAGCTCGTTGTCCTCGAAGCTGCCGATTCTTGCTGCGCCACATGATCGCCCGATGAGAAAGTGGTTCGGTGTAAGTGCTTCTTCTTCAGGGTTCTCGGAGAGGTGGGTGAGGGGCCGAGAGTTGACAGGAGGGTATGAAGTACCTCCTCTCGTGGTTGCCTTTCGTTGAGCGTGGCGTCCAGTGCGGTTTTAATGGATCGCACCAGACGCTCCCATGCACCTCCCATGTTTGGTGCACCAGGAGGTATGAACTTCCACTGCACACCGATCTTCTCCGCTTCCGAGATAAGGTCTTCTTGCTTCATGGTGTCTAGTGCTTCTTTGAGTTCTTTGTTGGCGCCAACGAAGTTAGTGCCATTGTCGGTGTAGATTATCTTTGGCATTCCCCTTCTCGCGGCGAATCGTCGTAGTGCCATGATCATGCTGTCAGTGGAGAGTGAAGGAGTGAGCTCAATGTGTACAGCTCGTGTTGTTAAGCATGTGAATAGAGCACCCCATCTCTTCTCATGGCGTCTTGCTACGGTGATCGTCATAGGGCCGAAGTAATCTATTCCCGTGCACGTAAATGGAGGGTTTCCGTGCATCAGCCTCTCAGCAGGTAAGTTGCCCACTGGTAGTTCTTGAGGTCTTGCCTTTCTTGTTTTGCACCACTGGCATTGATGTTGAATGGTCTTGATCGCTGACCTCAGTCCTAGCACCCAGAAGCGTTGTCTTACTTCGTTCATTACGGTCGCGTGATTCCCGTGATTGAAGCGGCAGTGAAATTCTTCTATGATGAGAAGTGTTGTCTTGTCCTTGCTGTCGAGTACGATGGGTCGTTTGTAGTCTCTGGTAACCCCTCGTATCGCGTCGATTCTTCCTTTCAGTCGCAGGAGACCTTCTTCTAGCACTACGTCGAGCCTTTTCAACTTGCTGCTGCCCTCTAATTGTTTTCCTTGCTGTAGGCACCTGATGTCCTCTTTGAAGCATTTCTCTTGACTTCTTCTTAACAACAGCGTTTCAGCTTGCTCTAGTAGACTTGTTTCCAATGGTATGTATTTCCTTTCTGACGTTTTTGAAGACAGATGTCGCTTCTCAACAATTTTCTTATTCCTTTTTGTAGTTTTCCAGGTAGGATCTTCTTTGCTGGCGTGGACCTTTTCCTTTCTTCTGCAGAGTTGTATGAACTGCAGTACTCTTGCTGTAGCTCGCCAAAGTCTTTTCCACGACGAGAACTTTTCGGGATCTGGTGATGGATAGGAGCTGCCTGCAGTCGCTACGATGTCCGCTGCCTTTTCTTCGCCAGTGGTTTCTTTCTTGAATGTTCTTGCCGCAGGCCAGTGAACTTCATCTCTTCTTAGAAACCCTGGTCCGGTGTACCATCGGTGTTGGCAGTCGAAGTGTTCTGGTACGTCACGTGTTGCATCATCTGCAGGGTTCTGCGCCGTCGGTACCCATCTCCAGTCCTGTGGTTTTGTGAGATCTTCTATCTCCGCCAAGCGATGAGCCACGAATGTCTTGAAGGTTCTCGGGTCCGTCTTGATCCATGATAGCACGATACGGGAGTCTGTCCAAAACGTCTTCTTTTCTATTTTCAGATCCATTTCTTCCTCGACCGAGTGTGCCAATCTGCTTCCTAGGAGGGCCGCTTGCAGCTCGAGTCTCGGGATTGACACCGGCTTCAACGGAGTGACTCTTACTTTTGCTGCTACTAAGCTGACGTCATAAGTCCCATTTTGATTTTCAGTTCTCCAATATACCGTAGCTGCATACGCCATTTCGCTTGCATCCGTGAACGTGTGCAGCTCCCCCTCGGTGCGACGTGGTGCCAGACATCTCGGGATCTGAAGGTCTTGGAGCAGCTTCATCTTCTCCAGGTAAGTCTTCCATGACTCGTACTCCTTTTCTTCTATCTCTTCATCCCAACCGACGCCACTTCGCCATATGTTCTGGAGCAGCCTTTTGCCTTGGATGAGAATTGGTGATGCTAGCCCTAGTGGATCGAAGGTCGACATCACGGCGCTGGTGACTTCTCTCTTCGTAGGTACCTTGAGTCCTTGTGCCACTTCATCTGGCGTGTTCCGAAGGTTCGCCCTAAAGCCTATGGAGTCCCTTTCTGTAAACCAGCGTAGTCCCAGTGTCTTCTCTTCCTTCTCACCAAGGTCCACCTCTGTCTTCTCAACTGACTCAGTCTTCACGTCTTGCAGCAGGTCGGAGTGGTTTGACGCCCATCCTCGGAGTTCGAAGCCCGCCTTTTTGTGAATGAAGTCCACCTGCGCTGTAATTCTCTTGAAGTCCTCTTCTGAATGGAAGCTGTGCAGGTAGTCATCCATGTAATGGTTCAGCTCGATTGCCTTTGCTGCCTCTGGGTACTGCTTCTTGTAGTCCGCCGCGTTCCGGTTCTTCACGTAGATCGCTGTGCTAGGAGATGATGTCGCGCCGAAGATGACTGATGTCATTCTGTACTCCTTCGGTGCTACGTCACGACGATCCCCTCGCCACAGGAACTTCAAGCTGTTTCTATCTTCTGGCCGGATGCGAACTTGCAGGAACATTTCCTTTATGTCGGCTGCCACTGCAAACGGGCCTTGCCGGAACCTCAGTAATACCCCGAAGAGCGATTGCAGTAGGTCTGGTCCCGGTAGTAAAGCGTCGTTGAGGCTTCTCCCTTTAGACTTGGCTGCAGCGTCGAAGACGATCCTTATTTTCTTCTTCAATGGATGTACCACGGAGAAATGAGGGAGGTACCATGTCTTCTTTGAATCTTCTTGTCCACCAGGTGCTTCTTCTGCATACTTGCTGTCGATTAGATGCTGGATCTGCTTATTGTATTCTGCCTTCAGCTGAGGGTCTTTGTCTATCTTCTTTTCAATGTTGAACAATCGGTTCTTGGCAGACGTGTAGCTTTCAGGCATCTGTTCATCTTCATTTTTCCATAGAAGTCCAGCTTCAAATCGACCATCTTCTAGTCTTCTGCAGGTCTTCTCTAGGATGGTGAGTGCTCTTTCTTCTGAATCCGTAGTGGGTCTTCTTGGTAGTACTCCAAGTGCTTCGATTGCGAAGTGATCCTTGATGGCTTGATGCATCTCTTCTTCTGGCGTGCTGACATGTAGACACGTGTTTAAGAAGTGCACCACTTTCGCGCCTCCAGTGTCTGACCCGTGGAGCACCCATCCAAGTCCTGTTCTTGAAGCGACTGGTTGTCCTGGTTTCCCTCTTCTTACTTCTTGAGTCACGATTAGCTCCCAGTTGTCTTGACCGATGAGCAGCTGTGGTGACTCCCCCTTATAATATAGAGAGTCAGCAATCTTCTTCAAGTGTTGACACTCTTCTATCCTTTTCTTTTCTAGGAACTGCGGTGCAAGCTTCAACTCTTCGATGGTCCGGACTCTTCTCAAGGTCTTCTTGGTCTTCTGATGAATCCCCTTCACCGTAAGGTCAAGCATCTGAGAGTCTTCCTTCCTTATCAGCCTGCCTCCAACAGTCTCGATGACCAGTTCCTCCTTTCTTCCTTGAGCGCCGATTTCTTCTGCTACCTTCTGGTCTAGCAGCGACACTGTTGACCCTTCATCCATGAGGGCCAATATCTTCTTTGATCCTTTTGACCCGAAGATTTCTATCGGAATTATCTTCAGGTATGCCCTTGCGTTGTTGACCGCATTCACCGATGCCATGATGCTCGCCACTTCTTGTGGTTTGTTCTTCTGTTCTTCCGAGGAACTTTTCTCTGTCTCGACGTGCAGCAGATGATGATGCCACCTCTTGCATTCCTTGCACGACGGCTTCTTGCAGCTCTCCTTCCGATGTGTCCCTTGTAAACACTTGAAGCAAACGCGGCTTTTCTTCACTATTGCCCATCGATCTTGCACAGACGCCTTCAGGAACTTCTGACACCCGACGAGGAAGTGTTCACCCTCACACATGGGGCAAGTCTTCTCTGATCTTGAAACCTTTTCTTTGAAGTCCTTTTCCTTAGTTGAATGCGTTGCTTGTCGATGAGTCCGTCTGAACCCGCTCTTCTCTTCTGTTGATGCATAGGCTCCACACTTGTCTGCTTCTCTGTTCAGGAACTTGGACACCAGTGTTAGGTCGGAGAACTCGCCTTCTTCTGTTGTTTCAATGAAGTCGTACCATCGGAACTTGAGGATCGTAGGCATCTTCTCAATAATTTGTTTCACCATCTCAGGTGAATGCAGGTACTGTGGTTTCTTCAATCCTTTTATTGCCGCTACGCTGTTGCTGATCTGGCTCGCGAAGAGGCATATGTCCCTTGGGTTTTCAGAAATCTTCGGCAACGTTTTGACCTTGTCCAACTCTGCCAGCACCAGTGCATCTGGTCTTCCATATCTTCTTCTGAGGGCTTGAATCACTTCCATCGGAGAGGCTTCGGAGTACAGCAGACTCTTGATAGCTTCTCTTGCGTTGCCCTTCAGTGCTCTTCTTAGCCGAGCCATATTCTGGACGTTGTTGAACATCGGTGCTGTATCTTCATAGACAACCTTGAAGGCCATCCACTCGCTGCTGTTGCCGTCGAAGTAGGGTAACTCGTGAATGTAGGTTGGCTGTCCTGCTGGTCCTCGCGTGGTAAGAGCTTCCTTCAATGCTGCCGTCAGTGCTTGAATTTCAATCGTAGCTCCTCTCGTTGAGGAGTTCTCTTCAGGCTTCATCTTCTGTGGCTCTTCCAAGGGGTGTGGACCTCGCATCTCTGGTTGAACTTTGTTGCCATCCTCCAGCACAGACGTCTCGATCCAGTTCTGCACCTGTGCTGTTCTGTCTTCCAGGTCTTCATCCACGGAGTCCTCTTCTTCACACTGTGCCATCTCCAATCTGACACGGGCTAGCTTAGTTTCAGCCTGTGCTTGCTTCAACTCCAGGCGTGCCAACTCTTCCTTTGCTTCTAGCTCGCGTCTTCTGGCCGAGGAACTCGTGGTCTTCGTGGACCTGGCGCGACGACTGACCCCCATCGGTTTCAGAGTCTTGGAGGAGCTTTGAACATCCTTTCCAGGTACATCTTCTTGGCTCTTCCTGGTCATCCTCTGTGCAGCATCTTCTTTGTTGCCTTCCATAGACGCCGCCGTAGTTGCAGTCGTAACCGTAGTCTCCGTCACTGTGGTGCCCTCCGTGGTCGTGGTACCCGAAGAAGTGTTCGATGTAGTTGCAGTTCCCGATGACGCCGACGCTGACGTGACCCCTTCTGATCCCGACGTTCCATCTGTCGCGTCCCTATCTGAAGGACGGGACCCGGGACGTGAGGGGGCATCCTTCTGCGACCTGGTTACCGGCATCTTGAACGCAATCTTCTGTTTCTTCTGAACTTCTTCTAGCAGGGATCCGGCTCGAAGGACCAACTGTTTCGGACGACCAGAACCAGGGTATGTCTAGTACCCGGAGGTCGACCTGGGACAATCTCCCAGACGTTCTTGGCGTACACGGCAGTATGTCCGTTCGCTGGTAATGTACGCCACCACGCACCCCTGAATGCGTAGCTTGGGTCCCGATCCACTAGGGTTTCTTCGTTGACAGGAGACTATACTTAGAGGCGATGAAATAAAAACACAATTTTTTCCTTTTTTTTCTCTCTTGGTTTCGGTTCTTCCTTTTCCTTTTAGTTGTTGCCTCTTCGGTGGCTGTCTTGCGACTGACTCGAATCGAGAAATGGCTCGCCTTTTATTTGGCCCGTTAATACCTTACAGAGAGCCGCGTACTTTGAGCTCGTTTTTCGAATAAAATTTCCCTAAACCGAAACCTTGAGAGTCCTTTTATTTTATGTTTTCAGTAAAACACCTTACATATATTTATTTATTTACATGCCTTACATACTATTATACAATATTAAAACATAATATTCAATATATAATAATTAATTAAAAAAGTCTTAAAACAAAAATATCTAAATTTCTAGGTTGCTACATTTTTACTATACATTTTCCCTTATAACTTTTGAACGGATAGTCCTATCGACCTAATTCTTGTTTTATTATAAGTTTTATAATAAAATCTATTATTTAAAACATAAACTATTATGCTATTGCAAGAAACAAAAAATCTCATTTTCAAGTTACGTAATTATATGCTAACATTTTACTTACGTACCTATTCCTTTCAAATTAATGTTAAATAGTCTTATATGATTCAAATAAGCAAAAAATACTCTAAACTAACCTTATTACACTAATTAGAACTTAATTTAACATAATAAATCTAATAAGAATGAGATTTCATATTTACAACAATTATTCATAATACGCTAAAATGACATTGTCCCTATATTAATACACACGTTACTCGAAGATAAGTTTTCCGTCGCCGACAGTTTATTCATTTTAATCTTAAAATTGAATTCAATTATTGAATTAGACACGACCGGAAATCAGGCTTTACGTGCTCTCCAAGGCACGGGGGTGAAAGTCCGATAACTTTCCAACTCCACGGACTGTTGTTACAGGGACTTTCTGAACAGATTGGCTCAATAACTAAACTTGACCCAACCCAGGACTCGTACCCTGGACCTCCGGATGTGCAGCCGTACATGCTCGCTATTATATCACCGAAGCGGTTAGGAACAATGAAAAAGGAAACTTAATATTAAGCATTTTAATAAGACCAACTTTACATTCAGGCTTTGAATTTGCTCAACCTCACTGAGAATAATTAGTTTTTAACTAATAACTTACCCCGACTCAAAATAATTTCAAAAGTAATTAGTATAGCGTTTGATTTTGATATTACGTTACATTTGGCGAAAACCTCTTAATCTTAGTGTGAAAAACCAAGTTAAGTCTACGTGTAAGAAACTTGAGATTTGAATGCATTTTTATGAAAATATTTATATTTTAAAGCTTATTTAATTACAGAGTAAATTATAACTTTAACTTAAGAAAAGGCAATTAGGTGAAGTACAGCAAGCTTTAAATAATTGAAACTGAGTAATATCAGCAGTTCAGCGTGTTTTGTTTTCAAATCAGTGAAAACACGAGAACAACAGAGTAATGAATCTTTATGTTCTCACTTGTGTAAAATGTTTAAAATTATATAGAGGCAATAACTTTTATTTCTGCAAAATATGTAATAATTCACAACAGGAGTCTATATGGAATAGATTTCATGGGATTACTGAAATGAAGACAGGACCATTTCAACTTTGAATATCGGTTGGGTCGACCCAAGTTCTCTCATTAGCCCTGGATTACGAAGATTTTATAGGACATTGCGTATTGATATATTGAAACAATTTATCTAGATATTCCCTTAAATATTTCTTTTTTATATACCTATAATTATAATTTAAAAAAAATAACGACTTTTTTATAAAAATATATAAGCATTCGGTGAGGGGGGAAGGGGAGGGGGGTCCTTCAGGAACTAGTTCGTCACGCCTTTTATTCAATTCTGAATGTAATTTGATAAAGTGTTTATTGGCACACTCCATGGATATAATACTTTTGCATGACAACTCTTATAGACGCACGGATAACTTAAATGTATATAAATAGCAAATATTTAACACTCAAATAACATTAAACGTATGGAAACAGTAAAACAGCAAAAAGTAAAACTTGTGTCTAAACATAAAATTTTATTAAGTTACTTTTCTATTTGCTGCAGTTTCCTTTTCTTAAATATCCATCACAAAATTACAATAAACAGAAAATGTAATTCTCTTTTAATAAAATTGTTAGATAATGAAAAACGATTTTATTTAACGGAAGCACATTTAACTAATACGTGATGTAAACAAGTATGGCCGCCAGCGCTTGATGATAACGTCTCGTAACGCTTTTTCGTTATGTTACGATTTTTATTTGTCAACTACTTATTTTTTTTAATGTTTAGAAATGTATTTACGCATACCACCACACAACTAAAGGGCTTATCATATATGGTACTTATAAGAAAAAAATATCTTGTCTGTCTGTCTGTTTGTCTGTTTTCCGAGTAATCTTATAACTTCCGGGAAACTTCTTCTTTGAGTGGTGTACTCAAACTCCTTTTTTAAGTCCGTTGGAAATAACATTTTGCCTTCTCTAAAAAATAATTTCATGTACCACAGTAGTGATATATTGTATTTAGAGTTTATTTGCTGGTCCTAACTTATGATTCCAATAAGCGATTTCGCCTAGTTTGTAACGACTAACTAAAATGGATTTTGGCAGGCGTTCGTGCGCAAATATTTTGAGAATGGTTACGAGGTATGAACAACGTGTTGTATGGCTTTATTTCAAAGTGTCAGAATTCAGATTTGACATTTCGAAATGACAATTGAATGATTGACTTGTTCTGCCATTTTGATTTGAAAATGAAAAAATGTACTGCAAATAACTTCTTTCATATACGCCTCGATACAAAAAGTTGGTGTAAACTTTGTTCAGGACTAGTTATTTTCATGAAAAGCAAAAATATATTTTTTAAACAAAATTTCCATTTAACTTTTAAAGTAACCTTTTAACATACAGGATATTCTTTATATAGAGGAAGAGAAGGTAATAATAAGGCAGCTATAGTTTTAAGCTATAAAAGTGCAATGAACCGGTTACATATAGGATCTATTTGGGTGTGAGACTCCATTCCACAGGCATGGATAACGAACCTCTTTGCCGCTGAATGACGGTGCTCTTTCGTATTCATACCTTGCGACTTGCCGCCATACGCGAGCATTTACGATTATTATATAAGCTTTAGCGGTTTTAATTTTGTTTAATAATTTTAAAATGAAAAAAATAAATTACCTTTTATAAGGAATTAACATAGTACTTGGAAAAGAGGTGTTATAATAGATTTATTTTATGTTAGAAAATCCAAAGATCACGTGATATAGTAGTATTATTAAAATTTTATCGTATGTGAAAGATAAAACAAAATAATATAAGTTAAAGGTACATTTATTTAATATTCATGCCAATACTTAGAATGTAATTTATGGCACAATAAAGTTAACCCTTTGCAAATTAGGGAACAGCTGATGAGGAAAATTATGCATATATTTAAGACGGTTGTTTGGTTTGTTTGATATCCTCACAGATGAATGCTTTAATGAGCCATGTAATCTGCTTTTGTAGTAAACAATGAGACACTACAAGTATATTAGAAGTTTTCGGATGTTATACAGCTCATTATTTATGTGTATTATTTACATCTGTTTAACTTATAAATTTGAGCAGATTCGTTATTAAGATATATTGGTGTTAAAATTAAAAAAAAAAACAGTCAATCAATAATAATTATTTTAGGCGTTTTAAGGCACTACCTAGTATACGTCATGTGTACTTGAAACTAGCATCAACGATGGGTGGTTAAAAAAATAAACTATTTCCTATATTATCTATATACACATGGTATTATATATGTATAGTATTATATATTTTTATAAGTAACATATGTATATATGTATGTATGTATATGTGATTATTATTACCTTTATTTCTAGTATATATTTAGTATATTTTTTTGCACTATATTGCCCGCTGACATCTTCCACATCCAGGGGTTGACTGAAAGAGACTTGTTTTAGAGATAAGTCCACCTTTGTGGACTATGTTTATTTGTGTTATTTTTTCTGTATCATATTTTAAGTGCAATAAAGAATACACATTATGAATGTGAAACTTTGTATGTGGTGTATATGTTGGTTGTTCCTTCACACTGAAACGTTGGAATGAAAATACACACACATACACACACAACACACAGATAGACCAGATAGTCTATACCTAGAGTAAAATACAGGTACTTAAAGAAGTAATATATACTATGAATTTTACTCCAAATTATACTTCTCGTCAATATTAAGGCTAAAAGGAAAAAAAAATGCTTATAGCTTGGGTCGTGACAGCTCTTCACTCGCCCAATGACCTCCATGAATGAGTCTTGAGTTAGCGAATGATAGAATGCAATCTTGCCGCTGAGACACAAAAAGTGCATACATGACCTATGCCTTTGACACACGGACTATTTTACTTTAACACAATCGCTTAATGCATTTGATGGCCTGAAACGTATGCAGAATATCTTCTTTCTAATGGAATTGGTTGAAAGTAGTTAATATGTAGTAGGCTTAATGAATTCAATGAAATGGGTGACCCATTTCTAATATAAAATCAGTTTGATTGAGCGAAGTACCTATACGTTTTTTTGGGAAATGAAAAGCATCAATTCTATATTTGCACTAATATTATAAAGAACTAGTATCACCCGCGGGTCCGCTAGCGTTCAGATGACTAAAAAAAATTTTTAGGTTTTACATATTAGTATACTCTTACAATGCAATTTTTGTATTTTTTCTCAGAAATGAGATATTTTCCCGCGATAAAAAGCATCCTATATGTTGACCCGGATAACCAGCTACCATCATCAATTATTAGTTCTAACAATTTTATTATTATATTAATTTTCTCTTATTGTTTTTGTATAGATATATTGTGGTGTCTGTTGTAGGTCCTGATTTAACTAATCTCTCCGTTTCTACATGTAATCAGATCCAGAGTTTTTTATATATATATATATATATATAACTATATATATAACGTGTCTACTCTATTCTACGCGACATTGTAAATTGTGCCAACATGGCACTCCAAGAAGCCACTAAAAAAAGAAATTGAATTGAATTAAAGAATGCACAGTTTATACGTTTGTATTGTAAGGTTGCATTTGTATATATTGAGCGTTTTAATAGAAAATAATATATTTGATTACTTTGTAATGATTTATGTATAAGGCATTTAGTTATGTGACCTTGGCCGATAGGAATGTGTTTAAAAATAAAATAAAAAAAGGGTGCGGATATTTATTTGTTTTCCCGCGCTTTTGCATAGAGATGTCGGTACCACCATGTAGTGCCTAGTCACGAATTGTTTGTAATACTGAAAATTATGGTTATAAATTGTAGATGTAACTCACTGACGATTATAAAAGTACTGAATATAAGAGTATTAGCAAGGAATATTTCGAAGTTTTATTAGGAATCCTACAGTATGAAGGTGGTAATCTGATTCAATTTTGTAAATTTTGTCACTAATAGGAAGCTTCTTTATAGCCGAGTGCTATAGGCTATTTTTTATTCCGATAAAAATATGTTTACTGTCAGAAATCATTATATGGTTAATTCAAATCGGAAAAAACAGGCCGTTGACTTGTTTTGTCAGTTACTGTCACCTAGGGACGCACCCGAGGGTAGGTTGCTAGTCTATACATATAATAAAATTGTAACTAAGTCGAATCAGTACATTAAATATTTTTTGGAAAATCTTATTGTAATAGACATTATTATCGATACAGAGTCCGAATCTATAGTTTTAAGAATTTTTGTTTGTCTGTCAGTCTGTTACCGCATCACGAGAAAACCACTGGACAGATTTTGATGAAATTTGGCATGATGGTAGCTGGTTATCCGGATCAACATATAGGATAATCTTTGAAAAATATCTCATTTCTGAGAATAAATACAAAAACTGCATTGTAAGAGTAAACTAATATGTAAAACCTAAGAATTTGGTTTTTGGTCATCTGAACGCGGGCGGAGCCCCGGGCAATGCTAGTATTTTATATAACATCATGTTTTAAGTAACACGTCCATCTGCATTTTGATTAAAAATTTTTGCATATAGGAGTAAAAGTCTATATATATATATATATATATATATATATATATATATATATATATATATATATATATATATATATATATATATATAAAAGAAAGTCGTGTTAGTTAAACTCCAGAATGGCTGAACCGATTTGGCTGAAAATTGGCGGGGAGGTAGCTTAGAACCCAGAGACGGACATAGGATCTTTTTATCCCGTTCGACTGCGTTCCCGTGTGATATTGTTTGTCTGTTTGTCTATTTGTACGGGCTAATCTCCGAATCTATTGGACCGATTTAAATGAAATTTTGCATGGTGGTACCTTATATCCCCGGACAACGTCTTAGATATTTTTTATCCCGGAAAATATAATGGTTCCCGTGGGATAGTTAAAAAACTATTATAACTTATACAACTTTAGTAAAATTTAACATTCTGTAACTTTAGTAAAATTTAACATTCTGATACCTTATATTGCCGGTCAAACAACCGGTTACTTTTCATCCGGGAAAAATGAACGGTTCCCGTGGGAACTAATAGATTTTTATTAGTGTTTTTCTAGAGGCGAACCCGAGCGAAGCGAGGGTGAGCCGCTAGTTATAGAACAAGGGAAGCTTATGAAGAGAAATTGAATTAATGATAATAATTTTAACGACGAAAACGAGTTAAGGTAAAAAATAAATAAATGGGTCCGCAATTAAATTAAAACAAATAAATAATAAAATAATGAATATTAGGCATCTTACAATTATATATTTATAGAATATCATATATGGAAAGAATATAATATTATATACTATTTGTCAGATAATAACAACGGTTACCATATCAAACAATTAATCATGTATTCTATCTCATTCTCTCACCGGCTTTATCCTATATATTTATGTGTTTGTCTCTTTCTCGTGTCGCATTTTCATTTCATCGACTTTCAGATCACACCGATTATAAAGAAGTTTTACTTCAAAAATTAAAATATAACATTATTATATTACTATTCAAGACGATTTATACACCTTATAATAGACGTTTTCTGTCGAAGTTACATCGAAATACACTAGTGATATAAAAGGAATTCGCTTTTCATATTTGAAATGCAGCGCACATATTTCTAACATATTTTATGAATATATTTTGTTAATATTAAAACGTGCCCTAATTCTTAAGCTATATTCAATTCGATATAATAAATAAACATGGGGTAATAGAATAGGACAGAGTGCCATACCACATAAAAGTACCGTATATATGCATTTACCTAATAAAAAACGGTTATTTTGATATAACAAACAAACACTTCAATTTTATTTATCTACATAGATTATGATACTTAGATTTACGTGAATATTTGACATTTTAAATAAAACTATCTTTTTGGATTATTTGCAGAGTTATTTGGATGTTTGGTTTGGTATTTCGAATGTTTTACAGCAATCATGGTCACAGGAGAGACTTCCCTCTCTCCAACCCAAAATTATAATAAATCCGCGAAATAATCCGAAAATATAGTTTTATTAACCGACTTCCAAAAAGAAGGAGGTTCTCAAATCGTTGGAATCTTTTTTTTAAATACATATAGGTATATAGATTATGACTATACTGATAGAATTCACCCAGTGCTCGAAATTCGACCAAAATCCTTATTGAAAATTTGAGGATAATACAAAAGTTCGCCAGTAAACAAAAGGTTACTAATAACAAAAGAAAAAATAGAAAATCGATTGGCAAACGGAGGGAAAAAAGGTACTGAGTTCTTTTGTCTTTGCATATTTATAGATTTTTTAATATAACGGCTCCTTAATATAAAGGTTCTATATGTGTTGCATATAGTAAACTAGCATTGCCCGCGGCTCCGCCTGCGTTCAGGTGACCAAAAACCAAATTATTCGGTTTTACATATTAGTATACTCTACATTGCAGTTTTTGTATTTTTTTCTAAAAAATGATATATTTTCTCGCGGTAAAAAGTATCTTATATGTTGACCCGGATAACCAAGTATCACCATACTAAATTTCATCAAAATCCCTCTAGTGGTTTTCTGTGATGCGGTAACAGACAGACAGACAGACAGACAGACAGACAAAAATTCTAAAAACTATAGATACGTCCTGTGTATCGATAATAATGTCTATTTCAATAAAATTTTCCAAAAAATATTTAATGTACAGATTCGGCTTAGTTACAATTTTATTATATGTATAGATAAGTCCTCATCTCTATTAAGTTAATAGGTAAAAACTTAACACAAGTAACTAAGCAATGTATCTAATATATACTTATTGATTTAAAAAAAATGTCTGATTAGGCTTACCAAATTTTATAAAAGAAATAGACTTAAAAATATTTACAAAGCAATATTGAACGAAGTGAGATGTTTATAAAAAATGTAGAAGTAAGCCCGTTGCCGCGGTAATGAAGTTTTAAAAGTTAATTAAGTGGACATGGGTATTGGAAAACTTATCAGACTAAGAGCTTATAAAGAAAACCTCTTTCCTTATAATCTATACTTTAATGAAATACTTAAAAATTAATACAATACAAACTTTTATAACAAAGAGTGGTAGCTCAGTGGTGACTCACTTACTTGGAAACTAAGAGAAGCGGGTTCTAATTCCGGGTTCCTCTGATATTTTTATTTGCGAATCATTTTCAATATGATTATTACTTGTTTGACGGTGAAGAAAAACATCGTGAGGAAGCCTGCATGTCTGAGAGAATCTAGCAAGTTTTCAAAAGAAATGAGAAGTTAGCCTCTTCGCACTTGGGCAACGTGGTACACCATGACTTGTTCCACCTCATACTATAATAATGTTAAAAAAGAGCTGAATTTAACGATACCTACTAATAACCTATGTATCTATCTGGTGCAGTTATTAAAACTGTGTAAATAATAAACGAAAATTCACGACTCCTGAACTGGTAAGTATATTTACGACAAGCAGTTAAATGTACTGTATTACCTACGTAATATACATACGTCGCTTGTTTGAAAAACTTTATTGTAAATAAAACAAACAAAGATAATTTTCATGCTCTTTGTGATGAGTTATATGTTCGTTAGGAATTTTGTAACTTTTAATTAACTGTATTTTAAAAAAGCTTCGTAAATATGAAATATATTTTTATAATAGTTTGGCAAAAAAGGATGTCATATAAGTATCTCTATAAACTCTTATACAAGTGCTAGCATTTCCCGCGGCTCCGCCCGCGTTCAGATGACCAAAAATTAAATTCTTAAGTTTTACATATTTGTATACTCTTACAATGCAGTTTTTGTATTTTTTCTCAGAAATGAGATATTTTCCCGCGATAAAATGTATCCTATATGTTGACCCGGATAACAAGCTATCATCATCCAAATTTCATCAAAATTTGTCTAGTGGGTTTCTCGTGATGCGGTAGCAGACAGTCAGACTGACAGACAGACAAAAAATCCAAAAACTATAGATTCGGAGTCTATGTCGATAATAATGTCTATTTCAATTAGATTTTCCAAAAAACATTTAATGTACAGATTCGACTTAGTTAAAATTTTATTATATGTATAGATGCACGATGAATGCTACTATATTTAAAACTTGTGACTTATTCGCTACGCTCGCGTGTGACTCTAAGCTTGAATGGCTTAGGAACGTATAGAGTATAGATAAATATACAAAAATTCATTTTTATTTATATAGATAGATAGGTTTTATTTTAAATAAGCACTTACGGTGGGTTCACACGGCATTGTCCTGCACGTTTTTTTTGTATTCGATTTTAAACGTACAATCAGCCGAGTGTTCATACGGTAGATTTTTATTCGCGTAAAAAGGAATATCCGTAGTTCTCACACGTTGTCATAATGACAAGATGTCAGTAATGGATCTACGCTTGATTGAGACAGAGCAAACCGAATGCGTTAAAGTTTATTCGATTTGCTTGACGAACCCGGTGAGTATTCGTTTAAACGTATAAACGGTGTACGATTCTTTGCAGTGCAAAAGACGTGTGAACGGATCTATACTAAACGATCGTATACTGCAAAAAACGTACCGGACAATGTCGTGTGAACCCAGTCTTATTTATCCAGTCTTAACCGTCGGGACGTTGTGGTTGAGTGTGTAAGCGATCCTGCGACGTCCCATTAAGACGGGAGAGGTTTCGTTGGGTTTTAGTGGGTAGTACGGGCTTTTCAGGCCGGTGAGTAGTATATAACTTGTATGTAATATATAAAGTTTTAAAACAGCAATGAAATAGAATACTCGTTGCTGTGATAAGTAAATAAATGTTAATAAATAGCTAATGCGTTTTGTTTATTATTTATCTATCACAATAAATACATATAAAAAAAATACAGTCGAATTGAGAACCTCCTCCTTTTTGAAGTCGGTTGAAAATAGAAAACAATACCTTGAGTACAAAGGTGACTTGAAGAAACCCTCGAGTGTGAGAAATATACAAATATACAAACATAGATACATACATACATTACTATATATATAATAAAGCATAAAATATATATTAAATAATCTAATATTATATGATATCTCTCTTTCAAGAGGAAGAGAACTAATGGTTAAAGTACAAAATAATATTTTGAATTAAATTAATGACTTATCTTATTATTATCTTTTATACCTATATAAAATTTCCCTTATCCTTAAAAAAATAAAACGATATGTATGGCATTAACAGCAAAATCTTGCTACTATTTAACTTTGACATTTTTGGTGGACTTCTATACAATATAATAAAATTGTAACTAAGCCGAATCTGTACATTAAATATTTTTTGGAAAATCATATTGAAATAAACATTATTATCGATACAGAGGCCCAATCTATAGCTTTTAGAATATTTGTCTGTCTGCCTGTGAACGCATTACAAGAAAACCACTGAATTGATTTTGATGAAATTTGGCATGATGATAGCTGGTTATCCGGGTCAACATATAAGAATATAAGAATCAGAACACTTATTAGGAACATATAAGAAACAGAACACTTTTTACTGCGGGAAAATATCTCATTTTGAGGGATCTATACTAAACGTTAAAACGTAACTAGGAACGAACCCAAACGCGAGTAAGTATGAGTAACTAATACATACATAGTATTACTACAAATATACATATGTACAGCCTTGGATTTACACTAGGGACACTCGGGGCTAGTGCCCAGGGCGGCAAATTTTTAGGGGCGGCAAAATTCGGAGGGTGAGAAAAAACTTTCTTCGCGTTATCGAAAATGCTTTTTTTATTTACCAAAAAATGAAAGGTAAAAAAAAGATTAAGTTCTAGGTACATTTTTCGAAAAATTGATATCATTTATAAATTATTATTTTTTTGCATTTTTCGAAAAATCAATAATTAAAAAATTTAAACTTTCAACTTTTTTAAAAATGTCGATAATAGGGCGGCATTTTTTACTATGCCCAGGGGCGGCGCTAAGGTTAAATCCGGCCCTGCATATGTACATATCAAGAAAAGCTATTACAGGTGCTTGTAAGATCAAACTAAAGTAGTTAAATTTTCTTGTACCCAAATTCCATCACATACCAAGTTTCCAGGACCCTAATCAAATGCTTAATTAAACTACGTAACGAATCCTGATTCCCGAATGGCCACCTGTGATTATATTTTGAATTTATTATTAAAATTTGGACACTGTTGCTTACACGGAAATTTAATTTGCATATATACTTTATAATAATAATCTAAAACCCCAAGGTAGATACTCGTAGAGGGTTTAACTCAATATTTGTTCTAGATTTATGTTTAAATTCATAATATTGAAATAGAGTTTTATAAGTTTATTATTGATCCATTTAACTTTTTAATTAAAGTCTAGCGAGTCAATCGGCAAAAGTTCTGATGTGGTTCTACAGAGACATAACTTTATCTCAGGTTTAATTATTTAATGTTACATTTAATATTATCGCCTTTGATATATTTATTACGATAAAACAGATAAAATGAATTTACACATAGTTCTAAGTACCTACAATGCATTGATGAACTCACGCATATAAATTCTAGGTATTTGTGTTATGTGTTTTATTTAACAAAGATTAAACATATTATTTATATTATTATCTATTTTTATATTTCGACGACACGTTTGGCTCAGTATGTAGTGACCCTACTTGCTGTGCCAGAGGTCGCGGATTTGAGTCCCGCTTGGGGCATTCATTTGTGTGATGAGCACGAATGTTTTTATTCCAGTCATGGGTGTTTATATTTATCAACTATCTAGTATCCATAACAAAAGCCTCGTAGCTTACCAGCTAAATCCGCAAAGTAATCCGAAAATATGGTTTTATTTAAAATCCTTTACATTTAAAGTGAAATGAATAAAAGCATTTTGAAAGTTCATACCACTTTTCAAACAAGAAATCAATAAAATTATTATTGTTAATGAAAGCACAGCTGTCTCTAGGTACGCCATCTTGTAAACTTACGAATGAGTTAGTCGATTAAGGAGCAATCAACAGGTTTATTGGTAGCGTCTTCCGGGACCAGGACATTGCCACTTTGACGAGTAATTTCTATTACAACACCGCAATATCGAAAGAGATAGTTAATACAAAATATCTAGAAGTAACAAAACTGATACATCACTGGTTTGCTACGTACATTTGTTTGAATCGCGCTAATGGCGAAGTACTGATTGGCCCTTTAATTTACTTTGCCTCCGCATTTGTGGTATTGGGAAAGAAGTTCCATACACCATACACACACACCTTTATATTTTATATGTATGCACCAAAATAATAGAAGTAATCAAGCAACTATTTGTAATAAGTTGATATTGCTATGCAGTATGCTACTTTCTTTGGCATGTAAAGATTATTAATCCCGTTAAAACAGCTTTAAGTCTATTAAGTAAAATCTCATTCACATCTATTGAATATCTAAATTTTGCTTTACCGTTTTAATGCCTGTTGTTCATTATTATTGTATTTTTAGTGTAATTTAATTTTGGCCTTATTGTAACTCTCCTTTGTGTACAATGTGCAATCTTAATTAATACTGTAACGCTGTTTGATTACCTAATAAATTAATAAATATTACTCTCTATCAAATGAAATAATGTAGTAAACACCAATAAATACTTTTTACTCAAAAGGTACTTACTGATTTCAAAATAATTAAAACATTAATTACTTTTATGTTAAAGAGTAAAATTTTATTATTTTTGTATAATATTTATGACTCCTGTATAATTTGTTTATTAAAAAATCATGAGAATCGTTTTACAATTATTGTTGGAGATATTTCGTAATATAAGCACAGAAAAAGAAAACAAAGAAGCAAATTGATTAGCTCCTCCTTTGCGTGAAATCGGTTAAATGTTAAATTTTGATCCTTTATTCAACTGCTGAGTTAAAGATAAAGTAATTAAATAAGATTATATAAGTTCAACAAATAAAGTTAACTAATGTATCGATTTACCTGCGCCTATATTTTTATTCTTCGTTCGGGCCGTCGATAGATACATATATACTCGTAACCGTAGTAGTAGTGTTACTCCAGCTCTTAGTTTTTCTGTGTACTAAAGTACATCAAAATCTATGTAGCCATTTTAACGTGAAAGAGTAACAAACATACACACATACAAAGTTTCACATTAATTATAATCTTACTGATAGGTTGATTAAATGTTTGAATGGATGTTTGTTACTCAATCACGCCAGAACGGCTAAACGGATTTCAATGAAATTTGGCACAGATATAGATTATAGTCTGGAATAGCACATATGCTACTTAATAATCCGGGAAAATGTACGGTTTCTGTGGCATAAATTTGTTTTTGTTTAACATTCATAGTAGATATAAACACCACAGAAGTTGCCGAATATTATAACAAAATAAAACATATAAAATGTAATGGCATAATTTTTAATATACATAACTAAAATGGACTCTCCAAGACAGAATTTATTTAAATTTTATGCTAACTTAAGTCAAAGGCGCTGAGATTTATCGAGTTATATAGAAGTTACTGTTATGAAGTATATGAAAGTTAGCTAGCAAGTTTTACACCTGCGGCTTCTGTTGTTGGAAATTCGACACAGGATATACATACGAAATGAGTGGGTTGGCTTTAAAACTAAGTTTATTTATAAATGCTAATTAAAAATTTAACTTGCCCCGCTCTTGCTTTATTTGAGATGATAACGATTTACTCTCGCTTTGCTTGGGAGCGTTCTAGGCATGGTTTGAACAGATAAATAAATGTTGATTCGAGTAATAAATTATCACTACCCTTAGCTAAAATTGGTTCAGAACTTTTTCTGTGAAATGCACACAGACATACAGCCAAAAAGACATACAGATAAACATATATTTTTTTAATAGCTATAGTTTTGGAGTCTACATTGTACACAATATTGTTTTTAAAAATATTTCATGTCCAGATTTCGCTGTTACAATTTTTTTATATATAAAAATTTTGCTTAATAGACTTTAAGCTGTTTTAATGGGATTAATATTTTTATTTACATGCCAAATAATGTAGCATACTGCATAGCAATATCTATTTATTACAAATACTTGCTTGATTTTCATACATAGTTGGGTTGGCTCGGAAAAATCCTACTAGCCTTTACTTAGTCTTAGACCTGTACATTTGTGTATGGAATAGTTAAGAAATTGGACACAAAATAAAAAAAAAAACAGAAATTGTTTCAAAACATATAATACACTAGCATTGCCTGCGGCTCTGCCCGCGTTCAGATGACCAAAAACGAAATTCTTAGGTTACATATTAGTATACTCTTACAATGCAGCTTTTTTATTTTTTCTCAGAAATGAGATATATTCCCGCGGTAAAAAGTATCCTTTATGTTGACCCGGATAACCAGCTATTATCATACCAAATTTCATCAAAATCTGTCCAGTGGTTTTCTTGTGATGCGGTAACAGACAGACTGACAGACAGATAGACAGACAAAAATTCTAAAATCTATAGATTCGGACTCTGTATCGATAATAATGTCTATTTTAATAAGATTTTCCAAAAAAATATTTAATGTACAGATTCGACTTAGTTACAATTTTATTATATGTATAGATAAAGTAATAAAAATCTAAGCGATTCTGTAAATAAAATAAAGTAAAGGATGTATTATATAAGTATCTCAACCAGACTGATAGTTTAGTTGATAGAAGAATTGTATTGCGGCGAACATGTCAGATTGACGACGTGAAAAACTTGGCAACTACCATTTTTTATATGAATATGCAACTGGAAAAGTTAATATATTATTAATTTTTACTGAACAGGTAGTTTTCAGGTAAACTAAAACTAAAAACATCCAACTAAATTTAGTAACTCTTTATTTTTTGACGTTGGTTAAGAAATATTTTAAAATCATTATCAAAATAACTGTTTAACGCCAACCTGGCTCTCTTAATTTATTGTCTAGGTACATAGCTTGACGGAGCATTTATAATATTATAGTACATATCACCTAAAAACGTGTAAAAGATGAGAATGATGAGTATTTTGTTTCATGGCAGCTACCACGTTTTACCGTTCAACTATAGATCTAATTTCAGCTGTACAAGTTGTATTGAAAGAGCACTTTTCTGAACTGGAGTTCTTATATTTTTTTTAATTAAAGAAGAATAAGTAAATAAAGACAATGCAAGAGAAGGTTCGTTTGATATAAGAAAATATAATAATAAAATACTCTCATATTCCTGATTTGAAAGAGAAATTGATCTGATGATTTGGGTGCAATGGTGTCAATAGATGTAGTGGTCCTTTGTCAATTAGGTACTATACCTTAGTATAATTGAGTGGGAATCGATTTGAATATTGTTTTTGTTTGCCAACTTTAAAAGAGAAGAAATGTGTATGGCTTTTTATATGTTAAGATATATTGGTAAAATGTATGTTTTTCATGATTTTTTTAAATTAATTTCTTGAAAGGCAGTCAAGAAAAATGAGTGAGTGTAATTTTTTATAACTTCTCGGATATCCATACAATAATTCGCCAAAGTTTAACTGAAATCACATAAATCAATGCATATCATAAAATTCTGAGTCGAATCTGTAAATTAAATAGTTTTTGGAAAATCTTTAGAAACAGTCATTATTAACGATAAAGAGGCCGAATCTATAGTTTTTAGATTTTTGTCTGTTTGTCTATGTGACTGTCTGTCCGTTTGTCAGTCTATTTGTCTGTCTGGGAACGCATCACGAGAAGACCACTAGACAGATTTTGATGAAATTTGTTATAATGATAACTGGTTATCCGGGTCAACATATAGGATACTTTTTACAACGGGAAAATATCTCATGTCTGAGAAATCTATACTAATCGTTAAAACGTACCTAGGAACGAACCCGAGCAGAGAATGGATGAGTCGCTAGTAGTATATTGAAAAGGCGTATGTTACACAAATGGAACAAGGAGTATACTTATTTTTTACATACAAATTTGTAGATAGCACGTCGAAAAGAATCTGCCTTGTTATGCACATATGTAAAAGGGTATGCATAAAAGAATAAAACACCAGTATGTAGTTGTTGCTCCATTAAACTAAATAAGCTGGGAAATGCTGTTTTTTCCTATTTTTTATGCATTTGCACTTGAAATATAAATGAGATTGTTTCGCATTTGGACAGTATTTTTATTGAATAAGACATTTTTACTTAGTCCTTTCATCCTTTTTTTGCTTACCTCTATTGAAGACATTTCTTGCCCTTGCAAGGAAAATAGGCCGTTAATATACCCGTAACTAAAAAAAATGGAGTTTGGTATATTCCTACACATGATGATTCCGAACCATAAAAATGCATATTATAAATGCACAATAAATAACACAGGAAAGAAGTTCGACATCTAAGGACATGAGGAAATCTAAATCTATACATATAATACTTAAGATACTGAGTTGAATCTGTACACTTTTTTTTTTGGAAAATCTTTTTGAATTAATCATTCAAATCTACGAAGCCTGTGTTATGGATACCAGATAGTGGATACACTACACATATATAACTTTAAATACATAGATATTATAAATATAAACACCCATGACTGGAGTACAAACGTGCGTGCTCATCACACAAATGAATGCCTCCAGCGGGACTCGAACCCGCGACCGCTGGCACAGCAAGTAGGGTCACTACAAACTGAGCCAAACATGTCATCATATAATATGAATGATACGAAAATCGCTTTTCTTTATACTTTTATATGTTTTTAAAATATTATAAATACAGTTAGATTACAATACAATTAGTCTAATTTGAAGCTACCATTAGTATTGTTGATAATATAAATTAATTTATTCAAATAAACGTTCGTATCTTACAGTATAATATTCAAATGCATATATATATGTATGTAACTAGTTGCAAAACAAAGCATTGTTGTGGGTTCTAGCTTCTTGAATATTTCAGATCTCAAGCTTGCACATAAATCCTCACAATTCAAGTCTGAAACTAGCATTCGTCTTGAAATTTATTAATTGTTAGTGAGAAAATATATGAATATTATATTCTAAAAATGTTAGAAACTTAGTGAGAATTAATAAAAAAAAAACTTTTATTAGCTTCAGCCCTTGAGCCCTTATAGGTTAATATGAGCTTAAGCCTAGCGCCTCCCTACGCTCTACGACGTTGAATAGGTAAATTTAATTTTGTTTTGAATAAAATGAATATTGTAAATGACTGAATATTCTATATTACTTTTGACTTAAGATAATAAGATGTAAAACAAAACTAAAATATATTATTTTGTGAAACCTCGGTGTACGAGTCAGATTCGCTTTTGTCCGATCCTTTTTAGATTTATTTTTGTTTATACTCTATCGGAAATAGTGCCATCGGAAAAGCGTCCAACTTAGTTTGAGTTTAGTACAAACTCTAAAGTAGAATAATAAGTTATAAAAGCTAGCTGAAATTAAAGTGTGACTTCGACTGGCGCTAAGAGTTCTGACCATTATTCAACAAAAATCCTAGGTTATACGACACATATCGTTCTGTGGTCAGGAGTTACACACTTTAATATTTATAGTTATAACATAAAAGAACAAACACATTTATATTATTACATAATATAAAGTACTGGCATTGCCCGCGTCTCCGCCTGCGTTCAGATGACCAAAACTCAAATCCTTAGGTTTTACATATTAGTATACTCTTACATTGCAGTTCTTGTATTTTTTCTCAGAAATGAGATATTTTTCCGCGATAAAAAGTATCCTATATGATAACCAGCGATGACCATACTAAATTTTATCAAAATCCCTCCAGTGGTTTTTCTGTTATGCGGTAACAGACAGACAAACAAAAATTCTTAAAACTATAGATTCGGCCTCTGTATCGATAATAAAGTCTATTTCAATAAGATTTTCCAAAAAATATTTAATTTACAGATTCGGCTTATTTACAATTTTATTATATGTATAGATGTCGTATTAAGAATAAAATATACACCGGTGGTAGTATTCTGTCAAGCCTGAGGAGTGATGGGTACCACCCCCTTATCTTTTTCTCCCGCCAAGCAACAATGATTACATTGTTGTATTCCGGTTTGAAGGAAAAGGTAGCCAGCGCAATTACAGGCAAGAGGCATATCACAATGACAACGCACCTACGGATCTGTATTTTTGTAACATAAGACCTAAGTGCATGAACCATAGGTGTTATGGACGACAGGTACCGCTTTCCATCAGGTGGGCTGTCTGCTCGTTTGTCACTGAATACCATAAAAAATACAACAGGTGTCACCCAATCACTAAACCTACAAGTAAACATATTTTTTTTGAAATAACCTGACTAACCTAACTTAAACTTAAAAAAATGAGTACTAAGTGAAACAGGTTCCGAATCCCGGGTCGCACGCCTTGTATACATATAACACGTGTTAATCATTTTCTACGTGATTATCATTGTCTTAGGGTCAAATTGGGAGGAAACTTCTGGAAAATTGGAATTGTATATCTGTGAGAAACTAACTAGTTTGAGCAAAGACATGTGAAATCTGCTAACCCTTGATCTGGCCATCGTGATGGACTATAACCTGATACCCTCACTTTAAAGGCCCATGCCTAACAGTGGAACTTAAAAGAGTTTACTTGTGATAACAAACATTTATAAAAAAATAAACCCATTTTTCTTTTTCCCCTTAACTGATAATACCACCACATTTGTGTATCCTTGCAAATAATCTACAAGATATAGGTGTATATCATGCACATATCAAATTCAGTCATACCATTCCCGATCGGCCTTGGGTAAGTTTCAGAGGCATGAGACCTTCTATACTATCGATCTTGAGGCTCACGCGAAGTCTCGTGTACACGAATTTGCCGACAGTTAACTTTGACCTTCTGATCTTGAAAGTTAGTAATCTTTTTTTTTATATTGCCAAAGTTCTTGTCGCGCTCGAAGAATATTTTATATTCCTCTCGGCACCTATAATATAATAAACCCATTCAAATATTATTAAAAGTTACTCCATTATTTTTAGTTTATTAATTTTAATTACCCCTAATAGTAGCCAATGTTACCCCAGGTTATTGTCTAAGTCCCCCCGATCTGTGTTTATCTCGTTGTGGTGTGGAGGAGCGGGGGGGGGGCGGTGCTATAAGAGATCTACTTAGCGTCCAGCAACTCAGCCAGGCGGCCAGGCTAATCCAGCCAGGCCAAGATACGCACTGGGAGGAGGCCCATTTCTACTCTAAAGTTTTATGGTTTTTTATTTATTTCTTTTATATGTCTCATATAATATATAATACATATATCTACATAAAGCCATTAAACATATTTTTAATCCACTGTGTCCATATCACTGTGTTAATTAGTAAATTTTAGTTAGTACAAATGATAATGAACCAATCAAAAGAATTCACTCACATAATAATTACTCGATATCTCTACCTACACCTAGTGTTAATACTCGTAGTTTGCTTAGTTTCAGTAAAGTTGAAAGCCAAACAAGTGTGCATGTTAGCATGCTATTAAGAAAATTGATTTCAGCAGAACGCATTATTGTACGCGCGTGACAGTGTAGTAGCTTCTATTTTTAAGATTCCGCACCGAAATGTCAAAAGCTCTACTGGTAGTAATAAAGTATTTTTATTGTCTGTCAGTTTGTCCTACAAAAAATGTATCTGAATTACAGGTAAATTGTTTGTCTGTCTGTTTGTTCCGGCTAATGTCAGAAACAACTGGACGGATTTTGATAGGACTTTCATTGGCAGATAGGTGTTATAAGGAGTAACTTACGGTAATTTAATTTTTTAAAAAGGCTTAGGGTTCCGCTTACAAAAATTAAAACGTACAGTTACAACTAAAAACTTGAGAGGAAACCATGGAGATGAACAGTAAACGTACTTGTAGCTTTTATTTGCTCTACTGTAAAAATGTCAAGTCTATTAACATTTTTTTGAAAACTGAAAAAGACAGTAAATATTGAAAAAGTATTACTACGAATTTTGTTGCGTGAGTTCGACTCGCACTTAACTTTTCTTTGCCTCCTATATATTTAATAATATATAGCAAGTGGCTGACAGGCTCTACCTAATGTGTTGGAGGCAAAATTTTGGAGGTTTGACGATTATGTGATTGGATATTCTGTTGGTTTATATGAGCATTGACGTAAACAGCTAAAGATTTCACCGATATATGAATATAATCTATGCATAATTTAACATTGCTTCCAATTTGAAATTACATGTAAAAATATTACATATTATATGCTTTTAGTCAGTGTTTTATATTGAAATCTTGATTTGAATCTGGCTTAGTTTTGTTTTAACTTATGTAGGTCAAAGATACTGTAATTTGTTTTACGCGAGTTTCTTCAATTACTTACAAATGATATTATTTAGTAAGAAGTAGAGAGTAGAGATTGAGAGCAAATAAATACATACCACTAAATGTACATATATTGCTCTGTATTTAAAATTTACTGCTATATTATTCAAAACGGATTAAAAAATTTAAGAAAGTTCAAATTGAAATAAAAATATGAAGGAGTGTAATACTAATGTATACAGAGTTATAAAAATCGAAGCAAAGGAAAATTATAATCTATACATATAATGAAATTCTGAGTCGAATCTACATAATAAATATATTTATTCTATAGAATAGAATTTTTGTCTGTCTGTCTGGGAACTCATCACGAGAAACAGGTCAACATATAGAATACTTTTTACTGCGGGAAAATATTTCATCTCTGAGAAGTCTATACTAAACGTTAAAACATAACGAGGGGCGAACACGAGCGGAGTGAGTGTAAAGATAAAATCTGTCCTATCAACTCCATATACTAATATACTTTGAACACAAAAGCTATTTGGCTACTTTGTCCATTACTTTAAGCTCAACCATCGCAAAATTTTATATACTAGGCTATCATAAGCCAGTGGAGGTCTTTCTTTGATTTTTAATGATACCACTTATATAGTCATGCTTATAAACGATTTAGTTTTACGAGTATAGCAAAATCCTTGAAAATTTATAAGGGATTTGAATCTGGCTTAAGCTTTATAATAGTGTATGCTTTAACGTAAATATTAATAACTAGCTGTGTCCCGAGGTTTCACCCGCACTCAATTTGATTATACATATATACGTATTTCATATATATACACTCTACACGATGAGTAATTGACTAAAGTTTCTGAGATTAAAGCACTTATTGTTAAACATATTATAAACGGTTTTTCAATAATGTAAGGAAGTCTGTCCGATTTGTTGACATTTATGATTACTGCTCGGCTCCCTTGGGTAGTAGCATGATGATATATAGCCTATATAGCTTGTCTTAATATACGGGCTATCTAATGTAAAAAGAATTTCAGAAAAACGCGTTCAAACAAACAAACAAAATCTGCTAGTTATCAAAAAAATTTGGAGACAGATTTTTTAATATCTATACAGATAAACAAAATTGAGGTGTCTGTTCGTAATTTAAAAATAACAGCTTTTTACTAAATATATATGAACGTTATACAGTACTTATAAGAAAAAAAACATTTTTTTTAATTTTCATCTGTCTGTCTGCCTGCCTGTCCGTTTGTTCCGGCTTATCTCTAAAATGGGTGGAGCTATTTTTATGGGACTTTCACTGGCTGATAGCTGATGTTATAAGGAGTTACTTAATCTACTTTTATTTTAGAACAAGTATTTAAAGTAATTTATAAATGAAATTGGCACCCGAGAAAAACGAGGGTAAGTCGTCAATATCTTATAATAATTATGGTTAAATCTCGGCCGGTGGACGAACACTAGATTTAAAAACGTAAAAATAATTTATCTGACGATTTTTTCCCCGTAAAGATGATATTAGCTTTATAAATATTTGAGCACGACGCAATATTCACGAAACGGGAAAACCGTTAGAACTTAATTACTGTAATATTTAAGTTACGGATATAAAAAAATCGTCAATTAAGCATTCTCAAAACGTTAAGTCATAAGAGGAAAACTTAGTGCATTTGGTTTATTTGCTAATTTTATCAACAAAAAAATCCTTCAAACATGCTGTTTTCACCTAAGTGTTCGTGTAATATATAAATGGGAGTAAAGTGTTTAATTAATTTATTATCTATATCTATATGGGAATCAAATTTGTAACTTTTGTCAAAGTATAAAAAGCGCTGTTAGATAAGGACTCCAACTATCTGTTAATCACACAATACATGACTTCAGTTTGAGCTTGACGAAATTAAGCTACTATTATGAAAACAAAAGTTTTTACATCATTGTGTGTGTATATTTCTTACTCTTTGACGCTGAAGCAGCTTTTCGTGCTCTCCTAGGAACCGGAGTGGAACACCGCCAAATTCTGAGCTGTCACTGACAATTTTTTAATAAAAAAACTCAATAACTTAACTTGGCCCAACCTAGGACTAAAACCCAAGACCTCCAGATCTGAATCTATACGTGGTAGCCACTAAACTACCGATATCCTAATTAATGCATATACTAAAATTCTAATTGAGTCGAATCTGTTCATTAAATATTTTTCAACGTGAAAAACGAGAAAACAACTAAACAGATTTTGATGAAATTTGATATAATAAATAATAAAATTTGATGATAACTGATTATCGGAGATACTTTTTACTGCGGGAAAATATCTAATTTCTGAGAAATCTATACTAAACGTAAAACGTATCGCTGGTTGCCTAATATAATAACAGTCACTATATAATGATATTAAGTCCGCTGTCATCTTGTCTCGTACACCAGCTCCACGACTCGTTATCAGCACTAACTCACCGTTCTTTAGAACAAAGGGACAGAGACGTTTCGAATTGTGCTCACTACCTCGTCGTCATTTTATACTTCATTATGACTAACTACGTCGCTTTCGGATTAGCCAAACTTTTATATAATTTTCTTTTATTGCACCTTTCTTCGTTGTTCTGCGATATCTATGGTAAGAGAAATTTTAACAATGCCATTTAAATTATTCTAAGCTAGCTGTACACTGTTTAAAATATTCTAAATTTTCTAAGATAAACAACTTTGTACGCGCGAGATTTTTATTTTGTGTAACTAATTTGTGTGGTTTTTACCGTATGACTGTCTAATGACAAATAATGATTTGTGCTCAATTTCACAGATGTTCAGTCTAACTTTTATATTAATAAAGTTTACAATTTGTTCTTGACGAGTCAATACATAATACAAACTATCATTTCTTTAATCATTATAATTGTACCTAAGTAGCATTTTGTCATAGATTTTTATTGTTATGTAACTACTATTAAGAAGCGCAGGGATAAAAGTAGCCGCTTTAACGAAATACAAAAGGAGGAAATGCTCAATTCAGATTTTTTGATTCAGATGATACGCCATATTTTCGCCAATATGAATGGATTTTAAATTAACATATAGTTAATACTATAGTATTAGAACTATAGTTCAAGGATATGTATAGTATATAATATGTGATCTTTATTTAAAAATTATCGCATGATAGCAAAATAGGTCCGCGTTAATATAAAAATTCCAAACAGGCTATATTTTTAAACTTTTGCAACGATTATTTTTTATCACTATTTTTGAAGAACTTATCTGGCCAATAAATTTTATTTGGTTTTTAAATGCCACGGTAAAAACGATAGGATGTAGGAGAGTGTAATAACAGTGATGTACCTTTTTAAGCATACTTACGAGATTTTTATACCTATTTGTAAATATTTATCGATTTTCAATACACAATGAAGTAGTTCTAGAGTTCGTCTTAAATAATAATGGATTATGATTTTTAATTAGTATTATTCAAGGGGGTAAGTAGCCTTAAAGCATTTTTCAGTCAGTAGCTTTTTACTTAAGGTTATACCGTATCTCCGAGAAATATTGTCAACCAACGTTGGTTGCCAATAACAATCTTTTAAGTTATGACTTAAATAATAATTATTCAATTCAATTCTCTTGTCAATTGAATGGCTTTAAAGCATATCAGTTGTGCACAGATAATTTGTGTACTTCGCCATTGTCACGTAGAATGGAGAAGCCACGTGGGTGCATAATTCTTATTTGTGGGCTGATAGACGTCGTTTGTCACTTCAAGCTGTTTTCCACTAATCATTATATACATACAATGATAATTGTAAGAAATTTTGCAGTTCTAAAAAAATGTTACAGTATAATTATTTGTTAGTATACGACATTGGCAAAGTAATTTGTGCCTAACTGACACGCCTAAGAGCCACATAATAAAGAATTAAACTGATTTTGTTGGTCACCAAATTTAGTTGAATCTTAATATTTAATAACTATTACGATACTAGTTGTGTCTACTTTAACAGGTACTCTAACAGTTTGTACAAAGAGAGAAATAGAGTCAATCCAGTTATGACATTTAACGAAGTACGAGTAAAATCAATAGCCTTGCTGAAAGCTACAAAATATGTAGTGGCCTCGACCTGTTTTCAAATGGATGTCTTAATCAGTATTACAAAAATGCATTTAGAATATCGGTTATTTGTAGAATTGAGTAATTATACTATTTTTTTTTGGGAACTTAGGATAGTCTTCAAAGCATATGTTCGTGGTATTAGTTTTTTGATTGCTAGTTTTAAATATGTATCCGTTTCTCCTTCAATTTTAAATATTTTAGTCAAAAAACAGCTTATTTTAGAAGGTCCTTAGATTTGTGTCATATAAAAGTCGCGAGAAATTCGAAGAAGAAGTTTCAAAAATGAGGCACATAATTTGCCTTGTTTTCTCGTCAAATTTTGTAGTTCCATTTCAATGAATAGGTTATAGTCAAAAATCTTAAATTAAAAAAAAACAATAAGGGTTGAATAAATTCTTTTTCATTATGAAATGATTTTATATCATATCAGCATGTTTGTTTGTATATTTTTGAAATATAGGTATTAAACTATAACATGGAAGAGAAACAAAAATTTGGAATTCGAGTTATAACAGGTAGGTGTTATACTACCTGATGTTTTTTCGTTTTTCTAATTTTACACAGTCACAGTTTTGTAAAAAGCTTTTTATGAGACTAAGTTTGTTATCATTTTGTTTAAACCTCAGGTGCTAGAACAAAAGAACGTATAGTGTACACAAAGGATTTTTGTGTAGAGAGTATAAACAGAAGCAACGTTGCATGGAATTTTTAATCAAAGACCTGCAGGGCCTGTAGGCTTGTAAGACGATATATGTAAAAACTCTTATAGCACGCTTTTGTTAATGGTCGAGTAAATTATTACATGAATAACTGAGGAACCAATTTTTTGCTCAATAAGGATATTTCGGATAACTAGGGTGTGTTCAAATGAAAATAGGTGAATGTATGTACCTACTGGTATTGTGATACTGGTATTAAACAAATTTCATGTAAATTAAATGCTTCGGGCAAAGGCATTTTGCGGCTTTTTCAACGCATAGTTTGCGGTAGTGGTTGCATTATTAAATTATTGTTTTAAAAATATTACCAAAATTATACTTAGTTATTCACTAAAATTATAATAGTTTTGGTATACTTTGTTGCTAGAATATTAGAACGATCTATCTGTTTTCAATGGTACTTACTTTACCACTAACGCACACACTTAAATACACGTGCATCATATTACTAATATTATAAATGTGAAAATTTAAATTTTGTATGTTTGTAACTTAATCGCGCCATAAATACTGAACGCATCTGGATGAAATTTGGCACAGAGATAGATTATAGCTTGGAATAGCACATAGGGGATTTTTATCCCGGAAAAATGTATAGTTACCGTGGAATAGATTTGTGTCTGTTTGTCTAAAGCTAGTTAAAAAATATATCTATATCAGGTATTTACAGGCAAAAAGAGGAGTGTCATAAGTTTGACGTCGATGTCTGTCTGTGTGTGTGTGTGTTTGTCTGTGGCATCGTAGCTCTCAAACGGATGGACTGATTTCGATGGGGTTTTTGTATTTGAAAACCAGTATACTTGCGGTGATTCTTAGCTAAGTTTGGTTAATATAGGTCCAGTAGTGTAAGAGTATCAGTGTAATCTAAAAATGACAATTAATTTGCGTAGGGGGTTTTTAAAAATTTTAATTTATAATTATCGGGCTATAGTTCCATTTTTATATATTATGGAACTTGGAGGCTGTCAGTGCAAAAGTGACTAAGATATTTAAAAAAAAATAGAAAAAATTAAAATATGTGTTATTATATTCGACTGGCTCCTCAGCAATAATTATCACAATAATTATACATTGCCGCTTTGCTAAAGGATTTAATGTTGAAATTGTTTTATTCTTAACATCTTTTATTAAAAATAAAGAAGTAAATCCGAAATAAATTAAGAATCGATTTATTGAACTGTAAACAGAGATTTGTAACCAGTCAAACGCGCGCCTGAAATAGCTCACGTTGTATGGGTGAAGAGACCGTGACTTCAATAGAAACGAAAGTGTAAAGACGAAAAACAAAGAAAAGTTAATCTTTTATTATCTTTATGTCATTCAAAGTAAAGACTGTCGGCTGTAATAAAAGGATAATAGATTATGGTAAAAACTAGCATTGCCCGCGGTTCCGCCCGCGTTCAGATGACCAAAAACTAAATTCTTAGGTTTTATATATTAGTTACTTACATTGCATTTTTTGTATTTTTTCTCAGAAATGACACATTTTCCCGCGGTAAAAAGTATCCTATATGTAGACCCGGATAACCAGCTATACCAAATTTCATCAAAATCCCTCCAGTGGTTTCTCTGTGATGCGGTAACAGACAGACAGACAAAAATTCTAAAAACTATAGATTCGGCCTCTGTATCGTTAATATTGTCCATTTCAATAAGATTTTCCAAAAAATATTTAATGTACAGATTCGGCTTAGTTACAATTTTATTATATGTATAAGTAATAATAATAAAAAAACACGATTTAATGATGAACACAACTAAAAAGTAAAAAATAATTTTTAGTATAAGAATAAAGTGACTAACATGAAAATTAGTGTTATTGTGAAAAATGCGTGGGGTACTTTGTACAATAGAGCACCCCATGCTTTTTTACAATAACATAATTTTTTACATTATGTTTTTTTTACTTCAGTTCTTCGGTTTTTAACTACATATAATTTATTTTTCATTTTTAGTTTGATCTGCTATAAAACCATGTTTTTTTTAGTTTTTTTTTATTGTTTTTGTCTTAATAAATTATTGTATAATCATCGGTCCTTGTTATATGTGCAAATTTTCAGTTCAATCTGAAGTTTTGAAGTGGGTAAAAATTGCGTTCAGAAATTCCGTTACATAGATACAGGTGAAGCTAATAAAAGCGTGTTAAAAACAACATTATAAGAACTACTAGCGATTTACCGTTGGGTGCATCCCTAGATGTCTTAGAATAGTAGTCTATGTGTCCAAATAATAGTCTATCATTGTACTAAATTCCATCTAATTCGGTCCAGCCGTTGCAGCGTGATAGTGTAACAAACATACAAACTTTTACATTCATAATAGTAGTTCGATTTGCTGATTGAAATAGCTATTACGTTGAAATAAAAACGTCGATGGTTTAAAAAATATTGTAAGTATTTATTTAATATGAATTTTTCAATAATTTCATAGTCCGATGATTACAATTGTATTTAATTGCGATTTTACGTATGATTAATTTAATAACATTCTCTACATCTATAACATTCCTTTAAAATTGAAAAACTGACTCTATATATATTTCTGTCTTTGAGATATTATTCATATTTGTTAAATTATTATTAAGTATAAATATTTTTTTAACGTTGTTAGACAATAATTCAAGATAGATTACCTCAAGTAATTAATTTCATGAGAATAAGTCGCCAAAAGCAAACTACGAAATGTCTCGACAGTCTTGTATGGAACAAGCTTTCTCAAGTTTGCTCTGACTTCTAGAAGTTAAAAGTTATTCAAGTGAAGCTTACAAGACATTAAGATATAAGATAGTAAGACTTAACTGGAGTTACTTAGTTTAGTGAATGTAATTATATCTATGTACTGTAAAAAATTTTTTTTTTATAGTATTCTGAATTAGTGCTTGACTACGTTCCACCTGATGGTAAGTGGTAACGCAGTCGTAGATGGTAAGTCGCACTAATTCAGTAGCCACCTATTCACTCTTGCCTTGAAGACACCCATGTTGTAATCGGACGGAAACACCGACGCCGGCAGGTTGTTCCAATCCTTAGCCGCACGTATAATGAATGACGTAGCGAAACGCTTCGTCCGGACGGGTGGAATGTCCACGACATAAGGATGGAGACCAGCCGTTAGTCGGGTTGTCCGATGGTAGAAAGGAGATGGAGGAATCAAACCGTGTAGTTCCTGCGCACACTCTCCGAAATGTAACCTATAGAATATACAAAGGCTGGCAACCCTACGTCGGTGATCGAGGCTTTGTAAGTTAGCTTTTACCAGCGTAGGGTCACCAATAAGCCTGAGAGCACGCCTCTCAATTGAGTCTAAGGCTGACAGATGGCACTTCGCAGCACCAGCCCAAATGTGACTACAGTATTCCACACACGACCGGACTTGAGCTTTTTAAAGGCTAAATAAACGCTCTTGCTTCACTAGGTATCTCTTTGCAACAGTAATATACATACATATTGGTGGTCTAGTTGCTAGCATGCACGGCTTCAGATCCGGAGGTCCTGTGTTCGAATCCCGGGTCTGAAAAATATAGTTATTAAGTGTGTCTGACAAGAAACTTTCAGGAACAGCCTGGAGATGGATGTTTTAATCCTGTGCCTCGGAGAGCACGTAAAGTCAGTGACCCTGTTGTCTAATGCATGTGAAACATTACATAAAAATGGTGTAAAAAACTTATTCTTTCTTTATAATAATTTAAGCATTTTATAGTTTATGTGAAAATTCTGACAGTAAATTTTTTTTAATAAATTGTCAGAGCACAAGATAGCCCCATGTAAATTTAAATAAAAATACCATCATCATCATCATTTAGAGAAATAAGTTAGTTATATATATATACATTACCAACTTAAAAGAACATCTAACTAAAGGTTTCATATGAGAGCCTCTATTTCCTCTCTGGGGTAAAATTTCTTCATCGTTTTTCCCTTGAGCACAAATAAAGAAAATTTCACAATATAAATATTTTATACGGTTTTGTTTAGCTTGTCCTGTTTAGTAATTTAAATTTTACACCCTTCCTCTTGACAGATTAATCTGATATTTGGTACACACCTTTAGTTCTGATGACAATACAATTGGATATATTCAGTATCATTGTAAATCCAAGATGGCCGCCGCCACAAAATGGCGAATTATATATTTTTCATAACCCCCTCAATATGGGTATCAAATGAAAGGGCTTTACAAGAAGAACACAGGGTCTGGCGGATTATACAGTTGAGACGCTTTAAAATAAAAAAATAAAATAAATAGATATTTCTTTTAAGTTAAACGGTTTCATTGAAAAGAAATATAATAATAATAATGTAAATAATGTACTAAAAGTTAAAAAATATTTAGGTAGGTCTTACGTACCAGTCGTCACAACACTCTCCTTATCAATCTAGGGCATTGATCATACTCAAAAATAAAATCACAGGGCAAAAGGTAAATATGTAAAAAAAGTTAAACGGTTGACTTAAACAAATTTTTTTACTTATTTCATTAAGTTTAACCTCTTATCTACACACATTACAAATGAAACAACCATTTTAGGCACTGCCTTTATTTTTTCCTTACATTTCCTACATTCAATTTCAGGCAGCAAATACTTTAGCACATACTTTATAAGAATGAAGACGCTTTTTTTATTAAATACGAAATGACAGTCAAGAGTACTGTCATAAGAAAGGTCTTGAGGGTTAATAGTCCAATCAGCTACCTCATAACTCTCCTTTCACATGTCTCGTGGAAACAAGTCACATAAATCAGTTGATAAAATTGAGGCGTAACACCAGCTCGTCTATAACTTACACGAACGACGGCTGCCAAATAGCAGGTAAAGGCCCGTTATATGGGTACAATTTAAATTACGGGAAATTTTAATATAAAGTAAGTAATGTTAACTTTGTTTTTAATTCTAGAAATTGCTTATTAGAAAAAAAAGTTACATATAAATCTATTTAGGTATTATTCAGGGATGTCCGAACAAACATACGAAATGAAATTCTGAAGTTGTTATTTTGCTTCCTTTTTGTAATCATGTTATTTAAATTTATGTTCTAGATTAATTTTTTTTAAAGTGAATTTTAGAACATTATATATAGAGTTAAGCTCATATACTGACATTTTTAAGACCCAAATAAAGCTTCAGAAAACCTATCAACACGATATCAGACGTAATAAAATACCTAATGGAATAATATCTATTTTAATCTTTACCTAAGTTACAAAATCTTAGATTAAGCAGAAAAGAAAGGCAGTGGTAGCCCAGTGGTAGCGCGCTCGCTTGGGAAACCGAGTGAAGCGGGTTCAAATCCCTGATCTCGCACCTCTTATATTTACATGTGCGAATCATTTCTAATATGATTACTACTTGCCTTATAGTGAAGGAAAACTCGTGAGGAAACCTGCATGTCTGAGAAAACCTAGCAAGTTTTCGAAAGACATGTGAAGTCCGCTAACCCGCACTTGGCCAGCGTGGTGGACTATGGCCTAATCCGCCTCGTATTGAAGGGAGGTCCAGCAATGGAACGTTAAAAAGGGCTGAATACAGATTAAGCGTAAATAACAAATATTTTATTTTAATTGAAATAAATAGAACAAGTTATATATAAACTTTTATAACTGGAAATCGAAAACCAAACTAAACCTTTCGCACTTTCACATGAATACATGAAATACAGAAATTTAAAATTCAAGCACCACGAAACGGTTCCGATTTGTTTGGCGAACGTGATAACTGTTGCGTGAGGAAAAGCGATATCGTGCACCATTTACCGTATTCAGTCTCAAGCTCGAGCTTATTTTTCAAGCTTTTCCTACATACGTTTTTTATAGTAGTAGATTTTTTTAATTAATAAAATACTATGTGCAGTACTTATATAGTTTGTATATATAAAGTAATATTGTAACTAATCGCTGTCTGTACATGAAATATATTTTAGATAAAATATTATTGGAGGTCTTCATTAACATCAATCAATCAATAGAACCCAAAACAATGATTTTTAGTATTTTTATCTGTCTGTCTATCCATCCGTTTGACTGTCTGTCTGATATTCCATATCAATCAAAAAAATCCACAGCTTAAACACACAAAATACGCTTCGCTATCATTATTATATAGTTATGTCGGGATATTCAGTACCAACCTTTACATATACTATGTATATTTTGTTATTTAATATAACATTCAATGTATAAAATACCTACTAATTTAATTAAAAACTCATTAACTAAATGCTATTTAAGATCCGGATCTTAGACTATTAGAGCTTATTAGCATTGATTTTAAATTAAACAGTTACGAATATTTAGGTTGATTTGCATGAAAGACCTATATGATTATAACTAATTTCTGTTTTTATATGAAAGTACCTTTATATAATTTCTGGCCAATTTATTGGCTGCCTAAACAAATAAGCCATATTGGCAATGGTTTATTGGGCAAACTCGTAAAACGGAGCCTTTTTAACGAGCAAACATTGCTGGAGTTTATCGCCAAAAGCACTTCTTCGGAGATATGAATATTCTTATTGTGAAATTTCCAATAGCTTCTGTCTGTTTATTCACTAGCGACCTATTGTTAGCGTCAGCGTTTAGCAAATTTTATTTCTTACTAGCAAATCACCCACGCTTTGCTCGGTTTCGTCCCTAGAAGCGTTTCAATTTTTTTTAGCGGCACCCTAATTCTTTTTCTAAAATAAAAGTAGCCTATGTTATTCTCTTTAAAATTAGCTATTTTTCAGTGAAAGTCCCGTCAAAACTCGTACAGCCGTTTCAGAGATTATCCGGAACAAATATGTTTGTTACAGGTGTGCTTTGCTTTGTATCGGCTGGCACCGAGTTCGAAATTATTTGATTACCTACGAGTATGTATAGTAAATGAAAACTACCAATCAGTTATTTTTTACTTTTTTTAGTGCTTTTTTGAAGTCCGTTTTTATTTTTTTGTTAAAATATTTTTATTTTATATATAGTAGTAGCAAAGTAAGAAAGTATTTAAAAAAATATTCGCTTAAACCGTTTAAGTTACTTTGATGCCAATTTTTATACGAAGACTTACAAACTAAAATTTGCTTTTATTAGTAACACTAAAAATTCTGACTCTAAACTCCGATCCTAACGTGTTAGGCTTGTCAAATCGAACAAAACAAGCCCAAACTCAAAGTGTCTACTATTAGCCGTTGAAGAGTTCCACCTATTCACCTTCTGACCTTACCATCAGTTCAGGTCAAAGATACAGAACCACTGCACTATCAAGGGAAATAGAAATACTTGCAAAGTTTCAAGTCAATATTACAATTAGAAATAGGTTAAATTCATCATTAGCTATTTTCCACCCTTAGGGGTGGTATTTTTTTTTTTGAAATTTAAATGGGACCAATCTGGAAGTATACATTTTCAAACAAAATAAAAATTGTCCAAATCAGTTAATAAATGACGGAGGTCTAAGATAACAAATATAAAAAAATACAGCCGAATTGAGAACCTCCTCCTTTTTGAGGAAGTCGGTTGAAAAAGGAGGATGAAATTATCTCAGTTGTGATTTTTCTTCTCGAATTACTCTATTTCTGATGAATCGCTTTAGCCATAAACCACCTAAATTCAAATAGATTTCAGATTTTTCCTTATAATAAAATGATAACTTATAAAATTAATAATAAATCGGTGTAGCTTGAGATTCCTATATATTAACATATGCAATGTATATAAGTAGCAACTAAGCTATAATAAACGATTGAAACATAACAGAACTACAGCTTAACTCAAATCCTTTAAGCCTATTACCGTTCAGATAAAGCTCTATTTGTAGATCAAGGATTCCAATTGGTTTCATTCATATTTATGCATTTACTGGCTTGTGCTTGTTGAGCAACTAATATAGGCAGATTACGAATATTTTATTGCATACACAAGAAAAGTATGTACTATTGGAAATTTTCATAAAAAATAATAAACAAGGAAAATTGCTGTTATTGTTAAGTGTAATCTCTGACAGATAATCTTTGGTGAAACGATTTGTAAAACTGGAAACGGGAAACTGCAAATTCATGTTCTAAATTCTATATATATATATATATATACATATATATATATATATATATAGAATTTAAAACATGAATTTGCATATAATATATGTAACTAAATACGTATGATTTTATTGCCATATATAATTAATAAATAACATAAATGGACTATGGCCTGATCTCCCTCTTATTGAGGGGGAGACCAGTGCTCAGCAGTGGGACGTTAAAAAGGTTAGTTACACAGCTGGGACTGGACCGATTTTGATGATTTTTGAATTGTTGGATTTGTCTCTGCCACAAACAGGATTTAACTCTAAGCCTTTAGGCATAGAAACAAGCCTAATTTGCTTATAATTAAACTAATAAATCAAGAAATTTGGGTAAAACAATGTTTATATTGACATTTTGTACACGTCGTGCTCGTTTTTCATTAATTTTGTATTTCTTTTGGGTAGCGTTTACCTTTTTTATGTTTCTAATATGGCTTAATTAAAATATTTGAATAATTTTAGATTAATATTAAAATTATCGTCATAAAATATATGAAAAATATATGAATATTCTGTACCTACTTCTGATACTGCCCTTCTGCATACTGAATTAGTTAATGTCATTTTAACATTTTTGTTATATAATAACACAATTAAAAGTTGTAATTTTTTAAACGACTTAATATCTTTTAAACTACATTTAAATGATTATCTTTAGCATCCTAAGAAGAATATATAGATATTAAATATATCATTTTAGAATTCATATAAATTAAATAAAAAAGGTACTTTGGTGCCATATTTGTATTTTTAAAATCATTTTTATTGTTGGTAGGACTGAAAATGGGGATGAAAGTTTGTATGGCAAGATGTAGTAGCAAGAGTGTACCAATATAGACAGAAAAATGTTATTTGCTTTGAGCGGGCACCGAACCAGTGACTTTCAAAGTATGTATGTACGTATTCAGGCCTTTCCTAAAGTCCCACAGCTAGACACAGGCCTCCCTTTATTACAAAGTCCACCACGGCCAAGTGCAGGTAGGAAGACTTCACATGTCTTTCGAAAACTTGCTAGGCTCTGTCAAACATGCAGGTTTTATCACGATGTTTTCCTTCACCGGTAACCTTCATAAGGGGTAATCATGTCGGAAATGGCTTGCACATATAAATATCATACGTGCGATGTTTTAGGAAACAGAAAAACGTGGATCCAAATCTCGGGTGGGATTCGAACCCGCTTCACTCGGTTTACTAAGCGAGCGCGTTACCACTGGGCTACCACTGCCTTGACCTACGAAGTTTTGTATAAAATTGTATTTATAAGAGCTGTAATATGCGCGTAAAGTAATGTGTGCTTAAAACCCTTAATATCGGTGAATAATGAATATTAACATTAATATTTCATTCAAAACAAAAATGTCAAATAAAACTATCTTTTTGGATTTTGTCGCGGATTTATTTTGATTTTTGGTTCCTGACATTTTGAATGCTTTACAGTAATCATGGTCACGGGAGAGACGGTTTTAGACGTCTTAAAAATCATATTATAGAGTCCTACCAACAATAAAAATGATTTTAAAAATACAAATATGGCACCAAAGTACCTTTTTTATTTAATTTATATGAATTCTAAAATGATATATTTAATATCTATATATTCTTCTTAGGATGCTAAAGATAATCATTTAAATGTAGTTTAAAAGATATTAAGTCGTTTAAAAAATTACAACTTTTAATTGTGTTATTATATAACAAAAATGTTAAAATGACATTAACTAATTCAGTATGCAGAAGGGCAGTATCAGAAGTAGGTACAGAATATTCATATATTTTTCATATATTTTATGACGATAATTTTAATATTAATCTAAAATTATTCAAATATTTTAATTAAGCCATATTAGAAACATAAAAAAGGTAAACGCTACCCAAAAGAAATACAAAATTAATGAAAAACGAGCACGACGTGTACAAAATGTCAATATAAACATTGTTTTACCCAAATTTCTTGATTTATTAGTTTAATTATAAGCAAATTAGGCTTGTTTCTATGCCTAAAGGCTTAGAGTTAAATCCTCGTACGTGATTTTCCATATAAACGGTATAACTGTGTATCCCTAGAATATCTATTAGACAAGATCGAGTTACGAGAAGTGAAGTGTTAAATAATATTATGGGCAGCCTGATACAGTTTAGGATCGCAATTTGTTAGCAAATTTATAGTATAGGTGTTAGATATGAAACAATTTGAGCGAATATTGATTTAATACTTTAATAACTGTACATTAAACTTTCTTAGATTTAATTTTTGATACTAGCGACTCACCCTCGCTTTGCTCGGGTTCGTCCCTAGGTTGATTCCCCATACAAATCTTCATCCCTATTTTCACCCTCCTAAGAGATGATTCTGGGATAAAATATCCTTCCCAGGGTCTCAAACCATCTTCTTAGCAAATTTCATCTAAATCGGTTCAGTAGATCCAAAGATTACCCCTTACAAAGTCACAAACTCACAAACCTTACTTACTTATAATATTAGTATAGACTTTAAATAAATGTCCTAAAAAAAACCTCTTAAAAGAATCTCGCTATAAAAAATCTCTAGTGACCATGATTGCTGTAAAGCATTGGAAACGTCGGGAACCAAAAATCAAAATAAAACCACGGAATAATTCGAAAAGATATTTTTATTTAAAATTGTTATATGTCCTTCCCAGGGTCTCAAACTATCTTCTTACCAAATTTTTATCTAAATCGGTTCAGTAGATCCAGAGATTACCCCTACAACGTCACAAACTTACAAACTTTATCTGTTTATAATATTAGTATAGATTTCACTGCTGTGCTTAAAAATGAAGATAAAAAAACCAATACATGCAGTGTTTATACTCATGACTAATAATAATATATCGTATATTGTTATTTTTATCATATTTATTGAAAAGAGACTGCTCAAGTGTTGTTATATGGGAGCGGTACAAGAAGCAATGTATTATATCGATAAAAGGAGAGCGTTGGCTGTATTTATAGGAAAAAGACGTTAGGTTAGACGTAAGTTCGACGTTATAGCAAAATCGATTATCGACTGTCATCTATAACACTTTTAAACGTAAATCTTTTGATAAAACACATATTTCGATTTATTATTCACTAGCGACTCACCCTCGCTTCGCTCGAGTTCATCCAAAGGTACGTTTTAACGGTAGCATGAAATCTTTGAATTTATCGGCTTTTCTGTACTATAATATGCATATATAGTATGCATATAAATCTTTCTGCTGAATCACTCTATCTATTGCTGAAAACTGCATTAAAATTCGTTGAGCAGTTTAAAAGATCTAAGCGAACAGACAGCGGAAGCGACTTCATTTTATACTATGTAAAGATTAAATTAATTTTATTTTACCTATTTTAATGGTAGAATACACACGAAATTTTATTATTATGAGTTGAAATAAAATTTTACTTATGTATGTATATTTTTTATCGATTTAAAAAAGAAAACACGAAACGCTCTTTATGAATTTTTTTTGACAGTTAATTTCTTAGAAATTAACCTGGAGGACAAGTATTACAAAAAACACATGTAAAAATGAAAACAGCTAAAAAACTATAAGAAATTAAAAATAAACAATACGAACTATAAAATATTGTGAGAATAATAAAAAAAAACAAAACAAAAAAAAACAAAAGGTGGGGACCAAACTCGATGTTTTCAATAAATATTTTAAAAATATTATACATATTGACAAAAAGTAACCGATATAAAGCAGGTATAAAATATTTTAAAGCTTCTACAACAAAGATACTTTAATAAGTTTGGATGTCTCAGAGTTTTTGAAGTTGTGTAATTAAATAATACACGCCTTCGTTCGCGACTTTGAGAGTAATATATAATATATATATACTCCTCAAAAACTTCACCTCCTGGCAAAATGAGCCGGTATATGACAATCGCAATATAGGGTGGATGGGAGTGTGATTACATGTGGATGGGCGGGTGATTAGTCGGTATTATAAGAATATTAAAACTATACTAAATTATAATATGTAAAAGGAAGTAATAATAAGAAAATAAGAAAATAATCCTTAATAAACTTTGGACATACAACAAAAGACAGTACAATTCATCTATTCAGATAAATAAAATTGAAGTGTCTGTTTGTGTTGTTAAAATAACAGCTTTTTACTAAATGCATATGAAATTATTTACCGTACTTATAAGAAAAACACAATTTAAAAAAAATCGGCCTTTCTTTCTGTTTGTTCCGGATAATTTTGGAAATGGCTAGACTGATTTTGACGGGCTTTTATGGGCAGATATCTGATGTTATAAGAAATATTTAGGCTGCTTTTATTTAAAAATTTTAAAATCCACCGGAGCGAAGCGAGTGTAAGTGAATTTAATTTGTCATTTCAATACAATATTTAAAAAATTTCTTCTATAACAATTGTAATCTTGCCAAAGGTCTCGTATTAAAGTTTCTCTTAAGTAGATAAAATATAACGTACCTATCTACAGTGTTTTATCAATCGCAATTTAGAAAGTAATAAGAGCTGATTTAGAATTTCACGCACGTTCGATTTGTATGATTGACATTTTCCTCTCCCATGTAAATTCGGCATATCCTCGATGTCATTCACGTAACAAATATAATGAAATATGGAAGGCTTCTTACAATTTACAACACTTTTAATGTTATGAAGATTGATATAGTCTTTCGCTTGGAAATCGATATTTCTAATTTAGTGGCATTTTTTTTAATTACTTAGGATGCTTTTCCATGGGTCATTTAGCTCTGGATCTTACAGAACTATAATCTTAAAGAACTTCTGTTCTTTAATTTTTTTTTCCAAATTTTGGGAACGACATAATATTATCATTCTATGACAGAACGATTAAAGTCATTTCAATATTATTTATACTATACTTCTCACCGCTCAAGCAACAAAACGACGTATATGAAAAAAATATTTATATTGCGGGCTTCGCACAATAAAGGCGATCGACGGTAAACCGATATTTTTGGTATATTATACCAATTCATATTAAGTTTGTGACTTATCCTCGTTTCGCTCGAATCAGCGTAAAGGATTATTGAACATTCACATACAAACATAGACCCATACACACACATACATACACGCGCACGCACACACCCGTATACGTACTCACGGACATACACACACGCACGAATGCACGCACTAGCTTTTTAAAATTTAACTGTAGCAGTAAATAACAAAAAGCGCTGTAATTTATTAATTTTAACGTTGCATTTTAACAGTTAGTATAGAATCGATAGATTATATATTATACATATATACATAGGTATGATGAATTGTTGTGGGCCATATTATAACGTGTTTTCCCGTGGGAATGAGATAATCTTCCGCGGTAAAAAGGCCTATGTCACTCTCCAGCCCTTCAACTGTCTCCACACAAAAAATCACGCCAATCCTTCACTGTTTTGACGTGAATGAAAGACAAACAAACACACTTTTATATTTTTAATATTAAGTGTGGATTGTAAAGCAATAAGACATCATTTAAATTATCTTAAAGTTTCATATTGAAAAATGAAAAAGTTTCTGCCAAACATTAATAATATTTATAGTGTACAGTCACAGTTGTCGTGATTTAAAAAGCATCATAATTTAATACGTTTAAGAAAGCACAGAGCGAGCGCAGTCTACATCCGATACTAATAGCGGTTAAATTATTTTTTTATTAGAGACCTACTTTGCTTTTATAATAATGAATATCACGCTGTTTCAAACCATAGAAGCACTAACATATCATTTTAGTACATTTTTTTAAATATTTATTCCTATTAGTATAAATATATAAACGTTTATGAAGCTGTTTGAATGTTAGCTAAAGATGTAGAAAAATCTTCGTAAATAGATATAGATATGTAATGTCCTGGAATAATAGATCATTTGTTTCTTTGAGATAATGGTTGATTTTATTATAGTAATCATTTACCATATGAGCAGATGCTTGATAAAAATTAGTTAATATTAATATACGAACAATCTTTGACGAGAATCGAACATGAGACTCAGTTCATAGAGCCTTACTGAGATATGTTGCTATTATTGGACTATTTAATCTACCTGAGTTCCGAATTTCATCCAAATCTGTCAAGCGTTTTAACGTAAAAAGGGAACAAACATACACATTACAAACAAATAATTTTTAATAGTAACATAAAAGAACTAAGTAATAGAACAATATTTAAATAACAAATATATGAATCTAAAACTTCTTTAAGAATAACAATATTATAAATACTCTTTTGTTAGGAGTTTCCCAAAATTAATATAAGTTAAGATGTAAAACTAAACTTGTCCCGTAAAGTCGTTAGATAGTTTGTAATATTGCAATCATTGTAGTAAAAAGTTTGAGAGTGAGACGTGTCCAGCAAAATTAGATTTTTTACTGAAACTTTGACAATATTGTGACATGTTATGTAAGAAACAACTAATATATAGAAACTAGTGATTCACCCTAGCTTTGCTTGGGTTCGTCCCGGAAAAGTTATATCCCCAATTGATAATTGAAAATTTTAAGTTTTGATGAACCGCACTCAAATCGGTTAAGTCATTTCTGAGATTAGCCCGTACAAACGCATAGACAGACAATTTTATTATATGTATAGATAATATATGGAACGTATATAAAAGGAAACATTTTAATTGTACTACGTTCGATTAACATCAACAATATACCTTTATTGAAACACCATTTAACCAAGCACCTTCCACTCGAATCCACTTACTCAGTATATTATTTTCATTCAACAATTTTCAATTCATAAAGGTTATTGTTTGGGAAATTACATTGTATTGTACTTTTAAATTAGTAAATGAGTTAAAATGGACCTCAGGGTAATAAAATATAAGGTAAACAAAGGAAAGACATTTGGATATTTTCCCTTTATATAATAAGGTATATCTTTAAATTAATTATTGTGATTCAATTGTACGGGGTCTTTGTAATTTAGGACATGTTTTTATCTATCTATACATATAATTATGAGTCGAATCTGTACATTAAATATTTTTTGGAAAATCTTATTGAAATAGACATTATTATCGATACAGAGGCCGAATTTATAGTTTTTAGTATTTTTATCTGTCTGTCTGTCTGTGACTGCATCACGGAAAAACCACTGGTGGGATTTCGATGAAATTTGGTATGATGATAGCTGGTTATCCGGGTCAACGTATAGGATACTTTTTACTGCGGGAAAATATCTCATCTCTTAGAAATCTATACGAAACTTTAAAACGTAACTTTATATTACGAGATTTTTAATCCTCAGGTAATCTCTAGAAATACATACTCGAAATATTATCTAATAAGTCAAATTATTGCCCCGTGGCATGAGAAATGTTTTAATGTAATACAAATATCAAATCGTTGAAAAATATTACTTGATTTATCGACGCCCGCGGACCAAATGGGTTATAAATGAAGATAGTGTATTGTAAAAATAATATAGCTGTATAAAAGTCCGTAACACTATGTTTTGTCTATTTTATAACAAAAAAATGGTTTTTGTTTCAATACGAAAAAAAAAATTAATTCAATATATTTCCTATATACATATATTCATCTGTTCTTATTTATTACGAACGATTTACATTTACAATATTACGTAAGAAAATACATTAATACGTAATAAATAGTAAAACAATATGTAGGGGCTAGACTCCATAAGAATATATTGAGACACATATGCATGTTTGGACGTTAACACATAACACCATCTAATTCCATGGTAAACTATAAAGCTTGTGTTATGGATACCAGATAGTTGATATACTACGCATATATAACCGATATACATATTATAAATATAAACACCCATGACCTGAGTACATACAAACATTTGTGCTCGTCACATAAACGAATGCCCCCAGAAGGACTCGAACCAGCGACTGCTGGCACAGTAAATAGGGTCACTACAAACTGAGCTAAACGTGTCGTCATATTTTGCTAAATTGTTGAATGCGCCATTCTTTTTATTTATTTATAGCAAAATAAAATATAAATTGCACTACAGTTGATGTTGTTAAAAATAATAGCAAGCAAACTTTCAAATGTTTCAGTACAAAGAATAGAAGTGAAATAAATATTTATTAGATAGAAATGTAAGACAAGATATTGAAGTTGTAAGGTCTTTGAAATCGGACTATTGAAAGTGCTTCGTAATATCGACTTAATATTTTTTAATAATATATACCAACCACATAGCTATATAGTGTAGAGCTAACATTTTTTCATATTTAAAAGAATGTAATTTTTCTATACAATAAAAAATGTATGTACATATTAAACAGTGGTATGTATGCATTTATATACTCGTATAGGTAATAAAAAATTTTTTAAATGTTTATCTAGTACACTAATTGCGTAATCTTACAGTAAGGAAGCAAAGAACATCTTTTATTTATAACGTTTTAATTTTTTTGAGCGGGACCCCAATCCTTTTTCTTTTTCTAATATAAAAGTAGCCTATGTTACTCCCTGTAAGACCAGCTATCTTTCAGTGAAAGTCCCGTCAAAATCAGTCCAGCCATTTCAGAGATTACCCTGAACAAATAGACAGACGGGCATACAGATAAAAATTAAAAATATTGTGTTTTGACATTACAAACATACACTTGAATTTTATTTATCCTGTATAGATTATACTGGTTACGTAATTAAGGGGTTCCTTAAGTAATCATTATAAAGAATTTAATTAGCTTTATAATTCCACATAACTATAACATTACATATATTATATATACTATAATCAAAAAATATAATTATTTTTTGTTTGTTTGTTGTCTATCTGTCAAATATTATCATGTCATTTACATACATAATTTTAGCATAAGGCACGCAAAGAAAGTTGTTTCCTAACATAGGTATCTCATATGCTTAAAAGGAATATCCAATACTTTGAATCTGCAATAATTGCAAAGAAATTATTTTTGTGTTACAGATATAATTTTTTTTTATATGTAACATAAAATATTTTTTATTTCAAATACTTTTTAAAAACAGGTACAGAGTGTACTTTTTTAAGGTATAACTATTTTTCAACTTAGGAAGTTAAAACTGATCATCTAAATACAAATTTAATTATATTTTCAGACTAAGAATGTTCCAGCATACAACTATATCGTAACTCGCAAGGCTCTATATCTTGTTTAGAGTTCCGGTCGGAAGCTAACGACATCACATTCTGAGACTAGGTACACTATATGTACATAAGTATACAATATGTACTCTGTTAAAAAACTAACATTTTCGAGAGATTAGTTGTAGAAGTTCATTTACCTGCTCTTTCTCAAATTAATTTAATCTGTCTTTAAAAGTTTACAATTATTTAATGTTTAGTATAGTTTTCTCAGAGATGAGATATTTTCTCTCAGTAAAAAGTATCATCCTATATATTGACCCGGATAACTAGCTATCATCATACCAAATTTCATCAAAATCAATCCAGTGGTTTTCTCGTGATGCGTTCAGACAGGCAGACAAAAAATCTAAATACTATAGATTCGGCCTCTGTATTGATAATAATGACTATTTCGATAAGATTTTCCAAAAAACATTTAATGTACAGATGCTTGGTTACAATTTTATTATATGTATGTGTAGAAGATAGATTTTATCTGTATTACTTCCTGTAATTGTTAAATAGAATATAAATTGTTTTTGATTTTATTTAGGTCTGCTAATATAATAATTTTTATTTCAAAAACAGGCCTTTATTTTTTTTTACAATTGTAGTACTTCAAAATTTGCTTTTAAATCTTATTTGTCAGCCGATTCTCTTTGTTTTCTTTAGTAGCTTTTGATGAGTTTTCGTGTTATCAATAAAAAAAAATTTGCTTGCAGTTATTTTTTTTATATGTGATTGTAGGTATATAAATTTTAATTATATTAATATAATACATTATATGTTTATAGTTTCGACCACTGGGTGAACACTAACTAGTACTAATAAATATATTATATCGACTCGTACTTACCTTAGCTTTTTAAAAATCAAAAATCCAAGAGGCGGATGACGCAACGGGTCTGGTTTCCCGGGAACCTAAATTTAGAATGCCAGTGAACTTTTTTGAGCTAATTCAACTGGGTTTTTAATTAAATAAGCAAACAAGTCATTTTTTTATGAATACAATTGAACAATTTATTTTACTAATTTATAAAACAATCTATCGTTTTCACGTACGAAAAAGACGTATCAAAGGAAGTGAATTCGATTCCAGCTACACGTTATGTTTTTAAATGAGAGGTGTACAGACCAGCAAACTTTAGTTTGATTTAGATGAAAAACAGGCGACGAAATGATTATGTTATTCTTAGTTCACTCCAAAAAGGAAGAGTAATTAATATGTTACAAAAATATTTAAGTTAATATTGCTTGAAAACATTTTATAAACATTACCATAGCATAAACACGTGACCTAAATGCAATTAAGGAACAGTTATAACGAGGTTTTTGCTGTAATGTGACATCATGTTACACTGTGACCTGTGATAGGTTAAATTCCTATATAACAATTATGGGAGAAATGTGAACCTTTGTGCTGGATCAAAGGGCTTCAGAGGGATAATATCACATTCAGGACAGTCAATATTTAGGGTTCGACCTTGCTTTTGTTACATGACTCTTCCTAGATTTTATCAAGATACTCGATAAATATTATTTTTCTTTGATTTGAAAAAATATGGCCGAGTACTATGATTAATAAATAATATATTTTAATTACCTAAGATGTTTTTAGGAGTATATATCAAATTATTGCTAATATAAGTTTTTTTTACATATTAAAATATGTATAAAATCCTAATCATAATTACCTACTATTAATACGTCGAATTAAGACTTAAGGAAATGGAGAACAAGTGGTTTTTCCTCGCTTCGCTCAAGATGCATCTCTAGGTATTAATAGTTAATGAATGAATAGAAGACAAATATAAGAAGAAAAAACAATTTTCGGGCCAGGAAACTTCGCGGGGGTATGCAGAAGAACTAACCAACATTTTATTATTTATTTATTTATTGAACTACCAACAAAAGTTACAATATTATAATACTTAAACCTAGGTTACATATGATTTATCCTGATAATTGCACTTTTAATTATAGGTAGTTACAGCTTGCTGCTTTTACAGGATATCACATTAGTATTAAATAGTACACAATAATGCCAATTTTGACTTAATTTAATTACAATTGGATGAGTGGGAAACATTAAAGATACATTCATTTTTATTTATATAGATAACTAGCGACTCACCCCCGGTCCGCTCGGGTTCGTCCCTAGTTACGTTTTAACTTTTAGTATAGATTTCTCAGAGATGAGATATTTTCCCGCAGTAAAAAGTATCCTATATATATTTTGACCCGGATAACTAGCTATCTAAAACACTGGACTGATAAAAATCTGCCCAGTGGTTTTCTCGTGATGCGTTCCCAGACAGACAGATAAAAATTCTAAAAACTATAGATTTGGCCTTGATCGATAATAATGACTATTTCAATAAGATTCTTCAATAAATATTTAATGTACAGATTTGAGTCAGAATTTTATTATAATATGTATACATAATCTGGACGATTTGATAATTTAATGTATTTTATAATAGTAATAATTAAAAAATATATAATATATTTCGAATATACATACCTTATGCTATACTTATATTCAACGTTACCTCATCTTAAACTTGGAGATCAGTTATATAACATTCCACTCTACCTAAAGTAGTACACTCAAGGTACAAGAGGGTCATTTAAACTTGCGGTCAGACGGTTTAGCTGGCCAACAAAATTTGTTTATTTTCATCGCTTGTTAGGCATCCATTATTTCATTAGGTCGACAGACTAGGCTAATGGATCAACTATCCGGCTCGTAATAAAGTTTTAAGTGCAATCAGGTGTACCATCCACCCACGCAAATTGCATTGGTTTCCTAACTATTAAATGTTTTACATATCGTGGTTTACGATGTGATTTACGGTGTTTTTTATTTATGTCTACCGCTAGTAAGTAGTCCGCCAATCCGCACTTGGCCAGCGTGGTGGACTATGGCCTCATCCCCCTCGTACTGAAGGGAGGCCCGTGCCCAGCAGTGGGACGTTAAAAGGACTGAATACATACCTACATACATACTAGTGACTTAGACTCGCTTCCCTCGGATGCGTCTCTAGATGCGCAAATTTTGTTCACAATTTCAAGGATTTTAATTTTTTTGCCCGGAACACAAATTCTTTTTCTAAAATAAAAGTAGCATAAGTTACTCCTTATAACATCAGCTATCTGTTAGTGAAAGTCCCGTCAGCATCAGTCCAGCCGTTTCATGTATTAATCGGTACAAACAGACAGACAGTTTTTTTTAAATTGTGTTTTTCTTTGGAGAATGGTATATAATTTCATATGCATTTAGTAAAAAGCTAATATTTTGACGTAGCAAACAGACACTTTAATTTTATTTATCTTTATATATGTAGATTGTATATGTAGATATATAAAATTTCGGTGGACGCATGCTCGCAATACCAATCTAAACGGCTTAAACAATTTTAATGGTTTTTATTATAACACCAAATTATTCAAAGCAAATATCTGTGAAAGTATAGCCAGGGTGCGTCTTTTTAATTTATTATTGTTTTACTGACTTATTTTACTATACTAGATTTAAAGCTACATAAGCCTTTAAATAAACTTTCTCCATACACGTCATGGTTTTTCCAATCAACTTTTTTGACCATTTTGTGCTTCAGTCTATTTTCTAAAAGAATGTCTTTTGATCGCACTTTAATATTTCAAATTGAATTATAAGCGTTCGAAGGAAAATGAAACAGAAAAGTTTGTACTGTGATGCAACAAGTATATTGGCGAAAAATTCAAAAAACAAATTTTAAAATAAGATTCGTAATTTACTAGCCAGAAGTTAGCGCATTAAATATAATATACATTTTTAGCTTTATATAATTGTTGATTAGTCTACTAATTTATCAGAAATAAGATTTTAATACTATCTCAGTTGTACTATTGTTGACATCCGTCAATCCGTCGGTCCGTCCGTCCGTCCGTCCGTGTTTGTTTGTTCGTTCGTTCTGTTATACATAGGCTATGCACCCCTTTGAGCTTACATAGCTTTTTTCTAACTACTCAGCACACTCTATCATCAGTAATCCAGTCGCCCGTCAATCCATTCAGTCTCCATCCATCCTACATCCACGCCAGTCGGCTGTCTCTTTCCATACAAATTATAATTTTATTTTTTATTTCAATTTCCTTTTTTTTAAAACATATTTATCCAGACACTCGTAACATTTTTGGTGGCAGCGGTGGGATTTTAAAAGTCCCCGGTACCGTCTCCTAGTTTACGCGAATTCGACGCGTGTGTAAAGGTGTTAATATCTTTGTGCAAAAACATAAAATAATAATATGTGAAATAAAGAAAAATAAAAGTACAAAGTGTATAAGTGTTAGTGCACCCTAGACCTAACCACGGCCCATACAGTGTCTTCAAAACTTCACTGCTGCATTCTGCTCATGCTCTAGGCAGAGTCCTTCTTCGCCATCAGATCATATCCACTGTCACATATAGCCCTGTGTTGTGACCAGACACGACCACCCAACGATTACGTTGAAAGCTGATCAATACAGCCAACGATCCACAAGGAGCTTCGAGTATCATAAGTGAAATTCAATCCGCAACGGTTATCTACGTCTCGCCATACCTTCGAAGGAATGTTACCCGTCGTTATCGCTTTGTCTGTATTCAAGTAAGTGATGTTTTGCATTTGGTCATTGCGAATATTAAACTTTTAATTACTGTTTTATTTTGATTTAATTTTCTATTGTGAACATTTAATTTTATTTTAAATTTATAATTGTATAATCTGCCTAAAAAAATATTTTATCTTTAAAATGTCTGAGAGTAGAGCCCAAAGTCCAAAATTCGAAAGACCAGAAATTGCCGTCACTGACACAGAGGACGATGGCCTTTGTCCTCCTCCTTCTGGACCTACTACTAGATCAATTTCAAAAAAGAAATTAGCAGTGGCGAATAAAATTGAGTTAGATTTATCCACTCTACTTAAATTTATAAAGCCATATGATGGTTGTAGGGAATCACTTAACTCATTTTTAGTCAACTGTAATAATGCCTACGACCTAGCCACAGAACCACAAAAGGATATTTTATTTAAATATATATTGTGCCAATTACAAGGCAAGGCACAAACCGCGTGCTCTGTAAAAGAGTTTACCAATTGGCCGCAGCTTAAAGAGTTCTTAAAAACACAATTTAGCGAAAGGAAACATTACACCCACTTACTGACAGACCTACAAGAATGTAAACAACAAATTAACGAACCTGTGAGCCAGTATGCTCTTAGAATTGAAACATGTTTATCTCAACTGCTCACAGAAATTTCTATTTCACATGGCCATAAAAATAGGGAAATGATAGGACGTACAGCAGCCATGGAAGAATTAGCCCTCCATCATTTTCAAATGGGTTTGATACCCCGTTTATCAAATATAGTCAGATGTAAATCACCAAAAACACTCAATGAAGCCGTCAACATCGCGATCTCAGAAGAAAAGATTCAACAATTCCTATTTAAACAAAGTTCGTCTACCACACGTCAAGGACGATCTAATACTTCAAGGCCAAATTTCACTTCTCTTTTTAATTCTCGCAATCATCCACTTACATCGAACTCTAATCAGATAAAGCCTAAGTCAAATTTCTATTTCAATCGACCTTCTAATACAAATAACTCCCCTGCAACAATTTGCAGATATTGCAAATCACCAGGACATACCCTGGAACAATGTCGTAAACGAGAATATAACAATAATCGTTGTAAATTTGATCAAAATCAGTCCAGGTTACCTCAACGTGTCCATTTTGCTTCTAACACCCCTAATGACGAATATCCAAATGACTCACATGAAGAAGAAGGCTATGACACTGTAGATGCTCAATCAAAAAACGAATAACTGTCTCGTCCCGGTGTCGTACGGGGCCAAATAATATCAAAACCGACACCGCAAGCTTAATTTCTAAACCCAAATTAACTTCGCCATATGGAAATTATAAGACCAATATGGCAAAACAATTGCAACCATCGCTACATGATGGTCTGCCAAAATCCACTGTATCCGTGCAGCAACACAGAGGTGTTGATCTGCCAAAATCCACTGTATCCGTGCAGCAACGTAGAGCTGTTGGTCTGCCAAAGTCCACTGTATCCGTGCAACAACACAAAGGTGTTGATCTGCCAAAATCCACTGTATCCGTGAAACAACACAAAGGTGTTGGTCTGCCAAATCCCACTGTATCCATAAAGCAACATAATGATGTTGGTCTTCCAAAATCTTCCATATCCTCACAGAATGTGAATCATTCGAAGTTTCCTAAATCCAATGTATTTGAAATTACCAATAATCCTGCAAAAATGCTATTACCTCATGTTCTCGTTGAATCTCCAGTATCAGATATCCCATTATCCTTACTCGTAGACTCAGGTTCCTCTGTAAGCCTACTGAAACACTCCTGTATTAAAAAACATCCTCAACTAGTAACAGAAACAATTCAGTTAAAAGGTATTGATTCATCCGATGAATCCATTCAAACTCGAGGACATTTTCAGCTAAAATTACGTCTACCTAAATCCAGTATATTTCATAAATTTCACGTCATCGATAAAATTCATCTGCCTTACGACGGCATCATAGGTTCTGACATGCTTAACGCCCATAGCTGTAATATAGATTATACTAATAATTCACTACATTTTGGTAAATCAGCTTTAAAACTGTATTTTCATGAACCTGCATATCTAATACCCGCGAGAACTGAAACTGTCATTGAATCCTCTGTTAGAAACCCTGAAATCAAAGAAGGATTAGTCCTTGATCAAAAAATTTCTGAATCACTATTGATTGCAAATTGCTTAGTGCGTGTTAAAGAAAATAATAGAGTAAATATATCCGTAGTAAATACTTCTGAAAATCCTGTAACCTTAAAATCTGATCTTAGCCTTGAATTAATCCCAATCGATATCCCGGAATATAAGGAACAATCAACTGAAGTCATAAATCATATAAATCACAGCAGTAGTTTTACACGGACCAGAGAAGTGCTCAAACAGGTTCGTGTTGATCACCTAAATGATGAAGAAAAAGAAGCTCTTCTAGAACTTTGTTCTGAATTCTCCGATATTTTCCATCTCCCCGGAGAAAACCTTACCTATACAAGTGCCCTGAAACATGAAATCAAAACTAATACCGATACACCCATTCATACTAAATCTTATCGATTCCCAGAAGTTCACAAAACAGAAGTTCGTAATCAAATTAATAAGATGCTAGAACAAAACATTATTGAACCCTCTGATTCACCCTGGTCTTCACCCATATGGGTTGTTCCTAAAAAACTTGATGCATCCAACACGCAAAAATGGCGAGTCGTGATCGATTATAGAAAACTTAACGACGTTACTATCGGTGACACTTACCCCATACCACAGATCACAGAGATACTTGATCAGCTTGGAAATAGTAAATACTTCTCGACATTAGATCTAGCATCCGGGTTCCACCAGATCCTTTTAAATGAAGATGACAAGGTTAAAACAGCCTTTAACGTCCCAGAAGGCCATTTCCAATTTTTAAGAATGCCATTCGGGCTTAAAAATGCTCCCTCTACCTTTCAGAGGTTAATGAATTCTGCCTTAACCGGGCTCCAAGGCATCCGATGTTTTGTATATTTGGATGACATAGTTTGCTACGCATATGACCTTCGAACTCATATGACAAATTTAAAATTAATTTTTCAAAGAATCCGAGATTTTAACTTAAAACTACAGCCAGATAAGTGTGAATTTCTACGTCGTGAAGTCTGTTATCTAGGTCATGTGATTACTGAACATGGTGTTAAACCAAATCCCAGTAAAATTAAAGCTGTTACCGAATTTCCAATTCCCAAATCCCCCAAAGATATAAAATCTTTCCTCGGCTTAGTTTCCTATTACCGTCGTTTCATTCCTGACTTCTCCAAAACAGCTAAAACTCTTACCTCTCTCCTGAAAAAGGATGTACCCTTTAAATGGGAAAATCAACAACAACTAGCCTTTGACACATTGAAACATAAATTAACAACTGCTCCGTTGCTTATATATCCTGATTTCACCAAGCCCTTCATCCTCACTTGTGATGCCTCAAATTATGCTGTAGGTGCTGTATTATCTCAAGGACCTATTGGTAAAGATCAACCCGTAGCCTTTGCATCACGTACACTTAATAAGAGCGAATCCAATTACAATACAACTGAAAAAGAGTTGTTAGCTATTCTCTATGGTTGCAAAACGTTTCGTCCTTACCTTTATGGGCACAAATTTCAAATTGTAACCGATCATAGACCGCTAAAATGGCTATTTAATCATAAAGATCCCAGTAGTAAGCTTCAACGCTGGAGGTTAAAACTAGAAGAATACGAATACGAAATCATATACCGCAAGGGCAAGTTGAACTCTGCTGCAGACGCTCTTTCTAGATATCCTGTGAATCATGTATATCCTATAAACAATGATAACCTTAACCTTTACCCTATTAATGCAACTGATCCCGTTGCTGAGCCTCAACCCGAATCACCAATGACTGAAATTCCTCAAGAAATCCTCGATGAATTACTAGGAAGGGATTCTAATTCTACAGATGATGAAATTGTTCATTCTAACCCTCTAAATTCCCCTTCTGTTCCCATAGATACCTTAGCGATACCTGATGAACCTTACTCTCAAACAGAACCAGAACCGCAACCTTCGACTAGTTGGCAAAATCCTGAAACCTTACCTGTATCAACTTACCCAAGTCCAGAAACTCCTCATTCAGTTCCTGAAAGTACATTATTATCCGACGAAACCTATAACAAATTTTTAAAATCACCTGCAAAATTATATGATACATCCATTACAGAACATAATGAAAATTTACTGAAAGGAATACAGAAATTGGTAATAATACCAACCTCATTGGACTTGGACGAATCTATGCCCTATGTCCAAGAAGTAATTAGTAATTGTCCAAACCCCGAACGTGATGAGTTTTTGAGATTAGAAAGAAGTTTACATACATTTTTACCTCTTACAATAGACAATAAAACTTATCTTTTCTTATTCACGAAAGTGCATCATTTTGATAATCACTCGTATCCCGATATGAGTAGCCCTTGATATTGTGGGCCCTCTGCCTGAGTCTGGCACAGCGAAGCTTAAGTACATATTAACTATGCAAGACGATTTAACAAAGTACTCGATAGCATATCCTATTCGCTGTAACACGGCTGAAGAAGCAAGCGACTGTCTTCTCATTTCATATCCTTATTCGGAATCCCTAAGCATATACTCACTGATCAAGGCACCAATTTCACAGCTGAACTTTTTAAGAAAACATGCGAGGTTTAAAATAACTCTGGTCATCACCCTACCATCCGCAAACGCAAGGTGCTTTAGAAAGATCACATTCAACCCTTAAAGAATACCTTAAATCTTATGTAAACGAAAATCAAGATAATTGGCCTCAATATGTATATACTTCCATGTTAGCATATAATACCGCTGTACATTCAACCACGCACTATACTCCATACGAATTAGTATTTGGTCACAAACCTCACATTCCAAATTCAATTTACAATTCTTCTGATACTACCTATCCCGAATACGTAAGACGATTACAACATCGTATGAAACACGCCCGCGATAAAGCTTTAGAATACATTCATAAGTCAAAAGCAAATTCTAAAACTTATTATGATAAACGCACTCGTCCTGTTGAGTATAAGGTAGGAGATTACGTCCTGTTAAAAAATCATCTAAGATTACGCAAAGCCTTATCTCCTGTATGGAAAGGTCCATACAAGGTCGTTAAAATACATGGTAATCATACATTATCATTACTTATAAATAGACGTCATGTCATGTAGAAGTACAGGAAGTGCATTCTTCTTCTTAGAATATGACAAAATCAAGGAATATAAATTTCTAGGAGTAATTCCATCTCTATATTTTATTTACAGCATACTGGCCCAAGGTCACCAAGAATATGTCAATCAACTCGAGCTCTGGTATCTACTGGTGAACTTAAAATTAATATTGGTTACTTAGACGTAGTTATCCCATTTGATATCTCACACATTGAACCTCATATTCAAAACATTAATTCTATATTAGGTACAGTTCGTTTTTTATGCAGTCAAATCCAAATTGAAACCGCAAGTAACTTAGAGTGTCATAACGTTTTAGAACCACTCACAGTTAGATATAACGATATAGTTTCCGAATATTCTTCAATTGCTCATTTATTAAATAATAACAGATTTAAGCGTGGGGCATGGCTAGGTGGTATAGGCACACTTTCAAAAACAATCTTTGGGACTCTAGACGAAGACGATGCTGTCAGATATGACAACGCTATACGAAGTATCCAAATTAATGAGAAAAGTCTGGGTTCATTAATGAAGGAAAATATTTTAATAACAACCTTTACTTTGTCAAAAATGAAGCTATTGACAAACTCTCGTTAACTTTAAAAAATCTATCAATTATTTCTAATGATTATTTATTTCATAATATTGCATTGCCGACTCCTCATAATAGTGCTAAACCAAAATCGTTTAGTTTTATAATTCCTAGCAGTAAGTACATCGCAATGACCAAAGATAAATTAGAATATTGTAATCTTGACTCACTAAAAGAATGCAAAGCGATAAGCCCTCGCGACTACATCTGTGACATTATGAGCGTATTTTCTACTAGTGCAAATCCCAGTTGTGAAAGTGAGCTAATGTCAAAAGTTATTAGTGTTTTACCAGTGCAGTGCCAAACGGAGTTTATTTATGGAAATATAGATATATGGAAACCACTTTCCAATAATAAATGGATTTATGTACAATCTGTAAGCAATAAACTATATATTGAATGTCCCACTCAAAGAAATCTAGAAATAAATATTATGTAAAAATCCTTAACTAAATTAAATAGTATTAAAAAAGAGATGAGTAATGAACCTCGTATAAAACTTCAAAATTTTGATTTAGACATTTTCACCATGGAAACAAAATCTAAGTTAAAATCCATATCGGATTACCAATCAACCCCAGTAGAACCACCCGAAAGTCAAACACCAAATCCAGATTAACATTAGAAGAAACATATAAGATTAAATACGTTGTTTTCCTAAACTTCGAAATTTTAACCCCGAAGTTTAGTCCACCCCAGGGAGGTGTTATACATAGGCTATGCACCCCTTTGAGCTTACATAGCTTTTTTCTAACTACTCAGCACACTCTATCATCAGTAATCCAGTCGCCATATTTATCCAGACACTCGTAACAGTTCGTTCCTTCGTTTGCTTGCTTGCTTGTTTGTTTGTTTGTTTGTTTGTTTGTTTGTTTGTTTGTTTGTTTGTTTGTTTGTTTGTTTGTTTGTTTGTTTTTTTTTTGTTTGAACGCGCACTATCGCACACTTATCTTTGGATCTAATACTAATCTAATTTGAAAAAACCTTTTTTATTTTATAGCCTATTTATTGATTAAGGTTATAGCTATTTTACATAACACTACGACCGACCAGACCTGAGCAATTGTACAAAATTAAACGACACGTATCATTTACTATATTATACGTATTATGTATGCACTGCAGTATATTATAACCATGTTTCATTTTTTACTTAATTTAAAAAAAGTGTGTGCGTAAATATGTACGCACGTCAAAAGTTATACTTTTTTGGTTTTATTTTAGAGCATTTAAATAAAAGTTTTTTTTTTAATTTCATTTGTTTATTAATACTTTTGTATTTTTCTTGTCCTTCTTTTTTTCTTTTTTTTTAGTTTTTATTTTATTCGTATTCTTCTGAGCAAACTTTTTCATTTGATATCCATATAATGGGGGTGCATAAAAAAACATAGTCCGCCATATTGGATTTACAATGACGTCACTTTGCTTATTGTGTTTCACTCATCAAGCCCTGTCATTTGATGCTCATATCATAAGGGTCACTATGGAAATGATAAATCGCCATTTTGTAACGTCCACCATATTGGATTAAAATCGGACACCGAGAAGTGGTTCTTTAACTCGCAAGTTTTGATTACAAACAGAAACCGGGACAGGTAAAATAAATAAAAAATCTTGTAATAATATTTATCTTTATCGATATAAAACGCGTGTTGTGTTTATAGGAAAACCGGAATAAATATCTTCCATATAGACATCACTTCACACTAAAATGAGATTTAACGACTAACTTCATACTGTACTCTAAATCTGTCGTATAGTAAAAAAATCACTCTCGTCATTTTTTTCCTAACATCAAAAGAAGCCAGTATGTTGGCATCATTCAAAAATGTTATAACTTCAAAAAGCTTTAAAATAGAAGTATTCATAATACAAGCTCAAGCCTTATATTGTATTTACAGTGGTGCAATAGTAAGAGCATCCTAGCGGAATTCTAAACCTTTACGACTGGTATTTACTGAGATTCGATTTTGAGCTGATTCTCCTATACAGGCATTGGGGATTAGAAAGGGACTATATAAGATAAAAATATATCGTTTAGTGATATGCCTGAAACCATTTGAATTGATTTTCGTCTATCTTTAAATTGGTTTCATAGAGATAATGGAATAGAGCAGTAATATTCTGTTTTTATTTATAATAGTTATTTATGTCTTATTAAATTCGTATTATTTAAATAGGATGGATGTTTAGGGGATTTTTATTATACTTCATACAATTATATGATGTATACTTGCCGATTTAGCTGTCGATATATTATGTATGTATGGTATATATTATCGCGTGTGATTATATTGTGTATCAGTGTGTTGTTTATATATATATATATATATATATATATATATATATATATATATATATATATATATATATATATATATATATATATATATAATTTAGAGAATTTTTACAAGTGACAGAGATTTTGGGAATTAATTTTGAATTAATTCTAAATAAAAACGCACATAAAGGAAAGGAAAGGAAACATACACATATAATTTTTTTCACAATTTAAAAAAATCGTACTTAAAATACAATAAAATATATTATTTTTTAGTATTTCCATCTTCTTATTTCTAAGCTTAAAGAGCTTAAAATAAAAATATTATTTGGGACCATTAAAAACAAATTTAAAATAGCCCAAACATAATGTCCCTAAATAATTATTAAAATCTAGATACTCTCCGCAAAAAATAAAAAAACAACTTGCACGAGTAAAGTTGGGAACAAAAATAAATTTTAAAACCAGAAAAAAGTTGATACGTTGTTTATTTCTAGCATTGTCGCTGCTTACTTTAAAATATTTGCCAATGGGCTAAGCTGCTCGTAGAACAATAGACTAAACAAGCTCATGTGCATGTAAAAAATTCAACAAACGTAGCGAAACAATGCAACAGGAATTAGTAGCAACTTGCACATTTCGTAATTGAATAACATTTTAACAATATTGCTTTGTTTCATATAAAATATTAATGGCCCTCTAGTTTATGTTACATATTCTATGCCCCAACTAAAATTTGCACTGGAAATATTTTTATCTGAGTGTATATACATTGTACAGTTTGCACTAGCAGTTGTGTTTTGAATTACTTTATGAATATAATATTCGTATATTGTAAGTTACCCACGTTTTGCTGGGGTTAGTAGGTTTTTTACGGCTTGATACAAAAACCTTTGACTTATTATATATATATATATATATATATATATATATGAATATATACATTATATATATATATATATATATATAATATATATATATATATATATATATATAATGTATATATTCATGTTTTGGCAAACAATCAGCGCCATCTCATGGAAAGTTTTGTCACTAACCGTAGCCTATAGTCCAGGTTAGTATCCATCAGTAATTTACATATATTATATGTTTAAAAACATATGCGTACGATTAGTTTTTATTATATCCTTTTTGAACATTAATGTTCATAATTCAGCCCTTTTTAATTAGTGGGCATAGGCCTCTTTTCAATATGGGGGGGATCAGGGCATAGTCCACTACGCTGGCTAAATGTGGGTGACTGCACATGTCTTTTGAAAACTGATTAAATTTGCTCAGAAATGCAGATTTTGAATATTTTACTTAGTTTTACAATACTAAATTTACAAAGCCATAGTATCTAGTATTTAGATCAAAACTCTTAGCAATGATTATCCTTTTAGGCACTACCTGTTGCACAGAAAGTCATGTATTCGATTTTCGTTTGAGGTAAACTGTTTTATATTGTTCACATAAAAGCTTGTCCTGACACTACTCAGAAAAATAATTCATGCTATTTTCTTAGCAAGTAGAATAGAAATGACTGATGAAAAACTGTCTTGCTCTATAAATAGGACTTACAAATATGGGTCGTGAGATAATCTAGAGGAGAAATAGATGTTCTACAATTTAACTTTATATAATTGTTATAATTTGTATGTTGAGATAATATTCTAATAAAATCGTTTCATTGAAAATTGAGTTTCAGTGTAGAAAACAATGACAAAAAGAATTGTGATTTTCGTCCTCAAAATGTACAATATTTTATTTGATATATTATGAAAAAGAAGAAGAATAAAGTAATTGTTTAATATACTTTTTAATCAACTTGGTCAAAAAGAAGAAGATTCTCAATTCTGCTATTTCCTTTTTTTATGTTTGTAACAAACCTAGATACACAGAGCACACCGACTTTGAAAATATTTGATTAGGTATCTATGGTAACTGAAAACTACCAATAAGTTATTTTTTACTTTTAAGTGTTTTTCTTTTGAATTCGGGTTTTTTTAATTTTTTCATTTCAATATAGTACCTACAGATTTTTTATTAAAGTTCACTGTTAATGACTGCTTTACAGACATACACTAAATTAATACTAAAATATTACATACACAGTTTTCAAGAAACATAATAAGCATTAAATATGTCTAAAACGTCGTCAAGTGACACCAACACTTGCATTCCTTTTAGTTTTCATAAAACACATGCAGTGAAACTAGCGAAACGCTCTCTTGTCTCGTGTAAAGCAGTCTTAGAGATCCACCCACCCCCCGCAACCACCCGAGTCATTAGTGGAGTTAAAGCGTTTTGTTTGCGATTTCTTTAAAATATCGCTTTTATCTTGCCTTTTTTCTGCCTGTTGTGTAAGATTTTAATACGAATTTGTGAATGAATGTTGGTTATAAATTCAATGTACTCGTAGTCTTTGTTACCAGCTATCCGATATTTTATATTGTTTTCTTATATTTGAAAATCAAAAACACATCTATCCCATGGGAATCGTACATTTTTACTGGATAAAACAAAAATCTATGTGCTATTCCAAGCTATAACCCTATCTCTGTGTAAAATCTTATCCAGATCTGATCAGCCGTTCTAATAATGGGATTATGGGATGAAATTAGTATTGAAAAGATATATATGAAGAACTTACTCATGTATGTAAAAATAAGAAATTAATTGTACTTAAGATAGCTTTTATTCTGAGTAGGGCCTTTATTAGCTACACATCCGATTTATTTTTATAAATAGGGAACCCCACCTTTTTATCGTTGAAGTCGGTCCATAATTTTATAGTGAGTCTCGAGAGATGAACTGATCTTTAAAACTGATATTGATAAATTTTCATATTATGATAAGTTTGTTTTGTTTTTTATAATTAGTGTTCCTCTTCAAGAATCGAATTCACACAAAACGGTCTGTTAATTTTAGTAAAAAATTGTACAATAAATACTTGGATATTGAAAATCGAAATTGGAAAATCAAAATTACTCCAGTAATTCTGACCATCTGAGATTTTAATTAAGATCTCCGCGCAGCAATAATACATATATTTTTACTGAAAAATTGGAATATTTTTGTGGTATTATTTTGTTTTCGTTTATGCTATATTACATTCTCAATTAATAGTAATAATGTTACTCGTAGAAGATAATTCTAGTATTTATTTATTAGACTTTTTTCTGAGCTATACACATCAATATGAATATATGTCACAGTGTACCTACTAAATTTCATCCAAATTCTTCCAGCCTTTAGTGGAAAGGAAAAACTCTCGCATTTATAATTCGATCAGATTCAGATTTACTTAAGCGTAATTGTTGTGTTCACTTAATTTAGCTAAATGCGTTAGTGCTAGTGTATCTGATATGATAGCAGTTAAACCTATTAATAGCATTTATCTATAAATAGAAAGTGATTGGTTAGTTATAGCCCAGATCAAAGAGCTGGTATATAGTAAATGAAATTTTAAAAAAGATGTTTCATTCATCTACACTAATATTATAAATGTGAAATTTTGTAAGTATATATGGATGTTTGTTACTCTTTCACGCCAGAACAGCTGAACGGCAGATGAAATGCACAGATTAAGTCTGGAATAACACATAGGCTACTTTTAATCCCGGCAAAATGTACGGTTCCCGTGGTATAGGTTTGTTTTTGTTTTCCTAGAGCCGAAGCTGAGCGAAGCGAGGGTGAGCCTCTACTAGGAATATAATAATGTTGGATGTTCACTCTTATAGTCTAGATAACAAGTGCCTTTTTGGTCATCTTTTTTAAGCAGTCTCGGAAAAATATAAACGAGGTGTCATTCGATTCGGAACGGCATGTTTTTGACAAAAAATCAAGCTCCGCTTGCAAAAATTGCAGTAGTTACAATTAACCAAAAAACAACAAACAAACAGTTACAATTAACTAAAAAAAACAAACTTAAAAAAGGTGGTTTCGTTTTTTTCAAATGTCTCAAAAACTAATTGAGACTTTTCAAAAAAAAGTTGACTAAAAAGGCACTTATTGACTAGAGTATTAGTTAGTTGTATTTTATATAAGCCTACTAAACTAAGGGCTTGAGTAACTTATACACTACTTCAGGTGTTCTAAACTAGTCATGTCGTGGTGTTGCTCATTAGCCTCCGGCAATCCAGCCGGGTGTAAAGCCAAGAGATACACTGGGATGGCCTTCGGTTGGCTGTATATCACGCGGGTTGCTCCTAGTACTTCCGTTTTAGTAGACAGTGGTTATAGTGGGTAGTACTGGCGTTTAGGTCGGTGAACCCCACATAACCACATGTTTGTATGCAGGTGGCATACGTAAATGTTTTTGTCAATGTTAAAAAAAGGTACTCTTTAATGTAAAATAGAGCCTTAATACGGATGTCGTATACCTTATAACAAATGAATTGTATGTATAATATTTTTCTAATCACTTAAGTGTTTAATTTAACTTAATGTTTTTAAGTTTTGTACGACAACAAAAATGAGGGTTTTTACAAGCTTTTATTTAACTTAATGTGTTTGTTGATACCAGTACGTTTGTATGGGCCAATCTTGCAAGCAGAAATAGAACCATTTCCTCTTATCCTATAGAGTTGAAATTTTACATGTCGGTTCAGTTCCAATGACAATGACTTTTTATGATAATTATGACCCGATTCTCCATCTAGAATTAGCTCCAGACGAAACAACTCCTCAATCGCTAACAGTACACACACGAAATTTTATATACGCATTCAAATAATATATGTGAATGACTCCTGATATCTTCGTCAATTGTAAATCAATTTAAATTATTCTTGTCTAAATAAATAATACTAAAAGGCAGTTTTATATACAATTCAAGGAATGTGTTAACAATAAACTTAGAATACTTGATTTTGAAGTAAATGAACCAAGGGTTTAGTTAAAGAGTAATTAGGAAAAGAGCGAAGCCGTGGAAAAAGCTAATACAATCTATACATATAATAAAATTGTAACTAAGGCGAATCTGTACATTAAATATTTTTTGGAAAATCTTATTGAAATAGACACTATTTTAGATACAGAGGCCGAATCTATAGTTTTTAGTATGTCTGTCTGTTACCGCATCATAGAAAAACCACTGGAGGGATTTTGATGAAATTTAATATGGTGATAGCTGGTTATCCGGGTCAACATATAAGATACTTTTTATAGCGGGAAAATGTTTCATTTCTGAGAAAAAATACAAAAACTGCAATGTAAGAGTATACGACTATGTAAAACCTAAGAATTTGGTTTTTGGTCATCTGAACGCTAGCGGAGCCGCGGGAAATGCTAGTATTATAATATAGTACCAAAGAAAATCTATTCGCTAGAGAAAGCTTCAATGTACTCGCACAACGTAATTGCAATTGTAACGAGTGCATGCATTTATATGTCTTGATTAAGCAGAACTCTCTTAACAATGATAGCTTTTTGAACCATAATAATTCTAATAGTATTTGAGACCAGATAATGATTAAGTTAAATTTATAGCTGACAATTACAAAATAAATGAATATATTATAAGATAAGGTTCGCTTGGGAAAACGAGTAAAGTGGGTTCAAATCCCGGCTTTCGTACCTCTCATATTTTTATGTGTGAATCATTTCTAACATGATTACCACTTGTCTTATGGTGAAGGAAAACATCGTGAGGAAACCTGCATATCTTAGAAAACCTACCAGGTTTTCAAAAGATATGTGAAGTGCGCAAATCTGCACTTGGCCAGCGAGGTGGACTTTAGCTTGATCCCCCTCGCATTGAAGAACCGAGGCCCGTGCCCAGCAGTGGGACGTCAAAAAGTGATAAATACATACATATGAAATTGATGCGTCTGTGCTTTTTATATTTATAATAAAATACTAGCGACTCACGCTCGCTTCGCTCGGGTTCGTTCTTCGGTGCATTTTTATTTTTTGGAGCCGAACCCTAATCCTTTTAATAAAATAAAAGTAGTTTATGTTACTCCCTATAACATTAGCTATTTTCCAGTGAAAGTCCCGTCAAAACCAGTCCAGCCGCTTCAGAGTTTACGCGGAACAAACAGACAGACAAAATTAAAAAAAATGTGTTTTTCTTATAAGTACCGAATATAATTTCATATGCTTTTATAAAAGCGCTGTTAGTTTGACATTACAAACAGACACTTCAATTTTATTTATCTGTATAGATTATACATACAGTGCCACCTTTTAGCAAATTTTGTCACTAATAGTAGCTAACGTGTTACTCCAGGTAATTGTGTCTCTGTGTACTAAGTTTCACTAAAATCCGTCAAGCCGTTTCAGCATTATAAGTGTAACAAACAGCCATACATCTATACATTCAGAAATCCATACATCCTCACAAACTTTCGCATTTATAATATATTAGTAGGATATTTTACAATATCATATTTTGTATGACATCGTCTAAATAAATATTAACGTAATGTATGAACAATATTATGATAACTAAATAAAACCATCCTATTCATAAAATATATTAAAAAATCAATGAGTTATTTTAGTTAATTTCTGAAGCAAAGTAAGGGTTGCAACTTAAGAAGCTCAGAAACTCAAAGAGTATCCTCAAATTTCACGAGTTTCAGTACTTAATCTGCAACGTCATGTAAAATAATAAGAAAGGAAATAAGATAAATTACTCTAAATGTAAAGAGTACGAAGCCTTGTAGTATCATTTAAGAGCCTAAATATCTAATAGTATTTTATACTTCTTAGTCTTATAGCGAAATAGAAACAATTTTTATGTGTTTGGATATAGAAAATATTGGAATTTCCATATAAAGTATTATTTTTGACCATATATGTCTTTTGGCACGTTTGGAAAAAAATATGAGAGTAAAATTTTTACGATGCGCGCGCAAACCGACAGCCAAAAAGTGACATGATAAACTTAGCTGAAAGCGACATGATAAGTTAGCTGCATTTCTTATACAAACAGAAATTTGTGACATATAGAATGAAAGCTTTAGTTATTTTTGTTCTGTTACGCCAAAGAAGTATAACTTCTTACGTGCGTACATGAGTACACACACACGTTTTTTTTATCTTTCTACCTCCATATTGGTAAGTCGAACTCGAATACTTTCTAGTCGAATAATTCTGTATTTATCTAAAACTTCAGATACAAAACATTCAACCTTTCCATAAAAAACATTCAAACCCCATAGAATTAATTAAATCTGCCCTTATTTGTGTCTGGTTTTCAAGTAATTAGATTCAGCGGTTTTATTTGAGATGTAGCTGCAAGTAAATGAAGATAGATAGAATCTCTTATATAATACAAATTTTCCATTTCTTTTTGGATTGGGACCCAAAAAGACTTGTTACGCCACTACATGTAACCCGAATGAAGAAGAAATGATTACTATAATAGATAGATAGATGCTTTATTGTAAACCACAAAGAAATATACAAAAAGTAGATATTATTGTTTATATATATTATGATGCACAGCAGGCTATACATATAATAAAATTGTAACTAAGCCGAATCTGTACATTAAATATTTTTTGGAAAATCTTATTGAAATAAACATTATTATCGATACAGAGGCCGAATCTGTAGTTTTTAGAATTTTTGTCTGTCTGTCTGTTACCGCATCACAGAAAAACCACTGGAGGGATTTTGATGAAATTTGGTATGGTTATAGCTGGTTATCCGGGTCAACATATAGAATACTTTTTATCGCGGGAAAATGTCTCATTTCTGAGAAAAAAATACAAAATCTGCAATGTAATAGTATACTAATATGTAAAACCTAAGAATTTTGTTTTAGGTCATTTGAACGCGGGTGGAGCCGCGGGCAATGCTAGTTTAGAAATAAAATCAATATTTAATTAGAGCGTTATTAATTTGCACAACTATGTAGATTGATACTGATGTACTATTATGCAAAGCGGCAATATGTCGTTTGCCAGCTGTACGTATACGGATTATTGTTTGATATACTTTATGATGTATACGTGAATCTTGGGATTAGGACGAATTAGTCCATTATTATCATCTTCATGTATTATATAAATGTACAATATAATTGTAAGGTTGTTTGTTTGTTGATCGAAGTCTTAATTTTCATTATCTTTTTTCTAAAATGGTTAAATGACTTCATATATATTTTTAACTAGCATTACCCGCGGCTCCGCCCGCGTTCAGATGACGAAAAACCAAATTCTTAGGTCTTACATATTAGTATACTCTTACATTGCAGTTTTTGTATTTTTTCTCAGAAATGAGACATTTTTCCGCTGTAAAAAGTATTCTATATGTTGACCCGGATAACCAGCTATAATCATACCAAATATCATCAAAATCTGTCCAGTGGTTTTCTTGTGATGCGGTAACAGACAGACAGAAAGATAGACAGACAGACAGACAAACAGACAAAAATTCTAAAAACTATAGATTCGGCCTCTGTATCGATAATAATGTGTATTTCAATAAAATTTTCCAAAAAATATTTAATGTACAGATTCGACTTAGTTACAAGTTTATTATATGTATAGATTGTTTTTTTTTTTTTAATTTATATGTATATAAACTACTTCTGATATATACTTCTGTATAGAGACATCTATCTACCTATCTATAGAAATAAAAATGAATGTTCGTATGTTTGTCCTCTATGCATTACTAAACCATTGACCCGATTGTAACGAAACTCTGGAGAGTTATTTTTAAGTGCCTGTGTAAGTTTCTGACTTAAAAAAGTTTTTTTTTTGGAAGTTTGTCTTTTAATCGTTCCTAAACCATTCAAGCTCAAGGACGCACCTAAGTTAAACGAGTTTCAGTCGCTAGTAATAAATAACTTTAACATATACATATTTGTGATAGGGTGAAATATTTATTTTTAAACCATTTTATTTAAAAACGATTTTATTTATAAAGTAATAATTTTACATCGAAAGTTGATAAAAATACACATATAATTGTTTCTTTGGTTGATTTATTAGTTTGGAAAAATGCTATGAGATAAGAATTATACTATATAATAATAATAAATGCCCTCCTTACCGATGCCACGGCGGCCAATCTCATTGAGACTAGCCAACTGCGCAGGAGATATTATAGTACAGCGCGTGTGCGTGCAGACACAAGTGCACTCTCTATCTATATTCCTGTCACTATTTTAGTAAGAACTCCGGTGACACGACTACTCAACATGACCGGTGAGAGTTAAAGCGCAGGATCGACGAGTTTACCTGCTCTCCGATGCACGGGGGTGAAACACTGCCAACTTCCCAAGTTCGGGCTGTTACTGAGGCTTATTATACAGGAAGACTCAACAACTAAGCTTGCCCCGACCCGGGACTCGAACCCTGGACCTCCGGCTGTGTAGCTGTACATGCTAGCACTACACTACCGAGGCAGTTGCATATATATACTATATGTAGGTGTAGCGACTAGTTAAGTAGATAATATTATTCATCGACTACTTAGTTTATTAAAAGTCTAGGCAATACGAGCTCCAAATTGAAAAAGTTATGACGTCACAGCTCTTCACTTTGCATGATAAGTCGATATGAATCGCTTCGTCAAGAGATATTTGCAATTTAATAATATTATTAACATAATCGATTTACGGTGGCTACAGTAGTTTTTCTTTGACAAAATGACTTTATTAAATACTAGCGACTCACCCTTGCTTCGCTCGGGTTCGTCCCTAGGTCGATTCCCCATACAAACTTTAATCCCCATTTTCACCCCTTTAAGGGATGATTTCCGGGATAAAAAGTATCCTATGTCCTTCCCAGGGTATCAAACTATCTTCTTACTAAATTTTGATCTAAACAGGTAGAGTAGATCCAGAGATTACCCGCTACAACGTCACACACTCACCATCCCACAAACTCACAAACTCTTTATAATATTAGTACCTATAGTTAAAGCGACTTAACTTCTCTTTTCAGCCCACACTAGATATATCTCGTGTTAAAATAATCGTGACTCTATATAACTAGGAATCTATATTCATTAGTTATCTTATTCGTACCTATATATGAAATCTATATGCATAATAATAAGTGTAACTGATCGGCTGTCTGTTTATGGAAGATATTTGAGAAAAAGTATTATTGGTGGTCTTTATTAAGGCAATATAAACCAAATTGTGATTTTTAGTCTTTTTATCTGTTTGTCTGTGTGTTTGGGCGCGCTAATCTCAGAAACAGCTTAACCGATTTGAGTGAGATTTTCACTAATGTTTTGTGGTAAGCTTCCCCTAATTTAGTATTTGTTTTATTTCAATCGTTTAATTTAAACAATCACCTAGGCATGAACCCGAGCGAAGCGAGGGTGAGTCGCTAGTATAGTACATTTTTTAAATTTCAACCAAACTGACTTTTATCAAGAAGACTCAAAAAAAAGAGATACTATACTCGATATAGCAAAATGAAAAATAAATATCATATAGCAAATAGAAAAACTATATATACATATATATGATTGTCTTTTTGTCTTTATTTTTCATTAAATAATTACTTTTGCTTAGCATATGTTATCTCAAGAGATGAAAGGTTTTTAAAAATTGAAGATTCCACTTTGCACAAGCCGTGTATCATATAGTAATTAAAGCTAGAATGCTCCGTCAAACGCTTCTTTTTACTTGTACTCTTAAACAGCTCCAAACCGTATTAATGTGTCATTTTTAAAATCATCACACCGTCAACACAAACAGTATTTTCTGGAAAATTATAATCTATACAGATAAATAAAATTCAAGTGTCTGTAATTTGTAATGTCAAAATAAAAGCGTTTTACTAAATGCATATGACATTATACGGTACTTATAAGAAAAACACATTTTTTTTAAACTTTGTTTGTCTGTCTGTTTGTTCCGGATGATATCTGAAATGGCTGAACTAATTTTGACGAGTCTTTCACTGGACGATAGCTGATATTACAGGGAGTAATATAGGCTACTTTTATTTTAGAAAAGAACTAAGAAAGAATTCTTTATATTATATAGAAATATATATATATATATATATATATATATATATATATATATATATATATATTTCTATATAATATAAAGAAAGCATCATTAACTACACATTGACACTTGCGGGGAAAAATAGTGTAACTTAATATTGTATGAATTTGAAACTATTCCAATTTTGAGGTTTTTGGTCTTGGTTGGTTGGTTTAAGGTCTTGGTTTTTATATTAAATAAAAAAGTATATACCTACAAATGAATATTTAAGCTCCTTTTTGGAAGTGGGTTTCAACAGATAAATAATCACATTTTTATACTTTTTCTCAATAAAAATACGATAAGCTACTATTTCCAAAGTTAATATCGCAGTATTGCTAAAATAGAAATCCACTAAACTTCTGAAGAAAATGTTCTTCAAGAAAAATTTACCTTTCACTCAACGCTCACTCAACAGTCTTTGTAAATAGACTTATTTATTTTTAAGTGGGTTTTGTTCAAATTTAATCAAGTTTTATAAAGCTGACGATAAATGTTTATCCGTCAGAAGTCGAAGTTGATTTTTCTCCAAAATTACAAGGGATATTGATTATATATTATCAGTTACGGAGGAAACAGAGTATTCTTGATTAATGTTAGTACTTGAATAACTTTATATAAACATAGGTTGCTAATAAGCTCTGGTTTTCATTAGGGACGCGTTATCTATACATATAATAAAAATTCTGAGTCGAATCTGTACAATAAATATTTTTTGGAAAATCTTATTGAAATTGTAATTATTATCGATACAGAGGCCGAATTTATAGTTTTTAAAATTTTCTGTCTATCTGTCTCTCTGGGAAAGCATCACGAGAAAACCACTGGATAGATTTTGATGAAATTTGGTTTGATAGCTGGTTATCCGTATCAACATATAGGATACTTTTTACTGCGGGAAAATTTTTCATCTCTGAGAAATCTGTACTAACCGTTAAAACGTATCTAAAGACTAACTCGAGCGGAGCGAGGGTGAATCGCTAAATGAATATAAAAGAGAAGAAAACGAAAAATCTGCATACAAACTACGTGATTTAAATAAACAATTTTTTTAAGTACGTAAAAGTATATGTTATTCTATTGGTTCGTTATATATAGATATTAACTTACTCATTAACTTTCCTATTTATAATACTAGCGACTCACCCTCGCTTTAGTCGCGTTCGTCCCTAGCTTGCTTCCCCATAAAAACTTTCATCCCATTTTTCACCCTCTTGAGCATGATTTCCGGGATAAAAAGTATTCTATGTCCTTCCCAGGGTCTGAAACAATCATCTTCTTACCAAATTTCATCTAAATCGGTTCAGTAGATCTAGAAATTACCCCCTACAACATCACAAAGTAACAAACTCACAAACTTTACCTCTTTATAATATTAGTATGGATTGGTGTGATAACTAGTGTTTTACCTTCAATTCTGGTCACTGCAACCCACGCGTAATTATATACCTTTGAAATACTGATATTTGTTTAGTTTTCTTTAAGATACATAAAATTCAATTATCATTATAATATGAAGGAGCTAATTTAGAAGAATACGCATAATAATTGTAAAAACCGTATAAAACTCATATTTGGTGATCTCATTATTTATTTTAGCACTCAAAAGCTTATAATAAATCTATTTGAATAAAGATATATTTCATTTTATAATAGTTTCAACCCTGAATCGAACCTGTATAAACTCAAAAGTACCATTCACTAGTATATTCCAAAGTTTTCCCTCATTTAATGTGAAATTTAAACGTTTCCATATTTTACATACCAACGGTACGTATTGTGAATGCAGCGATAACGAGACATGCATCCATCACTCTCATTTTAATCAACCATGCAGTTTTTCATCCCCCGCACTTTACTTTTATGCGGTACATATGAAAAAGAGTTGTTATGATTTAGTGGTTGTATTACGAAGCTTTATATGTTAACTTTGTATATAAAATTTTCCATAAATTCAATGGTTATTGGTTTTTCTTATTGAAACTAACTAAATCCAGTAGCTATGGCTGTCTGTATGCTGGTGTGCTTTGCTTTGTATCGGCTGGCACCAACTTCGAATATATTTGATTAGGTATGTATAGTAAATAAAACTACCAATCAATTATTCTTTACTTTTTAGTGCTTTTTTGAAGTCGGTTTTTGTTTTTTTGTTAAAAAGTTTTTATTTTTCCCTTTTTAGTGTAGACATAGTAGCAAAGTGAAAAAAAATATTTTAATAAAATATTTTTATTTGCTTAAACCGTTTAAGTTACTTTGATGCTAATTTTAATATGAAGACTAACAAAGTAAAAATCACTTGTATTAGTAACACTAAAAATTCTGGCTCTAAAATCTGATTCTAACGTGTTAGGCTTGTCAAATTAAACAAAATTAGCCCAAACTCAAAGTATTTACCCTTAGGGGTGGCATTTTTTTTTTGAAAATTAAATGGGATCTATCTGGATGTATACAGTTTCAAACAAAACAAAAATTGTCTAAATCGGTTACCAAATGACGGAGTTTTGAAGTAACAAACATAAAAAAAACATACAGCCGAATTGAGAACCTCCTCCTTTTTGAGGAAGTTGGTTGAATAAAAGAATTTGACTTGCACGTACAATCAACCTAGATGTTCTTTTTGAATCTAATCGCCGATCTTGAATTGATTTGTTTTTAGTTTATTCGTAGTTTAATCAGGATATTTAACTTTTTAATTAAATTCAAAATAAAAAGTGTCGTACAATTAAAAGCTCCCTTAAATATATATAATAATGTGTTTATTATTATTACATAATGCATGTTTTGGGTACATATTTTTAACTAAGCATACTCTCTGTGTACTGTCTGTCTGTCTGTGAAAAAACACTGCAGGAATTTTGATGACATTTGGTATGATGATAGCTGGTTATCCGGGTCAACGTATACGATACTTTTTATTGCGGGAAAAAATCTCATCTCTGAGAAATCTATACTAAACGTTAAAACGTAAGTAGGGACGAACGCGAGCGGAGTGAGGATGAGTCGCTAGTTGTAAATACTATCTTTTCGGATTATTTTGCAGATTTATTTTGATTTTCGATTCCCGACGTTTCGAATGCTTTACAGCAATCGTGGTCCCTTAGACTTAGGATTTAGACGTCTCAAAAGCTTTATATACTTGTTACAGACAGTGTAGTGTGGGTAGGCACTGTAATAATGCGAAAAGATAGTTTTATTTTACTATGATGTATTTTATTTCATTATCAAATCTCAAAAAGCAAAATGTTCGGCTTTATGCGTATAAAGCCGAATATTGTGTTATATACGAATATATTAGTAAAATTTTGTTAGCCGAATCGACGTTCTGATCTTTAAATAAAAACTTTAAGCAAGTGCGAGTTTATGTTGCGCAACGAGAGTCAAATACTATTATTACTTACGTTACCGCGAATTATTATTACGTATTTTGTTAGATTAACACTAGAATGATAGTGGAAAAAATGCTTAAGCACTCTAAAGGAAATATCCTCTTTATCACTATACTTTAGCATAAACTTGTAGATTATTATCATTATGTTGTTTCCAAGTATTAACCTTCTATTTAGAAATAAAATTCCATTATATTTTAAATCAATCCAATCAACCCACAGTTCTCTGATACCAAAAAAAGTAAGTTAAGTATTTACTCTTTTAAGCTTTGAGCTTTTAAGCTCGTATTTTTTTAACTGAATAACTAGAAAAGATCTCATTAGTCCAGTTCGCTGAGTAGCTGAAATAGTTTAAATAAGACAGAAATAACAATTTGTAGCCGAAAAGATGAATATACATAGCAAGATTAATTACTTATTATCTTAGCTTTTTTTTTTAACGTTGGGAAATGCATTTACGCACTACGTGTGGGACTCACCAGCGTAATACAGCCAGTACTACCCACTAAAACCCAACAAAACCTTCCCCCGTCTTAATGGGACGTCGCAGGATCGCTTACGCATTCAACTACGACGCCCCGACGGCAGGTCTGCCAAAGCAGACCACCACAACCATGGGGTTGCTCCCAGGTCCACTCTGCTATCAGAGAAGTACCAGGAGCAACCCGCAAGGTACACCGCCCTCTGAAGAGGGCCACCTCCCACCGCCCACCGAAGTGGGCAACCTCCCTGTGCGTTTCTTAGCTTCGCGCCCGGTTGGATTGCCGGGCACTACTGAGCCCCCCCACCACGACAAGGTGAACGCACGTTGGGGGGGACTTATTATCTTAGCCTAAGCTATCTGAAATTATCAAAAACCAAAGACAAGAATATTAGATGTCTTGTTCAATGTAACTCCTAAGAGTAATCAAAGTAATTTATAATAATAATTAAGTTCGATGAATATACTACGTACGACGTTTAGTAGAAGAAAGTTATGAGACACGTGACTTTGCTTCGCCCAGGTGTGTTTCTGGTCGCCTAGCGTTACAACAAATATACATACAATATACACGCATATTTTAGCATTTATATTATTTATCTATATATATTATTATTTATTTAGTAATTTGACTATAAGTTTTAGAAAACCAATTAAGCGTTTCGACAAGTTCCGTTGAGTTTTTTTTATTTATACATTATGGGTTTAATTAAAAACATAGCAAGTTTCTTTAAAATTGCCATGTGGATTTAAAAAGGGCGGATTGAATTTTGAAATTAAAGTGCTCTTTATACGTGGTTCAACATTAAACGGAACTTAGATTTTGTGGTTGTACACTACATTAGATGATTAGAAATGAGAGTGAATCCGCGGATAATAACTAGTACTCTACAAATTACTTCAGCAAGTTAAAAGGATAGGAAAACACGGCTGGAATATTTACTTGGTAGCAATCTGCCTTGGTTTCGCTTGATTCTTGATTGTTGACACGTTTGACTTAATTTGTAGTGACCCTACTTGCTATGCCAGCGGTCGCAGGTTCGAGTTCCGTTGGAGGCATTCATTTGTGAGAGGATCACGAATGCTTGTACTCCAGTCATGGGTGTTTATATTTATAATATGTATGTATTTATATTTATTCACTTACACATCTATTACTTATACTTAGGCTAATACATTTTATACTTTCTTTCAGATTTCTCACGCCACTTATAATCGTATATCCCATATACTTATTTAAAGATTTGCAAAAATAACCTAACCTAATAACCTAAATAACCTAACACACATTCTAAAATACATTCATGTTTATATATAAATTTAGTATATACGTCATGTCTCAAAACGTTAATGCATATATAATATGATAATAGCCTTATCAAAATTATACAATATATGAGATATGAAACGCTAGAAACAAATTAACTGTAGGGCACAAAAGCGGGACCACCCTTCGTCGTATTGTGCCTCTTGACAATGGACATCGATGTTAAATGGTATAAGTCACGAAATGAATATTTTAAATAAATATAAATTATTTTATTATTAATAATATTTAGTGTAAAAAATGTAACATTATTTTAAATTAGTTCATGTGCTGTTTTGAGAGACTTCAAATGGGTTGCCCTTAAATTGATCGATTGCAAAAAGGACGAGGTTCTTTGTTTCCACCTCGATGTGTGATCACCATCACATCGTGATCACACAGTCATGGCGTGAGGAGGAGAGGGGTGGGAGGGAGGGGAGGGAGGGAGGGGAGGGTCTCATGCTTGTGGTTTGCCTCGGCAGGCCAGTCATCGCGTTGGGGAGTCATCGTTGGTAGTATTGTCTTTTCCGGTCGGCGAGTCCCCCATAACCACCTGTATGCAGGTAGTATACGTAAATTTACCATTTGTATATTTTGATACCTTCATTTTTTAATGAATATATTAAATCAAGACTTGCCCTATTTAAATGTAAAAAATATACTCTTCAAAATGTGGGACAATTATTATGACTATGAAATCCTAAAAATATAAACATTTCAACAACTTAAACTACTAAATGATTATTTTAGATTATATATAAACAACGACAGGGGCGTGGCTTAAATCTATTACGTGCGATAGTATACGCGTGCATATAGAAAAGAAAAAAGCGTGACTTAAAAACTAGATTTCGCCGTCGCGGGGACTTGTCGTTCGTAATAGTACGTTTTCAGTGGTGTTTCCAAGTGTACGAGTATTATGTTTATATTAACACCGTACGGTAAAGTATGATACGGCAAAAAAAAAACGATTTATTTATTCAGCAAATCGTATACCGTGGTGACAAGAGACATTCTGATACGATTTACCGAATGTGAAAGCATGTACTTTTTTGCCGATACGGCAAACTATATTCAAAAGCTGTTCCGATAAACGGTAAACACGTGATCTCGCTTTAAGAAGGTGGTTAAGTGGGACTCACCGGCTAGAAAAGCCAGTACATCTTCAATTATAACTAAAATAAAAAAGCTACTGATGTCCCAACTCTTATTTAATTTTTCATAAGAGCCATTTTTGTTTACGTTTGTAACTCAATAACTTTGTATATATAGCAGCATACATGAATGACTATATTTTCACAAGCGGTTTTTTATAACTAAGCAATTTAAGTAAATTTTAACAATGTGTTTAAATTAAAAGAGTAATATGTGTGTATATATTTCTTACTGAAACAGTTAAACCGATTTGGATAAAATTAAGTACACAGATAGATATGATATGATACAATGGATATTTTTAGGCACCCAGGACGCACGTGAACGAAGCAATGGTAAGTGGAAGTCGAAGATATAATAGAACTAGCAACTCACCCTTGCTTCGCGCACACGTTTTCGGGCTTAGTATGGAATACCTTCTTTTTAGGTATGTTTTTCATGAAATTTTCCGATATTTTAATAGTTATTCTGTTATTCGGGATAAAGAAAATCCAACAAAACAAAAATCATAAAAATCGGTCCAGCAGTTCTCGGCTTATAAGTGTTGTAACAAGCCCGACTTTGTTTTATATACCTATCATAATATGTATACTGTATATACGCTTAGTTGTTTGCTTATCATTTGTACCGTAGTCTAGTCAGTTCTTTCAACTCAATTATTATTCTGTTATGACAGGTAGGCGTTATAATGAATATAGCTAGTGTGTATTACTTCCGTACCCAAAGAACAGTGTTATGTTAATTGCATTCATATTTAATGCTGCAACATTTCATGTGTTGATTTTATAATAAACTGTTTTTTCTATATGACGGAGGAGGATTTAGTTACCTTTATCTGTTATGAAACCTTATTATTGTTTAAAGTCACTATGTTCATATAATATATAATAATATTATATGAACATAGTGACTTATAATAATATAATTATTTTTTAATTTATTTTTTATTGCTTTTAAAGTGATTTTAAATTTAGAGCAGAGATTTAACCTCGAGCGGGGTCGAGACGCCATCACGACATTCTTTGCAGAGTGGCTTAGTAACGTTGGTTGATCATGGTGGATCATAGAGAGATTTGCTTTGATATTGTAGTTGAAAGTCGATGATTGGTGACCGTGAACCCGCTACCTCTAAATCATTAGAATTACCGTTTCAAGTTTATAACATTGTAATTTCCCTGATTAAATTGTGTATTGAGCATTGAATACTTTATTATTTAAGCCCTGATAACGCCCACAAGATGAATAACCACTAAAGATGATGTTCGTAGTATATGGATAATACGACATATATATAAATTGGCAAAGACAACAAGTTTAGTACCTTTTTCTAGTATATTTAACAATCATTTATTTTTTATTTTTTAGCTATTGACGAGCCTTAGTGTTATCAAAAAAAAAAATTGGTAACAGTACGTTTTTGTTATATAGGTAAGTGAAATCTTTTCATATATGGTGATATGATTGTTTTCTGTCAAGGTATTCTCAGTAACAGCTTGGAGTTGGGAAGTTGGCGGTGTTTCAACCCCGTAAGTTGTCGGTCCTGCGCCATCTCTCGTCCGTCGCGCCGAATTGTAATTTTATTGTGAGCATCGATTCGATTTCGTCCGAATTTTACTCGTGCACCTTTCAACTACTATGGGGGCGCGCAGATTGCGTGCGAGTTAGTGGTACGTATACGTGCGTGTAGGTCCGACGTCCGAATACAATCCGAACTTGTTGGGATTTTAATACGCTTTCGTGCGTTAAAAATTAAAATTGGGTGTAGAAAAATTTAAAAACTTAGTTTATGAGCATAAATGTTGTTTCTTCATACGTGCATAACCATGAAACAGTATGTAGTCATTATATGAGTCTTCCATAATATGATAGAATTCACCGAAATAACGTATTTTTGAATATATATCACGCACCTATTCGATTCTACGATAGCGAAGACGCTGTCGCAGTCTCCGGGTTAATATAAGAGAATTATCTTGAAGATAGAGATTATTCATCGCGCTCCAAAGAGGACTTCACGAGTGCGATATCACCGGAAAACTACCTATTTGACGGAGAAAAATGGATTCAATGCGCGCACTTAATTCGTACGACCAGGATCAGGAGATCAGATTTAGGATAAAAATTCGTGTCCAAAGTGCGTGCGGTCTAACTTTCCAAGTTTACGACACGCGAGTGACAATACTTACAATAATTTCTGATATGAACTAAATCTGATGATGAATTATGATCATGAGTTGCACTTTCCTTATTAGGTTCTCTTAGACATATATTTTTCGATGTTTTTATTTGCGGTAAGATATGTGGCAATAATGTTGAAAATGATTCGCACATAAAAATATTGGATATGAGATTTGAACTCACTTCACTTGGTTTCTCAAAAGTGTGCGTCATCTTCGGCCTTCCTAATATTTATTCTAACCATATAATAATACCATAATGTGGAAATACCGCTATGTAGGGGAAAAATATTGTCATTATTTTATATTCTTTTATAAAAGACTTTGAATAAAAATGTAGAAAAAAACATCTATCATATTTTAACATTACTTAAGACCTACTTTTACTGTATACTGAATATGGTTTGAAATATTAGGTACAAATAAAAATGAAATCTATCAAAAAGGATTTTCGTATATTTTTATATTATAATTATTTCATAAATAAACTAGAGCACAGTCAAACTAAAATAAGCCATTTGCTGAATTTTAGCAAAAATATTAAAATTTTGATATAAAAATGTTTAAATTCAAAAGATGTATTTATCTAATTTATTTTCAAATAAATTTTATACATAAAATTTAGAATCTGTTTCGGTGAACTGGCCAGGAATGACAATATATGATTTTAAGAAAAAAAGTTTTCAGTCATCAGTTAGCGTTCGTCTGATCAAGTACAGTGCGATCATTCACTTACGACTACCCGCGAAACAAAAAAAAAAAACTTAAAATGGTCAAATGTATAAAATGTACTAAAACAATTACAAAGAAACTACCTGGATTGCAGTGTGGCAAATGTAATAAGTGGTTACATGCGTTATGTGCCGGTCTTACTTCTGATCAATTGATCACCCTGAACTCCACCGAGGCTATCGACTGGAAGTGTAGAACTTGCGCGGAAGGAACTAAATCCAGGCGTCTGTCATGTATCATGCCTGATATCGAGGATGAAGGCGACGATAATACTGACCCTGAGTTTCTGATCCCAGACAACAACATGACGCAGCAAATTTTACGGGAAATAAGGAACGAAATTAAGGACATTGTTCAGTTTGAATTACAACGTTCGCTTAAGTACTACTCCGACAAGATAGACGACTATGAGGAGCGCATGAAATTATATGAAACCAGGATCAAAACGGTCGAAAATCAGTGCGTTGATTTGAAAAATAATCTCAAAAACATGTCATTAAAATATGACGTCCTTGAAGGGAAGTGTAACCAATTAGAGCAAGCACAACTATCCCAACAGCTGGAAGTCTGCGGAGTCAAGGAAGTGGAACGGGAAGACACGATGGAAATAATAAAGAACGTGGCATCTAAAATTAACACCGACATCTCCGACGTCATCAAAGCATATAGAAAGAAGGTACCAGCCCACAAGCGTACCGAATCTAAAAGGATTGAATCTCCACACAACCCCATTACCGTTATTCTGAGGAACGGTGTGCGTAGTGCTTGGCTGGAAGCGAGTAAGAAGGTAAAGTTCTCAGCTCGTGATATAGGAGCGGAAGGTGAACAAAATCTATACCTACGTGAGTCTTTAACACCGGCTACTGCATACCTCCTGTGGAAGACAAAATCAGAACTAAAGGTACGTCATTGTTTTAAATATGTATGGTGCAAGAATGGAACTGTCTTAGCGAGGAAATCCGAAAATGAGAAAATCATTTCTTTTCACTCCTTACAACAGCTGGAAGTGCATACTCGTAAACTAGAACAGTTAAATTAAATTTTTTATACTCTAATATTTGTACTATCAATATGTATATACTTTTGTTTAAAAAATGGATGACACAATTTGTGACTCTAAAGAATTAACTTGTATTAACTTAAACGATTTTACAAATAAATTGCCGAATTACGACAAACCGCTATTGCTATTTCATGTAAACATAAGATCTACTCTCAAAAACTTCGCTGAACTCGAATACATATTATTTAATTCCGATAAAACCATTCATTTGTTGATTTTAACTGAAGCTAACATAAAAGAAGACTGTGTTAATATGTACGAACTCCCAGACTACACAATGTACTACGAACTTAGGCAATACAGAAAAGGTGGAGGTTTATTACTTTATGTTCATAATTCATTATCCTTCATTAGACATAGTTCTTCCTTTAAATACTTCGAATGTATTACCGGAGAGTTAATTTAAAACTTTAGTTATAAATTAGGAATCTGTGCAATCTATAGACCACCGGATTATAGTAAAGAAGGATTTATTCATGAACTTCTATCCTTTGTCTCAAAATATAACTCAAAAAATAATTATGTTATTATTGGAGATATAAACTTAGACATTAAAAAAAGTAGCCCTATTACAAATCTTTACTTAAACTCCCTATCCGAAATAGGCTTTTACTCGGGTATAAATCAATATACACGAATAGAAAAACGCATGGACATAATTTGTAAATCTTGTGTTGATCATGTATTTATTAGAAATATCACTAATTGTGAAATATATACCGGCGTTGTAAAAATCGTCCTAGCCGATCATTGTATAACATGTTGTGCGATCTTCGACGCGCGGCTCGGTACCGATGACTCACGCCTGCCTCAGCTGATTACGAGAATAAATAATAACAATCTGCGAAACAAGTTATGCAGTGTTGACTGGAGCGAACCGCTTAGTCTTAGTGACCCTAACGATATTTATAATTTTATTTACAAGCAATTTAAAAATGCATATGAAACGAGTAAATATTGTGTAGAATATAAAAGTAAAAGAAAAATTTGTATATGGGCAAACAAAAAGTTAAAGTATATGTGTAAAAAACGGGACGAACTTTATAATATTTGGCGTGCCGATGAAAAAAATCCTGAAAAGAGATTGTTATATAATTCGTATAGAAACAAAACAAATAAGTATACTCAATTCTTAAATAATCGTAAAATAAAGAATGATATCTGTAAAAACTTTAAAAATCAACGAGAAATTTGGAAAATAGTTAACAATCTTACCGGAAAAATTGCTAAATGTATTGACGATGTAATTATTAAGCATTTTAAGCAGGATCCGCTTAGTCTATCAAATAATTTTGCGACAGAATTCGACAATAATGTGAAAAGTATATGTATCGATTGTGATTTGAAAATGTTAAATTCTACCTCGTATGAAAATATACCAGAAACTTCAATCAGACTAGAGCGAGCACGTGAAGAGGATGTCAAACGTATAATTTTGCGTATAAGTGACAAAAAAAGTCCAGGTTATGACGGAATTAGGGCAAGCGATATAAAATATACCTCCTCACATCTAGTACCAGTCATTACTCACCTCATAAACCAGTGCATAGCTACATCAATTTACCCGGATATGTTGAAAATTGGCGTAATTCGGCCGATTTATAAGAAGGGAAAGCATGACGATTATAATAATTACCGTCCCATCACTATTTTGTCATGTGTAGATAAAATTATAGAAAGGTACCTAGGGGATAAAATAAATAAATATTTAGCTCAACATTCAATCATTAATAATAAACAATATGGTTTTCAGAAAAATAAAAGCACCACTGAATTACTAAGAAAATTTACTAACGAAGTTAACACGCATTTGGACAAAAAACTTCACGTGCTCGTTTTACTCATAGATTTTAGCAAAGCCTTTGATGTATTAAATTACAATATTTTATTCGATAAACTTTCGCGGGGTGGTATACAGGGTCCTTTACTGAAATTATTAAAAAATTATCATCTTAACAGAAAAACCACAGTAAGCCTATCCAAACAATGTAGTAACTTAATATCAACCAAACGGGGCACAGCACAGGGCTCAATTATCGGCCCTACTGAGTACTTGTTATGTGTGAACGACATGGTTAATATTATAAATGAGGGCACTGTATACCAGTTCGCGGACGACACATGTTTAGTGGTAGCTCAAAGAACGGTCAAACATGCCCAGGAAAAACTACAAAATAATTTTAATCAATTATGTAAATGGGCACACGATGTAGGTCTGATAATAAACGCACACAAAACGAAGTTTATACATATTCACTCGTCGCACAATCAGACAGACATCAGACCTACCATCGTGGCTCACAACCACTCTTGTTTGCACTCTTCATGCAGTCTGAATTGTTCGTGTGTAGCTGTTGAACAAGTGAAAACACATATGTACATAGGCTTAATGATCGATGACAGATTTACCTGGGGCCCGCATACAGATCACGTTTGCTCTAAATTAAGATCATTATTAAGTAAACTAAGTATACTCAAAGCCAAATTACCATACCAGACACTAAGGCTCCTGTACGTGGCCTTGGGTGACTCGGTTATCGATTATGGTCTTAGTAGTTACGGCAGATCCTGCAAATCAAACTTGGAAAATATTTACAATTTACAGTTAAGATTATTAAAAACAATTGTACCTAAACGCATACTTAATAATTATAAGAACAACTATATTCAGCTATTTCGGCATTGTAATGTTATGAACATATATGATAAAGTTAAATTTTCTATTCTAACTCAAATTAATAATACAACCTTGTTAAATGAAAAACTTAGACCTTTAGGCTTACGTCAACTTGATTTAAACTATAAATACCACTTACCAAAAACTAACAATAAGTATGGAAAGAGAACTGATAACTACTTAATACCTGAATATGTTAACGAACTGCCCAGAGAACTGCAAGAAATGTATAAAAGTACCACGAAAATCAAATCACTTTTTAAAAAATATTTTTTACAAAAACAAACCGAATAAACTGAATGACTCTCTGTACCCAGATAAACCCGCGAGGTTTTCGTGGTACTTAAATTGCAAATTATAATGTATTTGTTATGTATTGGCCAATAAATAAAAAAAAAAAAATAAAAATAAAAAAAAATAGATTGTATTTTAGGTCAATAGCGTAATAGTTAGTCTAATTAGATCTTGAAATGTCAAAAATCAAACACCATATAGATTGCTATATCATTTATTCACGTACTTCACACTCAAAAAATGACATGAAATAATTTGTATAATTACAATGTATCTACGGTACATATACATCTATATTTTTAATTACATAAAATAATAGAAAGTGATGTAGATTAGAGCATCTCAATTGACTTAATATACTACATTAGAATAGTATTGTTCAAACAAATGATTTAGAATCAACATTGTAATGGATGATAGCTATTTAGTAACGGAATGCAGTATATATTCCACTACGTCACATTTAATTACATATTACAATATAGTGCACTGATTTATATATGAAGCTGCTCCAGGCAGTTAGATTAAGACCTAAAAGGCTGCTGGTGGCAGGTAATCACTTTTTGTAACTTTTCCTTCGAATAGCATACAAAATGGATGAACTAAAGACAAGATGTTAATAAATTTTATCCCTAAAAGGGGTGAGAAATGGTGAGAATATTATATGAAAAAAATATATTAATACTGTGTCAAATTAAAAATAACAGCCTGTGAAGCCGGTACATACTGCTAGTTCTATTAGTAGTAGGTACTTTAAAAACATGATGTCGAAACTGAAATTTATTAGATATTTTAAATACATTTAATGTATAACTAATTATATACCTTTGTAGATTTACTTCCACAATTACGTCACACAAGTACAAGTAACACAGACATTATTATAACATCATGTAATTATACAGAGTGTATTTTTACATAAAATTTAATAACAGATGAAAGATAATGAAACTCCTCATATTACTTATATTTTTCATTAATTGCCATGGAAAATATGTTACCGATATCATAAAATACTTTATGTAATGGAGATATGTCTTTTTCTCGGATATTGTACTGAGAGCTTATTATTAAGCTGCTTATTATAAGTCATGAAGTTCTATTAGCAAAAATATTAGAATAGTTAAAAATTTACGATGAATTCACATAATATTTTCTTAGATTTTTCGACGTTTCGAATGCTTTGTAGCAAACAATGGAGAGGCGGGGCTAATGAATTCAATTGTGACAAGATAATGAAACTTTACATTACACTGTTCTAATATCACTGATGTTAGTAGTTAAGACGTTAAATAAACAGCAGTCAAAGCAGTTAGTGTCATGTCCCTCGTTACTCAGAAAAGGGAGCTGACGCGACGTGATAACGATAAGGCTCTTATTTTCCTTTAAAATTAACTATAAAATTGATCACATCGCTAACAAGTATAATAAGTAATAAGAAAATATATTTACAACTAGTGACTCGCTTGGGTTCGTGCCTATATGATTGTTTGAATTGACATAACTTTTTTATTTATGAAAAGATTGAAATAAAACAAATACTAAATGTTAAGTAAAGCATACCACAATACATTAGTGAAAACCGCACCCAAATCGGTTAAGCCGTTTCTGAGATTAGTGCGCACAAACGTACAGATAAACAGATAAAAAGTCTAAAATCATTGTTTTGATTTCTATTGCGTTTTAGACTGCCAACAATAGTTTTACCCAATTATCTTCCATGTACAGACAGCAATCAGTTACAATTTTATCATATGTATAGATGATAATTAGATGCTGTGTTTCAGACCAGTTACTTTAAGCAATAATGAGATAATTTTAAGAACATACTAAGAATATTTACAAAGTATTTTATAATCGACACAATTCTAAGGCGACGACATTTAAGCACTTTCTTACAATCTAAATTTCATTTTCTCGTATCAACGATAATCCATAAAATTTTTTATCTGTGTTAAATAAAAGGAACAGTTCAAAACAAATAGCATTAGTACAGTAATACATAATATATTATTGACATTTTTAAATAATAAAATATGTCTATGTTTAACAAGAATTAATGATGCTATATTTGGATCTTTGATAATTATTAATTAACTATAATTAATAAAGGTATGAGAGACAAGCAAAATTCAAGACAACCGAGTGTCGAAGACGGTGCTATAAATACTAAATACAATAAATTAAAAAAGTTAGCTTTAAAGATCAGGTCTTTACGCTGCGTATTCTCTAAATAAAATCTCTCTAAAATAAAGATGGATATTTTTGGGAACGCTTCTCTTCAAATAATTATTACTGCACAATATAATACATATTACTGCACGGTATTCCTTGCTTTTGCAATATGAAATATTTGACGACAAAATTACTTGTAACAATAAATTTTTCTCATCATTAATTAATTAATTTATTTATGTGCTATAATTAAAGAAAAATAAAGCTAAAATAAAACGGAAGTTTCTGGTTATGCAAGAAAGTTAATCCTATGGGTTTCAATATAAAATAAATATATAAAAAAATCTATGTTCTAACATATTTTTACATCCTATTATTAAGCTATTAAACGTTTTCTGCCTCTACTTTTATTTCACTTTCGTCTTTCATTTTTGTAACAACTTATTTTCTATTGAACGATGGATTATAATACTGTTTATTTATATTTCTACATTTTCATAAAATACACTGATTGGAAGGTTTTTTTTCAGTGTTAAAACTAATAATTATAATAAATAAATCATCATTTATACATCTAAGTTTTGTTTTTAATACTTATATATTTCTTCGTTTTGATATACAATTTTTCTTAACTTATATAATAATTTAATAATACCAAAATGTATTTTAATGTAGTATGCTTCATAAAAAGACAAAATAGTAAAATCTAAGATTGCTTTGGTTAGGCCAACAATAATTAATTAAGCAATGATATTATCAAAACAATTATTAAGTATATTTTAACAAAAATAATATTTTATTTATTAACACTTGTAACATTACAGTAAAACAGAAAATTTATATCTATTCATTTACGTATTAAACGAACACTTAGTTAATATTAATAGTTTAAGGATATTTTTAATTGACTAAGAACGCTAGAAAGCTTTAGCTGGGCTCAAAGCTTAAAGTTTTAAAGCGTTTTGTGTCTTTCTATAATGTGACAATGAACAGATTTTGGCTTCTCTTAACATTAAGACATTTTAAAATTAATACTTACGCCAAATGGCGTACATACATACATACATAATATATGCACAGTAGCAGAGCACGTGAATAATATTATTATTATTAATAATAATTATTACTTATTTTACAAATTCTCAATTATATATATTAATTTATTGAATGACTTCAAAAGATTCAGACTTTAAAATCTTGTTTATTGTCACAATATTTTCTGTCTATGTTACACTTACTGCATACTTGCTTATCTTTTACACATTAAGTTATTTTAAAATTATTTACTCTATATATACTTACATACATTGTTAACTAGAAATATAAAGAGACTTTTATATTTGAAAACTATTTACAACATTTATTGTCAGTTCTGAACATTACAGATGAAATTATTATTATGCTTAATAATATGCAACAAGTACTCTACAAAATTATTTACAAGTTATTATTAAAAGGCCAACTTTAAAAAAATCTGGAAAATTTGCTTTACATACATACATACACGAATATTAACGTTACTATAATACATTCATTTAATGTCTATACATTGAAAGCACATATTATACTAGTCATATATTAGTATTGTCTTATGGTAAGCGATCTAATTAATACAATTTCAATATAAATTGTGCGCGTAATACTTTAGAAGGATACTGTATAACAGCATCGAATTACGCATTTTTGTAGCCAATATACATGGACTAGGTAATATGAAAGTCGCCCCGAAGAAGCCTGGTGAAGGTCTTTTTGAATTGCTGATTGGCTAACGCATAGCAAAAAGGGTTAATAGGACTATTAGCGTAGCACAGAAAATATGAAAACATATACAAATGTTGATTAATACACGGTGGATCTGTACAGAAGCCTTCAACTAACGCTAAAATGTGATATGGTGTCCAGCAAACGACAAACGCGCCTAATATAAAAGAAATCGTCCGGAACGCTTTTCTGGCTCTATTCTCAGACTTAGATTTTTGCCTACCAATACTTGGAAATAATCCATCTCGTTTTGAACGTTTGACTTTCAATTTTTTTCCTATATTTTTAACAAAGTCTCTCCTAGAATCACTACGACCCGCCCCACTAACTACTGGGCTTGAAATATCACTATTTTCAATTGCTGGTGTTTCAGTAAGCTTTAAAGTCGAGGTTTTATTTTCAGATGGTTTTTGAGATGAAGTTTCATTATTATTGGAAGACGATGATACAAGGGTTATAATGGGTTTTGGACGTTCTCCAGTAGTTAAACTTACCTCGGTATTAACTTTTATAGGTGGTGGAGGAGATAAATTTGTTTTGGGTTGTGTTACTTGAGCTTCAGCTGTTGCTCGTATGAGAGCAGCCTGTAATAATGAAGTATTTGTTATAATACCCGAATTCAATGTAGGAGGAGATGATGGCTCAGTAGCTGTTGGAAAGGTGATGGAAGATGGAGGACTTTCATTAGTAGGGGAAGGAACAATGATAGAGCTCTCATCCATATACCTCAAGTCAGCACCATCCATACCCATGAGCACATCAGAGCCTGTGCCGTCATTTTTTATTAATTTAAATATTTTAGCTCTAGATGATTCTGATTGAGATGGGGGACTCTCGGATACGGGTGGACTGCCTCTAAATTCTGATGGAGGAGGAATGATTCTTTGAGCGATTGTAGTTGTTACTTCTCTCTCAGAAGGCGTCGCTATCCCCGATGATGAAGGGGACATAAAGCTAGCGAAAGATAGAGGAACACTTACTGCTGGTGCTTGTCCATTACTTTGCGAGGTATCGGGATTTTCAGTATCGAGAAGACTCTTCTCTGATATTTGGGATAATGATGATTTTGGTTTTTCAATATCATGTTTTAATAACGGAGATTGTTTTATATCTGGTTTCATTAGCATACTACCATTTAACCGCATATTGTTAAGTAATTGAAGTGCACCAGTTTGCATCACTAAATTAGCTACGGATGGCCGCTTTTTAATATTTGATTGAGTAGTACTTTCATCGTCTGAGTCGAATGCAGGACTGCTTGATCTTTCAGCTTCAACTTGGTCCTCTTTTTTATCTGCATCTGACTCAGCTGTTGTAGATGTACCAGTTACTGTTGCACTACTTTTATGGGCAGATGATTTCTGACTCGAATTTGAATCTGTTGATCCACCTAAATTTAGTAACGGAGCGGCGAGTGATCCTTTTGAAGTTGAGTCTTTACGAATGGAATCAGAAACTTTTATTTGATCTTCACTAGAAATTGTAGCTTTAGATAAAGCAGCCATTCCAGCAGCTCTTCCCGCCATACCAGTCATTACACCAGCACTTAAAGCAACCATTGATTGCATTTTCCTTTGTTTCGCTTCGCTCTTTTTTTGCATGTTATATGCTGTTTTAAAAATACCAGCATACAACACAATAAGTACAAAAAGCGTAGTCCAATAGTATCCTATAATTAAAGCTGTATTGAAAATTGGATCTTTAAGAAATTGAACAGCGCACTCGCCTTCTTGCAAATCTCTATATCCAACAAAATGTTCCCATCCGAATATGGTAGTAAAGAATAATAATGCTGGTATTATCCAAGTAACTGTGACCATCCATATCACTCTATTTTTAGTTCTCCAAGCTCTATATCTTGCTGCTATTTTGACGCTACAAAATCTATCTACTGTTATGAGTAAAACGGTATATTGTGATACCAAACATACTGTGTAGTCAACGGACAGCCAAAGGTCACATAACAAAGGCCCCAAGTGCCAGTACCCTTTTAACACATAATCTGTATAAAAGGGGAGCGATAACGTACCTGAAACCAACCAATTGTATTAGACAGTAAATTGAGTGGCATGCTTTTATGTTATACAAATCATTTTTCGATATGTAACTATTCCAAAAATTTTGTTGTTACATGTTATCCACATAATATTATAACTATATTTTACTTATTTATTTAAGAATATTGCTTGAAATCTATACAATTAACTCTAATTAAAGCTTCACAAATTATTTGGAAGAAGTTATTATAATTTAGGTTAGTTGAATTCTACGTAAGTTAAAATATGCTACATTACCTTACAGCATCTTACCTATTAGCAGATCAGTAGCAGCAAGTGAAGCTATGAAGTAGTTGCTTGGCTGACGAATCGTTCTGTCTACCAAAAATGCAAGCAGTACTAGTACGTTTCCGCTAACAGTCAAAAGTATGACCAGCACCAGACACGTCGCAATGATGATCGCTAACCAAAGTGGGAAAGGTGGAAGAACTGGTTGCTAAAAAAGAAAATAAATATTTTAAATAAAATTAAAATTATATATACTGTATATATGTATTTAATAGTAATTCCGGATTTGTACTGAAGGATTATTTAAATAATAATGCTTGAAACTTTTCAAGATTTGTATAATGTTATTTTAGAAATTTTAACATTATTTTAGTAATTCTAGATATTATTCATTACATACAAAATTAAGTAGACATTTAGAGAGACCCGTTCTAGCTTCTTCCGGGTTAAATATAACTTATACATTAAAATGTGTGAATATCTTATCACCTCCAGGTAAATTTCTAAGAAATTAATTAAATTTCTAAGAAATCTATTGTTAACTGTAACGTGAGGGATTATTAAATATTTGCTGCTTTAAATACATGGTTTAAATACAATGTTTTCAGGAATATAAAATATTATATGTGTTGCTGCATTTATACCCGAGTGACTTTACTTGATATGTAACTAATATAAGTTATCAATTACATACCAAAGTATAGAACTTATTAATGGAGTGACTTATTTAAAAACATATAGTTGAAGAGTTAACTAAAAATATAATATTTTCACTATTTAGTAACCCGTTTATTAGCTTGAGACTACATACACACACAACAGAAAATAATTATTTAAAGAAATAATAAAATATTACGCCATTTTCTATGTTTAAATCTTACTATTATATAAATGTGAAAGTTTCGATGGATGGATGTTTGTTCCTCAATCACGCTAGAACGGTTGAACGGATCTGGATGAAAATTGGCACAGTGATAGATTATAGTCTGGAATAGCATATAAGCTACTTTTTATCCCAGAAAAATGTACGGTTTCCATGGAATAGGTTTGTTTTTATTTTTCACTAGGAATCCAAGCGAAGCGAGGGAGAGCCGCTGGTAATTATATATAAAAAAGGAAAAAGATAATTGAAAATTAAATCTGTGTGATTTCAAAAATATCTTCTAATCTGATTTACATCTTACATTATCATCTACCTTGACCTTTTCTATTTACATTCTGTTGTTATACTCGCTTTATGATTCAACGGTATTGAGTGCAGGCATTGTTTTGAAACTACTAATGAATGCGCGATTCTTGTATAGATTGGAGTTTTTCATAAAGTGCACTTTGACTGAGGCGGAGTGGTATTGTTAGTTACTGTTCGAATTATTTGTACACAATTTGGCATGAATGTTAGTATTTCTATATTAAAAAAAATATTCTAGGCAAAAATAATTTGGAAATCCATTTAGAATTGGTTCTACTTTCACTTACTGCGGAATTTTTCTTCTATTAAAGTTATATTATGATCAAACTCCGAAAAGTAATGGCAGTGCTACTGAAAGTCATTTAATCTATTAAATATAAAACAGCTATAGTGTTTTAAGAAAGAGAAATCTTTACTATTTGGCTTAAATATTTATTTATATAACACAGTAGCATAGGCGTAGTAAAATAGCAATAGAATTGGCCGTAAACCTTATTAATTGTTAATATACAAGCTCACGCGATTTCACCATTCTCCGATTCAGCATTTATTGGATTTCGACCGTTCGGTTAATCGGTCACTAAAAATTATTGGAGGTACTTTCTATATGAGTGTTTTATTTGATTGTACTAAATAAATTGTGCTTAATGAAAAACTTATTATTTTTGCACTTAAATGATTTCCAGATATTAATATTTATAATTATTATCTAGTTTTGGAATCTTTATATAAATAGACAAAGACAAAACAGTTAAGTAGTTCAGTGGTTTTCTCCTTTGTTTGTGACCCGATTTTCTTATTTTTTGTTTAGTTGCTATAGATGAGCTTTAGTGGCATCAGTAAAGACTTTGGAAACAGATTTTTTTAAATATAAATAGGTAAATTCTTTTCATATTATTTAAATAATAATGTTATCCTCAAATCTTGTCATCTTCATTCATTCAAGTAAGTACTCTTCAAACGCACTTAAAGTCTTAATTCAAGCATTTTAATATATCAGTATTATATGGTCGCCACATTAAAGATAAAGTGTGAGGTATATCCTCTAACAATTCCGCTTACACCAAAGGGCATATAATGCCAACGGAATACGAGAAAAGAAAAAAAATCTATTGATATCCAAAAGTTAGATTAATTATCGAGATCAAACCTTGTGTGATGAGCTCACTTTTTAATATAAGATTGATTTATCTAATACAAGAGATTTAAAAAAAAGAAAAATTCATATTATTTTAAATAAAAATGTACACAGAAATATGTACACAGGTACGCAGTGCTAACATAAAGCGCTCTGGCCCTGACAAACCGGTAATGATAATAATCGATTTGCTGTCGCCAGCTCTTGCACTTTTATTTACCAGATAAGGACAGGCAAATATTGTAGTACATTGCGTGCAAAAGCAGTCTATTTTAATTGAATTAAAATGTACGTACATTATAAGTTTTTATCAAACACTATATAAGTTTTAAATAGATATAAATAGTTATCACCCAGCGTTAGCCATGTAAATTTTAATTTAAAAAAAATTCGAGACTTTTTCCGAGATTTTACAGTTAATCTGCTATTAGGGCGGAGACAAATCCAATAATACAAAGATCATAAAAATTGGTTCAGGCGTTCTTGGGTTATAAATGGTGCAACTCACCCGACTATGTTTTATAGGTATATGTAGATGTATAAACTTACTGCAGATTACTTATCGTGCATGGTATATCTCAAATTGGTGGTTTAGATATATATATATATATATATATATATATATTCAGTATGTCTTTCAATCTGTTTTTGTGTCCTAAAATTTAAACTTATATTTGTTCTAAAATAATTCAAACCACAATCTAGTTCTTTACCGCAAAACGGCAAAGTAGAACCACAAAATAAGCCGAACCTTTGAAAACAATGGAAGTAAGATTAGCGGAGCATTTTAGGGTGAGATTACTAGATTGATCATGCGTCAGGATATTTTATACATAATTACTTGCCATTTTGATTTATGTGAGGATCTAAAAAAAAGACTGATGGACGTCGATCACATGATTAATGGTGGATAAAATATAACAAGATGCCATAATTATATTAGATATTCATCCCTTCTTACCGTCCTAGCGCTTTCTCCAAGGCGAGTGGTATTAGGTTGCCGATCGCCAGGCTGACCAAACTGGTTGAAAGACTTCACAGATTTTATCAGACATGTTACTCAAGATATTTTCTAATACCATATTAGCAAATGGAAAAGCTACGAGTTGCGAGACCTGCTTCACTTGATATTTTAAGCGAGTGCGCTAGCAAAAGCCCGACACAACACAATTTGTATTGATCTATATTTAACGTAAATAGACCCGAAAGAATTGTGAAGATAGCAAGTGATGAAACAAAATATCTCTTTTGAAATATCTTATTAACGATTTTTCTTGCAGAGAACTTGAAAGAATATCCAGTAACACTTAACTCTTCTAGTTCTTTCCATGCTGGTTATATCAAGATACTTTGTATCGACTACCATTTTAAACGCACTTTGTCTTTAGTTTCAGACAAATATTGTAAGATCCAGTGCCCATTAACTCTATATAGATACTGAAACTATAAACTCTAACACCTTATGAAATGTCTATAAAATACATACGTATTTAAACGTATAAAATATGTTTAGTATAGCTGTCGAAAGAAATGTTAATAAAATCAAAATAATCGACTCTAAATCCTCTCTCGTCCGTAACTCGCAAGGGACATGATATTATAGATCTCGAAGCTGACCGCTTATTAAGATCTTATCGGAATTAAACGAGAGCGATCGATACCTCATCATATTTAGGCGAAATCCAAATTTTACTGGCAAGCAGAAAATTCTCATTTCATTACAACGTAACATCAACATAATAATAACTGATTACAAAAAACAAATTTCTCAGTTCAACTCAGCGCAATAACAATGGTTCAACTTCCGAGTACTAGACACAAAATACTTTTATATTAAAACACGAAAAAATTGCAGCCTTTTTTAACATAATAGTGCCCTCGTAACGCAGTACCAGTCGCGCTCAGCGCATAAAATAGAAGGTCGAATGTACGACTTCAGTGTATATTTTATTTATACCTAAAACATAAATAGGAATACTGTATCTTCACAGTGATGCATATTTTAGTATTCGATGGGTAAAAAATCAAAAGTTCTATATATAAAAGTAAAATCAGTTGTAGGGAAAAAATCTGCTGTATTTGAATGGAAATGGAGTTTGATATGTTTATTAATGTAGAAAAACCCATATAGATCTTATTATATTTCAACAAACTTAATATAAAGAGGATACATTTTTTCACCGGTTTCAAGTTATTTTGGAAAAATATATAACACATTTTGCGTCGTTCATATAACTTTTAGGGTCTCGCTGTTCGTCCAGTTGTCTTATAATAGTAAATGGTCGCATCTTTCAAGCTGCATGTATTTAAAAATTTTGTAATTTCAAAATTTGTATTGAGTTTTATATCACAATTTAGTGGTAAAAATCCTTAGGATGTCGGCCCGACTTGCACTTAACCATTTCATTAAACGTAATAAAATTTAAATGTTAATGTTTTGTAATTCAGTTATATTTTATGATATTTATAAACTACGTATTATTACTATGTTAATATCTATTAATTTAAATGAAACTCTGATGTATAACCTATATTACTGTAAAGTTTCATCAAAATCCATCAAATAAATTTTGCATGAAAGAGTAACAAACATACATCCATACATCCTTACAAATTTTATTATAATTGTAGGATTTGTCACTGGAAGGACTCTCAGGTTAACTCATTTAGTTAAAGTAAACATAGAGGCACTAAAATATTTTTATTTGGAGATAAAGGTCCACTTAAACAGGAAGTGGTCAATTTTGCTAATGGATACTTGCTATTGCGTAATATGTTACTTTTAGTGAGAGTGATTCTAAGACAAGACATTATGTTGGATCTAATATTCTCTTTACTCACGACAACCTACATTTTTAGAATATTTTATAGCTTATATAGAAAATATACTTAAACACGCGGCTCTGCTTGTGTATTACTATAAAAATTAGTCTATCTTTCACACTTTAACCTTCTACATATGAGAGTCCCGGATATAATGGATGAAGATGCCCTTTTTATTTCTATCCGGGTAAAGTATATTTCTTTTCCAGAAAAAAAAGTATTAATTACTAGTTTTTGGTACTGTCGAATTCTCTTTCCACCAATAAAATGTCGTTCAAATAGGTTTAGTCCTTTTGAATATGAGTGTCACAAGCAGACAGGCAATAGGCTTTGTCTATTGTTTGTTACTTATTTACTACTATTTTGAAATTATCAACAAACATTTAATTTATTTGTAAGTAAACATTCTACCCTATATATAATTTACGTTTAAGATACAAAAGCGATGCTGAGCTTTACAAATTTTATTTTTCAAGTTGCTTTATATCCCGAATTTATTAAGTATCCCATTAATATTATAAGTGCGAAAGATTGGATGGATGGATGTTTGTCACTCAATTACGCCAGGATAGCTGGCTGGATCTGGATAAAATTTGGCACAGACATAGATTATAGTCTGGAATAGCACATAGATTACTTTCTATCCCGGAAAAATGCACAGTTCCTGTAGGATAGATTTGTTTTTATTTTTCTCTAGGGAAGTTTCGTGCGAATCGAAGTGAGTTGCAAGTATATAATATTGAGATTAATGTGCATATAACTTTGTAAAGATTAACCATAACCAATAAAAGAAATCATTCAATCCCGCTCAAGAGTTGGAAAAAATTATTAAATCCTACTCGATGTCATACCAATACAAAATCCACATTTATGAACCTATAAAATCACTTTAACTTAAGGGTCACCTCGAAATCTGTGCAAGCGTGAGGCTCTGCTTTATTATGACATAAAATGGCCTATCGTAAAATAGAACGCCACTGTATTTCCTACGTAATGGTTTTTTTTTGGTTGGAAACATCAAAAAGAAATGAACGAAAATTTAATAGGTAAGCATTTTTGTCGTACATTGTCGTGTAATGTTGGTTAAAAGTAAAAACATGTTAGCTGTTAATTATTAGTCATATTATACTGTTTTTAAGTATGTGTCATATAGTGTTAAATAGAGAGGTACGAAATCTCTTTTAGATACAGTAGAAAATGATACTTTTCGTCAAATTTCGTTATGTCAAAAGCAATGTCTAAAACTGTACTTATTGTCATAAGATTTGTATATTATTATCATAGTCATGATCTATACATATAATAAAATTCTAACTGAATCCTGAACCTGTACATTAAATATGTTTTGGAAAATCTTATAGAAATAGTCATTACTGTTGATACAGAGGCAGAATCTATAGTTTTTATTTTTTTTTTCTGTCTCTCTGTCTAGGAAAGCATCACGAGAAAACCACTGATGAAAGATTTGATGAAATTTGGTATGATGATAGCTGGTTATCCTGGATAACATATAGGATACTTTTTACTCCGGGAAAATATCTCATCCCTGAGAAATCTATACTAAACGTTAAAATATAACTAGAGACAAACCCGTGCAGAGCGAGGGCGAGTCGCTAGTTCTATATATAAAATATCTTTTTTAATGGTGTTAGTAAATATATCTAAAAAAGAGCACATCAAATCTGTCATATCATAGATGGCAATATCCTGCAGTAGACGTCCCTTTTAAATTGACTGATTGTAAAAAAGGAAGAAGCACTCAATTCAGCTGTATATTATTTTGTATTTTTTTTTGTTATATTATATCTCGAAAATTATAGATACTTTGAAATATACTTAATTTTACGTTGATTTTGCTGTCCAAATAACTTTTTAGTAAAAGTATTTATAAGCATTCGATTTTATTTCGAGGTAAACTGGAATTATCTTAGTTATTTCCATTTTCATCACTCTTTCATTCAGAAATCACTCAGAAATCATATTTTGCATGCATTTTTTATTTTTAGAAGTAAACTTCTTTACGCACGCTTGATTTGGGGAGTAAGCTGGTGAATGCGTGACGAGAGCGTTACGAAAAGTGTCATCGTGGGAGGCGAACGTTTGTTGCCATGGTAACCGTTGTTATTTTCTGACTAATGATATATATGTAATATTATATTCTTTCCTTAAATGATAATCTATAAATATATAATCGTAATATGCCTAATATGCGTTATTTAATTCTATTTATTAAAATTTATCATTCCTTTTACAAACAGAGAGCTGTGATATACGGGATGAAATCTTTAGCTATTTTTATTCTGTTAAGCCGAAGAAGTAGAACTTCTTACGTGCGTACATAAGTACACACACACGTTTTTTTTATGAAAATTCAAATTTGCTTACTATAATATATGGCGTTTTTATATCCAAATTAAAATCATAAATGATGAAAAGATTTTCATATAAAAGTAATAATCATATTCTCCCCATCGTTTTCGGTCATGGCAACTAATCTCAATATCTTATTGAGATAATTTAACTAACTACGCAGGAAATATTATTAGGGCAAAAATATGCACGCAAAAAAAAAGTGCACAATTTCTTTTACCTCTAAGTCTCAGGGGTCGATACTTCGGCACGACCAATGAGAGGTAGCGACAGCTTTTCGTATTCTTCAAGAAACTTGAGTGTTAAACCGTTACCTTTTCAACTTCGAAGAGCTATTGACAATTGTTTAACAAATACCCAAGTCCGGACTTGAACCGACCTCGGGATTTGAAGCCGTACAAGGTAGCTATTAGACCACCGAGGCAATTTTTAAGTAATACAGGAATACCCAAGAACTAAATAAACTTTGATTACTTTAATGATGACACGTTTGGCTCAGTTTGTAGTGAGACTACTTACTGTGCCAGCAGTCGCGGGTTCGAATCCCACTGGGGGTATTCATTTGTGTAATGACGATTGTTTGTACTCCAGTCATGTTTTTATATTTATAATATGTATATATTTAAAGTTATATATGTGTAGTGTTTGTTATGTGTTGTCAGGTGTTTATATTTATAATATGTATATATTTAAAGTTATATATGTGTAGTGTATCAACTATCTGGTATCCATAACACAAGCCTCGTAACTTACCATGAAACTAGATGGTGCTGTGTGTTAATGTCCTAACATATTTAAAATTTAAGCACTCTGATAGCTCAACTTTGTTGAATATCTGGGAATCATTAAAATACGCAAACATTCATAATTCGCTTGATTTGCACGATTTAATTGACATAATCTATATTGAACGGGTTTTCGAGTAAACATTTAAATGGAAAACTATTTCAATACCAATGTCGAAGAGCAAAATGAATAATTTATGTGTATTTAAATTAATTTAAATTATAGTAGTCGTCTCTGTGTCATGTTTACAAAATATACGATGATATGTCTGGTTCAAAATTTTGTGACCCTACTTGCTGTGTCAGCGGTCGTGGGTTCGAGTCCCGCTGGATGCATTGATTTGTGTGATGGCCACAAATGTTTATACTCTAGTCCTGGGTGTTTATATTTTATAAAAGCTAATATTATTTTATTAAAGCTAATATTAAAACTTTTAAAAGCTAAATGATATCATTTGACGGCTTTAATATGTTTAGAGCATTTAAATAAAATTATCTTTTCGGATTTTTTCGCGAATTTATTTTGATTTTTGGTTTCATCCATATTTAATTATAAAACTTATTAAAAGTATAAAAAAGTTAAAAATTAATATTAACAAATATTGTAAGGTACTTTGATACCATTTTTGAATTTTTTGAATTTATTTTTTTAATTTATGGGTAACCTGTCTGTAACAACAATATAATGCTTTTGAAACTTGACACTTTTGCTTTTTAGTCTCTCCCATGGCCATGATTGCTGTAAAGCATTTGAAACGTCGGGAATCAAAAATCAAAATAAATTCGCGAAAAAATCTGAAAAGATAGTTTTTTAATATGTCAAATATTCGTGTAAATCTAAGTATCATTGTTTATAGCAGTTGTTAAAATGAAATTAAGAATCTGTATAATATGACCTTTGAATCTCTTTGAGGTATCTATATACTATAAAAGGAAAAGAATTTTATTTATATTAGTCTAATGTTACTATACTACGAATTTGCACAAGGAATAATCACATGCGTGTGGTCTATAAATACTTATCTCTAAGGTTAGCATTATATTATAACATTACTAGCAACTCACCCTCGCTCCGCTCGGGTTCATCCCTAGTTACCCCCTACATCCCTAGTTTTAACGTTTAGTATAGATTTTTCAGAGATTACATATTTTCCCGCAGTAAAAAGTATCCTATATGTTGACCCGGATAACCAGCTATCAACATACAAAATTTCATCAAAATCCCCTCAATGGTTTTTCCGTGATGCGGTAAAGGACAGACAAAAATTTTAAAAACTATAGATTCGGCCTTTATATCGATAATAATGTCTATTTCAATAAGATTTTCCTAAAAATATTTAATGTACAGATTCGGATTACTTACAATTTTATTATATGTATAGATATATGTATATAATATAAATGGTTTTACTTGATGTACCCGCGACATCGTTCGCAACCGACTATGGCAAATTATAGAGGAAAGAGTTCCATACAAAATTTAAAATGGAAGTTTCAAAAAATTCTTTCTCAGCTAGACCTTTCATTACACAAACTATTATCCGGCCTTTTCAGGAACTCATCCCTATAGAATTTTCGAGATTTTGTAATTAATCCGTCGGTTGGAGAGTGGCTGATATTTCGCTTTTTTATACATACATACCAGACATAGGATGGCTTTGAAATGTATAATACCGCACGTTTTTACAATATTAGATTAATCCCTCAACGACCGCGGACACGCCGGCGTTACAGTTAACAATAGATTTCTTAGAAATTTAATTAATTTCTTAGAAATTTACCTGGAGGTGTTAATAAATTTATTTAACAATAGGTTGTTTACATTACTTTATTTAAATAGACTTTTACAAGGACCTTTGATTCGTCACTTTTACATTTTAAATTTAAATTAAATGTCAGTATGTAAGTCCGTGAGGAATCTACCATCGGCTATATACATCCTAATAAAAAACAATCACGGTTCTTACAGTAATCACCTCGTATAAAGGAATTTCATTCGGGATTTATATTACAGGTCTAGTAAGTATTTGGTAAATGTATTTAGTGGTGCACATTAAATTTTTATTATTATATTATAGTTATATATTTTTATTATTTTTATTATTATATTATATTATATATATATATATATATATATTCTATAATGGTATTACTATTTACTGAATAAATCTTATACTGCAAAACGCCTTCTTAAGTCGCTCGTGCTTCGATCGCAGATGACGAGTATTATTATTATAATGGCCTCTCGACCGATTTCGGCCACGGCGGCCCATCTGATTGGTACTAGCCATCTGCGCAGGAGATATTATAGTGCACAAATGTGCGCGGAAACACTAGTATACTCTCTATTCCTGTCACTCTTTTACTCCGGTAGGACGACTGCTCGACACGATCAGTGAGAGTTAAGGCGCGAGACCGAAGTCTTTACGTGCTCTCCGACGCACGGGTTTGAAACACTATCAACTTCTCAACTGTTGAGGCTTATTAAACAGAAATACTCAATAACTAAACTTGGCCCTACCCGGGACTCGAACCCAGGACCTCTGGATGTGAAGCTGTACATCATAGTCTATATACATAATAATATTCATTTTATAAATACATATATCCGCGCTGTAGGTAATGTGACGCTTTGAAATGATCTCATTTAAAGGAGCTTTTGTGAGGACACGCACTGTAACTTCTTTCCATGTTTACGGCTTACACACATAGTAAAGTTGTGTTTTATATAGCCACATTTTTACATAAAGCTCTTTCGTTGAGCTTATTGTCCTATTTATGTTTTTATTAAAATTTAAATGTAAGTATTATACAATGATCAAAGGTAGCTTAATTTTTAATTACTAGCTTTCGACTAGAATTTGAAATTCAACTATAATCATTACTGATAATTTGATTGTTGAAAACATATATGAATAGAATTTACCTATCTATATAAAAAAATGTTTCTAAAAGTTTTTAATTGATAACATTAAATCTCGTCAATACCTACTGAACAAAAAAAGAAAAAGAAAATCCGTTGACAAACAGAGACGAAAAAGGCACTAAACCGTTTTGTCTTTGCCTATTTATTTATAGATATTGTATTAAACCTCTTTAATTAATTATTATGCATTGACTTGTTTGTTGTATAAACGAGTTTTAGTGTTATCAATAAAAAAAAATGGAAACAGTTTTTTTAATATAGGTAAAAATAAAATAGTTTGGTTTATTATATTTCAGTACGTCTATAGTTAACATTAAAGCTGTAGCACTGAGTATAATGAGTATTTTTGCTAGCAATTTTGGGATAAGCGCGCATAGAGAGCTCCAGGGAAAAGTTACAAACACCCCGTTCATTTCATAGCTACAAAATTCATATTTTAATTTCAAGAAAAAAATCTATAAATATATGCTTTTTAAATTATACTGAACATATTATGGCGGATATAATAACATTAAAATATATTATAATGAAATAAAAATATATTATTAACTTTTAAGGTGTTATACTTAGTATTAAAACTGCCGACATTGAGGAGCATCTAGATATGAATATGATAAATATAACAAAATAGTACTGAAATCAAACCATAAAAATTGTGAATTAGACATTTTCCATTGCTTTTCAATATTTTATATCTTATATTTGAGGCTACATTTAAGACTAAATTTTACCAAATCAACATTGTCGTCAAGTGTTTCGTTGAACAAGTACACATCTGTGTAGTTAGTGATGTTAGTGAAATATCCTTGGCATTCCGGATATGAGCTGGACACGCATGACCGCTGCTTTAACTTCTGTAGTTTCCTGTGAAAGAGAGACTTTAGTTAAATCGGTCAAACTATATAAGAGACTCATATCTCACAGTAAGCACTTACTCAATATTCTAAGTTTAAAATTCACAAAAATTCATACTAATATTATAAATGTGAAAGTAGCTCTGTCTGTTACTTTTTTACGCTTATATTGCTGAACAGATTTCGATAAAATTTTACAGGGATATAGTTTACATCCCGGAATCAGACCTAGGTTACCCTTGAACCCTGTCCCGCTTTCATATAAATAATCATTATTAATTAAACTTCATAGTCGTATGTAGTAGCAGTACTTAATTATTGTATATTTCGCAAAGAAAGGACACTGTTAACAGTTGATGATCAACAATGGTCAAAAATTTAAGTGTATGTTTGTGATTCCAAAATAACTATGTTTTCTCAAATACATAAAGGTATTTATATGATACCAATGCCTAAGTAACCCTTTTTAGAATTTCTGTCTCTTTTTCTCTTTATAGGGCAATTTAATAGAGTATGTTTTATTTCAGAAATATTTAAAAATTCGATTTCACGAAGAGGTCAAATAGCATGTGTGTCTTGTAAGGTACACTCACATTAACTTTTTTTACACGGACGGATGAAGACAGTGGTAGCCCAGTGACCACGGGCCACGGACCGAGCGAAGCGGGTTCAAATCCCGGGTCTCGCACCTTTGATCATTTCATGTGCGTTTCATTTCCAACTTGATGACCACTTGTCTTACGGTGAAGGAAAACATCGTGAGGAAATCTGCATGTCTGAGAGAACCTAACAAGTTTTCAAAATACATGTGAAGTTCGCCAACCCGCACTTAACCAGCGTGGTGGACTATGGCCTGATCCCCCTCGCATTGAAGGGAGGTCCACCCCCAGCAGTGGGACGTTAAAAAACGGGCTGAATACACGGACGGAACGGACGGAAGCGACGGTAAGTCGCTAGTTTTATATAATATAGTATGTTTTACATTTCAATAAAATAGCCCATTTGACTTTATAATGTGTCCTACACGAATGCTATGTATGGAAATAAAATGGGAAATTTATCGGAAATTGTGTACTAAACGCCAAAGGAGCGTGATACGTTGAAATATATGTGGCTGACAGGAAAGCTGTGTTTACTTTGTTCAAAACTACCAACTACCACACAACAAATCATTCCGTACCAAATGTTCCGAATCGAACATATTATACAACTAGCATTGCCCGTGGCTCCGCCCGCGTTCAGATGACCAAAAAAATTTTCTTAGGTTTTACATATTAGTATACTCTTACATTGCAGTTTTTGTATTTTTTCTTAGAAATGAGACAGCTATCACCAAACCAAATTTCATCTAAATCCCTCCAGTGGTTTTTCTGTGATGCGGTAACAGACAGACAGACAGACAAAAATTCTAAAAACTATAAATTCGGCCTCTGTATTGATAAAAATGTCTATTTCAATAAGATTTTCCAAAAAATATTTAATGTACACATTCGGCTTAGTTACAATTTTATTGTATGTATAGATATATACCTATTCACATAATATGCCTCACGAGAGCGAAAGAAGAAGAGAGAAAAAATTGCGAGAAAAAATTTAATATAAGGATGGATTTAAAAATACAATGTAAGTCAAATATTATTGTAATATATTTACTTTAATGATAAAATAACATTAAACCTCCTCTAGTAGCTAGCAAATACGGTTGCAGTTCCGGAGGTCCTGAGTTCGAGTCCCAGGACAGGCAAAGTTTAATTAATGAGTTTTTCTATTAAGATTCTTAGTAACAGCCCGGAGTTGGTAAGTTGGCGGTGTTGCAGCCGGTGCCTCGGAGAGTACGTAAAGCCGTCAGTCGTACGCCTTAACTCTCATAGGTCGTGTCGAAATATCGTCCCATGGACTTTAAGAGTAAAAGGTATTCTTTAAACAGTGCAATTGTGTGTGCGCGTATACTTGTGCATTATATTGTCTCCTAGCATCTGGCTAGTCTCCGTGAGATTGGGCGCCATCCAAAAATCAAAATGGGATCATCGAAAATGGTCTAAAATCTTTTGGGTATTGAAGATTTTTTTGGATAATCAAATTATTAGTATCATTTTTCTTATTTAAAAACTACATTATTAATGTCAGTCTCCAAAATACAAGCTATCTCTGTACTAATATTCATTTAATTGTACTCAACAGTGATTTAACGACAATGAAAGAGACAAGCGATAAACAAATTCTCACGCAATACTGTGAGAATGTATTTAACGATTTTTAATGTCTTGTCCCTATGAGGGGGTTATATCAGGCCATAGTATACTGAAAGTATATAGGAACCTAACATAAAAATTAAAATTATTTCTGCCACTAAATTGGAATATTCCTTTTGACAATCTTGTTATAACTTGTTATTATGAGACGTATTGGATGCGAATTGACTTTTGAAATAAACATGAATTATTTAAATCAGAACCAGTATTGCCATTCAATGAACGAGTTTAATACATATTTTCAACTTTAATCATGAACATGATTTGCATTGCAATTGTTGCTTCTGTGAGAGCTTAAGTAGTAAACAATAGGTTTATATTTTCATTTTGTATTAAATCACTTTCGTGCCACCTTAGAGACTTACCTTCGGGTGCGCCCCTAACTTTTTTTATTTGTAATATTATGTACAGACAACGCCATCTTTTGGCAACTTTTATCACTAACATTAGCCTATGTGTTATTCCAGGTATATCTGTGTAGTATCATCTAAATCCGACCAGCCGTTTTAGCGTGACGAAGTAACAAACAAACATAGAAAATTTTGGATTTATAATAGTGGTGCGATTGCTTTCAATATGTATATTGAAATTTTACTGTAATATATGAAAACCTCTATAGAGATAATGAAGTTAAAATGTGTACAAATGATTGTACACTTTCAGCGAGATAGGAAATTAGTTCATCGAAAATGAATCAATCTTCGTGTCGTGTTCTGGCTGTGATGTTTTGAATATTATTTCATGTACCGTGTAATTATTGGAACTTGTGAAAATTTCCAATGTTATATTACTTTGCTCATGAAACTAGAAAATGAAGCGTTTGATTGAAAAAGTTACTATTAGGTAAACTGGAATTTTTAGAAGTATAATATAACATTACTGTTAAAAAGGTACTTTCCACAGTTTAAAAATTTATATAGAACCACGATAGTCTTGAAAATTAGATTATAATTGACGAAAATACGCTCAAAGTCATACAACCGAATTTTTCATACGAGTACCTATATTTCTAACTAGAGACTCACCCTTACTACGCTCGGGTTCGTCCCTAGGTACATTTGACGGTTACTATGGAGTAGATATACTATATGTTATATGATATATAGCCTTTAGCCTTGCTCAATAAACGGGCTATCTCATGCAAAAAGTATTTTTCAAATCGGATTAGTAGTTCCTGAGATTAGCGCGTTCAATCGAACAAACAAAATAAATAAACAAACAAACTCGGTCTCTTTATAATATTAATATAACATAGATAACACGAAGAAGTTCAATTCTCAAATCTTATAATTAAAAAAAAAATTGACCATACGATTATGTATAAATATATGATAGAACGATTTATAGGAAAAAACGGTTTTCAAATTGTTTTTATGACAACACTAAAGCTAAAGAATAGTTACTAAACAAAAAATAAAAGAAAATCGATTGATAAACAGAGGAGAAAAAGGCACAGAACTATTTTGTCTTTTTATTTATAATGTTTTTTTTATTTCATAATTTATAAAGAAAACATTCTATTTTGAAGTTCATTAATAAGACATTTACGGAAGGTCACATAGGGGTCACATATATTGCTGGGATAAAATGTCGCTCGTCGACCCATAAATTATTTCTATGCGAAAAATTCATTGCTCTTTTGATACTTAAAATAATGTAATATATTTAAACGAGCAATTCTTGTATATTTATTTATACCGGCGATCTCGGAAACGGCTCTAACTACTTCGATGAAATTTGGTGTGTCGGGGTTTTCAGGGGAGATAAATCGATCTAGTTTAGTCTTATGTCTGGAAAAACGCGTGTTTTCTTTCGCGTTATTCCACGTAAAATATATAAAATTATATTTTCGCACGCTCGGACAAAAGCATCGTGGTCTAGCGGCCAAGGCACAAGATTGACAATCATAGGTGTCCGGGTTCGAATCGCGGTCGGATACAAAGGCATCATTTTTTTGCTCTCAAGAAACAGAGCCTTTATATCAGAAATCTAAAAAAGAAAATAAGAACATGATTAATGATGAAGCTTATTGCTTAGAAATAATAAGCGACTCTTAAACACTGTCCATAAAATGATTTAAGTTGTATAGCAACACTAGTAGTTACACACATCTTTCAATGTTTATATATATATATATATATATATATATATATATATATATATATATATATATATATATATTGTATACTATTACTAGCATACATACTGCTAACGATGTTATGTAAATTAATATTATTTTAATAAAACAAAAAAACAAACATCTTATTTTTTATATATTATATTCATTAACATTATACTTTCTTATAATTCTTTCTTAGATTTACGCGAATGTTTGACATTATTAAATAAAAATTTTAACATTCATTAACATTTATATTATTTACATATTTTAAAACAAATTTCATGAATAGGTGCCTAATTAAAATATAGAATGCTAAATGGAGCAGATTCACATTTTTCATAGTTATTGTGATATGTTTGTTGAAAGAAAATGCAAGCATTGTTTAATATACGAGATACCTACAACGAAATGATGATAACATTATGAAAATGCATGTAACTATGGAGCGGAATAGTCGCTGGGAGGAAAATTGTACAAGCATTATTATAATAATTTACGTTTATGTTAATAACGTGATACATAAATGAATTTGTTATTTACATATTATGTTATTGTTATTTTTCAAAACCAAGACTGTATTATTATAACATGTAGTATTTCTATGTTAAAACTTTGATATACTTGAAGACTTATTAGATTACACACCCGATAATCGATATGATTTTAAGGACTAAACAAAGGAGTCGGTTATTTGTTGTGGTATTAAGTGTACTAAACCATTCGTGGGTAGGCACTGTCTATCGAATATTCTCATAAATCTAAGAAAGTATTATTAAAAAATTAATAAGTTAAAAAAATAATTGAGAACAATAATTTAGTTTGCTATTATTGAAAATTAAAAAATCGTTTCTTTTTCTTTTAGCATTTATCAAACGAGCACCTTCACTAGTTCACAACGGTGACGGTGATTGACGCTTCTTTCCTTTGAGCCATGTAAACAAAAATGTATAAAAACTTATAGCTCATTTTAGAGTTATAGGCGATAACTTCTATTTCTGCCTGGAACAAACGCTCATTTTCGCATTAAATATACCAGAAAGAGCACAGAACGACGCTTTTTTCTATTGAGCAACAGCCAGTTTTACATAATTTTATCAATATATATATTTTATGCATAACTTGAACAGTAGATAAGATATGAGAATGAAAATGAGGTAAAAATAACATGAAAACCAAACTACAAAATAAGTAAGTAAATATTGAAAAACTTAATACGAGGCACCTTGAATCTATAACTAAACAATGCAAAGCTTTAGTTATAAATTAAGTAGATGTTGTTAACTAGTTTTATCCCTCGGCTTCGTTCTTACGATACTTCGATATACATATGCACTTTATACAGTCAGACAGTTTAACGGTTAGTATAGATTTCTCAGAGATGAGATATTTCCTCGCAGTTAGAAGTATCCTATATGTTCATACCAAATTTCATCAAAATCTGTCCAGTCGTTTTCTTGTGATACGTTCCCAGATAGACAGACAAAAATTCTAAAAAACTATAGATTAGGCCTTTGTGTGATAATAATGACTATTTCAATAAGATTTTCCAAAAAATATTTAATATACAGATTCGACACGGGTAGAATTTTATTATATGTATAAATAGTGTAAATTGTGCACGCTATATCCATTCTGTATCATATAAAACTGATGAAGCGGTACGGGATGAAAAATTACCAAATTCATACACAAAATACTCTCAATTTGTTATGATTAAACATTATTTTCATTTTGTCGTTATTATAGTCATAATATGACGTAAATATTTATAGTATTTTATTATATATACAGATAAATAAAATTGAAGTGTCTGTTTGTAATGTCAAAATAACAGCTTTTTACTAAATGCATATGAAATTATTATATATCTGGGTACGGAACTTATAAAAAAAAACTCAATTTTTAAAATTTTTGTCTGTCTGATTCCGATGAAACTTTCACTTGCAGATAGTTGATGTTATAAGAAGTAACTAAGGCTATTTTTAGTTTAGAAAAAGAATTAGGTTCCGCTCAAAAAATTAAAACTTACTTAGGGACGAACCCGAGCGAAACAAGGGTAAGTCGCTAGTTTAAAATAATAATACCTTACTTGGTTTGCTTAAAGGAATAAAATAAATTATAGATTCTAAGAAAATGTTAATAATTTATATTTCTTCTTAAATTATAGATGAAAAACTAATAAGTATTTTCTTTACTCCATAAAGTACTGATAAAGAGGCGTATCTAGAAAATAAATAATCCAATGTCTATTACCAAAATTGCTCTTACGAGATTGGGTACTATTTAGACCTAGAAGCTTGAAACAAATTTTGTGATAAATTCATTTCAGTACTATACGTACCTACGTCTAGATAGAAATATTATAAATATGAATGTTATAAATTATAATTTCAAATTTTACTGTGCGTTGTTGTTGAAGATGATACCATTATGATTAAAAGTTATAAATAAAATAGTAAAGTTAAAAATATATTAAATTCATTTATTTCAAAATATATTAAAATGATTTCCAACATGATTGCCACTTGTTTTACGCTGAAGGAAAACATTGTGAGGAATCCTACATGTCTGAGAGAAACTAGCAAGTTTCGAAAGACATGTGAAGTCCGCCAACCCGTACTTGGCCACCGTGGTGGACGATGGCATGGTCCCCTTGTAGTAAGGGCGGCTGTGACCGGCAGTGGTACGTTAAAAAAGGGCTGAATACGATACAATATTAATTTACATGGTGAGTTTCATTTAATATGGAATACCAGCTACGGTTAGAATAATTTGCTATAACAAACAAGTCTTTGCGAGAGTATAACTGCGTAGCTGTTGATTTGCTTAAACAGAGACAATTGCAATGGAGCATGTCCATTACATGAACATTTCTAGACTACTTTGGTAATTTTATATAGAATTGGATACTATACCCATAAAAGGCATTACAAAAAGACATAAACTTTCGTATTTATTATGTAAAGTAATATAAATATATCCCAAAAAATACATACCTAAGTTTTATAATGTATAAATATATTTGTCTTACCATTGGGTTATGAAGTTAGTGCCAATAGTGTATATCGGCGTGGAACGGTTGACGTCGACGGTCGCTTCCGTCGAGTTCATTATAAAAGCAACTCGCTTTTGTCTCCCCTGACAGATCTATGATACGCCTACCGCATCTGCAAAGAAAGAAAATGTCATATTTACTACGAATATATTACTTATATATGTAATATTTATAATATTATCCTACCGACCAATCTCCTTCATCTCTTTTCCATTTTTTGTGATATTGGTGAAGTAATCTGTGCTCTAGTGGCACGTTTTGAAGCCAAAAGTTGATTGAATTACGAATAGTAGATTTATCAGAGATATTTTCCCACAAAAAAGTATCCTATGTTGACCCGTATAACCAGCTTTCCCCAACCCCCCAACGTACGTTCACCTTGTCGTTGGGGCTCAGTAGTGCCCGGCAATCCAGCTGGGCGCGAAACTAAGAAACGCACAAGGAGGTGGCCCATTTCGGTGGACGGTGTACCATGCGGGTTGCTCCTGGTACTTCTCTGATCCCCCCCAACGTGCGTTCACCTTGTCGTGGTGGGGGGGCTCAGTAGTGCCCGGCAATCCAACCGGGCGCAAAGCTAAGAAACGCATAGGGAGGTTGCCCACTTCGGTGGGCGGTGGGAGGTGGCCCTCTTCGGGGGGCAGTGTACCTTGCGGGTTGCTCCTGGTACTTCTCTGATAGCAGAGTGGACCTTGGAGCAACCCCATGGTTGTGGTGGTCTGCTTCGGCAGACCTGCCGTCGGGGCGCCGTAGTTGAATGCGTAAGCGATCCTGCGACGCCCCATTAAGACGGGGGAAGGTTTTGTTGGGTTTTAGTGGGTAGTACTGGCTGTATTACGCCGGTGAGTCCCACACGTCGTGCGTAAATGCATTTCCCAACGTTAAAAAAAAATGGTACTTCTCTGATAGCAGAGTGGACTGTGGAGCAACCCCTGTATGTCTACAGGTGGTATGCGTAAATGCATTTCCCAACATTAAAAAAAAATAACCGGCTATCATCATACCAAATTTCATCAAAATCCCTCCAGTGATTTTCCGTAATGCGGTAACAGACAGACAAAAATACTGAAAACTATAAATTCGGCCTCTGTATCGATAATAATGACTATTTCAATAAGATTTTCCAAAAATATATAATGTACAGATTCGTCTCAGTTAGTATTTTATTATTAAATAACTTAAAAGATATTTTTAAGCAAAATCTTACCATGTGAATATTCTTATCTAGGTATAGATGGATGGGTGTCCGGCGCCAGGCATCACTGGTCATGTCATCTGCAACGGAAACGCCTGTGAGCCCGATAGAGCAATATGGGTGGGTTTAATATTTGATATAATTTGCTTTGTAAAATGTTAGTGCTAATTTGCATGTTATTTTATTAAATTCATATGTAAATGTTAGCTTATATAATTTAAAATAATATTAAATGATATAAATTAATATATCATCACATTCAGTAAATTTTTTACAGTATGGTTTGTTTTTAGTGTCAATAACTTTATTTTATTAATAACGTAAATACTAATGACAGTTTTTATGTTTAACATTTCAGTACCTGGACGACTGAGCTTTGCTCGGAGTTCTTTATTGGTATATCGTATTTTTTTGGTAAAAAAATAAAATAAAAGTAATAACTTTGTATCCGAACAGCATTCGAACCCAGACACCTGTGATTGTCTATCTTGCGCCTTGGCCGCTTGGCTACGATGCTTGTGCCCGAGCGTGCGAAATTAGTGACCATATTTTGCGTGGAATAATGTGAAAGAAAACCGCATGAAAACTCGAAAACACGCGTTTTCCCAGACACAAGGTTAATCTAGATCGATTTTTCGCCCCCGAAAACCCCGTCATATCCAATTTCAACGAAATCGTTAGAGCCGTTTCCGAGATCGCCGGTATAAATAAATATACATTGCTGCTGAGAAGAACTGGCGAAAGAAACTCAGCGGGACTAATATTAACTCGTTATAACTTTTTACATCTTAAGCTAAAGATTTATTTTCTTTCTTTTCTATTAGATAACTGATAAATATTTCTTAAATACCTAGGAAGAAATAGTGTTATTAGAAAATATAGTAAACTTTGATCTGTCAACACGTGCTTTTCTTGTGTACTTCTAACCTAATTGTATGAAGATAACCAATCATATTTTACTAATTCTATTTCACATGATTAAAGCTGTTTTTCACATACACATTTTCAAATAGTACTTAATATGTATCTCTTTCTTATTTTCAGTCGGTGAGAAATAAACTTAATAATTATATATTACATGCTAACACACGATATCCTTATATCTGTATTGAACAGTTCTAAAACGTAAAATTCATTTATTATAATAATAAAAAGCTTTACTAAAGAACTAAGTAAATAAATATAAAAGATAATATAAAACTTTACAGGTTGAAAATAAATTTTAATAAGATTATTTTTTATGTTTACGGTTACAGGTCTGTATAAAAGGAAAGCTGACTTTGCAAGTGTGCCTGATAGGATAATCTCGACGCTTTTAAGATGTTGGAAATTATAATATTTAATGCAAATCTTTTTCATCATATTTATGAAATGTGTATCTGAAAACAAAATCACTTTATATGACACGTAATTTAAACATTGTATTTTTTATATTGGACTAGTGACTTATTACGTAGACTGCAGTGCTTCGCTCGGGTGTGTCCCTAGATACGTGCACATAGCGGTGCTACAGTATAATAGTAAGATCTTTTTAAGAGGAATAATTCTGTAATATATTATTTTCATATAAGTTTATTAGTTTAATAAAGCAACCAGTCGGCATGACTTTTTCTAACATCTTCAACAATCATCGTCATATTTCAGCCAATTTACACAAAACATTAATGAATTATACACCTAAACCTTCCTCATGAATCACTCCGTTCATTGGTGAAAATCTTACGAAAATCTATTCGGTAGCTTTTGAGTTTATCACGTTCAGACATATATAGATAGGTAATTTACTAACTTATTTGTTTCAATGTCAATTATAAGAGATTTCTTAGCGACGCTGTAATATACTCCTAACTTATAAATTCATATTATACGTATACAATTATATAATTAACTAGCGACTCACCCTCGCTCCACTCAGGTTCGTCACGTGGTACGTTTTATCGCTTAGTATAGATTTCTCAGAGTAGAGATGTTTTCCTGCAGTAAAAAGTATCCTATATGTTGACCCGGATAACCAACTATCATCATACCAAATTTTTGACTGTCTGTTAGATCGGAAATACTACTAGACGGACCTATGAGATTCATCCAAACATATTTTCTACCCTTTTTCGACACTTTAAGGGTAGAAAAGAAAACAATATTTGCCCAAGTAATTTCATGTAACTTTACTGTCGACTTCATTGTTCTATTTCTGGAGATTACGAAAACTTCAAAAACTGTGATTTCGTTCGCAGATGGTCAACACAATCAAGTTATCTCATAAATCAAAATTACTTATTATTTATCTGCAGCTAATTGTATACAACAAATTAATTTCTCATTATATAATCTATACATATAATAAAATTGTAAGTAAGCCGAATATGTACATTAGATATTTTTTTTTAACTCGGATAGATTAGAGATTTACAATATTTGCTTTACACGACGCTTGAAATATATTCCAGTTCCGCAGTCGGCAGACTGAAAGTAAAGTCAAATTTAAAAAACATATACGGAATAAATTCAAATGAAAAAGCAGTTTTATTCACGAGTGAATCACGTAACCTAAGAAAATTCTTTAAAACCCAAGTTCTGGCTGTATTCCGCCACAGTTCAGGCTATACATTAAATATAATGGAGATAAATAAATAAATATGTTGGGACATTAACACACAGCACCATCTAGTTCCATGGTAAGCTACGAGGCTTGTATTATGAATACCAGATAGTCGATACACTACACATATATAATTTTAAATACATACACATTATAAATATAAACACCCATGACTGGAGTACAAACATTCGTGCTCATCACACAAATGAATGCCCCCAGCGGGACTCGAACGCGCGGCCGCTGGCACAGCAAGTAGGGTCACTACAAACTGAGCCAAACATATTGTCAAAGTCATAAAATTTCGTCAAATTTAAGCAAACGAGTAGTAATATAAGAACATTAAAGAAAAATGCTATCTGCGTAATACGTAAATTCCTATAAAAGGTAAACTAAGTAAACTGAGTCCAAATCCTGGTCTCAAACCTCTGAAATTTTGATATGAAACGCGTCCCATCCCATTTTTCCCTGCTAGTAGTCCCATTTTCGACACGATTATCACTTACTAATACGGTAAACGAAAACAACCTGATTAAATCTGCTTGTCTGAGACAACCTAATTAGTTCTAACCTAATAAGTTCAGAAAGACGTGAGAACTTCACCTTTGCATGTTAGACTAGATTTATATTAGGCTAGATTTCTCGCGTATTAAGAGGATGCTAGTGCCCAGAAGTGGGACTTTAAAAAAGGGCTGAATTATTACTATTATAAACTAGAATTATCTATTAGGATATAGTATAATAATATAATAAAATCAATAGAGTTTTATAAAACCCCATAGTAAATAGAAAGGTCACTTCAGTTACCAAGAATAAGTAATAATGCTTAATAATTGGATTATAAGCTTCTGCTTCAATCTGCCACATGCATTCGAAGCCTTAGGTTTATTTACCACTTTATATTCACGTTTTAAAAATTTTCTCTGCGGTCAAAAGCTAATTTGCATCGCCTCTACTGCTGCTGAAATGAACGTGATCTGAATCTTGCTTTTAACTAAATTTTTTTACTCTAACTTATAGTTGATATGAAAATATTTGTGATATTAACAATTTATATATATTAAAATGTCTGTATTAATATTATGAAGAGGCAGAGTTTGTTTGTTTGTTTGTTTGTTTGTTTGTTTGTTTGTTTGTTTGTTTGTTTGTTTGTTTGTTTGTTTGTTCGAACATGCTAATCTCAGGAACTACTAATTGAAGAAGGATTTAGGTTGTATATAATAAAATATATAGTCTATCTATTCCATACTAACTATTAAAACTTACCTAGAGACGAACGCGAGCGTAGCGAGGGTGAGTCGCTAGTATTTAATATAAATATAAAAGAAATTTTGTATTTTAACATATATAGATCGATGTATATTAAAATATATATTTGCTTAAGGTATGTTACTTCCTCTTTAGAATATCACCTTCACTAGTTTAGGTGAGTATTTAGTACTTTATGTACGTCCTTAGGCGCTTAATATTAGCCTGTGTGTTACTCCAGGTCATAGTCTATCTGTGTACTCGTCCATATATCTCCAGACCTTTCGGCGTGAACGTGTAACTAACATACATACCTACACAATCTTTCGAATTTATAATTAGCAATTTTATCACAGTGACTGAGATACTGTAAGAAATTTATAAAATCCAGCCATACAAAAATAGTGTTGGAAGGTTTTTTGAATAGAGCTGCAATTGGTTTACACATAACGCGAGCCCATGTACGTGCTTATATAACACTTCATCATATCAAAGTTCTTCAAAATCTGTGCAGTGATTTTCTCGTGATGCGTTCCCAGACAGACAGACAGACATATAAAAATTCTAAAAACTATAGATTCGCCCTCCTTATCGATAATAATGACTATTGCAATAAGATTTTTACAAAAATATTTAATGTACCTACAGATTCGACTTAGAATTTTATTATATATTCCTATATGTACCTTCCTACTATATCCGTTAATTCGTTACACGAAAAAAAAAATAATGTATACTAATATTATAAAGAGTTAAGGTTTGTGAGTTTGTGACGTTGTAGGGGGTAATCTCTGGATCTACTGAATCGATTTAGATGAAATTTGGTAAGAAGATAGTTTGAGACCCTGGGAAGGACAAAGGATAGCTTTTATCCCGGAAATCATCACTCAAGGGGGTTAAATGGGGACTAAAATTTGTATGAGGAAGCAACCCCGAGCGAAGCGCGTGTTAGTCGCTAGTTAGACATAAAAATGTTTGGTTCTAAGGTTAATTATGAAGATATTTAAAAAAAACACTAATAAATATACGTTTGTTTTCACAACTGTAAATAAATAAATAAATAACAAGATGTTATTTAGTTTACTAATGAGTATATTTTCCGTTTGAAATATTTTAAATTTTAGAAATTATATTCTTATTTGAAGCAAAGCTCTATTTCTTCAGTCTCAGGTGTAAGGTTGAAATTTCCCCAATAAACTATGCCCAGTGCTTTTGAACGATTTGGTATAGCTCAGTGGTTCTGCGTACTGGTCTGGAAGAGGTCCCGAGGAACTGTCTTCCTTTTACATACAAACTAAATCAATAATTTTGGAGTATTTAAATCGAAATGTATATAATATGTTTATTTTAAAACCTTATAATAGCTTGATTATGTGTTTAGAATATTATTTTAATGTACCTATTAGAAATAAGTTTAACAATGTCTTATAATTTTGATGAACAAAATATCTAAATGAGTTCTTATTTGACAAAGATATATGTTAAAATACTCCACAAAGCGACTTAAAATTAGTCTAAATCTAAAAGCTCTTACTTTACCAATGTTGTGTCTTTAACAAGACCTAAAATTTAAAAACCATTTACATACGAGACCCAGAATATAATATTTGGCCGAACCATTGCTTTTAAAATCACATTCAAAATTATAACGACACGTTTGGCTTAGTTTCTGCTGTGCCAGCGGTCGCGGGTTCGAGTCCCGCTGAGAGCATTCATTTGTGTGATGAGTTCGCATGTTTGTACTCCAGTCATAAGTGTTTATATTTATAATATATATGTATTTAAAGTTATATATGTGTAATGTATCAACTATATAGTATCCATAACACAGTCCTCGTAGCTTAATGCCTTAACAGCATGATTTTGTGCAAAGAAAAACATGCTTAAATGATTGAACAATCTTTTTCATAGAAATACTTATTGATTTACACGCGTTGTACAAGGTTATAACTATGGTAATTTTTACAGCTTAATCATTATATACTGTCAAAGTTTCTGGAAACCTATAGAAATTAATAATAAAAGAAGTTAAATTGCTTTATTAGATTGTTTAAATTCAAACAATGTAGATAGATGAATTCTATTCATATATGTTTTACTCAAATTTTCAATAATGATTATGATAGAATTTTGACCACTGGATGAACACTAATATAAATAATAGCATTGAAAAATTGGGTAAGTCCAAGAAAAATGATGGCTATTATACTTGTAGTACAAAAGGTCTAATTTTCTGTAAGTCAAAAAGTAGTAGATAGAGAAAATTCTTTTGCATTAAATATGAGGTATTTGCTGTCGGGAAGTTTTTTTCAGTTATTTTTTGTTCAATTCTTTGTTTTATATATGACTTTCCTGCTGCTAAAGTTTGTAACCCTACCTCAATAATTCTAATACCTTTAAACGAGCAATTCTTGTATATTTATTTAGTCATACCGGCGATCTCGAAAGCGGCTTTAACGATTTCGCTGAAATTTGGTACGTGCGGGTTTTCGGGGGTGAAAAATCGATCTAGATTAGTGTTATGTCTGGAAAAGCGCGTGTTTTCGAGTTTTCATGCAGTTCTCTTTCGCACGCAAAATATGGTCGCTAATTTTGCACGCTCGGGTATAAGTATCGTGGTCAAACAGATTTAACAAAGATTGACAATCACAGGTGTCTGGGTTTTAATATCAGTAAATACAGTCGTTTGTTTGCTTATCTTTCGGAAACGTATAATTTTTACATTACATTGTAACATTAAGAAAAGACTAATAATAATTCGTTGTCTCAAATTGATTAACACAATAGGTGATACAAAAGGTAAGTATATTTAATGTATATATAGCTTTATGTGGGATAGGGCGGGTCCCTAGAACACCATGTAAAAATTATCATTTAGAACAAACACTAACATGACATAAAACAATATTAATGAATGTTTCTTAATGATGTGAGTTATCGATCAAGAAAAATACTGAGCAGCTTTTTCCTTATAATTTAATAAGTAAACTCGTGTTCTATATTTTTTCTTTTATAAAATAGACTCGAGTATAAATTTAAAATAACAAAATATTGTTCTAGAGCGTGATAATTGGAAAATATTAATACCACTTTAATAAATATCACTAAAGATTCACCACTATTAGAAATATGAAGTTTGTATGTATATATAAATGAATAAACATAGGAAATATGTATGTTTGTGTGTGTGTGTGTGTGCGTGCGAGTGCATCTGCGCGTGCGTGCGTGCGTGCGAAATGAACCTTATGCAAAAGTTTGTGTGTATTTTTTACTTTTTCACGGTGTAACAAGCCAATTAAATTGAGGGAAATATGGAAAAAATATAGCATAACATTCTATTTTTGTATCGACGGACCTATCTCCCAAGCCCAACTGCAGATAATTATAACTCGGGACAGAATACGTTATCTTGGCCAATTTTATACTAATATTCATTATTAATATAAATTGCACATATGTATTATAGGATTTTATGCCACTCTCTGACCTATAAAGATAGGTACTATCTGTGTGCAAAAAGAAACTTCAGTCTGGCTTCAATTGTTGCATGAAAAGAAAAATAAACAAGAACACACTTAAGCATTTATAATTCGTATTATATATTTATATATAATATTATAAATGTGAAAGCTTGTGAGTATGTATGGATGTTTGTTACTCTTTCATGCCAGAACGGCTGAACGGATCTGGATGAAATTTGGCACAGAGATAGATTATAGTCTGGAATGACTAATACTTCACTACTTAACCACACCAGGCTTTTTATCCCGGAAAAATGTACGGTTCCCGTGGGATAGGTTCGTTAATGTCTTGCTAGAGGCAAAGCCGAGCGAAGCGAGGGTGAGCCGCTAGTACATAACAATAATAGTAAGTGGGTACATTGATAGAAATAATTACAATTTCAACGTGTTCTTACATAATTAAATATTAAACGAGCTTTCCATAATGTTCAAAAGTGTATCAAACCATCGCGCTACAGTAAATAAATACCTAACCGACCGCAAGTTCTCGAAATAAAAGGGTCCTGTAAAATCATATATGTACGAGTACATCCATAACCATCTAAACCATATTGACCTTTAAAATCTTAAGTATAGAGTTGGTATTTCATTGATATATTTTATGATTTAACTCCATTGTCCAAGGACATCATGCCCCCTTTACACGACAGAACAGTGGTAATCGATTTGATAAAGATTTATTTGATGGTGGGAACAATAATGAATAAAATCTGTAAAAAATATCATTGTAGTGTTAAGAAGCTGATAAACATAATTTTAGAAGTAAAAATATGATGTAGAATAGTTATTTAAATATCTACATTCGGAAATAAATACGATGTTTGTAAATCTATACATATCATAATAAAATTCTAACTGAGTCGAACTGTCTGGACATTAAATATTTTATTGGGAAAATCTTATTGAAATAGTATTATTATCGATACAGGTAGAGGCCGAATCTATAGTTTTTAGAATTTTTGTCTGTCTGTCTGTATTGGCATCACGAGAAAACCAGTGGACAGATTTTGATGAGGTATGACCATAGCTGGTTATTCGAATCCACATATAGGCTATTTTTTACTGCGGGAAATTTCTGAGATATCTTTACAACCCGTTAAAACGCACCTTGGGACGAACCCGAGAGAAGCGAGGGTGAGTCGCTAGTCATACATAAATTGTTATATTAATGTGATTAATAATATTAAATCAAGAAAAAAATATTGAAAATATGTGTATTGTGCCTAAACAGTGTTAATAAATTGTACATAAATTTATTTAAAATTAGCGACTCACTCTTGCCTCGCTCGGGTTCGTCCCTAGGTATATTCCCCATACAAACTTTTATCTCCATTGTCACCCCCTTAAGGGATAATTTCCTGAATAAAAAGTCCTATGCCCTTCCCAAAGGCTTAAACTATTCTTACCAAATTTCATCTAAATCGGTTCAGTAGATCCAGAGATTACCCCTACAACCTCACAACCTCACAAACTTTACCTCTTTATAATATTAGTATTGATTCAAAGTAGATTCAAAGTGAGCTTATTTATCACAATATGACCACAGCTTAAAAATAAAAAAAAACATATGCAAAAAGTTTTTATAATAAATATAAAGTAGTCGTAGCGTGTCAGTGGCAGTGTAATTAGGGTTAATGAAATTTAAAACTGAATATATACTAAGTTAAATATTGAATATATGATATTATTTTACGAATTATTTAAAATTTGAAAGTAGATAATTTATATGCTATTAATATGTTAATTGAAATTAATAGTTTTTAAATTTGTCTGTCTGTTCGACATTTGTATTTCGGACTTGCGCAATTTAAAATTTTTATTATTACACAGATCAAATACTATGAATTTAAAGCATAGTTGAGTCTTATTAATTTATTATATTTCAAATAAATATAAAGAGACGGCATGAGCTCTTCGTTTTGACTGTCATAGTACACAAATGACGTCATATGAATAAATGACAGAAAAATACTATTAACAAATCCGCAAAAATAAACTAGTATCGTATGGAAAACATACATTAGGTACAGTATATTTTGCTAAATTGATGATACCTGTTCGTGACAACTTGCGTGCGTGCAAAACTGGACTTAATGGATTTTTAATATAAATCTCACGTAGAAGGTTTAAGTCAAGCTATGTTTAAGACAGGCTTGAAATACTGAATTATAAGCGATTAGTACTAAATTTTATTATAATAGCCATTTGAAGTGAATGCGGAAAGGGAGAGAAAGATAAAAAATGAGGCCACCGGACCATGCGGGGGCCCAGCAATTTAGGGCCCTCTCAGAAAGTCAAAAAATATCAATGATAAAAACAAAATTTATTAAACAAAATAATAAAACACCACGTCGTAATGAAGTTAACTAAAAAGATGGGAACAGTTGACGAAGGAATATAATATTATGCAGTTTATTATACACAGTACACTATATTATAGACTTGAAAAACTTCTTTCTTTCCCATGTAAACCAATACGTTGTCTTTTCGGGGCCCTAGTGAGGTTGGGGACCTTGTGTGCCTTTATGGTAAAGACGGACCTTTCCACCACCGTGTTACTGGATTACGTTGACAATTTTTGGTAAACATGGAGCTTCATAAGCTTATATGGCAACAGGGAATATGCGTGTGCTTTAAATGAAGGTTAAAATATTTTTTTATATAATATTTATTGCTTTTGAATTAAGCTTATATCAATATTTTTTAATGTAATTCCTTTTTGATTAAGAAAAAAATTATTAAAAAGTGCAAATATAGATGGAAAATTCAAAGTAGTTGAAACGCACACCATTGGTCAGACCGAATATATACCGAAAAGTCGTCATTTTTTTATCTATGACATTATGACGTCACGCGAAGCGCGCGATATGTGGGCGTTTAAAGTATCGGTACGATATTTTTTATACCAAATTTTGTTTTTTTTTGGAGCTGGATATTTTTTTACAGTTATATATTGTATAAAAAAAATTAAAGAAAAATTCCGCATATTCCCTTTTATTAGGTTTGACGTTCTATTACTAAGCGGTCGGTAAATTAATATAATTAAAGATTTTTCATCACTAAAATCTTCAAACGAGCCGATTAGAAACACTTTGCAAAGGTTAGGCTTCGTCAATCCTTTGTTCTCACTAAAGGCATGACAGTACATAATTTATCAAGCTTTTATACTTGCAAGTCCTCATTAGCTTTGTCAAACTAAAAAATGAAAGAGTATTAATTTAAATTGAACCCACTTTATAGTTACTGACAATGTTTACTTTACAATATAAATTTTATTTCAATTTCTAGCTACGTTTTGTGGTTTAGTATGTATTCCGTGTGTGTCTGTACCTCAGACTAAAGAATTATAAAGACGGAGTCCACCAAAAAATAGTAGCGTGGTTTGCTGCTTGTTCTACTATTCTCGATTTTGCTATACAAATCGTTTAATTTCTTTACAGGATAAAGATAATTTTATATATTTATTAATTAGAATAATATACAATTTTTGAGAATAAAATATGAATAAAAAAATAATACTATATTTTTTTTTTATTTTTTAAGTATTAGTTCTCTTCCCCTTGAAAGAGATGACATAGTAACTTAATTTTTTATCTTTATAATAATAATTTTTTATAATATTTTAGATATTTTTTTATTTATTAACATTTATTTACTTAACACTCATTAAAAATTGTCATTTGTTTACTATTTTAAAACTACTAAAATAGTTTATTATTTTAAAACATTTTTGTATGGCTTGGTTCTTTTTATATCATTCCTTAGTCTCAAGTATATGTATGTATATCCATTTAGTTAAAAAAAATGACAACTTTTTCCATGTTTGATAATTTTATTCAGGAATAAGGATCTATTACTGAAATTTGACACAAAATATAACCAAGTAACTACCTATGATATGTCTCGAGAAATGAGTCCACATATTATAATCAGCAGCCGTACATAATAGCCACTAGACGAACAATGCATTCAATTCATAATCATTTAACAAAATCTACAGTCAGGTTGTTAGATTGAAAGCTCATGCTTTTGTGATATACTCAACCATTTAATCAATATATTGTTAAAAATATATAAAAGTAATAACAAGGCTATATAATGTCATGTTTTATTCAATGAAGATATTCATATCTATTCTATTCTCTCTTTCAAGAAAGCTTTGTGAATTGATTTTCGGAAGAATTAATGAAAAAAAGGTCTTTAGTCAACAAATAAAAAGTCTTAATATGTAAATTGAATCTACGATATCTGTTATCATTTATAGATCTATCTTATAATGTAAGTAGAAAAGAATCAAATATATAGATAACTAGTTACTCATCCATGCTTTGTTCGGGTTCGTCTCGGGGTAAGTTTTAATATTTAGTATGAAATAGATAGACCATAACCATTTTCTATATATAGGTATAGAAAAGTAGATAAGTACTTTAAAAAATTAAAAAAAATATATATGCCTTACTTGAGAAATGGTTAATTTCCCATAAAAACTTCCACCTCAGCCCCCCTCTCCCCCTTTCACCCTCTTAAGGGATGATTTCCGGGATAAAAACTATCCTATGTCCTTCCCAAAGTCTCAAACTATCTCCATACCAAACTTCATCTACATTGGTTCAGCGGATTAAGTGTGAAAAGGTAACAGATAGACAGACAGAGCTACTTTCGCATTTATAATGTCAGTGTGAATAGAATAGTAAATAAGTAGCACGTTCTGAATATATTTTTTATAACTTAACGTATGATTAAGTTTTAATTTTATTGAATAAACATTAAAAACTTGATGGTGTAAAAGTTACTATATTGATTTTAAGCAATTTTTTTAAATTAATATTTGAGGGATTTTTATGTTACAAGTGATATAAAATAATGAACGCGACACATGAATACAAATATTTTAAATTCTCTGTCCTCTTCGACCTAAATTGTCCCGATTTAATCTCCATACTTCGAAAAGCGTGATCACTGCAATATATTACGGCTTTCGTGATTTTGAAACAGTCTAAAGTTTCAAAACTATATTTTTATTATGTTAATAAAAACAGCATAATAGTCAACGGTATGGATCCATCATTGCGCGAATCACAATCATACAATACTTTCTTAGATTTACGCGAATATTTGACATTTTAAATAAAATTATCTTTTCGGATTATTTCGCGGATTTATTTTGATTTTTGGTTCTCGACGTTTCGAATGCTTTACAGCATCCATGGTCAGGTCCAGTCTCTCCCGCGAAATAATCCGAAAAGATAGTTTTATTTAAAAACACAATCATACATTTGAAAATCATTAGGTACATTACTACTTATTAGCGTACTCACTAAGAGAGGACTCTCTTCGCTCGGGTTTGTCCCTAGTTACGTTATAACGTTTAGTGTAGATTTATTAGAGATATTTTCCCGCAGTAAAAAGTATCCTATATATTGACCCGGATAACTAGGTTTTCTCATGATGCGTTCGCAGATAGACAGACGGATAAAAATTCTGTAAACTATAGATTCGGGCTCTGTATTGATAATAATCACTATTTCAATAATATTTTCCAAAAAAAAATATTGAATGTACAGTTTCGTCTCAGTTAGAATTTTATTATATTTAATAACATAAAGAGAAAGATTTTTTTATTGTAGTTTAAAAGCGAGCCACGAGTTCTGATAGTTTTAAATAAGTCGATCTTTTCGTATTTATTTACATTTTTGGTTCACCGACGTTTCGAATGCTTTACAGCAATCATAGTCACGGGAGAGACAAAGTTTTAGACGGCTTTGCTTAGCGTAAAATTATCATGTTATCTTCTGAATGAACCAAATTATTTATATTATAGTTCTTTTCGGTTAACTGTATTATGTATTATTTGGTTATATTTAATACTATAATACCACATAATGTACATTTTATCACTAATTATCTAATCCAAATTTAAGTTTAACGAAACTCAAAGTTATATTAAACTATCATCCTCCAATTTGAAATAAAACTTCACTACAAGTTAAATGAGAAGTTGAAGTTTTGATTCTATTTTTAGATGTTCCCAAAATTTTTAATTAAGTCCATCTTTAACTATGTTTATCTCTTTATTATGAAAATTTAAGTGGCTGTCCGCGACTCGACACTCTTTTAAGCTTATCATTTCTGCTTTTAAAGGCCTAAGTCCTGCTTTTCATTAAAAAAACAAACTGGCTTGCTCCACTGATATAGGATATTTCGGTGAATATTGATAATGGAAAAAATGGGTTACTGGACGGTATATAATAGATTGATAAGACAGGTAAGTTTTATAATTTTACCCTTTGAGCGAAACTGTGGCCTAGAGCAAGTATATAATTCGAAAATTGTATTTTCTTTTTCATTTTGAAAATTATGCACAATATTCAGATTCTGTTTTTTCAGATCAAGTCATAAAAGGAATAAATCTTCGCTATGAGATAAACTTAGGTTTTTTATGAAGTACTTGTGAGATAGATAACGAGTGGAACAACGAGTTACTAGGTCAATCACTGCAACGCTCTAACAAAGTTATAAATGAGATGAGTATGTTTGAATCTGTGGAAACTATTCAAATTAGCAGTATTGTGTATGAGATCATATAGTGTAACATTATAATAAGCCTTCAAACAGTTCGGATTCCACGTTTTAAAGATAAGTTTTCATGATATTTTGTAACAATGGAGTTATTAGTGCCCTAATAAAAAAATAACAATTTGCAGCATTACTGATGGATTATTATATGTATAATTATTTTTAGTGGTTTCTCAGGTATTTATTAAAAAATATATGTAGGGTAAGAGCCGGATAGTTGCCCTACTTTTTTTTAAAACTCCAATTACATAAAAAATAAGTATCTACTTACAATATGCCCCGTGTATAACAAAACAGTGGTCCTTAATCTTTCGTTGTGACCTATTTTTTTAAAAACAATGAATATTGTTTTCCAGTAAATCCTGTTTTATTTGACCTCTACAAAAAGGGATAGTTGCCCTTTGTGGCGGATAGTTGCCTTATGTTAAAATGCTTTGGGGAATACTTGCCTCATGCGGGGATAGAAGACTCATAATGAAATTGTTGCAATTTTTTTTGGATTATTAATTATTAACATCAATTAATTAAGTAGTAGGTATTTACTAATCGACTCAATACAACTTTTAAAATATAAATAAAATTTCCAAAATTTAAGTTATAAATAATAATTTACTTTAAAGATAAAAACAATATGGTAATCAACTTTGACACTAATATTAAAATTAGTGGGTAGGTTATCATTATAGGTAGGTATATCACCAAAAACAGTTTAAAAATCATCATCAATTACGAAGTCATAACTTTTAATTTTCCATATCTCACACAATATTCTTTGAATGATGAACAAGTTACCTGGAAATACTATCCAGTATGATTTGGATTTAGTGTTATTGTAATTTTCAAAACATTTACAATAATTATCAACTGAAACTTTGTCATTCGCTTTTTCTATTTTTGTATTAATGTTAATAACTTTACTGTCTTTTCAGTCTCTCTTATCATCTTTAATTTCTTACTTCTTTTTTTGTACTCCTTTAGTAGGGTTTTCTTTGGCTATTTTTGTATTCAATATGCTTTTTTCATTTTCACTCTCGGTTTGTTATTTGTCACCCTTAAAGCTCTTTTTCCGCATAATTAAATCTATGTTTTCAAATTCCGTTTCACTGCGAAAGAAATCGTCGTAACTTTTAATCTTTTACTTTCGTTTCGACCTCTTTTCTTCAAAATTATCATCTCGTTATCAACTGATTTATTTTATACTGTCTTAAAATCTTTTTATTTCGCTGTCTCCATTCTATTTCTTTTTGTAATATTTGTTTCTTCTTCTTTATCCTGTTTTTCGCCTACCTACAATACTAGTTGTCCTTAGGGCAACTATCCGCAAAATTATATGGGGCGACTATCCTTTTCGGTACGGATACATGCCCTTATATTTTGAAAAAGAAATAAATGTTATTTGACAGTTTAAGGTAATAGGTAGTGTAACTTAAACTTCAGTACACGCGTAGAAGCAAAAAGTTGACTGAATCGACAACTGTAAAAAAAATATTCAATAGAAAATACACACGAATATAATTTCAACGCTCGTCAACGTCCTGCCGCGGAAGATTTTCGCTCACACGGACAAAACACGTTTACCTAGTCTCACTACTGACTTCGTCCTAAGGTCTGTGGAAGAGGCGCTTCAAATTACAGAAGAGCACTAACATCAGGGACATCTCTAATATAGCGTATTGAAAACCGGGGCATGTATCCTACTAGGGCGACTATCCGGGTTTGACCCTATAGTTAGAACCATATTTTGGACTAAGCTTCGGAAGTATCAATACTATAGGGTAGTGTTTTTTTTCTAAATTAATCTAAAAAGGGGCCTTCGTATTATTATAATAGTTTTTGTCAGAATCTTCAAAAATTCCAATGAAAAATAAAACTTCGTTAACAACTTCGGTAATTTAATTTTCATGATTAAGTTTACGAGTACTTAACATTTTTTTACTAGTAATTTTTTTCTACAACTTTTTCTAAGAACTTCACTAATTTATGGTGAATAAACTTTGCAAATTTCATTTATCTAGAACTAAGGCTTATTTCAAAAATATCCAATAGTTATTAAAACTGCTACCGATGCTTATGATAAAAACGTGATTTTATTCATTTATTAAAAGATTTAATATAAACAAAAATTAATTAATTCGTTCAAATTATTATTTACAGATAACATAAAATCAAATAAACTTATTATAATAACCACTTGATATTCCATTAACGGTAAATGGCTTTGGTTCTTCCGGTTAAGCTCGATTTATTATATTTAGTTTGGTAGTTGCATTTTAGTAGCCTTTTGTACAAAACCAGCATTTATGCAAATATAATGGTTATAGAGAAATTAATAAAATGTAATGGTAAATTGTTTAAAATAACAACCGACTTCAAAAGTAGGAAGTACTCATTTCGTGTTGGTTTCATAGTTATATTATGCGATATATTCGCAAATTGTTAGTGGATTTTCTTAATTCTTTACCACCACATATCATTAATATGAATTGTCATTTCCATATTAAGTTTAATTTTAATTATTTTAGGTCATTATACAAATATTGATCTGAATTTCAAATAATGATTTGATGATTCATCTCTCTGAGATCACCTTTGTGATTGGAATTTTTACCTTTAAGGTATTCTAAAGGTATACCCTTATCAGTTAAAAATAAAACTTCTCTTTAAATATAGTAAGGCTGCATTCCTAGCCTGTGACAGGTTACATAGACATTTAGTAAACACTGACTTTATCTATGCATATAATAAAATTCGAACTCTGTACATAATAAAAAAATTCTTAGTTGAATCTATACATTAAATAGTTTTCGAAAATTTTATTGAAATAGTCATTATTATCGATACGGAGATTAAATCTATAGTTTTTAGAATTTTTGTTTGTCTGTCTGCCCGTTTGTCTATCTGCAGGAAAATATCTCATCTTTGGGAAATCTGGATATATTAACCGTTAAAAGGTATCTAGAGACGAACCCGAGCGGCACGAGGGTGAGTCGCTAGTTTTGTAGTTTTAACTGTTGACGATTCAAAAGTGCTTGTACAAGTTTATTTAATTTTTTTAAGAAGTGTCTTTTCACGTTTGAGTTTGCAACTTTCCTCCGCCATATTCTTAACTCGATTCAATCTCTTACGCTAATGAGGCTTAAGAACCTATCGTTGTCTCAAAGAAACATGCTGATATATTTATAACTTGATCTAAGTAATTTCTGATTATAAAGTACAGAGTAAAATTAATTAGTTATTGTTCCCTCAGTAGTCGAAGTTCAACGATACCTAATTATTATAGAGAGTGTAAAACATTTATGAATAGAATTTGGATTTACCTACTTATATAAAAAAATCTATCTCCAATTTTTTTTATTAATAATACTAAAGCTCGTTAATAACTACTAAACATAAGTTTTATTTACATTAAAAATATTACTTAATTTGGGGTCGTCCATTATCTAAATTTTCAGCAATTTATATTTTGGATAAATCTATTTGAAAACTAGTTTTGCCCGCGGCTCCACTCAAGTCGTGGGTACAGTTGAAAAATGGCATATGTCGTAAGCTAGACATTTCTTTGGAATTTCTCTCATATTCGTTGAGACATTAAAGTACGAAGAAGTAACAAATATCGAGTCACATGCTAACTATAGCAAGCTTACCCATTCTTTTATATAAATGATAAACTTCAAGCGATAATATAAGCTTTCAGATAAAACTAATTTTTCAGATTTATTGACTTGAGATGTCTAAAACTTTAGCTTCTCCCATGTCTATGATTGCTGTAAAGCATTCAAAATGTCGGGAACGAAAAATAAAAAAAAGAAGAAAAAGCCGCGAAAAAGATAGTTTCATTTAAAATATCGAATGTTAGCGTAAATCTAAGAAAGTATTATGAATGCTTTCAATCCCATCGGAACCATAAGTGGTTCTTGGGATAAAAATCCCTTCGTCATGATTTAGGCTGCGTACTTCTCAAGTAGCATTACGATTGAGGCTTTGCATCCTCGACTTAATCCAATAAACAGAGAAGTAAATTCATATTTTTATATTATACTAAAAAAAAAAGAAAATAAAGATTGTCTGTCTGTCTTGTCTTGTGCCTGTTCTTTTAAAACTATTTTATCTCTAAAAAAATCGAAAGGTCTTTAATTTTCCAAATGAAAAAGCAGTTTATTGCAGGAAGCCTCGAACAATGAATCGAATGTAAACAACTAAAAAACCTTGCCTGCCTTTTTAAAGTTTCGCTAACGATTCATTTTTCTTTCGGCCTCAGTGAATATCGTATTCTATTTAACAAGATTCAGTTACTTGGACGAACTTCTGAATCTTTCTGAAGTTTCTGTTATTGAGTCTAAAGAATAACAAGTATAAAATTTCTGTCAACAAAATATTTTTTTTGAGTTAATACATTATAAATGCGACGATAACTTCTTTCCTTTTTTGTTTTAACTATGAAAGTTTTGACTTCAATATTTTTTGTCTTTGTGAAAAAAATGTCATAATAAGTACAAATTTTAGACACGATAGCATGGAAATATGGAAATAATATAATTTTTTTTGTTAAAATATAAAGTCTATCTGACTACTAAATTTTATCTAAATCCATCCAGCTGTTTTAGCGTGAGAAATAATAAACATGCACATACAAACTTTCGAAAAAAATAGTAGTCCAATTTATTATTTAATATATGTACTAATAAACTACTGACTAAATAATTTTATATTCTACTAGCGATACCTTATGTTGATTAGTTTGGAATACATAAACTATGTAGTGTATCAATGTATATATGTAAGTGTATACATTGTTATGATGAGCTTATATCAATTACTTGAGAAATGATCGATTCCCCGTACAAAGTTCCACCCCTCTTTTCACCCCCTTAAGGGATGATTTCCGCTGTAAAAACTATGCTATGTCCTTCCCAGGGTCTCAAACTATCTCCATATCAAATCTCGTCTAAATCGCTTCAGCGGATTAAGCGTGAAAAGGTAACAGACAGACAGACAGAGTTTATATATATTACGCATTATAATATATTACTATGAAATGGATGAGGTCATTGGAAAAAGATTCCCATTACTAAGGAATTTAAAAAAATATATTGAATTTTTTTAATTTTCTTAAGTAACGAGTACACGAAGAAGTAACGAAACATTTTATTTTATTAATTTCTTTAGAAAAGAGTTCGTATTGTACATCTTTTTTTTCACAATTCTTTATCATAAGTAGAGTGGAGCAAATTAATTTTATAAAAACCCTTCATCTTTAATGTTTAATTCGGATTATAGTAAAAATAAATTTTAATTTCACCATATTTAAAGTGACTTAAATAATTATATTGAGTTAAACCTTTTTCCTTTCATGATTAGTTAATAAGTTAGACATTAAAATAAATAAATAAATATGTTGCGACTTTAATACACAGCACCATCTAGTTCCATGGTAAGTTACGGGGCTTTTGTTATGGATACCAGTTAGTTGACACACTACACATATATGACTTTAAATACATACAAATTATAAATATAAACTCTCATGACTGGAGTACAAACATTCGTGCTCATTACACAATTAAATGTCCCCAGCGGGACTCGAACCCGCGACCGCTAGCACAGTAAGTAAGGTCCATAATTAAAACATTATTTAAATTAAAATAGCTATTTTTGTACAAAACTAATATTAATTTTCAAAAACTAACTGTATTTTTAATTTTGTTAACGATTTTACTGAATTATTTTAATGATGATGTGCTTCGTATTAATGTCTGAACATATTTATTTGAAAAAAGACAAGTATATAATAGGTTGGGAGTGACAACTATATAATATAGTTATACATATATTAATATGATGACTCACATTCGTCCTCTAAACCATTTTGTCGCTTCCAACGATCAAAACGTGCTTTGATTCTAAAACAACACAACATCCCTTTGTTATAAATACAAATCACGATCTACACATATCTATCAACAGAAAGTATACCATTTTAATTAAAATTTAATGCGAAAAATACGATGCAATTTTCCCTACAAAGAGCCTACCTCTTAAAGTTCTTTACAATCGCGCTGTATTCTAGTTTCTCTATTTATTAGTACTGCAGTTTTTAATGCTCAGCTTTAAATGAGCTTCAAAGTAAAAGGAAAGCATCGCAGAATCTGGTAAACGAGTTTTAATTGGATTAGAATAATTCCTTAAAATACCTAAAATTGTGTTATAAATATGACGAATATAATTTGTTAAACTTTTATTTTTTATTATCAATAATTACTGAACGTAAGGCAGTGGTAGCACAGTGTAACAAGCACAGTGGTAATGCGCTCGATGAGAAACCGAGTGAAGCGGTTTCAACTCCCGGTCTCGTACCTCTGATATTTTCATGTGCGAATCATTTCCACTATGATTACCACTTTCCTTACGGTGAAGGAAAACATCGTAATAAACCTACATATCCAAGAGAACCTAGCAAGTTTTCGAAAGACATGTGAAGCCAACCCGTACTTGGCCAGCGTGGTGGACTATTACCTGACCCCCCTTGTATTGAAGGGAGGCCCGTTCTCAGCAGTGGGACGTTAGAAAGGGCTGAATACAATAGACGCAAATAGAAAAAATGAAGACAGGCATTTTATTTTCTTTGTAGTGCTTCATTTCTGAAACTAAGTAAATTATCGAAATTTCTTTAATGCCTATACCTACGCCTTTGACTTAACAGAAAAGTACTACGCCATATAAATAAAAGCGATGGCATATTTGTTAAATTATATTGATTTAGAGAGAAATAGCTTTGTCTGTGTTTTATTTAATAATTGTTTTTTTAATAATTATAAAAAAAAATATTTTTTTAATAATTATAAACAAAAACACCCCTTTAAGGACTTTTTGAAATCATGCCATTTGTTCGCGCCTTAAAGCGGATGTGGATATACCGCCTCACAGTCCTCGCATCTTATTTTTTAACTGTAACCGTTGCTATAGCGACTTGTCAATATATATGTCATACATTACCGTTATAGACTTTAATAATTAAAATATGTAATTAAAAGATACAAAAATAAATAACTTTTCAATTCATCTGGAACACCTCCGCCAGCGAACCTTCCCCATCAAGTGGTCCTACGATCCGGATTAACATAGAAGACGGAGGCAGCGGGAAGATTATTCAAAGGCGAGCGTTATTGTTCCTATCGTTACATTAATATAAGGGAATTTTATATTCCCGCAAACATTATACGTTATCTATTTCTTAATGATAATTCAGCTTATAAGACATTATGTCTACATTAATTGAGTTAAGAAGAAAGCGAGCATCATATAAAGCAAAGCTTACTCAATTCGGCTCTTATGTAGAGTCCATATGCGCTTGTGAAACGCCAAATGAATCACAAATATGTGATCTTAACCTTAGATTATCAAGAATTGAAGAATGGTATGATCAATATGATGCTTTACAAATTGAAATAGAGAGTTTTCTAAACATTTCAGAAACCGAGTGTGAAAAGGAGTATGAGTATCGTGAGAAGTTTGAAATCGAGTACTTCGCTACTGTTGGCAAAGCGCGAGAGTTGGCGAGCAGGTTTACTTCTGCGCAGCCGGGCAAGGACGACCAGGGGTCGGCTGATTCTCTATCTGGCACTGTGCTTACGGCGGTTAGGCCTAGTCTTAAGTTACCTACGATACACCTACCTACCTTTTCGGGTCGTTATGACGAGTGGTTGAGATTCCATGATACTTTTATGTCACTTATACATTCTAATGATAGTATACCGAAGATAAATAAATTTCATTATCTACAATCATCTTTAAAAGACAAAGCCGCAAACGTCATTACGTCTTTAGATTTCTCCGCCGACAATTACGACATTGCATGGCAGTTATTGTGTGACCGCTTTCATAATAATAAGGTTCTAATAAACAATCATATTCAGGCATTATTTGACATTGAACCCATTATAAGAGAGTCATCTGTCGCGTTAAGGAATGTGATTGATAGCATTAATAAAAACCTTAGGTGTCTTCAAACTTTAAACATTAGTACACAGAACTGGGATCTACTCATAATTCACATGGTTTCTAGTAAATTAGATAACGTCACAAACAGGAAATGGAGAGAATATTTAAATGAGTTAGATAAAATGCCAAATTTAGAAAACTTTATCAAATTTATACAAAATCGCGCAGGATTATTAGAAACCATAGATCAAACACATGTTAAACGCAGACACACCGAACCAATTAGGTCCCGTGCACTAGTTGCAAACTCTGACGTACAAACACGACGTTCATATACGTGCCCTTATTGCAAACAAGATCATGCTATTTACCAATGCCCTAAATTTAAGACTTTAACTGTTCAAGCCAAAATAAATAAAGTTAAGCAATTGAAACTTTGCCTCAATTGTTTGCGTCAGGGACACGATGTAAAACGATGTAGGTTCGGTCCATGCCGAGTCTGTGCTAAGTGGCATAACACTTTATTGCATATTGACGATTCAGCACCCAATACACCAGAACAATCTGCCGCTACCAGTTCCACCACCACAAGCGAGAAGCGCGTCATGTTGGCGGCTCCGGCACCTGAGGACGTCGAGTCTGATTTGCAGTTTATTAACGATGATGAATCAAATCAAGTTAATGTTGGTTTGTCATCCACTCATAATGGTTACACTCTTCTGTCCACAGTACTTATTAACGTTCTAGGTGGCGATGGTAAATGGCACACTGTTCGCGCCTTACTTGATAACGGTAGTACGTCTAACTTTATTACAGAAAAATTAAGTAAATTGTTAAAGATTCCTTTTCATTCAACTTCGACAACCGTCGAAGGATTAAGTCGTGAAGCGATTTGCATTAATAAACGTTCTATCGTTACCATATCTTCTAGGACTGAAACGTATAAAACAGACATTTCTTGTTTTATTATATCACATATAACTCAAATGCTGCCGTCCACGTATTTTAATATTAAATCATTAAATATTCCTAAGAATATATGTTTAGCCGATCCAAACTTTAACTCACCGTCTGAAATAGATATGTTACTTAACGCGGATGTTTTTTGGAATACATTAGGTAACGAACGTATTGCGTTAGGTAAAAATAGGCCGATCCTTACTAATACGAAATTTGGTTGGTTAGTGTCTGGTGCTATACACACACAACCAGATATAAAAAACACGCATGTTAATACAGTCCATTGCAATTTTGTAAACGAACTTGAGCTTCAACACCAGCTTAATAGATTTTTTGATTTAGAATCCATATCTTCACCTCGTAAAACAACAAAACAAGAGGATGAGTGTGAACAACATTTCGTTACGACAACCAAACGTCAAAAGGATGGTCGTTTCGTTGTGCACATTCCCTTAACACAATCCCCGGAGGTATTGGGCGATTCGTATGAACAGGCATTGACTCGATTGCAGTCTTTAGAAAGAAAGTTTAAACGTTATCCATTACTTAAACAAAGATGAGACTTTATACAAGAATATATTAATCTTGGTCATATGTCTGTAAATACGAATTACTTTAGCTCTAATGAAAAACACTCATATATATTACCTCATCATAATTGTTTTGCGTGAGTCCAGTCTTACAACGAAACTAAGAGTTGTATTTGACGCCTTCGCCAAAACTACCACAGGAATATCATTTAATAATATCCAAAGTATAGGTCCAACTGTACAAGACGACTTAATTTCAATCCTCATTCGTTTTAGACAACACAAATACGTCGTTACTTCTGATTGCCTAAAAATGTACAGATGTGTACTTGTTGCAGAAGTTCAAAGATATTTACAAGAAATACTTTGGCGTTTTGACGCTAGCCATGAAATAAATGTATACAAACTCAACAACGAATCTGAGTTAAACTCTGCCACGAATACATGATGCAAATTAGTGCAACTCGACTCAAATGAAAAACTAATTCGAGTTGGCGGTAGACTATCAAACTCTAATTAAAATTATGACACGAAACATCCTGTTTTACTTCATGCAGCACAATAATTAAAATATGTAATTAAAAGATACAAAAATAAATAACTTTTCAATTCATCTGGAACACCTCCGCCAGCGAACCTTCCCCATCACCATTCACTACAAAAACTCCTTACTGATATATATGTATGTCAGTAAAGTTCTACCCTATTAATATTGTAGCCTTCTACTTTGTCAATATTGTAACGTTTCCAGCATGTTTGGATAGAGAATCTCTGTGAGAAATATAGTTGTTTTCAGGAAGAAAGTCTAATTAAATTGTGAAACTAAATGAAAAGTATATTCACACAATATAAGCATAGTCTATACTAATATTATACAGAATTATATTTATTATAATTTATAATTAAATTTGATAAGAAGATAGTTTGAGACCCTGGGAAGCACATCATCCCTTAAGGGGGTAAAAATGGGGATGAAAGTTTGTATTGGGAAGCAAGCTAGGGACGAACCCGAGCGAAGCGTAGGTGAGTCGCTAGTATATTTTACATAAACTTCACAGAAGCGTTAAATAGTACTCACAAATTCAGTAGAGGAAAAAATCATTATTAGGCGTCGGAATAATTAGTCATCTCGGGTAACATTATAATGAAATGACTGTAATTACTCTATTGAGTTAATTTTCATTTTAATAATGACGGTGTAACAAAAAGGTTGTGTTACTTGTAAAGCTTTTGTTACTTTGTAGACAAAAACATGTAATATATTTTTCCCTTGATGTTTAATTTTTTTAGCGGGCTTAACACCTATTATTCACCTGTGGCACAGTATTCTTAGGTATAGAGTTAGATTTAGGTCTCAAGTGAAGCCGTTCTGAAGACCTGAATATGTCGTCTCTTGAAAGTAGACTGAGCTCTTCTGTATTTGCCGTTAGGAAAGTCAGGCAGCTAGCAGACTGTTTAGGCTTTAGACTTGTTTATTTTAGCCGCTTCCACAGTATATTGTCTTACGGGATTTTATTGTGGGGTAATGCAGCGGATATTAAATCTATATTTGTTCTCCAAACAAAAGCTCTTCCGGCCATTTATAAAAACGGAGCTTGGGAAACTCAATGAGAACTTTTGAAAACAATTTGTATACTTACGATTGCATCTCAATATATATGTTGTAATATCTTGTTTGTTCGAAAAAACATCCGTTATTACTTAACAGAGTAATAGACACAAAATAAATATTGAAAATATTGATAAACTGATAACACGAAGCTTTCAGAAAGTGAATAAATCATTTATGGGGCAAGGTATGTATGTATAACAAAATTCCATACTTTACATTAAAATTGCCACTGAAACGATTTAAATCCAATATTAAAAATATATAATTACGCAAAGTATATTATTCAGTCGCGGAATACTTTGCAGATGTAAATGTTTGGGATCGCTATAAGTTCATACTCACGTAGGATAAGATTATGATTATTGTCTTGCAATACTGTATGCTAATATTATTTAAAATAAAACAACAACTCTTGAGTTTCTTGCCGGCTCTTTTCAGCAGAACTGCCTTCCGAGCATGTGGTAGATTCTTTAAGTCGGTGGTAGATTTAAAAATGTAAAATTGACGATTCAACAGTTTATTTGAATAAAGCATGTTTTTATTCATTTTTTTCATTTACTATACTGGTGGTATTCTTAGTAATTGTTTACTAAACATCAAATTTAAATGTTTAAGTTCCTACTGGATTTGTTAAACCTGAACTGATAAAATAATGGTAATGTTGTTGTGAAATTTGTCATATTCATATTATTTTAGAACTAGTGACTCACCCTTGCTTCGCTCGAGTTCGCCCCTAGGTTGATTCCCCATACAAATTTCCATCCCCATTTTCACCCCCTTAAGGGAATATTTTTCGAATAAAATATATCCTATATTCTTTCCAGAGTAAGAAGATTACCAAATTTCATCTAAATCAAAAAATCGGTCCAGTAGTTTTTGAGTTTATTCGTTACAAACATATAAAAATACAAATTTTTCCTCTGTATATTAGTAGTGTAGATATAGATGAATATACATATTACGTATAATACAGAGATAGAGATATTTTGGAATTTCACTAAGATATACAAACCAGTCAACTGTCATATTACCTCTGTAACATGTTATCGATAATATTTCATTTCAATCCAAATAAGAAATCTAAGCTCTCATATATACTCAAAGAAGTGTTTCGCAAACAACTTCTCTAAGGTACGAGACGAATACATTCGCTAGTTATTGAACTGGTATTCCCAAGAATGATTTTTGCAAAGCTAAGATCAAACAAATAGTCTAAGTTACCGATCTACGTAGTGAACCCCTCACCCTTTTTCAAGGCGAAATATATTTTTTAAACCATAAAACATATTAACAAACACGACCCAGGGGGGTTGTCACCCCCCCCCCCCAACGTGCGTTCACCTTGTCGTGGTGGGTGGGCTCAGTAGTAGTAGCGAAGCTAAGAAACGCACAGGAAGGTTGCCCACTTCGGTGGGCGGTGGGAGGTGGCCCTTCTCTGATAGCAGAGTGGACCTTGGAGCAACCCCATGGTTGTGGTGGTCTGCTTTGGCAGACCTGCCGTCGGGGCGTCGTAGTTGAATGCGTAAGCGATCCTGCGACGCCCCATTATGACGGGGGAAGGTTTTGTTGGGTCCCACACGTCGTGCGTAAATGCATTTCCCAACGTTAAAAAAAAAAGGGGGGGTTGTCACCAAAAATTTGTTCTAGGCTATTTTTAATTAAAAAATCCTAGTCTGGAGATGTTTTGGTATAACAACCCTATAACATTAAATTTGTAATAAAATTATCTACATTTGGATTCCTGGGTGGGTCCAGAAAACGATAATAACAATTAACTACTTCAATTTATCTATTTATACCCAGGTATATATACCAGGCGCCCTTTTTCGAACACATTACCTGACATCCAGATGTCAGGTAATGTGTTCGAAAAAGGCCGACAACCACATGATGGCATTTTTTACATCTCTTTTACTTTCAATTGTTATTAAATTGTCACAGGAAAAGAGTTCTTATATTTAAAAAAAAACAATTAAATATTTTTTTTATTTAAAAATAGTCTGGAGCGATTTTTTTAATGTCAACCCCCGTATTTCTATTGGATCGTATTTGTTAATACGTTTTATTGTTTAAAAAATCTCCTACTAAAATATATAAATTTAATGTCAGAAAATATATAAAATACAAGACTGTTAAAAAAATGATGTCATAATATTTTTTTATTAATTTTAATTTAATTATTACATACTTTTATACGACTTTGAGAGCGTTCTTATAAAGAAAATCGAAAATTAAAATTTTTCATGTGCAATCACAATTACCATACAGCTCGCACAATACGTACTATGTCTATATTTGTGTGAAAATATATCACAATTTATTGTTGCAATATATATAAATATATATATATATATATATATATATATATATATATATATATATATATATATATATATATATATATATATATATATATATATGACTTCCGCAGAAATTAAAACTTAAATTTGTCTTTTTACAAAACCTTTTTAGTGTAGATAGAATTTTGTATTATAAACATTTCATAATCTAAGTTATGTTCTTTAGTTGAAAATTCCCGATTGATATTTATATATTTATTATAGAAAACTTATTTTATACTATAATGTTATTATTATTACTTAGAGAGATTAAGGGGAGCAAACGGCCAGGCAGCCAGGGCTAGTCCCTGACATTTTTGTACCCTTTTACGTACTAAGTTCAGTGTCATACACCTTGTAAGAATGTTACAAAAAAAATACAAGAATAATAATTTTGTTTAATAAACGGTAACTATTATAGTATTAGTATATAAATTTCACCTATTTTTATCATTATTAAGATAATATTTGTTTTTCTTTTAATTCAAATTTTAATTCATATGATTGTTCATTTATTTATTTATAGTTTTTTAGTATGATATATTATAACTAAAAATATATTTATATATAAAATAATAAAATACCATATATATTTTTCCTTTTTATTTAAAAGAGCGTTTTGAATTTTTAAGTAACTGTCATAGCCGTTCTCTTCGCTCGGAGCACAACCTAGTTCTCAAAATTCCTCCACATTCTTCATGTTTCTACTCTAACTCTTTTACTGTAAAAGCTGCCCGGCTCTGGAACACACTTCCTTTAAAAGTTAAAAGTGCCAAAAGCCTTGATAAATTTAAGCTGTTATTAAAAGAATATTACCTGTCCCTTTAGTGCTTTTTTTATATTTAATTGTATTTATAACTATATATATTTGTAGGTACGTATGTATATAAATTAGTATGTATGTGTATTGTACGTTTATATATTTGTATGTATGTATATATGTATGTATGTACGTTTGTATGTGTATGTGTATTATGTTTATCTATTTATATTGTATGTATAATTATATCGTATAGCAAGTACACCGCCTACCATTTCTCTCACACTCTCCTTTACCTGGTAGTTGGTTGCCTGGAAGAGATCGCTTTAAGCGATAAGGCCGCCTGCTGTGCATCTTTGTTAATTTTTAATAACTGTCTGTACGTATTTTTCTCTTTGGTGTACAATAAAGAGTATTATTATTATTATTATTATTATATATTTTGGGTAATTTACTCTTTTACCTCGAGTTCATTCATGAATAATGTTCTCGATTTAAAAAAATATACATTTCTAAGCGTTTAACTAGTTGTATATATAAATAACTATAATATACTATATATACCATAATGTTTATTATATAAATAACGTAAAAAACACTCTAATGCTAATTATAAAAATTAATATAATTTTAAAACTTACCAACTACAGCAGGTCCTATTTAAAATCATATTAACTTATAACTCCACATAAAATAACCATAAAAATTCAAAAAATAATCACAAAATCTAAACTAAGCTTAAACTTAGAAACTAAAACTTATAATTCAAATAGGTCGAAGTTGCGGAGCATCGATAACGCGCGGAAACTCCGACGTCCGCGGGATAACTGCTACTGCTACGGCGTAGCGCTACGCAACAGGCTTGCTACGACACGATTTATACCAAACTGCAAATACTTGGGAATACTGTTCGAACTACTCAAGTGAACTTTTGGCATACTTTCGAAAATACTTGTTAAAGTTGTTAATCTGGTTAACTTCTTACATACTTTACAGTTTGTGGTCACATTTAGAAAATGGAATTCGTTTTTGTATTAAAAATTTGTTTTGTTTAGTTACAATTTATGAGAATGAAGTAATAATAACGATTGTAGAATCAATCAGTATTAAATATATCTAGATAGTTTTATTTAAAATGTCAAGTATTCGTGTAAATCCAAGAAAGTATTATATATCTAGATCGTATTTCACACACACAGATACGTTTTCTCCATATTTGGTGCGTTTGTTCTACAATATTAGTTAGTGTCAAAATGTATACATTTTAAGATTTCATAGTATAAATTGTAAGATTTCATGGTTTTCTTGAATTATAAGATACAATGTATGTTTAATAGACCTTATCCTTACCATTGAATTTATCGATTACTTTGAATAAATTACGAAGGTGTATTTTTTTTCATATTTAGTTGATTTAATTACCGGTTCAGATAATATCTTTATCTGAACTGGTAATTCAATCTGAAAACAAAAAAAACATTACTGATATTATTATTTATAAAATAAAAGATTGTTTCCTTTCAGTAAAAGTTGATTTCTTCTATGCTTACTTTATACTTACTTTTCTTCCATGTTTCATCCTTTTGTTTAAACCTATATATTGTATCATGAAGATATTTTAAAAATAATTATTAAAAAAAATATTTCTCCAATAACATATTGCCAAGCTGATTTTTTAATCTGAATTGATAAGCTAGCAAGACTAGACTTAGTTCCTACAGGCGCTTATCAAATTTTGATAATATTCATCTTGACTAAAATATTTCTATAATGCATGATATGAAAGAAATTTTAAAAGCTATGTGTTCGAGTTGTTTTAATTATATATGTTTTTTGTATTTATTCTTATAACTTATTGAACATTAATATACATAGTTATTCCATTAAGAGAAATCGAGAACAAAGGTAGAATTATTTCTAAAAGGAACCTTTTCCAGACAATGTAAGGGTGGGACAGATATACATTTAGTGGACCAGAAAAGTACAAGACAGTTTTTGTTTATTTATACAATAGGTATTATTTAACGGTTAGTATGAAATACAAATCTTTAAATTTCTCGGTTTTTCTATACTATAATATACATGTATTAAACATATAAGCCTTCCTCTTGAATCGCTCTATCTATCTGCATCAAAATCTGTTGCGTGGTTTTAAAGATCTAAGCATACATAGGGACAGACAGACAGCAGGAAGCGACTTTGTTTTATACTATGTAGTGAAACAAATATTGTATTTCTTGAGATTTGTAGGCACAAAAATATTATATGCAAGAAAAAATAGACTCAAGGTAAATACAAGGTTTGATAAAAAATACAGGAAAAATAATTTTCTCATTGCAGACAACAAAAGCAAATCAAATGAATCAACACAATTTTTGAACGCAAATAAAGTCATAATATGTATACATGAGAAGCGAGTGAAAATATGAGAATTTTTTCAGTGAACAATGTACATATGTAGGGTTAAAATATGTGCTATTGAATTATTCAGTAGTTTAAATTCGATAAAATAGTGACGGTGTCCTTTTTTGCATTTTTATTTGGTTCGATTCCTGGTTAGGTAAGCTTTTTTATTTTTTTAAATAAAGAAATGTTTCCTTTGAATAAATTTTGATAACTTAAATATTTAAGGTACTTTTCTTTCATGTCCCATCGATTTGTTCCAGCCTGTATAACATAAAGCCAAAGAGTTTTTTTTTGTAGATCAAACGCCAGTGATTCTGCGGCTTCTGCTAGTGTAAATTATAATGTCTAAATTATATGGGTCAATTAATATCTTATTTACAAATTAAAAGATATTCAGCAAAACTAAATAACATATATAGAGCTTTACTGACATATAGTAACATTTACAACGCCATACTCTTTGATAAGAAGCATGGAAAAAATATTTCATTCCTTTGGAACAAACATTAGATATTAATTCATGTACAGAAATACATTGAATTCTTAATATGTAAATGAGTTTCTCAATGTAAAGCGACAAAACTTACAATTACATCCATACTTATAGCATTATAAATGTGAAAGTGTGTTTGTTTGTTTGTTTGTTTATTTGTTTGTTTGTCCTTCTTTCACGTCGAAACGGAGTGACGGATTGGGGTGTTTTTTTTTGTGTGGAGATAGTCGGAGGGCTGGAGAGTAGCATAGGCTACTTTTTACCGCGGGAAGTTATCTAATTCCCACGGGAAAACACGTTATAATACAACTCAAAAAATATTTATGAACAGAATTACTTGAAACTTTGTATAAATGCCCTTCATCACAATTATATAAATACGTGTTTTAGCATTTTTTGAAATTGATCCAATAAGGGGGTAAAATAGGGGATGAAAATTTGTATGGAACCTACTTTTTTAGGTTTTTTTGTAGTTTTAGCGCGAGCGAAGCCGCTGGTTCTGCTAGTATAATATAAATTAAAAATACTCTTCTAGAACTTGCGGTGAACAAGGTTCAATGTTTTTGCTGACTTTACATTAAAATTATATTGTCTTATGTAGTAGCTGTTTAATTCTGTTTTATAATTTTTGATAATCTTAATCCAGCTAGTTCGGCAGCATATTTTATTAAACCCGGGTGCAAAGAGAGGGGTTTGTTATTAGTTAGTTTAACATGCAGGTGCAGTCCACTCCATTCTGTTATACCGCTATGGACGTTCATAGCCTTATATCTATACTCTGAGAATATACGATAATATAGAAAGTTATGTATGTACATTGTGCTTATTTAATTTTAATTATAAGTACTTTTTCATTTTACAGTTAAATATATAATTATATACCCTTTTTTACTCTTACGACGACAACCGTGATCTTGTAGACCATATCTCATATACATTAGATGTTAAACAATTTTTTGTTATATTTTAATAACTAGCATTGTCCGCGGCTCCGCCCGCGTTCAGATGACCAAAAACCAAATTCTTAGGTTCTACACATTAGTATACTCTTACTAAATGAGATATTTTCACACGGTAAAATGTATTCTATATGTTGATCCGGATGACCAGCTATCACCATACCAAATTTCATCAAAATCCCTCCGGTGGTTTTTCTGTGATGCGGTAACAGACAGACAGACAAAAATTCTAAAAACTATAGATTCGGCCTCTGTATCGGTAATAATGTTTATTTCAATAAGATTTTCCAAAAAAATATCTAATGTACAGATTTGGCTTAGTTACAATTTTATTATATGTATAGATACAGTGGTTATTTTAAACTTTATAAGAAATTTCAAATATACCATTTAAATAGTGTAATGTTACCAATACTTTTTGAATTATAGGTACACATTTTAATTCCTTACTGAATGAAAAAAAAATAATGTGGCTTTTTTGGAGGTGTATATTTTGTACTTGTTTTTTAGAATTGCAGTAGCATTTTTGACGAAAATAATAAAAAAAATAATAATAATAGAGAGATAAATATTTTTATTTCGGATAATTATATTTTGGATTAATATAATCACAGTTGCTTAAATAATCATTATAAAATATAAATATAAACCTTAAAATTACATAAGACGAACACATATTATTGCTTACAACAATTTCTTTTATCAATAAAATGTACATAACATAAAACATACATACAAACTTTAAGATAACATTTTGCCTTAAGTTTTAATAAATAATTATTAAACCAAAGTTTTACTAGCGGTTATAAATAGTGATGAAGATAGAAATGATCACAAGGAAGCTAGATGCTAAGACATTAGCACTATTACCATCATCATCACCGTAGTTGTCATTCAGCCATGAGTTGACTAGGTTGTAGTTCTTCTCACTCCAAGCAATAGATGCTCCAATATTTTCTCTTATGCCAGCTATTGCGGCTCTCTCGCCCGCCGAAAATATAGCAGTGTGATTGCCGACGAGCCAATCAATCTGTAATTGTGAAGTTTATTATAAAAAATCTCCTTAACTGGCATGCTTTGAAGGATTTCTTGAAGAATGAAAAAAAAAAACAAGAAAATTGAATCGAAAAAAATCTCGTTCCATTATGACAGTAATTGGACTTAGTTATACAAAAAAGGGCCACGCAAATTATATTTAAGACTGAATTATATTAAAAAAATCTATACATATAATAAAATTGTAACTAAGTAGAATCCGTACATTAAATATTTTTTGGAAAATATAATTGAAATAGACATTTTTGTCGATACAGAGTCCGAATCTATAGTTTTTAGATTTTTGTCTATCTGTCTGTCTGTTACCGCATCACAAGAAAACTACTGGACAGATTTTGATGAAATTTGGTATGATGATAGCTGGTTATCCGGGATACTCTTTACCGCGAGAAAATATCTCATTTCTGAGAAAAAATACAAAAACTGCATTGTAAGAGTATACTAATATGTAAAACCTAAGACGTTGGTTTTTGGTCATCTGAACGCGGGCGGAGCCGCGGGCAATGCTAGTAATATAATAAATGACAATTTATGTTCAATAGTCTTATTGCAGGAGAAATAGCTTAGTTAATATTTATAACATTGAATAATTATACTGAAATAAAGATATAGAATTTTCATTTCACGAATATTGTTTTCCGAAAGCTTTATATAGAGGTCCAATAACTATGTAACTAAAAAGTTACAGTAACTTCCAGATTACTAAAACTAATTATTCCAGGTTAACTGTTACGGGTTGTGAAATTATTTCTGATTGAATTGATTTCAATAGTTTCAATAAGTTTAGTTCGAGATTAATTAAGAACACATGTAGTTATTTTAATTATTGAAGTCCATAGATTCAAAATTACAGCTTGAGCTATTTATAAAATAATATTAACTTACTTTAACAGAATGTACTGAGGTTGATAATCTCCTGGAAAAGGCATTAAGGATATTCGTAGTGCCGGTAAGCATTTGTACCCTGAAAAAAGAAAATTCAAATTATATAATATGTTACACTATAATAAATGAATTATATTTTTTTTATTATTTACAAACCTTGGCTGAATACGTGCGAAGTTTTCTATCACAAAATCTAAGGCTGCTTCCATGTTTTCGGGGCTAGCGTTAATCGTTGATACAATAATAGAGTGTCTGTCCTGGTCTCTCACAGGTGAGTTGTCATCAAGTACTTGATTGAGGAAGCTAAAAAGGTTATTATATTATAATTTTAACAAAACTTTTATTTTCTATATATATGTATATATTTACTTTTAATATCGTAACATATTTAATTGAAGGCAAATCGAAATTTCTATATATTTGATACCACAGTTTTACTCACAGTAACTAATTTAATGTTTAGTCATCAGAATGCGAAGGCAAAAAATATATGTAATGAGAGATGAAAAATGAGTGAGTAGTCGCGCGTAATTATGTTGAATCGTTTAAATATGATTTATTACACCGTAAAATAAAAAATCGTAAATTTATAGGAGCCAATAAAACTAGGTACAAAAGGATACTAGAAAGAAATATAATAATTAATATAAAGAGCTATGAGATCTGGATCTACCCCCATTTAACTTGGCTTTTTAAGCAACACTCTCGCTACGAGTGTAGTCGGTAAATGTAAATACTTACAATTCACGTAGTGTAGCATTAGAAGTACAGCCCAAGGCATTGAGTATAGTGGACCGTTCGCTAGAATCCTGGCTTGCACTATACCTATCCCAGAGGAAGTAGAAGTTATCAGCGCTTCCGCCGCGGAGACCGGAGCAGAATACTACAGTCTGGACGTCAGGATTTAGTGGTTGGTCTAAACAAATATTTTAAAATTTAATTAAAACAATTATTATTCAGTGCTCCACTGTTATAATACATAATATATGACATCATTCATCAAAGTATGGCAAAGATATTTGCTAGCACCTTACTAACTGCGTATATTTACTTACGGCTATAATATTATAGCAATAATATATTTTGCAAATATTAAAGACGGTATTAGCTCAGTGCTGCTAAGCCAAAAGCAGTATTCCTGATACTATTATTTCGGTTTGATTTCTGTTCACTTTAAACGCAGAAAATCAATTTTTTTGTTGACATTTTAGTAATAAGCATTAATGGAATAGAGAATTTCAAAATAATCTTTTAAACTTACTAGGGTTATCTCTTAATTGTTGTAAAAGTTCTTGAGATCTGCTGACGCATTGTTGGTTGCCATAACGACAATTGTAATCTAAGATAATGTTCCTGTGGAAAGGTGTGACATGTTCTTCTCCAGATCCTGCTATGAACCCAAGTTGATCGTATAGAGGCGCGGTGAGTGTAAGTACATGTTGCTAAAATATAAATAAAAACTGAATAAAATATATTAACCGAATATTTGAAGGTGAGTGTGTATCATTGAGTATAATGCTATTATGAACATATTATATCGATAGTGGAAGAAATGAGTAAAACATCATATTTTTTTTATTTAGAATTAATATTTTTGAAAAGAGTGATTTTACAAATACTTCATCCGTTCAATTTTCAAATGTAAACTTATGATTAGGAGAAAATTAGAAAAATCACTTTAAATAATAGCATTTTTTTACCAAATATATACATTTTGTGACGACAAGTAATTAAAACGCAAGGTTTTATTTACTAATATGCAATTCAATATAATTAATAAATTGATAATAGCATAACATTCAATTAAGCCATACCTGAAATAGTCGATAGGCCTCAGAACCGCTGAGAACGATATCCAGGTAGCTGAAAGCCGCATTCGCCGCCCCCCAAGGGATGTAATCAGTCTCGTTTATCAAATACCTAGATACTTCGAAGGCAATATCATATTCCTGAAAAACGTAATTAAAATAGTGTTGAACTAGTGACTAATGTTAAACTTACAAAGATTAATATGAATTCATCATCATCATCTCCCTGCCCTTTTCCCAATCACTTGGGGTCGGCGCAGTACGTCGTCCGTACTGCTGATAGGATTTGGCAAAGGTATTACGACCGGCCGCCTGCCTGACGTCAACCCTCCTTGGGAATAAAGATTAATATAAATTGATCTTAAAAAATATAATGACTATGAAGACGACACTTTGTTTTTTTTAAGAAACGATATTGTGCGATATGCATTTAAACTAAAGTATCCTCATAAGCATAGGTACATACATAGGTTAAAAAATCAAAAAAAAATCATGTAAAATGAACATGCAATTCTGCTACACAAAAATAAAAATTACTTCTATTTAACTCACCGTAAAAAATCCTTTTCAGCTTGTTACAATAAAATGTTTAATTAAAAATAAAAGTTTATTTCGAAATGTACTCATTACTTTAAAGCTAAACAGCATTCGTTTTTGCCTTTTGAATTATTTAATTTATTATTGTGGAGATTCTAGACAAATATGTACATATTATATATTTTATAATTTATACATATAATAAAATACTAACCGAGTCGAATCTGTACATTTAATATTTTTTGGCAAATCTTTATTGAAATAGTCATAATGTCGAGACGCCGATTTATAGTTTTTAGAATTTTTGTGTCTGTCTGTCTGTGATTACATTACGGAAAAGCTGATGGGATTTTTATGTGGTATGATGATAGCTGCTTACCCGGGTCAACATAACATAGGATACTTTTTACTGCGGGAAAATATCTCATCTCTGAGAAATCTATACTTAGTAAATAAAACTATCTTTTCGGATTATTTCGCGGATTTATTTTGATTTTATAAAGAATATGTGAAAAGCTTTTTGAAATGACAAACTTTGTATTTTTCTAATTGTCCTAATGCACGGATCTCTTTTCCGTGTGAATCCGATTCGCATTTCACAGTTTTTAAGAAATAGAAAATATAAAAGAAATTATCTAATTTCTATATAAATCCAGTAAGGTATTCAAAAATTGATCACATGAAAAATTTTCAAATATCCTTTCAAAGCGTGCTTTTCGCATCACCTACATAATGCCCATGATTTACTAAACTTAGCCTGCCTAATAGTTTACACTTGATAGAGCAGTAGGTACTAATCGTCATGCTTCATTGAGCATTACATACTGCTGACTTTGACCTACAAGTATGATATAGCCAGGTATAGACATATATGAAAATAAATACTTAAAAGCTAAGTCATCCTGTTCTTGTTCATGCGATCCATTATTCCAAATAGGTATATCAAAAAGAACAATTCTTATCCTATTCCCTTTTTATAATAAAGATGCTTATATTTTTATTTCTTATTGCTCGCAACAATCAAAACAAACCAAACTGTATATTGAACCGTAACTCCTAATTGTAATGTATGTACAATATACATTCAGGTTTAAATTAATAAGTAATTTTGGCTGGATAATATTTCAACGGTTTGAGAGGTTTAAGACTTAAAATGTAAATTTATAAAAATATTAAAGCAATAAATATATTTACCAGTCTTCCATTTCTCGCAAGATTGAAAGAATCATCAATAATCTGAGCACGATTCAACAAATGTATTGTTCCGTGAGAGCGTTGTAGGACATTCGCTAACGCACGCCAGTTAGCCTCATCATAGTTCACTCGATAGTATCCTAAGTAGAAAGAAACATAAATAATTTTAAAATATTATACGAATTGTCTATCATTAAAAGTCACAGTTCAGTATCACAGTTCTTTTGTGCCATCAGCATAGGAGATACTATCGCTTTAGGTGTTCGAGATAATACTTCGGCCAGTCACTGAGTATTTTTAACAGAAAAACTCGTTTATTTTATTTTATTCAACAAGGGTTTGATTCTAGAACCTCACAAATTACAGCTGTACATTCTAGCCACTAAATTAACTAAATAAGCACTATCTGTAATAACTATATAATAACTTTTCAGACCTTTAAAACCTTAGTCTCTCCTATGACCATGATTGCTGTAAAGCATTCGAGACGTCGGGATCCAAAAATCAAAGTGAATCCGCGATAAAATATTAAATGATAGATTGATTTAAATACTTCGTTTCATCCTATACTAGGTAAACGATTTATAGTGTTATGTACTAACCTGTTTGTTGCTTATTTACTATATACCACTCAGATTGATTGAATCCTGGAATATCAACAGCAAGTGCTGGAGTTCCAGGGAATAACCAAGCTTGAGGGCTTGTGTCTGTAAAATCTGGATTGGTAGAAAGTACCCAGTTAAAAGGTACATGCCAATTATCTGTCGACGATAGTGATGGATCAGTGAGGTAGCGTTCCTATAAAGGAAAAAAATGGAAAATATTAATATAGACATTTTGCATCTAGTACATCTATGTTTCACTAAGTACTTTTTGATAACTGCGGTAACGACGTTATTAGTTTAATTATTTTCTTTTGGTTTATATAAATGTTATAAAAAGCTACTACTTCTGATCATAGATAGATCTTAGACAATAACTTATTTCTTAATTCAGAAGCTAATATAATTCATAAGTATTGGCAAAACATATAGCTATTAGCTACCATACATTATACATAATGACAATATAAATAGGAAGTAAAATCTAGGTAGTCAGGCCAATTTGAAGCTTTTTTTTTAACGTTGAGAAATGCGTTTACGCACGAGGTGTGGGACTCACCGGCAATGCCAGTACTACCCACTAAAACCCAACAAAGCCTTCCCCCGTCTTAATGGGGCGTCGCAGGATCGCTTACGCATTCAACTACGACGCCCCGACGGCAGGTCTGCCGAAGCAGACCACAACTACCACGGGGTTGCTCTAAGGTCCACTCTGATGTCAGAGAAGTACCAGGAGCAACCCGCATGGTACACCGCCCTCCGAAGAGGGCCACCTCCCACCGCCCACCGAAGTGGGCCACCTCCCTGTGCGTTTCTTGGCATCGCGCCCGGCTGTATTGCCGGGCACTACTGAGCCCCCCCACCACGACAAGGTGAACGCACGTTGGAAGGAGGCCAATTTGAAGCTATATTAACTAATATTAACTAAATTAAACACAAATTGTGCTTAGTGAAAGTTTTTTGTAGCTATGTCAGAATCTGATACATTAACACAGGAGCCCAATCTCCAAGCATTTTAGGATTAGACCAGCGAGACTCATCACCCTCCAGCCCATTTCCCAAATTACTTGGGGTCAGCGAAGTACATCTTCCGTAATGACGTCCACCCTATTTGGGAATAGTTGTAGACAAGCAAGACTTTGGTAACTTTAATTTATATAATCTACACACCTGATGAACTGATATAGACTGTGCACTAGGGCTTGATCTTCTTACAGTAAGGACTGGGAAACCACCTTGTTCCGTCCATCTCTGCATAATTATAGCAATAGGCGCAGCAATATTGTGACTGGATGCATCCAACGCCTCTTGTAACGCCTGGTATAGGTTCGATGGTCGAGCATATTGTCTAAAACTATAATCAAATAGTTTTAATTATTAGTTAAGCAAACAAGAGTTAGCATATTAGAAAATTCACATTAAAAAGAAGCAGTCAAAACAAATATATAAATGAATATTATACATATATAAGTTCTTTACAAATAATACTAAATCCTAACATATTGAAGTTTACTTAATATGTGATATGCGATATTTAAAGAATATTATTAATATCTAATATCGTATAAAGTTTTTTTTGAACATACTGCTTAGTAACGGTCAAGGTTAAAGTAAAAAATATACATACAGTGAAATACAAAGTACGAGGAGAAAAGCTTACTTTGCTCTTATGTAGATGATGAGACCATTTCGGAATATCTCAGGTGTAAGGAAGTGTTGCATCATACGAATGACGGAGCCAGCTGAAATTAAATGCTAAACTTAGGTATTTATTTAATAAAAGTATGAAGGTTGTCAATATGTAATAAATTTTAAAATATATCCTTTTTAATCCATACTAATAGTGTTTGTTTGTTTGATTGTTTGTCCTTCTTTCACGTCGAAAAGGAGTGACGGATTGGCGTGATTTTTTGTGTGTAGGAGGGCTGGAGAGTGACTTGGCTATTTTTTACCGCGGGAGATTATCTAATTTTCACAGAAAAACACGTTATAATACAATCAAAAAGCATTTATGATCAGAATTACTTATTAATGCTCTTTAATAAAATTAAATAAACTGTTTCAGTTTTTTTTGAAATTTATCGTATAAGGGGGTAAGATACTTTTTAAGAGATTTTTTGTAGTTATAGCGCGGGCGAAGCCGCGAGTTCTGCTAGTTATTAAATATTTCTAACTATAGTATTTGCAAATTATGACACATGAAAATATATTGCTCTAATCCAATATGTTGCTCTTGCGAATTAGGATTGATTTTGGCTACCTAAAACTATTATTTAGATAAATTTCGAGACATGAAAATGAATTAATTTAGTCACAATGTATTATGATAACGAGTATATGTTAAAAAAAATTAGGCAAAATCGTGATGGAGTAACATTTTATAGCAAAGTTCTATTTTGTAAACAACAGGAAATAATAAAAGTATCTTAGATATTTTTATTTTTTCATTTCGTAGATATACTGACTACGTCATTTTAAATGTATATTTTAAAGGTGCGCGTTTTATCTCTATCTCATATCATATCATTTTGCTCTTATCGCTACCGAATACAAACTTCATCTTTATTTTTTTAACAGTTAAAACTAAAATTCCTTGACAAATTTACGTATTTATGTAAGTCAAAGTAAGATAAAATATTAGAAATTTATAAATTGTTCCAAAACACTTATTGTAAATTGAAATCATTTCATTTCTGCTAAGCCTCTTAAAGCTTGGGAATATATTCTTTTTACCCTAAATTGTTTCGGCTTAATACCCTATATGCTGTACGGTTAAAAATATATGATACTTTCAGAAACTTAGAAGATGTAGACAAGATATAATTATAATATTATACGTAGCTTCTAATCGTAAATATCGTATCAATATAGATAAAGAGTATTTTTAAAAGATAAGATAAATTTATATTAACAAAATATTACGTAAATGTGGTCCCTTTCTATGGTAACGTTGGGAACCAAAAATCCAAATAAATCCGCGAAAAAATCCGAAAAGATAGTTTTATTTAAAATGTCTAATATTCGCGTAAATCTAAGAAAGTATTATGTAAACGTATATATTTTGATTTATAATTAAGATATTAAAGTGGTCATAGTTTCGAGGTTTTACTCGTAGTAAATGTTACTGTACTTTCAAGAGAATCAATAAATAAGATTGAATAGACTAACAAAGCAAAATGCTGTCGACTATGTTTAGTTAAAGAGTCTTAGAAAAATAAACTTCCAGTTGCAACTTTGTTGACACGTCTAAGTGAATTTGTGCCTGTTTTACGTCATGCTTTTACTTACTACTATTCGGTAAAGTCAATGAATAACTCTTAAAAGCTCAAAAAAATGTGATATATTTCTTTCTGTCTTTAGAAAACAATACTCAGATATTGTCATTTATCTAATCCTTTTATTACAATGTCATAATCGTTATAATGCGTAATTGATATCAAAAAGAAACAAACAAGTTCGAAATTATCCCAATTGTATTCAGCCCTTTTTAACGTCCTACTGCTGGGCACGGGCTTTCCTTCAATACGAGAGGGATCAGGCCATAGTCCACCACGTTGACCAAGTGCGGGTTGGCGGACTTCACATGTTTTTTGAAAACTTGCTAAGTTTTCTCAGACATGCAGGTTTCCTCACGATGTTTTCCTTCACCGTAAGGCAAGTGGTAATCATGCTAGAAATGATTCGCACATGAAAATATCAGAGGTGTGAGACCCGGGATTTGAACCCGCATCACTCGGTTTCCCAAGCGAACGCGTTACCACTGAGCTACCACTGCCAAATATCCCAATATTTTGTATAATCTATTAGAATACATTACAGTCGTTGACGAAAAAGGCATTTTAGCTTACACTAAGTCCTAGTCATATCCGACTTCGATTTAAAAGTATTTCATACTCACATTTTTGATAAGCAACGGCATTAAACGTGCCAATGATTTCAGAAGGTGTGAATACTGGATGCGTCATGGGGTTAACGGAGAGTACTGCATCGCTCTGCATCACATTTTGCATTGCAAGAACATATTGGTCCATCATACGCCATGTTGGATATACCTAGAAGAGAATTAAACTATTAGCTATCCTGTGAACATCAACAGTGAATATGTATTATATACACTAAAAAGTATTACTTGTAAGTTGTTTACACATATATAATATACGATAAATATTAAATAGTTTGTACATGACAAATTCAGATGAGAATATTTTCTTGTTTCATACCATTAAAGCGTGATTTTTCAGTAGTCGAGTTTTAGTTTTTGAACTTACTTTTTATTATTTATTCATTCAAAAATACGTTTTATGGATTTACATACTTTTAACTATACAATAACCTTTATCTTATAATATATATAACTTAAAATAAATTTAGATTATATGATATCTTTCTTTACTGTTCAATACTTATTTAAGTAAACAAGCCACCCCATTGGGCTATGTTCTCATACAAAGAAATAAAAAGTTCAAGTTAGAGTAACATGAGATGAAGCCATGTCACCCAAATTGTATATTAGATGACTATATAATAGTAAAAACAAACAAACAAAGCTTTTAAACTTACCAAATCAGTTCCAAAGTTCTCAAAGAAATTAGCGAAGCCTTCATTCAACCATGTATAAGTCCAAGACTGAGGACTTACTTCATTTCCGAACCACATATGCATGTTTTCGTGGCATATAATACGACCAATGTTCTGCCTAGTTGCTGTAGTAGTTACTCCCTCTTGGACAAGAAGTGCTACCTCTCTATTTACAGAAATATTAAAACTTATATTTAAGTATAATAACAATTTTACATTACAACACTACATAAAACTACAGCTTCTACAACCTTGGTCTAATAGGTTAGCATGTATATTGTACATATTTATATAATTATTGTCGACTAAGAATAGGTGTTGGGTATCAAATTACAATTAGGAAATTGGCGTTGTTACATACAAATGTATATAACACTATAATACTTCATGAACCAAGTAGTTTTTTTCTTTAGTTCTTGTAAATTATGGTAGTGTCTATGATTTTAGTGATCAAAGCTCAAATGACCATTACATAAAATATTTATCTGTCTATGTCCCTGTCTGTTGCTTCTCTTTGGAATGGAAACATTAATTTTAAATGATTTTTCGTTGATGGATGAAATATTTAATGTAGAAAGATATCCAGGTTAATATTATATATTCAGGGAAAGATGAGGTGTCGATATTATGTGTATTGGTAGGTAGAAGATTGGTCAAAACTTACATTGGATCCAAGGGAAAGGAAAAGGTTTCCTTTGGACAAGAATAGAAATTTTGTAAGTTTTTTTGTTTCATGGGGCTTAGAAAAGGCCAGAACAAATTGTGGGTGAGTCAGTTTTATATATTATTAAATAATTTAAAAATGTTACTTTGTTATAAAGATGATTAAATGTTGGGCTGCTTATAAAAATGCAGCATGTATGTAGTATATTGGTAATGATAACAATTAATGTTTATTCGTTGTTTTCAAGTGCATTTAAAAATTAATCTTAAATCTGTAAAATAAAGTTTAGTATACGATAAAAAGAATTAAAAACAAGATCTTAAAACAGCACAAACATGCTCACTTCATAACGCTCCTAAGATTCTTTGTCACAATATTTTATCTAGCGAATGTAAGAGGAGACTCACAAAGACTGACTTTTTCATCATGATACCGCCTTCTTCAGGCCTAATTTAGTACTAGCTAATTAATAGTATTTCAGTTTAGTAAAATTCTGTTTTAGAATATATAAAATTAACCATCGGTCTTTTTAAAGAATGTAGAAGATTTTTTTCATTCTCTTATATTTTGTCCTAGCAATATACGAGTATGTATACCGTTTACTGTAATAAATGGATTTTTGAGATATAAATTTGTCAAAAGTTTTTAAAGACGAGGCAAGGTGTTTGAAAACTCAGCAATATTTTCTGATTAGTCGATTTAGTTATCTGGCTAGTCAGCTATACCCACCACTTAAAAGTAATATTTTAAATTTTAATTATCATAGTTTTTTCCTGGACATTTGTATTAATATGTGGTAATTCAATTCAGTCTTAATACAAAAATAAATCAAGGCTCAACGTACCTGTAAATAACCAATCCCCAATTTTCCATAGCACCAGCAGCAAAATCAGGTACAGCTACTTTGTCAATTTTTGGCAGAGCGTAAGGGAATTGTATGTAATTCTGGAACTCTTTCATATTCTGTTGACCGAAATTTAGGGCAAATTCGGCCGTATTTTGAGTACCTCTTCTGGAATATATTCTAAACGGTACAGGGTAAATTGTCTGAGCATTGACAGGCTCATTCGTTATATACTCAAAGTTGGATACAAGAAAAGCTATAAGGTACGTGGACATTACGTATGTGTCCTCGAATTCATGTCGAACATAACCTGGTACATCGGGCCTGAAAAATGAAAATATTATATTCTATATTTACAGTATTCCTAATATATTTTTTTTATTGTAACAACATATTTGTGTCTTTTGGTCAAATATATTTTTTACTTACTTGGAAGTATCATTCCTCAATGGCATATTGGATCTTACAACCAAATACTGAGGTGGTGCGTATATTGTTGTTCTAAATATAGCCTTTAGATGAGGTTCATCGTAGCAGGGAAAAGCACTGCGAGCGTATGTAGGCTGGAGTTGAGATGTCACTAGATTACTGTAAGAAAGTAACATGATGTAGAAGACACAGCAATTAAAAAACGAACCCCATCTATATATAAAGAATATATGCATAAATCTTTAATTCACAATTTTTACAATTTAGAGCACAAACGTACTAGGCAACTATGATCGCGGCTATGGTCGTAGTCACTTGTAGTTCAGACCCATAAAAGACCAAATGGCGCGACCAAGTCTTATTCAGTATTAAATATTAAATTTTATTAAGGAACAGATATTGCTACTGATTAATGGCGTATTATAATAATTAATATTGCAAAAAAATAGAAAAATGCTTCAGGATTGTAGAACTAATTTGACATTTAAGTTACATCGTTACATTGGCAATCACTTTATAAAATAATAATTCTATATGTTTTATTAACTTGACGGCATCATAATTAGGTAAATTCTGCTATTTGGCCGATATCGCCTTGTGTGCGGGGAAGGAAAAATATTTTAATACACTCTTCAGGTCGCAATGATGATACGCATTTACGTCTGCGTAAGTTTATTATGCAGGAAGTTTCGAATTCATTTCTTTATTTAAATTTTGTATTGGTTGTAGAAAGTTGGTTTGTTGATGATGTTCGCCCCAATCTGGCAGCATAACATTTTTTTAGAAGATGATAGATTAGAATCTTAGTATGCACCCATTTATAACGAGTTAAAACTGACTGTGCTTAGATAACATTTATTCACCAAGCAAATGTACTTATCTTTGTACGTCTTAATTAAGGTCAACTTGGACACACGTACAGTTGTTTAATGATAAGTGATAGTTTAAAATTATAAAATTTAATATGCTTTATACTTACTAGGACTGGTCATTATATTGATAATTTGATACGTAAACGCCGAACATATTTCTAGAGTATGTGCCTACATATTCAACTTTCAAGATGTAGACCTGCGACTGTAATAGCAACGTGTTCGATTCGACAGTCAAAAATTGGGTGTCATTCGTCAAACTGTAAGTTCTCATTAGATTTTCAGTCTGGCTTGCTTCAGAATATAACTCAATTCTTGTAATCTGCATTTCCATGGCATGTAATACTATCTGTTGAGTGTTTCTTTCAGGTATGATTCTTATAGATACATTTCCAAGAAATGAAGTTCCGTTGCTTGGGTCAAAAAATAGACTAATATCATATAACGTGGGTCTAGATTCTCCAGGAAGGACATAGTGTTCGTTACTATAGGTAGATTTTTCAGAATTAAAAGGCACGCCAAGTGATATGCCTATAAGGCAAAAAAAGATCAGGGTGAACATATCTGAAAAAGAAAATAACAATAATAAGAAATTATATTTTATTCTTTATTATATATCGTATTTATCTTTTATTCATGTTTGGTTTTAAAATTATTTTGTTAAAACAGAAACATATCTATCCCACTGGAACTATACATTTTTCCGGGATAAAAAGTAGCCTATGTGTTATTTCAGACTATAATCTATCTCTGTGCCATAACCAGAACCGTTTAGCCGTTCTGGTGTGAAAGAATAGTAAACATCCACACTCACAAATTTTGACATTTATGATATTTATATACAGTTGATAATTTAACTATTTGTATGTAGAGCAAGATAACTAAATTTCTGTGAGCCGTTTATTTTTTAATTAGTTTTAATTATGCAATAATTCGATTCTTAAAATACTGATGGTGACATTTTTCTTGGTTTAAGTAGCTAAACCGAACAATTTTTAACAGCTTATATGAAAGCTATAAGAAGATCATCCAGATAAAATTAAGGGCATGTCGCCTTAAATTATAGAAACAAATTTCTCAATTTTTTACGTTGTGTAATATTTTAGATCTCAAGAGGATATATTTAATCTTATCCTAATCTTATTATCGATATCTGCGGTTTAGGAATTTTCTTATCTATAAGATTCGTTTGTTCGGATCGTTTATGCTTCGTAAAATAAAACTATAAGTACGAAAAACGACACTTCTTCAACAAAGGGCTCATGATTCTTTTCTGAGTGGTTCTACGGACTTTGCTTAAATATGACTATGAATTTTGGATTAAATTAGCCGCATTGAAACAGGTTTTTCATACCGAAGATAAGGCAGATATTAGTATTATTATTTGAGCGTAGACACAGATAATATGAGATATGATTACAATAATATATTAGTATAACAACTACTTATCATATAATATGTACGAAGAAAATAGACAGCCCTAATTTAAGCAATTTTTCAGGTCATTTTTTCTAAGCAGACAATTAATAGCATTTGTTCGAAAGCTACAATATGAAACCGGTAATTGTAAATATAAATAACTCATTAAATACCAAAAATTCCTTTTAAATTTATATATTAGCTAATAAAACTTACGAGAATTTGCTTTCAATATCAATTACAAATAGACACGTATAGCAGTACCTATTGAAATAAATTTGAACTATATTTTTTTCTTCCTGATGAAACTTCACGACTGTACAGAATCAAAAGTCTCCAAGTAAAATATACTTAACGTCATTAGAAAGATTTCAGTTTTCTTTTTCGACTATGTGATCCCTATAAATTATTCTAGCACTTTTGTCTATTAAACATATTATGTACTAGTGGCTCACCCTCGCTTCGGTCGGGTTTGCCTCTAGAAAAACAAAAACAAACCTATCCCCCGGAAACCGTGCATTTTTCCGGGATAAAAAGTAGCTTATGTGTCATTCTACAATATAATCTATCTTTGTGTCAAATTTCATCCAGATCCGTTTAATAGTTCTGGCGTGAAAGAGTAACAAACATCCATATTCACAAACTTTCACATTTATAATATTAATACGGATATTTTTAACTGAACTCAATCATCGATTTAAATCGCATTGTTGCACAAATGTACAGAATCACGATTTTAATTCCTAATTTTAAATTAATTTTACGGCTATATAAGTTATTGCTGTTAAATATTCGAAATGTCGGGAACCAAAAATCTAAATATATCCGCGAAAAAATCCGAAAATATAGTCTTGTTAGTCGATGGTATGAGGATGTAAACAAAGAATCCGAATTCGAAATATACTTTTACATACATATTGATATTAAATACAAAAAATTATAGCTCAAGTTTATAAATTAGATAATATTTGAATGATAAGATATTATTAATAAATATGTCATTCTTTAAAGTGGTAATGCTTGTGTTAAATAATTTAAATGAGTTTTCAAAGTTTTGATAAGGTAAATAAATGATATAAATCCAAATAAGTCATTGTATAGATATACGCATTAACGTGTAAGAATGTTTATTCTTTTATTTGCTGTAGAGTTTATTTATTAGAATCTTATTACTATTCTTATACCTCTCTGTAAAAGACTGTATCTTTTAAGCTAAATTTTCATCGAATTCATATTTTTTATATAAAAACCACTATTTACATAAAAATATGATCGATCACTTTCATATATTTTTGTTGGGACATTATAATATTTTCTCCATTTTAATTTATTACATTACTTTCCCTGTAAAATTAATCGGGAAGCTGAAAGATGTCGCCAGATTTTTAATATGAAGGCGTCAACAGCAAAGAAACGAAGATAAAAGCAATTCTAAAAAAGCAAGCATAAGAATACCATGAACTTTAAGAAATTCTACCCCTAGGGCGATAAAAGGTACAAATAGAAATTTCAGTGTTGCTCTAGACACAATTACTTAAATATTTTAATGCTTTCAAAATTCAACCTCGTATAATAATTCATATTCTTTCCTCAAATTTTTCAGGGCATAGTTAGTGCTACGACACCATTACATGTAAATATTGATTGCACAGATATTTTTGGAAAATGTTAAAGTAAATAAAATCACTAAAAAAATAATCTTAACAACTTAACTATCCACAAAATAGACACAATAGTTAAACAATCGAAATGTTCATATATGACTCATGGGACAGGGAAATGGTTAAGACCTAGATCACACTGCTAGACCTGAGGTGTAAAAACTTTAGCAATCCTTATAATGAGGTAGTAGATAGATTTTTAGGTTATACATTTATAGGTTGCTAAGGTTTTTTTTTATTTTACCCCTAATTTTCTGGTCTATACGAATTAAGACTTGCTGATATGTAGTTAATAAAACGTGATAGTCAATAAAATACGCATTTTGATGTTTTAAAGCCCTTAAAATACAAAGGAGTCAAAATTTAGTGTAGAGAAATAATATTTTTCATATACTTTTATGTTTTAAAACTTACCTGTGTGCACATGTGGTCCGTCACACACTTTTTGATAATAGATAATAATTATCACAATTATTAATTTATATAGGCTAATATTAGAGATCGGCAGGTAAAGGTCCTCTTGATTGACTTTTAAAAAATCTTCTAAAGTCTTAATACTTTTCCTCAATATGAATTAAAACAAATTTAATTTCTTTTATTTCTATAGTAAAAAATATGTAGTTGTAAAATGTTTTCATTTCTTTTGATCGATGTTACTTCTCATGCTCGAATTCAAATGTATTTTTATTTAAGAATTATCAATAATTTAATATATGTATAGTTTTCCATAAAAGAGTTATGTTAGTTAATTAAGTTTTTCAAATTACTCTACTTTTTATAGTATACTAGAGGCTCATCCTCGCTTCTCTCGGGTTCGCCTTTAGAAAAATAAAAACAAATCTACTATGTGCTATTCCAGACTACAATCTATCTCTGTGCCAAACATTCAGATCCGTTCAGCCGTTCTGGCGTGATTGAGTAACAAACATCCATTCAAACATCCAAACATCTAAACATTCACATTTCTAAATAAAACGATGTTTTCGGATTTTTTCGCGAATTTATTTTGATTTTTGGTTCCCGACGTTTCGAATGCTTTACAGCATCCATGGTCACGGGAGAGACCATGGACCAGCCAAAATAAATTTGCGAAAAAATCCGAAAAGATAGTTTTATTTAAAATGTCAAGTATTCGCGTAAATCTAAGAAAGTATTATTCACATTTCTAATATTAGTAAGATTATGAATCAGGGCAAGCGTGGACGAGGAAAACCTATGCAACATGCAGGTAATATTGATTATTGCATCTAAGGCAATAATAACTGATGAATCTGTGGCTGCCAACTCGTCTTGCCAAGGTAACGTATATAAAAAGTAAGAGTCGACTCCACCTAAAGTGGGATAGTGTTAGAAAATGCATTGAACGTATATAAAAATATAAAGAAATGCGGCTTTTTTCTATAAAAAATATTTTTTTTTATTACAAACATGGTGAATAAATTTTTATTAATATTTACAATAAAGAAAATTACAAATATACTTAATTATATACAAAATATACAAAATAAATGTACACTTAGTTATTACTGTACACATCACGTCCACGTGGAATAGTGGCAAGAATGCTAGTTGAATGGCAAAATGCTCTAATTCTCCTGTCACCAGTAGAGGCGATAAGACGAGGTGTTGTTTGTAAGAAGTGCTTAGCACTTTGATTCTATGAATAAAGGGTTTCTACAGCAATGATTCACATTGTAAGTTCTTATTCAGAAAGTTCGTACGTAATATTATGCTATCTCTTTTATTGATTGTTTTATCTTTTCTGTTTTTTTACATTTAGAATACTATTATTTTTTATTTACAATTGGACTAGTATTAAAACTGCGAAAGTTTTTAAGTTGGAACAAATCACACATTTAAAAAAAAATGTATACATAATACGTAGTTTCGGAGTTCATCCAGGACCTACATAGTGACACGGGAATTTTGTATATGAAGATTTAGGTACATATATTCGCAATTATACAAAAAAAAAATCAACGATCTGTTACGGAACATCAGAAATAATAAGCACTACTTATCAAAAATGGATAAATACGATATAATTTTGTTTGCCTGATAGCATTTAAATACTTCTGTAGAGTTAGAATATTATTTTACGAATATTTATGTATGAAATTGTAGTGCAGATGTACTCATTGTCAATGAATTCATTTAAGCAAGCTTACTATAGAAACATAAAACTAATTTACTTTACAAATTAAGTGTTATATGACCGGTTGTTTTGAAGCGGAAATTCTGAATAAAGGAATGACTAACACATGATATATTTTGAGCTAGTTTTTTCCCGCGGCTTCACTCGTGTGACAAGCCGGGCGAGGTTCAAGCATAGCCGATCTCAGGATGTAATTTTTTTCCTTGCCTTTTACCTGAAATATGATCTGCGGTTTTGAGCGTGAAAAGATAACAGTGTTACTTCATATTTTTAATATGAAGTATAGATTGTTGTCGAGTATTTTATAAACAATATATCAAAATAATTATAGTATAAAATATATATTAAGTTAGATTTAGTGCTTTATCTAAAATTCTTCACTGTATGGACCATCGAATATACCTATTAAATTATAATCACTAATTTGCAACACTGCAAATTTCATTAGTAAATTCGATATTGAGTGAACACGTGATGGTTTTAATAGTTTAGATTGCTAATATCGTACGGGCTAAATTGAATGGTATCAAATTAAATCCATAATTTGAAAACTTTTAATACATATTTTAGTGATACGTTTTCTTTCCTTCAAATTAAAAAAAATGATACAATGTAATGACTCAAAAATATTATTAATTAATTTATCGGATCTTTCTCAAGAAATAAATCTAATAGATTTTATAATTCAATTCAATTTTCTTGTTAATGGCTCAAAGCGTACCAGTTGAGCACAGATTACTTCGCCAATGTTACGTGAAATGTAGACACGAGGAAGATTGGTTAAGATTTTGCACTTAATACTGACGTAAATACGTCGTAGTAGATTAAAAATTTAGACTTTCGATAATATGTCTATCAATGCTATGTGTCGATAACAAATAATATCTTTAACTCGTAATTATTATCAGTATTCTCACGTGAAGTGATAAAATATAATGTTTTTTCATGATAATTTGGTTAAGGCTAGGCGCAAGTCAGATCACTTTAAACTAAGCTGACTTGCAGATATTAAATGTACTAAGCAATGGCGAAGCGTCCATACAAGACGTCTTATATTAAAATTATTTTGCTATAATTTTGCAAGATCAACAATCACAGGTGTCCAGGTTCTAATCTCGGTCGCATACAAAGTTTTTACTTTTATTTTATGTTTAACATTTATCCAAGTTTTTTTTTTTAAGAAAATTATACTTTTTAACCATAAACTCCGAGCGAAGCTCGGTGGCCCAGGTACCGAACATAATATGTGTAATTATTATTGTGAACAGTATACCAAAACCTCGCAACAAAATAGTAACAAATTCTTGTATAAATATTGTCATTAGTTTTAGTCAGACTCTAATTTATACATATAACTAAATTCTGAGTCTAATCTGTACATTAAATATATTTTGGAAAATCTTATTGAAATAGTAATTATTATCAATACAGAAGAATCAAATCAATAAAGAATTTTTAGAATTTTTGTCTGTCTATCTGTTAATGCATCATGAGAAAATTACTGGACAGATTTAGATGAGATATCGATTCATTTTGAGGCTGTATTCACTACAAAATCATTTATTTTATAGTACTATATTTACTAAGTACTAGTATATTTAATAGTGATGATGATGATGTTCTCCTAGCCGATTCCGGCTACGGCGGCCAATCTCATTGAGACTAGCCAACTGCGCAGGAGATATTATAGTGCACAAGTGTACGCGCAGACACAAGTGCACTCTCTATTCCTGTCACTCTCATACTCTGGTGGGACGACCACTCGACACGACCAGTGAGAGTTAAGGCGCAGGACCGACGGCTTTACGTGCTCTCCGAGGCACGGGAGTGAAACACCGCCGACTTCCCAACCCCGGGGTGTTACTGAGACTTACTATACAGAAAGACTCAATAACTAAACTTGGCCCGACCTGGGACTCGAACCCAGGACCTCTGAGTGTGCAGCCGTACATGCTAGCCACTACACCACCGAGGCAGTTCATATTTAATAGTACATCATTATCAAATAAAATGCTGAGTAATAAAAAAAAGTAATGACTTGTGTTAATGAATTATGTTGACCTCTTTTAAAGCTGCTTGTTTGATAAGGATAGTCTAGTTTACATTTTAAACTTTAATTGAATGAAGAAAGAAAAACTGGTCATTGAATTGATTTATCGGTGAGTTTTGCCCAACAAAATTTAAAGGGTGAAATAAAGCAAAAAACGTATAGAAAAATAACCTAACGCACCCGAGCGAGGGGAGGTTAAGGAACATGGAAATCATTTACAAAATTAAATTTATATATAGAATATATTATTTTCAAAATATAGAAAATCCAAGCAAACGTTGTAAATATATTTTTTTTATTTCTCTTTCATTATATGGTACTCCAACTTTTAGTAAGTCTAAAAAAGATAATAAGAATGTAAATAGATTAAAATAATAAATTAAAAAATTAAGCACTTAAAATGATACTCTTTAGTTCCATCATTGATAAGAAAATTATTGATGAAAATACGTTTATGAATCAAAACAAAAAATACCGATGTCTTGGGTGATTCATAGACTGGAGAAGATTGATTTATTTTAGGTGTATTTTCTATAAAATTATTAATTTTATGAGTTTTTTATTTGAGTTATTTTAGTTATGAATTATACGAGTATATGTATTCAGCCCTTTTTACGTCCCACTTCTGGGCACGGGCTTCCCTCCAATACGAGGTGGATCAGGCTATCTACTAATATTTAATTAAGTAAGTTTATATTTAAGGCAGTGGTAGCCCAATGGTAACGCGCTTACTTGGGAAAGCGAGTGAAGCGGATTCAAATCCCGGGTCTCGCACGTCTGATATTTTCATGGCCGAATTATCATTTCTAACATGATTACGGTAAAGGACAACATCGTGAGGAAATCTGCATGTCTGAGAGAAACTAGCAAGTTTTTAAAAGACATGACAATTGTCACATACTCTAAACCACGCTTAGCCAGGGTGGTGGACTCCCTCATATTGAGAGCAGGCCTGTGTTCAACAGTGGGACGTTAAACAAAGCCTAATACAAAGAAATTAATACACCATCGTAAGCAAGTATGATATATAATGAAAAAAAGCATAGTGCACAAAAACACATTAATTACTACTTACGATTATTATTTTAAAAGTTATCAATTAATAGCAGCATAATATCTGTAATTTAACAATAATGTTCAAGTCTTGACGCCTTTGTTAAGGTTTCATAGAAAAATTATTATCTTCGCGCGTGGATTGGATGGTTGCATATTATATTTATTTATGATGAAATTATTTCTTACTGATTCATCACAGTCTATATAAAAATGCTAGGCCTAAACGAATGAAATTTCAAAACTTATTCATGTAACTAGTATTGCATGCGAATCCGCTCGCGTTCAGATGACCAAAAACCAAATTATTAGGTTTTACATATTAGTATACTCTTACAATGCAGTTTTTGTATCTTTTCTCAGAAATGAGACGTTTTGTCGCGGTAAAAAGTATCCTATACGTTGACCCGGATAACCAGCTATCGTCATACCAAATTCCATCAAAATCCCTCCAGTAGTTTTTCCGTGATGCAGTAACAGACAGACAGACAGACAGACAGACAGACAAAAATTCTAAAAACTATAGACTCGGCCTCTGTATCGATAATAAAGTCTATTTCAATAAAATTTTCATAAAATATTCAGTGTACAAATTCGGCTTAGTTACAATTTTATTATATGTATAGATGAAATTATTTCTTACTGATTCATCACAGTCTATATAAAAATGCTAGGCCTAAACGAATGAAATTTCAAAACATATTCATGTAATAATATAGATAAAGGCTAAATAAAGTTTTGTTTGAAATCCAATCCCTCAAACAGTGAAAAAAAAACACCTCATCAGAATCCTAGTTTGTATGAAAAATAGTTACTTTTCAAGTATTAAACTTCATTAAATTAAATTATATTAATAAAACATTAAATTATATTAAATGAGTGTTTTTTACAAGTCATTTTAGGTTTATTTTGATTATAGACGATTAAAAAGCGTTAAAAAATAGAATAAAAACGTGTAAGTAAAGTCTAAGAGGCATATTTGATTCTATTCTATCATTGCATTGATACATTGATAAACCAACAGCAAAATAGATAAAATAACATTTTCAACATTGCTTGACGAATACCTCAGAATTAAAAATGCTGATATCTATAGTGATTCATTTATTATGAAAATAGTCTGGAGGTGTGATCGATTCATTTTTAAGCTGTATTCTCTACAGAATCACTTTTTTTATATTAATTTTGACACACAAACGTACATTTAAATTCGTTTTAAATATCTTTTTACGATTTTCTTTTCAATTAATAGGTTCTACATATCAAATAAGAATGCTGAGGAAAAAAACTAATAATGACTCATTATGTTGACATCTAACTTAATAAAGCTGTTTGATAAAGATAGTCTTGTGTACATTTTAACTATATCTCGTGTAAAAATAATTATTTCTAATCGCGACAAAGCGTAATTTCGCTTATTTTATATAACATCATCATCATACTTCTGCTTTCGTCCACTGCTGGACATAGGCCTGTCCTATGGAAAGCCACGGGGCTCGATCTTCAGCTCCAATCCAACCGCTACCAGCAACTTTGCGTATATTTAGCTTTTACCGCTTTACTTAGATTGAGTGCGTTCTACACTGCGTTTGCCGAGCCGTGGTCTCCACTCTAGAAACCGTTTACTACATCGCTCATCGGTTTTGCAACAGGTGTAATCAGTCCACTACCACTTCAGCTTTGGTTACTATATTGAATTGAGTTCAATTGAATTGAATTTGATTCGATTGAATTGAATTGAACAAATGTGACCAGTCTACAGCCACTTTACAGGTTTGGTTTCTACTATATATTATTCAATTTTTCAAAGCAAATTAATTTCGATACGTATAATAATATTATTACAAATTGATGTATAATTTTTTTTAACTATAATTAGAGTACATACCTTGTCAAATTTAAAGCATTTTCGGCTAGCACCGATTTCGAAAATATCTGATTAGTTATCTATCGTACATGAAAACCACCGTTCAGTTATTTTTTACTTTTTAGTGCCTGGAAGTCGGTTTTATAAGCATTTATTTTTCCATGTTTAGTATAGACGTAATAGGCAAGTAATTTGTAAACAGAAAGAAAGAAATACTTGAAATTTCATCATTATTTCTGATTTATTCGAAAACGGTTTCTCTGTGTCAAAGAAAATCGGAATCGTCTCCGAGAAATCGGTTAACATACAAAAAAAAATACATACAGATGAACATAGAACCTCCTCCTTTTTGGAAGGTGGTTAAATAAAAAATTGACGGTAATATAGCTCTCTCAGATCAGAGTTCCAATCTTACAAACTAACAAACTTAACCTCTTTTTATTATTAATGTAGATTCATGTGCAAACAGTCGAAGGAACGAGAAAGAATTTTAAATATTTTAGCTTTACTTAGTTCAACATTTTCAATTTGTGCCGCTAACAAATTAACTAATTAATTAATTATGTAAGCAAGTCTTGAAAGTCGATTTTGACCTATTTTTAAATATCATCGTCAAAATTTGAAATTCAGATGACATGATAGCTACCATAAATTCGAGTTGATTTGACGATGGAGCCAGATATAATCTTCAAAGGTTTTCTAGTATGGGTTTAATTTATTTTAACGATCAAGTACATACACTATGGTTGATGAAAATAGTGTTTTTGTTAATTTTGACAACTATTTTTTTTTTTTATAACTTTCTGAACCAAATATCTGTTTAACCGCTCTTCGATAGGAATACAATTTGTAAACTAAAAAAGGAGAAAGTGTACAATTATATTATATACTTTTTTTATATTTGAACGATGTATGTATTACGAGATATCTACTACAGTTATTGTAAACCGATTGTAAGATTTTTTTAATGAAAAAGTATAAGAAGAATTTGAGTAAAATATCTTCGTTACTGTGAAATAATTACATCTAAACTGATTTTGGTGATGAATTTCATGATTTTGAATGAAAAAAGTGTACCGGTTTAGTTAAAAAAGTAATTATAATTTATAAAGGATATTTTTGTGAATGTGCACTATTCGAACCAGTAGTTTGAGTTAATCAAATCGTTCCAGTTAGTCGAACACGCCAAAAATATCGGGACAAATTTTGAACCGTATTGAAGCTGTAGGGTGAATTTGAAAACTTGAATTCAACGTTGCTAATTAAACGTTGTTCCATAATATAGTTATCTTAAAATATTAAAAGAGAAATTCTCGTATAAATTTTTGTGTATCTCGGAAACGGCTTTTACGATTTGGATCAAATTTTCTATTTAGATAAGGTTTTGTTTTTTAAGTTTATCTTTATGGGTGTCTTTCTGAAAAAAAAACTGAACTTTTCACATCAAAATTATTTTTTTTACTAATTATTAAAGTCCTTTTCTATCTGCTCTCGTGCTTATAATGCCATACAGCGCCATCTCATAAATGTTTGTGGTACTTTCAGTGTCGCCAATGAATGATAACCTACTGAACTCGCCAAGAGAAGGTACTATGTATAATATGTATAGTAATTATTTACTTATAGTCATTAGTCAGTCAGTATCAGTCTCCTTATTAGTTACAACAAACGCATCGTGCTCGTCATTTATGTCTCTAATTTATTTATTGCGAAGAAATAATTCCACCTTGTAAGGCCGAAATCATAATAGTCAAATTGTGCTGAGTGCGCAATGTTATCGTCTCACACTTTCGACTCACGTAGATTTACTGGCTTTTAAACGGACTTCTTCTAAAAAGGTGGAGGTTCTCAATTTGGTTGTATGTTTTTTTTGGTACCGCAGAACTCCGCCATTTATGAACCGATTTGGACAATTTTTATTTTGTTTGAAAGTATATACTTCTAACTTGATCCCATTTAAATTTGAAAATAAAAATACCTGAGGATGGAAAAATAGCTTATGATGAATTTAAGCTACTTCTAATTATCGTCATATTGACTTGAAACTTTGCAAGTGTTTCTATTTCCCTTGATAGTGCAGTGACTTGGTATCGTCGACATGATCTAATGGTAAGTCAGAAGGAAGGTGGATATGTGGAACTCTTCAATGGCTAATAGTAGATACTTTGAGTTTGGGCTTGTTTTGTTTGATTTGACAAGCCCGTTCAAGATTCGGATTTTAGAGCCAGAATTTTTAGTGTTATTAATAAAACCTAATTTTAGTTTGTCAGTCTATATATAAAAATTGGCATATGGCATAGCCGTTTAAGTTAGTTTTAACTTAAACGGCTTAAGCGAATATTTTATTAAAAAACTTTCTTCTTACTTTGCTACTACTATGTCTACACTAAAAAGGAAAAATTAAAATCTTTCTAAAAAATTATAGAAACCGACTTCGAAAAAAACACTAAAAAGTAAAAAATAACTGATTATAGTTATATAATGTAGGGTAGTTTTCATTTACTATAGATACCTAATCAAATATTTTCGAAGTCGGTGCCAGCCGATACAAATCAATGCACACCGACGGTAAAATTATTCAGTTTCAGACTCATTTGCAAATGGTTTATTTATTTACCCTTGAGAATTGGAAACAAAAGGAATATTATTTATGATAAGCAATAGCATGTAATTATATTTGACACAACCCAGGATTTGAACCCGAAACCTCAGAGTTTGTATCCTAGTTATAAAAATTTAATTATCTTATAAAAAAATATATACATACATTTATACCAATGTCTGTATGGTATCATTAAATTATATTGAAATATATGTATGATGAGAGTAAGCATGGGACTTCTTTTATTGGATTAAATGTACAATATTACACTTATTTCTTTTTCGCAGAAGAAAAGCCAATATATAACATAAATGTAGTGTGTTAAGACGACGCAGATAAAGCCATGGGCGTTAACTATATGTATGTATATTACAAAGCTTATTTCAGTGTTTTATAAAGAAAAAAAGGATATTAAATATTTACTCTAAGAATCCAATCCATCAAGATTGTCAGCTGATAATATAATCTCTTCATAATAATTTGCAAACTGCTTTGTTTTTAGATAGAATGACTGATTGGATTTATATGAGTCGGTCTGGCGAAACATAATTAATATTTTTTCAGGAACAACAAAATTAAAATAATAAATACAATATTTTATACTAAAGATCACTTTAAATTCTTTAAGACATAAATACAAATCTTAATTCTTCTGTACGTGATTTTGTTAACCTACTCCTCCTAAAGGACTGGACCGATTTGGATAACATTTTGTGTGTATATTTCAATGGGCTCCTGGATGGTTTGAAAACACAAATGGACCCAGTAGGTGGCGCTCCAGTCGGTGTGCCACTGATCATCTCCTGAATGGCTGGGACGATTTTAATGATATTTTTTGTGTGTGATCAAGTGAGTCCTACAAGGTTTGAATTCACAAATGGATCCGGTAGGTGGCACTGCAGTCGGGGTCACTAAATTTTCATAAAACACTCCATTTTCCGAGCAATAAATAAATATAAATTGTTGATTAAATAAAATAAAAGTCGATGTGTGTATGTATGTATGTTTCCTATTGGCTCCAAAATAGCTAGAGCGATTTTGATAAAATTTTTAGGTAATCTTCAGACTAGTCCAGCGGGTGATCCTGTGAATTTTGTTAGCGGTTGGAAGTTCGGACGCGGGCGAAGCCGCGGGTACTGCTAGTCTATATATAAAATGCTTCGTCCTGAATGACTGACGGATCAACGCACAGCCTAAACCGCTGATCGCTAGAACCTGTCATAAAGATAGTAAATTGTGTTTATATGGATTTTGCTTACCATTGATTTTTCTAATAATGAAACTCAACGTTCTAAACAAAAAAAAGTTTACTAAAAAAATTAGACTGCGTAAAAAGTGAAACTTTGAATAGATGCGTGTATGTATATCTCCGACTGCATAATACTATGGTCAACTTGTTCTCTTCTTTTTAGTTTACTTTTCACTCAGTCGGTTTTTTTTATTTATTATTTTATAATTCCAAAATTATTATTTTTTATTTACAGCTTTTTAGTTTTGCTCAGTTAGACATTTTTAGTTTAATTGAACAATTTCTTACCCTAAATTACAAAACAAGACACAAAAATAAAATTTCTGCTTAGCTTATCATAATTTATTCTGTAGTTATAAAAATAAAGATATATAATAGAAGTAATTTATATATTTATTTTATTTTATATTTATGTGTACATTACAATATTTACTCATAAATGTTGAAAATGAAAAATTTCATGAAAAACATGTCATATTGGCACATTGCAATTTTATTCTTCGAGGGTAAATGATTATGCTTCTAACAAGAATAATTCTAATATATTTCCTTAAAATTATAGCTTAAGTTGAAAAGTGGATAAAAAATGCCCTAAACATTTTTTTGAGCTGTTGTTCTGTGAAATTACATTTTAACGAATGCAAATTTTGTACGCAGTAACAAACTTAACTCATTTTTTAATTGCCCCAGTTAACACTATTAGTACAGGAATAAAGTTAATTTAGCAACATTTGCTGCAATTTTACGTTTATGGTAACACTTTATCAATGTAAACTGTATGTGATTTTAAAACTAGAAAGTTTTATAAATTTTTAATGGCTTAAAATCGTTTCCTTTTTACATTTTTTGTTATTTTGTTTTAGTTTTATACATTTTTTGATATTTTGTTTTATAGTGATTTTAATTGCTATAAGCGAAATTTTATTTTTAAAAAGACGTTGTCTTATCTAAATATCAATAAAACTTGTTATTTTTGAGTATTTCCCGGATTTCCCATTTGTTTAGGTAACCTTTCAAATTTTTTCACCGTAAACCCTTATTAGACTATTATGAAGATTTAACTAAATATAAATTAGGCTGATTTGATCTAGCCGTTCTCAAGTGATGCAATTGCCGAAGAAACTTCACTTTATTTTTATATAAAAGATATATACTGTCAATCACTACATATTATAAAACAAAGTCCTCCGCCGCATCTGTCTCTCTGTCTGCATGTTCGTGGTTAAACTTAAAAACTACTGCACCGATATTCATGCCGTTTTCACCAATAGATAGAATGGTTCTTGAGGAAGGTTTTAGTATATAATTTGTTAAGTTTTTGTATACATTGGCTAAATAAAATAGAACGATATTCGTTGGAGGTGTCGCAAAAAACTGGGAGCTTTCAACGAAAACGCTGCCTAAACCCTTTGAGATATAATAAAATAATGTATGGTGGAATTGTGTATCTTATATATTTAGGTCTACAGAAAAGTCTGCGATGGCATATGTCTATCTCTTAAGGATAACATACTATATCCATAATTTTAAACGTATCCAGAGACGAACCCGAGCGAAGCGAGAGAGTCGCTAGTAATTCTATAAAGTAAGTAATTAACTTTGCAAACCAGCAAAGTCCTCACTACATGAAGTTAAAAACAAACTAGGAAATGAGAAACTATGTAAAATAATGCTTGTTGCTAGATTTAATAAATCTTTTTGAAGTGAAACTTCTTTAGAATCGTTGTGATTTGAAACTCGATGAAATGAAAATGCGACACTAAAAAGAGAAAAACATATAAATATATACGAGTAGGATAACCTGGCGAGAGAATGAGATAGAAAACATTACACAGAAAATGAAAAATAATAAAATTAATTACTGAATAATATGTAATGTATATTTTTGTCAAATAAAATGTAATATGGTAAAAATATTATAAAAAAATAAACCTCATAATTATCCTACTCCTGACACTATATATTCATCTCATTCTCTCGTAGGTTACTTTCTGAAGTTTCACTTCTACCATGTGTGAATTGCACACACAAGCACTTTTTTTATTCACGAATAAAATCATTTTTATAATATTAGGTAGTATGTAAGAAGAAACTTGTTTATGAAGAAGAGAATGTGCAATGACCAATTAAACAAAGAAAAGAATAAAAATATAAATAAAATAAAGTAAAGTGCTGAATATTTATTTGCTCAATATAATTTCCCATCTAGTGAACTCAGGCTTTTGAAGAAAAATAGACCAATAGTGCAAAACGATTAAATGTCCATTTGTCGATCCAATTGTGGCATAGTATCTTATTTTATCGATCCTGCAGAATTAGGGTCGATCCATACAATAGTGCTGATCAGTCGTTTTTCGGTCCGATATTAGTCTAGTAAAATATTTTTAAACAAGAGTCGTTACTGAAGTGTGAATCGACCGGAAATTGGCTCTTACTGACAGTGTGAATGCACTCATTGTTTCTGCATTCATAATGGCTAGCATAAAAACTTTTTTGTTAGCTATGTTAGTGTTTCGTAGCTTTATAGATATTATTATGTCCTTTAATAATATCTTTAAAGCTACTTTGTTTTATAGATTCTTTATTTACAATAAAGAAAATTACAAATATACTTAATTATGTATACAAAATATATGTACCTACACTTAATTATTATTGTACAAGTCATGTCCGCGTGGAATAGTGGCAAGGATACTAGCTGCATTCCTCCGCTAAATGGCAATGACGATTCATTGGACGAAAAACGAACCTGCCACCAAAGACGATAAGACGAGGTATTATGTCCTTCATAAATATTATTAAAGGACATTTTGCTATACAAAAATAAATAATCTTTACACTACGAGTACATACGAAAAGAATGTGCGACTAATCAGATTAATAAAGAGTCTTATCTCGTCTTCTATATTTATCATTATTATTTTGGACTTGGCCATTTCAAATTTATGATGAATCATATTTTATTCATATGTTTAATGCTTAAAAACTGATTTAATTTCCCTAAAAGAAATAATAATATATTATATTAATGATACAAGATAACAATAGCTAGAATTAAAATAGATAGAATTATTTTATCTAATCTATAGTAGTGTTGCTATTTGTTTAAAAATATGTTAATTAATTATATTATTAGCGACAACGTTATGTTATTAAGATACAATACTAATTATACCTACTTAAAATAAATATATTTCACTTAATTTGGGTTGACACTGTTTTATGTTTTATTTAAAAAAAAACTATTATTTTTTAAGCTAAGATAATATGCTAAGTAGGAGTTTATGGCAAAATCTTAGTTTGGTTAGATGTTGGAAGGTTAAAAGCAAGGTCCATCATAGTAGCAGCGGAATATAAAGTATAAATCGAAACAAATAAATTGAATAATTTTTTTATAACGATTATGCTTAGCACAAGACGGTGTAGTGGGCAGACGCCTTAACGTTTAGTATAGATTATTTAGCATCGAAGCAATGTCGCCTGCCTATCGATCTTCTATCAAATATACTTTAATGAGTACGCGCAGGTATTTCACAACCTTGTGCCTCCTTCGCCGTTCTATCACAGAACTGCGAGAAGTCGTGAGCGCTAGCATCCTTACGTGGTAGAAATCCAACCAACTCGCACAAAACGCTTTAATTCAACGAACTGCTAAGGTGTGGAACACCCTTCCAGCATCAGTGTTTTCTGACACCTATAATAAGAGTACCTACCTTTAACCTAAACCTCATCAGTGCTTCCCAGCGTTGATTGTCTTCAAGCGCAAGCCTATCTAGTAAAAAAAAAGATGATACTATAGAAGTTAAATTTAAACGCTATCAGGCAAACCAAATCTATCGTATTTATCCATCTTTGATAAGTAGTGCTTATTATTTCTGATGTTCCGTAACAGATCGTTGATTATTTTTTAAATCATTACGAATATTTGTATGTACCTAAATATTAATATATAAAATTCCCGTGTCATTCCGAAACTACGTATTACGTATAGGTTTTTTCTTAAATGTGTGATTTGTTCCAACTTGGAAAATAGGATAGATTTATCCTGATTATTTCCTTTTTTTATTGCAATATTAACGATGTTCATATGTGTCCACAGCAACGCGTGACCGGGTCTGCTAGTTAATATATAATTAGTAGTTAAGATGAAATTATTTATTGCTTTATTATCTAAGTAATTAGAAGGGCTTAAACAAATAATTTTATATTAGCGAATTATATTTTCTATGTAGGTATGTGTTTGTCCTCCTGTGTTTTTCCACTGTTTTTTCTGTGTACTAAATTTCATCAATCCGCCCTCTTCCCTTTCAGTGTAAAGGAGTAACAAACATACACACATACAAACTTTCGCATTTTTAATACTAGTCCAATTGTAAATAAAAAGTAATAGTATTATTCCAAATGTAAAAAAAGAAAATGTAAAACAATCAATAAAAGAGATACTAAAAGCATTATATTACGTACAAACTTTCTGAATAAGAACTTACAATGTTAACTTACTGTAGAAACCCTTTATTCATGGAGTCAAAGTGCTAAGCACTTCTTACAAACAACACCTCGTCTTATCGCCTCTACTGGTGACAGGAGAACTAGAGCATTTTTCGTCCAATGAATCGGCATTGCCATTCAACGGGGGAATGTATTCTTGCCAGTATTCCACGCGGACATGATTTGTACAGTATTAACTAAGTGTACATTTGTTTTGTATATTTTGTATATAATTAGGTATATTTGTTATTTTCTTGTTGTATCTAATTGTAAATATTTATAAAATTTGATTTACCAAATGTTTTATGTATGTTAGTTATTAGAGAGAACTATTTTTTTAAAGAATGTAGCCGCAATTCTTTAGATTTTTATATATGTTCAATGCATTTACTAGCTCTATCCCACTTTAGATGGGGTCGACTCTTATTTTTTATATACGTGACCAAATATAATAATTACTGGTAGGTTAATTATTTATGTAGGTAAACCCAGAATCCAAGAAGAGTTGACAGCCACAGATTCTACAGTTATTATTATAGAAATAATAGAAATTAAATGTGTTTTGATTCATATTGAGAACAAGTATTATAACTAATGAAGATTTTTGAAAAGACAATCAGGAGGATCTTTACCTGCCGATCTCTAATATTAGCCTATATAAATTAATAATTGTGATAATTATTATCTATTATCAAAAAGTGTGTGACGGACCACATGTGCAGACAGGTAAGTTTAAAACATAAAAATATATGAAAAATATTATTTCTCTAAATAAATTTTTTGCCCCTTTGTATTTAAAGGCTTTAAAACATCAAAATATGTGTTTTATTAACTGTCAAGTTTTATTAACTACATATATCAAATTTTAATTTGAATAGACAATAAAATTATGGGTTAAATAAAATATATTAGTACTACTTTTTAACGTTGGGAAATGCATATACGCACGAGGTGTGGGACTCACCGGCAAAGCCAGTACTACCCACTAAAACCCAACAAAGCCTTCCCCCGTCTAAATGGGGCGTCGCAGGATCGCTTACGCATTCAACTACGACGCCCCGATCGCGACGGCAGGTCTGCCAAAGCAGACCACAACAACCATGGGATTACTCCAAGGTCCACTCTGCTATCAGAGAAGTACCAGGAGCAACCCGGGTGGTACACCGCCCATCGAAGTGGGCCACCTCCCGGCCTTCGCGCCCGGCTGGATTGCCGGACACTACTGAGTCCCCTCACCACGACAAGGTGAACGCACGTTGGAGCACTCTATCTACAACTGAAACTCGCAGCGACACAGCAAGGCGAAGGCACTTGGCGAACAGCACTTGTGGATCGTTATAACAAACCGATATTATTATTGCCCGAATACAATTCAACCCCGATTTCTACATTACACAGCCTTAAATACAATTACCCGCTGACGCCAGAATGATCAAAAAACAACTTATTAGAAATAATACATTTTGTTATATTATTAAATATTGAATATAAGCTTAACATTAATTAAATATTGAGTAGGTATGTAACTATACAAATAATTTATAACTGTAATATATAGTAATTATACAAAAATTATACAATATAACAAAACACACGAGTGAATTGGAAAGATAATACAAAACCCGTTCGGAAACAAAACGCTAATCTATTTGAAGATATTTGAAATATATTTTTTATTAAGTAAATATTAATAATGAATTAATAGGTGATGACTACAATACTATTAACATTACAATCCTATTTAATAAAAGACGTATTAGTAGAAATATTTTTTATAACACTACCTCATTATAAGAATTGCCAAAGTTTTTACCCCTCAGGTCTAGCAATTTGAATATAGGTATTTAGACTATTTTTTTTGTGATTTTATTCAATGCACTATTAATATATTTTCATGTAAAGGTGTCGTAGCAGTAAGTATGCCCCGAATAATTTGAGGAAAGAATATCTCATTTTGTATACAATATTATACGACGTTGAACTTTAAAACATTCAAATATGAATTTAAGTAATTGTATCTAGAGTAATGCTGAAATTTCTATTTGTACCTTTTATCGCCCTAGGGGTAGAATTTCTTAAAGTTCATATTATAAAAATTATAATGCCCAAAAAAAATATATGAAAGTTACATTATTTTTATATAAAAATATAAATTAAATTAGAAAATTTAGCTTAAGCCTTTTTTAAAGGTGTAAGAATGGTAATATGATTATAAATTGACCCTTTACGTAAATAAACTCTACAAGTGCACGAACAGTCTTGCACGTAAATTCGTATTTATCTAATATCTATATATCATTTATTTACCTTATTTAACTTTGAAAATTTAAATTATTTGACACAGGCATTATCACTTTAAAGATTGACACATTTAATAATAATATCTTATCATTTGAATGTAATCTAATGTACAAGCTTGAGCCTATTATTTTTTTGTATTAATATACAATATGGATTGTTTTTTCAAATATGGATGCATTGTTTACATACATCATACGGCATATCATCGAATAATATAAAACAATCTTTTCAAATTTTTTCGTGGATCTATTTAGATTTTTGGTTCCCGACATTTCCAATGATTAGCAGCAATAAATAACATAGCCGTGAAATTAATTAAAAATATGAATTTAAAATCGTGACGCTGTGTATTTGGGCACCATTGCGATTTAAATAGATGATTGAATTCAGTCAGAAATATACACAATATGTTTAATAAAAAATATATTAGAATAATGTATAGGGATTCCGTAGCTAAAAAAGAAAACCGAAATATTTTTAATTATTTTTATTTATATTTTATTAGGAGACTATTGATTCTATATAGTCGTGGAGTTTCATCAAGAAGAAAAATAATAGTTCAAGTTAATTTCAATATATATATCGTCATACGAGTCTATTTTTTATTGATATTGAAAGCAAATTCACGTAATTTTTATTAGCTGTATACCTAATATTTAAAAGAATTTTTTGGTATTTAATGAGTTATTTATATTTACAACAATCGGTTACAAATAGCTGCTTTAGTACAAATGCCATTTATTGCCTGCTTAGAAAAAATGACCAGAAAAATTGCCCGAATTAGAGCTGCCTATTTTCATCATACATATTATATAATAAGGTGTTGTTATACTAATATAGAATTATATTCATAACACTAGTTAACAAAATTTTAATTTTCGCTTGTTGCCATGAACTTTCTAGTTGATATTGTTTGCTTAAGGCATAATCTTTTCAAATTTACTATTAGAAAATTTTGTGCAGCTCAAATTACTTTATTTCTGATTTTCATTATTTAAGCATATTTGCCCGTTCATAACGTGCGTTTTTCACTCTGTTAAGATTAATATCTAAAGTTTTTGTGACATGAGTACTTCAAGGAGAAGTTGTTTAAGCAATCCAAATCTTTTTGCTATATATGTGGACAATATGTGTTTCACAATTATAGAAAAGTTAAATAAGAGTTCGTTCAAAACACCTACTTTCTGCATTTTGGGATGTTCTTGGGTAAAAGTCCTGAGTCTTTGGCGTCTAATTGTATTTGTAAATCGTGTGTCAAATATTTAAGATTGTGGAAAGGTAGCAAAAGAAGTGCTTTTGAATTTGAAACACCAACAATTTGCGGGAACCACAAAATCATCTCGATGAATGTAATTTTCTTAGTGCCAACATAAATGGCATAATCCAAGTACTACTTGTGTTCAGCGTCCAGTGCAACATTCACATGAGTCTCCAGTACCCCCAAATATATCTTAACCAAACTATACATACGTATATACATAATCAACCAAACTCTTTAGAAAATGATCATGATTTGGGAGATGTATCCAATGGACCAACATGTTTTTCACAAAACGAATCAGATGATCTTGTAAGAGATTTCAATCTTTCTAAACAAGCTTCAGAATTGCTGGCATCAAGACTTATAGAAAAAAATTGCTTTCTCTAGGTACTAAAGTTACTTTGTATCGTGAAAGACAATATTGCTTTTTGTTCATATATTAAAAACTCGTTGATAAAAATGAACTTGTAGAAGTCCTCCTCTTACAATTAAAAAATTTAGAATGTAATATGAGTATTTAAACTCTACTTTCTCTATAGTAACCTGGACAGGTTTCCTGAAAATCTAGGCGATATGAGGGACGGGCAGGGTGAGTGTATGCATCAAGATTTACGCGTTATGGCAGAACGCTATTAAGGTTTTGATGATACAAAAATGTATTCTGACTATTAATACTCATAAGAGGAGAGACTTGAGACGAAGTTTTTAAGAACTAAATGCTTAATTTAATTTATTAATAATTTTTTTCTTAGTTAATACAAGTATTTTTTTGTATTGAATGCAGATAGCTGAAACTCAAAAACCAGAGCTGTACAAAAAATTCTAATTATATATTTGAATTTAGCATACCATATGTAGTCAGCAACAGCAAAAATTTTCCCGGCAACAAAAGCACTGTAAACAAGATAATTCATACTATCTGTGCCTATGTTCAAATAAGTACTTATCTGCCTAGTCTTGGGTATGACTAAACCGATGTAAATGCGGCTAATTTAATCGAAAATTCATAGCGATATTTCAGCAAAATCCGTAAACCAATCAAAAAAGAATCATGAGCCCTTTGTTAAAGAGGTTTTTCTCTAAGTGAATTTTATGAACAAATAATAGCGTATATTTCTTTAATACTTACGTTTTTCGTACTTATAGTTTTATTTCGCGAAAGAATGGCACTCATAGATAAGAAAATTCTTAAGCCGCAGATATCGATAATAAGATTAGGATAAGATCAAATATATCATCTTCAGATCTAAAATATTACACAACGTAAAAAATGACAAATTCTATGATTTAAGGCGACATGCCATTAGTTTCAACTCGATGATCTACTTATAGCTTTTATATTAACTGCTAAATAATAATAGTTTTAGTTACTTATACCAAAAAAAAATGTCGCCGCCGGAATTTTAAGAATAGAGTAATTGCGTAATTAAAACGAATCGAAAAAAATAAAGGGTCTACACAAATTAAGTAGTTTTGCTCTATATACAAATAATTAAATTATCATAACAAAATAATTTTAAAACAAAACATGAATATGTCACAAAGATAACTTCTTATTATTTTTATTTTCTTTTTCAGATATGTACACTCTGATCTTTTTTGCCTTATAGGCATATCACATGGCGTGCCCTTTAATTCTGTGAAATCTACCTATAGTAACGAACACTATGTCCTTCCTGGAGAATCTAGACCCACGTTATATGATATTAGTCTAATTTTAGACCCCAACAATGAGACTTCATTTCTTGGAAATGTATCTATAAGAATCGTACCTGAAAGAAACACTCAACAGATAGTGTTACATGCTATGGAAATGCAGATTACAAGAATTGAGTTACATACTGAAGCAAACCCGGCTGCTAATCTAATGAGCACTTACAGTTTGACAAATGACACCCAATTTTTAACTGTTGAGTCGAACACGCCGCTATCAACGTGGCAGGCCTACATCTTGAAAGTAGAATATGTAGGAACATACTCTAGAAATATGTTCGGCGTTTACGTATCAAATTATCAATATAATGACCAGTCCTAGTAAGTATAAAGCATATCAATTTTTATAATTTTAAACTAACATTTATCCTTAAACAGGTGTGTGTGTCCAAGTTGATCTAAATTTAAGACGTACAAAGATAAGTACATTTGCTTGGTAAATAAATGTTATCTAAGCACAGTCAGTTTTAATTCATAACAAATGGGTGCATACTAAGATTCTAATCAATCATCTTCTAAGAAAATGTTGTGCTGCCAGATCGGGACAACTATCATCAACAATCCAACTTTCTACAACCAATAAAATATTTATATATAGAATTGAATTCCAAACTTCCTGCATAATAAACTTACGCAAAAGCATATCCGTATCATCATTGCGACCTGAAGAGTGTAATAAAATATTTTTCCTAACCCGCACACAAGGCGACATCGGCTGAACGGCAGAATTTGACTAATTATAATGCCGTCAAGTTAATAAAACATATAGAATTATTCTTTTATTAAGTGCTTGCCAATATAACGATGTAACTTAAATGTCAAATTGGTTCTACAATTCTGAAGCCTTTTTCTATTTTTTGTAATATTAATAATTATAATACGCCATTAATCAGTAGCAATCTCTGATCCTTAATAAAATTTAATATTTAAAACTGAAAAAGACTTGGTCGCGCCATTTGGTCTTTTATTGGTCTGAAATACAACCAGAGCCGCGATCATAGTTGCTTAGTGCGTTTGTGCTCTAAATGGTAAAAATTGTGAATTAAAGATTTATGCATATGCACTCTTTATTTAGTTATGGATCATTTTTAATAATATATAATTGCTGCGTGTCTTCTACATCATGTTGCTTTCTTACAGTAATCTAGTGACATCTCAACTCCAGCCTACATACGCTCGAAGTGTTTTTCCCTGCTACGACGAACCTCATCTAAAGGCTATATTTAGAACAACAATATACGCTCCGCCACAGTATATGGTTGTAAGAACCAATATGCCATTGAGAGAAGACACTTCAAAGTAAGTAACAAATATCTTAATTATTGACCAAAAGACACACAAATATGTTGTTACAATAAGAAAATGTTATTAGAAATACTGTAAATATAAAATATATTATTTTTTAATGTTCCAGGCCTGATGTGCAAGGTTACGTTAAACATGAATTCCGGGACACAAACGTGATGTCCACATACCTTATAGCTTTTCTTGTATCCAACTTCGAGTTTATAACAAATGAGCCAACTATGATACTTTACCGTGTACCATTCAGAATATATTCCAGAAGAGGCACTCAGTCTACGGCCTTATTTGCCCTGGATTATGGTCAACGAAATATGAGAGAATTACAGAATTATATGCAATTCATTTACGCTCTGCCAAAAATTGACAAAGTAGCTGTACCTGATTTTGCTGCTGGTGCTATGGAAAATTGGGGATTGGTTATTTATAGGTACGTTGAGCCTTGATTTATTTGTGTATTAAGACTGAATTAAATTACCATATGTTTATACAAGCGTACAGGAAAAAACGATAATAATTGAAATAAAAAATATTACTACGTAAGTGGTGGGTATAGCTGACTAGCCAGACAGCCAGATCGACTAATCAAAAAATGTCGCTGAGTTTTCAAATACCTTGCCTCGTCTTTAAAACATTTTGACAAATTTCTACCACAAAAATCCATTTATTACAATAAACGAAATACATATATTGTTGGACAAAATATAAGGGAATGAAAAATTCTTCTACACTTTTTTAAAAAATATTTTTTATACTCTAAAACAGAGTTTTATTAAATAGAAATAATCAGAACTAGCTAGTACTAAATTAGGCCTGAAGAAGGCGTATCATAATGAAAAAGTCAGTCTTTGTGAGTCCCGCAAATGAGTCTCCTCTTACATTCGCTAAATAAAATATTGTGACAAAGAACCTTAGGAGCGTTATGAAGTGAGCATGTTTGTGCTGTTTTAAGATCTTGTTTTTAATTCTTGTTATCGTATATCAAACTTTATTTTACAGATTTTAAGATTAATTTTTAAATGCTCTTGAAAACAACGAATAAACATTAATTGTTATCATTACCAATATATTACATATATGCTGTATATTTATAAGCAACCTAACATTTAATCATCTTTGTAATAAAGTAACATTTTTGATTATTTAATAATATAAAAATGACCCACCTACAATTTGTTCTGATCTTGTCTAAACCCCATGAAATAAAAAAACTTAAAAAATTTCTATTCTTGTCCAAAGGAAAACTTTTCCTTTCCCTTGGATCCAATATTAGTTTTGACCAATCATCTACCTACCAATGAACATAACATCGACACCTCCTTTTTCCCAGAATAAATATTAACCTGTATATCTTTCTACCTTTAATTCTTCATCCACCAACGAAAGATAATTTAAAATTGATGTTCCCATTCCATAGAAAAGCAAGTACAGACAGAAACATAGGCCGATTAATATATTTATAATAGTCATTTGATCTTTGAGCACTACATCATAGACACTGCCATAATTTATAAGAAATAAAGAAAAAACTACTTGCTACATGAAGTATTATAGTGATATGAACAATGTACATGCTAACCTATTAGACCAAGGTTGTAGAGGCTGTAATTTTATGTAATGCTGTAATGTAAAATTATTATTACACTTAAATATAAATTTGAATATTTCTTTGAATAGAGAGGAAGCACTTCTTGTCCAAGAGGGCGTTACTACTACAGCAACTTTACAGAACATTGGCCGTATTATTTGCCATGAAAACGTGCATATGTGGTTCGGAAATGAAGTAAGTCCACGGTCTTGGACTTATACATGGTTGAATGAAGGCTTCGCTAATTTCTTTGAGAACTTTGGAACTGATTTGGTAAGTTTAAAAGTTTTGTTTGTTTGTTTTTACTATTTTATAAAGTCCTCTAAAATCGAATTTGGTTGACAGGGCTCCACCTCATGTTACTCTAACTTGAACTTTTTTATTTCTTTGCATGAGAACATAGTCCAATGGGGTGGCTTGTTTACCTAAATATGTATTGAACAGTAAAGAAAGATATCATCTAGTCCAAACTTAATTCACATCTATAAGATAAAGGTAATTGTATAGTTAAAAGTATGTATATCCGTAAAATGTATGTATATATATATAAAATAAAAAGTAATTTTAAATATACCTTTCTTTTCGGATTATTTCGCGTGTTTATTTTAATTTTTGGTTCCCAACGTTTTAAATGCTATTATGTTCACGGGAGAGACTAAAGTTTTAGATGTCTAAAAGGCGTAAAAGGTAAGTTTAAAAAACTCAAACCCGACTACGTTTACCTTTAAATAACGTTTACGTTTCAATGAATATGAGTTGTATAAATCCAGCAAATATTCTCGTCTGAAACTAATCTGAAACTATATAATATTTATCTTCTATTATACAAACAACTTACACGAAATATATTTTAATGCATTTAATACATACTCATTGTACTTCATCGGTATGGGCTAAACGTCATTTAAGACAACCATAGTGTTATTTTGTTCAGATTACATAAACTGACTTTATTTCGGAGAAATAGGGCCAAAAATTTAGTAACTCTTCCCAAGTGGAAATATTTTTTTTACTACTTAAATAGGTTAGGATCACTTACCTAATTATAATATTATTGATAAAAATATATGAGGAACCAATATAATACAATTATGGATATAGATATCTATATCACAAAGATTTGCACCGCAAGATTTTGACCAAAATTTTATTTTTTAACAATCTGTTCAACACTAATAGTCTAGTTATCTTCTAGGTATATCCAACATGGCGTATGATGGACCAATATGTTCTTGCCATGCAAAACGTGATGCAGAGCGATGCTGTACTCTCCGTTAACCCCATGACGCATCCAGTATTCACACCTTCTGAAATCATTGGCACGTTTAATGCCGTTGCTTATCAAAAATGTGAGTAGATATAAAATACTTACAAATCGAAGTCGCATATGACTAGGAATCAGTGTAAGCTAAATTGCCTTTTGTCAGCGACTGTATTGTATTCTAATAGAGTATACAAAATATTAGGGTAATTTTGAACTTGTTTGTTTCTTTTTGATATAAAATAGGCATTATTACGATTATGAAATTGTAATAAAACAAATAGATAAATTACCGTATCTGAGTATTGTTATCCAAAGACACAAACAAATTTATAACATTTTAAGCCTTTTCAGTTATTCATTAACTTTACCGAGTAGTAGCAAGTTAAGCCTGACGTAAAACAGGCACAAATTCACTTAGACGTGTCAACAAAGTTAGTTGCAACTGGAAGTTTAGCTTTCTAAGAGTCTTTAACTAAACAGAGGTCAACAGCATTTTGCTTTGTTGTTCTATTCTATGTTATTTATTCATTCTCTTGAAGTTATCAATACAGAAACATTTGCTAGTAGTAAAACCTTAAAGCTATGAACACTTTATTACTGGTATATAATTTAAGCTGTAACATCTTAATTATAAATGAAATAATATACGTTTTATTTAATCAATTACATATTATATTTTCATTTACAGGCCAATGTTACTTTCTTACAACTTATATTTCTTCATTGTGACCTGTAACATAGCCTATTTTGTAATAAAAAATGCTTAGAAGCGGATTCTTATTGTTATTTTATCAAATTGTATTTAGATATATTAAGAGTAAATTTATTATAGAGTAAAAACAATATATTCCTAAGCTTTAAGAGGCTTAGTAGAAATAAAATGATTTCAATTCACAATGTATACGTGTGCTTTGGAACGATTTATTCTAATATTGTGTCTTATTTTTTCTTACATCAATACGTAATTTTGTCAAGGAATTTTAGTTTTAACTGTTAAAGAAATAAAGACCACGTTTGTATTCGGTAGCGATAAGAGCCACATTATATCCAGAGGAATGATATGATATGAAGTAGAGATAAAACGCGCACCTTTAAAATATACATTCAGAATGATGTAGTCAGTATATCTACGAAATGAAAAAAAAATATCTAAGATACTTTTGTTATTTTCTGTTATTTTCGAAATAGGACCTTGCTATGAAATATTACTCCATCACGATGTCACCTCATTTTTTTGAACAAATACTAGTTATCATAATATAAGAGTAAAAAAATGCATTTTCATGCCTAGTAATTGATCTAAATGATAATTTTAGGCATCCAATATCAATCCAAATTCGCAAGAGCAACATATTGGTCCGGCTTTCATCCATTGTTTAGAGGAAATACATTAGAATTTCTATTCAGAACTATGAGTACCCATCATATTTAATTTTTATGTGACAAATATTTTGTAGAACAATTGGATAAATAGGAAGGACTTAATAGTTAAAATTTATAACATATCGACGACTTACACACTTTTCTTAAATAAAAACTAAGTTTAGCATTTCATTTCAGCTGGCTCCGTCATTCGTATGATGCAACACTTCCTTACGCCTGAGATATTCAATAATGGTCTCATCATCTACATAAGATCATAGTAAGCTTATATTTAAACCCTTCTCCGCGTACTTTGTGTTTCACTGCATGCTTATATTTTTTCTCTAACCTTGACCGTTAATAAGCAGTACATTCAAAAAAATACTTTGTATTATATTGGATATTAATATTATTCATTAAAAATAGCTTATTAAACTTCAGTAAAAATAGCTTATGTCTATCAGGATTCAATATTATTTAAATTAGAACGTATATATATTTATATATACATATTGGTTTTGAATATTTTTTCAATGTGCAATTTCTAATATGCAAATTCTGATGTTTGCCGAACTAAGAAATTACTATAATTATTTGATTATAGTTCAAGACGAAGCGCTCAACCATCGGACCTATACGAGGCGTTACAATTGGCGTTGTTTGGATCCAGTCACGATATTCCTGACCCTATTGAAATAATTATGCAGAGATGGACGGAACAGGGTGGTTTCCCAGTCCTGACTATAAGAAGATCAAGAACTAGTGCAGAGTATATAACAGTCAATCAGGTGATCATATAAATTAAAGTTACCAAAATCTCGCTTATTGTCTACTCTTAGAATGCTTGGAAATTGGACTCCTGGATGAATTTATCACATACTGACATCAATATATAAAATTTTCACTTAACGCAAATTGTCTTTATATTAGTTTACAGCAGTTAATATAGATCTAACTAAATCTTGTTTTCTTTTTATATTGCCAATATGTACAATGTATTGTGCATACTTGTCCCGCAGCTTATGAACTTAGTAATAAGTTATTGTCTAAGATCTCTGATCCAAAGTAGTAGCTTTTTATAACAGTTATATGAATCTATATGAACAAACCAAAAAAAATTAAACTCCCACAGTTATCAAAAGATACCTAGTGATCACAGATACAAAACGTTTAGATGTAATATTTTTAAATTTTTATTTTTCCCTTTATAGGAACGGTACCTCACTGACCCTTCACTATCATCAAGGGAGAGGTGGCATGTACCTATTAATTGGGTACTCTCTACAAATCCAAATTTCACAAACACAAGTCCTCAAGCTTGGGTAATACCCATACCTGGTAATGCAGCACTCCGTTTTAATATTCCAGGATTAAATGAATCTGAGTGGTACATTTTAAATAAACAACAAACAGGTTAGTACATAACACTATACATCGTTTACTTGTAGCTTGATACGAACTATTTAAGTAATACCTACTATCACTTCGATTTTTTCCCGGATTTATATTGATTTCCGACGTTTCGAATACTTACAGTAATTATGGTCATAGGAGAGACTAAGATTTTAGACGTCTCAAAGGTCATTATATAGTTTTATTGTGAGGTACTAGAATCGAGTGCAGGTTGAGAAAAATATGACTCAGTTTTTCTGTTAAAATACTCAGTGGCTGCCTAAAGTTATATACACCTCTAAGAACACCTAAAATTATGGTATCTCTTATATTGTTGGCAAAAAAAAACTGTGATAATTTTATTTTTTAATAATTTCACAAGAAAAGTACTAAATTTTGATGTTGGTGCATCTTTTTAGTTATAAACTAATATATAATTAATTAGCCTTAGACTTTTTACTGATGATAGACAATTCGGGTTAAAGATGTTTTTATTCCCAAAAATAATATATTAAAACTATTTATATTTATTTCTACTTAGGATACTATCGAGTGAACTATGACGAGGCTAACTGGCGTGCGTTAGCGAATGCCCTACAACGCTCTCACGGAACAATACATTTGTTAAATCGAGCACAGATTATCGATGATTCTTTCAACCTTGCCAGAAGTGGAAGACTAGTAAATATATTTATTGCTTTATAATTTTTTACAGGAAATATTTTTGTAACATTTTAGGGCACTTTAAGTCTTGAACCTCTCAAACCGTCAAAGAATCATCCAGCCAACGTGAAAAACTATAAAAAAATACTACTGAATTTTAAACTGTATGTACATACATACATTACAATTAGGAATTACGGTTTTATATACAGTTTGATTTGTTTTGATTGTTGTTTCGTTGTTGTTGAATTGTTTTGATTGCGAGCACTAAGAAATAAAAATTTATGCATCTTTATTATAAAAAGGGAACTGAAAGGTAATAAAAAATTTTCTTTTTAATATATTTGGAATAATGGATTGCATGAACTCTGAGATGACTTTAAGAATTTATTTTCATATATGTATATACCTGGCTATATCATACTTGTAGGTCAAAGTCAGCAGTATGTAATGCTCAATGAAGCATGACGATTAGTACCTAATGCTCAGTCAAGTGTAAATATGTAGGCAGGCTAAGTTTAGTAAATTATGGGCATTATGTTATATGTAGGTAATACGAAAAGCACGTTTTGAAAGGATATTTGAATATATTTCATATGATCAATTTTCAGATTTAAATCGAGTAGAGTTGTATTATATGTTTAGATTATAAAATATATAATATGTAAATATTTGTCTAGAATCTCCACAATCATAAATTAAATAATTTAAAAAGCTAAAACTAAACCTGTTTATTTTTAAAGTAATGAGTACATATCGAATTATTTTTTTATTATTAATTAAACATTTTATTGTTACTAGATAAAAAGGATTTTTTACGATGGGTTAATGAGAAGTAATTTTTATTTTTTTTGTAGCAAAATTGCATGTTCATTTTACATTAATTTTGTTGATTTTTAAACTATGTACCTATTTATAAGTTTATACTTTAGTTTAAATACATACATATCGTACAATCTCGTTTCTTAAAAAAACAAAGTGTCGTCTTCATAGACATTATAGATTCATCATTTTATTAAGATTAATTCATATTAATCTATGTAAGTTTAACGTTAGTCACTAATTTAAAACGATTTTAATTATATTTTTCAGGAATATGTTATTGCCTTCGAAGTGTCTAGATATTTGATAAACGAGACTGATTACATCCCTTGGGGGGCGGCGAATGCGGCTTTTAGCTACCTGGATATCGTTCTCAGCGGTTCTGAGGCCTATCGACTATTTCAGGTATGGCTTAATTGAATGTTATGGTATTATCAATTTATCAATCATGTTGTATTGCATATTACCGTTTAATATCTTATTACTAAATAAAGCCTTGCGTTTTAGGTACTCGTGGTTACAAAATGTGTACATTTGGTAAAAATTTGCTTATTGTTAAAAGTGATTTTTCTAATTTTCTTCTAATCGTAAGTTTACATTTGAAAAATAAACGGATAAACTATTTGTAAAGTCACTCTTTTCAAAAATATTAATTTTAAACAGTCAATTATTAAAAAAAACCGGCCAAGTGCGAGTCGGACTCGCGCACGAAGGGTTCCATACCATTATCTATAAAAACAGCAAAAAAGCTATGTCTGTTATATGGGAGCCCCCTTAAACATTTATTTTATTCTATTTTTTAGCATTTCTTGTTATAGCGGCAACAGAAATACATCATCTGTCAAAATTTCAACTGTCTAACTATCACGGTTCATGAGATACAGCCTGGTGACAGACGGGCAGCGGAGTCTTAGTAATAGGGTCCCGTTTAACCCTTTGGGTACGGAACCCTAAAAAATAATGGTGTTTTACTCATTTCTTCCACTATAAATATAGTATGTTTTAGATAGCATTACCTATACTAAACGATATACAGTCAGCCACCTTCAAATATTTAGTAAATACCTATATTTTATTCAGTTTTTATTTATATTTTAGCAATATGTACTTACACTCACCGCGCCTCTATACGATCAACTTGGGTTCATAGCAGGATACGGAGAAGAACACGTCACTCCTTTCCACAGGAACATTAATTTAGATTACAATTGTCGTTATGGCAACCAACAATGCGTCAACAGATCTCAAGAACTTTTACAACAATTAAGAGATAACCCTAGTAAGTTTTAAAGATTATTTTGAAAATCTCTATTCTATTAAAGCTTATTACTAAAAACATTAAGTGCACAGAAATCAAACCCAAAAAATAGTATCAGGAATACTAATTTTGGTTAAGTAGTACAAATATTATCTTATGCAAGAATCAAACTCGCGATCTACGATTTAGTAGGCAGTGCTAGTTAGCAGTACTGTGCTAATACCGTTTTTAGCATTATAACATTTAGTAATAATAATATTCGCAAATATATATATTATTACTTAATTAAAGCCGTAAGTAAATATAAACGGTTAGTAAGGTATCAGCTAAATATCTTTGCATTATAGAATGATGTCATATAATACGAGTGTGTATTATAGCAGTGGAGCTTAGGCACTGAATAGTAATTACGTTAAACTAGCGAATTACCTTCGTTTCGCTCGGGTGCGTCCCTTTAACCCTTGGATGCCTATTAGGGATATATATATTTATATCTAGAAAAAATAATCAAATTATTTATTCAGACCAGTCATTAAATCCTGATGTCCAGACTGTAGTATTCTGCTCTGGTCTCCGCGGCGGAAGCGCTGATAACTTCCACTTCCTCTGGGATAGGTATAGTGCAAGCCAGGATTCTAGCGAACGATCTACTTTACTTAATGCCTTGGGCTGTACTTCTAATGCTGGACTACGTGAATTGTAAGTATTTACATCTACCAACTACATCAGTTGTGGTAGTGTTGCTTTGAAAGCTAAGTTAAGCAGGCTTAAGCTTAGATCTCGTAACTCCTTAATTATTATCATGTTTTTAACATGATTTTTTTGTCAACTCTTCTTCATTACATATATTTTTTGCTTTCGTATTTTGATCAGTAGTTAGTTGGAGTAAAATTGCCGTATCATATATCTAAATTACCTATGTTTTTGCCTTCAGTTAAATACGGTACGGTACTAAAAATAAATATATAGACAAAATTAATATTAACAGACAGTTAAAATTATTAATATAACAACCTTTTTAGCTTCCTCAATCAAGTACTTGATGACAACTCACCTGTGAGAGACCAGGACAGACACTCTATTATTGTATCAACGATAAACGCTAGCTCCGAAAACATGGAAGCAGCCTTAGATTTTGTGATAGAAAACTTCGCACGTATTCAGCCAAGGTTTGTAAACAATAAAAATATATAATTCATTTATCACCTCCAGGTAAATTTCTAAGAAATTAATTAAAATTCTAAGAAATCTATTGTTAACTGACACGCCGGCGTGTCCGCGGTCATGGAGGGATTATTATAGTGTAACTTATTAAATAATCTGAATTTTCTTTTTTCAGGGTACAAATGCTTACCGGCACTACGAATATCCTTAATGCCTTTTCCAGGAGATTAACAACCGCAGCACATTCCGCTAAAGTAAGCACATATTATTTTATAAATAGCTCATTAATACTCTTATTTTTAAAGCGGCAATGCCTTATTCCAATCCCCTAAAGTTACTACGTATTGTAAAATAATTGCAAGTCATTCTTAATTTATAATTAAATAAAAACATACACACTTGTGGCCTTGTACCTAAACTGGCACATCAATGTTTATGTTGCTATATTTTTTTATACATATAATAATGTTATTTATCTTATTTGAAAAATAAAGACTTAACTGCGTTTCTGTAATAATAAGAGATTTATTTCACTATTAGAATTTCAATACAAAAACATTATAAAAATTACACTTATAATAATAAAAGAAACAACATTTAAAGCCTCTATTTCAATCTAAGAAACAATAAACTAATAAATACACTCTTCTCGAGGAAAATTTATAATTACATACTATATCAATTATTTTATTAAATGTCAAAATTAAAAACTAAAAAAATAAAGTAAATTTAGAATCAATTTAAAAGTATTTATGTAATGAAAATAAACTTAAAAAAAGCACTCGCATATGAAGTGGTTTTCTTTACATACATATATCATACAAACATAATAACTTTAGATGAGATACAAGTTTCTTACTTTATTAAAATACACACAATATCCATGATATGCATTACCTGTATTATATAATATAATTATATAAATGCGGCCAGGTCTAGAGTCGTGCAAATTACCAATATCAACAAATAAAAAAACGGTCTTTCTCGATAATTATCTAATAACACGCACTATTATTAGCAATTATACTTTCAACTGCTCAATAAAGTAAAAATGTACTAGCTTTGGCAAACAATTTTTTACAAGCCCCAATTTATGAAGTGGTCCCAAAATGGCACAGCGGTCGAGAATGGATAAAAATCTATTGAAATTAAGTCAGTCATTTTCGAGTAATGTGCAATTAAAGAAAAAAAGGAATATAAAATTATTTTAAATAAAACTAACTTCTCGGATTTTTTGGGGAGTCTCTTATATGACCATGATTGCTGTAAAGCATTCGAAAAGTCGGGAACCAAAAATCAAAATAAATCCATTAAAAAAACCGAAAAATGACAAATATTCGCGTAAATCTTATAAAAGTATTAAATATAAACTTGATTTGTAACTTGTAAACTTACAAAGCGAGTTAGTTGACTTTTATTTAAAGACTTTAATATGAGATATGCTCGTGCATGTTTTAATATTCATCGACATATTCGGCAATTGTGATCTAATTATATATTTATTTTTTTCTTTAATTAAAAAAAATATCTCAAGGAATATATATGGGACCAATATAAAGGAGAACTAATTTCACAACCCCTAAAAGAGGCATAATTAGTTTAAGTAATGTAATAGTTACTGTAACTTTTTAGTTACATAGTTATTGAACCTCTATATTATGACCTTTCGGAAAGCAATATTCATGAAATGAAAATTTCATATCTTTATTATATTTCAGGTAACTAATCTAATATTATAAATAATCTTCTTAAGTCTTAAATAAAAATTGAGTGGCCTTTTTTTGCACAAGTACAAGTAAGTCCAATTACTGTCATAATGGAGTTAGATTTTGTTCAATTCAATTCTCTTGTTTTTTTTCCATTCTTCAAGAAATTCTTCAAAGCGTGCCAGTTGAGGCGATTTTTTTATAATAATGAAATTTATTATTACAGATTGACTGGCTTGTCAGCAATCACACTGCCATATTTTCGGCGGGCGAGAGAGCTGCAATAGCTGGCATAAGAGAAAACATTGTAGCATCTATTGCTTGGAGCGAGAAGAACTACAATCAAGTCAACTCATGGTTGAATGATAACTACGGTGATAATGATGATGATGGTGGTGGAGGTGATGGTGATGATAGTGATGATGGTGGTGATGATGGTGATGATGATGATGGTAACAACGCTAATGCCTTAGCATCTTGCTTCCTTGTGATTATTTCTATCTTCATCACTATTTATAACCGCTAGTAAAACTTTGGTTTAATGATTATTTATTAGAACTTAAGGTAAAATGTTTACTTAAAATTTGTATGTTTTACGTTATGTAGATTTTATTGACAAATGAAAGCTTGTTATATATATAATCTTTATATGATTATTTAAGATTTTTAACTGTGATTATATTAATCCAAAATATAATTATCCGAAATAAATATTTATCTTTCTGTCAATTATTTCCTATTATTTTTGCCAAAAATGCAACTGCGAACCTAAAATAATTGCACAAAATACCTCTCATAAAGCCATAGTATTATTTTTCTGTTTTCATAATTCAACTTAATAAATTCAAATGAACATTATTCAAAAAACATTGGCAACTATAGAAAATTTTAATAATAATATTTGAAACTTTGTTATAAAAATAAATATAAATATTTGAAATTTTAAAACTTTATAAGTTTTTTATAACTAGCAACTCGCCCTCGCTCCGCTGGGGTTCGTATATTGTAATGTTTAGTGTAGATTTATCAGAGACGAGATATTTTTCCGAAGTAAAAATCGTATATATTGACCCGGATAACCAGCTATAATTTCCATTGTCCAGTGGTTTTCTCGTGATGCGATCACAGACAGATAGACAGATAATCTGAAAAATATAGATTCGGCCTCTGTATCAGTAATAATGACTATTTCAATAAATTTTTTAAAAAAATATTTAATGTACAGATTCGACTCCGTTAGAATTTTATTATATGGATATATATAACCAAAAATTTTGCTTAATAGGCATTTAATATAAAATAATAATAACATGCACTTCAAATTAAATATGAGATAGGGTCTACTTATAAATAAATAAGCACAATGTACATACTCATAACTTTCTATATCTGTATATTCTCAGAATATATAAGTTAAGCTATGAACGTCGAAGGCGGTATAACAGAATGGAGTGGACTGCGCCCCTCCCTTTGCATCATTCCACGAAGCAAGAATTCGTTGGTATACTATTATAATAACATTCATCTCCGTTTACAGTACGAAGAAAGTATAAGAGCAGTATACCCAATCAAGATATCATATCTCAATTTACTTTAAAGATAAATATGATAATGTCAATCACACCAACGAGTATAACGCTATAATGCTGATATATTAAAAGAAATCGAATTTGGAATTTAGTACGTCACATCATATTCATATACGCGTGAATTAATTTAGCTTTTTACGTCCCACTGCTGGGCATAGGCCAATCCAATTTCTGTACTTATTATGTACACACACTTTTTCATGTAGGAGCATGAATATTGTGAACATCTCATGTCAAGAAATTGTAGCCCAGGAGACTCTTTATTGCTAAGAATTGTATAATTTTGCGTCTTAGTCTATTTAGTAAAGATAATAATTTCATTTATTTCGCTATTATTCTTACTATTCCAAATCTATATAACCCAATCTATAAACTTTTCTATCTATAAATTTTACAATCAATGAAACATAATAATATATTTCACACCTATACATTTTCTCTATGTTATTTTAAAACCTTACCTCGACAAATATTGCACATATCAGTTAATCAGTTGTTGGAAAATATAAAATCTTTTATCTCGTCTCAGTTTGAACTGACATTATCGGAATTCGTTTGTCAGTATCCAATTCGACCTATTTCGCATTGACATCACTGTGTGTGAAGTGGCCGTATGGGACGTTGCGTTTCGCTGTGGACTGCCGGCCTTAGGAAAAATGGCCCGGACTAAGTATAAGTGTGGAATAAGCATTGTTTCTTGTATATTCCTTTTGGATTTCGTCAATACGCTGCCAATACTTCGTTCACCGACATTAGAAACGACAGACCGTATTTTTACAACTACTAACTCACTACAAGATGAAGTATTAGTTGAAGAACCAAAGAATTTTACAGTTGATTATAATACTCAAATATTGGATGCTGCAATAAACAACACATTCAACGTGACTGGAAGATCTCTGGAACGACAATCAGAGGTTAACATTCGGAGAGGACAAGAAGTCAGGAACTACTCTATTCAAATTACAAGAAATGGCGATAAATTTATTGGGCAGGCTATTTTAAGTGTCCGTGTTAGTGAAGGAAGAGGAGAAGCGTTACTGTTCCATATGGTAGACCTTGAAGTGCATCGTGTTCAACTGGGGATTTTAACAATTGCAGATGCATCAGATGTTAATTTTGATGCATATGATGATTTATTAGAAGTACAAGTACCAGAAGAACCTGCAACGACATATGTAGTTATTATAGATTATTCAGCAGACTTTAGGAGTGATGGGATGGGTCTTTACATGGGACATTTTGACGACACGTAAGATGCTTTTCTATAATATTTTCAATAAAATCCTACGGGTCTTAGTAACGTCTCAATTTACGAATTAAATGGCAATTTAAATGTAACTCTCATCCTATTTAATATTTTTACTTTATTTAACTGTTTATAAAAAACTAGAATTATCTTATAATTATTCAATAAAATATTTATTTAACCTAACCTTGTCACAAAAACTTGATCCTGAGAAGAGCTCCTTCATTTACTTGAAATAATTATGCTCAGTCAGCAAATTTATAATTAAGTGGTATTATACAAAATATGAATTAAATGTCAATGCTATTTTTTAAATTCTTAAGAGAGAGAAAATAATTATGTATGTTTTAGTGATTATATAGCTATGAACCTCAATCCAACCAATGCAAGACGGGTGTTTCCTTGCATGGACGAGCCATCTCTTTCGTCGATTGCATCATTTACATTTCTAGACATGGAATATAGGAACATTATTGTAAACTCACAATTGGAAGTGGACAGCCAGTACGTAAAATTATTTACATAACTAGTATTATATTAAATAGCACTTAAATATTTATTAGGCACTAGGAGAACCCGCGGCTTCGCCCGCGATCAAATTACGAAAAAATAAAACAAATTTTTCGCAATACATACTTTATTGTTTGCTAACATAAATTCGTGTTTCATATTATTTCTTAATTCCTCTACGACCGCGGACACGCCGGCGTTACAGTTAACAATAAATTTCTTAGTTTAATTAATTTCTTAAAATTTTACATGGAGGTGTTAAATATATATGTTAAACGAGATATATTTTGTAAATAATTTTTCATTTTAGATATTTAGCAAGCTCCACTAGGTACCTGTATTTTTTGCACATTTTTCTACACCATCTTTCTAAAGTTAGAGAGTATTGATGCAACTCGCATACAATGTTTACAACTTTAGATTCATGTAACTCGGCTACTATGGGCTTTTTATCGATATATTTTTAACTATAACATACTAGCAGAACCCGAACTACCGAACCGAAAAGAAACTACAAAAAAATCTCTAAAAGGGTAGTTTCATACAAACTTTTACTCCCAGTTTTACCCCCTTATAGGATGTATTTTGAAAAATGGAAATGGAAAAAAAAGTAAGAGAGTTTAATGAATGTGTGTAATATAAATGGGTGTAAAATAGAGAATGAAAAAAACTTTCATTCCCTATTTTACACCCTTATGGGATGGAATTTCGTAAAATGCTAAAACATGTATTTATTTAATTGTATGAAGAGCATTAATACCAAGTTTCAAGTATATCTGATCATAAATAATTTTTTGCCCATATAAACTACATTACCCCCTTTTACCCCTTTAAGGGATGAATTTCGAAAAAAACTAATAAACACATTTCTTATTTTTTATTTTAAAGCTAAATATATGTATAGATTAGCTGTATCAACAGATGTTTTATTCAATTTTTAATAAATTTCTTTTAGATCTTTACACTCAAATTCCTTAGGCACTTTTAATCTCTCCCGGATTTTGCAAGTTTTCGGGCATCTTTTCCAATATTTTTTTCATAAACTTATTCGAACAATTGTGAACATTTTAAAATGGAATGTAGGGTCAAAAAGGGTAAAATAATAGGAAAATCGGTCCAGCTGTTCTTAAGTGATGCATCCATGATGAACAGCATTTCATGTACTTTATATAATGAGTGTACATTAATTTAAAAGAAAAACTTCATTCGCTAAATACCAACAAAGCATATTTTTTATACAAACGATTACTAAAATTGAAGCAACGCCCATGAACCTAATTATTTAGTCTCTCATAATTTAATGCATGTAATGTATCATTTTAGAACATCATTTAGGCCATTAGAAAGTCCGGTTTATCTTTGGGGTATGGTTGCACATAACTTCGACGTTACTAATATTCCCAGTGTAAATGTGCAAATACATACTCGCCAAAGAGTTTCAAATCAGAATACTGTAACTTCAGTGGCTATTATTGATTATTTCAATGCGCTCAACGAATGGACTGAAAAGCCATATGATGAAATAGTAATGAACCAAAATGAAAGAATGAATATAATAGCCGTTCCTGATATTTCTCGAGATTGGACCGCGTTGTCTACGGTCTGTATTTGGTAAGTTACAAAACTTTATTACATACTTTATTTTAAAACTATTTAAAACTATCAACGTAAATCAAATAGTGGTTTAATTATTCCCAGCTCATGTATAGATCTACAAAAACGTTTACATGCTCTCATTCATATTCACACTTCAGTTATATGTATAAACAATATTATTTTTTATTTTTCATAAATTTTAACTATATATAACTAAGAGAATCTGATTAAAAAGGCTATAACAGATGAACAAACGGATATGATGTAATTTTAACGTTGCGTTTGCCTACGAAACCTTTACAACGTAGCTAAGTAAACTCTATGCTATGAATACAAATCGAGATGTAGGTTAAAATTATGTTACCCTTTCATTGCAACTCTTTATTATATCTTGTTTTACTTTTTAGGGAGCCTTACATACTAACTGAAAATAATAACGCTATAAAACATAGAAAAATAGCACTTGTAAAGATTGCCGAAGGGATGTCGAGGCAATGGTTCGGCTACGTTCTACGCCCTAGCAATTGGAAAGATCAGTGGTTCATAATTGGTCTTAATACCTACGTGGCTTATGAAATTGCGAAAGGGGTAAGAAAAGGCGTTTATTATGATAAAAACTATAACTTAAAATACATATTGAATTAAAGCAATAGTAATAACTAATATATATTTTTCTTGCTATGAATTATAGTAAAATTGATATAAAGGTCAATTATTACTTTTGAAAGCACTTTCTGTTTGCACCTCACTTATTCCTCTGGAACGACAGTTCGACATTACCAGTGAGAGACAATGTGAACTCTGAGTCCCAGGGACGTAAACACGGACCGCTTCCCAACTACATGCTGCTACTAGGAATTCCGTGATAAAAAAATCCAGTAAATACTTGGACTCTTGGCTACAAATATTTTTAGGATAATTATAATATGTATATACCTAATTTTAATTTTATAATATTATATAATTTTTATCTAATAGTTCAAATCAATTCAATTCTTTTGTTTAGTGGCTCTAGCTAGTTCCTACGAATTTAGTTGCAAGCATTTACGTAGGGTAATTAGTAAATAATTTTGATGTTGTAGTTCCAAACTGATCCAAGTGGTGAAAACGAATTAATGATTGATTTCAACACAATATTTGTAACGGATGTGATACAAGAAGGTCTTCTATGGGATGCTTATGCCGAATCGGGTCGAATTGAGCCAGAAAATGATATATTTGAAGAAAATGAAATTAGATTGCTTATGAATGGTGTGATGCAATATAAAGCTCCAGCGTTAATAAGAATGATTAGACTGGCTTATGGTACTGAAGAAGATGAAATAATGCGTACTGCAGTTAGAGCACTAATAAAAAACAGGTAAACTTTTATGACAAATTATAAAGACCTTTGTCACAATACTAGGTAGTACTGTGAAACTTTGGTTAATATTTGCTATGATATAAAAACATTATGTAGTAAGTTAGTAACTTTCTTTAATGATTTTCTTCGTTCATCAAAATATACTTTAATTACTATTTTTTCCTGTGTATCATATGTTTTGATGTTTATTTTATGTAGAAGTTACGCAAACGTCGGTAGTATAATTAATTTATTTCTGTTAAATCAAAATAGTTATCATCCACAATTTTTATATAATTGATATGATCAAGAGTATTAAATACGAATATGTAACGTCTTTTGTTCATTTTTCTAAATTGTATCAGATAATATTGTAATAGGAAATATATCAAATATTAGCATTTCATATCATTTTTTATTGAGCATCCAAGCTCTAGTGTAAAAGAGTACACTGAGGCTTGAATTGGATTTGATTGGATTGGATCGGAGCTTACAATATAAAAACAATTATTATTTGTATAGGCCTATGGAACTGTTGACATCTGATGACTTTTATGATTCTCTAAGAAATAACGGAGATGCAAGATTTGATTTAGAACAGTGGGTCAATAACAACGGTTACCCCTTAATTACTGCTTCGATTGTGCCAAATGGAGTACTTCTTATTCAGGTAAGGACATACAATTTACATATTAAAAAAAACTTTAAATAACTGCTTCAACTACCTAACGGCAATTTTGGGTGGATCTTTTTTCTTAAATTGATCAATAATATTGATATTGACTCCTCTTTGCACCGTTGAAATTGTTCGAAAATGTTATTTTAAATATAAATTACTAAAAATATTGTAAATGGGAAAATTCTTTTCGTTTATGTATTACCTTTTAATGAAAATTAGCAAAAACGTAGCCTAAAATCTAGTGTGGGCAGAATAGAACCTGTGTAATCATAGCTCCAATTGAATTGGATTAATTAATCGGAAGGCAACCGAGGGCTGCAACCTTGAACCCCACATAAGAGGGGGTACTCCGACAGAAACTGGTTGATATTTGTTAGTTTACTAAATACTTTTTAAGTACCTCAAACAATAACGAAAGTCATATGACTTTAATTTGTTTAACATATTAAGAAGCCTGTACACCATAATTGGTCCCCACACTCCACTTCTCTAATGGGATATTGCAATTATGTATCTTAAAGCCACTTTGCGTGCCATAATATTTAGAGTAGCATAAAATTGAAAATCATGTGATTTTAGAAATTTCAATTATGATTTTTTATTAGGAACCGTTCAGTTATACACCTGGTGGCACAACTGCAGGTTTTAACGTTCCAATTACATTTACAACAAGCTCAAATCCAGACTTCAATAATCTTTACACTGATACTTTTGTGGATAATACAAATCATATATTGCGAGTAACTCTTGAAGAAAATGATTGGATTATATTAAACCTTCAAGGGCAAGGTAAGTTTATATTTAATAGTTTAACTAGTCTAAGTTTATATGACACTAATGATTTACCCTCGCTTCGCTCGAGTGCTATCCTGGGTACGTTTTAAATTGATAAAAATAGTTATTGCGAGTGTATCTTAGGAGATAGACATTTGCTATTGCGGACTTTTTTGTATGCCTTTTTGATACCTACAATTTTCTGGTACATTATTTTGATTTATCTCTTAAGATTTAGCCAGCTTTAGCCATGTAAATTTCTTAAAAAGACTCGATAGAACATGTTATTTTGTTTTCCCACGGGAATGAAAGATTTTCCTGATACAGGTATCCTAAATGTTGGTTCGAGTTATTATTATTTATCACTGCACAAAATGTAGTTAACATTGGCTCAGTACTTTTTACGTGAAATACGCAATGCAAAAAGTACTGAACAAAAAGTGAAAATTAAATGTAGGTACTGAACCGACATTTACAGACAAAATGTTCAATATTTTTTTGTGGTTTAAATTCTACGTTACAATACGTTATAAATAGTCATTGTTTTCAAAAAATATTTCATGTACAGATTTCGCTTTGTTACGGTTTTATTACAAGCTTTTATTTAGTTTCACCTGTCCCGGTCTGTGTAATGGAATCTTGCAAGTTAAATTTGACCCACTTCTCAGTGTCCGATTAAGCTGAAAGCCACACTAGTTAACATAGTTCCCGATACAATGCGGTCATTTTTTAAAATAGGTAAATCTAGCTTCTTGAATCTAGAAGCTTGTCTTCTATATCGTATAAATTGTGTAATGTAATAAATTGTTGGGTTTGATTCAATTTAAAGTTTGTTTCCTTCTTTTTAGAGCATTTGAATAAATCTTATTTTAAAAAATGTTTTTTTTTTACAATTAATTTTGAAAATGCATAGATTTGTCTACCAAAGTTCGTGTAGTCAGACTAAAACAGCTTCAGTGATTTGTATGAAAATTTTACAGATAATACACACAGGCTATATTTTAAAAATTTTATTTATTTTTAAATTTTAAAATTTACCAAAAGTAGGAACGTGCCCGACTGAAGCAGGAGTAACAATTATTAATAAAATATGTTATAGGTTACTACAGAGTAAACTACGATCCGATTTTGTGGGAGAATCTTATCGAAGCATTGGACGATCCTGAGGAGAGAGAAAACATACATCCATTAAACAGAGCAACAGTATGTATATATAACACTTCTTATTAACGTTGACACTCCTTATGTACGTACATAATACTCGTATATTTAATACGCCATTTACGACGTATTCTAATAACCCATCTGTTATATATAGAAGACATAGTATATCACAACCTGGATTCTATCAGATTTCCTCTATATACATATATCTATATAGATAGGTCTTCTCCTGCTGTGCCAATATAAATATAAAGTAGATAAAATAAAACATATAATTTTAAGGAAAACAAATATAAATTATAATAAATTTTCTAATTTTTTTTTTTTTAAATTTCACTTATCACTTTTTGTATGTGGCTTTCCTTTTTTATCATGAAAAATGCTTGAACCTCCCATATCTTTATATTATCTTTTTATTCTTTACGAACATGATCGAATTGTTCGTATTTAGATATTATTATACTTCTTAAAACCTAAATTGTTTTACTTTTTTCAGCTTCTCGACGATGCTCTTAATTTAGCTCGGGCTAACAGAATTTCTTATGATGTTGCGTTACAAGTCGCTTTTACCATACAACATGAAACTGAGTACGCTGTTTGGCGAGCATTCGTAAGAAATATGGATTTTATAAGGAAACGTATAGTTGCATTTGCAACGATCGAAGAAGATCGAGATGACGACATTTATTTGGTAATTATTTTATATAAATTTAGTGCCTTGAAAAAAATAGGTTTGTATATAAAACATAAAAGTAAAATATAAAAGTATTTTTATTACCATTTCACTTATGTTCCGTTCTGTAATGTACACAGTAGAGCTAATGCCCACGTTTAATTCTGGGTATACCACAAGATTTTCGACTTAAATTACCTAATTAAGTAAACATATCTTAGTTATGGAAATGAAATTTGGAGTTAACTCTATTTTTTCAGAGGTTAATACGACGAATAATGGGGACATTTGAAGAGGAAATAGGTTTCATTCCTCCTCTGGGTAACGAGCCTGTTATGCAGGTTCTTACGCGAGGACTGGTAATGGATCACGCTTGTCGCTCCGGATACGAGCCCTGTATAGCGGCGGCAGTGGACTTGTTCTACGATCCTAATGACGATGGAGCAGTGTAAGTTTTAAATTTTCTCAATCATTTGCTATGACAAATAGCCAGCATCACTCAATACAAATTTCTATTTTCTTATCTAATATTAGAAATAAAAAAAAAACGACATCCAGGTCCTAAAATTTAAAAATAACTAAACGGAGGTTTTCATTTAGATAAGATACCTAATCAGATATTTTCGAAGTTGGTGCCAGTAGTTGTTACATGATGTTCCTTGGACACTGGTAAAGGTACATCATGTATGTATAATGTATAATATGTAAAAAAGGTACCATGGAAAAAAAATAAGAATAAAGAGAAGAAACAGTAATTAAAGTAAAAAGAAAAATATTAGTTGAGTTTGATTCTGAAGAATCCAAATATTGCTGTTACCTTAGAGTTAATTGATGTTTGTAGGGTTGATGTGTTCAGCCATTTGTCGTAGCCTTCAGTACAAATCTATACATATAATAAAATTGTAACTAAACCGAATCTGTACATTAAATATTTTTTGGAAAATCTTATTGAAGTAGACATTATTATCGATACAGAGGACGAATCTATAGTTTTTAGAATTTTTGTCTGTCTGTCTGTCTGTTATCGCATCACGGAAAAACCACTGGAGGGATTTTGATGAAATTTAGTATGGTGATAACTGGTTATCCAGGTCAACATATAGGATACTTTTTACCGCGGGAAAATATGTAATTTCTGAGAAAAAATACGAAAACTGCAATCTAAGAGTATACTAATTTGTAAAACCTAAGATTTTGGTTTTTGGTTATCTGAACATGGGCGGAGCCGCGGGCAATTCTAGTAAAAAGTAAAACTATAGTAGCAACTGCAAGTGTTTTTCTTAAATTGATCCTAAGTCTAAAGTAGAACGGGTAAGTTCCAGGTATGTTGTACCTTGGATAGTTTTCCCTTTTTTTTCAAACGGTTTTCGTTCCTAGTATTTCATATTATGTGCAGATTTTATTAATGCAATATATATAGTCAAATAATTATTATTTGATCTTTAAAAATGAATTTATGTAAAAACCTGGCCTAGGTACTACAGGTTCCCTTACACGCTATTATGCTTATATTATGTATATGTACAAACTGCCTCGGCGTTGTAGTGGCTAGTATATACGGCTGCTCACCCGAAGGTAATGGGTTCGAGTCCCGGGTCGGGCCAAGTTTAGTTATTGAGTCTTTCTGTATTGTTAGCCTCAGTAACAGCTCGGAGTTCGGAAGTTGGCGGTGTTGCACCCACCTCAGAGAGCATGTAAATTCATCGGTCCTGCGCCTTAACTCACACCGGTCGTATCGAGTAGTTGTCCCACTGGAGTATGAGACGGACAGGAATAGAGAGTGCACGTTGTGTCTGCTTGCACCCGCGCTGCACTATAACATCTCCTGCGCAATTGGCTAGTCTCAATGAGATTGGCGACGTCGGTCAGAAGGGCTTATTATTATTATATGTATACGTAAATAATCAATTATAAAAGATTAATTACAATAGTATTTAATATTAACAGGAATCCTAACATACCTCCGGAAATAAGGCCGGCAGTTTACTGTACTATGGTTAGAGAAGGAGGTGAAGAAGTCATTGAGGCTCTGCAAAGTCGCCTTGAAATTGAAAATTCAAGATATGAACGTCTCGTCATCTTAGAATCACTTGGCTGCTCTCAGGATGAAGAATTTATTAGAACGTAAGATTATCTCTAACTATTTTTTGTGTCTCTTATGGATATCCATTGCATTTTCAGTTTTAACAGCAACATTTATAGTACATACTTTTATACTAATATAGAAGAGGAAAGATTTATTTATCTATTTATTTATTATTGTATAAGGCGATAAACTCTGAAACTCCTGAACCAAATTTAATTAATTTATATTCAATTGATTAAGTAATAATAAAAAAATTAGCTGATTAATTAAATAATGTTAATTTTAAAACTTATATAATGTTAATTTTTTATAATATTAACTTCTCGTAAAGCAAAGATAGCGGCCTATTGAATCATATTTTGCGAAACGTAAAACGATATTCAAAGATAACACGCATTGGACACATTATTGGATCTTTACAAATAAGGTCTAACTTTTAAAACTTTACTTTTTAAACTTTCTAAGAAATTTTTTTAAGAACCCATACTACCCGAGTCATATGACTCTATATTCGTAAGCATTGTTTTGTCCGAGTAGCCTCCATCCCTAACTTTTATAAAGGCTGCCAAAATTCCTTTATATAGGTACAGACGTTAAATAGTTTTTGATACATAAAATATTTTTAGTTACGTGTTTGTCAGTTTTGCAACCGCAAAATTATCTTTATTTTCTGTAATATTATGTTAAAAAAATAATATGAAAAACTGAACGTAATTATCCTATCGATACAATGTCTTCATATTGTGAATACGTAAATATTTTACTAGTATTTGCCTATACAGAACCCTCAAAGCGACAGTCGAATCCATACTTGTCCGATTTTTCAATTTAAATATTACAACCATTAACATTATTTAATAAACGACAGTAAAAATTTACATTTTCATTTAAAAAAATCCGCAACAAAATATTACTAACTAGCGACTCACTCTCGCATCGCTTGGGTTCGTCCCTAGCTTGAATCCAAAACAAACTTTCATCCCCTTTTTTACCCTCTTAAGGGATGATTTCCGGGATAAAAAGTATCCTTTGTCCTTCCCAGAGTCTCAAACTATCTTCTTACCGAACTTCATCTAAATCGGTTCAGCAGATCCAAAGATTACCCTTACAACGTCACAAACTCACAAACTTTACCTCTTTATAATATTAAGTATAGATATAAAGCAGAATAATTTGATCTTACCGCAGGTAATCTATTTATTATAATAATATCATGGATTGGATTATAAATTACGTATTTTAAAATCACATGGCGGCATCTTTTGATAATTTTCTAAATTACAAATCAATAAATATTTTGAAGTTATTTTAACGAATAAAATTTCGCCTATTAACACGTTTTATTAGGAAAAGCTATTTATAAAAGTATTTTTTTGTTTTTCTTTTACAAGTTGCTTGCCTTGATATAATGCTTTTAGTTTAGCGTCGTTTTATTCCAACCAGTTTATTTATTCTTTCTCAAAAATACCTAAAATGTAGCGCCCTTTGTAAAAAGTATCCAATGTATTGATTTATGTATGTTGTATAGTGTTGTATAATCCGGATAATCAGCTATCATCATATCAAATTACATCAATATCTGCCCAGTGGTTTTCCCGTGATGCAATCATAAAGAAACAGACAAAGATTCTGAAAACTATAGATTTGGCCTTTATATCGATAATAATGACTAATTCAATAAAATTTTAAATATTTACGATCAGCTTTAATTTTCTTAAATGTATAGATTAATGTAATGGGGTAAAAACTATTCATATTTAATATTAAGTATATTATGTGTATGAAAGTATGTTTATATTTTTACAGATTACTTTTGGAGACAATCGACAATGCTGCTCCTTACGATACGGAAGAAAGATCGAAAATATTCGCTGCTATTGCGTCTGCGAGTGCTGAGAACGCGATGCTCGCAATGTTGTTTATGTCTACACGTACAAATGAGATAAGAAATTCGTAAGCATTATTTATATTTTATTCAGCAATAATATTATTATTCACCAATATATAAATCCCTAGGCAGATTTTTTATACTAGATTTTTCTATTAGCCTTTTTAAGACTTACAATTTTCTAGTACGTTAGTTTGATGTATCTCATAAGGCTAAAGCAGCTTTAGCCAAGTAAGCCAGTCATGGTTCAGCCATTTTGTATTAAACATGTACACACAAACAGTCCTCGTTTATCGCTCTCTGTGGCATGGTTTAGAAGAAGTTAGCGGAGAACAGACAGAGGAAAACTTTTTTATACTATGTATGGAGACGTGTGCCTGAATATTTTTTTTATTTTCCCACGAAAATAAGTCGTATAATTTTTAAACCTGCTACTTTTGGTCACCTACTACTAATAAATCAATAAATTTTTGTATAAAGGATAAATTGGCTGAACTGATTAATATGTTTCCCCGTGAGAATAGGCGATTTTCCTGCAGTAAAAAGTATCCTAAATGTTGACCAGTATAAAAAGTTATCACTATTAAAATCCATTTTGTACTTTTTGCATGAAAGTTAACCAGATATACAGACATAGAGACAGAAAAAAAAATCAATAACTATTGTTTTGGGATCTATACTCTGTACACACACAATCTCTATATAAAAGTATAATATATAAGTATAAGTCTATATACAATACGCGACGAAAATTATGTACAGTAGATTAAAAAATACACGAGCATGAGCAAGTCGAACTTATGCATCGAAAGTTTCCTACCATTTTCATTTTATTTTAGGGTTTGTGCTATAACCATTTCGAGTAAAAATTTATTATTTTGTGTATTATATATTGATTTTTGTGATGCAGCACAAATATACAAATATAGCTATTTTTTTAATTTTCCCCATTTTTTTAGGTACGGTGGCCCTGAGAAACTGGAAGAATGCATATTTGTTTTATCAGACAACATGGTGACAGATGACTTAGCGCTTGAGGTTATTTTTTTTTATTATAGTTGTAAATTCTTATCAATAATATCTCAGACATTTCAAACAAAATGATTTCAAATAAATTAATGTATTTTTTTGCACTTAAAGTTCTTTACACGCTTTTTAGTCTACTCGCTACTTACTATTGTGTAATGAAAAATCTACGCATCATCGATTTACTGAAAAATAATATTATATGCATAGGTGATATCTAGATTCTAGAGTATTCTTATAACCTGTTGTTATTTATAATTTTCTATTTCCCTTTTATTTCTTCCTAGCTTTCTTTCATAACATAAGGAGAGCCAAGTCCTTTACTAATTAAATTTAGATAAAACCTCTTTCTTATATAATATGTACGTTTTGGACCCTATTTAATATGTTTAACTTAATAAAGAATACGCTTGTACATTATATTATGCATAGTTTAATGTGTATCAAATCTATTCTTTATATGAGGGATGGTAGCTTTGTAAATAAACAACAGTCTGTAATATAACAAACTAGCGACTCACCCTGGCCATGCTTCGCTCGGGTTCGTCCCTACTTACATTTTAAAGTTTAGTATCAATTTCTCAGAGACGAGATATTTTCCCGCAGTAAAGATTATCCTATATGTTGACCCGTATAACCAGCTATCATCATATAAAAAAAGTTTCATCAAAATACCTCCAGTGGTTTTTCCGTGATGCGGTAACAGACGGACAGACAGAAAAATAAACAGACAAACAAAAATTTTAAAATCTATAGATTCAGCCTCTGTATCGATAATAATGTCTATTTCAATAAGATCTTCCAAAAAATATTTAATGTACAGATTCGGCTTAGTTACAATATTATTATTTATGTATAGATGTATAGATAGAGTGCTTTTATGTCAAGGCAGTTTGAGATAACGCGTTCATTTAGAAAACTAAGTGAAGCGGGAAACGGAAACCCGGATCGCGCACCTCTGATATTTTAATATACGAATTATTTTCAATATTTTACTACTTGCCCCTTTTTTCTTGTCTTAGAGAACCTAGCAAGTTTTTGAAAGAATTATGGAGTCGTCTGCCCATATTTCGCCAGCGTGATAGACTATGTGACCTGATCCGTCTCACACTAAGATATTTAATCAATTGTGGAACTTATATTTATTATCATTTTTATGATTGCAGTTTACGAGATGGGTGAACTCATTAGATTCTATAAGCAACATTGAAGACTCTGACTTGGCAGCGGCAAATGCAAGAAGCCGAATAAATCAAAATATAAATTGGAACAACAATTTGATGGAAGATGTGTATGAATGGATTGACGAGAACGATGCTCCTACTTTATTTGTATCTAGCTTTTTAATTTGTTTAACATTATTCGTATCTTTATTTAATAACTAAGTTGATTATTATAGTTCGTTTTTATTATTAGTTTATTGGGGTTATTTTTATATTAGCATTTTAGAAATAAGGTGTTAATTGTTATTGGGATACACAAGTATGGTGCAATTAGATTTTTGATACTCATTGCTATCATTTCTGATAGTACATGTGGTTTTAAAGATCTATAGTGGAATGTTTAAAATGGATTTTTATTTTAAAAACCATTATTAGAATGAAATTTGAATTTATTTGCTTATTTTATTATATCGAATAGGGTAGTTAAATAAGTTATTTTAATATTGCATTGGTTATTATAGGTTTATGCGTTAAATTTAATTAGTATATTGCGTCAGTATTGCACAAAGTGAATAGATCATAATTATTTTTATAAGTATATTTTAATTTTGTACTGCATTTTCACTCAAATTATTCTATAATTTACGTGTTATTGGTATAATTTTTCGGTTATTCTAGAAGTTATGTTTATAGTTTTAATTTTTTTTAAATGGAGCAAACGCGTCCTCTTGCTTCATTTTTAAAACAATTAAACAATAATTAAAATTAAGTTTTTTATTATTCTTATTAATTGTAATATAACTATGGTTTTATAATTTTTATTATCTTATGATGTTATAAAATAAAATAAATATCGCATAAGTTTAATCTTATTATGTAATATGTACATAATACAAAATAACAATAAATAGCTATAGAATAAGAGTAATTAGTTTTATTTTGACAATAATATAAAATTAAATTCAATTCAATTACACTTTATTGTACAACAAAAAAAAAGTTATAAACAAAAATACATAATACACAAATAAAATATGTACAGAAATCGAAATATTATTTTACTTGACTAGAAAAGATTATTGTAAATTTAACATTAATAATATTACACAATTGAATTACATCTATTAGTAATAAGTAATAACTTAATAAGGCACTTTATTTTAAGCTGAACATAATACGTTATTTCCTTCAGCCCTTATAAGGAATGTCAATTACAAAATATAATTCATATATTGAAGAAAAATTCGGCAGTCTGTGAATTTTTGGGCAGTTTATATGTAAAAATACAAAACTAAAGTAATACATTTTAAAAAATTGACACAAATATTTATCATAGAAATAATTAATTATTATTCATTAAATTAAGAAATATTCCTAGAATTATAAAGAACAAAGAAGCCGTTGACATCATCCCTTTATTGATCATTTGCGATGAAGTTACTGAGTTCTGAAACAATAATAGTTGATTTTAGTTAATTTTAATGAACAAAAAATAATTTACCTACAGATATTTGACGACACGTTTGGCTCAGTTTGTAGTGACCCTACTTGCTGTGCCAGCGGTCGCGGGTTCGAGTCCCGCTGGGGGCATTCCTTCGTTTGATGAGCATGAATGTTTGCACTCCAGTCATGGGTGTTTATATTTATAATATGTATGTATTTAAAGTTATATATGTGTAGTGTATCAACTATCTGGTATACATAACACAAGCCTCGTAGGTTACTGTGGAACTAGATGGTGTTGTGTGTTAATGTCCTAACATATTTATTTATTTATATTATGTAGATAGGTATCACAGAATATATACCACGAAAAATCATTGTATATTCCGTTTTTTAAATTCTTCTCATATTATTGTTGTTACAACTAACTAAATATTTCTATAAACATAATAAAATAACTTTAATAACAATTGGAATCTCCAATCTATTTTTAGGTAAAATTTTATTTTATAAATATTAAAATCGTTCAAGTGCAAATCGGGCTCCGTCGCCGAGGATTTGTAAAAAATTCTAACGCGGTCAAAAAAGGAAGTATAATGCAAAGAGCATATTTTATGTGTAATGCTCGTATCATTTTGCGTTTATAGTATTATTTTATTAAGTTATCAATCTCTCTAATAATCTAATAATCTGTTAAAATAAAACAGCTACCTAAAAAGATACCCACCATTGAAAGTTAGGACAGACGGACTAGAGAATGCAGATGAATAAAGAGATAGCGTCCAGAAATACCGTAAAAAGAAAATTCTGAATAAAGTTTAGTTTTCTAGGGAATTCTGTGGAATCAGCTAAGCAGTATAAACTCTTTTCATGGTACCACAATATTTTCTTGAACTTAAAAAGTATATAACTACAGAAACATATTTATGTCAGACCCTAGATAATATTTGTATCACAAATGATATTAAACTATATGTATAGCTACTATGAAGATACCCCATCCCATCCAAAAAAAAATGGACGGCTCTCATTAGGCTTATTCTTCGGGCAATTTTATTGCTTAAATAGACGATAGATGGCGTTAATCTAAAAACTGCAGATTTATTTTATGTTTATAATTAATACATGTAAAGTCATTCCATTGATATTATTTGTATTAATTTTTCTTTTTTCCTTGAGACCCCATGCTTCTATAGACCATAGCTAAAAATTAGATTTTAAGTCCTATAACTGAGAAGCTGGGTTAATGCATTGGTATAATCTATATCTGTATGTATGTGGATAGTCAGTGAAATATCTAACTTTACGCTGCGACCCTTAGGAGCAGAGTACTTCCGGTAACGGTAAACGGTAGCTAGATATTAAACATAAGTACCTCAGTAGTGCTAGTCGTTGTAGTCGTCGTCTTTATAATATAAGAGGGTCTCGGTTCTCCCACAGGTATTCTATATAAAAATCTATTTTCATTTTGACTGAAAAAAATTAAATAATATTATAAGCATTGTAATACACAATTAGTTTTCAGGCAATATGTACAACTGGCATAGTTTTCTATGGCAAAAGTTTCGCGCAGGACTGGAGAAAAGGATGAGAGGCACAGGATGAAACACTGTCAACTTCCCAACTCCGTGATGTTACTGAAACTCTCATAACAGAAATACATAATAACAAAACTTGGTTCGACCCTGGGTTCGAACCTACGAACTCCGGGTCCGCAGCCGTACATGTTAGCCACTAAATCACCGAGACTTTTAATATACACTAATATCCTATGAATTACTATCTTTCAACATACTCGTACACATAACATTATCAGGGTGATTCGCGTAGTTCGTGCAAATTCCATGGAATTTCTTAATTTCAAATTATTCTCGAATAACTTAGTTTTTTTTATGTAATATCATTAATATATATATATATATATATATATATATATATATATATTCGATCAACCTCCTATAGTTTCTACCTCTCTCCTATTAATAATTATGAAATTACAGTCATATCAAAAATACGAATGAGATGGTAATGAGAACACTAAAGAGATGAATGATTTTGTCTTTAAATGAGAGAAGTAGATGTACGAAGGCAGTGATACAGAAAAGAAGACAATGATACAAAGTACTATTAATCAATTATTTTTAATATTAAAATATTCAATGTACCTATTAATGATTATACAAAAATTAAAGTTGTTCTATAATTGTATTAATGATTAATTATTATTATTATTTTTGGAAGTATGAGATCAAAAAAGTTTTTTTATAACAAACAAAAAATAAGACTTACAATTAGTGTTAATTTAAACAAAAATAAATTTAAGTTTATCTATTTAACATTTTTTTTAATTTTAGAAAATATTCATATCATCATCATCGCTATCTTCACTCCAAAAGTCAATCACTCGATATTTGATCTTATTTTCACTTTTATCCTGATTTTCTTTTTCATCTTCACTTTTATACATTATAAATTTCTCAAAGTCTGTTTGGTATGTATTTTGATTATTTTTCTCTTTAGTAACATAAAAATTGACATTATCCCAATCATTAATTTTAACATCCGATAGTATTTTTATTTTCGGCGAGTGAGAGGTAATTGAAGATTGATCTTTGATTGATGATTTAATTGACATGTCAGTATGGGTTATTGTAAAACATGTGTCGTTTATTTCTTGGATAAGTTCTGGTGTTGTATTTTCATCGAGGAATTCCTGAAATTGGTTTGTATTTATCAATGGAGAAGATAAAGGAATATCATAATAATCAATATGGTTATTTATTATGCCATGACTGCAAATATCTCCATTGCTACATACGAAACAACTTAGTTTTCTTAAACTAATTTTAGAGGTGCCGAATGACCAAAGAGCTTGGTGCACCATCATGGTACCTTTAGCTACCTTTAGGGCAGTTGGAAAACTTCTGATTTTAATGTCTTCTTTGGACACAGTGCGAATCGCAATTTTTACTCTTGATCCAACACAGGCTAAAAAATTTTCTAAGGAGTCCACGTCTCTGCCAAAACGAACTACTTGATCACATGTTCGTTTTAGAACAGCACCAACTCCATCTGGTGCTCCTTTTCCGTGTCCAGCTTCTAAGTAATTCCAGGTCACAGATTTAAGTTGAGGAAAATCCCGGCATAGTTGACTAATCATAAAAAAAATAAAACAATTTCGATATTGACTTGTTGGACTATCAGAAATAAAGTGTATTGTGTCAATTTGGGTTGAAATCTCCAACACATATCCAATGGTAGGAATTAAATGTGCCCAAACAGCCGCAGCATCATGTTGGGTACACTCACTTACAGTGCAAAAGCTGTATTCTTTTTGTATTCCAACTTCCGGGTCTATCAAATAAATGACACATGTGTGCAGAGATAATTGCATTCTACTACCACCAAAGTGAAAATTCTGGATTTCTTCGTTATATTTAACGCAGTAGTTCTCACTAAAATCTACGTGAAGGACTACTTCGTGTGGAGTGAGATTATTTGAGGTCTTATATATTTTTGTATTGAGCCAAAATATTGTTACAATGTTTCATATAACCGATAAGATTGCTTTCTAACTGCCTTATAATATTGCGTGGAAAGTCATATATTGTTGTTTTCTTCGTCACAACTTTAGTTTTCTCTTCATCTTTAATAATGTATTTTTCAGGGCTAGTACACCACTTATAATATTTAATTTTTGTATCGTTTCGAAATTCCGTGTAATTTATTTTATTAGATAGACAATTTTCACATGTTCGATTTAAGCACTGGCTACTATTAACATTGCAACACAAGCTTTCTAAGACAGCCGTTCCATTAGGTTCTTTTAGTATCTTATGTGTGTTAAGACATTTTATCAAAAAGTCAATATTAATATGAATTTTGCAGGCGCACGTATTTCTGCTAGACTCCTTTGGATATAAAACCCAAAATGGACGATATTTACAAAATGTTTGATATGTTATCTTGGTATTAGAATTGTGCATAAACTGTTTGTAGAGATTACGTAAAGTATCTGTTAGGTATATTTTCTGCTTTCTTACTTTGTTTTTAGTTATGTACTCTTTTTTATCAGCTGCAATTCTAGTAACTGCATCATCGTCGAAAAAGTCCAAAATTAGTTGCTTTACCGAATTTTCAGCCCTAGTTGTTTTATTTCCTTTTGTATTTCTTATCTTGAATAAATTTGTTTGTGTCAAGAGCTTGTGTTTTTTGAATCTTTCTTTTTCGGTCAATATTATATTAGAGAATTCCTTTTTGTCTTTTTTCCTTAAGCATTTATACCCTTCCTCAACGCTTCTTCTAAGAATATCACCAAATATTAGTTTCCTTTTAATTTCTTCACGTTGTTTTGTGTCCACGTCCCTTACTAAATTATCTATTTTTTTGCAGTCGATGTATCTCTGTTTTTATTCTTATTTTGCATTATTCTATAAAGCATCTTTCTTACAGCATCTTTTTGTTTTTTAGTTTTCTCTATCTCTTGTTTCAAAAAACCGATTTGTTTTTTATGTCGATACCGAAGTTTTCGCAAAAGAGTATCCTTTTTCAGACACTGTGGACAAGAATTACTCGTACTAAGATCGGAATTTTGAGATGAACTACGTTTGGGATTGAAAGCTGGCCTAGCGAGTGGATCTAGTTCAGCTGGGAGTACTTCTGTGTCACTATTTGGAGGAGAGTTATCTAATAACAGCTGTTGTATAGCTTTTTCTTTCTTTTTTTTTCGTAGTGACGTTTCGAACTAATTCTCCACAACTTTCTTTGATTTCTTAATTGTCTCGGTGTCATGTCTTGGGTACTTTTTATTTTTTTCTGTTCTTTTCTTTTAAGATATCTGGCTTTTTCCTTTGCCTTCTGTTCCGCGTATTTTACGGGATCTTGCTTAATTTCTGCATACTTTTTTTTTTTGTAAACGATCACGCTCTCGTTTTTGCTCTAATGTTTGTTTAGTTTTTTTTGGCATTCTAAATTCTGATAAATCTGTAAAAATACATATAATTTTTAAACTTGCAGAAAATAACTAAGAATCATAAAAAGTACTAATATCTAATGCATAATACAAATATGAATGACAATATATTTTAAGCTTTATTTAGATTCACTAAGTAAAATAATACATGGAATTTTACAAACGACTTGGCCAACTATTTGTAAAGTTGATAAACAATTTATTCGAAAGTGTTTGTATATTAAAACTAATAATTAATTACCATTAAAAAATTCTAATTTACCTTCGTATTGACCTCATTAACATCGCTCTAAAAACCGACGGTAATCGAAGGTAGTGAGGAAGTAGGTAATGAGGTTTGAATACATTTTATAAGATTTTCTTAAAATTATCAAACATACGAAATATGCATGCATATTTTAAATTACGAAAATAATCATTATAATTCATATCAGCTACTTATTTAACAAAACTGTAAATACTTACCAAATAATTTAGACGAAAGGAAAGAGAACTATTTCAGAATAATCACTTCCTGCGGAAATACGAACTCAAATATTCTTTAACCATGTCCAAGCGTGCACCTGCTACGACGTTTGCTGGGTGAATGAGACATGTACGCAGGGCCTGATGTCGATATACTAACGTTTAAGGCCGTACACAGTCTAATATTGAATATTTCTTACTAGCCGAAGGTAATCAGAAAAAATAAATGATAAAAATTTATTAAATAATATTTTATTGCATAGCGAAATTAACATTATTTAATTTAGGTGTAAATGTTGTGTTTTTTGTATAGATTATTTGTATGGTATTTTTTTATATTTAATGCTAACATTTTTTGAATAGAATATAAAAGTCTTCAGAAGAGTAGTAAATGGACACCGAAAGAAATGAGAATTTGTGAAGATTTTTATTTATAACTTATTAATTTTGTGATTTTAATAATTAGATGTTACTTGCATAGAAGCATAACTATATTATGTACAGTTTCTCATATATTCAAATTAGATGTTTCTTAAATAAATATTTCTTATTTTACTTGACGCGTAATATGCACGAAAAAAGCGAATCACCCATCATCATTAATATGACAAATATTATAATCATTAAGATGTCTAAATGCAATATATAAATATATTTTTTATTAAAAATCTTTAACAAGTACGAACAGTATTTTTAAATAATTCAATTACTAAGCCTTAAATATAACAAAGAAATATAATTTACATCATCAGTATCTTTGTAAGAAAGAATATTTGAGACAACGTTAAAAAGATTCAAAATATCTGAACTCATACATTTTGTAAACTACATTAGCCATTTAAATAATTATATAAGCTAATATAACCTACTTACAATTTATGTTCAGCAGTGTTTTTATCCTCAAGTTCGAAAATATTCAACTTTGATGTAATTTTATTTGCACCATTTTGCATTATATTATAGTAACAGGCTTCACGAAAATCAGGGTTCAATCTGAAATAAAAAAATATTTAATGGTGTTAAATCTAAAAATAATGATTCATTTAAAACTGAACTAAATATTTGTGAAGAAATATCTCTAAAACGAAGGCAAAACATAAAAATATAATGTAACAAGCATTTGCTACCGACTTCGCTAGCGTTTTCAATCACCAAACGCAAAATTCTACAGCTATACATCAGTATAGATAAGAAAGGTATAATAACAGAGTAAAAGTTATGCCCAACTGACATTTTCTACAGCTATATACATCAGTATAGATAAGAAATTTTTAAATTTTTTGTCTGTTTGTCTGTCTGTTGTTTATTTGTTCCGGCTAATCTCCGAAACGGCTGGACTAATATATTAGCATTTCACTGGCAGATGTTATAAGATGATGATGATGATAAGGAGTAACTTGGCTACTTTTATTTTGGAAAAAGAATTAGGATTCCGCACCTGAGCAAAGCGAATAAGTAAAGTGCTTATCAAAACTTGTTGAATTTGAATTTTGAATTTAAAACAAACATAATATGTTGAAATCTAATTTAAAATAAGTCAAATAATTAAAGATTAAATTTTAAATTCGACCATAAAATTGACGCTATACTTTTAAAACTCACCTTGCTTTATACTTATAAAAGTTCTCGTAATGCTCTCTCATGTCGTCCAAACACTGTTTATATTTAAGTTCACAAGCAAATTCTATAATGCTGCTTCGAAATAATCTCGTCTTCGGGTACTGCTCGGTACTTTTAAAAAGCCTCCTGTATATTGACGATATTTTGTTTTGCATAAATTGCTAAAACATACATTATGAGATATAATTTTGTCAGTTTCTTCTTTAACAAATAATGGAAGGAAATGTTAGAGAGTAATGATGAAATAACAACTGAAAAGACATTTCAATAGGAATGATTATTTAATACTAATCATTAAATAAACCTATGTATACTACAAAGAACAGTTATAATAATGTCCTTCTGATAGATTTCGGCCACGGCGGCCAATCTTACTGAAAATAGTCAAATGCGCAGGAGATATTATAGTGCACAAGTGTACGCGCAGACACAACGTGCACTCTCTATTCCTGTCACTCTCAAAGTCCTATGTGACGATACTTCGACACGACCGGTGAGAGTTAAGGCACAGTACCGACGGCTTTACGTACTCTCAGAGGCACGGGAGTTAAACACTGCCAACTTCCCAACTCCGGGCTCTTGTTACTAAGGATATCTTAAAAGAAAACTCAATTAAAATGGCCCGACCCAGGACTCGAACCCAGGACCTACGGATCTGTAGCCGTACTTGATAACCACTAGACCACTGAGGCAGTTATAAGAACAGTTAACGTAATATCAAAAGTTTAAAATATAATTAATTTTCATTTAATCTCATTAAAAAGGAAAAAGCAATATACTCGTAGGAATGCAGTAATCATTTCACTACACATTCTGCCCTCAAACCTACTGCACGAAGTACGTGTATAGCTTAAAAATAATATTATCTAAACTTTTAAAATATGCTAAGTTACTAGTAAAACTTTTACGGAATACACAGCGTTAATGTAGAGATTCATTAAATATGTGCAATAAATAATTAATTAGTCTTTCTATATGAATTTTGTTTCCTTTTTGTACAACATAGGACTATTAAAAAATATAAAAGATTCGAAAATTGTAAATTTAATAGAGTACTGTTAAGTGCTAAATTACATATTTTATAATCAAATATATTTAAATACAAGAAGATATTTTTATTATCACTGAAGCATTATTTTCTAAGAATTGTATATTAATAAAAATATATAACAGTAGTCAAAAGAAATATGAAACCTAATTAAATACCTGCCATTCTCCATATAACGTTTTAGTCATTTTTACATCTTCTATCTTCAGAAATTCGAAACCAGTTATAACAGATTCCCAAACGAAGAAACTTATTTCTTTATTCAAATAATCTAGAACTTCTCTAGAAATATCTTCATGTAAGTCACCAGCTGCGTATAAGGCCAGAACATCGTTGACTATCTGAGATATATAAAGAAGTTGAAAAATGACAATATTAAATATTAAATCTAGCGTACACAGTACACACTTATAATATAAACGGCTTATCACTTTTATAATTATTGGTGATCAATGATTGTTGACACTTTTCTTTACGAAATGTTTCATATATCAAAATAGAAGTTGTTAAAAGTCTATAAGTATGAGATAAGTTAGTTAATGTATAATTATTTAATACCAAAATACTGGAAGCTTTTAAAGTGGGAAAGCGTCTGTCAATACGTACTGTCGATATGTACATATGATGTAGAAAATAATGAAAATACATATATTCCCTATAAAAATTCAGTCAAAGTGGCCAATCTCACTGAGACTAACAGTTAACTTCGGTGCTCTCCAAAGCTCTACGTATTACCAAAGACTTTACAAGTTCATGCTTTTACTGAGCATACCTTGGCCAAAATATGCAATAAACTTACAATATAAGTAAAATTAAAAATTCGAACCTACGATTTACAGCCTTTTAATGGACCAATATGGTGGGCCAAAAAAGGCGTCGAATACGAATATATTTCTGACGTAATAGATGCTTTTTTTTAATTTGAATAGAAATATATTTTTAATTTAGAATAGAATTATATATATATATATATATATATATATATATATATATATATATATATATATATATATATATTAGCTGACTAAGAAACTAGCTGATATCTACTACTGACTGAAAGAATTGTTTGAAATAAACTTAAAATTGATGAAGTACACCATCAATAAAACCAATTTATTCAATTAATTCTTTATTATAGTAATTACTCAATGTACCTACTTCGGCTCTATTTAGTTCATTAATCGCTGAGTGATCTTCTTTTAGAGTCTTTGCAATCAATCTCCACGTTTGCTCGTCATAATTGACGCGATAGTAGCCTGTAATAAAATAAAATTTTGATCAAAGAATATGCACTTGCCTAGGATGATTTTAAATAACTGCCTCATATTGACATAATCAAAGCTATTTTCGTTATGTTTGTGTTTGTATGTATGTTTATTTGTGTTCACTAATCTAAGAAAACTGTGAAAATAAATATTATCACTGGCTGATTCATAAATATTAACCACAAGCTAATTTTAAATTAAACTATCTTTTCGGATTCTTTCGCGGATTTATTTTGATGTTTGGTTCCCGACCTTTCGAATGGTTTACCGCAATACTACGAGTACTACTGTTAAGCATGATTGCTGTTGGGAATCAAAAATCAAAATAAATCCGCGAAATAATCCGAAAAGATAGTTTTATTTAAAATGTCAAATATTCGCATAAATTTAAGAAAGTGTTACACAAACTAATTATGATTCTAGACTATCTAATCCTGATTCTATTAGATTATTCTGAATCTAATAGATTGTAAATTTTCAGAGGACTTTATTAAGAAAGTCGACTACAGTATTTTAAGGTTACGTTCTGTTTCAATAAGATGCAAGAAAATTTAGTAACAAAGCAAAGTATAATTACAAAATGTAATTAAATAGGTACGAGATGTATGTGGTAGCGGTTTGTAGCCAACGGGAAAGTTGAGCAATAGGCAATGATTATAGCTATACATTTAGTATATCTGCCACAAGTATATATGGCAATTGTACAAATAATGGACGTATGTTTGTAAAATATCGATGGCAAATTGCAAAATGTTTAAATTGAAACTTAAATCAATAGTATATAATTTATAGACTACTTTTGAAAATAAATTACAAGTATGATGGTAGTTTTGTTATGTGAAGGGTATCTAGGGTTGCACCTTACAGTTGGTTCCTAGTATTTGTAGGAAGAACACCAACACTAAAAATCTTTGTAAAAAACCTTGAAAATTATCAATATTTCATCACTGTATCTTGTTTATTATTATTATTTTTATTCTACATAAGAAATTCGAGTAACATTAAAAATATAATAACCAAACGTAAGTGTCTTACTAAGAAGTAACCCAGAATACTTAGGCATTCAAAACAATCATGGCGTGGGTTGCGTAATGGCTGCGTCACACTCGCGCTTGATATAAAATTAGTACTACAATGTATCAGCTTATTCATTTCGTTCAAATAAAAATAAGAAAAATGTACTATAATTTGATCTCTTCAAACGAACAAAACATATGATAACCAATCATCACGCTGGCAAGGTATTTAATTTAATAAAATATGAAATTGAATACCATAAAACCAAAAAAACATCTTTTTTATAAATATTACTAATATTATTCGTATACTTTCAAACGTTAACAAAATAGGCTCCTACAATATGTATTAAATAAATGTGACTCTATCGCCATTATGTCATCGCCTTTACTATGCGTGGGCGCATCAGAAATAGACATTCGGTTTATTGCTAGACCGAGGAAACGTGTTAGTGTGCCAATGCTAAACTTCAAGTTCATAGCACTTCCTTGTTGTAAATAATAAGTTGTTTATATTTTCTTAGATGGATGGTAAAAAAATCATTTCAATTTTACTAGTGCATTAGAATTATAATATTTATTAATATCAAAATTCCTTTTTAGTCATATCTAGAGCATTGTATTAAATAAGTTTATTATTTCAAATATTTAAAAATAATTAAACCGAAACATCCATGTAGACTTCACAAGTTTCGACAATTCAAAGTTTTCGAAGTTATTTATTTGCCTTTCTTCTTCCATCATCTATCCTTTTCTAATATGAATAAGGCCTTAAATTATTCTGACCAAAATTCTCTATTTGCTATTTAGCCTGTTCAGATTACCGAGTACAAAGTACAAATATAACAAAAAACAATTTAGAGCTATTTTGACTTTGGAATCGTGCCTTTTATGAAAACACAGATTCACACTTTAATTTTATTTACTTATATGTTAGAGCATTCCCACAAAATTCTTACAACAGCAGTCTATGATGCTAGACTTATTTTTGATAAAATATAAGTAATTAATAAAACCTAATTAGGAATTACTCTTATAAATACTGGCTTTCATCCGCAACTCTACTTGCTATTTTATTCATTATTATTGTGTCCCTAATCTTATAACATTCATTAAATGATCTATAAAATGCAAAGTTTTTTTATATTTGGACTGATAGTTCCAGATACCAGTGCGTTCATATTAATAAAAAACAATATCTTCAAATTTATAATATAGATGTAAATATAGATGTAAATTAAACCAAATTTTATAAATTCTTAATACATAATAAAAAGAAAAGTAAATATTAATAGTTTAATTTACCTGAAGCATTTCTATTTAGAATGATCCAACCTCCATTAAGATTTTCTCTAAATGTATAAGTTTGCATACCAATAGTGAATCTTGGTTGAAAACAATTGAAGCAGTTTTCGTTATTTTGTACAATATAGGATATGGGTATTAGGTAGTTAGAGTCGGTTTTCTCGTGTTCGATCAAACTAAACTTTTTCTGTGAAATTACAGAATAAATTTAAATAACATAAAATTTAAATAAAAGAATCATTTTAAAATTAAAACATAACAGTATTTACTGTTTATGTGCGCGCTTTCAAGCTTATTTTCTTTTCTTGATAGTTCAAGAACAACTCATAATTTGAGAGCTTATCATATATTATTCAAATGCGATAGAAATTTTCAGGCGAGAAATTACGAAGAATCGTGGCGAATGAAATGTTGTCTTGTTTGGATGACTTGAATTAAATACCATATCAACCAACTATAGTCAAAGTGAAATCCAAAATAAATATTGCCTTACGATAAAATAAATAAATTTAATTACTTGTACTAATATTAGATATTGTTAAATACCTGTTTTAATTGTATCGCATTAGGATCTCTATCTCTAAATACTTGAACATTCACAACAGGGTATCTCGACTGATGAAACCAAGAACTGAGAACCCTTGAAGAGGTTGATCCATTGAAAAATTGATGTAGACATTCCACAGTATCAAGATCCAGATTTGTCATAAAGTCCGCTAATGATATATATTGACCTCTCCTGAAAATTGCTTTAGTACAGAAAATTTTAAGTAAAAATATTTATAAAATTTGCAATTTTAAGACTCACAAAATAAATATTGAGTCATAATAAACGTCGTAGACATGTTTTTGCGTCAAAAACAACAAAGTGAAAGAAATAAAAATATTCTACAAAATTTGTTTTATTGTTAGTTGTAACGAAAATATATTTACTTGCTATTTATATATTTGATTAAAGCCTGGTGAAACTTTTCAGAACCCAGCCAATTTTCGACCATCCACAACAAAGATGCTGTCTTCATCGCCACTAATTCTTTGTATCTCGATGGTATTTCTATGGCTAATGTCCGATTGAACGTTGCTAAAGCTGGAGTAGAGTGATGCCAGTCGACAGCCATCGCTTTATGTTTCATTTGTATGCCATAAATGTCAATTGGTCGCCGAAAACCCATTATTACGTATCCATGGTTATACTATAAATATAATCATATTTTTTAACATATTTTTATTAACAATATTACCTACGAGTATGTTAGTAGTGTTCGTTATAGATTTTTGAATTTTTTCTCGTGAAATTATAAAAAATTAATCAAAAATATAACCAACATGTACTAGTACTAAATGCTAGTCCCCATTTGGCCAGCGTTTTGGACTATGGTCTGAAACTCCCTTGTCAAAAATTAACAGTACTTTGACCACTTATAATTTAATTTTGGAGCCCAAGTTCCCTCATGTGGTATATCGATAATAGCTTATGCTAGTCAAGAATAATGTGGTTTTAGAAACAGAATTTTTAGAATCGTTAAAAATGGTTCCAAATATTATTCCCTAATAATAAACAAACAATTATGACTATATGCAAAAGTGTAAAAAGTATAGCAATAGAGGACTAAAAAATTAGTTACAAGTTTTATCATTGTTACGTATTTTACACGTACTTGAGCTAACAAATAAAATGCAATATAATTGGAAATGCCTTCTTTAAACCACTCTTCCTTCCATCTAGTGCGTTGTAATTCTCCAGGATTTCCGAGCCATATACGACTCAACTGTTGTGCTAATTCAAACTCCATTTGCTGTATTTGCTTAATACTTGTATACTTATATATATTGGCCAATCTGTTATTTCTAGAAATAGCATAAAAAATATGTTAATTTACATAGCTATACTAGCGACTCACCCTCGCTTCGCTCGGATTCGTCCTTAAGTTCGTTTTAACGGTTAGTATATAATAGATATACTATATATGTACAATTTCATATTTAGCCTATAGGCTTCCTCAATAAGCAGACTATCTAATGCAAAAAGAATTTCGGATTCGAATTTCGGAATCGGATTAGTCGTTCCTGAGATTAGCGAGTTCAAAAAAAAAGCAAACAAAAATACTCTGCCTCTTTATAATGATAATATAGTATAGATTACTAACTACACGGACCTTAAAATCACTTAATCGTACTAGTAGTCCATACATAGGGAAGTATTGTTTTAAAATTCATATTGATCTTAGAAGTATAATTTATTAATTCAAAAAAATAATTATAGAATGCGATCAATATTTTTTTATTGAATGCTATTGCACTGAACCTTTTCCTATTGAGACCGGTCAAAACAGTAAAAAAGAAAACTTAGCTAAACTAAAACTTACTTCGTATAAGTTTTTGTTATTAATTTAAGGATTACGTTGTCAATATAGTTGTTTTGATGAATACTTTGTAAAATCTTGTACTTTGTAAGATCGCCTTTGATCTTGACGGAAACGCCGGATGACGCCAAGACAATTTTTTTGGCTAAGGTTTGTCAGAAGTAAACAGCATTTATATATTTTTCATTTAAAACTAACGTCTATGATAAAAACATATTTTTGAATTTGGTGCCATTTTTTAATTTTTGAAATATTTTTGTATAATTAAGGGTAGGCACTGTCTGTAACAAGTATATGGCCTATAATGACCTTTGATACCTCTAAAACCTTAGTCTCTCCCGTGACCATGATTGCTGTAAAGCATTCGAAACGACGGGAGCCAAAAATCAAAATAAACCCGAAAAAAAATCCGAAAAAAAAGATTAAATTGAAAATAATACACATAATGTTTTATTATAAATCCAATTAATTTAATTTGTTATCAGTGAACATACAAGTGCAAGCAATATATTAAAATCCGTTACCTTAGTTGTGAAAATAGATCATTTTCGTAATATGCTCTATAAGAACAAAAATACCTCGAAATTACCACCCATGTCATTTATATTGGTTTTATAAAACAAATTGATGAAAAATTAAGAAAGTCGTTGTAATTCAACTATATAACACACGTCGTATGAAATTATATGGGTATTTTAACTAAACACTGTGTATTTGCCCAGTATATGAACAGAATTTACATATCGGTATATATTTTTTTTGTCAAAGCTATTAAACAAAAAACCAAAGGAAAATCGGTTGACAAACAGGAAAAAAGAGGTACTAAACTCTTTTGCCTTGGCCTATTTGTATACAGATTATATAGAAATATTATAAAGTAGTGGTAGACGGTAAGTCATTTTAGGTTTAGTATTAATCACAATATATTACAAAGTTGATCGATAATAGAAATGTTTCATCTATAACCATAATAGACAGGTATATTTTTTATAATCTAGACATAATATAATAAAATGGTCACCGATCGCTGTCTGTACATGTAAGATATTTGAGAAAAATACTGTTGGGGCTCTTTATTAACGCAATAGATCCGAAATTTTTTTGTCTGTTTGTCTGTGCGTTTGTGCGCGCTAATCTCAAAAACAAAAAAAAAGTTTTCAATGATGCATTGTGATACTTAACATTTAATGCTTGTTTTACTTCAATCGGTATATAAATAAAAAAGTTATGCCAATTTAAAGAATCACTTATTGACGAATCAGAGCGAAGCGAGGGTGAGTCGCTAGTTGAAAATAAAATTATCTTTCAATTTCTACATTCCAATTCTTAGTTTACAGCTTTGTTATAATATTCATATTTATTTATAATAATACTTTACATAAATGTTTGAAAGATGAGGTCAAATAATGTATACAATACGCCTAGCTTATGTTAAACACCTGTTTTCTTACTATTTGACCTTAAATTCTTCTGGGATGAATTTTGTAAACTATAAAAACTAGAATTAGATTAAATAGAATACTAGATTTTGGCTGCGGCTTTGTTTTCATGTTAGGCGCGTCGTTTGACACTTAAAATTGTTGGGTTGGTACTTCGCTTATTTCTTTTTTCTCTAAAATTGTTTACTTAATTACTATGACTTTGGAAAACCAAAAACCTTAGTCTTCCGTGACCATGTTATAAAGCATCCAAAATTAAAATAAAACCGTGTAAGCCTAAGAAAATATAAGTGACGAATTATTAGTCTTAACAATTCAAACATACAAGCACTTCTATTTAAAACCTTGCACTTACCCAATTGTAAGCAGATTCCAACTACAAATTTCGTATCCATTTAATATCTTCGGTACACCAACAATATTTATTGGTCCATACACAAGAGGCCGATTGATTGATGCATATTCATGTATAAGATCGATTATAGTCTTCCCAAATTCAATTATAAAAGTATAATGTTTGAGAAATTGAACTGGCGCCCAAATTTTTAAAGTGTCATTGATATTCTTAGCTGTGATCTCCCGATGGCCGAAATTGGAATGATGAAAACCCACTTGATGTAAAGCCACTTGAGGTGACGATATGGACTCGATAACCGTATAGTTGTCCTCTGATCTGGAAATTTAGGATGTTGTTAGCATACTTTCATTAGCTGTACTTGTAACTATTTAATGAAACCAGTGTTTGCTTATTGATCGAAATTCGTTGATAATTATTATTGAATAGCGGTTCACCCTCCTTCTGGGATAAAAAGTAGCATATGTGCTATTCCAGACTATAATCTATCTTTGTGCCCAATTTCATTAAGATCCACTCAGACGTTCTGACGTGAAAGAGTAACAAACATCCATGCATACTCACAAACTTTCACATTTATAATATTAATACGGATAATTAATTTGAGGAAAACATATATGAATTGAATTTACCTATCTATATAAAAAAATATAATGGTTCCATTTTTTTTATTAATAACTAGCGGCTCACCCTCGCTTCGCTCGGGTTCGTCGCTAGGTACGTTTTAAATAGATATAAAAAGAAAAAATCTTTCTTTCTCACATTTTAATTATATGTTTTAATACTTACCTATTCCGGACTAAGAGAAATCCAAAAATTAAAATATCATAAAAATTGGAACGCGGTCGAACGGGATAAAAAGTATCCTATGTCCTTCTCCTGGCTCTAAACTACCTCCCTGCCAATTTTCAGCTAAATCGGTTCAGCCGTTCTTGAGTTATAAGCGAAGTAACTAACACGACTTTCTTTTATATATATAGATACTAAAGATCGTCAAGATCTACTAAACAAAAAAAAATCAGTTGATAAACAGGACAAAAAAAAGTACTGAATGGGTTAAAATATGAGATTAGCAACTAAATATTCTTTCTCACATATCACTTATCACAGTAGGAATCATATTTATTTTTAATACAATGTCAAATATGGAACTACCATTACTTTTATTACATTCATCCGGTACTTTTAACTTTCTCCTTCTCAGCTTAAATGGACTCGTACTTCTTAGAAGTAGAAAATATTACCGGCTCTTGGATATAATTGATCGCATTTACTAAATAGTGTATGGACAGGAAGCGAGCGATATTCTAAAAATATATTTTCATCAATTTTTAATAAAAAATTTATCTGGATAATAAAAAGAAAATATGTTTATTTTAAATGAAAAAGTACTTAGAATAAAATATTTTAGAAAAATAAATAAAAACAATACACATTTTTTTTCAACAATATATATATATATATATATATATATATATATATATATATATATATATATATATATTATATATATATATATTATATATATATATATATATATATACATAAATATTGTAAAATAGCTGAAATAACCATATATGAGAATTAAAATCATGACATATTTTAGCAAATAAATAAAATCGCTTTGAAACGTACTGAGCCCTTAATCTACACCGTATAGGGCAAGAGACCGCTGTGGAAACGGTGTCAATCATTGTGGTGTAAGCGCGTCGAGTATCATCTAAATATAGACTGCATAAAAACTGATTATAGCCTTAAATGAAGAAGTTTGGTATATCATATTATATTGGAGAAACTATTATAGATATGGAGAAATCGACTGACAGCTCTCATCTGAGGAATAGTGATAGCAATCAGCTTTCTACGTACCATTTATGCGATGAATATTCCAGCGATGTTTAAAATTTTTGGTATTAATATCGGAGGACAGATGACAATGTTAAATATCTATTCCGTATTATAAATGAGTACTTGTATCGTATGAGAACCAAACCTAGAACCTTAAGCTTAGCCAAATTCTTAACAGCTTTGGCCAATATTGGTCAGGATAACATTATGTATGTAATACCAAATAATTAATGTAGTATGAGAAAATACGTTTATATGTTGCCGAAAACATAAAATAATTAAAAATGTCAAGTACTTGATTCTGGTTTTTTTATAATAATTAATGATCAAAAATATGAAAAATATATCGATGTATTTACCTTTGTTCTTTTAATTTGTTAGCAATAACTAGTGTCGTATTACATTGTTGAAAATCTCTCCGAGGAGGTAGTATGTTGACTTTAAACTTGAATACTGCTTCGAATTGAGGATTGTCGAAACATGGAAAGAAATATTTTGCTCTGTTCGGTGCAAGGCGGGTTGTGTAGAGGTATCTGAAAAAGAAAATACTTAAATTTAACAAGTTATTTGCATAAGAAGGTTTAATGCATTTTATCTAAAATAATAACATAAAGAGAAATAAGTCTTCAATTAAAAATTAAAATATTATTATTATATTCCTTGAGGCCATTTTATTGAAGATAAACACGATATCTCTGGAGTATTTTGGTAACGAGTTGAGAATCTTGCAGATTCCAGGTGACGCTGTAGCATCAGGCAAAGGTCAAGCATCATTGCAATGACATTAAACTAACTGGATACCAAGTTTCGTATCAATTAGATCTGTGGAAGTTCTTTATATACTTTTATCTAGAAAAAATATCATATTACTAATATTATAAAGTATATAAAATAATAATATATAAAAATAATAATAGTATATAACAATCTGTACTTAATATTATAAAGAGGAAAGATTTGTTTGTTTGTTTGTAGCGAATAAGCTCCAAAACTACTGGAGCGATTTAGATGAAATTTAGTAAAAAGATAGTTTGAGACCTTGGAAAGGACATAGGTTAGTTTTTATCCCGGAAATCATCCCTTTAGGAATGTGAAAATGAGAATGAAAGTTTGTATTGGCAATCAACCTAGGGACGAACCCTAGCTTAGCGAGGGTGAGTCGCAAGTGCGTAATGTGGTCTATAGTCTATACTATCGATAAACACGCAATAGGAACCGCGGGTGAGAGAATAGCTATCACTATATAAAAATGACACAGATGTTTACTTATGCACAATATCGTACAATGCGTAGCTCGACATGGTCCAATGCTACTAGTCCTTGGGAGGCATTGAACCAATTTATCAGTTTACCATAACTAAACATGTCATCAGACTAACACATTTGTTAAAATAATTCAATCACGCTTATATTTTAAAGTTTGTGAATGAGTCAGTTTGTTAATTCTTCACGCTGTAACAGTTTAATGTACGTAAATGGATGGGGATAATTATATATATATATACATATATATATATATATATATATATATATATATATATATATATATATATATATATATATATATATATATCGGTTACCTTAACTTATTAATTTTACTAGTGACCATACAACACAAGTGGGGAGTAATATAAGTACTAAGATTTTATATGTGCTTTTTTGCATTTACGTATGTTGATTCTTCTATACAAAATTATAAACAAAATTTAAGTGTCTGTTAGTAATTTCAAAATATCAGCTTTTTAATAAATGCATATGAAAGTATATACAGTACTAATAAGAGAAAAAAAACAATTTTTAAAATGTTTGGTGGTCTGTTTGTTCCGTCTAATCTCTAAAACGGCTGGATCGATTTTGATGTGACTTTCACTGGCAGATAGCTGATATTATAAGGAGTAACTCAGACTACTTTTATTTTGGAAAACTAATTAGATTTACGCACAATTAAAATAATACTCATGAAATTGTGTATGAAGCGTATAGCTAGTTGTATATAAACATTTATAATTATGCAAAAATTTCGAAATGCCTGTATGTATGGTTTTAGATAAACCTTTGGATTGTTTTAGTTACTTGTATAGTATAACTATATAGTTAATTTCTTTGAAGAGATTCAAATTTTTATTAAGTACACTATGATATATACACCACTATACAGAATACATGGAATAATCATCAAATGGCTAAAACGTTCCCGTGGGTTAATAGTGCTTCAATATACAAGTATAGCTTTAGTTTAATGGTAAAATAATGACACGGTTGGTTTTAATCATAGCCATAGAGAATGGACTGAGCAATACTCTCATGAAATTGACCGCTCTCTAGAAAGAGAGAAAGCGAACGTGCGGCCAATACCCGTCTATTTCCATCCAATTTGAAGTTATAAATGGAATGTAAAAAATATATAACACATTGTGATAGAAAAAAATTGTTATAAATATCTATACTCATGTATTGTATTTCAATTAATACAGAATACTTCTGGCCGCACATTTGTTTTGTCTCTGGCGCTTTTCCGCCATTTTTAGTTTACGGCTGGCAAAAAAACACTCAGTCCACTCTCTATATCTATGTCCCGATAAAGTGACTATCTGAAGAGATACCTTACTAGGGATTGAAATGGGACATATAAAATTCACACAAATTATATCGAATTGTTGCTGATAATGAAAAGGACAGATAAGTTATTGGGGTTTTTACCTTTTATTTTAGGGGTTAGCTTGTCAGTTGATGGTGTTATATCTTGAGAGAAAAAATATATGGGCATATCCACCGGAAAAAATAATTTTAGTGTAGATTAGTACAGATAGTGAGGGCTACTTGAATCAGTAACCATTTGTTGTCTAATGAGGCTCGAGCTATTTGCATGGGTTATTAGTTCAGGTAATCGTTAATAATAAAATGGTTGAGCAAATCTATCGTAAGCATGAATCATACATTTCATTGAATAAATATAAATTAAGGATCTATCCACAATATAGTGCCGATCACAGTCCGTTCTCGACCCGATATTGGTATCGTAAAGACTCTTTACATAAGAAAGGTTGCTGAAATGTAATAATTCGACCGGACCTTGACTCTGATAGGGTGTGATGATCTGATAGTGTGAATGTACTTATTTTCTCTTTTATATAACAAGAAATTAAATTATAAATTTTGAAAAAATATCCCTTCTTTACTGGTCATTTTAATGAATAACTAACTACTAACTAAATTAAAATCTGTTCATCCGTTTGGGCGCTATGAGGCCATAGACCGATATGCAGATACACACGTTAAACTAATAACACTCCTCTTTTTGCGTCGGGGGTTAAAACTTTACCTGACCAATATCAGTTCGATAAAGAACCTATTCAGCGCTATAATTTGGAATCGGTCCTTAATATTGAATAACTCTAAACATAAAAAGCATCTTTAATGTGCACATAACATTTGTTTTGTCATTGATATATGCATATTAATTTTATAGAAAATTTACGCATAAGACAAGGAAGTTAAGTAATACACGCTTGTCATAAATTAAAACATTTATGTACATTAGCTAGCTATTATAGTGCCCATATAGAGAACTGAGTTTACCAAAATCCGCTTAGCGTAGGAGATACCCTGAATGAATTTTAATATATTGAGATGTATAAAATAAATAAAAATATGTAAATATGATAAACTACTGACTTCTTATCTTTGCTCGGGCGTGTCTCTAGGTGTCTAACAGTAGCCTATATGTTACTTCAAGTCAGTCTATCTGTATAGAAAGTTTCATCCACATCTGTCAAGTCATTTCAGTATAAAGGAGTAATAAATATATAGACATACACACATAAAAACTTTCAAATTTATGTTAGTAGTCCGGTGAGTAATATTCATTTGTTGAGCGACAAGCTCATTACTTTTCGTTACAACGGTTTTAATATGGAAATTGTTACAATGGCGACTTTTGGCACGCACTGTTGGCACAGCCTCCTTCATCCAAGATCGCAAGTTCGAATTCAATTCAGTTAACATAAACGTAAAAAAACATTTTAATAAAATAAAATCTATTCTAAATATATAGACTACTAGAAATACAAAAAATATCTAAACTGACTAATAACAAATATAAAAAAAATACGAAGAATAAAAATATAATTGCAAGTGTTTTTTTTCGTAGCTGTCATAAAAATATGTATAAATATATAACTTACTCGCTATTTCCCTGTTCATTTTCATATTTCACAACGAAAATCCCATCGCTATTAAGCTCCACTGTCTTACTAAATGATATATGAATGAAATACTGAGTCCGAGATACACTGTACTGTTGAAGAGGTTGTCGTAAATATATGTAGAGTTTGCCTCTACTTTTATCAAATTCATATGGTCTATATTCATTCACTAAATTAATGTTTTTGTCGAAAACTTGCACAGAACCACTATTAATTTCTAAATCCTTCGCGTCTAACTCTATTACGTTGATATTAGGGGCGTTCGCGATAATTGTAATAATTATACGACCATTATAATATGAACGGCCGTCCGCATAGATATATGGGTCTAATGTGAGGTCATATTGCACTGGATACACGGTATAGTTCAGGCACTCTTCCTCCACTACAAATGCTGAAGTGAATGAAACGAAAAATAAAATACACGCAAAAATCTCCATATTCAGCCGATAATATTTTAAATGTTATTTTATGCAAATTAATAAAATTTTGGCAATTATTTTGTTATGTATAAATAAATATTATTTAAAATTAGTCCAATGTTTCACGTATTCTTTTATTTTTGTTTATTTTATTTCCATCGCGATAAGACCAATACGTCCATACGACGCGAGTTGAAATGACTTCTGCGTGCGTATGGTGTTGGCGCCAGCGAAAAACACCATTCGTATTAGAACTGTAACCTCTATAGTTTCTATATACTCAAACCATAAGGGTCGCCTTTTGTTGGAGAATACATATTATAATATGTTTAATTCATGTTAGGTGTACAGGATTTTCTTTTATTAAAAAGTTATTTTCAGGAATTAATTATGTATAAATAATTAATTATCTATGTATATTACATCATAAGATAGTTTTACAACTTTTTTTATTATAAAATAAAATATATATATATATATCTAAATTATATATCTTTAGACATAACTTACCCAAGATAGTGTTATACTCGTAGTATTTAGTTCAAACGAAGTAGCGTTAATATTCATTATTAACAAAAAAAAAATTACTGGACTCTGGTTCCTTATTTTCAAAAGTTAATAACCTAAATTTGAAGAAAAAACGAAAAAATCATACACTTGATCCTATTCAATATCTAAATACTAGTACTACTAAAACTTTATAAATATTATATTATTATCGACCCATACTCCTAACCTAAATGAATGCTAAGAAATGGTTATCGATAGGCGATTTACAATTTTTTAAAATTTTGAAATTCAAAAAACTATTTTAAATCAATTCAATTTTTTTGTTAATAGCTTTAAAGCTTGTCAGACCTAAAATAAAACAACACAATATAATACTTTATTCATTTAATTCATTTAATACTTAACTGAAAATAAGTGGCTAGGAAGAAGTACTTAAAATTAGCTATTTGAACTGCATACTATTGGCATAAATAATAAATAAATATGTTGGGACATTAACTCAGCACCATTTAGTTCCATGGTAAGCTACGAGACTTGTGTTATGGATACTAGATAGTTGATACACTACACATATTTATATAACTTTAAATACATACTTATTATAAATATAAACACCCATGACTGGAGTACAAACATTCGTGCTTATCACACAAATGAATGCCCCCAGCGTGATTCGAACCCACGACCGCTGGAATAGCAAGTAGGGTCACTACAAACTGAGCCAAACGTGTTGTCATTTAGCCAGTAATATTGTACTATAATGTCAAGGATCATGTTATAGTGGCCGCTAGCTGATATTATTTTAAGAACGTATGATGTTTACATTCTACTGTGTAGTGTTATTATGAAATTTGTCGAATAATGGTAATGAAATGGTTTTAGAAAAATTGTATCAAATACTCGTAAATATACCGTACGTATTCAATAAAAGACCAAAATCATTTCGTAATTAACTAATGTATCATTGATTATACACCTCCTCCTTCTTTGAAGTAGGTCTATAAAAATACTTAAAAAAATGAGCATTTATAAAAAACCAGATCTGATCTGGGTCGGAAAATGGATGGTGCACTTAGGGCGATAAGAATAATTACAAATTAATTAAATCATATAGTTTAAACTGTAATTTGCAGTATTAAGTTTAATCTGTGGTTTTAGCTACTATTGCAATCTCCGTCTTTTCCATTTAACGTTTCAATGATGAAGTAATCTATGCAATTAGCAAGAATATTGAATTAAACTAACCTTCTATTGATTCACGTAACCTTTGTAGAATTCGAAGGCTAAATAAGTATCTGATAACGCACAGCCTAAGCCACTTGATCTAGAAGAATCAAATGATCCATAATAATTTATAACAAAGATAAGAACTAAACATCTATTGATGAAAATTTACTGCCTAAAAAGGGAAAATAAGGGTGACATTTTTAGTATGTTATTCTAACTCGGGCCTGTCCTTGAAATAATTACTTACAGCCGAGCGTCATGTACCAACGCGACAGGGCTGCCTGCCGGCCAGTATTTTAATTTCATCTACCTACTTGAGTTTCTTTCTAGTTTTGTGATTTCAAATATTATGTATTCTATTTAAAAAATATTATTAGTAGATTTAATTAAAAAATCACATACCACCATACACAAAAGGGTCACATACCACCCTTATAAATTTGAGATTTAAAAATATTTGCACCTCGACTGAGACATAAGAAAAGCTTTATTGTTAAATTTAATAGTATAAAGAATCCGCATTCAGATAAAAAGTTTAATTAAAAATACTTTAATTTTTATTTTTAATTTAATTAATTAGTTTTTATTTTTAAAACATATGATGTCTCGATACTTTTTCGTTTGACATAATAGCGAATTTGCGGGAGGAATAAAATATTTATTTTTGTATCCAATTATAAAAGTTACATAACATAACCATTTTATAAAATTTTCGTATCCAATTATACGATTAGGCAACCCTGCACGGTTGTGTACCGAGTGTATACCGAACGCGACGCGCGTAGGTATAACTCGATTTCCGACCGTTTGTATGAAGATGGAATACTGTATGCATTACATTACCGTGGTTTTAGTTTCATTTTTGAAACTTTTTCAATTTGTTTGAATGAAATTTGACATTTAAACTTCCGTTTTAATTGTCAATTAGAAATCCAATAGAGCAAATCAATAACTCATCAATGAACGGTAGCAAATGTACTGCGATTCATTATTATATTATGTAATTATTAGTAATAATTGTTATTTTACAACATCCTGTCATCGACTAAATTAGCCTGATAGATATAATTCAAAGAATTACTCTATCTGGTAGTTAATTCGAAGTAAAATAGCCAGATTTATTCCTATTATTCATTTAAGATAAGCCAATAAGATTATATTAATTTATTTCTTATATAAAAATAACAACAATTATATTATGCAAGTTCTTTATTATTTTAACAACATTATTATACAAACTATTCTTAAGTGGCTTGGGATCTCTTCTTAATTATTTTATTCTTAACAATAATTAACTATATAAAACTCAAATGTGTAATTAATACTATTTAGATGTCCCTACAATGTACAAAAAATAGATATTTTTTATTGATAATTAACGTGTATTTATATCTAATTTTATATAAAATATTTTTTTAAATAAATCCTAATTTTTAATAATCCTGTGCTAAAAACCATTGACCAGGGTAATAACACCAGCAACTAGTACTAAGAACGATGCTGAAACCATTGTAGCGTCACTTCTGAGGTTGCTCAATATGTCACTTTTGTGTTCCTCAGCCCAATCTGTCACTTTCATGGCCTTAGCCAGAGCTGTTCTTGCACTTGTCACGGCTTGTTCATTGCATTCCGAACATGATGATAGCAAGCTTTCGAACTGGAAAATATAATACGTAAGTATAGTAAATAATTGCATATAATCAATATGACTTCATGTGGTTAAATCGCCTACATATATGAAAAATAATCTATTTTTGCAACGAAGTTCCTTATTTTAATAGTTTTTGAGTTTTCAGAGTTTGAGAGCAAAATCTTTTTTCTTTAAATTTTAGATTATTGATATGATTCGTCCTTAGTAATTATGTACATTATACAAGATCGACTAACATTTTTAACAGTTTATCTGATGAAACTTCACACACACATAAATCCTTTTAGTTCTAACGAAATCAGATTTCTTTGAAAAATGTACTTAAAGAAATTTTTGATGCAATATTTTTTGAGCGCACGGATATAGTGTCACCTTCAGAGTTGGCGTTTGATCAAAATATGCGTGATAATAATGTTATCTAAAAAGAGAAATTTATTGATGAGATTTTCCTATTATACTAATCAATATAAGGACGAGGCCTTCTGATACTATGGGGTATAGTATTCTGTGATCTATGTAAGAGGTTACCACTTACTTGCCAATGAGATAACGATAGGCGAAAAGCAAAAAGCGGTATTTTTGTCTCTAAAAACTTGGTCATAAATTAGTATAGCGTTCTCCGTTTTAGAAATAATATTTTTAAAGTAATACATGAGTATTAAATATTAATGATGATGAGTATAAAGTATTAAATATTAAGGGAATAATTACTCTTTACTTAAAAACAAATAATAAAGGAAACAATAAGAAAGTTTTGTGAAGAAACAAAAACCATAAGCGAGCGTTTTAGTAAGTTATATGTTAGTTTTAGCCCTAAACACCGCATTCAATCTTAAATATTTATTATGTATTCATCCAAAAAAAAAGAATTCATGACCTTCAATACGACGATATATCTAGTCAAATACACCAAGTTATTCAAATTTACATATTAGCTTTTCTTGGTTTCGTAGTACAATAACCATTTTGTAAAATTGGCAGATTGCCAGCTGATTCATCTGTGCCATAATTGTTAATCATGTAGGTCACGATCGCTTACGTGTAAACATATTTCAGCTACGTTTCCATGACCACATCAAACAAAAATATATTTATAATTTTATGAATAACAAAATCTATTTTTAATATTTAAGATAATTTTGATGAGGTCTTTATAATAAAAATAGGTGTTAAAGGGTGTTAACAGGTAGTTAACGTCAACTGAGCACTATTTGAGTATACTTACCTAAATAAATTGTAGATACTATGATCCCGGTAGGTATACGTTAAACTGCTAACAACCTCGCTAGATTTAAAAAAATTGAGAGGTACAGAAAACAATTGAAAAGAGATCCAGTACAATGTGTACTGTTGTTGTTGTAAAACTTGAAATTCTTCATATATACTAATATTATAAAGAGGCAGAGTTTCTTTGTTTGTTTGAACGTGTTAATCTCAGGAACTAATAATCTGATTTGAAAAATTCTTTTTGCATTAGATAGCCCGTTTATTGAGGAAGGCTACACATCATCCCATAAAAATAAACGGTTCCCTTGGGATAGATTTGTTTTAGTCTGGGGACGAACCCGAAGCAAAGCGAGGGTGAATCGCTAGTGGATATATAAAGATTTAAATCAGATAAGGAATTTAGTGCCATAACGCTTCTATATATATACATATATATATTATTTTATTTATACATAGTTGTACCAAGCCTGAAGCAAACAATGCAAAACGGTCACGGCCTATTAAAATATAGAACATTAGTATCCCTTTATTAACCTTCTCCCTAATTGCTATTTTAACCCAAATGACCGTCAAACACTGTGAGCATACATTCATTAACAAACTTGTTTGGGAACCTGTTTCAATGAGACGCGCTAACGACAGGAAGTGTTTGTAGCAAAAATTTAGCAAATTACTGTAGGATTGACGCTGGTAAATCTTTGTGTGTATGTATATCTATACATATAATGTAATTCTAAATAAGCTGAATCTGTACATTAAATATTTTTTGAAAAAACTTATTGTAATAGTCATTATTATCGATACAGAGCACGAATCTATAGTTTTTAGAATGTTTGTTTGTCTGTCTGTTACTGCATCATGCGAAATCTACTCGACAGATTTTGATGAAATTTAGTATGGTGATACCTGGTCATCCAGGTCAACATATACGATACTTTTTACTGCGGGAAAATATCTCATCTTTGAGAAATGTGTTCTAAGCGTAAAACGTAAGTAGGGACGAACCCGAGCAGAGCGAGGGTGAGTCGCTAGTAAAATTATATAACCTGACTGATTCATTCATTTACTCCCAGACTAAAACACTAGAACCAAAAGAATAAAGGTTTGACTGGTTTATTGAATTAAAGATATCCACTGATTAGTTTTTTTGTTTAATCCCTAACTAAATAAAAAAGCGAATGGTATTTTTCTGGCCCACAAAGAACTTAGTACCAATGATCTTCAATATAAATAGCGTAACCTTCTTTTATTTCGGTGTTTTCAACATTCAGCCAAAAATTGTATAATAATAATAATTAATAACGAATATCCCACTGCTGCTCATGGATTTCCCTCAATGCAAGTAGAACAGGTGTAAGTTCGCCAAGCTGGCCAAGTACGGATTGACGAACTTCTCAGACTTTCAAAATCAACTTAAGTTCATGTCGGAAAACTATTTTTCGAATAATGTTTCCTAGAACGTAAAAGTGGTAAGCCTATTGAAACGATTCGCTTATGAAAATATCAGAGGTACTAGTCTGCTAGGGTTTTAAGCCTGCTTCGCTTGATTTTCCATACCAAGAACACGTTTAAAACAGAATTCAATGACCTTGTGATCGGAAAAGATTCAGTTTAGTTGATCTAAAGTTTTATATTATGATTATAATGAAGGCAACATTTACTAAAACTTTAGATAAATTACCTTTTCGAAATCTTCTTGAGTATGAAGTGCTGACGCGATGGTAGAAAGTATGGAGTCCATTGACGGATAACTGAAATTGACAATAAATTAGTCGAATTAAAGAAAAGATTTTAATTATAAGATTCTGTAAATAATCTATTTAATTTAACTTAGCCTTTATGCTAAAATAGCTAGCTTTTTTGCGTTTCTTTTAAAATGTCGAATCTAAAATGTAGTTCTATTAACTACAGAAAGTCGTAAACCAGAATTACCAAACCACCAACTAACCAGTAGTTTACGAAAAAATAGCATCAAAATCGGACTTTTTAGTAGAACACTATGATACACAAAAATAGATAAAAAAATAAAATAAAAAAACAGGCTTTATTCAAATAAAAGAAAATAAGAAAATATACGCCTCAACTTAGGAATCTCCTTATTTCATCGGTTAAAACTAAATCATAATCAATATCAATAATACTATATAATCGCAGAAATTCAAAGATGATACCTTAAGAAGAAGAAAAAAAATCTTCTTCTCAAGGTGCCATCTTCGAAGTTCGGAGACTATTATTAACATTTGTAGTATTTTAATTATAAAAAATGACCCAGTACTCTTGCCAAATCATAAATAGATTTTTAGGCAAAATATTGTCCTACTATGAGTTGCAGCAATTTATATTTTATACTTCTGGTTTCTCAGTATGTAGTAAAGTATTACTAATAAATATAATAAAAACAGATAATATAAGCACTTACATTGAATGCCAAAGAGAAACGTTCCGTTGGAAACTTTCTAACACCACATTCACATTGGTGTAGTTAGAAAGAACGCTTGCTAAAGGTACCGTTAGATCTTGTTCCTGTATAGGACTGTTTTCCTCTAGCATAGAGACTAAGTAACTAGAAATTTAAAAAAAAAAACAAATTAATATCAAAGAATGAAATTTTGATTTAGCAAGTTGAATTAATTGGAACGTTTTCATATGAAATTAAAAATAAAACACTACAGTGTACACTATACAGTATAACTAACATTAGTAGTATCATAATAAATATTACTTTCGCTATTTTTTTCTGAAAAAAATACAATTCAATGTCCTATAGGTATAATTTTTTATGGTCAACTCTAAGTATTATAAACACCTGTTAAGTTTGTTCTTATCGGAAGTACAGCCCAATATATCACCAATGATTCTGGCTTCATTAGCAACGTTGGTAGTGGACATTCTCTTCTTAAGGAAGTCATAATCCTCACCGGTCCCAAACCGTAAACCAGTGCAATACGACACAGGTCGCAAACTTGGCTGAATCCTACAAAGAAAACAATAGCATTAAATAGAAATCATAAAATTGCTAGTTGAATATTTTAAATTAGAGTATATGGAAAAAAAGTCGTGTTATCGGACGACTAAAAGCATTATCTTCGTGTGTGTTTGTTATTCACGTTAATATATCAATATTTAAAGCACAATTAAAAAATTTGGTAATTGGTATACCGTACAGAACGTGTACTTCTTTCTATAGGAAATCGATGCATTTTCACGGTTTTAACAATACTTTAAATCAATAGATCTGAAAAACAATTATGAACAACAAATTTGTTAATTGTTTTATAAAAAAATATTACCATTTTCCATTATCCTTAAAATCTCTGTATAACGCCAAAGTATTTTTCAAACATCCCTCGTGTCCCAATTTGCAGGCAAATTCTAGCACTAGCATTCTTGTACTGAGGATGGAGAAGTCATCCGATGATCTTACTTCATAGCCCAAATTACTAATAATGTTATCCATTAAGTGTAGAGCAAATTCCTGATAAGTAGATAGGTATTAAATAATCCAATCGAATACAATGTATCATAAAAGCTATCAATTTTTTTCTTTCGTTTCAAATTCAAAATGAAATCAAAATGAATAGAGTTATAATACTTACATCAACTAGACTTAAAGTATCAGAACCCAGATAATGATTTCTTAAATTTTTCAATCCATTTATTGCCGCGTACCAAACTGCGTATTCCGTTTCGTTTTCCAAGAAATGAAGAACATTATTAAGGAGATCAAATTTAACTACATCTGCTTGAAACAGCGCAAATAAATCATTAACAATCTGCAACACAACAGTTTTATTAATTTCTAGGTAAACATGTTAGAGAAGCAGAAATCTATTAATGGTTGTTGGTTGCACTTGTATCATTTTAAATGTAATGTGTTTAGTCTAATAAACACGTTCGAAGCAGACACACGTTCTTTCTCTTGCACCCAAAGTCTCCAAGCGATATTCAACCTTAATACCATATACATAGTGGTCAAATTGCGAGCCGGATCAAGGGTCATTAGCGAACATTACAAAAAATGTACATTCAATAGATAAGAATTACAAGTCGACGCACTTTAATGAGTATTGAAATATAAACGTTATAAACGCATATTACGACATTTCGAAGACTATTTTTTGGAAGAAAACTATTATATAAGATGACTACACCGGATCAAATGATTAGATTATTGGAAGATACTGCAAGTATATTACAAAAAACGCAAATAAATATTAAAAAATGTCCGAAACAAAGATTAACTTCAACTTATTTAGAAGCAAGATTAAAATGTATAGAAGATCATTGGAGTACATTTATGGAAACTCATCAGAATTTAACGAAAATATTACCACGAGAAAAAAGAGGTGAATTACAATACTTCGTGAATGAAGATTATTTTGTATACGAAGATTTGTACATATGCATGCGGACGGATATCAATGAAATGTTAAAACAAATGTCTTCTAGTGGAAGTCATTCGGAACAATCGACGAGTTCATGTATTCAAGATGTGAAGATCGGTCAAGTAAAGTTACCTCGTATTCATTTACCTACTTTTACTGGGAGATATGAAGAGTGGCCAACATTTCAAGATTTATTTATTTCGTTAGTTCATGATAATATGCAAATAAGTAATGTTCAAAAGTTGCACTATTTAAAATCGAGTGTTGCGGGTGAAGCTGAAACATTATTAAGACAAATACAAATAACGGAAAATAATTACTTACAAGCATGGAATATTCTTAAGAACAGGTACGGAAATAAGCGTATTATAGTAACATCAATTTTGAAAAGATTATTTACACAAAAGAAAATAAATTATCAATCGTCCAGTCATATAAAATCATTATTAGATGTAACAACAGAATGCATAAATAATTTACAAAACTTAAATATATCAACTGACTCTTGGGATCCTATAATAATATTTCTGATAGTGCAGAAATTGAACCCAGAATCACATAAGGACTGGGAAAATGTTGCATATAAAGAAAATTCGGAAGAGTTACCTTTATGGAGCGAATTAAAACGTTTTCTTGAAACAAAATTCCGTACTCTTGAATTTATCACACCTGTACCTGTAACCTCGGGAACAAAACCAGAAAAAACTCGGTCGTTTCATGCAACTGTAGAAAGGACGTGTTTAATGTGCAAAGACAAACATACATTGTGTCATTGCAAGCAGTTTACAAGTTTACAACCTTCAGAACGTAATGAGTATATACAGAAGAATAACCTTTGTTATAATTGTCTCCATCCTGGGCATTCAGTAAAGAAATGTCGTTTACAAATGTCATGCCGCATATGCCACAAGCGCCATCATTCTCTTTTACATCAACCATCAAAGTCAAATACCTTGGATCAATCAGAGAAACAAGCACAGCCAACGGTATCAGTCTATGCAAATGTAGAAGAGTCAGAAGGAGAAGAAATCAATGCAATGATGACGTCACATTACAATGGAAGACAAAGTTCAGCAATGTTAGCTACAGCAGAGGTTAAAGCAAAAAGTGAAGAAGGCAATATGATCATGTTGAGAGCTCTAATAGATCAAGGTTCAGAAGCATCATTTATAAGTGAGAAGGCTGCACAACTTCTGAAACTTTCAAGACAACCTGCAAGAGGTAATGTTGTAGGCATGGGTTCTACTAGAACAAGCGTAAATCAAAGGGTTCAATTACGAGTTTCACCAAGATGGGAATCACAATTTTCTATCCATATTCAAGCTTATGTGATCAGCAAACAATTGACAAGTAAAATACCACATACTACAGTGAAGGGAATCAATTGGCAACATATCAAGGGTCTCAATTTAGCAGATCCCAACTATTATAAGCCTAGTTCAATTGACTTATTACTTGGAGTTAAGGAATATTCAAAAATACTAAATGAAGGTTTAATAAAAGGTGTATCAGGCACTCCATGCGCACAGAATACAGAATTAGGATGGATTTTATTCGGAGAAATCAATACAAACCAGAAAGAAGAATCGTTTCTTGTTATACACAATCAAATAGACGTGGATGAAATATTAAAATCATTTTGGGAAATTGATACAGAATCGAAACGAATACTAACATTGAATGAGCAAAAATGTGAAGATATTTACAACAATACACATAGAAGACAAGAAGATGGAAGATACATAGTTAAATTGCCCTTTAATACTGAAAATCCACAATCAATACATGGTCACACTAGAGATATATCATTAAACAGACTATTACAATTAGAGAGAAGATTTAAAAGGCAACCTAAATTAAAAGAAGAATACAATAAAGTTATAGATGACTATATACAATTAAAACACATAGAAGAAGTACCTAAAGAAGAAATAAACAATAAATCAGTATACTTACCTCACCACGCAGTCGTACGTGAAGATAAGGAAACCACAAAGACACGGGTTGTGTTCGACGCTTCCTGTAAAGGGACTAATGGAATTTCACTAAACGAAGAACTCTTACCTGGACCAGTACTGCAAGATGACCTGAGAAGTATAATTATGAGATGGAGAATGCATGCTATTGGATTCGTATCAGATATTCAAAAAATGTATAGGATGATATTACTTACCAAAGAAGATGTTGATTTCCAAAGAGTCCTGTGGAGAAAAAATGATAATGAAGAAATCAAAGACTACCGTTTACTTACCGTTACCTTTGGCACAAGCTCGGCACCTTATTTAGCAATAAAAACGCTCATGCAACTGGCTGAAGATGAAGGAGAGAAGTTTCCAATAGCAGCGGAGATGATTCGTAATAATTTTTATGTTGATGATCTGATGGCTGGAGCTGAAACAGTAGAAAAGGCTATAGAAGCTAAAACTCAATTAATTAATATTATGCGAAAAGGATGCTTTGAACTAAAAAATGGTCGTCCAATAGTCTCGAATTTATGAAATCCATGGAACCTTCTGAAATCTCATCTAATGCACATGTTAATATTAGCATTGACGGTTCCGTAAAAGCTTTAGGAGTCCTGTGGAACTTAAAAACTGATCACTTTCAATACAGAATCAATCTATCACCTACTAAACATACAGTTACGAAAAGAACAATCCTATCTGACTTACAAAAAATATTTGATCCTCTTGGATGGATAGCACCCAGCATTATTTTAGCAAAATTAATAATTCAAAGACTATGGTCAGAGGGAGTAAATTGGGATGACAGAATTAATTTAAACTTAGAAAGGGAATGGCTCAAAATAAGAACAGATTTCGAAAGAGTCAAAGAGATTTCGGTTGATAGATGGCTAAAGACTTCAATAACCAAAATTCAAACAGTGGAGCTACATGGTTTTTGTGATGCTAGTAACAAGGCGTATGGTGCTGTAGTTTACGTAAGAGTCGTAGAATACAAAAATATCTTTACCAATATTGTAGCGGCAAGAACAAAGGTTGCGCCGCTGAAAACAATTTCACTTCCAAGACTAGAACTCTGTGGAGCACTGCTACTCTCAAAGTTATTGAGGAGTGTAAGTCAAGCTATGAAAATACCTTTATCGCAATCCTATGCCTGGACAGATTCATCTATCGTGATTTCATGGCTAGCTGGCGATCCTAATAGATGGAAATCATTTGTAGCCAACCGAGTCGTCGAAATAAATAACAATCTAAACCACAAAAAATGGCATCATGTGAGATCCGAGGATAATCCTGCTGATATAGCTTCTCGAGGAATGTTACTTGCTGATTTAAAACAATCTCAAATGTGGTGGCACGGTCCTAAATGGATATCTGAAAAAGAAATAATATATACACAATTAGAAAATATAGTCACAGATTTAGAAAAGAAAAGAGAAATACAAAATAACTTACATATAGAATCCCACGATGAGGTAGATATAGACACGCAGTTTGAAAACTTTGATACACTGGAACAACTTTTAAAAACAATTATAATATGTAAAAGATTTTTAAATTATAAAAAGAGTATAAAAACAAATTTAAATTTTACTACAAAGGAATATGAAAATTCATTAATAACATGCATACTTATAATACAAAAGAAACAATTTACACAAGAAATTCAAGATATAAAGAGTAAAAATCGAGTTAAAAGTATAAGCAAATTAAAAACCCTCAACCCTTACCTAGATAGCAACAATGTACTCAGAGTGGGCGGAAGAATAAAACATGCTAATATTAATGAAGACACAAAGCATCCCATAATATTAAATAAAGGAAATCCACTTACCACTTTAATCATAAAAGACGCTCATATTAAAACTTTACATGGCGGTATACAGCTGATGCTAAATTACATAAGATCTAAATATTGGATATTGAAGGTTAAGGGATTAGTAAAGTCATACATACATAAATGCTTGCTTTGTGCAAAGGAAAGAGCAACGTCAAGGGTACAAAGAATGGGAAACTTACCAGCAGTCCGAGTGACCCCAGCCCGTCCATTCTTACACAGTGGAGTTGATTTCTGTGGACCCTATTTAGTATTAAAATCTAAAGGAAGAGGAAGCAAAACTTGTAAAGGTTACATCTGTATTTTTATATGTATGTCTACTAAGGCAATACATTTAGAGTTTGTAAGCGACCTTACCTCTGAAGCTTTTATTGGAGCATTTAAAAGATTTGTGGCGCGTAGAGGACGTTGTACCCACTTATGGAGTGACCAAGGTCGTAACTTTGTTGCAGCAAATAAAGAACTTACAGAAGCCTGGAAAGATGCACAGTTACAGTTTGACGACGTACTAGCAGACAGACTCTCCCATGAAGGAACCCAGTGGCACTTCATTCCAGCTTATAGTCCAAACTTTGGTGGCCTCTGGGAAGCAGGGGTGAAGTCAATTAAATATCACCTGAAACGAATTTTGACAACGCACTTAACTTTTGAAGAGATGACTACTATATTATGTCAGATTGAAGCTTGTTTGAATTCACGACCCCTGTGTCCTATGGATGACTCAGACTGTGATAATTTAAATCCTCTTACACCTGGTCATTTTTTAATCGGCGAGGCTCCTATCAACATTCCATCACCTGACTTAAGAAACACAAACATAAATTACCTTACACGTTGGCAATTCACACAAAAACTAGTGCAAGATTTTTGGCATCGTTGGCAACAGGAATATCTCTCAAGACTACAACAAAGACCGAAATGGCTACACAAGGTTAACGAACTTGAAATAGGCCAAATAGTTTTAATAAAAATGGAAAATTTGCCTCCTGGAAAATGGGCTTTAGGCCGTATAATACAAAAACATCCAGGATCTGACGGACTGACCAGGGTTTATAGTGTAAAAAGTGGAAATAACATTACAAAACGTTGTGTTACAAAATTATGTTTGTTACCAATAGATAGTGATATATCTATCTTAATAATAAATATGTATACTTAATCAAATCATTATCAATGCTTTAATAATTATCAAATGTTTGTGCAAGTACAATTTTGTAAAACTTACTCGTAGGTACTAATTGTTTGTGAGATTGTTAATTGTTTAACTTAAATGTCCTACATAATTTTCATTTTTCTTTGTATTAAAAAAAGGTCAAACCCCTTTTTAGTGGGCGGTATGTTGGTTGCACTTGTATCATTTTAAATGTAATGTGTTTAGTCTAATAAACACGTTCGAAGCAGACACACGTTCTTTCTCTTGCACCCAAAGTCTCCAAGCGATATTCAACCTTAATACCATATACAATGGTTGTTATATTTATACTAATATTTTATGTATTAGCCAAAGAGTTTGTTAATACATAAAATAAAATTCTAACTGCGTCGAATCCGTACATTAAATATTTTTTGAAAAATCGTATTTGAAATAGCCATTGTTATCTATACAGAGGCCGAATCTATATGTAGTTTTTGGATTTTTTGTCTCTCTGTCTGAGAACGCATCACGAGAAAACCACTAGACAGATTTTGATAAAATTTGATATGATGATAGCTGGTTATCCGAGTCATAGGATACTTTTTACCGCGGGAAAATGTCTCATGTCTTACGAATCTATACTTACGTTAAAACGTAACTAGGGACAAACCCGAGTGGAGCGAGGGTGAGTCGCTAGTTCTATATAAACTTGATATATATATATATATATATATATATATATATAATATATATATATATATATATATATATATATATATATATATATATATATAAGACGGAGGAGGATTTAGTTACCTTTTTCTGTTATGAAACCTTATTATTGTTTAAAGTCACTATGTTCTTTAATTTACTTTTTAAAGTTATTTTGAATGTAGAGCAGAGATTTAGTCTCGAGCGGGGTCGAGACGCCATCACGACATTCTTTGGAGATACGTGGCTTAGTAACGTTGGTTGATCATAAAGAGTTATATTTGATATTGTAGTTGGAAGTCGATGATCGGTGACTGTGAACCCGCTAGCTCTAAATCATTAGAATTACCGTTTCAAGTTTATAACATTGTGACTTCCCTGATTAAATTGTGTATTGAGCACTGAATACTTTATTATTTGAGCCCTGATAACGCCCACAAGATGAGTAACCACTAAAGATGATGTTCGTAGTATATGGATAACACGACATCAGAAGTGGTATGATACCCGAAGAACAGGGCAAAGATAGATGACAGCGGCCATTTGAAAATTTTGTTGCAAAAATTTTTTCAAACTTTGAAACGAAATGCGATGTCAAATGTTATTAAAAAATCCGCACAAAATGGCGATGCATATGCGAGTTGTTTTACAGAAGATTTACTTTTTGATAATCATGAATCATGATGATATGATATACTCGTATGCAAGATGCTCAAAAGATTAAAATAATCATACATGTCTCAATTTAATTTTTATGAAATGACATGACGTCGTCAAAGATTTGTTGCTAGCTGGATTTGATTTTCTTGATATTATCGCAGAAATATTTTTGAACACAATATGTATGGAAAAATTAAATGGAAAATTTGTTTATTTCAGGATGATATATGAAGTTAATTTATTTAATCGATAAATCACGAGAATTATTTTTGAAATGTTTTTGTTCCATGCTTATAAGGAGCTTCTTCTAGTTATGAAATAAAATATAAATCGTGTCAGAATTTTAGTGTCAAAAATGTTTTATATTGTAATTGTTTGCTTTATATTTTCTTTATTTCAGGATTTCTAAAGTGAAAATAATGAATTGATATTTTTGTTTAAAGATTTGACTAACAGATTTAACTATTTATCGACGGAAAATAAACGGACGATATTTGCGCATTATATTGGGAAAATTACATAGTTCCTTTAACTTGCGTATTCATTTGTGTTATAAAAAAAATATTTAGCAGTTGATACTAATTTAAAAAAATTCTAGCAGTCCATCAGGTAAAATATGTTCCAAAAGAAATATGAGAAATAGTCAACTGTATTAATGGCAATACAGCGAAGAACTAATGTTTGTGTACACTCCGAAGACATTCTCATACGCAGGCTACGATAGAAATCTTTGAATATAATACCGATTTCACATGTCCTTATTTGGTCCAAAGATTAAACATAATTAGATCGGGCCGATGGTAATAACAACTGTGGCACAATAATAAATAATATGAATTTTCAGGTGCCTTGTTTCAAGTGTTCAAAATATGTATTTAGCGTAGAGAGGACGATTTCTTCAGCCAGATAAATAAATCACGCTAAGCCAGACCACATGAGACGTATACGATGCCCTAGAAGAAGACGGTATCCAGAGATGCTTGGGCTGTGCAAAAAAATGGATATCTGTGGACTGTTTCATTTAATCTAATATAAATGTTATATGGTGAGACGTTTCCAGTTTGTTTAGATGTGTCAGGCAATTGATATCGGAATGTACCGTTAAAGACGGTTGTAATTTTAGTTATTTCCAATAATATCTAGCAGCTTAACATTAATGAACCTACGTAGCACAAGCTAGGGTGACTGAATTGACGAAGTTATGTAACATTGACAAGCCGAAGTAGGACGATGAGGTTGTATGATTCTGATATTGCTGTGCGATGATGGTGGAAGGTGGTATTTAGACAATGTGGTGCCTATTTGGCGTTGACGAGTCTTTGTAGCAAATGTAGCCTGAGTGGCGAGAGTTGTCTGTGTGGCAAAAGTAACTTGGTGGCACATGTAGCCTGAATGGCGAGAGTTGTCTGTGTGGCATTGGTTGGGTTGTGTCGCATCGATTGATTTTTGTAGGACCAACTTAACTTGATTGACATAATATGAAACACTTACTTCGGTTATTTGTACTCAATGAGATTTTCTGTAATTTGTACTCAATTATAACTTCGTGTGTGTAGTTTTTAGGTTTCAGTTAGTTTAAAAAATATGTTAAGAGAAATTTGCCCTAAGAATAAAACTTGCTGATTGAATGGTTAGGTAGAATGAGTAAAGTATGATATGAATCGTTATATTAAATGATAACATATAAGGCTAAAAAAGGAGCCAATACACATTTTGATATTTCGTACATCGGAATTTAGAGTCAAAAGAATAGGGAGAGAAACGGTGTCTGTTTGTACTAAGTACACTTTTGCAATGTAATATCTACTGCATCGATTATTATATCAGTTAGATTGGCCACTGTGGTCATATTTGGTCAGGATTGGCCGAACAATGTTTTCTAAAAATTTGCTTTTTTCTGTCTACAGATGACGCTTATGCTAGACTTTCAAGATCACACGAGGGCGTGTGAACAGCAGGATGGCCGAGACGGAGGAGGATTTAGTTACCTTTTTCTGTTATGAAACCTTATTATTGTTTAAAGTCACTATGTTCTTTAATTTACTTTTTAAAGTTATTTTGAATGTAGAGCAGAGATTTAGTCTCGAGCGGGGTCGAGACGCCATCACGACATTCTTTGGAGATACGTGGCTTAGTAACGTTGGTTGATCATAAAGAGTTATATTTGATATTGTAGTTGGAAGTCGATGATCGGTGACTGTGAACCCGCTAGCTCTAAATCATTAGAATTACCGTTTCAAGTTTATAACATTGTGACTTCCCTGATTAAATTGTGTATTGAGCACTGAATACTTTATTATTTGAGCCCTGATAACGCCCACAAGATGAGTAACCACTAAAGATGATGTTCGTAGTATATGGATAACACGACATATATATATATATATATATACCTACTTTGAAAAAATATTTTTGCATTCTATAGCTAATTTTTGCACTAGGTATATTAAAAAGTTATTATTTTTCGTTTTTGTTTTTAATACGACTTATCGACATTTCACCAAACGATGTTCATAAGTATTCGTAATAAATGCTTAAAACTACCAAAGCTATTTACCTTTGCACGATTTAAATGATGTATCTTTTCACGTTGACTTGATTTTAAATATTCTGATATATGTTGCCAGGTCATCGAGTCATAATTTACTCTATAAAAACCTTAAAATAAAAACAAAATACAATAACCATAACTAACAAAGTAAATGTTATGAGATAGCAGGTTTTATTTTCAATACTAGCAGACCCGTGTTGCTGTGGCATACTTAGGTATATCTTCGTAAGTTGATAGTATTATTTATTTATGATAAATTATGTTCGAATGTGAAATAAATAAAATGTAAAATTTGAAAAAAATTTTTTTTGGTTTGAGCTTAAATCTGGTTTTCTCCCCGGAATCCCTCTCCGGATATGAAAATAATTAATTTTGCATTAAAAAAATAAGCGGGATAAAAACTATCCTATATTTTAAGTTGGAACAAACCACGCATTTAAATTTTTTTATTAAGATCGGGTAACCAACATCGTGATATGGGAACTTTATACATTAAAATAATACATTATTTTAAAAATAATAACTTTTACCTGATTCTTGTATGTTAAATATGGGCCAACTATGATTTTCTTTTATTTCTTGTATGTTCAAAACGTATGATTTATTATCCATTATGAAAGCAGGTTTGGTATTTTCAAAATTCAAAGCAGAATTTAATGTATAAGTTATAGGTATTTTGTAGATTTCATCAGAAGAATGCGAGGAATTAATATAGAAACGTTTCTGAAAAGCAATAATCAATAAAAAATATTCCATAATATTATACACTTATAAAAAAATCTATTGAGTGCAAGTTGTACCTGGTTTAATTCAATAGTAGAATTTTCATAATTAACTGCTACATTTAATACGGGATGACCAGATTGTGATATCCAAGAACTCATAACACCTGTTAGGTCATAGCCAGCGTAGTCAGACATTGAACCGTAGTTAGCTACACCTTTGCTGAGAGCGGAATACATTTTGTCGGGATATCCAGATTCGAATTGACTAGAAAAATATTATTATTTTAAATATTCTGACATAAGTATAGTTAAAATTTTAATAACTATAAAATGTTTATTGCTTAGTTGGAAAAATTAAGAAAATCTCCTATTTAAAGTTATTGAACTTTAAATACTTACTTTTCCGTCAGGTAAGCATTTAAGCCATACTTAAAAGCTTCATCTCCTATTAAATGGTGGATCATTCGTATCACTGAACCTGCCTTTTGATATGTAATTGTACCAAAGTGGCCGCTGATTTCTGCTGGAGAATTTACATCGTTATTTGTAATTGCGGGAGATTCCGGGTCTTCATCCGCAGTATATGCTACGTGCACTGAGCCAATAACTAACATGTCACCTGCTCCAACATCTGGCTCTATCTATAAAATTATAAATTATATAATATTAAACTTTTCCGAGTATTATAATAAATGAATGTGTTTATTGAGGACAAATTATTTTCTTTTACACAGCAACAAAGTAGAGTTGACGAGATGTTTTACTTCAGTACACATAAATGTGTAGTAGATATTATATGTATATAGTAAATATATGAGCCAGTAGGTGATACAAGTAAAACTAACTTTGGATATCATTACGTAAGAAATATTTATAGAAGAAATGGCGCATCACAAGTGCAGGTGCAAGCACTTGTCCTCACTCCTCATTTATTATTTATTTATTATTATTTATTTATTTTACATCCAATTAGAATGGCAGCGCCACTTACACTAACTAGATTATACATTATAAATTATTACAAACATAAAATACAGTAAACAAAACAAAAGTAAATACTACTTGAGTTCTGAGAGTATGCTGAGAATATCGAATAATACCGTTTAATAACAGGGTTATTCAATATTCTCAGCATACCTCAGCAATTCAAAAACTAAAGTTGACCACTTGTCATTTAATGGGTCCTAATGAGCATTGTTGTACAAGAGCGCGTTGAACGATGCCAAAGAACGCGGTATAGGTGCCATGATTCGAGCAACAGTGCGACAATATGGGACAACGAAAAACTTATTTTTTCGGGGGTGGAGATTATTAATAATTGGGGCATGAATGCGACACAGTTGAGTATGAAGATACGGAGCATCAACGTCTCCTCGCAAAATTCGGCACATAGTTTTTAGTCGGTCACAAGTCCGTCTGACTTCCAAGGAGTTGAAACCTAAGCAACCTAAAAGAAATTTGGTTGGGTATATAAAAGGGTAATATTCATAGCATCGTTTGAATAGGTATCTCAGGAAGGCCTTTTGTACCTTTTCCAATATAAGCCCATACTTTTTCTCGTACGGATGCCAGACGCAGGCGCTCGTTTCCAGTTTGTTTCGGACTAGAGCGTAATATAGTAACCGTATACACAGGACTACTGAACTCCCGAGAGTTGTGCAATACGAACCCTAACCTTCGAAATGTCAAAATTTACGCCCAGATCTCTCATATTTTGCACTCTGGGGACAGGAACTCATATTATTGAAACGTATTTAGTTATTTTATTATAAAACTTACCATGGCTGTGATGTAATCCTGGAAGTAGTTGGCAAAACCTTCGTTAAGCCATGTATTGCTCCACCAGTGGCACGTTACTAAATTACCAAACCACATATGGGTTGTTTCGTGGGCAACAATTTGAGCAACTCTATATTTATAGTAGGGCGTGGATTCTTCTGGCACATATAATAATAAAGATTCCCTGTAAAATATATGTATTTTTAATATTATTTACAATGTTATGTGCATTTTAAATAACATTAATTATTTTATATTAATATATACACTGATAGTCCATTGGGAGCACCCTGACTTTTGAAATAGTGCGTGGGTAGTGTATAATATCTTCTGCGCAGATGACTATACTCAGTGGGCTACCGTGATCGAAATCGGCCAGGAAGAGAACTATAATATTAATTAAGAATGTTCACCTGTATTTAACAAGTCCCCAATTCTCCATAGCACCAGCTCTAAAGTTAGGTAAAGCAATATGATCAAGTTTTAAATAGACATTTGTCGAATAATAATCGATACCAAAATAATCTCCAAGAGCTTGAACTACTCTTAGACCAAAATCGAATGCATATTCACTTTGATTTTTTGCTTCGGGTCTACTATACACTGCAAATTCATTTGTTCCGTTCGTCACACTTCTACCTGCTTCCATTTCTGACACCAAAAAGGCAACGAGATAAGTGGACATTTTTGGCGTTGGATAAAATATTTCACGGATATATCCATTAGTACTGAAAATTTCAAAATAAATGTAAATACTTTAAGCAAACGATTAAAAATGAATAGATAAGCTGTAAACAGTGTTATATATATACACATATTTTAAAAAGTATTAATTAATATTTATAAAGCAAATATGTTTTCTTACAGCTCCATTTTACTTTGTAGCTTTGTATTTGCTAATGATGGTTGGTAGTCTTTGGGCCTATCGATGGTTAATATAAATACTGCTTTTAATTCCGGCTCATCGAAACATGGGAATACTTTTCTGGCGTGCGTAGGTTCCATTTGTGTTGCACCTAACCATCTGAAAATATTATTTTTATGAATTTTCTTATTATCTTGTATTCAACTTTATTTAGTTATAATCTTATTAAACTGTATCTTATACATTTTAATCTTCATAAGGCATTAATTGTTAAACTTAATAAATAAGGTATAGGATTCTTATGCCAGTATCATTTTCGTATTTTCTTTTATTATTAACCATGTTATTGTAAATTATATTTTCCTACAAATAGATTTAACATTAGAAACATCTCAATATTATCTATTACTGAAGTACCATTCAGATAGTGCGACCCAAAACATTTTTTGCAACAATCTCGAAATTAAAGTAGTAGCAGCATATAGCAGTAGCAAGCAAGCCAAGTCAAGCGGGTTCAAATTCTGAGTAGCCTGTGAGATTTTTATGTGCAAATAATTTTTAAACATAATCACTAGCCTTATTGTGAAGTAAAGCATCTAGAGGTGACCAGCATGTGCGAAAATCTAATTACTTTTAGAAAGACATGTGGAGGATAAAATGTAACCTAAGTACATATGTACGAGTATATTGTTGTATTGATTTATTGCTTGTCCCATTTTGTTGTCCAACATTTTTTTTTCATAGCAAATATACCTACACATTTGTACAAGGAACATATAATGGCCGATAGTGACATGCTTAGGTTACATTTTGTCCTCTACATGAAAACACAATACTTTCTTAGATTTACGCGAATATTTGACATTTTAAATAAAACTATCTTTTCGGATTATTTCGCGAATTTATGTTTATTTTTGGGTCCCGGCGTTTCGAATGCTTTACAGCAATCATAGTCACGGGAGAGACTAAGTTTTTAAATGTCTCAAAGGCGTTATATACTTGTTAAAGAAAAAAATCTATATAAATTCCCGTTATCATCCGCAAAGATACTTAAATAATTTTTAATATTATTTACCTTATATTTTTTTATATTTACCTATTTTATATTTTTCTCACATAGTGAACTATACAGATACCTACATAAAATTGAAGTGTCTGTTTGTTATGGCAAAATTACCCTCTTTTTACTAAAGGCATGAAATTATATATGGTACCTACTTTATAAGAAAAACACAATTTTTAAAATTATTGTCTGTTACAGACAGTGCCTATCCTCTATTTTACAAAAAATGATTTCAAAAATTTAAAAATGGCACCAATGTACCTTAAAATATTTGTTGATTTTTTATAATTTAATATAGCAATATTATTTATTTAATTTTAGTTGTTATTATTATAAATAAATCCGCGAAATAATCCGAGAAGATAGTTTTATTTAAAATGCAAATATATTTTACATAACGTGATCATGAAGTATGCAAAATATTTTGACGAACACAGCAAAATATATGAAAAATAACCTAACTATAAAAGTAAACTAAAAACCTAGATATTCTTAAAACAAGAAGACAAAGGAAAATAACTATAAAATTATTTATCATTACTTGTCAATTAATTATGGTCTTAAAATATGTAAACGATAATAAACATCAAGTACATATTGTTTTTCCTTAAGTACTAGTTTCAATTTTATCTTCACAAAATCCAATATGTCAATATACTCATAGATAGGAGAATTTTGCAGATAAATGTTTTGTAACACTATCTGTTATTCTGTAGTATGGATGATTTTTTAAGATAATATTATCTTTCATGTAGAAGAGGTAACAAAAATGTTTGTGCACTTCGTACGGACTTATCACCAAGTTTCATTTAGATGTGATATTATTTATAATGTAATATTCTGTACAATTAATTTAAATTATTGTTTTTAATTTGATTAAAATTAATTATTAGGTGTTTTCAATTATCTTAAGGCTTAGATAAGATGTGAAACTAAAATCGTTGAAAATTGTATGGAAATGACTTTAATTGTTATTAAAATTATTATGATCTATTGATCATCTATATTAATATTATAAAGGAGAAAAATGTATTTTTGGTTGTAATGGATAAACTAAAAATCTGCTGAACGGATTTAGATGAGTATAAAGTCAGTTTTAAGCCCTGGAAAAGACATAGGATAATTTTAATTACGGAAATCATCCCTTAAGAGAGTTAAAAGAGGGATGAAAGTTTGTATGGGGACTCAATCATTTCTCAATTTAATACGCAACGCACATTTAACCAGTCAATAGTCAGATTTTGAAAATTATTATAGGAGCTCCAATCTTAAGTAATATACGTAGAATAAAAAATTAAATTAAAAGAAACCGTTTATATTTAAGTTTGCATTTCAGATTTTTCTTCCTAAGGTTATTTCTTACATATTCATTAAATGTAAAGTTGTTGGTAAACTTAATGAAGAGAGAGAAAAAAGAAAAGACAAGCGTTTTAATTTCTATCTAGGTCTATATAGGATGCTACTCAATCAAAATATATCTATATCCAAAATTATTGATACCATTGTTAGTATACGACTAATATTATTAAGCTTTACGAGTATTTTGAGTATGATATGCATAAAATTATAAAACGAATTAAATAATTGATGTAATTACTTACTTTTTAACTCCATTTTCGATGTAGTAGTTCCTGTAGAAACCATTTAAGTCAGTTCTTATTGGCCCTGTATAAACTATCCTCAAGGTATACTCCACTCCAGGTGTTATATCATTTTCCAAGTTTATATGAGTGAATGTGTAGAGTTCTTCATATTCCAATGGATTAGTTGAATTCAAATTAACAGAACCTGTTTCACTATTTAAGAAAATAGTCGAAGCGTTAAAAATCAAGTCCTGAGAGTGGAGTTTAATTTTGTTGATATTTTTATCAGTGGTAAATGTTATAAGGACTTCCCCATCGAAAGTGAATGCTCTACTGTCCTCAGTGTCAAAGTATGGTGTTATTGTTATGGCATAAGAAGATGGTGTTATACTGGTATTCAATCTATAGTTAGTATCTAAATAAACAGATCCAATAAGGCCACATATCACCATCAATTGGAAGGTTTGCCGTAACATGACTGCAAAAATAGAAATTTAATATTTTTAATAATTTAAATAAAGTACAGTTATTGGGCAAAGAGTTGTTTAAAAGAACAATGAAAAAAAAGAGTATATTAGAAGAACTTAAAAATATTGATTTATTTTTGAAGTTATACTTCTTTTGGCGTGTTAGGGTGAAAAATTATGAGTGTTTTTTTTTACGATTCAACAGATTTAGACTACAGTATGAAGTTAGTAGTTAAATCTCACTTAAGTATAGTGTGAAGTGATGTCTATTTTCAAAACATTTATTATGGTTTTTCTGTATGACACAACACGTGTTTAATATCGATAAAAATAAAAAGGATTACAAGCTTTTATATACTTTTATCTGTCCCGGTGTATGTCTGTAATCAAATCTTGCAAGTTAAATTTGACCCACTTCCCAGTGTCCGATTGAACTGTGGCACACACGTTTGGTTCTTACCATTACTTATTACCATTTTTAATCCATTTAGGTGGACGTTACAAAAGGGCGATTTATCATTTCCATGGTGACTCTTATGGGCATCAAATGAAAGAACTTGATGAGGGAAAGACAATAAGCAAAGTGATGTGATTGTAAATCCAATACAGCGGACTACCAAACATAGCGAACTACGTTTTTTATGCACCCCCATGATACGGATATCAAATGAAATGTTTGCTGAGAAGAATATGAATAAAACAAAAACTAAAATTAAAGCTTTAATTTAAATGCTCTAAAAAAACAAAGAAGTATAACTTCTTACGTGCGTACATAAATACATACATACTTTATTTTTATTGTTAGCTTAATACAGAATTTACATTTAAACATTAACATTTTCTCTTAATTTTATTTAATATTTTATATATATAATTTATATGCTCAGGCAATACGAAATGATTTAATAATTAAAACGCTCACTTACCTGTAGTGTTGACTACAGCAATTTATTTTACAAACTGTATTTCTTACTGCGCTTTACTCTTAGAAAGATAATAATCATCTCGAGTTTTACCTTATCATTATTCGTTGATAATATAGTGTATTATATCAAGTGCTAAAGAAACAAGTGTAGTTAGCGATACACATGCTAAAATTTAGATTTTTTTAAAATTGTTGACTCCCCCTAGCTTTGCTTCAGGTCCCACTACCCCCTATCCCAAAAACGTCTTTATTTTTTAAAGAACGAAAGAATCAGTCGATTAAGTATCAAAGATTAATAAGTACAAATAAGCAAAAGAGACTTACTAAGCTTAGGTTTTGTGCAAATAGTAATTTAGTATACGAGGGGTTTCGGGGGCGATAAATCGATCTAGATTAGTTTTATGTCTGGGAAAACGCGTGTTTCCGAGTTTTCATGCGGTTTTGTTTCGCATTATTCCACGCAAAATATGGTCGCTAATTCACACGCTAGGACATAAGCATCGTGGTCACGTGGCCAAGGCGCAAGTTTGACAACCACAGGTGTCTGGGTTCGTATCCCGGTCGGATACAAAGTTTTTACTTTTCTTTTTTTTTGTATTTATTCAAATTTTTGTTTGTTTTTTTTAAACGTTTTTTTGGCCAAAAACTCCGAGCGAAGCTAGGTAGCCCAGGTACTGAATATAATATGTAAACAAGGTTGATGTAATCACTCGATGTAATTATATTCTTTAATTAAAATTAAGTAGAAAATAGGTATAAAATTACTTTAAATTCATATAAATATTTTATGGGACATTAAAAATCTATATTAGCTTATTTTTTTTATTATGTACAAAATTTTAAAATATCTTCAAATTTTTCATCTCCATAACAAAACGAAAGACGTAACCAACAGCAAAGTTGTTGGTAAAGCAATATTTGCAGAACTTCTCGCCGCTCTAAGTATGGATTCGGCATTATCTCTTCCCCACTGCATAACGGTGCGTCTTGATGATATAGCATTCAAACCCACTTGGAAGTTTGGTATCGTCCCTTGGTTAGCTCTAAGCCATTCTTCCATCTGAAAGTAAATGATATTGTATATAATATGTAGTATTTCTAAAAAGTGTTTTTTTACATACTCGTATAAGCATAACATTTAATCTTAATAATTTAGACATCATTTTGAAGATTGTGTTCTAATATATAATTAAGTAGTCCGCCAACTTGCACTTGGTCAGCGTGGTGGACTATGACCCCCAGCAGTGAGTCGTTAAAAAGGGCTAAATTCACATAGTATATTATAAGTATAATATACTAAATTCGCATAGTATATTATAAGTATAAATAGTGGTAGTCACGGGCCTCCCTTCAATACGAGGGGGATCAGGATAATCCACCACGCTGGCCAAGTACGGGTTGGACTTCAAATGTCTTTCGAAAACTTATTATGTTATCTCCGACATGCAAGTTTCCTCACGATGTTTTCCTTCACCGTAAGACAAGTGGTAATCATGTGGAAAATGATTCGCACATGAAAATATCAGAGTTGCAAGACCTGGGATTTGAACCCTCTTCAATCGGTTATCCAAGTGAGTGCGTCATCACTGAGCTACCACTGCATCATATTGTATTAAAGTATTATAATTGTTATCATTTTTTTTGTGCTTATTACTTTCTTAGATTTACGCGAATATTTGGCATTTTAAGTAAAACTATCTTTCAGATTTTTTCGCTGATATTTTGTGTTTATTAACTTCTTCCTTTACCTTTTTTATTATGTATATGAGTACTTTCATTTAGTTTAACAATTATTATTCTATATTTATTATTATTATAACCTTTTCTTACATTTTACCTTGATTATCCACCATTATTCAAACAAAGTTAGCAATACTCAATAAGAGTTAGAAATACTTTTAAGTAAGTTCTTTTTAAATAACATTAAAATGCACCGAGCATATTCAAAACCTGCTGGTATCAAATTTGTGTACTAATTGGGCCTAAGAGAAAACCAAAAAATCAAATATCATAAAAATTGGTCCAGCCGTTCTCGAGTTATAAATGGTATTTTTTATATAAAGCGTAAATAAAACAAAAAAATATAAAATAAATAATTTTAGTCAGTACTCACGTCAGCCAGACCTTCCTCTTCCATGTAACTGGCTAAATTACTTAGTACACTGTCAAACCATGTTGGAAGAGCAACTCTAAAA